>OX326950.1:4805000-7205000 GCA_946800315.1 Misopates orontium | reverse complement strand
AACAGTTCATCTAACAACTAAAGTGATCAGTAAATTTATGAGTTGCGAGAAACCAGAGTATATGAATAAAATGCACGTGGTGTTACATGGAAACTGATCTCCAAGGGCTTAGGAGAGTTAATATCTTTTACATCTACAATTTAATGATACTCACATCTCCAGAGCATTTTGTGACTTCTGTTATTTCTGCCCTGCCACCAGAGAACTCAATAGCCTCCACGGACACAAGCAACTCCTGCATTCAGAAACCAAAAATAAAATAAATCAAAGCGTAATAGTACAATGCCAGCAGGCCTAGCATATGGCACTATAACAGAATAGTCATTGAAAATACAGATATTGAACATGTCAGTGTTCAACTATACTCAAATCAAGAACCTGACTCATGTAGTCACACTATGATTCCTTGTAGAAGTTAGGAACAGCTTATATCCAGTTTGGAATTGGGTTTTGGTTGCTTCAAGACACAGCTGACAAGCATGAATGTGCCCAGACTTCTATACAATCAGCCATATCCGTGTATATATATATATATATATATATATATATATATATATATATATATATATATATATATATATATATATATATATATATGTGGATACTTACATCATATTACTCCAATTAAATTAATATCCGGATCCATACATATTGAAAATTGTTAACCATTTAGTTAAGAAACCAATTTCCTACATCAATTGGACACTCAAAACACTAGGTGATGCCCGAATATATACTACATATGCTTTAGTCTGTACAAGTATGTCAAAGTTCTAACTAGTCAAGATTGAGAACGATATTGGCGTTCAAAATTCTCTTATCGGTTTAATTATTTGCAATCGTCTCTTTTATTCCTCACTAACCAACCCACTACAGTCACCCACAATAGACTAAGAGCTCAGACACCTAAGGGAACTTCAGGGATTGATAAAAAATAAACTTCATAGTCGATCTGAGAAATATTGAACATTGATGACTCAAGGCATTGCTTCAAGACCCAAACCTTAATACGGTCAGTAGCCCACTTGTTCAGATTTTTCTCCTCCCATGTTCCAGCCTGCCAAAGAAAATAACATGAAACAAAATTAGCTCATAGCAAAACTTATAAATCTGGCATTTACAGCACAAAATCTTATAAACCAAGCCACATCCTAGATCATTTCAAGTCACGCCCAAAACTAACGGAAACAGAAGGAGCGAAAAACCAAGAAACAAAAAGAAAGATCATTCTTGAACTGTCGAGAATGTGATTAGGACACATCACATGAACTGCCAAACAGAACATAGCACTAAAAATCTATCACAAGACATTGGTCCAAATGATAAGTTTCTAACATATAAGCAAATTTACAGCAGCTACAAGACCAACATACTATCAAACACACATAGAAGCAAAATGCATATCGTACAAGATCACCACAGCTCAAAACATCAACATTATACACTCATCACAGCTCAAAACCACACCCCTCAACCATTAATCCACACCACCCCAGCTGGAAACACACAATAACACACAAAAAAAGGGTCCAAATTAAAGATCACATTTTTCTCGTTCGTCACAAATTATTACCCGATTCCACGCAGAACCCAGATGCGTTTGGTTGTTCTGACTACTCAAATCGGAAGGATCAATCTTCTTTGGCACCGGCAAAGGCGCTGCATCACGGCTCGCCTCACGCACCCAATACGTGTACGAATTTGATTCGCCCGCCTTATCATCCACCGCAGGACCACCCTCCATTGTTGCTGTCCCAAATGCGAAAAGGGATTTGTTAATGAGTGAGAATAATGAAAAGGGTTGGTGGGTTTTTGGGTATTGTTTGTTGTATTGGGTTGAATCGATTTTGTGGGGTTATGTGTGTGTTATTCGAGAAAGTTCGCGTGGGAATGAGAAAAGAATCGAGAAATACTAATAAAGATGGTACCTTTTTTGCAAATTTGTTTGTAGCCGCAGCTCCCAAGTTTTATTATGTGGTTCGATTTTGACTCGAATTTGCAAGATTTGCGAGTGGTTTATTATTATTATTTTAGTCAGGGAAGTAGTGTTTAGGTTAACGAATGAATGAAGACATAAAATGAATTTGGACTTTCTGGAACTTTCTAATTGGGCCCTGGTTATATAGTTTGTGGGTCCAATCGAGAAGGTAGTCTCATGTTAAGGCCCAATCTAGAAGGTAGTCTCCAGTTAAGGCCCAATATTTTGGGCCCAATTGGGAAGGTAGTCTCAGTGGAGGCCCAAAATTATATGAGCCCAGTTGAGATGGCAGTCTCAATTTAGAGAAATTATTTCATGCAACAATTACACAATGAGGTGACACAACAAGTCGGATATTGGTGTAAACATATAGTTGGAACGACATTGAGGGGTTGTTGGTGGCTATATTTTGAAAAATTATTTCACGCAACCTTTATTCAGTGACGTGGTAAAAGACGGTGATGAAATTTCTTATTCATTGAGCAGTAATTTTCCCACGTTCCATCCCAACCATGCATTTACACAAGTAACATAATTTGTTGTATCACGTCATCATGCATCTGCTCCACATAATAATCTCTATATTTCATGAAAATATTGTAATGTTAAGCTGGTGGCACCACGTCACCAATGCCGTTGCATAAAATATTTTTTCCTCATCTCAGGTACAAACTTTTGGGCCTAATTGAGAAGACAGTCTCAGTTGAGACCCAATTTTTATGGGCTAAATTGAGAAGGCAATCTCAGGCCAGGCCCAAATATCATAGTCCTTTTCATAAACTAACTCTTGTGAATCCAAAAGAAGTTGCTTCTTATCCAAATTCGGACCAACTATTGATGATTAGTCAATGCTTCAATTCTATGATGCGAAATCCATGAAGTGGAACAAACACTACGAAGTAATTGAAGCGAATGCGACAATTGCTAATTATTTGGACATGATTGTGAAATTGAACCAACATAACATGTAAATGAATGAAACGAATAAGAAAGCTATCTGCTTTTCAGCTCCACTTGTGTGGCCAATGAACGAATAAATAGATGGAAAAAACACTGTATAGTGTGAGTTCTCAGCTTTTGTTAGATTGAGAGCTCAGCTCATACTTGTCCATATATTCAATTTATTATTATTATTTATCAACAAGACATAACAGAAGAAACAGAGCAGCTGCAATCATGGACAATCATCAGGTAAAAATTATAGCTTTTTGTGATGAGATCTTATTTTGAAGTGAAGAATAGCGAAGAGGGTTTTTTGTTCTTGATTTATTTTGCATTTTTGAGTGCTCCCATTGAATAAAAGTGTCATCTTTTTATCTGGGTTTTGTTGGGTTGACATAGAAACAACATATTCTCATTTCTCGTATGAAACAAGAAAAAAATATGCTGCAATTTGTTTGTTATGTATTTGGGTTGCTTTTATAGTTATCTTGGTTATTGATCATCAGATTGTGGATAATGGGGCTATGTACACACTTGACGAGGCACTTGCGGTTGTGGGGTTTGGAAAATTCCAAGCTTTTGTGCTGGCTTACGCGGGTCTTGGGGCGATGGCGGAGGCAATGGAGGTGATGCTTTTATCTTTTATTGGACCCTCTGTTAAATCTGAATGGGGACTTTCATCTGGCAAAGAAAGCTTGATTACGACTGTGGTGTTTTTCGGCATGCTCGTTGGGGCTTATTCGTGGGGTGTTATATCCGATAATTACGGAAGAAGGCAAGCCATCTCATGTCCTACCATTGAATTGTTGTGGTTTTTATGTTTTTTTTTATTCTTTTAATGAAGAGGTCTGATAAGTTTGTTGATGAAGAAAGCAAGATCCTTTTTATTGGATTCTATAAGTCGTTGTTGAAATAGTGAGCTGTTAGCACTAGTGATTATATCTCAATGTTGCACCTAAAGATAATTACTTGGTTATGCCAAGGTATCCGTACAGTTCAGTTATTGTATTTTGTCGAAGCAAAACTTATGTTTTCCATGCACAAGAACCAGATCACTAAAATCTTACTAGTTATTTTTGAGATGCAGTGTACTCCGCTATCATGATACACCGACTGAATAGATGTCTCCTTTCACAAAATTACTTTTAACATAGCGAATAGAATATGTATATAACGATGGATCTTCAATGTTAAATTCTGGGGGAAATTTCGTTTAAGGATGTCTTCTTTTGTTTCTCCAATTATAATTTGGACAAATTTCTCAAAACTAGCTGTTGAACAATTGGATCCTGCTCTTAGTTTTTCTTCAACTGATATCAACTTTACAAATGTAATTAACTATTTTATGTGGTGGTACGTTTGATCTGATTATCCCATTTTCGATACAAATACTTGAGCTCCCATGCATATTGCTGATTGAACTATTTTTCTGTCACCAGGATAGGCCTATTGAGTGTGGCTGTAGTAACTAGCGTGTTCGCAATTATTAGTGCTTTCTCACCAAATTATGTATCATTGATCATCTTCCGTATGGTTGTTGGCATTGGTCTGGGTGGTGGACCAGTATACTCAGCCTGGTTTTTGGAGTTTGTGCCTGTACAAAACAGAGGCATTTGGATGGTTATTTTTTCCACTTTTTGGACAATTGGAACAATACTCGAGGCCTCATTGGCATGGGTATGATTTCTTGTTTAATCAATCTTGTTGACTTTCTTGCCCTTGCTAAAACTTCAAATCTCCTAGCTATCTTGATTTTAGTTTGAATTTTTTTCATAATGAGCAGTTTGTGTTCTTTCGTTTTCTTTTCTGCTTTTTAGTTGCTATGTTCCTTGGTAATTTGACCTATTACCCTTAAAGTTAAGATGTTTCCTGGACCATAAAAGTAATTTAATTTGTTCTCTAATCCTCAACTAAGGGGTACTGTTATCTTAAAGATGTTGAGGTTCCAAAAAATTTTTAGTTGCTTGAGCTGAATGACAGAAGGATTTCATTTCCATCCAAAGTTATGAGGGATGCTTTAATTTCTGAATACTGATGCCATGAATTGGCTGAACAACCGAGTCCCATCTAATTTTTTCTATCGTGAAGGAATACTTTCTTTGTCATGAACATGAATAGTTTGTAAAACATTCTTCTTAAGACAACAGAAACAAACTTACACCTCCAAGATTCCTGAAGTTACTATTAACAAATGTTCATTAGACCATGAACCTTGCAGTTTTAAACAAACTGTAAGATAGAAAAGCACTACAGTAGCCATATCATGTTTTCGTGTTACATAAAAAAGTGACGTGATCAATTCTTTATTCCGCATTACAAAGTGACGACAAATCTGATGCATCTAATTTCGAGGTTATCCAAGCCTCATAGTTTAATATGCACGATGTCCCATTATTATCCTTGTCTAACATCATTAAGATCTAAGCTTTGAACATCATTTGCAACTCACTTAAGTGGTAGTACAAACACTGTCTTTTTTTCTTTTCAATTTGCATATAAGACTTAAACACGCTATTTCTTTCTTTTTCAGATAGCACATGAAAATAACCCTTTAGTTCTTACTACTTATATCTTCTGTTGCAGGTCATTATGCCACGATTTGGATGGAGATTGTTGCTTTTGTTATCATCAGTACCCTGTATTGCCGCACTTGTATTTTACTTTTTCACAGTAGAGTCTCCCCGGTATCTATACATGAACAGAAGGATCAGTGACACACATGATATTTTGAAGAGAATGGCATCAATCAACGGAAAGGAACTTCCTTCTGGCATGCTTGTTTCTGATCAGATAACTGAGGCGAATGAAGAATTTTCTTCAAAAGATTCTCAGTTACTACAAAAAATTTCTAAACCAGGCTTCTCCGTGTTACTCACACTTTTATCATCACGCTTAGCAAAAACCACACTTCTCTTGTGGGTTGTCTACTTTGGAAATTCATTCGCGTATTATGGTGTTGTGTTGCTTACCTCAGAGTTAAGCAGTGGGCAAAACAAATGTGGCTCAACTCTTCTGCATTTAAAAACGTCGACAGATACTAGCCTCTATAAAAATGTATTTATCACTAGTTTTGCAGGTATACTAGATAAGTTTGACTTGATAAATCAGTTAAAACTTCCGTCACATAGTCTTTGAAGTTTCTTTCCTTTTATTGAATCATAGTTCATGTGCAGATTCTGAATCAGTGTGTCTTTTTATTTCAGAGTTTCCTGGGCTCATTTTATCTGCAGTCCTTGTGGACAAAGTTGGACGTAAATTTTCATTGTTTATTATGTATTTATTGGGATTTGTATTCCTTCTACCACTGATGTTCCATCAACATGAACTCGTGACCACATGTCTACTGTTTGGAGCTCGAATGTGCATGATTGGGACATTCACGGTTGCCGGTGTTTATTGTCCAGAGGTAAAAGTGAAACGAAAAAACATCCTATTTCTTGTGCTCACCTCCCCTCATTAGATTCTTCCTTCTTGTAAGCTTGATGCAATCTCGTTATTGATCATGCATATGCAAATACTAATTTACATTACAGGTCGAGGAACTTTCTTACTAAAGAAACTGTGTTTCCTTTTTTTCCGTTTTGTCGCAGATATATCCAACGTCTGTGAGGACTACGGGAGTTGGTGTTGCATCTGCTGTAGGAAGAATTGCAGGCATGATATGCCCTCTTGTGGCAGTGGGATTGGTTTCTGGTTGCCATCAAATGGCTGCTGTTATTTTATTTGAGGTTGTAATACTTCTCTCTGGAATTAGTGTGCTTCTCTTCCCTGTTGAAACCAAGGGAAGGGAGCTAAGTGATGTTGCTTCTTCAAGTAGTTAGCTTTTGATATTTATTTGTATAATTTTTTTTCAATGCAAATTTGTATAAGTTTAGGTCTATTATTTTTCGATATCGAGCTCGAAGTAAAATCAAAGTTTTGATGTAAGAACTTGATCGATTTTATAAAAGAGTATGAAAATGTCTAATTAAATCATAATGTTATCTTGTTGGAGTACTGACTACTGAGACACATTACAGTTGATTATTGATAATTTTGATTTTTTAGATATGAATAAATATCTTCTTGAATAGATATGTCAATAAAAGTTTATGGACTTGCTAGTTCAAGTCTTGACATATTTTCTTTATCTACAATAATTAATTGCCATAAGATGTAATAGAGTAACACCTTCAGCTCTTTCCCATTTTAAGCAGAGTTAGATCTCTGTAAAAGGATATTTCAGATGAGACGGGGCAATAAATCATATTTCTCACTTTCTGTTCCATTTCATGTCCAGTTTAATCATTCACTTTTTCTTTTTTTCTTTTTTTTTTTTTGAAATATGCATAATATAAATTCATTCACTTTTCGTGTTTTAATATCAAAGACATGCCATTCACTCACATCTCATGTATTAAGATCAATTACACATGTTTTCACTAGTGAAACATGAATTGAGATACAAAAATAGGACATAGAATATTTATCGCAAGGACACAGCTGTAGATTAACTTTAAAGTCTTAAAATTTATTCATGAGTATAAAAAAGCAACAACAAATTGACAGGAACTCTGACCCCTCTCATAAATAATGGGCAACTTAATCTCATAACAATCAACCATATCTAGGTTGAACACATACGAACATGAGATAGGATGACACAATATGGACACGACGATACGAATTTTTATCAAATTAAAACTATTGATTAATCTTATCAAAATTGTACAAAATTACAGGGGCTAAAGCTGAAGTTTTCCGTTTCATTTCAAATTTTTAATATTATTATGTCAAAAATCTTCCGTTTATAATTCTTTTGTTTCATCAATAACATATTTTTTTCTTATCAAAATGAATAAATTATGTATATAGATATAAATTAAATTATTTTCTGAACCATGAATAGAAAAGGTCAATCATCAAAACAAAACAAAAAAAAAAAAAAAAAAAGGAACTGTCAAGTACCAGTTAGATATTCATAACAAGATTCAGTATCGTACGAATCACAAAAACATTAAAAATACAATCTTTGCATCTTTTTCTTCATGTAAAGGCTTTTGGGTTTGTATCAAGTTTTTAACTGCTTATACAAATCACATCACAGCTCAAATGGTACAGTGCTTTGACTCTCTTGAATATCATCCATTTATGCCCAGTTTCAGTTTTTTTCATTCTCTTGTTTAGCATTTGTTTTGTGTTCGAATCTTGTTTATTTAACAACGTTTGTGATTCTTGCAGGTGTGTATGTGAAGGACACAAGTTGAGAGATAAAAGTCAACACCAAAAGGTGAGATTTTGGTTCTTTGGCATTATAAATTTTAGTACTTCAGCTAATCAAATTTGTTATTTAGAAATTATTCACTGGGTGATTGATAGATTTTGTCACTGAAAAGATGGTTTTGGACTTAATATTAGCATATCCAGATTATGGCTAATTAGACTAAAAGTGAAGGATTTGGAGTTTGCAGGTAAAAAAAAGGAAACATTTGTTACTATAACATAGAGTTTCAGTTTTTGTCAATTGTATGAAATTCCTATACTAGGGGCTTAACAAGATCTCTCTCATGAAAACTAATTTTCCATTGTTTGGTTAGTTCGTATGTGATTCGACTGGAATGTATGGCACAAATTGCATTTCAGTGTGATGTTTGTGGCCTCCTAATGCACCGCGAGCGTTGTTTCGTTTGTTAATAGTTCAAATTTCGTTGTCCAGATTCTTGATGGGAGATTCTAGCGTCGTGTATACGCTAGACGAAGCATTAACTACAGTTGGTTTTGGTAAATACCAAGGTCTTCTGCTTGCTTATGGAGGTTTCGGGTGGATAGCCGAAGCTATGGAGATGATGATTCTCTCATTTATTGGATCAGCAGTACAATCCGAGTGGGATCTGTCTCCTAGTGAGAAGAGCTTGATATCAACTGTAGTTTTTGCCGGAATGTTGGTTGGAGCGTACTCTTGGGGTGCTGTATCTGATACATTTGGAAGGAAGTAGGGTATTTGTTCTTCACATTATTTCAAGCCCCATTTAGCATATTCTGTAATATGTATGAGTTTTATGTTTATTGAATGAACGTATTTCTGCTCCTGTTCCTATGCAGGAAGGGTATTCTTGGTGTTGCTACTGTTACAGCTGTTGCTGGGCTATTAAGTGCTTTCTCACCAAATTATACATCGTTAATAATAATTCGCTGCATAGCTGGAGTTGGTCTTGGGGGTATGCATATTTATAATTCTTGGTTTTTGGAGTTTGTTCCAACACCAAAAAGAGGAGCTTGGATGATTGTCTTTTCGAGTTTCTGGACATTTGGAACAATACTTGAGGCTGCTCTTGCATGGGTAGGATATTACATTAAATCCTTTAAGTAATTGGATAGATGATAAGGTTTGTCTACTTCTATGACATCTGTGTTTGTCATCTCACTATGGCTACATAAAAGTTTAGTTACTTTTTTAGGTTGCTTCATATCTTTTTATTGTTACAGCTTAAGTTTTACAAGAAAAGCAGATTAATATATTGATGCTATTCTTCATTTGTTGAAGTCCTTCGTGCAACTTAACATGGCATTTGACAGTTTGACTCAGGTCACAACACCTAAGATAAATATTGTTGTTTCTTAGAGCACGTCCTAAAGTGAAATGATTCATGACCACAGAGCAGGCAATATGTTTTCTCATTACTGTTAATAAAACCCGAGAGACTGAAAGCTCGAGATCCTCATGTAACAATGAAACGGAATATGTCTAGCCTTGCTGCTTGGGTTGGAGCATCTTTTTATGAGTGCATCTCTTGGTAACCTAATGCACAATGACTCATTAGAAAACTTTAAGTACATTTGACCAACAGTATGTGCGTATGTATTTATGTACACTTACGTGTGCTATTTGGGCAGTGCTTGTAGTCAGCATTGACATCTACTCTCTCTGGCAGTTCTGCTCCTCGGCAGTGTCCTGGAATCTCACTACTTAGTTGTTTCCTTTACAGATTATTATGCCCAATTTTGGGTGGAGATGGTTAGTCGCACTTTCTTCTGTACCATCATTCATCGTACTTCTCTTCTATGGTCCTGTACCAGAGTCTCCCAGGTTTCTCTGCATGAAGGGAAAATTTGATGAGGCTCATATTATTCTGGAAAAAGCAGCATCAATAAATGGAACTATACTTCAATCTGGGACGCTTGTTTCTGATCAATTTGAGGATCATGATTATGAGGTTGTAGCATCAGAAAACACTCATTTGCTCTCCCCAAATAAAATGCACAGTTATAAAGCCGGCTCATCATCACTTTCTTTCCTATTCTCCTCAAAATTAATTAGAACAAACCTTACCATATGGTTCTTATATTTTGGTAACACATTTGCATATTACGGCATTATATTGCTCACCTCTGAGTTGAGCGCCGGGCAAAGTAAATGTATGACAACCACATTGCATTCAGAGAAAAGCCAAAACGCCAGCCTCTATTTAGATGTATTTGTTACCAGTTTAGCAGGTAAATTCCTTGATGGATATAAGAATTTTTATTCCGGTTATAGTTCTCCTGGAAGAAGTTAAATTTTCTTTTACATTTTTCAGAGCTTCCTGGGCTTGTCTTATCAGCATTTATCGTGGATAGAGTTGGTCGCAAGCTTTCAATGGTCATCATGTTTGTGTTAGGTGCCATTCTTCTACAGCCATTGGTGACCCACCGGGATGAGATTTTGACAACTTCGTTGCTGTTTGGAGCTCGAACTTTCATTTCAGCAACTTTTGTCGTAGCCTGTATTTATGCTCCAGAGGTACATCTCTCTGTCCGGTGAAAATTTGTGCTGGCTTCTCTTTATAGAAAACTGTTTTGTTGAACGTCAAATTAATATATTTCATCACGAGATGAACAAATAAATCATGCATTATCACTCAGGAGACTGAAATTAACCTGAAGTGCCGTAATTCCTTACAGAGCAATATTGTCATTTTGGACATTCAGAAGACTTACTATACAACACTTCCACGTGTTACTGTTACTTGAGACATTTACGATGTGGTGTTTGTTTCTTGGGATAAAAGCGTCAAACCCCCTATACTATAGGGGGGTGTGCGATTTGCCCCCTGAACTTTTTTTTTTTTGCAACAAGCCCCCTGTACTATGGATAAATAAGCACTTTGCCCCCTGAGTCCAAATCCAACGGCAAAAAGTGTTGACACGTATTCAAATCCAATGGTGAAAAAGCGACTCAGGGGGCAAAGTGCTTATTTATCCATAGTACAGGGGCTTGTTGCCAAAAAAAAAAGTTCAGGGGGCATATCGCTACACCTCCTATAGTATAGGGGTTTGACGCTTTTATCCCTTGTTTCTTTTGCCTCAACGATTTCATGGATGTCTTAAGATGATTACCTTTTCACAGGTGTATCCTACTAATATTAGGGCATCAGCGGTAGGAATAGCAACTGCTATTGGAAAAGTTGGGGGCATGGTATGCCCACTAGTAGCAGTCAGCCTAGTTAATGGCTGCAATCAAGCATCAGCTGTTCTTCTGTTCGTAGTGGCTATACTTTTGTCTGCACTCAGCGTTTGGTTCTCTCCGTTAGAGACGAAAGGGAGGAATCTGGCAGACACGATAGCGCTCGACAATCAATAGAAGAACATGGTTGTTAAGGCATTAGACGCACCTCTTTTTTCTTTGCAGGAGGAAAAGTAATAGAAACACAAGCAAGAATTCGAAATGTGTTATCCATAGTTCATCAAAACAGGTTTGTTCCTGATGAATAGGCAACAAATATAAAGATTTATACCCTTCATCACAATAAAAAGAAAAAGAGAAATCTCTCAAGTATTCATGCTAGAAACTAGCTATTGTTCCCACATTATGATGCAAGAACTATACAATTAGATATATTATAGCTATACTATTCATTCTATCTTGTTATTCGATCTCCTATGTAACATCAGTGTTAATGCAATACATTTTTGGTTAGCATAGATTTGTTTGGTCCCTGCAATTTTTCGATCCCATAGGGCTTGTAATTGTTATCATCTTAAATAGGCCCGAGAGCACTAAAATTAATTGCATGCCAAAAAGAACGTGTGGTTCAACATTCTCGCATATTTACTTTGGATCATGCAGTTTACGTGACTTGCTTCTTTTAGTTATGATGATTAAACACGGCCTAAGTACAATATTACTTGATATATCTATTCGAATGAGGTAATGCCATGAATCAAAGTATCTAAACACTTTTTCAATAAATATCTAAAGTTTTAATTTTTCGCTATATGAAAGAAAACATGAAAGTATTTTTCCTGTCAATCCCAACAACAATACCTATGAACCAAATGTGTCGAAAAGATCTCCAAATATTGCATCTTTTTCAAAAATATTCTGGAATCGAAAACCAATACGTGGTAAAGGGGGAACGACTTTTCAATAGAAAAGATCAGAGATGAAAATCTCCAATAATCCACACGAAAAACGTAAGAAGTATGCACAATTAACCTTTCATAAGAATTTAAACAGATACACGAACCATTTTATGTTCTCGTATCATTGTCAAGATAGAAAGAGCTAGAAACATTTTCTTTTTCTTCTTTTGCCAAAAAAAAAAAAAAAAACAACATAAACAACAAATAAAATAAAATAAAAAAATCGATTTTTTCTGAAGTGAGTCGGACCAAAAGTCGGAACCTTTATCCTAGCCCCCTTGTCTGTTTTCAACCAATACAAGATAAACCCACAAACAGATTTTTCTCTGTTTTAAAATCTTCTGTGCTTGTTTTCTACTTCCAGCTTTTCTTTTTTCGGATTAATTCAAGAACCAGCAACTAGCATAGTACATCCTCAGAATTGGGAAATCTTCGTAGTGTTGAGATATGCCAAAGCATTTGTGGGTTCTGTTTAATTGATTGATACAATGGTTTCTTGTGTTTCTCTGTTGAGTTTTCTGCAGCAAGATTGTATCTTTTTAGCTTTATGAGTCTGAAAATGTGGAGTTTGTTTCATGTTCTTAATGAGCACTTCAATGGTCTTATGTCAAAATCTAATCTTTTCCAAGAATAGTGCATTTGATAATTGTTTTTCGTTTGGTAATGCATCTTATCCTGCGGTTCAACTGAATTGCGGGAGGAGTAAGTTTCGTTTAGTGGTTCCGAATGCGAAGAAAAGGCATTCTAAGAGGAAAAAATGGTGGGAAAGATTCTTTCTTGATGAGGATGGAAATTGGTTTGGTTTGAAGGATGAAGATGTGCTTGATGTGTTGGAAACAGAGGAGGGATCGAGTGATGAGGAGTTTTCGGAGAACGAGAAGTTTGAGGCGTGGAAAAGGCGAGCTGAGGCGATTGTGGAGTTAAGGGAAGCACAGGAGGATGTGAAGAATGAGGAGAATAGAAGGTGGGAAGATTGGCTTGTTGATGGCAATGATCGTGATGTTGTAGGCAGTGCCGCATCGTGGTCTGAAATTGAAAAGGCAAATGGGACGATAGGGAAACCGGATGTTGAGGAGGAGGGAGACTTTTTCGAGTTTTTATCTGGGGGAGGATTGGTGAGGTCCTTGAGGAATTTGGTTTTAGGTAGAGAAGATGACGACATTCTGTATGAAGATCGAGTTTTCCGTTTTGCCTCGTTGAATTCGGTAATTGATTTTGAAGAATTAAATTTATTAGCACAAAGATCGCTCGGTGAACATGAGTTGCATACCTTAGTCCAGATGACATGGCAAATGCTATTTGTTAACTGAATTATGTTACTTTCAACTACTTATCTGAAGTTCTTTTGATATTGTCAATTCAGTCTTTCAGCTTTCTGCAGTAAGATTTATCATCTGATTATTTGTCTAGTTGGTCATGTACATTATCCTGTAGGTTAATCATATTATTAAGTAGTGACGCCTTTCTAAGTAGGATAAGAATTGATTATAGCAGAATCAATTGTATGCAAAGCACTATATATTTCGTTTGCCAATGCCCTAGCTAAATAGAGTTTAGTTCAGTTTCACAGTCAGTATCTTTTAGATTAACACATTGTTTTGGCAAACATTTGACCATAAATTATTTTGAAACATAGAGTTGGAAGAAAGAGCTTCAGTATTTAGATCTTATTCAATGGTGTCGTATGCCCAAATCCAGAATGATATATATTTTTTTATTTCAGGCTAAATTTTTGGCAGTGCTGATAATTGTTCCTGCGGCTCTGGATTTCCTTGTTCACGACTATGTTCTTCTGCCATTCCTTGACAGGTACTTCGTAGCATAGAGTGCATAATGACTTCTCATTTTGAAAGATTTGAAACTAGCAACCTTCTCAATTCCCTCAAAGGAGCCCCATATTCTTTTTATCATTAAATTGATACATATAATAGTTATTATTGATTTGGAAAGTTACCATCATAATCATAGCCTAGCTACATTTATAGTACCGTCAGATGGCAAGACTTATCATAATTAGCTTTCTTATTTGAAACTGGAAATAGATGACAGTACCTCTGTTGTACCACATAATTGCCGTTGGTCTGACCAAATTGACTGTTCATATAATGGCCATATCAGTATACTGATTACCTGCGTGTTGATTTTTCTATATGCTTCTTCCAGATTGAGAAGTTTCATTTCAAAAATATTGATATGATATGACAAGAGATTCCTACCCTTCAGTTATCCACACTAGCAACTGACAGATATAGCCTTTGGCAAAAAAGGCGCATTTCCTCAAACTGGCTGTTGCTCCTCTCTCATTTTTATGCGCCGCCAAATGTTATATCATCTAAAGCTGCAAAATAAGATGAAATGAACACAATCCAGATTTTTAAAAGATTTGCTACACTACATGAAACTATCACTTTAGGTTTGTACGTGAGACAAGTTTCAAGCTCTACTTCCACGTGATTAGCAGTCTGCTCAAAAAGCCTGTTTTCTGTAGGATATATTCCAGCTGACAGTGAATATGCCTGCTGACGTCCTATTGTTGTATTTCTTATGCATGCAGTTAAGTAAGTATTTTTTTCACCCTGAACAGATATGTAAAAACCGTACCGCTTGCTGCACAAGTGCTTGACGTGAGAAAGAATCAAAAGCTTGAAATGGTCAAGACTCTAAATATTGAGAAAGCACGCTATCGGCTTGAGGTAGAGATAGGGAAATCACCACCACTTTCTGATGAGGATCTGTACTTAGAGTTACGACATAAAGCGTAAGTTTATGCTGCTCTTTTGATAATATTCAGCTGTTAATGCTGTTCCAAAAGCAAATATAACTGAGAGTTAACAAGATGAAGAGATCTGAAAAATTCAAGGAGTGAGATAATTCTTTTCCGAGAGCATGATGCATTTCTCTCTGTTGATTTTCGCTGAATTTGAAAGAAGTCTAGAGTAGTATCTTTTTCATTGGAAAATTCTTCAACTGTTGTCATATTTGGTCCTTACATTCTTTAGGATCTTCATTCTACAAAATACAACCAAGATTTGATACAAGAAAAGTGAAATGACCATATGATTATCGAAAATGCATCTGTTGATTTAACGGATGATAATTATTCCTACAATAAACCTCTGTTGAACTTAATAACCATTTGAGGATTCAGAATAATTAAGTGATGCACATAGGTGGGTGGAGAATAGCTTTTGAAGTCTTATATAATGATTTAATACATTAATTACAACTTTCCTATTGAAGGATAAGGTGAATGAAAAGATTGACTTGATTTTTAGATTTAAAATTGTACCATAATGTAGCTTACGATTGAAATACAAATAGTTACATGGTTAAAAAGTAACATTTTGTACGAGTTAAGTGTAATTCTATCATTAAAAAAAGTGTAATTCTTAAGAAATTAGTCTGGCCAACATGGAATTTTTGTTCTATTCGAGTTCAGTTTCTCTCAGGCTGCTGTTCTATATATTAGTTCTATTTTAAAGTGTTTTTCTATTTTCACTTCTATTGCACACAGACATGGTTATCA
Organism: Misopates orontium; assembly: GCA_946800315.1. Lineage (NCBI taxonomy): Eukaryota > Viridiplantae > Streptophyta > Magnoliopsida > Lamiales > Plantaginaceae > Misopates > Misopates orontium. Next base: position 7,189,173 of record OX326950.1, on the reverse strand, counting down.
GTCTCCTCTTTTTTACTTGGCAGGTTAGAGCTGAGGGATGAATGGAGATTAGAGAACCGTAAAGCATTTGCGAACATCTGGTCGGATATGGTGTTTGGGGTCTCATTGTTCATTCTTCTCTACTTCAATCAGAGTCAAGTGAGTTTTATCAGCATTCTTTCCTGATCTTTATCTCGTGTACTGAGAAAATAAGCATGATCTTAGCGGTCCTATTTTTTTTCTATGCTTTATGTGGAATGAAGTTACAAATACCCAATATCAATTAAGTACAGTGAACTGAGTGGCTTAATCTAGTTTAAACAGAGTACTAGGGGCTTATGTGGTTTTATGAATATTGGCGATAAGTCCCTCCATATTAGAGAACGAGTAAAAAGGGGGAAAAAAAAAACGCTTTTTCTTAAGCTCAAGTTTTAAATGAATAATTTGTTCCTGGAAAGGGATAAATTAGAGTGTCAAAATGTTCTGTTTTCTCGGATAAAGATATCTCGTCTATTACCAGATCTCTTCCTTATGCCTTGCAATTAGTAAATGGTCTTTGTTGTCTAGAATTATCAAATAAAGTACCTTTAGGACCCCCATAAGATAGAGACTAATAACTTGTTTTTCGAGATTTGCACTTAATTCATATGAAAGGTTTGTTCTTGGCACCATATCCTGTGAAAAAACTATAAGGGTTACAGTTACCAGAAAATGTATTTCCTCTTCTATTAATTTTAGATTCTTTGGATCTTGGTAAGATACCTTTTGAAGCAAAACTCGGAGTTTCACGTGTGACTCTGACCATCGGGTTTCTTTAGGTTGAAGTAGCTGGTTAGTAGATTGAACAAACTAGACCCTTTTCCACCTTTGTAGATGGTTTATTGGAGGAACAAGTGATAAAGAAATAATTGAAGAAACTTAAAACATTAGATTACGTTCAAAGGCTGCAACATAATCGTTAAAATGTCAACTCTCACGAAATATTTCCACATTTAGTTGCACCATGTTCTATTAGTTTCAACTTTCAAGTCAAAATTACTTCACAAGAAAATGATGTTTGTCTGACCATGCTACATATTGAGTTTATATTGCTATGCTTTCAGCTGGTTTCGTATCTACCCATGTGAGGATTTATCCTTAATTTGCTATTTCAACATTTCTCAGAATATCTGCATATGTTGTCAAGATTTTCTCCAAACACATATGCCATGTCTCCAACCAAACCATAAAAAAGATGAAAAATGTTAGATTTGTTAGCCAACATTATGAGCTTTGGTTTATCAAGTTCTTCATGGTAGTATTAAGTATAAACTCAAGATATTGCGTGTGCAACATCTTCAATCGTGCTTGTTTGCAGTTTCACAATCTCTGTCTTTATAACTTGTATTCCTGCAGGTAGCTTTGCTGAAATTTACAGGTTATAAGATACTGAATAACACTTCTGATACCGGAAAGGCATTTCTCTTAATACTTATCACCGATATTTTTTTAGGGTAAACACCTCCTCTCTTCTCCATTTATATGTCATATTTCATGGCATTCTGATACTTCGACACCAATACTAAAAACAGAAAACCACACTAAAATTAAATTTCACGAATGAAGCTTAAAAGTTGTGTTTTTAGAACAAATCACTTCCCCTTGTCATCGCCCGAAAGCAATTAGTTGCCTTTCTTGTTTAAACGTATGTACCGAAACCTGCAGATATCATTCAGAATCTGGTTGGCAAACATTATTAGAGGTCATAGTCGAGCATTATGGGCTTGACGTGGATCAAGCTGCCATAACAATATTCGTCTGCGTAATTCCAGTTATTATTGATGCATGCGTAAAACTTTGGGTATGTCTCTCTATCTGTAAACATCAGCCCATCTTTTACTCGTACTCGTACTGATCTTCTAACCACTGTGGTCCTTTTTCTTTTCTTTTTTTCTATATTTGTAGCTTTTCAAATATCTGCCAAGATTATCGCCAAAGGTGGCAAATATTTTCCAGGAAATGGAGAGACATTAGGAAGACCACATTTCTTTTTTTGGATCATCTCACCACTTGTGAGAAAAGCTTGCAGATAACTGTGCATTGGTAGAACTTCGATTCTTTTCAGAACTTTTGGGAATTATGTTTTTCGGCATTTTTTTCGTATATGGTTCGTTCTCCCCAATATTTGTACCAAATTGTCGTAATAATGCCAAACCACATTGGTGTTTGGCCAAGTGACTTGTTAGTTTATCGATCATACACATTTTTTCTACTGTAATACAGGAATTTTCAAGTTTAAGTGCATCTCTCAACCAAATATAGTATTACTGGGGACTTTCTCTTAAATTATTTGAGCAATACACTTCACTTGCAGTTTAGTAAATTCTTCCTCACATTCATGACATGTGAATCTTCTGTCCTAACCGGCGTGTTGTTTGCTATCTGTGCTACCTTGAATTTATGACACGCGTACATCATTTGACGGTGTCACAGATAGTCGACACGTAAGATTAGAGATGATACTCTTGCTAGTGAACTGTGCTGAAAAGGCTGAGATTCTTTAATTTTTTTTTGTAAGTTTTAAATTTGATCATTTTGTCTTCATTATTTGATGGATGCCTTACATCAATTATAATTTGAATTCTGGGTTCATGTTCAATTTTACTCTTCCTTACCAAACAAGATTGTAGGACCTTTAAGATTTAAAAGCTGCTGCAGATACAGAGGGAAACACGTGCTTTGAAGACACTGCACACTTTCGTTGTCTTCTGTTCAGTTTCATCATATTGTTCCAGTGATTATTTATTACACACAAAATCCAACCAAGTTTCATGTTTTTCACAACAGTACTCCCCTCCTTAAAGTTGTTAACAATAAACTGAAATGGTTCAATAATAGAATAGGACCGTTCCAATTTTCACTAGCCATAATTTACCTTGTCCGGGAAAAAATGCGTAAAATCCCCTTGTGGTTTTAAAGACTTACATGAAACTCCGTTGTGGTTTGTGGTAATTGTCTAGAATCCCATTGTGGGTTCACATAAATTTTTTTAACTTGCACAAAACCAGCTAGTGATTTCACAAAAGGGTCAATTGCGTTTTGCCCCTTAACGTTTGGGGTGTTTTGCGAAGTGCCCCCTAATGTTTCAAAAAGAGCACTTTGCCCCCTAAAGTTTGAAAAGTTAACCCCTCAGTCAAATCTAATGGATGAAAAGATAGCCACGTGGCAAAAACCAACGGTAGATCAAGGACTCAGGGGGCAACTTTACAAATGTTAGGGGGCAAAGTGCTCTTTTTGAAACGTTAGGGGACACTTCTCAAAACACCCCAAACAATAGGGGGGTTGATCGCAATTGACGCTTCACAAAAAAAATGATTTTGTTTTGAAACCACAAGGGAGTTTAGACAATTAACAAAACATATTGGGAGTTTCGTGCAGATATTTAAAACTACAAGAGGCTTTTAGGTTGATTCACTCACTCCTTATCTGATACAAAAACTCTTACCATATTTGACATTTCAATATGAGGGGTAATTATTTCATGCAACCATTGTGCTGCGCAATGTTATCGCACATGCAATTCAATTATTTGTATAGTGTATGATTGAGATATGATTAGTAGGACGTCAGTGACTTACAATCCAAAAAATATATTGCTAAGAATAGCTCGTATGAGACTTTTGATATAAATATCAAATGCTGATTATAGTGTTTTTCTAGGATGTGAGAGAGAGTCTTCCGTGGTGGTGGGGATGGGGTGGTGATAAATTATTACGTGCATTGATTGCATGAACGAACTATTGAATGTTGTTCTCTCTAAGAGCTCAAGCTTGTAGAGAGGTTTCACATTTATTTATTTATATATTAAGCTCCAACACGCCCCCTCACGTGCAGGCCGTAAATCTTTTTGCTACGCCTGACACGTGTCATTTTTAATTAGTGGGTGGCGGTGGTATTTGAACCCATGACCTCTTATTTGGCCTGACCTCTGATACCATATTGAATGTCGTTCTCTCTAAAAGTTCAAGCTTGTAGAGAGGTTTGACATTTATTTATTTATATATTAATCTCCAACACGACCAAGCGGTTGCAGCCAACTAAGTTATTAAAGTAAATTATTACATGCATGCAGCGAATCGCACAATTAGGTGATGCTGCTAATTTAGTTATAGAAGTAGCTAGATTATGTTTGGGATGAAAAGTCGTGGGGTTGATGTCGTATAATTTAAGAAATAACCTTAATCATTTGTTGCACCAAGTCATCGTGCGTCGTGGGATTAATGTCGTATATATAGTTTAAAAAATAATCTTAAAGCATTTGTTGCATCAAGTCGTAGTGCGGCAGCTACACGTAAATAGTAATAATATTATTTTTTTCATAGGGTGGGGTGGGGTTGAGGTGGGTGGGAGGGGGGGGGGGGGGGGGTGAGGGGGCATGCAATTAAATTGAGACAATGCAGAGGAGATAAGCGTGGTCCCTGTACAAGGATAACTACAAAACGAGGAATAGATTGGAAGAGAGGCAATAAAATAGTGGTCCACAGATGCGCGCTTTTTCAAATATACAATAAAAAAACGTTAATTAGCACTTCCAGACAACGAGGTAAAGCGTGTAAGACTTCCAAGCTCCTTGGATTCTGGGTCTATTTATTGCATCCTACTTGTTACTGCTAAGAATGTTTTTATATGTATTCACTCAAAATACGAATGTATGTATAATACATAACACATTTACTGCATGTGAAATGCTTGAGAACGCTACATTTGATGCAAATTCAGTTTACATTTTGGCCAACCTACATATATAATTTTACAATTTTTTAAATTAGTTCCAGCAACTCTAGGGGTTTAGTCTCGAGCTTATATTTATGGGGGAAATGCATGAACTTTAAATATTCCTTTTGTTTTGTAATAAACTTGCGCTAAATGCCCTCGTGTTATTCTTTTCTACAGGGAATTTCTCGTGCATAACACGAGGGTTTCATGCATTTTGATCCCCTTATGTTTATGAATTTATTATATATCTTTTAACATGCATCATACATTAAATCTTTTTGACTATTTATAATTTTAGTCCACTTCTTCACTATTTTCCACGACATGAGAATTGTTGGTGATATGTTTTCCCATTTTTTAGACTTATTAGATCCTAATTAATAAGAAACGTGTCTAAAGTCGAACTCAAACCCAATTTTTAAAGCTATCTATCTATCTATCTATCTACCAAATAGTTGCTACAGAATTTGCGGCCTCGAGTTCAATATATGCCAAACATATAGTAATTACACTATATAGTATATACCATCATGATGATTAATCTGTTATTCTCACCTCTTCATACTAGCGCAGTTAATAATTATATACACGTTATATAAATGAAGTGAAGCGACAAAAATCCTTTTCTTTTTCAATAATATATATAGCTAGCTATATGGAAAAAAGAAGAAGTTAAAGACCCTGCAATAATACTTACTCTCTTTAGATTATTGAGTTGTACTAATTCAATGCAAATAACAGAGGAAAACAAGAGTAGAAGTGGACAAAAAAGCAGTTGAAATTTCTATAACTCAGGTGACAGGTCTCTATTATGAATGTGCTGCAAAAATTTAATAAACATGTGAATTATGCACGGAGATAAATTTCCCTAAGTGTTGGAGTGAGACTCCAAATATGTATTATGACACGCTAAATATATTATAGTTTTTCGATAGTTTTTTGACATGTTTCGAAAGTTTCGTGATAGGATCGATTATTGTAATAAACTTATAAATTATTTATGTTTTATTTTCACAAAACTAAAAATAAAAATATTTTGATAATTTTTTTCGAAAAAACTTAAAAAAAAATTGTAATCATTGATCGGAAGTGATATTATATAGTTGTGGTGGGGGAAGCAAGTTAAGTTAAGGCTGACAAGTAGGGTGTAGGAGAGTTGATAGCCACATAAATTACCTGATTTAGGTGGGGGGCACACTACACCACAAACTTTCGGCCCGTAGGTAGCAGCTAACACATGCATCACTAATGCCTCGGACATGAATTAAATGTACAATTTTGTATGTCTATTTCAACTAGTTGAATAATAATAATCTTAAGAAAAATAAAAAGAAGTTTTTGAAGGTGTTCTGAAAATTTTATGAAATTTAATATTGCAATGAATTTAGAGAAGTGTCTATACACACGGGTTGTTTGAGTTGAAACATTTCGAAATTTTGATGCATGGTCTCATATGAGGGGATATTTTACATATGACAATGATAAGGTACTATGTAAGATAGAGCAATTTAAGGCGATGTATCTTGAGCCACGTTTCTTATATCAAATTCACAACAAGCTCAAGACTTAATATTACTTTAAATTTTACTTTTTGTACTTTTTCTATTTTTTAAAGTTGAAATTGGAAATACCCAACAACAAACGAGATTCTTTTGTTTACATGCATATCATATTGAACTCAAGACAACTGATCATGGGTTCGTACCATAATTTGTCGGATAGTTTCTGTCATAACTATGACCTAGGTTAATAGATTTGTGACTATAGTTTTATTAAATTGTTCAAAAAAATGTTATATTAATATATAAAAGAATAATGACAAAAACAATTAATATATGAGAGAAGCCACAATCAATTTATACATAGGTAGATTAGTTACGAGTCGTATACGCCTAGCCTCCATTTATGATAAACTTAATGCGACAATGTGTACGTATGTTACAAAAACTGGTAATAATATGCTTTATAATTCTGAAACTCGTCAAAAAAACACATGACATTTACATATTTTTTCAGGAGGTTCATGACTATTATAAAAGTAAATTTTATAGTTTGGCATTATTAGTTTGTACCTATATACTTCAAAAAATCACTATATTACTCTCGTACCATATCAAATACTCAAATACTTTTATACTTATATTTTAGTCAAAGATTTTTTAATGAATGTCTTTAGACTTTACTAATGCATAATAGATTGATTTTATGATGTATTAATTGTTACATTTTGATCTACTATAGATTAAATTATTTATTAATGTAATATCTATATTAATTATAAAATAAATAGTTGTATTCATAAGGTATCTTATACATCATTTTCCAAAAACAAAAAAAAAAATGTACGTGTATCGTATTGTACTCGCTGTATCCATCCATACATATATCGTATAATGTATATTTTGAATGAACTGCGAAACACGCTTTTCATTAGAAAGAAAAATTTCAAAAAAATAGATATGCTTAGTTATCATGATAACGATTTCGATTTTATCAAGTAAATCAAACATATATAGTGTAAGGAACCTCCTGCAACCCATAAGAGCTAATTGAAAGAATCGTGAATCATCCCTCATTTCTAGTAATAATCTCCAAATAGCATCATTTCAAAAATAAGAAAAAGTCTCTAAATAGCAACTCAAACGTTAAAAACGAGTTTTGAAGCCACTATATACGACTATGCTCACGTTTTTTTTTTTTTTTTTTCCATTTCAATTTCGAAATTCTTTTACATCATGAATAGTTGTCATTTCACCATAAATTCTAATTTATGAAAATTAAGAATTACACCACAAAAGTTTCTACAATTAACAATTTAACCAACCTACAAAGTAGCCCCGAAAAAGTATGTGTAAATCCCTTAGAGGAAAGTGAGTTATTATGACTTACAACTACCAAAGACAGATACTTTATCTGATTGTGCTGTTATCTAATACTTCAAATAGCAGCTATATTTGTTCTCAAAAAAAGAAAAAACAAATAGTAGCTATTTTAACTCATAAAAAAGAAAAAAAACTAATAGCAGCTATTTTCTTTTGCTAACTCAAATTGCTGATATTTTTGCATTACTTCACTGATACTATCAGTTTCTGCACAATTTTTACTTAAATTGGTGCTCCAAATTTTGAATGACTCTCACTAATCATTATAATAGTTAAAATTTGGAAAAGAAAAAAAAAACTATTGTTTTTTTTTTTTTTTTGATGAAACATTTCGCTGTTGTTTGAGACTTTTTTTTTTTTTTTTTTGATAGGACTGTTGTTTGAGACTTTGAGCATGCATGTGTTGGACAATATGTAAAACATACGAATAAGACCTTTTTAGTTAACTTGAGTTTTAATATGATATTAAACTTCTAACACATCAACTTGTAAAAAGAATTGACATTTATTAATTTATTTACATTATCCGGACATTACGCAAATGTGGTCACAAATGAACTTGAACTCTGAAATTTGGATTGATTCCATTAGAATCTAATTAAGAAACAACACAAAAAAAAAAAGTGAAGTCTTTGTTTTTTATATTCAAATGGTGCATGTATAAATCTTCATTGGTCCTGAATCTTGACACTATGAACTGTCAACTTTAAAAGAAATTGATGAACTGTGATTTAATTGGTCAAATGATGTAATTACTCTGATTGATTAATAGCAGCAAGAAGAAGGTCATGGTTTAATGCTGGTTCAACAACTTTCTTATAATTTGGGGCAGAGTAATAAAAATCGCCAGAATACAAATTCAAGTTTGTGTTAAAACAAATTCAACAAACTTGGCTTGCAGCAACTCGGATATTTCTTGAGCTCCATAGCAAAAAACAGTGTAGAAAAACATAAGTTCAATAATGAAAAATCCAGCCTGTAGATATAAATGCAACAAGCTTTTTCATAATTTCTTTCTCAGGGTAAAAAACATCAAACTCTCCACTTTTATCCAGTTGGCAATATGACCCGTAACCTTTCAAAATATATGAATTGCTACCAACTTATTTAAATTTGTGCGAATTGTCATATGGTCAACTTCTCGACGGAATATTTCAATTGATTCTTGTTTCTTTCATTCCGGCTCTTAATTTCTAAATCCTAACTTAGGGATTGTGATGAAATTGAAGGAAAAAGAGGGACATTTATTGAGATTAGGATATTATCATCGAGATGAATTACGCTTAATATTGTGACAAAAATAAACTTTCAGATGACTACTACCTCGTTTGAAATGTCGTGTTGGATTAAGGATAAAGAATATGGCATGTTGACTCGCATATTCAATTTATAGCTATATTGTTTGGTTCATCATGTTAAAGGAAAATACTCAATGAATTTATATTTAATAAACTCAATTATTGTCTTTAAGTGATAAGTAAGTTGCTCACCTCTCACATATTATAAGAGTCCCTATATAACGGGATCGCACATTTTTCATAGGCCCGAGCTCCAATTAAAAATATAATTCAAAACTATCTATCGGACCATATTAACGTTTTGCAAACAACCATAATACGAGTTGTTCAGATTTTTTTCACACGTGGTCTAGGGTGGTATGTCCCCCAACAAAAGGTGAGAGTATTAGAGCCTACTCAAGACAATGTTTGGTTTGTGACATAACTCATGTGATAGGATCCGATGATCATTTAGACATACACGTGATGGGACGTTTTGAAATTTATTCACATTGCTTGAGAGTGAACTTTGATTTCTGTTTGTAAATGATTCCCTCATCTCATTCCAATAAGGTCTGTCAGGGAAATATGAGGGACTTCTAACTTATATATGGCAGATTTTCTGACTTCGAATTTTACCTCCTCCCACTTAACAAAAAAATGTCACGTATCAAAAGTAACAAAAGAGATTACGCCCTGCACATGAAGGGACGTATCGAGAATATATATAAATGACTGTTAGCTTTTATATTTAAAGAAAAAGACATGCAACACATAGGAAAAACTATACATTAATTTTGAAAGGTTAAAGTACACGTTGCATTTTCGGGATTTTTCCTCCCTTTTTTCTATTTTTACTGCCAAGGTAAACAAAAATATTTTGTGGTGTTCGACTAACAAACGTTAGATTTTCCACTCACTCAAGAAGCCACACTGCCCATGATAAAGCATGTGGTGGGTTGTATTGTGTCTTAACCAAAATAGAAATTGGAAGAATCCACATGGGGGGTAGCCTGACAGATTGAAACCATAACTCAGCTTTTCAAGTTTCTTCACTAAGTGAACTTTAAAAAAAAAAAAAAAAAAAAAATAAAACTTAAGGGCCGAAAGTTTGTGAAAGACTTAAATGGCAATGGGACACATTGTTGTTGTTGTTTAGCTCATTACATCTCTCTTGTCTTAAAAATTGTGGGTCTCTCCTAAGCCTGAGAGGCAACCTATCTACTCTGTTTTCCAACAAGGGAACACTAACCCTTATTGCAACCCACCCTATATACACTACTGCTCAGATAAAAATTCCCCATGTGGGATTAAAAAACAATAAAAAAACCCCTTTGATATTTGGCTCTTACAATGATTTTTTGCAGTAAAGTTCATGTCTTTGAGGTTGGATTTGGTGTAAAAATCCTTTCTTGCATTCTGTGATGGAGAGGAACTCAGGTAGTTGTAATGGATTGGAGTGGAAAAACTTATTAGCTTCTGTTGAAATGCCTGAGCATGTGAACTTCTCCATGTGTTCTTCAAACAATGATGATTTGTACTTCAATGGGATTGGCTCATCTTCAAAGAATCCTGATGACAGTCATGAGTTTTGTGACAAGGATGGGATTGGTAGCTTTGCGAAAATTGGATCTTTGCCTCCTCAGAGAACAATGTACGATGATGTAATGAGGAGTGGCAACATTTCCTCTTCCGGGTCTGAATTTATGATAGGATTGCGCCTCGGAAGGCAGAAAGAATGCGGCGACAGTTTTCCTCGTGGAAGTAGCAGTAGTAGTAGTACTAGAACTGCGATATCTTCGCTTCCTATATCGTCTACTGCCACGAAAAGGTCTCGTGCGTCGCAGAACTCGCAGAATCCTTGCTGCCAAGTCGAAGGGTGCAGCCTTGACCTGGCTTCGGCTAAAGACTATCACCGCCGACATAGAATCTGCGAATCGCATTCAAAAAGCCCGAAAGTTGTTGTCGCGGGGATGGAACGTCGGTTTTGCCAGCAATGCAGCAGGTAAGTGTTTCTGCTCATGTTTTTGGTACATGGGGTCTGTTTCTTTTGAGTTAACTTGAGGTAATTCTTGGAAAAGGTTTCATGAGTTGTCGGAGTTTGATGATAAGAAGAGAAGCTGCAGGAGGCGTTTGTCTGATCACAATGCTAGAAGGCGTAGGCTTCAACCAGAATCCATTCAATTCAACTCAGTTGGACTGTCATCTGCATTATATGGTGTGCTTCTAAAAAAACTTCCTTTCAGTTTAGTGATGTCCTCTTATTGTTGCATATGAATCAGGAATGAATCTGGACTTCTGCACGTTAATTTCCGCTTAATAAGGCTTTTTACCGGAAAAAAGAGAAGGTTCTTATCTTTACATACCATCAGAACCTAGTATAGTGATGGGTTTACGACCTCTCCCTATCCCACGATAGGATCTGATGCTCACTCCGACCTATACTTAAACATGAGGGGTATTGAGATTATCCACGTTACTTGGGAATGAATATGAGATCCTCTATATTAATAATTTTTTCCTCTTTAACTAAATAAGCCCTTTTAAGAGAAACATAAATGTATACTTAACCTATCTACAATTATATTCTACCTCAAATAGTATAATGTGAATCTTGAAAGAACTTCCAGCTTATATATTTCCTAATTTCTTGCCTAAACAGATCGAAGACCTCGAAATGTACTGCTGAATGGACTCCCAATCTCAGTCTCAACATGGGAAAATGCTGGTTCTTCTGTATTGTCACAGGGCAGAGATTCACTTACCAGGCCTCCAAATGCTGCAGGATTCGAGCGAACAACATTGCCGTTCACGAGTGATGAGATCCCCAACTCCGTTTCTGGTTTAACGATGAACTCAAGTCCTCGAGTTCTTGATCAATGTACGACCGTTTCTACTCTTGTTTTCCTGATTATAGAAGTAAATGATGATTCTTAATTTGACGAAATGTTTCAGGTTTGCAAGTACCTATAACCAATACTTCGATTGCATTAGATCTTCAAAGTGCTCACTCTCTTCTGTCATCCAACTCTTGGAGCTTGAACGATGCGGACTCCACATCCATGGAGGGCCTGGTGCATGGAAACTATAATCCTTTCTGGGCACGATTTCAGTTGGATAACGTTGCAGCAGCAGAACAAGGAGTACCTGTTTCTGCGACGAACTCAGTTAATTTGGACAACGCGGGGCCTTCTCAACTGCAAGAGTTTCAGTTGTTCAAGGCCCCTTATGAGTCTGGCTGCTTCAATTCAAGTCAAAGGAACTTGTGATTGAATCCAAAGCCAATTTGAGTAGGAATGATGCTTTTCATGTTCAAGGTGAATTTTGATGGTTTCTTTTTCTTTTCAGTATTCGTTTGTTGTGGTCAATAAATCTGTACCTTTTTTAAGGATGGAATCTACTGATGTGCATGAGGAATGGTTTTTACTTTTTATTTTTGGTAACATTTTTGACCAAATGTAGAGCACATATGTTTTACTCTGTGTTTGGTTTAGTCAACTGAAACAAAGGGGAGAAAATTATTAATGTACACACACATGTTTGCAGACAAATAAGCAGATGAATGACTTAAACACATTTATATAAAGTAATCAATATAATTTGTGGGAAAATATAGACATTAATTTGCATACTAAATAACACATCTGGTATAGCGATTAGGAATTTTTACTAGCTATAATACTTAGGGTACTATATATTTGAGTTCTTTTGGCGTGAGGCGGGGTGGGGGGCGTGCAAAGAAACAAGTTCCACTCAGCCTATCGAGGCTCTAGCGGCACATCGCGGATACAACGGCTAGCATCTAAGTTCACGATATCAAACCAACTAATACGACATAAGCCAAACAAAACCAACTGAAGCTTCATTATTCAGCCAATATTTATTGAGCAAACAAGAGGGAAGAAAGACAATAGCAACTACAAAGAAAATGTATCAAGGATTAATATCATATCAGTATATAAAAAATTATTAGCATTGAGAATGAAAATACTTCAAGAACAAGAGCAAGGCCAAAAAATTGCAGGGTCCAAAAGTTGAGCTTTCGTTCGGACTCTCCACGAACATATGACATCTCCTCATTCCTTCTTTCCGATCCCATGAGACATGTTATAGATTCCTCTACCCTGAACCACATTGTTAGCAACAACAACATCAGGATAACATATGAAACGAAAAAAACTAACGATAGAGTAAGAATAAAGACTCACGATTAGAAAGATAGAGGATGCGGCCAAAGCCAGGGGAATTGCAACGGAGGTGATCTTGTCCATTGGTCCCTTTAAATGAGTGTGATTGTGAATGTTCTGAAAAAACTTTTGCTTCTCAATGAGCTTCTCCCTAGGGCGAAAGGGCGTTTCTGGCATCCTGCATCGGTGAAGTACTCTTTAAATTTCAGTCTCTAAGTATTAGAAACCTTTTCTGATTCTTCGGGAGTTCTTCAGCATGTCTAAAAAACATCGTAAAACTAGTTGATGTAATGAACTTGGAAAATACTTTTATGTTTCGTTTCCACGTAGTCAGAACTCGAAACATCTTCTCGAGGTAACATTTAGGAACTCTGATCTATGAGGATTCGTGGTACTTCTCGAGGTAACATTTAGAAACTTTGATCTACGAGGACTCCAACCCCATATATAAGATTAATCATTGACAAACATATCTATAATAATATTAATCAACAAATTTTATTGACAAGACAAGTAATTTATATAATGCAATTTTAAAAATAAAAATATTAAACTATAAAAATTGAATCTTCTCTTGATCTTGGAGATAATAGAATAGATATTACAACTACATTGCAAAAATCAAACTAGTCCTTTATGTAGAAGGCTGCATTGCACAAGTATTAAAAACGATCCAATCAAAACATATACTTATACAGATAAAAAGATTAGAAAACTGAATGATCGATTGACGAATCCAATCCGATGAATAAAACTAACAGGTCAAAAAGGTAATAATAAGTAACAAAGGTCATAATTTTAAGACTTATTAACAAATCTGATTTGAAAAAAAATAAATAAACACTTGCCTGCGTGAGTGTGTTTGAAACCTGGAATTGGAAGCAGGCAGATGAAGAGCGGTACTAAGGAGTGAAGAACAAACTTGTGATGGGTAATTTGCGAAAACAACCTATGTATTAACGCTAATTGACAGATAATTACTTTTTTTAATGTATTAAATGTGTATTTACGATTTATTTACTTAAATATTTTAAGTTTCTATGATTTTTTTTTGGAAATATTAGTTGATCTTTTGAAAATAAAATACAAATAGTAAGTACCATAACTTTAGGTTTGAAGGTTTCAAAAAATAATCAATTTTATTAAAAAAAAAAAAATGTGTCCAAAATTTAAAAGGACATAGTGGAAGCTACATAGCAAATGAAAAAACAACACGAATTTGATAGAAACCTCTTGGATAATAATTCGATAGTCAAAAGCTACGAATAACAATGAAAAATAAACTCTTTGTAGTATCCAAAATAAACTAATTCGAAAAGGGTACGACAATAATGTTTTTGTTGCGCCACGTTATTAAACGATTGATATTAGACCTAAAATCAGAGAGTTTAAGGTTTCGTCTTAAAACCAAGTGTACAACACATCAAGACCTCTAATTTGATATTATTATGGTCCTAAAAAAGCCATCAACCCGAACGTTATGATCGTGCGAGCCCAACTCTAACAATGTAAATTACATATACATCAAAATAAGTATAATAAGAAACTAAATTTTGTTATCAGTTCCATAAGTCGAAGTTCAACACATACAAGTTCGGAAATGTGTGTGCTTATATGAAGAGAGTTAGTTGTTTTCAATTAAAACTTTCTAATAATTTTGAAAATTCACTATGAGATACTTATTAACAAAACTACATAGAGAGTTGTTGTCAATTAAAAACACCATAATAATAAATAAAAAACATTGCAATTTTTTTAAATCCAAATGGGCAGTCATCAGTCATCGGTGGACTAATGGGCCGGACTACAAAATGGGCTCATATATAATAAACCCAATAACGGCCCATACTTATATATGGGCCACACCGCCAAATTATAGCTCGATTCGAATGCCAATAGTCCTACACAAACAAACAAATAAATAATAAATAATAATTATTATTATTTCTTGGGAGACGAGCATGACCTCTGTAAATTTGTACTACAATTAACTCCGTCTAGAGAGAGAAAATATGCAACACAAAAAATTGTATGTATATAAATATAATATAGTGTATGTATATACGCCTCTGTAAAACCCTCTAGTTCACATTTGTCTTCAAACACCTCCGTATAATAAGCTTTTGGGGATTCAATTAGGGCAGATCCGTACTGATGGAAGATGTCAGTAAACAGAGTAGCGATCGACTGGCCCCAATTTCGTCACCTGGTATGTTTAATTTCAATTTTTAGGGTTTTTTTTTTGTTGAATTGGAATTTGATCGAATATTTTGTGGGGCATTTTGTGGACGCATTTTAGAAGTTAGGGCTAATTTATTGGAATTGGGGGAAGTACTGATTTTGTGTCATTTTATTGCTGAGTGGGTTTTTGGGTTTTATGCAAGACTCGATTTTTATTGAGTTTTTTTCATACTTTTAATAATTTTTTTTCTACTGGATTGGGCTTAATTAGGAGAGTATTTGAAAAAAAGTTGCATTTTTCATATCTAGATTGTGGATATTAGTGGATTTTAACTTGGGGTTTTTGTGTAATTTTGTGTGCATTTGCGTGTTCTTCGGTATCGTGAGTATTTGGCCAGTTGAGGAAAAGCTGTTTTCACGGAAAACTGTAGGAAAGGGGTTTAATGCGATAATTTCAATTATATTTAGGCTTTTGGGTTTAATTCTATTTTGTATATCTGAGTCATGTTATGCTTAATGTGCTGCTTAGTTGGTTCTTGTTGGCTTTAGTGTTACGGTTGATGAAAACGTCATCTTTCTGAAATGGTTTCGGTTATTCTATACCAAACTTTGATATTAAAGCTTATCTGTAAGTTTGTTGGTTAAAAGGCTTCAATTTGACCTCTGTTTATTTCTTCCACCCCCACCCTCCCTTCCTTGCTTCTTTCTGGACCTCATTGCCTTCCATTGAATTAATAATGGATGTTGGGGAAATGTTGGGGTATTTCGAGTTTCATTGGTCACAAGACTGTGTTTTGGATATGAATCATTGAATTGGTCAAATGAACCACTAGTTGCATCTCACATATTCTGGATTTTGCCAACTTGTCCATAAATGTCCATCAATTGTCTGACCATATGTGGGTTGCTTGATGGTCGCAGGTGACAGAGTTGTTGAGCTGCATAACTTAACGGAACAGGTGAGCCAGCCATAAGGCGCTACTTTACTCTATTTTTTGTGCCATTAGCTCTTATATTTTAATTAGTCCTCTTGATGTTCGTTAGAATTTCTCTCTGAACTTATTATCAGCCAATTCCGCCGAAAGATGAAAGCGTTCTTTCTGCAAATCCTCCTCCCGATGCAGCCACTGCTTCAAGAAATGCCAAAGTCGAGCCTGCAACTTCTGAAACAAGTGGTGCTTTTACGACAATGTACGCCTCAAATCCATATACACCTCAAGAGCAGGGTTACTTCTATGGAGGTTTGTTTTTGTATGCGTTGATCGAGTTGGTTAAAATCTTGGCAGTTATATAGTATGCATGCACATACAATATTTACACATCGATAATTTGGTCTCAATTTTGCCTAATTCCAGGTTATGAGAATTCTCACGAACATTCAAACTATGCTAATGCAAACAACTTGCATGTCATACCTCAGGTTGGTATAGTTAATTTGTTGCATCCGTGACTCTTATATAGCGTGAATATACTAAATCGTGTGTTCATTCTTGTTTAAGGCAATGTACAATGATAATTCATCCCTCCTGTTTCCTCCGGGCTATGGCTTTGATAACCAGATGGCTTATGGGCAGTTTTCCCCACTTCACAGTCCGCTATCTCCTATAATGATTGACGGTCAGCTGTTCTCTCCACATCAGATGCCTGTGACTCCATCATACTATCCACCTTCAGTTTCGCCAGGTCCACAACAAGGGCGGCCAGCTTCACAGACTGAATTAAAGCCATCAGGGAGTAGCAACCAAGATAACCTTATTGATAGTGCGTTCTTTGGGCCAGGATCTGGCTACTATTTGCCTTTTGGATCTTTCGGTGGTGGAGATCTCTCAGGGAATACTGGCCTTGGTCTTTACAAGTTCCCCAGTGAGTTTGGATCAAGTGAATCATTACCAAGTCAGTCAAGTTCCATAGACACAGGCAGGTTCATGTCCCCATTAACTTCTGGAGCTGTGTACCCTCAATCAATTGGCATACTCGGATCATATGAGCAAAATCTTGCCCAGGTAAATTAATTCATTTAGACAGATACCCTAGGATGACATGGATGCTTTCTGTTTTAGCCACCTAAATTTACATGTTAATTGCTCTCTTTTTTTTTTTTTTTTTGGCTTGCATATCTGCTTGTTTTGTTTGTTTGTCATGTAAAATCTGATTTGCTTGCTAAGAAGAAGCTACTATCTTAGTGTGGTAAAAGAACAGCAATAAATTTCAATCAGTTATATTTAGTCTAGACGTCCAATAATGACTTGCTTTGTAATAGGATTATGGTTACAAAATTCTAGCTGATGAGCACATTAGGCTGCTCGAAGAATTCAATTGTTTGCTTTCACTTCTGCATTGCTAGTCAATTACCTCCCAGTAATGCTTATGACACCTGTGAATCTTTAATCTATTGTTATGTAGTATGTCCTATATAAGATTTCCTTATTTTTCCTGTGCTTCTTTCTATTGTCTATGAGTGTATATTCCTTATGTAGAATGAGGACATAATGGTGACTTAATTGCTGATATTTGAATGGCAGGCTCCATTTCAGGGGTTTGGCTTGACATCAAGCTCCTCAGCTAGACAGTTTGCGCATGGTGGTTCTTACCAGAGCTCTGTGGGAACTGGTTCTAACCGGAGCCGATATGGTATCGACAGAGGTGGAAGGCGGGAGAGGGATCGAGACATTTTTGCTATCCCGAACGATACAATTGGTATGATAAGTGATAGAAACAGAGGACCAAGGGCTTCAAAACCGACAACCAAGATCCTCGCTGACGATGGCTCTTCATCTGGCGTTAAAGATGCTCAATCTACTTCTGGGCATTCTGCCAGTCACTGTTTAACTCCAGATCTCTCAACTGATTATGAACATGCAAAGTTTTTTGTAATTAAATCTTTCAGTGAAGACAATATCCATAAAAGTATAAAATACAACATTTGGGCCAGCACACCACTTGGAAACAGAAAGCTGGATGCTGCCTATCATGAGGCAAAGGAAATGGAAGTCCTTTGTCCCGTATTCCTCTTTTTTTCAGTAAGTTTCTCGAATTGTTTGACTGACACTGACTTCTTGGGTTATTTGACATGTAACCTCCCCGAGGAGAATAGAATTAAGAAGGCATAATCTGTTGACCAGTTAAGAATCCAAACGTGAATTGCTGATTAATGCTCATCATAAGTTTTTGAAGCTTTCTGGCCCCTGGCTTAGTGGTGGAAATAAGCAAGGGATCCTAGTGGCTGCTTTCTTGCCTCAAAGAGCATCAAGACTATGTTTGGTAGAACAGAGTTTCAGTAAACCGTGCTAAAGCCCACCCTCTAGCCCTAAACTAAACAATCTTGCGTCGAGTCACCTCGTACTTTGCACTAGTGGGAGGTCCTAGCCCCGCAGTGTGCCTTTTACGTCTGTAGTGTTGCCTGACTTCGAGTTCTCCTATCAGGTTTGAGTAATAATTGTAAAGAGAGTTTCCTTGGAAAGTAATTAAGAGTGTTGGGAGATTTCCTCAGGTGTTAGACCTAGCGTGACCCCATCGCAATCTCTTTCAAATTAATTATTTTATAAATATTCTCGTGTCATTTCAAGGGGTTTAGATGTTTTAAACTCATTACATGTAAACAGTAATGTGCTTTATGCATTGACGTAAATGCTTTTTGTTGGTGGGGATTTGCACGTTCAACCTGGATTGTCAATAATTGTAGGTCAATGCCAGTGGACAGTTTTGTGGGGTTGCCGAGATGGTTGGGCCTGTTGACTTTGAAAACGATGCTGATTATTGGCAGCAGGATAGGTGGAATGGGCAGTTTCCTGTGAAATGGCATATTATTAAAGATGTACCCAACAGTCGCTTTCGCCACATAATCATTGAAAGTAATGACAACAAGCCTGTCACTCATAGTCGAGATTCACAAGAGGTATCGCTACCCTTTGAATTACTTTTTTGTACTTGGAATTTGTTAGTTATGTTTTATAACTTTGCCGTGGTAGTTGTACATTTAATCATGTCATTTTGAGGCATTCAGATTGTTTAGATAGCCGAATGATGTTTGCTGCAAATTTTCTTTTGAAGACATGCAAAATGTGTTCGAGGTGTTTCCAGTTATATTTTCCATGTCCCTAGTCTGTTCAGATTGATACTCACATAGGGCTCAGATGGGAGGAAGAGGCATGTTAAGTGCCACGTATGAGCAGGTGAGTGAATACACGAATAAAGAACTGGATAGGATGGTAGTCTAACTTTATAATTAGGAAAAGAGTGGTTTTCTATTTGACGTGGGCGTACTACAGCAAGGTGCTTTTTTTGCCTGGTGAAGATTGATTTCAGAAGCTTTGTTGACTTGATGGATAAGTGCGAGGTTGATTGGTAAAAAAAGAAACCACATTCGTGATATTGCTATGCTTCTTCAGCAGTTTGGAGTAGTATTATTAGGTAATTGGTGTTCCGTGACATTAGCCCAAACTTAAATATAAAAAGTTAATTCGGCTGTGATACTTGAGATGTACTCCAACAGCCCTTCTTTTGTTCATGCTATTATCACAAATAGGTTTTTTACTAGATCTTCTCCAGAATATAAGCAAGTTCGACTTTCTATACCTTCCTTCAAGGATTGCCCTTCAGTTACTGGAAGGAATTAAGAATAAAAAATAAAGTCCTATAGTACATATTCTGTTGAACAAGCTTTCCAACTAAAGTAGAGTGTTCTTACCAGATCCTTGACCAATTCTTAAAGAAGGCATATAGCTATTGAATTTTTTCTGTGCCAGAAGAAGCTCTAATCAAAGCTTCATTGTCATATTAATTCTTTCTCATTTTGTTCATTCCTGTATGGCGTATCAAAATTAAAATAAATTAAATTCAAGGGTATAACTGACATGTAATATTATATATATATATGATATTTATAGCATGATTTATCATTTTGTTCCTTTTCCAAAGTACGCTTGATTCCTTTTTCACTGATCGCCACTCCCCTCAGGTGAAGCTTGAACAAGGAATTGAAATGCTGAAAATATTCAAGAGTCATGATGCTGAGACATCCCTCCTTGATGATTTCAACTTCTATGATGAGCGGGAGAAATCCCTACAGGAAAGGAAGGCCAAACAGCGAGCCACTTCAACTGCAAGTACTGTCGCCACCCTTGCTGGTGAACCAATAAATCAGCTGTCTGATAACCTGGCTGAAAGTCTTAATTTGGACAGTGTTAAAAAAGTTTCCAAGACAGATTTGGAGTAGGCACTAGTCTTTTATTTGTAGCACAGTCGGTAGTTTACTGTTTGAATGACTAAGTGGAATCGTTGAGCTGTTGAGGTGGTATTTTCGTTCACCTCTTGCTTGCCATCTTTTTCGCGCCTTCCTCCTAGCCCTGTCTTCTTCAATTTAGTTTATCTTTGTGTCCTTTGAGTAGTTGGGTGTTATTTATAGATTCTGGGTAAGACTACAGATGAGATTTGGCACAGCACTTGTGTTCGTTCGTCAAGATTCTTCTCCTTTTCTGTTTTTTCTTCCTTCGGTTTTCTCTTTTACATCCTCCTTTGTCCAGGTGCTTACTGGTTGTACTTTTAGCTGTTCTTGATATTTATTACTGTGGGACAATTGTTTTGAGCTGCAATGTCGCAAATAATCGCTTTAAGCCCCAAAAGAGGCCGTGTACTTCAAGAAATGTAACTGGGATTACAGAAATCAAATGAACAGTTGTATGTCATCGGTTATCCTGGGTTTTAAATGATACCTTGTTCCGTATTTTGTACTATTTGTAATGAAAGGGAAGGGACAGTTTTCTGCTTTCGGATATTACTTTTTCTCTTCAGTTACATGTTCATGTGGATTTGTAATTATCTGCATCAAATCAGCATCCTACTTGTACTAACTGGAATGTGTAAACCCTCACCCCCATAAAATAAGGAAAAAGGAATTGAATGGAATAGTCCGAACTAACATAAAACAGATTAATATTAATAACTTTTTAAACTGAGAGATATACGTAAGTATCACTCTTATCTCTTACATAAACGCAACATCATATTCCGTCGCTCATGTAAATGATTAGCTTCTTACTCTAATTGAGCGATATAGGTCAATGTACTTTCCAGCTGTGTTATTCCAGCTATTATCCATCTGCATCACCTTCTTTACTATGGAACTCCACCCATCTGGCTCTGCATCAAAAGGTTGGAAAGTTGCAAGACCAAAAATTAGAGTATGATTCATGCTGCAAAATCGAATCTACTATTTTATCACACATCCAACTGTTAGTCCTGAAAAATAACTCTTTTAACTTCAAAATTTTAAATGATCTATTGTCGTGGTAGAAGCAAGTGTACAAAAATTAAAAGGAAGGACCAGATAATAGAGCTATATGCATAGTTCTTCAAGCTTACTTTCTTGGTAGTGAAAAAATGCACGGTCTAGAGCCAGTTTCAAAGATCCTTCATCTATTCCTTCAAAAACAAAGCTGCAGCAAAAATGACAAGTTAATCTCATTTTAATAGTCTAAATGTACCTGGAGAAAAACTATAATCTGACGTGTAAAATCATATTATTTACAAGATTGAGGAAATTCAAAGACGAACTCTGCTGAATGAAACTAAATATTGTTCAATTCTTCAAAAGAAAATCAAGTTGGTACCGGGTATATCTAGACATAAAGCCTCAATCATCAATGCGGTTAAAAATTCACAAATAAAATACAATAGTTTGAAGGGGTATACGGTCCGTCTGAAATATAGAGTGAAAGCGATCATTTACCCATTAGCCATTTCAGGTTGCGGCTGATCATCCATGTCAAAAACAGTGTCTGCAAGACCACCAGTCTTTCTCACCACAGGGACCTAATGTAAATGCAGAATTGTCTGGTTAATGTTCGATATTGTATGCACTTTTCATACTTGCCGTATGCATGATAGATAGCTATATCTTAGAAAATGCTCATACCGCTCCATATCGCATCCCAATCATCTGAGAAAGCCCACATGGCTCATACATTGATGGAACCAATACCATGTCGGCAGCTGCGTAAAGCATGTGGGACAACTCTTCACTGCATTTCCACAAAACTTTTAGGCTATCAAGTTTGTCAATAATGATACTGATTTAAGATGATCGAGTTGTTTGATATCAAGAAAAAACCAGCTGATGAAGTAACCTGTGCATATGTTCTCTACCCCATAGCAACACATTACATTTCGACAAGTGTCTAAGTTTTTGAGGGACAATTACCTGTAAGTGAGAAGGATCCGGATGCTGGAACCTTTGTTGTGCTGCAAGAACAAAGGAAGTCAGAGTGATATGTTGATTATACAAGTTGAAGACATGATACAGAAATTGCATACAAGTCATGAAAAAAATAGCAGGTACTGGGGTTCAAACAGGTCCATCGAAAATTGTAACAGTGAAACACAAACAAAATGTCAAGAAATCGGAACTGAAATTTAGTGTCGAATTGAACTAATGAAAAGATAACCAGTAAACTAACTGCAAAGACTTTTGATACCAAGAACTACCTCGATATAGGTTTCATCTACCTTCAACAGTCTAACCTTTTAGAGCATTCAATTTGTGTTACTTATCCCATAAATGAGATCATATAGAGTATCATTGATTTCTACAGATAACTCATGCATGGAAATATTAGCATGTTCGAAAAATTATTCAGAATTAAGGAGGAGAACAGAATTGGCTTCTAGACAATACACGCAAATAAATCTCATTTTAGAAACAGAAGTATTTTAAATGAAATGTGATATCTTACTCAAAGTTTAAGGAGCTCAAGATAGATGATAGATACAAAGGATATGACGGGAATAAGAAAAAAGGGGATTGTTGCATATATTACAATAACAAACATTCTTTCTTGAATAATTCTCAACGGACGAAAGACCATTTCTTCACGATTTTCATGTCAGGAAAAGATCCAATTGTTGAAAGAAAAGATTTATTGTGGAGAAAGTGCTTTACCGACTCAGCAAGACCTTCAAATTCTCTTTCAACCCGAGGATCTGGAGCTTTCCCCAAAATGATTAATTGTCCACCCTAAAACAGATCACAACCAACATACAGTCAATGGACTGCACTAACGTGAATTCCAAATAATGAAGAACAAATCAGGCACCAAAGCTAATGGAACAAGAAAATACTAGTAAGAAACATTTTAGCATTAAAAATAAAAGAAACTTGTAATGTCTCAGCCAATTAATCTTCTCCGTCCATATTCAGACTGACTTCCACTCTATATTAAATAGTTAATAAAGATAAAGTGTCTGGAAAATTGATTATGGTCCTTAAAAATTGTTACAGGGAGAAATTGCATTATGTTCAGAAACTTATAAGGTCCATGAGAATGTTAGAAGCTTACAGCAGCAACTAATTTGTTCCACTTTTCATCAGTTGATTTCATAGATAATGTAATCAGGAAAGGACATCAATGAACTTCTTTTCATGCTAATGCAAATGAATACACAGGAACTCAGGAAGGCATATTCGGTTTCCTGGTCAACAACAACAACAAGTTCATTTCTGAGAGAGAGATTCTTACTAGTTCATTAACATATTTGATTGCACTAGTAATCAAATGAAGACCTTTCTGAGCCACTAATCTGGAAATGCATACAACCAAGGGCGCGTCCTGTAGATTCGGCTGAAGTCCCTTTGGTGCCAAACCGAGACCATTTTGAACAAAAAACTTGCATATCTTCTTCCCATCAACGTTCTCAGCTGCCAAAAAAGGATAATCCAACATAAATAATTACAGACTGACCAAGTTATTTCCTAGTCCTAATTTCGCAGAAGACGTTAAATTGCCTGTAGTTGTTTCCCAGTTTCCAGCAATACATGGAGAATATACTGCTTTCTGATTCAAGTTAATTAAGTACCTCTCGAAAACTTAGCCCTCCACTTTTTCTTTTATATCTCTCATCAGTAAGCTTGTTTAGTAAAATATAGAGGAATGAACAAGGTAAAGAGAGAAGCATTGTCCACTCTCAAGTTAGAGCATGCACTCAAACAACAGATTTGGGACAATGTCGCAACATTTTTTTTTGATAGGAATGTCGCAACATTTAATGGATAAGAACTTTCATCCAACAATCAATATAGATGCCCAAAGACAATTAATCATAATTATTCAGAAATCCAAAGCTGCCACACGAAATATAGGAGCCTATGTTTTGTACTAGTTACAAGTTGACGGAAAGTTCTATTTGGCATCTCTTAGACCAGCATCATGATAATATTAACTGTTTGGAACAGTAAGAATATGCCGGGAAGATGATGAACGCAACTGAGATTTGCATGCTTCATAAATGTGTATTAACACTTGAACAGATGAGGTTGGGAACGACGATATTCACATTTATGAAGATACAAAAAAAATAAAAATTAAAGCGATGGTTCCAGCACACAATATGTAGATTTATGATGCACCAGCACGATTATTAAACATCTCGATTGAAGACAAAAGAAAAGAACAAATGTTCTGAGTTATGTGATGAAATATAATGGGGGAACAACCTAACAGACAAGAAATTATTACCGTCAAATTTAGCTGGCAAGAAAACATCTGTTGCAGGGTTCCATATCTCAGTATCAATCCCATTCAAAATACCCACATACCTAGATGGATGATATAGTTAGTAAGGAAAGTTTGTTCACCTAAAGCAAAGTAAGAAAGAAAAAAAAATTTACTTAGTCAGTCTTAAGTCTTAACCGAAAGGAGCTACACATTTTCTGCACCATAATTGTTGCACGTTGGTATAGTTTAATGATCCAGAATAGTTAACTACAAAGAAAAGGGAAAATGCTAAATTTAACACGAGGAAGTCTATTTAATTCATGATATTAACTGTTGAGACAAATTTATCATGTGCAAGTTATTCATCCATTCACAAATGTGATTCATAGCTGAAAATTCACTTGTAACAACATCCGTAAAATGTGAAAGAATCTCCTACTTCACAGTACTCTAGTTATAAGAGTAAAACATTCTAATAGAAATTGAAGCTAGGAAAACTCTGGGCAAAGCAAAATTTTCAACTACCAAAGCCACAGATTGAGTCTTCCAGATTTGAGTCCTAATGGTGCTTTTGACATACTAAGAACCCAAGAAATGATAGCCAAAATAAAATATCATTCAGAAAGAAAAGTAACAGATATTGACATAATGCAAAAGTAAGGCTCTCACTTATCACGGTGTCTTAGTAATGTTCCAGAAAGCCAACCAGAGCAAAGTGTTTCCTTGAGATATGTAGGAGAAACTGCACTGGAGATTATACAAAAAAGTTAGGAACTCCATAACTTGCAGTTCTTGAGCATGCATATGCCCAAAGTTAAATATGATTTTAGTTAGAAATCGACCATTAACAACAATGAATATTCTGGAATAGAATGGTTTAATGAACATGCATTTCCTGAATCTGAGTCAGAAAACAGGTAATAATGGTTCTTTCATCTAGCAAATTATATTCGATATCAAAGGTCACGTATCTGATTATAATGCATCGAGCAAGCAACTGAAAAATTACACATTCAAGAGTGTGATTACATGTGCTCCAACTTACACTACTGCATTGCTGTAAACAATGCCTCCTTTTAATAAACTCAATCTCTCAGGGTTATGCCCGACTGTCCGATCATCCACAGCCTGACAATTAGAAACAAAAAGGAGAGGCAAACAACAACATATAAGTGAATACAAATTTAAATGAAGACAAAGCATAAGAATTGTATTCAACTTTATCTTCACGCTATTTAGAATACATTAATCTAGAAACTTTAACGTATGTTTTTAAACATCATTTCAATATATGCATCTAAGAGATTTGGTTACACTCCTTTACACAGTGCAAAAACCCGATAGAACAGAAAGCTAAAAATCTCATTACATACAAAATCTGAAGAGGCGCACCTTCTCTTCAGTTGCATATATTGATCCGTCAAGGCCACACTTGCTAAGTTGCTCTTGGCTGATAAGAAAGACATCAGACAGGCTAAAACTATTTATGGGAAGCCCTCTCCAGTATCAGTAAATTAGCCTAAAGTTCACTATCACTGCTTTAACTCAAATAATGTAGTTAGTTTCACAATATAATAAAAAGATACTAAGAACTAAGTTACTGCAACATTAAGCACAAAAGAAACTTTCGATTTGTCATGAGTGAAAAGAAAATGTGTATGCAGAGTTGTTTGCCTGAAATCACGCATGCTAAGTCTACATAGCAACATGTTGCATGAGATGAAGAAAATCAAACCCACTGTTCGGCCTCTCAAATTTGATGAAATCTCCGAAGTTTTCAATATCTATTAATCCTATTGCAAAATGTCCAAACATGTAGCAGAGGGATAAGGTTTGCAACACTCTATGGTCTAGATCTTGGTTTTCTGTCAAAATGGGTCGCACTCATTGCTTCAGACGTGGAATTTTGCAATCCAGAGTGCTCAAAGACATCTGGGTTTCTAAAACTCTGCTCTTACTTGTACTCTTTCACAGCTAGGGACCCAGTTTTGTACAGTATCTTCCTTCACCTCCCCACATCTCCCACATTGATTCAAACCTCAGTGACCACAAAAGGAAAATGAAATAAGAAAGTCACTGCAAGCAATTTATTCAGTACCAGAGATGCTACGAGATCATTTTATCAGATTCCACAAGAATCAGTGAACATAACGAAATCTGGGCATCACGGGCCACGTACAAACTACTAAGAGGGCACGATAACAAAAACCACTGATCACTAAATTTGCTATGCATAAACTTAACGAAAAGCTAAATCTGGTTGCATACCGGCACTCTCCATAATGCTCCATATTGTGGATTGTCAATACAATTCTTGGTTTCTACAGGGGATAAAGCATCCAACTTATAATTGTGCAATAAACCATGCATAACATAACACACATTGTACTGTACATCGAACCAAAAATAAAACCTGAAGGGAAAGATAATGGTACATATCCCAGTAAAGCAGAGGCACACCACAAGTCTGCCATTCATGGACATGAACAATATCAGGCTGCGTCCCACTGACCTGCAACAATATCAGACTCTATCATGGTCATGTAAAATCTTCTTTGAAATGTAAAACTAATAGGATGTTAATATTAAAAACTACTTCGACACGTGCAACGGAAAAAGTAGAACCAAAAAGAAAAAGAAAAAATTCACAGTTGTAAGCTGAGACAATTTGATTGTAAAAAGTGAAGGGTCAAGCAATAGTTGTTTTAGTTGGTCCTACCATAGTGCCTAAAGGAATAATGGAATAGTTCCCATACAATCTTCTTTTTTTTTTCTTGGCCCACTAAATAAATATTGTTGGAAGATGCTTGCAAATCAATCCTATAAATTCTAGTTGGATTCTAGAGAGTACTGCGACTCTGATACACGATCATAATTTATCCAGAATTCACAACAAATCGACTTCTATGATTCATTCACCAACCTGCAACCATTCAAGGCAGGCACGGCTAAAGAACAAATATGCTTCCAGCTCGTTGTATGAACCTCCATACACACTCTGTCCCTTGAAGAAGTGGTTTGAGGGTTCAATAAATAGTGTAGGTATGCCTGAAACCACTCCCTGGTATATATTAGTCGGAATCCATATCCCATCATGATACGAGCTGTACGTACTAATCAACGCCAAATCTTTGATAAGCTTCTTGTTGATACACTCATAGAAAGGTATAAAGACGTCTACTTTATGGCCACGTGATATGCATGCGCGTGCCAGCCCCGTCACAACATCACCGAGACCTCCAACTTTTGCTATCGGTGCCATCTCAGCTGTTACGTGAACAACATGCATAAGATCAGAATCCTTCTGGACGTCAATAGGACCCTCGGAACCAATATCCCAAGAAGGAAACTCTTTCTTCCAGAATGGAATTTCATCATTCGGAGAAGGCCAGATAATATCATCGTATTCTGACGTTGCTCTTGAACTCTTTGCAGTGTCCAGCTGCAAAAGATGACATTAAAACAAGACAGAAACACCAACACAACAGTGTAATTTCAATCTTCAGGGACATCATTGGTAGATGCAAACAGGGTACCATAATTGGAAAATGAAGGTTAATGATAAAAATTAAAGCAAACAAAAAATGACCCTTTACAAGTATATCTCTAAGAAGCATCATATTCCTCTTAAGCAACACCAATGTCCAAAAATCAATGACAACACATAAATTGGCATATTCAAGATTTCACCTTTATTTACCCAAAGGTTGTTAATATCAATAACACATCAATCCCATTTGAGATTAACAACAAAAGTTCAAGAATTCATCGTTATTATCACTAATATACATACATATATGAAGAATTTGTAAGAATTTTACCTCAGCTGAATCAGTTTTAAAAGCCTGATTCTTGGGCAGTGATTTCAAGTAGTAGAGATTATGCCTTGTGGTGGCTGTTCTCTTGACATTGTAATAGCAAAAAGTGTTGAAATTTTTGTGAAGAATTGAGTTTGTGGGATTAGAGCAACAGCTCTGAAGAATCATGGTTAATCAGTAGTAGTGTCAGTGAGTTAATGATTCAATAATCTCGCAGGTTTTTGTTTAAGAAATAAATATATGTGAATTATTTATTTCGTTTTTTTACGTCATTATTATGGGTGGTGATTGTGACAGCTGGTGGCGTTAAGCGGACGAAAATTAATTTTGTGCTTTGTGCACCAAAGTATATTCGTATTTATTTTTATTATATTTTTTGGGATATGATTTATTGTTTCTTTGATATGAATAATTGAAAATTTTATATTTAATTTTTCTTGAGTTTGATTTAATTATAAAATTTGTTAATAGTTATGTTAACACCTCTCTCAAAATTTCTAAAACACTAAAAATAGGGATCTAAGTGTTCTGCTCTGGGAAAAAAAAAACTTTTGGAGTTGTTTATTCAACGATGATGTACCACCATATTATCTACACGATATTTGTCAATCTCTTATGTGGACAAGTATTTGTGGTTCCCGAAATAAAGTTCACAGTGCGCAATAATATGCATGCAGACCTCGCTAACTTGCAAGTGCCCGTCCTACCTTTTTTTTAAGTGAAAGACGAAGTGACCGTGAATCCCAACTAGGTTGACACCCTGAAAGCACAAACAACCACTCAGTCTCGAATAATATTAAAAAAGAAAATATAAAAGAGTTTACATCAAAATCCGGTCCCGAAGGTCAGCAAAATTTAAAATACTCCGTACTACAATAATCGTCATTAATAAAATTCGAAACAAAGGGCGGTGAAGACGACCACCAAAAGTCTCCCTCGCGTTCAGCTCCAAGTGCCCGTCCTACTATAACTCATCTGATTTGAGTGGGACTTACATATTACTCATAAAGCTCCTATAAATACCTCATTTAGAGTCGGCAAAAAAATTCAAAACAATTCTTGGTTATACACGATAAAAATTGATCTATAACTTTTTTCAACTTTCAAAATGTGTTCATAAAGTTATTCACATTATTTAAGAAATTCATGTAATCAGATCAAATATCAGCGGTGCAAATATAAAAAGATGCTAAATAATTTAGTTTATATAATTTCGTATTCGATAATAACTTTTTTTTTTATCTGTTTATTATGTGGATCGGCTCTAAATCAGCCCGAGATATCAGAGTGTCAAATTAATTTGGCAGCCTTCATATTTTTGTTATTGCCCTTTTCCGGTTATAGGCCAACAAAATATATAAACCCAATACAATTTGGTGAGGGCTTTTTCTTTTTCTAGTTTGCAATTATTGTACATCATGCTTTTGCCAAATCTTTAAATGATACGAAATTCGAACAGTGGTAATAAGAATATCTTCTCCTATAATTAGTAATTTATTTTCTTTTTTTCTAATAAGAAATTACACGGATTGCAGCATGAATATTATTCTTAACTTTTAACTTAAGAAAATCTAGAGCGTGTTGCAAGAAGAAAAGCATCTTACACATGAACGAGACAAAAAGTAGAAAATATAAATGAAGTAATAAATGTGAAGCGAAATAAAGATCCTATCTTGTAATCCTACTACATGATATTAGTAATCAAAACGATGTAAGTTGCAGTGAATTGTTCAAGTGACAAAGTGATGGGAAGTCCTAAGTATCAATTCCACGTGAAAAAAATAGCATTAAGTACTAAACACTTATCTATTTTTAAATAAACAATAAACTTTTTGTGGAATTGATTGACTAACTAAATTAAGATATAATGAAAGCAACACACATGTATAGATTATCAAGTTAATGAGAGCATATGACTCTGGGTTCACCTAAATCTCTTTTGTTGTTTTTATCACTTTTTAATTGATTTATTGAGTTTTATTATTGAATGCATGATATCATGAATTATATTAGTTTGTATGTTCGGTCCTTTAAGACTTACCCTCATATAACTAACCCAAGTATATATGTATTGAATTTAAAAGAATGAGTCATGTTAACTTATGCGAATATCCTATATGAAGCAACATGAATCATGCCAAAATGTGTCGATAACAAATTCTAAAAGTTTTTTCGAGTCCTTCAACAAGTATCAAACCATCAACATATTGGCTATATATGCAAAGCATTAATAACATGAAAGAATAAAATCAATAATGAATTTAAATCAACAATGCATGAGAGGTACCGAAAATTCCAAATACTCTATCTCTATCTTGGTTTTTTGGTCTTTGATATTCTCAAACCATGTATCGATCTTCTCTTTATCCTAAAGTGACGAAACAACCATTAATTACAAACACCGCCTAATTTTACACGTAGGCACGCGAGTCGTATATTGCTTACGAGAGGCATAAGTCACACTTTCTCGATAGTATTGCACTGCTTCATCATTTTGGCTACGAGTCTTATATTGCTTATGAGAGGCGTAAGTCACACGTTCTCGATAGTATTGCACCGCTTCATCATTTTAGATATATCCTTTCTAGATGTGTTATTCACGAACCGTTTTATTTATTTTTGGAAAACTATACTTCCGTTTTTCTTCCCAATTAGATCAATTATTCGTTCAAAATTACTCAAATTTGTCAAGTTTTACTCTTAATGTACAAAATATGACTAATGCAAAAGTCAAAACTAACAAGAATAAACAATTTGACTATGAGTTGGTATGCAAATTACGAGGGTTTTACACACTTATACAACTATAGTGAAAGAAGATATGACACTGAGAATGAGAAGTACTTTGAAGAAGTATGATAGATTGGTGGTATAAACACGCATGCGCGCGTGCACAGACGCATGCGTGCGTGCATGCTCACTCACTCACTTACTCTCACACACACACACACACACACACACATATATATATATATACATATATACATATATATATATACACACACATATATATATATATATATATATATATATATATATATATATATGTCGATAATATACTCATGCCATTTTACTACAAATGATGTCCTCAATAATCTTTTATTGTCATGTTTGAACAAATAATTATTTGTATGATTAAATTTATATATACTTTACAGTATTAACTTGTTATACATTGGAGTTTTTGTCGTCCAAAAAACAATGCGATATGAAAAACAAGTCCATCTAATTATTTATTTTATGTCCAACGTAATGTAGTGAATAATTTAAAAATTATAAAGTAACTCCAAAACGTAATTTTTTAACGTTTTACAAATTAAGAAGCAAATACTTTGTTCCTACGAAAAATTGTTTTATGCAACCGTTACATTGGTGACGTGGTGCAACCAACAATCCAGATTAAAATAATTTCCTAAATCATAGGAAATAACTTCCCCGTAATCCAATCAAAAGTGTATGTCACCTGCATTTTGAATAATATACCATTTTTCGCCCAAAATGTGATCTAAGTTCTAACGAAAAGATCACACTTCATGCCCAAAAGTAAGAAAATATAGCAATTTCCCCTAATATATTATGACAAAATCGTCTTCGAAACTTATGTGGAGAATGTGCAATTTACTAAACTTCAAGAGAAACTACTTATAATTTTATTTTTTTTAAATCTAAGGAATAAATTGTTAAACACGGTTGTATTGGAGAGGACAACGTGCTATTAATATTATTATTCTCCCATGGTGTAGAATTCTCAATTTTAAAAATGTATAGCGTGTCTATTTTTTTATTACACAATTATTTCAGGGTCCAAAATGCAATTCACCAACACTCAGCACAAATACCCCCCACTTGCACTTACACTAATTGACCAGCGCGTGGAATTTTATCTCAGCTCCATACTTCAACCACAGCCTCACGATCATCTCAATCCAACGGCTCGTAATCGTGCCAAACGTGGGTCCCACAACGAACATTTCACGCTACTAGCGTGGGCAAGCGAATACTCTGGAGGTCATTTTCACCATTTAATTTAAAAAATAAAAAAAATATCGAAATAAAAATTGCATTTTTAGAGAGAGAAAAAGAGGAGAGAGAGAAGTAGAAGAAGAAGACTAGTAGTCGAGCTCTGCACTTCGCGTTCATTTACTTTCTCTCTCTTCGTTCAGGTTTTACTTTCTCTATCTAAAAAAACTGTCATCGTTTTCGCTTAGCTGCTGATTGATCGAGTAATTGAGCTCTCTGCAGCGTTTTTATCGAGTTTTAGCTGGAGAATTGAAGTCAATTCCTCTCGATCGAGGTGCGTTTTGTTGTTTTTTGCTCTCAATTACAAGTTTGCTCGCAGATCATACAGAGTTTACGTTTTTTTGAGAGATTATGATGAAATTTCGTTTATGTCTGTTGCTTATTCGGAGTTTGCTTTTGTAAACGTTTATTTGTTGGTGATTTATGAGCTATAGTATGAATATTTTGTCCTAATTGGGAACAGAAGAACTTCGTGGTGAAACGAGACTCTTAAAAGAGGAGTTATTCGTTTAGCTCTGTTTGCTTTTGCTAATTGATTGTGTGGACTGTAATTTTGATAATTGAGAAGGTTTATAAAAACTTTCCAATTGGAGATGGTGATTTATATTTGTTCTATTTTTGGCATGTAGTTGCAGACTTGCAGTGCTTATGGTGATTTACTTTGTTTGAAACTTGTGTTAATAGGGTTTGTTGGTGGAAGAGGTGGAACTTGGAAACGCTAAATGCGGTAGATATAAGAAGATTCTGACGGTTCTTTTGCTGTGACGACGTGTTGGCGAAGAATTAGAAGATGTTGGAGGCTCCGAAGTTTACGGGAATGAATGGAATGAATAACAACCCTGGCAACTTTGATTTCTCGCAGAATTTCTACCGCAAGCTCAATGAGGACTCAAATATGTCAGTTGAGAGTTATGGGAGCTTGCAGTTGAGCAACGGTGGAGGTTCAGTTGCCATGTCGGTGGACAACAGCAGTGTTGGATCGAATGACTCTCATACCCGGATCTTGGGCCATCAGGGGCTTAAGCGTGTTGCCAACTATTCTGTTGCTGCCAGTGTCAATCATGGAAGGGCGTCTCATGGGCTGAAGGATGATGCCCTGGCTCAAGCTTTGATGGACCCTCGACATCCTACTGAAGGATTGGGTAATTATGATGAGTGGATGATTGACTTGAGGAGGCTCAATATGGGTCCTGCTTTTGCTCAGGGGGCCTTTGGAAAGCTCTACAAAGGAACATATAATGGTTGGGATGTTGCAATTAAGCTTTTGGAGAGGCCGGAGAATGACGCGGAGAGGGCACAATTGATGGAGCAGCAGTTTCAACAGGAAGTAATGATGTTGGCAAATTTAAGGCATCCAAATATTGTTCGCTTTATTGGTGCATGCCGCAAACCCATGGTCTGGTGTATAGTAACTGAATATGCCAAGGGAGGATCAGTGCGTCAGTTCTTGACAAAGCGGCAGAATCGCGTTGTGCCCTTGAAATTGGCTGTCAAACAGGCCTTAGATGTGGCAAGAGGGATGGAATATGTGCATGGCTTAAATTTGATTCATCGAGATTTGAAGTCGGACAATCTTTTAATTGCTGCAGACAAGTCCATTAAGATCGCGGATTTTGGTGTAGCTCGCATTGAGGTGCAGACTGAAGGCATGACTCCAGAGACAGGCACATATCGTTGGATGGCCCCGTACGTTTCTGCACTCCTATTTTTGTTGTGTGATTATGTGATCTTACATGCATGACTGTATGTTTAATCCTTAGAATTGTGCGCTCTTCGTTGTTAACCTTTTTTCACCAACTTTCCATGTGCTATTACTCTCTTTAAGGAGTGTTAAATAATTTTTGTCCACCGCATCATGCCACCGTTTGCATGCAACAACCTTTACGGTCTCTATGTCATGCCTATCCTTGACTTAAATATTTGTTTTATAAAATTATAAAAGGAAAATATTTGAAAATGTATTATTGTCTGTTTCTTTATCTTTTCACGTGTATTTTGCATTGTTTTAGCTCTCACACTTTCAGCAATAAGCCGCATAATTCTTATTTTAGCATTTATTAGAACCTTAATCCATTTGCTTAATGTGTCCTTTTGAGGAGCATGTATTTAATCTTGTTTATGGTGTCTCTGGGATTTGCTGACATCATGTTCTAAAGTGATAGAGATTTTAACTGCATACTGAACTTTTTACATGCATGGATTTATGTTATTTGCCTTTTAATAGCCTTAAACAGTTACCTTCAGTATATACCTTGTAACTCATTCTTAGTGCCGTCTCGGATTTTTCAATCACGCCATATTATGAATGTGACTGCATGTTGATTATCCTTTCGGAAAGCCACGTGTAATTGTTATGTTGTCGAAGCTGAAAACTGTACTCTGTTGGTGGTATTCTGTCGAGCATGTTATGCGGGACATCTTCTAATTGCGGAAACTCCTCTAGTTTTTAACTGTATTTGATATTTGAGTTGAATGGCCAAACTTCACTTTGCGGATTTTATTAAAGGCCATTAATTGAGTTTTGATCAAATTGTTGAGCTGAATACTAACATTGAATAATCTTTAAAGCAATATTAGTGGCTGTGAAATCACCTGATTTGTTGACCTGTATTAAGTAGGATAGTATTTCAGCTCAATTTTTGAAAATCTAAATGAGCTGTGTATTTTAAATGTTTAATCTGTTGTTGAAATGTAGCAATCTAGCCCCTATGGCTCTTGGGACGTTTTTTTTCTGGTGGCATTAATTTGTAAGTTTTTGGTCACATGCACTGTAGTTGTATTAGATATTAGAAGCCCCTCTAAGTTCTCTCAAAAAGTCTTGTTAAGGGGAGACGAGAAGATGGTGTACTTAATTTAGCCCAAACAGTACCGTGTTTTGATGGTGTACTTAATTTAGCCTTTTGTATTCTAAAACTGCAGGGAAATGATCCAGCATAGGTCCTACACCCAGAAAGTTGATGTATATAGTTTTGGGATTGTGCTATGGGAACTCATAACTGGAATGCTTCCATTCCAAAACATGACTGCGGTTCAGGCGGCATTTGCCGTCGTTAACAAAGGTGTCCGACCACCAATACCAGTCAACTGCCTTCCAGCACTTGCGCAGATTATGGCACGTTGCTGGGACGCTAATCCTGATGTTAGGCCGTCCTTCGAAGAGATTGTCAGGATGCTCGAGGCTGCAGAGATGGAGATCATGACAACTGTCAGAAAGGCTCGTTTCCGGTGCTGCGTGAGTCCGCCTATTACTATAGATTGATGCAAACCTGGTAGTGTTCGGAAAGCGAACTGATTTCATGTCAGCTTTGTGTATGTATCAGGG
The DNA here is from genome assembly GCA_946800315.1 of Misopates orontium. NCBI lineage: Eukaryota > Viridiplantae > Streptophyta > Magnoliopsida > Lamiales > Plantaginaceae > Misopates > Misopates orontium. Next base: position 7,153,264 of record OX326950.1, on the reverse strand, counting down.
TTAATTTCCTTTGTCAGATAAGATAAAAGGGGAGAAAAGTTATGATAAGAACTTTTTTTTTGGAGTCTGGATGTTAAGGTGTTTGAGTTAGTGTATGTGTATTTATCTATCTCTTTATGTCATAGTAGAAATCGTATGTGTATTTATCACTATTTATGCATCTCTTTGTGTTGCCTATATCAAGTCCTAATTCTGTCACGCTGTTAAAATTATTATGATATTAATTTTCTTATACATGGTATATTTGTAGATAATAGAAGTTTAAATGTGTGAAATAATTGTAGTTGTAAAGTTTACGCCAACTTATTTTTGGGTTGCCCCTTTGTCTTGTGCTCTAGTGTTGCGTTTCTGTATTGTGCTAGCAACACCATAAAAGTAATTGTTCAATAGCTTTTCTCAGAAAAAAAAAGGAAAAGAAAAACATTTTGCAAATACAACCATACTATAAAAGTAATTTGTTATCAAGTTTTATTTTGTCTATAATCATTTTCTCATTTAATAATTACTCAACTGCTAGTTCTACACTATAAAAGAATGTGAGGGTGGCATTTAAAAAGTGGTGCAATCAACGGTGAAGATGATCCCACTTTCTAAAGTATAGTCATTAACCATCACATAATCTCATCCAACCATGTATTTACACCACTTGTTGTGCCGCCTCTCATGCAACGGTTGCATGAAATAATTTCTTACATGTCTACCCACTAACCTATTAATCACTTTAAGTAATGTAATTAATGTAAACCGGTAAACAAACATACAATTACTCCGATAATTAGATCCGAAAAAATAGTAAAAAATAAATAAACTTAACTGTGAGAGTAAAATTTTCAAACAGAATATAAAACAATAATTTGATTTATTCCCCGGGAATTGAGCGCCCTTTCAACTGCACAGAGCAACACGAGAGGAAAACGCGAATAACGAAAAGAGGATCGATCACTTCTACAGATTCTTCTGCAAATGGCGCTAATCAATTGAGAATCTTCGCGAATCAGTAACAGCAGATCACTTCAACACAATCTTCCAAAAATGGCGGTAATCGCATTAGATCATTTTCTATATTTCAATTTTACCTAAATTTGTCGATTGAACTGATCAAAATTGGCAGCTGTTTAGCATCATTAGTGAATCAATCTGATTTATTCAGTTGTCGATTAAACCGATTAAAATCTGCAGTAGTTCAGTATTGTTAGTGAATTTGAAATATATATAATCTAATTTATTCAGTTGTCGATTAAAAATCCGATCGAAATTGGCAGCAGTTCAGTATTGTTTGTGAATTTGGAATGTATAATCTGATTTATCCAGTTGTCGGTTAAACGATCAAAATTGTAGCAGTTCAGTATCGTTTGTGAATTTGGAATGTATGATCTGATTTATCCAGTTGTCGATTAGACCGATTAAAATTGGCAGCAGCTCAGTTTCATTAGTGAATTTGGAATCTATAATCTGGTATATCCAGTTGTGGTTAAACCAATCATAATCAGCAGCAGTTCAGTATTGCTAGTGAATTTGGAATGTATGATCTGATTTATCCAGTTGTCGATTAGACAGATGAGAATCGGTAGCAGTTCAGTATCATTAGCAAATTTGGAATACGTGATCTGATATATCCAGTCGTCGATTAAAAATCCGATCTAAATTGGCAGCAGCTCAGTTTCATTAGTGAATTTGGAATCTATAATCTGGTATATCGAGTTGTGGTTAAACCGATCATAATCGGCAGCATCAGTATTGTTAGTGAATTTGGAATATATAATCTGATTTGTGCAGTTGTCGATTAAATTGATGAAAATCGGTAGCAGTTCAGTATCATTAGTTGAATTTGGAATGTGTGATCTGATTTATCCTGTTACAGGATCCTTCTGGAATGACGCTCATGGATCTGATGACGTCGGACGGCTCGCCGAAGAAGCCTCCCCCAGCGTCCTCCGCCACAGCGCCGCCGCCGATTGACTCGACCACGCCGGCGGTGGGGGCACCAGTGCCGATGACCGTGGATAAGAAGTCGAAGAAAGGGTCACTAATGCAGATTCAGAGTGATACTATCTCTGCAGCTAAGGCTGCTTTTATTCCTGTAAGAGGAACTATTATGAATCAGAAGCAGAAGAGAAAGGTACTGTGCTTCAATTCAAATGGTTAATGTCGTTATTTTATACGCGGTACAATGAGATTCCAGCAAAAGTTTTTTTTTTTTGTTTTCAATGAGTAAGAAATGTATGTTGCTCTTTAACTTAACAATAAGTTAAAGCTTGCACGTATATGGTTGATTGTCATATCTGTTATGTGATTGTCATGGAATTCGGGGTACTAATGAGCTGTACTCTTAGATTACAATTTACAAGTGTGCAAATTCTGGTGCTGCATTGACAGTTTGATTCTTTTGTGCCTCGTTATGAACAGCCTGTGTCATATGCACTTCTAGCAAGGAGCATTCACGAGTTAGCAGCGACGTGTGATCAAGTAAAATTTTTATTTTATTTTTTATTTTATTGACATGGCTCTCTGTTGGTTCCCTACTAATTGATTTCTTTGTGATTTTTTGCAAAATTTCTTGAAAATATATAGAAAAAATCACGGAGGAAGTTGATTCATCATGTATTCCCGAAGCTTGCTGTATACAACTCTGTCGATCCATCTTTGGCTCCGTCACTTCTGATGGTATGAAATCTCCATTGTCAGTTGTCTCGATTGGCTACTTTATTGATAAAATTCATCTTATCGGCTCTGTAATATGGAGCATCCTGAATTGTATTTGGGGGGGGGGGGGGGGGGTGGACTTTCATATATTTAAATTGGGATAATAGCGTTAAACCCCCTATACTATACCCCCTGTTGCACTTTGCCCCCTGCCCCCTGTCCTTTTATTTTTTGCGACTTGCCCCCTGAACTATGGATAAATAAGCACTTTGCCCCCTGAACCCAAATCCAACGGCAAAAAATGTTGACACGTATTCAAATCCAACGGTCAAAAAGTGACTCAGGGGGCAAAGTGCTTATTTATCCATAGTACAGGGGGCAAGTCGCAAAAAATAAAAGTACAGGGGGCAAAGTGCTACTATGGAGTAGGGGGTATCTCATGTTGTTTGGTTGAGTTTATAAATTTTGAACTTTATTTCTTGCAATTATGTTACAGTTCATTCTTTTGTGCTATATACCGTGCCTTGAATTGCCCTTTGTGGTCAGCTGTTTTATACAAATAGATAAATCAGGGAGGGATATGTTGAGGTTAATCTTGTTGGCAAAACATGATGAAAAATGAGCCATTCTTATCATGAAAAGGTCATGAAACTTTCTCTTCGATGAAAAGTTAGCTGAACCATTCATGTTTGTGTTTTTGTATTGCTTATTCTGGTAAAAAAATTTGTCCTTAAAATGAAAATGATATGTTCTCTTTTCCTTTCGAAACTCTAGCTCGACCAGCAGTGTGAGGATAGAACTGTGCTGCGGTATGTTTATTATTACTTGGCCAGAATTCTATCAGATTCTGGTTCACAAGGTGTAAGCCCAGGTGGTGGAATACCTACGCCAAATTGGGATGCTTTGGCTGACATAGATGCCAACGGAGGGGTGACAAGAGCTGATGTTGTCCCTAGAATAGTAGATCGCTTGAGTGCAGAGGCTTTAAATGAAGAAGTTGACTGTAAGTGAGATACCTGCTTTATGCAACAAATCATAGTCATTTCTTATTTTTGTAGCTATTTTTGATCTATATATTGTGTTTCCTGTTTTATAATTTGCTTTTCAACAGATAATTTGGGATGCTTTTAGCTGGCCTATTCAGAGCTTTTAACATGATCAACTAACTTTCACCTTCAGCCTTTTGGTTTTAGAAGTGTTTTAGTTACACCTGGTGCAAATCCCTTTTGGTACTTCTTCTCTTACCATCAGCCCTGACTGACCAAGGGAGCGATTATATCAATGAGTCGTGCTTGAAGATATTTGGGGGTAGAGGGCCATGTTCATTTGCTCGTGTCATTAAGCTTTGAAATAGAATTTATTTTTTTCTTTTCTTTTCTTACTTAGACTGATTGAATTCAAACTTTTCAGCACTAGTTGCTAATTTCAGCTTCATTCCACTGTCATTGCCATAACTATCAAGAAGTAACTGATACAGCTAGATGTGTTCCTTTCAAAAAAATATGTAATACACTCTAGCCAACAGTAGGATCATGAGAAGTGGGGTCTTTCGAATGTAGAGGTCTACTCAAATTGAGATCAGGCTATTTGTTGGGAGAAATTGAAAGCTGTTTTTAGTATCCGATCTTTTAGATTTCAGGTTTTAAGATAAGGTATTGTGATATCATGACGTGCTTTTTTATATGTCAGCTCACTAAATTGAAAATTCAAAGTTCTGCGTAGGCCTTCTAGCTACACGGGGAACATTGGTAATAATTTTCCTTTTTCTTTTTTGAAGTTCATCCACGGAGACTGCAAGCGTTAAAGGCTCTTATTTATGCTCCTTCTAACAACTCCGAAATTTTATCTCGGTTGTACAAGATTGTTTTCGGCATACTTGATAAGGTTCGGGCAACTATAATCTTTTCATCTATATAAATTATATTTTGAATTGTTACTATGTAGCTTATTCGGATATTCCACTGTAGAAAGTATGACCACTTTTCTCCTTTTATCATTTGTTTCCTGAGAATTTGGTCATGAGGATTGGTAATAAGAAGGGTGTGGAGATAGCTTGCAGATATTTACAATGTTTTGGAAATTGAAAGGAAATGGACAACCCTCCTTGCCCTCTCATTCACTAGTAACATCCAACAAGAGGAAGGATATTTTCTTCCCCCTCCATGATATGAAACAACTCAAGGATTTGTTGTACCACTTTCCTGAGTGAATGATTTGAATCCTTAATCACTCATCTCTGTCTGTCCTCAATTTTATGATGCCAAATGGACTCTTCATGTGAATTACTGGATTTATCCTGCTCTGAAATTTTCATACTCCGGCCCTAGGTAAGGAATCCATTTCTTAATTGCTCGCCTCGCCTCGCCCAATCTGATTGTTCTACTACATATGTCATCCTTCCGATGATCCATGCTTTATAGGGAGTGCAGTGAACCCCTGGCAGGGTTACGCAAAGAGAGACCAGCTTCTAGATAAGTGAGGTGTAATAGAGAAGTACAGCATTACATTGTCAGAATAAGTAGGGTCACCAATAAATTTTGTTTTTTTTTTTATCAGCTAAGAGAAATTATTTCATTTATCACTTGGGAAGAAAAATAGTAAATACTATTGCGTTGTTTTATTTTTGATCTCATTTGTCATCAACTGCCCACTCTTTGGCAAGAAAGTTCCTTAAGTTTAATTTTACTTCATCTTCTACTATATTTGTCTACCCTGAGTCCGTAGGTCGTTCAATTTACCTTAATGATATTATTTAAGTTTTCCCTTTTACACGTTATTCTTCACATGTCATAGGGCTTGGTTAAAAGTGAAATGTGGGATAATGTTTGAGATCTGGTACAGTTATTGCAAAAAATGCTTTTAATTTACTATTCTTATTTGGAAATAAGAAAGCTTAGACGAAATTTCTGCAAGTAATGCAATCGCTGCCTGCCATCGTTGTCACGATATTATCTTACTTTCTTTATTGCTGCTGCTGCTTTTTTGTTTATGTGATAATCATTTTTGAAGGTGAGATTAGTATCTTGTTACTGTATCCAGCTTACAGTGAAACCTTGAACTTTGAAGAGATGAATGTTTTGACTGCCAGGTTGCTGATCCACAGAAACGAAAGAAAGGTATACTTGGAACAAAGGGTGGTGATAAGGAGGTATACTTGTTGAATCACAGTAAAACTTGTGTTCAGTTTAGTTAAATTTTATTGCATGCATTAGCGTACCTATTGGATATGCGGTAACTCACTCTTTTACTCGTAGTTTGTGTCAAAGATACTACTCTAGACTAACTCCTTTTTTCATCTTCAATAATGTCCATCAGAATAATTTCTAAAAGTTCTTTACCATTGAAGAGTTAAGTCATTCAGATTTGCTTTTTGCCGAGGATATCCTCGAAACCAACTTCTAATTGCCACATTCCATGAAGAAACATCTGGCATACCATCATAAGTCTAGTACTGCTTTATTGCTAACTTAAAACTCGAATCTGTAGAGGTTCTCAAATCATGCTCAGTGCAAATCTACAAGTTTGTCGTATGCTTTGTGAAGATACCATTATATATTTTAGGTCAAACTGGTGCTTCATCACTTTTACATATGTTTGGTCTAAAGTGGAGTTTAATTAGAGAAATCTTGGTTTATCTGTGGCCCATACTTGTATCTGTATTGAGGTCGCAAGTTATTACTACAATCGATATCTGTGTCCCATATGATGCTTGGAGTTAATCAGAATCATTGTGCTTATTTAATTATTCGGTTCCTCTGTTTGATTTTTTTCTCTGGATAATAACTTATCAGTCTATTATTCGGAGCAATTTGCAATATGCAGCCGTAAGTGCTTTGAGAAGGCTACCATTGGACCCAGAAAATCCAGCTTTTCTTAATCGTATTACACAAGGGTTAGTCCACTTCTTTTCTGACGTTTATTTACTTTGCTAGTGCACCACCAGCATAATAAATTTTGTAAGATTACTAATTTTGGTAGCATCTGCTATTGTCATTTAAGCATAGCCCTTGTTGGAGGAATAATTGCAGTGGTTATTGGATCTGAATGATTGACAAATTTAGGATGATAATTGTTGCTTGTAGAAACACTTCTGCTAGTATTTCCCATTCTCTAGCTATAATCTGCTTGGACTTGTTCAGGCATGATGCAACACGAACTTCTCTCTATGGTCTCATTTTATTAAATGTGAACAAGTAAAGAGGAGTAAATTGGTTTTGAGCATTCTGATTTGTGTACTTCACAATTCTTTTCGTCGTTAGGTCAGTATAAGTAGTCCCTGAATGAACTCAGATTTCTCATTTGTCAATCATTATTTATTTGAAATTGCGCCTTCCTATGAGGGCCATAAGTTTAATGTCTGACTACTCTCTAAATGTTGTCCCTTGGGACTGGTTTTCATTTATATATCATATACCGTTGCATTGCATTGTTAATATCATTGTATTATTTTGCACCAACCCTCAAGCCAATTTAATGTTGCAGTATTTCATTTTCTGACCAAGTAGCAGTGAGGCATTCACTTGAGATGCTGTCTGAATATGCAACAAAAGATCCATATGCAGTTGCAATGGCATTAGGTAATGTGATGATTTGAATTTGACTGCTGTTTAATTATTCCTATACTCTGAGTATGGAAATGCAATGATTTAACGCTTACATAGGTATGATGTGCATTAGTCTTTAGCCTTTGAAAGAACACCTTGAAATTCATTCTGTAGAAGAGAAACTCAACTAGAATTAAAAGTGAGTGGCTCAAACTGATAGTGGAAAACATAACATCATGATTTTTGCACTGGAAACTCAGTGCAATCAATGGATGAAGGTAATGTAACAGAAGCCTATCTATTTGGTCATATGAAATTCGACATGCAATATATCACCTAATCAGATTCTCTTATGAGTTTTACACACAGGGATTATATTTGTTTGTGCAAACTTACTGCCTGCAGTTTCCAAGTTCATAAATTCCACAAAATCCTATTTGGAATCGGCCCCTCAGGCATGGGACTGGAGCATCCTGATAATTGGGAGCTTGGACTAGCCTGGGCATGTATACTATTATTCTAACATCGGATGAGAGTAATAGTGCAACTTGCAAAAAGGCTATTTAACTGCCACAAAATCAATGACAAGAGAAGATTGTAAAAAAAAATTAATAATAAAAATACTCTTGTTTGGCCTTGTAGCAACTTTTTAGCGCCCCAATGCTATGTTTGTTTCTTTGGAGTCTCCTTCCAAGCTAAGGAACTCCTTGTAACTCTGCTTCTATAAAAATTATGATATTTATTGTCTTATGTGCAAATTGTAGTTTTAGTTAGTTGACCATTCTATTTTCTGCTTTTGCAGGACAGCATGTGCAACCTGGTGGTATGATCCATATCCTCTGGCTGCTGTATTTGTATTTCTATAGAGCTGCCAAAATATATTTTTTCCTTAAAAAACCTATCTTTATCGAGTTTCTGTACATCAGGGCTTCTGCAGGAACTTATCCACTTGCATGACGTTCTTGCCAGAGTTGCACTTGCTAAGTTGTGTCATACTGTGTCTAGAGCTCGAGCATTAGATGGTACTTATTTTGACAGTATATCGGCTTGTGTTTCTGAAATTTTAGTACTATATGAACTTTTCAAATACAATGTAACTTTAGACTAGATTCTAATGAGTCTTGAATTCTGAGGATACAGAACGTCCAGATGTCAAGTTTCAATTCAATTCTGTTCTCTACCAGCTTCTCTTGGATCCCACTGAAAGAGTTTGTTTTGAGGCCATTCTCTGTATCCTGGGAAAATTAGATAATTCGGAGAGGTAAAGGTGAAATATTGGCACTTCTTACTTTTCTTCTCATCCTACATTAGCTTCTCACTGCTAGCTATTTACTTCATGTAGTGCTGGTATATTTTTTAAATTTAAAATGTACGCCTCTCTTTCTATACTCTTTCCTTTCTCCATCTAGGACAGAGGAAAGAGCTGCTGGATGGCATCGTTTGAGTAGAGAAATACTCAAGCTTCCGGATGGACCTGCGGCTAAGGACTCAAGTTCTGATGCCAAGGCAGGCAAAGATAAATTTTCAAAGAGTAGGCGCCCACAACAATTGATCAAACTTGTCATGCGAAGGTCATCAGTCTTCTTTCTCTCTTCTATGTGCTTCCAATGTCAAAAATTAGACTCTGAAAATCTCTATATAGAATGAAATTGTCATTGGATGATTTCATAATGAGATTTGATACTAGTCTTTTCTGTTTCTGTGCAGGTTAGAAACTTCTTTCCGCAGTTCTTCACGACCTGTATTACATGCAGCAGCAAGGGTTGTACAAGATATGGGAAAAAGTCGTGCTGCTGCTTTTGCATTAGGTTTAACTGATGTTGATGAAGGAGCTAATGTTAATACATATCCCGATAACAGTGACGAGTCAGATTTAAATCCAACCGCACCATCTGAAGGTAGTGCTAGTGGTTTCATGAAACTATGGTAATACTTGCATCCATTCTCTTAGAAAGTATGCAGACCCCATGATTATGAGATGAAATGCTTCCATGCCATTTGGTTAATTGATCTAAATATGCTACCGTGACTCCATATTGTGTCCAATTTTTATTATCTGCTGCCTGTGCAAGTTTCCTTGGCGTGGTGATTATTCTGTTGGCTTCTTTGTCTTGGTGTAGGTTCATAACCCATTACGTGACTTTTATGCTTTCTAAGTCACAAAAGTTTGCAGTGTATGGTTATCCAGCCTTTATTAGAACCAAAGGAGTTCTATCATAGATAAAAAGGGAGCTTGGGGTATCAAGAGGACTTGCCCCTACTAAAATTCAGAAGATGAATTGTCGAAGGGTTTTGGATGCTTAAATGTTTAAATACTAGTTTGTTTGTGTTGAAATTAATGCAGGAAGCATGAGTAGTATTTAGTTTCCATGAAAATTCTGAAGTTTATAAGGAGTATGAAAAAAGCCCAGCTCAATCAACTTAGGGGACTTTGTTGAAGTTTTGAAACATTTCACATCTCTGTACCTCAAGTGATACAAAGACTGAAGCGTTCCAAGAGATGCAGCAGTCATGTAATGTGGAAACCTTGTAATCTGCCATATATTCCAAGAGAGACTAAGAAAATGCTTCTCCAGACTAACCAAATGAGCAACTGCTCTTTCTAAAACCATAGAAATTCTTTGCTTTGCCATCTTAAGGAATTTTATTTTTTGACTGATGTGGCCTATTTCTGTTTGATGGGTTTCCAGTGGTTGCAGTGTAGTTGGTTAACTATGAAATTTACTCTGCGAAATTGTTATTATTGTCCATTAGATTATAGATTTTATGTTTGATCTTTTCTGAAAGGGTACTCATTTTCTATATAGAAGGTAGATAAAACTCAGAATATGCATCTTGCCTTAGTCTAATCTTGTCTTGATAATGTGACATAGTATCAGGGTTGAGGACGGCTTCTTAGTGGAAAAAAGTCTTGGAAGAAGTGACACCACCCAAACTTTAAGTATGGCCGCAAGCACATACATTTGTCGAATGGTCTTCAAACCCGTTACAATGTATTAGCTATTGAACTGCTTTGTACCTCCGGAGTATTACTTATACTCCTTTTTCAAATAAATTCATTTTGCTGATCAAAAAAAAAAAAAAATATTTGTCCTCTGATCATTGTGTGTCCTGTCTTTGCCCGCCATCTTCTTGTACCTTCTTTGTTTTGTCCTTCACTGCACAGTACTCTCAACTAGCTTCTCAGTTTCTCAACCTCTTGGATTCTCGGCTTCTCATTTCTCGATCTCTTAGTTCAAGGCAAATTGATGTTATTTGATAAGCCACGTCCATATGAGGGGGATGTCAACCAGAGAATATACTTATCCTTTTTCCGGAAAGCGTACTCGTTCCCTTGAAAAGCCTACTCCTCATTTCCTAAACTAGGAGGATGATAGAATTTTAAACAAGCATCTTGCCTTGGTCAAATCTCACTCTTGACAATGACATTATCAGCAGTCTTCACTTTTGATACATGTTTGAATTATTCAGCTCATCAATTTTTTATTTTCCTCTTCATGGATCTCATTTTTCCATTTCCATCTTTTGCTGCTAGGTATACGTAGAGTTGCCTCTGTATCTAGTGGAATGGGTGCCAAGGACACAATTGCTAGTATGTTGGCTTCACTAATGGAGGTCGTGCGAACAACTGTCGCATGTGAATGTGTTTATGTTCGCGCAATGGTGATGAAAGCGCTAATATGGATGCATAGTCCTCATGAGTCTTTTGATGAACTGGAATCCATCATTGCCTCTGAGCTTTCTGATCCATCTTGGCCAGCTACTTTACTGAATGATGTATTACTTACATTGCATGCTCGTTTCAAGGTATGTAAGAATTAAAAAAATTAGAGATACTCCCTTATTGATAGTGTTCTTCTACTTGATGCTGCGGCTATTGATTTGTATAGTTGTTAAATTTTTTTCCCTGTTCTATCTCTTTCTTTTCAAGGCTTTTGTATCTTGGTGATTTTAGATGGAAGATGAGAGTATGTTACTAATCTTTATTAATGATTTTCTAGGTCTAGGATGACAGTTTTATATCAACTTTGAGAATGGGTTTTGTTACATAGTCTGAGAGTATCTAATCTCAGATATTATGCTTACTCCAATTACAACTTTCAATATACAATACAGTTATTTTTGTTTATACTAGCATGTTTTCTGTAACACTTGGATTCATCTTTTTGCTTTGCATGCAAACTTCTTCTTACCTATCATCGCTTGAGTTGTTTACAGTATTATTGAATGTTGATAGAGTTTGTTGTTGTGGAAGCTCATTGTTGGATCCTAAATTAGTGGTGACAGTTTTAGTTGTTGGTTTAACACCTTTTTGGTTCTAACAACACGGTAAAACTGCATCAGCTGAGGCATATGCATCCTATCTTTTAGATCATAGTTGAGTATTATCAGTTGATATTTTGCAATACATATTTGGAAGCTATGAAGAAATTAAAACACTTTGGTCGGTGTTTGTGGAGAATGTCAATTCACTATGATTGATCACCTGAATAGTTATTATTTTTTATTGAAAATGTGCTGTAACTTGGTTAGAGGAAATTTGATTAATCATCAAGGTGTATTCTGGCATTGTTGATGTACATATGGAATGACTTTGGGCTTCAATACTTTTTAGGATAACTCGAGTTGCATCCTTGAGCTTTCTTTTGTAGAGAACATGTATATGGACGAAATGCGCATTGCGACATGAATATATGCACGTAGCTTCCTGGCCTTCCATGTGAAATATCTGATGCCGCATACAACACATTCTGGGTCTCTCCTTTTCTTGTATATTTAAATTTTGAGAAAAGAGAAAAATAAAGATCGTGATTACGAAAATTTCTTTTCTTGGCTGGTTTCTCTTGTTTGTTTTCTTTTAGTTTCTTTGTTCTGAGAACTTGGAAGTTCGTATCATAGACCATGTATGGTAGTTGTACTTTATTCTTATTTATCGGTCATAGCTGGTTTTTTAATTTTGACTCCTCCTTGTTTGGGAAATAGATCTCCACTTCTACTTGTTTATCTCTATCTATGTGCTGGCAGATGTCGGACTTCGTATGTTTTTCAATTCAGCTTAGGTTTAGGTTTCCTCTAGCATATTCAGATTCTGGTTTCTTACTGCTATTTTCTTGTTCACACTTTGAAGGCTACTCCAGATTTGGCTGTTACTCTTCTCAAAATTGCTAGAATATTTGCTACTAAAGTTCCAGGGAAGATTGATGCTGATGTACTTCAGCTTCTATGGAAAGTAGGTTGGAACATCCAGTCAGATGCTTATTTGTCATTACGATATTATTTCACTACATTGTCTAACAGCCATGTTTCCTAGACTTGCTTGGTTGGAGCTGGATCTAATGGAAAACACACAGCTCTGGAAGCAGTGACGATTGTTCTTGATTTACCACCTCCCCTACCCGACTCAACCGTGGGGCTTACCTTAATAGATAGGGTGTCTGCATCTGATCCAAAATCAGCAATAGCATTGCAAAGACTAGTTCAAGCAGCAGTAAGTAATTAACATGAAAAATGGGTGCATTGATTGATTTTATCCATTTGCTATTGTGTTTACCTTGTAATCGCATGTAGGTGTGGTTCCTTGGAGAAAATGCAAATTATGCCGCATCTGAATATGCCTGGGAGTCGGCCACGCCACCTGGTACTGCTTTGATGATGTTGGATGCGGACAAAATGGTTGCTGCTGCCAGCTCTCGTAATCCTACATTAGCCGGTGCGCTGACTCGACTTCAACGATGTGCTTTCAGTGGTAGCTGGGAGGTACATGTTCTCTAACTTTACAGTATTCTTCCATGTTTAATTTTGCTACTTGGAAATAGTTTGTTGAGTTTTGAAACATTTTCTGCCAGACCAATAGTTTGTCGAGTAATTCTGGTTGTTATTGATCAACATTCTGAGCATATCAATGTCATGAGATGAAAAAGTAATTGTGTCAAAATTATAATTATAAGTGGAAGATAGATGCTACCAAGTCTTAAATTCTTGCGCACATGCTTTTCCCCCCTATCAAGTGTTCTAGAACTGGATTGCATGTCTTGTCAGCTTGAGTTTATATTGGAAGCATATAATAATTCCTAAAAAGAAGGAATAACTTACTTTAAGTGAGATATTTACAAAGAGTGGCATATCGTATCATTTGTCACCCCTCGTTGTGACTTAATAAAGTTTAAGGTTTACATCTTGCCAATCCCAGTCCAAACTAGAAAAAGATTGTGAAATGATCTGGTGAGAAGAGAAGTTTTGGCTTTCTTACCGACTATAAAGTGGGTATAAGAGGAAAACATGCTTTAAAAGAGACTCCCATATCTGTCTTTCAGCCACCATGCACTCCACTTCTGCCCAACCAATCACATCAATGTTATTGAGGTCGAAATGTTTATAGAAGTAAGAGTGTACCTCAGACCAACTTGGTATTTAATAAGCACGACTGCAAAATAGTGAACTGTGTAAAGCGGTGACCGTGCGGTTTAATTGCAGACAGGAAGAATAGAGAAAACTTGTGCATCAAGTGCTAATGCATATTAAACTCCTAATATGTCTTAAATATGGAAGGACTATCATATTCACATGTGGAAAGTTGTTTATTCACCAGTTTTGTCTTAAATATGACTCAGTATTTGAACTCTTTGTAGCTACGCCTTGAATATCTCAAAGAAATAACCGGGATGCAAATGGCTACACATGATTCATCAAAATGAAGGCTAATCTTGAAAGCTATTCGAATTTATTACTTGTGTTTGTTCCAGATTCGCATCACTGCTGCTCAAGCTCTGACAACTATGGCGATCAGATCTGGTGAGCCTTACCGGCTACAGATCTACGAATTTTTACATACTTTGGCTCAAGGTGGCGTGCAGTCTCAGTTTTCAGATATGCATACTACTAATGGTGAAGATCAGGGAGCAAGTGGTACAGGTCTTGGGTCTTTAATAACTCCAATGTTGAAAGTACTAGATGAAATGTATACTGCACAAGATGAACTCATAAAGTAAGAGATGAGTTTTCTGACACCTCATTGACCTACAAATATCTTTTGTAAGTTTCTTACAAAAATTGTACTTGGATATTCAGGGAAACGCGCAATCACGATAATGTCCAAAAAGAATGGACAGATGAGGAACTTAAGAAGCTGTACGAGACTCATGAGAGACTGTTAGATCTTGTCTTGCTCTTCTGTTATATTCCAAGAGCAAAATATCTTCCTCTAGGGCCAACAAGGTACTTAATCTTCCCTTATGCCTTACCTTTTAGCTGATTAGCCCGAGTTTAAGAATAAACACTTTAGAGATATGTTGCACCACTTGTGCGGAGAGAGGTTTTTGTGGACTAGAATAAAGAAAAATAAACTAAGTTTTTATTTATTTAAGGCCTCATTTCCTCAATGTCAGTTGTGGTGTTTGGTATCCTTACCTTGAGTTCTGCTGCAAGTTGTGATTAAATCTCAGAATGTTGAGTTATTGTTGTTGAAAGGTGATGCTTAATCTATGGTGAATTACATCTGACTTTGGTGAGTGAATTCTTTACAGATGTTCAAAACAAATCTTATACAAGGGGGAAAAAAACTATTGAAGGTTGATACTGAAAATGGCTGGCAGATCATTCTGAAAATATGTAAATTTTAGGATGGAATTGCAGCTTGTCATTGAATCACGCTAAACTACATACAAAATTATGGGAGTAGATTGAAAATGTGCATTTATTATGATTAGGATAAACCTCGGCATTGTCCTTCAACAGGGTTTTAATTCCTCTTTCCAAGTTCTGTAAATTTGCTTGCTATGTTTATTGATGTCAGCGGTTTTTCTGGTTGTAGCTTTGTTATTGACAGAAAATCTTGTTTTTGAAGAAGACACCAACTTACTATTTTCTTTTATTTGGTTCAACAGTGCTAAACTCATTGACATCTACCGCACTCGACATAATATAAGCGCGTCAGCAGGCTTCAATGATCCTGCAGTTGCCACAGGAATCTCAGATCTTCTTTATGAAACTGCCAAAACAGGGATTTCCGATCTGGTCCACGAAAATACCAAAACAGAGTCGGCTGAGCCGGATGCACTTGATGATGACCTTGTTAACTTCTGGGCGGCAAACCTTGGGGATGCGCCTGCTGTGAACAGGGTAAGAATATATCATGCTATGCTAAATCCATTATTTTTCAGTAGCATATAATTAGAGTTGGTCAAAGGAATGTCACTGTTTCACTTCTAAAGATGCTCTGTACTTTTCGAAGAAGAGGGAAACTGCCTGCTCGAACTAGGTCTTTGGCTCGCTCTTGTTCCCATCAAGTGGCTGATTGCAGCCATTTCTGGGGATCTAGGTTAATAACTTAGTTTGGTGTGTGGAAAAATAGTGTAGTAATTGGTATGGAAGATTTATTATGAAGATCAGGGTCGATTTGTGAGAACAGAACTTGTTTGTAAACTCTTCCGTTCAGGCTCCATTCTAGTCTCGCTTGAAAGTTGAAATCATTCTTACTGATACTTTTTTCATAAGGTTTAGTGTACCATAGATAAAGGAAATTTTAGTCGATAATCTTACTGAGTCATACGGCAATTAGTCTGTTAAAGGAACCGAGTTAAGGGGAAGTAGAATATCAGAAGATCATACGTCCACACCATTTCTCTGTTATCTTTTGATTCATTCTTCTCGTTAGTCATATCTGACTGAATTCTTTAATTGAGTGTCTTGTCAGGTGAATGAATATCTAGCTGGTGCTGGTCCTGATGCTCCTGATGTTGAGGAGGAGAACATTTTTGCAAGACCTTCTATGAGTTACGATGATATGTGGGCAAAATCTCTTTTAGAAACGACAGAAATGGAGGTGGTCAAGAGTCCTGATTTGTTGAATGCCTTGCTCTCATAAATTTGATCTGCACCGTCTAACTTTTAATAACATCTATGCTTGCAGGAAGACGATGGGTCTTCTTCCCCTGACTCAATAGGATCTGTTGAGACATCTTCGCATGGAGGAGCGAGTTATCCTTCTTTGTTCAGTTCAAAGCCGTCTAGCCATGGGTCGTCAAAGTCCACAGTATGCAAATATATACATCAACCTTTTTTATTCCATGTTACAATGGTCGTATATGCACGTGAGAAATCTTAAAGTTGATTTTTCTGGCTGCTATATCATTTAAAACTCAAGCATGTTGACCGTAGTTTTTACTAGACAACCGCCAAAAACAGGAAAAATGGCCTTGCTTACAGATTCTATCTCTATCTCCTCCTCAACCCCTGTTGAAAAGAGGTTTCCAGCTCCTCAACCCCTGTTGAAAAGGGGTTTCCAGCAAGTGAATTTGCACGAATTCCAGAAACTGGTATCCCCTACTGGGCCCCTTGTCCCCCAAACAAAGGAGACATGGATACACCCAAAAATATATATATGCTCTGACCCAAAGCGCTAGCCTGCCAAGTCACCTTAACAAAAGAGGAACAAGGACTTGGTAGCTCGTTTACATTTTTGTTCCATGGAGTAGTTTAACTTCCATCGACTTTCATACATCTTTAACATATTCCAAAATCATTTTGTTTCAATTATGTGCTTCTTAAACTATTCCTAAAACGCCCGGTTGTTTTAATCACACTAGATAACTTTTTTACTCTAGTTACTTGACAAATCATAAAAGCAGTCAACTCTAGAGAAAAACGTAAATCTTGGTTGAGCGCCATGCTAGTCAATAAACAACTTATTATGAGAAACAAGTACTATAGAAGAAATAAATAACAAAAGTTATAAAATTATAGAAGAAAGGAAAGAGCTCATCTGAAAGAAGTTTAATGTCTGACGTGTCGCAGATAAGAGAAGACCCCCCTCCATATTCATCACCTGTGCATCGAACATACGAGGAATTCGAGAACCCATTAGCTGGTCCTGCTTCAGACAGTCTCGACAAAGGACAAACTTCCTCAGGCGATACACAGTTTGGGTCAGCGCTTTATGACTTCAGTGCTGGTGGTGACGATGAGGTGAGTGTATAACTATTTTTTGTTTTCAACTAATCACAAACACCGTAACCTACATAGAGTTAAATCTTTTTTTTCACTTATCAACTTTGGAATTGTTTGTTTCCATTTTAGCGCGTGGTTAACATTTGTGCTTCCTTTGTTCACAGCTTAATCTTACCGCTGGAGAAGAACTTGAGATCGAGTATGAAGTAGATGGGTGGTTTTATGTAAGTTAGCAAATTTGTCAAAACGAATTTTATGAAGCGTGCATTTCCTGTATCAGTTGCTTTCTGATAGTTGTGAGCATTATGGTTGCCAAAGACAAATATTTTCTTTGGCTGTTTTTCTTTTTTGGCATTCAATCATCACATCTTCCCTCTTTTATCCCAAAGAAACTCCAGTCATGCATTTATTCTCTGTTGAGTCGATTTAATAAAAACGGGGCAAATAGGCATGACCTACTGATATTTTGTATAAAATGAATGCTCTAAAAAAGTTAAGCTTGCAAATCTTCCAGTTTGGAGTCAAGAAGAGTGTTTGAATATGGTTTGCTAATGTTTGAGGCCATTGCAGGTCAAAAAGAAACGTCCTGGAAAGGACGGGAAAATGGCCGGTCTGGTTCCTGTGCTGTATGTCAGTCAATCTTGATGCTTGGCCTTTGCACAAAACAAAGTTACATTTGGTGTTAGAAGTTTACGAAACGAAGGCGGCACACACGTAAGTCTCTGAGAATTGCTTCACGCCATGTGTATTGGCCTCGCTTAAAGTTCTCGTTCACTTGTTTTCACCAGTCATAGTGGAATCTTATTGATTGCTGTAGATACCTCAAAAGCACCTGGTTCTTTGTTATGTCAACTTTGATCTACTTATTAGTTTCATTTTTCCTACACACACTCACACTTCGATGAAGCACGTGTGCACAACAACACAGGCAGTATGTTTTAATCTATCCTTTTCTAGCTTAGCTGCATGGCAATATGTTAATTAATCTAAATCTCAAATAAAGAACCGCTAAATAATCTTTTGTTAATAATGGAGATCTACTAAGATGTTAGTGTTGACTTGGACCATCCGTATCAGCGTGTGTGTATATATATATATATATATATATATATATATATATGTGTGTGTGTTATGCACCTGAAATAGGTGACAGATGATACTGATTCCTGTGACCCTTTTGTGCTGTGGCCCAATAATGAAAATCATTCTACGACGTTGACATTTAAACAGATCGACTTCTTGGTTGGTGTAAGGAAAATAATGGATTTAGAACCCAAGTTATTTGACAAGTAACATTTCTAATAAAAAAATTGGATGACATTGTGGAATTTTGATTGCAATGTGCTATTGACCTAACACCACGTACCTTATTTTACGCCCACTGTCGAGTCTCTAATTTGACCAAGGTTGCTCCGGGCTTGTTTTAGGCCAAAGAGCAAAAAAAAAAAATTATAAAATTAAAGAATGGGAAAAAGAAAAGACTGCTTGTATTGACATGGTGGAATAAGAAACTTGAAAACAAATACTTATGCAGAATAGGTTGGTGTAAATGCACACGGATGGTGAAGTCGCACAAACGTCTGTGATAGAAAAGAATGATATTTTGTTTTTTCTTAGGACTAGGTAGACTAGATCATGGAAAAGAAATCTAGAAAGTCAATATGTGTATGTCGGGACTTGGGACTAACAATAGTCTCGTATTGACGGGTGTATAAGAAAGGCTAATGTCTCTGTTCGTATAGACATCTTTGATAAAGTGCATGAATAAATTAAAGAGACTAGGCCAAAGTGGCCATTACCAGATACACTATTATAAAAATATATTTTCATTATTCAGATCCGATCCTTTCTATCTATGTAGGTGTTACCACAATGACCGAGGAAGGTAATGAGCACTCGACTTAAAGAGAGGCTCAAGTGGTTATGCCTAAGGAAAGGTTCAGTGGTTCTTTGTTCAAAAATGAATTGTTGGAGCAAACAATAACCAAGACCGAACAATAATATGGTAAAACCCCCGTCATGCATAGGAAAAATTAGATGGTTCTTTGTCGAAAGGAGGATTACTTGGTAAAAGCAGTCTCAAAGATGGAAGATTGACTCTGAGTATATAAACATGTGTGACGTTTCAATAAGTATGAGACCTTTTGGAGTGAAGTTCAAGAATAACACATGAAGACTGGGCATAAAATAGACATATCAAACTATTATGGAGATATATTCCTAATTGTGTATTTCTCGATAACCTTCTTTTCTCCATCGGCGGGCCATAAATTGCGTTGTTTCTTGTAATAACTAGTTTAAGCTTGTTAATTTGCATGAAAATTATAATTTTTAAGATGCTAAACTATATCATAAAAGTTTGTAAATTTTTTATTATATTTTCTTCAGGTTTATTGACAAATCAACCTAGTCACAACTCTAATTCAATTTTTCAGACATATAAATCAACTAAGAAATCGACGAAAGGGTAATAAAAGCAAGCTGGCTCTAAAACACACTAATTTCGTCAAATCGTTCTTTTACACCTTTATTATACATTTCATGAGTATTCAATACAAATGAGAGCAAGTCGTATTCACTGAACTGTGGACAACAAACAAAAGTTCTGAAAAAAGAAAGACATAAGTAAAACAATATTACAAAACTACAAGTGCATTTTTATGCTGCTACATTCTTCTTATGCATATGATCACTTCCACTTCTTCAAAATGACAACAATCAATAAAGAAACAGGCTTCTGAATTACGTGAATACTCAAATATTAATCAATTGTGAGGAAACAGGAGAACAGGGAGTCCCTTTGCAGGAATAGGCATTGGGTTCACCACAATCTTCTCATCAGGGATCATTTTCTCCCACCTGAATCTCTTCACAAGATTGTGCATGAAAACCAGGATTTCCAATCTTGCGTACTCTTTGCCGGGGCACATTCTCGGGCCTCCCCCGAACGGGACAAACGTGTATGGTGCAGGACCTCTTCCCTCAAATCTCGACGGATCGAATTTCTCGGGCTCAGGGAAGCATTCTGGGTTTCTATGTGTCGAGTTTGCGCTCCAATATATCTACAAATAACCATAGGAAATGTGTCTTATATACATTTAACACGTTATCGGAGTCAGGTTAAAAAAGAGGTATCAAAGTCGGGTTGAAAAGAGGTCTGGTGTTCGAATCCCACTAGTACTAAATATCTCGTGCTAGGTTTAACAAAAAGATTGACTACAACCGAACAAGTTTATGTGATTACCTTCCAGCCCTTTGGGATCGAGAAACCGTTGAAGACGAAGTCGTTCAGGGCTTCCCTGAAAGCGCCCTGGAGAGGCGGTGCGAGCCTGAGTACTTCACAGGCTACGTTCCATGAGTATTTCATCTTTTGAATGTCATCCCAGTTCAATAGTTCTCCTGGAGCTTTGGACTTGGCAATTTCCATTTGCTCTATATTATGAAAAACAGACACAAAAAAAAATATAGTCAAAAAAGTATCAAAAAACTTTTGCACTAGATAATTTTTTTTTTCTCGTCAAGCGATATGTTAATCAAAAAGTTCTATGATGTACAAAAGAAATGGTCTTAATTAGTGTTTTCGTTTTGCATGCACTTTCCAGTTGGCCCAATAAAGCTCTAAATAAAACAATAATTAAACTCTAATTTTTAGATAATTTAATCGTGTGAACAGTAACAAGTTAGAATCTTGAATGGTGAATTTTGTCAAGCCGGCAGACAAATGTACTATTGATTTTCAGAAAATGACCAAAAATGTGGTAACATTCTAGTTTTGACTCTTCAAGTGTGACTAACAATTTATGGAATTTTTTTTATCTTTATCCTAACATTTGTTAAAAATCTGAATTCGGTAGGTGTAATCGTGAACACATAGACAAAAGGCAAAATCGGGCGTGGATCTTCTGTCAATATCTAGATTTATGACAGAGAAATTGACACACTGTTTTGATACAAAAATTGGACAAAACTCGATGTACATGCAAGTTAAGAATTTCGATGATATACATGTAACTCAAGTAATAAAAATAAAAAAGATGAGGCTTTAGACTTACCTTTGTATACACCTTCATAGATTTCAGGCAATTCAGCAAGATACTTAACAATGAAGGCACATGCAGAGCTAGCAGTATCATGTCCACCAATCAACAACCCCAAAATCTTGTCAGCAATGTCCAATTCATTCATAAACTTGCCATTCTCATCACTTGTCAACAACATATGTGACAATATATCTTGTGTAGGCGAAGCTCGACTCTCCGCCAAATCGATTTTCCTCTGTTTTATGATGGAAACGAGCTCCTTTCTAATGAAGTTCGACGCTTTGATCGCCTTGTTAAATGGCGTTCCTGGTAAATCTATCGGTATTGAGATCAAACCCGACGCCAAAAGATTAAAGGGTTCGGCCAGTTTGTTCACGTGATGGTGATCCTCAACGCTAACAAAAAGGCGACAGGCGACCCAAAAAGTGTAGTCCTTGGCAAGAGGGAACGTTAAGATATCCTTTTTGTTTTCCCAATTGTCAGCAAAGTGTTTAATGGCGATTTCGTCCATTATACTGACGTATCTTTGAAGGGCTTCGGGTTTTAAGAAGTTAGGGAGCATTTTGCGCATTTTTATCGCTTCTTCTTTGGAAGAAGTTTGTGTTGAAGAAGGGAATACTTTGTCGACTGAGGCCGGCCACCATGCTTGGACGAGCTTGTTTTCGTTCGAGAATAAGAATTTGTTGCCAGATGCTCCGCAGAATACTGCAGCTCGTTCGCCAAGGAGATGAGTTTTGAAGACCTGTGAGGAGTATTTTCTTATGCGGTCGAATATGAATTTTTCGGGCTGGCCTTTCCATCCTGTTGAGAGGAACTCAAGGCTTTCACCGATTATTGGGAAACCGGTTTTGCCAGGCGGGAGAGGGGCGGTGGAGGAGGAGGAGGAGGATTTGGATTTGTAGAAGAGGAAGTGTAGGGAGAGGGATATTAGGAGGATGAAGAGAGAAAGGAGAGAGACGTAGAATAACTCCATGCTGATTTGGTGGTGTTATTCTTTTCTGGTCTTGGAGTTATTACAACAAATGTAGTTTGTGTGACTTAGTATGGAATTCTGGTATTCAAATTAGGCATATTTATAGGCACACATAAACCTTGTGGAAATGGTGTGTAATCATGTCAAAATTAGGAATAACTTTGTGAGAAGTGCGAACATGACCTTTTTTTTTTTTTCTGCAACACTTGTGTAAAAAGTATAAACTAATATACATTCATTTGTTTATATTTTCACAAAGTCTATACCACATTTTGTACCTTTATATGATATATAATTACCCACCTTTCATGTACTAAGTTTAGGGACATGTCATCATAATTAAATGACACACAAAGTATCACATAGAACGGCATATATAGACAATCTACGCCGACTTTTTGGTGTTCTTTTATCTTGGTAAAATACATAACTTCTCTATATCGCTTATGATCACCGTTCTAAATGAAATAATTCAATATGATAATAAAGTCTGAGAGAAAAGATGCATGGTGTTAAAAAGCCTACACACGCGGAACCGCGTGTAAATTTTGATGCATGTTAAATTAATGCATTGTTTATTTTAGCAAGAACAATTTGTAATTTTTAATTAAATTAATTTTAAATGTAGTGGGAGAAGATTAGCAGTTACAAATTGAGAGATTTTAGGAGATATGGATTTCTATGTTTTTTACGTGGAAGTTTTGTGAAGAGAGAGAAAAGTGGATATCCCTTGAAAAGTCAAATTTATCCTCTTGATCATTTTGGTGGTGGGTGAAAATAGGGGTACTTTAGGAAAACAATTAATTTGGTACAACAACTGCAAAATATATGAGGGTGAAGGGTTTGCATAGTAATAGATATGTCATATATCAGGCATAATAAAGAAATTTACAATCTGCACATGCACATGAAGGTTTGTGTTGAAATATGTATACCAGAATAAATGTTTAATTTCTTCACAAGTTGATTAGATGATGCATGTACGCTTATTGCTACACACTCTTACGGTAAAAAGAATTATTTAGGTGTACGTGTGAAAGTCAGACGTGTTGGTCAATTCAAGGAGCTGATTTGTGGAGTAGATTATGAAGTTAAATTAGCACTGAGGAAAAGAAGTTTTCTAACGTGGTTTGCTTTTTAGAAAATTTGGTAGCCGGCATTAACAATTAGAAATATAATAATATAGGAAGTGCAAGTTTGATTATATTTGCAAACACAATCCCATTAACTTCAAGCACACAGAAACCGAACAGACTTTCTAAGTATGTAGTTGCATTTGGCAGATGGTATGAAAATGCAATCTTCCTGTTTTAAAATTGGGATAATTGCACTTTTTACTTACTAACTTATAAAAATGTGCCATATACTCTCCAAAGTTCAAATTTATTGATTTTTGTCGTCTTTACTTCATGAATTCTTGATTAACCTTACATTCTAAGACAAGTTTCTACATTTCTATTCGTTAGATTGGACATAAAAAGACATAATAGGTTGCGGACCACATCGCACATTTTCATCAATTACCAATAAAGTGCAATACCCCGCATTTTGGAGTTACCGCGATTAGCCCTATAAATTCATGCAAATGCTAGTCTTTAGTTGGGTTGGTTCCTATTTCTTCCAAATAATATATTTCTCATTTTGTTGATCAACGGTTTGTTTTTGGATTGACTTGAACATATATTTATAATGATTCTTTTAGTGGCTATTTATTTTAATAATAAGAAAAAGTGGTTTTCGCGCAATGATCCGAACGTCACTATTGAAGCTTTCAAATCTCATTTGTTTCCATTTTGTTTTTTGTTAAACCATTTGTTTCCAATGAACATACATATTTCAATTCAAATTTTCAAGAACTAGTCAAAAACTTATTGTATCTTTTATTTACGTTTTTCATTTTTAAGTATAAAATATAAACTCAACCAAACCCTAAACTTTTAGTACTTAGCAGATTATAAGCATGATAAACTTACTTTTTGAAAAAAATAAAAAAATCGCTGAAAGCAATTACACCAATACATAATAATACGTACCATACACATGATACATCAATAGAAGGTACTAAGTAGTAAGTACTATTGATATCTATATTAAGGGGGTGTTTGTAAGAGCTTATAAAAGGAGCTTGTTCACTACTTTTGCTTAAAGTCATTTTCAGTGGCTTTTGATAAAAAGTCGGGAGTGTTTGCAAATTTTATTAAAAAACTACTTAATGCATTAATTAGGTGTTTGCAAAAATTAATGAGAAGTAACTTTTCCTTTTAAAAACTTTTTAAAAATAGCATATTTTCGAAAGCAGGTGGAGAAGCACCCATAACCCTGCTTTTGCGGTTTGTGCTTTTTCTGCCTTATTTTTAGACAAGCAGAAGCAAAAATCAGTGTTACAAACCCTGAAAATGTGCTTTTGCAGCTGCAAAAGCCAATAAACTCCTTTTATAAGCATTTGCAAACACCACCTAAGCATAGACAGGTATATATGCATTGACGTTTATATACATTATAGTAGTTGTACAACGAACATGTCTTATTGTCCTTTAATTTAATGTATCTATATATGTTTTGTCAAAAGTAAAATACTCTTCAATTAGTGCGTAAAAATACTATATGCAGATATTTAATTTTGTAAATTAATGATTGACTTTTGAGCTTAAGTGTTGGTCTAATTTTATACGTTGCGGGTAGCAGCAATTTTACTCAATAAACACGACTATTCAGAAATGACACGTTTTTGTTGCAAGTAATTGTACATTGAACGCTGGCACCTCTAGTGTTTCTGACATATGATGGCTGAAATTGGAGAGATTATTAGGTGCAGCGGCTGTACGATGAGGTGGTGCAGCAAGTCAGTTATTTATATAAATGCATGGTTGGGATGAGGTGTGGAGAAGTTACTTTCCTATAATTTAGGAATAGTATTTAATCTACACCACATGTTGTACCACGTCATCGTACAGTCGCTGCACGTAATAATTTTTCCTGAAATTGAAATATGCATGTTTGTCTAGCAAAAAGTGACACGAGTGCACTGGAAAATTTCAACATTATTATTTTGTGTGGCCTCAAAATTATTTATGCTAAATAACCTTCCAGTAAAAATTGTTATGAGTACGTAATCCTTTTACATTTTTGCTATATATATATATATATATGAGTGTGTGTGTGTGTTATAGAGGAATAATAAGATTTTCACCCCGGCATTGTTTGACATAGCATGCCAAGAAGGCATGAATGAATTTATTTTTAATTTTAATAACGACAACTTATAGCATCCGTTTTTCACGGATGATTCCATTAATTGAGGTTATTGTGCAATCCAAACATTTTGTTGCAACACCGTGGAAACAATAAAGCATTACAAGAGATGATTCTCATATCTGTTACCTTCTAGAGAATTAATATTTTGAGCGACCATTTTGATTTTTTTACTTGACTGACAAATTAATTTTTGATGCCTCAATATGTCTAAATGGACAAAACTAACTCTTTGTCAAATACTGAAGAAAACGACTGGTTATATCTATGTGTTCGGCCCATACTATATTAGAATGGACACTGATTATTCTGTGTTAGTGAACTTCTTGATTTCCACGTAGAACAAATCTACAAAAGAGTCCAAACATTGGAAAAATTGGATGGTGACCTCCTACTGAGCTATTCTTCAACTTAAGTATTTCCTAATCATGAATTAAAGTTTCAGTTTTTGAGCACATTTCAATCCACTAAGTACTACAAACTTCTCATAACTTTTTAAATATTATTTGAAATATTTCGTAAACATCATAAATATAGTTTAACATGAAAAATATTTTTATAGTATGTTTCCATAAAACCAAGATTAAAGACAAAGCTTCCGTACTAATATTGATTGTGTGGAGAAAAGCTTTTGAAATTTTTATAGCAAATTGTCCCATGCGTTATTCTAAATGGACAAATTTTCAATGTATATTTTTATGTCTATTGACCAACATAACATTGATATTTCTAATATTTTTATTTTATAATTTCATATTTAGTTGTAATACTTTTAAACTTACATAATTTAAAGTATAAAAACAAAATATAAATACAAAGTCACACACACACACAAGACAAAATTATAATTTTAAACTTGTTTTATGTTTTCGTAATTCAAGTATAAATTATGTTTTATTTTGTAATTCAAATTTTGTTTTATAAACTATGGCTCAATTAACGGAAAAATTCACCTTCACTTTTGATTTTGGGCGAGCGAGTTATACCTAATATATTATGGGGAACATGTGCTATTTCTTGAAATCACATGAAGTAATTTGCATTTTTCCAACATATAACTTACCAAATTAATGTAGCATATGAGCTCATTTGCCAACAAAGGTTAGTTGTACTTTTTTCCACTGAACTTTTGGTAATCGGTTCCCTTGACGTAAATGAACTTGAAATTTTATCGTCTTTCTCTTTTTAAACCTAAATGTTCTTAATCTCTTAAAAAATTAAGTCGAGGATTGGCCAACTGGTACTCGTAATTATGACTCATCGTTTGGTTCAATATCATCTACACTCAAACTAAATACGTAAGTTTGTCGACTGGTCTTCAACAAGGACCGCTTAAGTTAGTAAGATGTGGATAATCAATTCTACATAGATAAGATTAAAATGAGGAGAATAATATTCACAATATATTTATTTATAAAATAATAATATTGTCTAATAATTTTGATAGGACTATATGCATATAATCAATGGGTCAATCGATGGGCTTGGCCCAACCTCAATGAGTCTATATGTAACATCGGATATATGCACTCTCCGATGTTGTAAGTCTCTGACTCAATTACCTTCCGAGTCTTTGACCATTCGACCTCTTAATCTTATAGCTATGTAACCTTATAAACTCCTCACATGTAAAGTATATGCGGGACTTGAAAATTAGATCATTTGTAAATCTTGTAAGTTGGTGAGTTTCATGAAGTATACCCTTCAAAAGATGGTACATCAAAATGATACATGATTTATTACTTCGGGCTATAGTATTTTGCTATTTTATACTCATCTAAAATTTGTATATTCAAATCATAAAAAATACAATTCTTAAGCTTCTTTTTTTTTTTTTTTTTTTTTTTCACAATACACCCCCAACATCCTTTAAAGGGGAAAAAGGCAAAATAAAGAGGGTTGCATGTCCGAAGACGGAGACTACAAGAGGAGCCGTGTGGTACCGGTGACAACCGCGTTAAATTTTTCCGGTCAACCCTTTTGATTTTTTCTCAATGCAAACAAAGATACAAGTACACCACAGCTTTTAACAATTAATGCCGATTCTTTAATTCCCAATACTACCCTTGCTTTTAGTGCGGTTGACTTCAAACTATATAGTATTAAGCTCGGGGTATTATTATTATAATGACATCACTAGCATTAAAGTTCATGAACCACTTTAACTTGGATTTGAATTCAACTTTAATAATGTTGTGTGCAGAAATCTTGTAGTAAGTAGTAAAATTTGGTATATTTTAAACGTTCTTTTCACTTGTAATCGTTATTTGTCTACAAAATATTAGTTCTTCGTTCGGCAAATCATGTGTTTAGTCTTTTTTGTTTTACCACTTGGTATTGCTTTTTCTAAGTTGAATTATGGTGAGTTGCAAACCATAAGTTTCTAAGAATGAAGTTGAATCTCCATTCGGACCATTTGTTCTAATATTTGAGAATCATTCTCACAAGCAGTTCGATAGTCCAATCGAAGTATGTCTTACTCTTAGACTTGTTTGAATGAAAAGACTATAAAGATTAGGTAACGAGTTGATGGACAATAGGTGAATGCAAACTATTGATCCGTCATTTCCCCTAAATAGTCCTACAACAGAGTAAATAGTCCTACAACAGAGGCACTGTGATCTGAAAACGATAGTTTAAAATTGCATTTGATCGTGCTTTCTCTTGGCCAAGATCATCTGGTGCTACTAGATTAAATAGAAGACTAATTTACACTTGTTTTGGACAAACTTATGTTAAACACAATTTAAGACTCGCCATTAATTAGTTTTACTAGATTAAGTCACTTGATCACTAAGTTATATGGCTACCTATTACAACTTAAGCAAAAGGTTGGATGTAGAGTAATTATGAATCAATAGGACTTAAACCATGCAAAAAAAAAATAGAACACTAAAAGGGGTATTTTGGTCAAATCCTTATGTAGGCCATGGAGACAAATCGTCTTTATTTGATTTTGGAATCATTCATTCCAATGCAATCATATTGACTAAGCCAAAGCAAACTCCAAAAACAATTCTTACAACCCTTCCCCAAAATACCCCTCTCTCCAACTCAGTGTCCCTCACTCACTTCATCTTTACTTTTGTTGATAAAAATTCTTACATCATTCGAGATTCTCGAAAAAATCCGACAACAACCCAGATCAGATTCCGGTGTATTCACTCTATTTTGCACAGACCCATTTTTTTTTTTTTTGTTTTTTTGTTTTTGTTTTTGTTTTTTTTTTTTTTTGTATACAAAACCGCCAAACAATTTATTGGTAGTTTTATTGGGGGTGAATGGAGTGAACCCTTTTGCTTAAAAATCAAATCTTTGGCACTAATTTGTTCCTAAAATGATGGCATTTCAAATGTGAATCTGGGTTTATTGAAAAAATGGGGTCTTGTTTGAGTATTGAGGAAGAACAGCAGCAAACAAAGTACAAATCTTCGAGTACTAAGCCGGGTATTGTTTTTTGTTAATTGAATGTTCAGTGATCTCTACTGTTTGTTTTGTTGTTACTTTCATTGGAAAACAGTAAGCTTTAGTGATTATTGCAATTAATGTGTGATTGTTCATTAATGATTTGCTAATCATTGGAGAATGATGAGGAGTTTGATGGCTATTAGGAAAATTGACTTACAATGTAGGACCATGGTGATTGTGGGTATGCCCCCTTGTCCTGTGTGAAAATTTTCATGGTTTGGATTTTTTTTTTCCATGATTTATGATGGGTGATCAATTACTTTGATTACACAAAATGAGTCCAATGTTGAGAATTGATGACTTGATTGACATGGTAGTGTTGTTTGATTGGCCTTATCATAGGGTTGGTTGTCATTTGGATCTTAACTTGGTTTGTATCTATTGACTCTAAGGTCAATGCTGGTAAATTGCTCATCAAGATTAGGAAATGAAAAAAGGGAATGCACTCTTCTTATGCTGAATTTGTTGTCTGTGCTAAAAGCTTCTCTCTGAATCTCGTAGCTATTATGTTTACATTTAAATTCCGTAAGGAAAAGTATTTTTTCTCTGAGTGCTCTGAGTTTGTTCGGTAGACAGACATGAACAGTTTATTAAAAGCCACTACCTGCTGACTTCTTGTATTCAACGCTTTGCAGGTGTTCATGGAGATTCCTCGTTATCTGCTAAATCCGGCTCCACTGGTTCAACTATAAATGTGGTAATTCCCAGGAATGTAAAGGATCTACGGCAAAGCCCCGGGAATGGTGATCTTGAAATCTTCAGTTATGAGGAGATGAAGTTGGCGACCAAGTTCTTCCGACCAGATCAGGTTCTTGGTGAGGGTGGTTTCGGTATTGTCTATAAAGGAGTCATTGATGAGAATGTGAGGCCTGATTACAAGAAAACTCAAGTTGCTATTAAGGAGCTCGATCCTGAAGGTCTACAAGGGGATCGAGAATGGCTGGTATTTCACTGAGGCTTCCTTCAGTAAACTGTCTAAATGAAATCTCACTGTTTCTTTCTTGCTTTTTGTTCTTAAATGAGATTTTGCAGAGTTCTGGGACTTGTGGTAAATGCTCTGCGTGTTTTAATCTTCTAATTGACCAAGAGAAAGTGTTGAAGTTCCCTTTATATGGATAATGCGAGTTTGTGGTTGTGATAAATATCTGTATGTTTTTCAAGTGTTGGTGTGTGATAATTACCTTACAATACTATTGAATTAGTTTGTTACTCTATCTTGGCAATTTATTTCTAGATAAAGGATGAAGAAATTGATTTAAATAGTGTAGCTACTTCTTCTAATAATGCCGACTACCTATTGATTCATCGTTGAGTGCTCCCTCTAAATGCATGTGAGGTAATTGGCTTATGTGTTGGGAAAAAATTGTATATTCTAAATAGTGCTCCACAGTTGTGTTCTATTAAGGACGGATAAAGGAACTAATCCCGTAATGTTCTTACTCTGTGGAAGTATGCCTGTCTTCTTGACATGCGTTAGCTTAACAAATGGGGAATGGAAGCATTATCTTCTTACCTTGTCTTACTGAATTTCAGTTTCAAAATATGCAGATGGAATAGTCAATTGTTTACCGTGGTTTTTACTTACAGGCAGAAGTCAATTACCTAGGACAGCTTCGACACCCTAATCTGGTGAAGTTGATTGGCTATTGCTGCGAGGGTGACCATAGGCTGTTGGTTTATGAATATATGGCATCTGGGAGCTTGGAGAAACACCTGTTCATGAGTGAGTAGCAAAGCCTATATGTCTTTCTGCAAGGAAATGGTGGTTATTTTACTACTCTGTATGAATAATTGAGATTCGGCTTCCATTTGATAACTACCCGAAGAGTAGCTATACAGCCTCTAGTAAAGACCTTACCATTTCAGAGTTGAAGATTTGAGTTTATGTTAGTTGCATGATGCAAAGGATGACTTTTTTGGTACAATCCGATAGTGATAGATACAACTGCATTTTGCAGAGTATAAAAGAATAATAAGATGCACTAATCTACCGGTCTGGATGATTTTGCTTATTAGACCATTTGTGACTACTGTTCTTTTGTTACAGTGATTTGTTATTCCTGCAGTAATCTATTTCTGACTCTATATCTAATTATGATCTATGTTTTTTGGGCTTTTAGGAGTGCGTGCCACTTTAGCATGGGATAAAAGGTTGAAGATTGCTTTGGATGCTGCAAGAGGGCTCGCGTTTCTTCATGGTGTTGATAAACCTATTATATACAGGGATTTTAAGACTTCAAACATTTTGCTTGATGGGGTTAGTTCCGTCCTCAGAGACATTCCACCAGTATATTTAGCAAATTTATTGAATGGGAAAAAATATTTGGCTAAAGAAAACTGCAGTTTAATAGTGTTCTACCCTTTATATGTTCCCCATTGATTTTCCATTTTCACTTTTATGTATCTATAATCACTAAAAGCATAATATCTGTGAAAATTTTCAGGAGTTTAAAGCTAAGCTTTCTGATTTCGGACTAGCAAGGGTCGGCCCCACAGGAGACCAAACTCATGTATCGACCCGTGTTATGGGTACTTATGGTTATGCTGCTCCTGAGTATGTTATGACTGGTGAGTCTTATGAGGCCAAGGTTGCCCTGTACTTCAGGTCTTAAAGTACTCATTTGTTGTCGTGACTTTTGGTTTCACACTCACAAGTCTGATAGAAATTGATGCTCAAGTTATACTCTTCTCTGCATAGTGGAACAAGATGCACGAGCCCCAACAATATCACTGTTTTCTTTGTCATTTCACTCCGCTGCTACAATAAAAACTTTTTTGCAGTCATTTTTCCACGAAGGACCCCATGAAAGTCATTTCTATTAAACTATAAAATGACCTATAATTCAGTAGATCCTACGTATGTGTGTGTTTTGGATTAATGTCCTCAATAATGAATGAGTAAAAGCTGTTAGAATGACTAAACATTTCCATTTCGAAGTCTGCTGGTTGTTCTTTATCTGCTGATATTAATACGAGGAACTCAGAATGGACCACTTCTCATTACTACATGATTATGGTCACTGATATATCCTATTGTTCAGGTCATTTGACTGCTAGGAGCGACGTTTATGGCTTTGGAGTAGTCTTACTTGAGATGCTCATCGGTAGACGAGCAATGGACAAGAGCCGACCTAGTCGCGAGCACAATCTTGTCGAGTGGGCCCGTCCAATCCTCAACCACAACAAGAAGCTATTGAGAATATTGGACCCCAGAATCGAAGGACAGTATTCAACCAAAGTTCTGATGAAGGTGGCCAATCTCGCGTACCAATGCCTGAGCCAAAACCCAAAAGGGAGGCCCGTGATGAGCCAAGTAATCGAGATTCTTGAACCCCTCGTGGCCCAAGAAGTGAACCAGGAAGAGTCGATTCTTCATAACGGAGGTGGCAGTGTAACACTTTACGAGGCCCCTAAGACAAACGAACCGAATTGCGAGTCTGCAAAAAGTAAACAAGTGACTGGAAGGAGCAAAAGTGAGCCTCCGAAGGAGTGTGGGCTTTATGATCCTTATACGGATGAGGTGCTGGTTGAGAGATCACTTGGTGCTTGATGTTAGAATCCTATGATAATTTGTACAATGTCTGAAAACAGATGTGTCTGTTTCATTTTTGTCTTATGGTTTCCATTTGCTTAAAGGAACTTTTGTTCTCCCTGTCATCTTTTATGTAGGAAAGCAAATGCTTTTCTGAATCTTGGGTTTAAATTTCTTGGATGAGTTGGTGCTAGGTTAATAATAAAATATCAACCATCTGGCTAGCAGAATTGGTGTTTCAGGAGTTTATTGAAAATATATTATTATATATATATATATATATATATATATATATATATATATATATAAGTAAGATTCTGTTATTACTCTCTAAATATTCAAACTTCAGAGGGCCTATTGTAAGGTCTTTTCAAGTTTCAAGAGGTTGTTCATATAATTATGCAAAAAGAAGAAATGTTTGTGTAATTAAGCCAAACTTTAAGGAGTATAAATGTAATTATCTCTAAACTCAACACAAACTTTGTATCAACTAGATACATGATATGAGTGATTTTTGCAATATCAACTCATGCAAAGGTCTACCGCATACTTCTCATGCAAAAAATATCTCCCACATCCCATGCAACAAACAAGAGGACATTGTGACCTTGACCTTAACAACCTCTGACCAATCTTCCCTCGGGTGTTATCATTTTATACAAACACTAAAACATTCTTACACCTCTTCTCTCTCTTCCCTCTCTCTCTCTCTCTCTCTCCTCTTCAAAATCTCATTTCATTCCCCTGCATTACCCTGCCCTCAAACAAAGGCCATTCTCATCCCCCAAAAGTCCCTCACCAGGGCGTGCACATGTGCGTGCGCGCACCATGTCTCAAAAACGCAAAGTCCTCACGAAAAGCTCACCTGTAATAATCCCACTCTTCATCGTATTCCTACAATTCGTCGTCTCGTTGAGCCAATCCGATGGAGACATTCTTGTTCGGTTCAAGAAATCCTTAGTAAACGCGGAAGCATTGTCGAGTTGGGACAATGGTAATATTGATTTGCCATCTCTCGAAAAGCTCAAGTTTAAATATTTATTAATTATATATATTCTTCAATACGCCCTCTCACGTGCAGGCTTAAATTTTTTTGTTACGCCTGGCACGTGACACTCTGGTAAGTGGGTGTAGCGATGAGTTTTGAACTCAGGACCTGTTATTTGGCCTGAGCTGCGATAATATAATGAATTGTCTTCTTATCTAAAAGCTCAAAGTGATGGGAAATTGACATTTACTAATTTATATGTACTATTCAGCATGTCCCCTCAATGTGCAGTATGTAAGTATTTTGTTATGCCTCACACGTGACATTTTTGATAAGTTGAGTGGCAGTGGGTTTTTCCACCGGGACCTCTCATTTACCCTGAGCTCATATACCAAATTGAATTACATTTTCATTTCGAAGCTCAAGATTATAGAGGAAACATCGTTTATTAATTTATATATATTCTCCGACAGGTAAACCGCCGTGTCAAGCGAATAAAGAGGTGTGGAATGGAGTTTTGTGCGAGAATGGCAAAGTTTGGGGACTTCAGCTGGAGAATATGGGGTTAGGGGGCGTAATTGACGTTGCTACCCTCACAGAAATGAAGAATTTGAGAGCCTTAAGCTTCATGAAGAACAATTTTGACGGGGCATTGCCGAATTTTTCGAAACTGGCGGGGCTAAAAAGTATTTATTTGTCGAATAATCAGTTCTCAGGGGAGGTTTCGAATGATACTTTTAATGGGTTGCAGATGATTAAGAAGATCTATTTGGCTAATAATAAATTGAAGGGTCCTATTCCTGGTTCATTAGGTACTTTGCCTAAGCTTAAAGAGTTAACTTTAGAGGACAATGGTTTTGAAGGAAATGTGCCTGCTTTTCCCAAAGATAAGTTTACTATTTTTAATGTGTCAAATAATAAGTTAGAGGGCAAGATTCCTGATACGCTTACTTCAATCAACGCTTCTTCTTTTT
The DNA here is from genome assembly GCA_946800315.1 of Misopates orontium. Taxonomy (NCBI): domain Eukaryota; kingdom Viridiplantae; phylum Streptophyta; class Magnoliopsida; order Lamiales; family Plantaginaceae; genus Misopates; species Misopates orontium. The sequence continues at coordinate 7,118,905 of OX326950.1, read as the reverse complement.
CTGGTGAGTTTTTTTTCATCACTTCTTTTTTTGTTCATCTACATTGAAGCTTCATAATTTGTGATCATCCATTATTTTAGCTACAATTATGTCATGGGATTTTTGTGACCATGCAAATATGCAATTGACCTATAACAAATATTTAGACCTAGTTTTGCTCGACGATGATATTCTGTCTCACTATATATTCCACTCTTCATCACACGTAATTGTGATGCTGACACGTGTTATTGGTCTTAAAACAGGAAACAAAGACTTATGTGGACCGCCCTTGGAAGCCTGCGCTTCTCCGAACAAACTCTCCGTCGTCACAATTGTCATCGTATGTATACTCGTAGCAGTAGCATTAGCAGCACTCATAGCCGTAGTCATCATCCTACGTCGCCGCAAAAAACCACTACCGGAACCAGAATCCGCCACCACCACCACCACCACAGCACAAGATCAGCAAACAGGCGCAAATTCAGATCTAGGCAAAGTCAAACAAGGCCAATTTTCCGCGATACCACCAGCATCAACACCATCATCACCTGATCAAAACCCGAGCGTGAGAAAAGCCGAACAAAGCATTAAGCTCACATTCTTACAAGACAACAGGGAGAAATTCGACCTGCCGGATCTGTTAAAAGCGTCGGCCGAGATTTTGGGCAGTGGGGTGTTTGGCTCGACGTATAAAGCGGGGCTAAACGATGGACATATGATGGTTGTGAAAAGATTTAGGCATATGAACAATGTGAGCAAAGAGGAGTTCCATGAGCATATGAGGAGGTTGGGGAGGTTGGATCATGAGAATTTGCTTCCTGTTGTGGCTTTTTACTACAGAAAAGAGGAGAAGCTTCTGGTTACTGATTTTGCTGAGAATGTTAGCCTTGCTATTCATCTTCATGGTAATTTTCTTATTCTTGTGAATTCATTTTTAGTTACTTTCTACTTGCCAATTTTTATAACACCCCTGATAAAATTTGAACAATTATACTCTATAGAGACTTCCCCAAAATTCTTTGAAAAACATCACATGGACCCTTATTTTTTGATAAGTTTAAAGTTACCTTATCTAAGGGGTTTATATCATTTTGAAGTCATCCGGTGCGGGCTCATTCCACTTTTGGTCATTTAAAGTGTCATCGTGCGAGTTAGGTCCTTTAGTGTGATTTTTTTTTTTCAATTTTAGTCCTCCATCATCGAAATTGATTCGATTTCACTAGGTTTTTGGCATATGGGACGCACTTGACCCCTTATAATTGGCTGCTTCACACACATTTCATGAACTACAGTTAGAGTTAGTGAATCGAATCAAAGTTGGCGAATTGTAGTTTTTGAAAGCTGTGTGGAGCGAAATTTGCAAAAATCTTCAATAAAGAGTGCATGTCACGTGCGCATTGGGTCGATCCAATGGCGGAGGACTCAAGTTAGAAATTCTTTGCACTGCAGAACCAAAGTCAGGACTGCAGCACTTTGAAGGACCAAAAGTGGAACGAGACCATTAGAGGACCAAAATAAAATCAATCCCTTAACTTACATGACTATATCAAACCTTAGGGTCATAGATATAAATCACTCATTCCCAAAACTTTATGATCAAGAATGCAATACTAATGCTTGTTTATGCTATGGTGATCTCTTTACATATCAGGCAATAAATCTCGAGGCCAACAGCCTCCCAACTGGCCAACCCGTTTGAGAATCATAAAAGGAGTAGCAAACGGCCTAAAATACCTCTACAACGAGCTCCCGAGCATAACGGCACCACACGGTCACATAAAATCATCAAACGTTCTCCTCGACAGAAACTACAATCCTCTCCTCACGGACTACGGTCTAGTCCCCGTCGTGAATCAGGAACACGCGCAAGATCACATGATCTCGTACAAGTCACCAGAGTACAAGCACAACGGTCGAATAACCAAAAAAACCGACGTTTGGGGCCTCGGGATATTGATTCTGGAAATCCTGACGGGCAGGTTCCCGTCCAACTTCTTGCAACAGGGTAAGGGAAGTGACACGGATATTACGACGTGGGTCGAGTCCATTGTTCGAGAGGATAGTAATGTGGAGGTGTTTGATAAGGACATGGATAGGGGTGATAGGTGTGAGAATGAGATGATGAAGCTGTTGAAAATTGGTCTGAATTGTTCTTTAGCGGATCCTGAGAGGAGGCCTGATATTAAGGATGTTGTGAAGAAGATTGAGGAGATTAAGGAAAGAGATAATGCTGAGGAGAATTAGTTTGGCTTTTTTTTTTTTGATTTGGTAAATGGAAACAGAGGATTTTGTGGATTGCCTGATGTTTTGTATGAAATGAGAACGTTATGAAGATGAATCAAAAAAGAAAAAAGAAAAAAAGAGAGTGTAGAGTTGAGATTTGTCAAGGACTTTTTCTGTGTTTTTTGCAGATATAATATATGTAATAAAGGTATTATGTATTATTATTGTTTTCTGTTTAGCAAGGGAAAATTCTTGACTGATCACAATTTTGTTATTTATTCGATTTTTTCTACAAGAATGTACATTTCTATGCATAAAGAAGGATTTTAGAGTCTTTATCGATTATGTAAATCTCTTTGTTACGCTTGACACGTGACTCTTTTTTTGTAAGTGGGTGGCGGTGGGATTCGAATCAGAGACCTCTTTTGGTCGGAGCTCTAATACAATATTTAATTAGCGTTCTCTAAAAGTTCAAGTTCGTAGAGAGATTTGACATTTATTATTCAAATATAATTCTCTAAAACAATGCAACCTCTGTATAAATTGTATAAATTCTCAGGATGTCATCATCTTAATTGTCTAGGCCTAATAATGTTTAAAGTTTACAGTCACAGTGCTATATATTAATGTTTATAACAATTAACAAGTTGTAAATGTCAATAACAAAATTTAGGTCACAAAAATGGTTTAGTTACTCAATATATATTGTGTTAAAGTGGAAACCTATTTTCATTTTTAAAATTAATAGAAGGTGATTAAACAAAGACTTTCCTAATCCTTTGGACTATAAGTATTATCTCTTTGGCATTCACCAAATAATTTTAAATTCACAAAGTAGAAAGAATCGTAATTAGTAGACGAAGTTTCAGTCTATAATTACTTATCCTTTGGAATACGTATTTTTTAGAACATTTTCTCAGGTGTTTAAAAACAGTCTATATATTGTTGATATTTGGCCTAAAATTTATTCCTCAGTGCCTTGTTTCCCTCAACATATTGGTCACCTGCTTCTCCTCTGGTTTCAGTTGATGACTTTAGATTTCACAATTTAAATATAAATATGTCAAATGGATTTAGCAAACCTGAAATTTTCTTGGATTAATTGACAAACTCCCTAACCTATGAGATCTATTGCAATGTGCCCCCTAACCTTTTCAAGATGTGTGAAATGCTCCTAACATATTAAAGAATGTGCAAATTGCTCCCCATGATCCCAAATCTAACGAACAAAAATGCAGAATCGTGTCTAAAAATCCACAGTTTTCAATACTTTTTTTTGGGGGGGGGGGGGGGGGGGGGGGGGGGGGGCTTTGCTCATTTTCATAAATTAGGTGGCACATTGCAACGGGGATTGAGGAGTTTTTTACAATTAACCATGTTTTATCTTAAAGACTAGATGAAGACCTTCTAATGATGTGAAAGTTGATTGGGTAAGTTAGAATAATGATAAATGACATACTTTTTCAGTACTTTAGCAAGGGAACCACCCCCCCCCCCCCCCCACCCCCCACCCCCCACACATATATATAGGATTTTTGGTGGATCCGAAGCCTACATGTAGTGGACTTAAGATTGGTGAAGGGAAACCTTCTCGCACGTTGGCAGAGCAACGAATTAGAATGAGAGGTTCATCACCACATTATTGCATGCAAGGAGTGCTTGCTCGATTAGCGGATTGGTCCGACTCATAATTTACTTCCGATCCCGTGTTCGATAGCTCGACCATTCTAACATCTTCAGTAGGTTGACCAATCTGATCGACTTGATGCATCAAACTTTAGACAGTCGGTCTTGGTATAATAGGCCTTGCGACTCGTCTCCAATGGTTGGAGAAAAAGCATTGACACGTTGCTGGTTTTGTTGGGAGCCAAGTGTCTGAATTCTAAATATGGTACATCACAATCTAAATATAAATACGTCTTAATGGATTTCAAAAAAGCTAATTTCTTTATCAAGCTATAAGTATCTTAAATTGTATTTAGATCAAAAACCAATTTTACAAATCTGTGGTGTAAAACAATATTAATAATAAAGAAAGACATAGGACATTATATTATTCTCCAACTCTTCATCATAAATGTATAAAAATGGAGTCTTCCAAAGGTCAACTAGGAGTCCAACACCACCAGAATTGATCCTGTGAATGCGGATGCAACTCTTAAATTGACAGCCTCTATTATCACAAAATCTAATACATAATAAACATCGGATGATTTGTAATAAACCCTGTTTATTCGGGAGTACAGGTAATAATCGAGACAAATAAAACCTCAACAACATCAAACAAAAAAAATTGAATTTCCATTAAGTGTACCTTTAAAAAAAAAACACTTTATTTCCACCAATGGAAATGACATAAATATTCATCCTTAGAAACCCAAAAAGTTTCCAAGGTCAAGCTCATTTTTAACAAGGAGGTGGTGTTGAAAATTATTTAATTGTTCCATCTTCTGCAAAAAAAAAAAAAATCCATTTTAATCTGATTTAATTCAGAAAGAAAAAATAAAAACAGAATTTCACAAAAAAAAAAGAAAGAAAATATGATGATGAATCAAAGAGGAAATGGTGAGAGGAAGCAAGAGGTGGTTGTTGTTGCAATAGATAAAGACAAAGGGAGCCAAGTTGCATTGAAATGGGCAGTTGAACAGCTTTTGGGCAAAGGCAAAAGTGTCACTCTTCTGCATGTTGACCCCAAGCCCTCCAATGTTCCTTGTAATGTTCTTAATTCTTCATACCTCAAGGGTTTTTCTATTTCTTTTTTATTGCACGATTACACGATATTTTTGTAGTATCGGATGGTATGATTACAACAACACCAACCATGGTTATTACACCAGTTAATTGGGTTGGCTACATGAACCAAATGAGAATCACGTCAGCTCGACGCATGAATTATCCTTCTCCACACATTTTGGTTTGAATAGGACGTCTTCATTTAGTTTTCCAAGTTTTATGTCGTTTAGTTCTGATTTGGAGAAGGAACCATGTTACTCATTGATATTTTGGAATTCGACATGCATGGTCACAATATATTTGTAGGAAAGATTTTTATAATGGTATTCTGAAGGGTTTTTCTTAGCAAGATATCCTCTATGAATTCTCCTTTTGCATTGGTTATGGTTGAATGGCACGTTCTTCATTTAGTCTTCTATATTTCGTGTCGTTCAATTCGGATATTGGGAATAAACCGTGTTAATTGTTGATGTTGCGAAATTCTGTATGCACGAATCAATATATTGTAGGAAAGATTTTCTTTGTGATATTGTGGGGTTTTTCTTAGTAAGAAATCCTTCGAAGGTGATATAGGTTCTTGTGTATTCATTAGAATGATTTCATTTTCAGAAATATTATGTGGCTATGCAGGGTATTATCATCATCGTACACTAAGAATAGATATCCTAGAAACAAGAATCTCCAAGGTTTTATCCTGTCAAAGAATTGAAGGTTCATCAAATGAATTTCTGTAAATTGTTTTGTCTCAAAGGAGAGTGCAATATACAAGTTTCATATTCAAGAATGATATCTGCAATTGCTTTCTTTGTTTTCTGATTTCCTTTCTAGATTATATTCATCCGATTTTGATGGCATGATTCTAAAACTCTAAAAAATTTCAGACATTGAAGATGTTGCTCAAGTATGTAAGGCTCCTGCTGATAGCCAAGCCAAGGAACTCTTCCTTCCCTTTCGTTGCTTCTGCACACGCAAAAACGTAAGATATGCGGATAGTTTCTTGAACAATTATGGTGTTGAGACAACATAAAATTGTATTGTATTTGATGAAAGACAAGGAATGAGCATTTTAATTCATTTTGCATATCAATTCTCTAGTCTTAAATATTCGCTTTTTTCCTCGTACTAATGGAGTAATCGTAACCCATTTCCCTAAAGATTAAAGTCACTGAAGTGGTAGTCGAAGATACAGACATAATAAGAGGACTTTGTGAGTATGTTCGGGACAACTTGGTCACGAGTTTGGTGGTTGGTACCACAGTGAAGAGCACCTTTGTTAGGTAAACAACTCTGGTTCATTTCATATTTGCACTTTTAATCACCACCAAAGTTGGTCAAGAGCACTTACAAAATTTTGGACACAGAAGACTCAACAGGACTGTTGATATTCCGGGCAACGTTGCCAAAGCGGCGCCTGAATTTTGCAACGTGTACGTCATCTCTAAAGGGAAAGCATCAATAGTTCGACAAGCTTCCATTCCAGTGCCAAAAGACCCTCCTCGTCTCTTGAAGGCGATTAGCCCATCTCCGACTCCACCACTAGGTCTTAACTTTTGTGAATCATTAACTTACAAGTCTTTATTTCACTGGTTTAAATAAAAACTGAATTTTGTTCTATATGAGCAGGTAATTCATTCGAGAGGCCGCACATGGCATCTAACGCTATCTCAATGCATCCAATAGACTCGATCAGGTAAGCTAAACTAATACATTTCAAGAATTAGTAGTAGAACATTTTGTGAAGCTAAAAGATGATAATGACACGCATGCAGGTCGCCATTTACTAGAGGCTCAAACAAATCATATGGCGAACTTGCAATGGCTAATACCGACATTTCATACGTGAGCTCGAGCAGTTCAAACAGCGATCGCATGATGGAGCAGGATATAATGATGAATCCTCGCCTGTCAAATGGATCGGACACAGAGAACCGGTTAAGTTTTGGATCTCCATACTCTAACTCAAGGTCATCTGATTCACACAGCAGCTTTGGAGTCTACTCATCAAGCTCCCTGGAAAGTGGAAACTATTCATGGTCAGGATCTCAGTCTCTGGTAAGAAAAAACATTTAATCCAAAGACTTGTCTTTTTCTTTCTTTTTCTGAGCAGATTAGCAGAATAAATTAATGTGTTAAATATGATATGTTACATGATATATTTTCTCATAAGTACAGGATGAAGTAGAATTGGAGATGAGAAGGCTCAAGATGGAACTTAAACAGACAATGGACATGTACAGCTCAGCCTGCAAGGAAGCCCTCACTGCAAAACAAAAGGTACTCAATGTTGAACATCTTCAAACATGTGATGTATCATAAAAATAGGCAAACATTATATATAATTGAAATCTTTATAGGCCCTCGAGCTCAGTCGGTGGAAAGAAGTAGAAAAACAAAAACTCGAGGAGGCGCGACTAGCTGAGGAAGCAGCACTGACTCTGGTGGAGAAAGAAAAAGAAAGATGCAAGGCTGCAATTGAGAAAGCTGAAGCAGCTCAGAGACTAGCTGAATACGAAGCACAGAAAAGATTGTTTGCTGAAAAGAAAGCGATGGCAGAATCAGACGAGAAAGATAAAATGCTCGATAAGATGTCGCAAAATGATATTCGTTGTCGAAAATACTCCATCGGGGAGATTGAAACAGCCACTGAACACTTCGCGACTGCTCGTAAAATTGGCGAAGGTGGATATGGGCCAGTTTACAAGGCAAATCTAGATCATACACCAGTTGCGATAAAGGTTCTTCGCCCCGATGCTGCACAAGGAAGATCACAGTTTCAGCAAGAGGTATGGAGTTTCTTAACATCAAACTTAAAACAATCTAGTTTAAGCAAGAAAATTATACCCCAAATCTCAGTAGTCTGCATATGATAAACTGAAGCCCTGATTTTCTTGAAAAAACATATAACAATGGTACCTAATGTTGCATGGTATTTGATCAAAAAACGTATTCTTGGAAACTTTTACAGATATGACCCTGTAATTTAGTGATTTTAGTTAGTCAAATACCTGTGGAGGAGTATATATAATTACCTTATATTCTATTATACACATAATATCTAATGCATTGTGCAGGTTGAAGTCCTGAGCTGCATTAGACACCCCAACATGGTTCTCCTAGTCGGAGCATGCCCTGAATACGGTTGCCTAGTCTACGAATACATGGCCAACGGAAGCTTAGACGACCGTCTCTTTCGTCGTGGAAACACCCCTGTTCTCCCCTGGCAAGTCAGGTTCCGTATAGCCGCAGAAATCGCCACTGGCCTTCTCTTCCTCCACCAAACCAAACCCGAACCACTAGTCCACCGCGACCTCAAACCGGGCAACATTTTGCTCGACTCCAACTACGTAAGCAAGATCAGCGACGTCGGATTAGCAAGACTCGTCCCTCCTTCCGTGGCAGACACCGTTACTCAGTACCGCATGACTTCAACTGCTGGAACATTCTGCTACATTGATCCTGAGTACCAACAAACGGGCATGCTCGGGATAAAATCCGACGTTTATTCTCTCGGAGTGATGCTGCTGCAGATCATCACTGCTAAACCACCAATGGGATTGACTCATCATGTTGAGAGGTCCATTGAGAAGGGAACTTTTGCTGAAATGCTTGATCCTGCTGTTCCAGATTGGCCTGTTGAGGAGGCTTTGGGGTATGCGAAGTTGGCGCTTAAGTGCGCAGAGTTGAGGAAGAAAGATAGGCCTGATCTTGGATTGGTTGTGTTGCCTGAGCTTAACAGATTGAGAGAATTAGCTGAAGAATCAATGGCCAAACTTTTGGTGAAGAGTGCATAGTCTCTATTGTTCTCAGGTTTGTTGATAAGTTAAGCTTATTTCTCTATCATGCTGATTTAGAAACACAGGAAAAAGAAAAAGAACTCTGCCGAAATAGTGCGTCAATCTTTGTGTCATCGATAGATTTACGTAAGTAGTAATAATTATATAGTATAGAATTGTATTCTTATTTTCGTAGTTACCTACAACCTCGTACATTAAGATCTCATCAAGAGTTATGTATACGTGTCTCAAATCTACTGGCACAAAGAGTAGCATATGATTTGGCACGGAAGAATTGGATTGCATGGTATATATAGTTACATCTATAATACTTGGAGTTTTGGAATAATTATAGAAACCTTCCCTACTGTTTGAAAAACTGCAAAAGACACCGTCGAACTTGATAAATATGTAAGAATAATAAAAAATAGGGTATCTCTGAAATATTGTTCAAATTTTTTAATAGTGTTTGTAATCATCCAAACATGAAAGTAGTCTATATGTTAATTGTTTTTCCAATTTTAAGGGGTGTTATTTAATCATATAAACATCTGTTTATTTTTCTATAATTAGGCTAGACCTAAAGGGGGTTTAAATGCAATTATCCCAAAAATTATGACTAACATAGATTGGATTTTGGATATCTTGCAGGCAGTATACTCAGGTTGTTGAAGCTCAACTGGACAAATCATTCTTCATATCTTTGTTGGTTTTGGATGGGAAGCTAATTCTTTACATAGGGTGAAATTCAATAAAATTCCTCATGTATTGGTGTAGGATGAATAAAATGTTAAGTTAATATCAGGCATATATAAGTTCCCTTGAAGCTTTTTGTTAAGCTTGCAGGTTGCAGCTAATGTCTTAGTTGTTAAAAGGATATGATATATGCTTGTAAAAAATTGTAATATATATACTAAGCACTCTCATGTGTAAGTAAATAATTATTTGTTCGAAATGAACATCAATTACACGTATAAATACTTATATAATAGTAACGGAGTTGATGTAATTGATGTGATGTTCTAATTAGTGTTTCAAGGTGAAATTGGAAATTATATTAATTTGTTCTTCAAGAGATGGATGAAGTATTGGAGAGTGTGTGCGATTCAGTTTTCACCAAAATAACTAAATTATTAGAGAACATAAGTATGAAGCAAATATTACAATATTATACGTTGAGTGTCCTTGCCTCTCTTCAAAGTTTAAAGTTGAAACATCTCGATATTTAAGTCTATTCGGTTTATGTTCTAGCTCAATAAGTCATTATATATTACGATCTAGGCTTGCCAAAAATGAAGTAATGCGTATCATAGGATCCTCAACTTCAGAGTAAAATCTTTTAACACAACTCATGTATTTTTATTTTGTTAACAACTTATGTTATTAAAAAAAAGGGAATTCATAAGTTGTGTAAATTCTGATATCTTCAACTTCAGACTAAAATCTATTTACAGAACTTACGTTTTTTTTTTTTCTTTCAAAATTTACCCTTTTTTTCTCATTTTCGAAATTATAGAAAAAGTTATCTTGTTTACTAAAAACGTCTTAATAGTAATTAGTTGTGGAATTTATACCTTTATGAATTTGCATTTGACCTTAAATCTTTGTACTCTTTTGCACTTATGACCTAAGTTAGCACATATTTTTCACTTTGCTACCAAAAGAGATCATTTCATTGGAATATTATGTTATTGGTGGGATTATCAACAAACAGTTACTAAGTTGAAGCAACAAACTATAATTTTTTTAATTTGAGTGAAAAATAAAATACAAAATTAGTAACGCATGAGATAGTCCTCCTAAAGCAATAATGCACAATGAGCCACCACGACGATCCCTCAATAAGAACATACATTTATGGGTATTCAAAACGCTATCCCACCACGACTCCATATCTGTTCCGAACATTTATGAGGATTTAATACTTCACATGTCAATGCACTAACTACCTTACGCCTCTGACATCTTTGGAACCACAATGTTTTCAAGTTAAATATCCATTCGTAAGTATCGAGCACATCAAATGTTAGGACAGACTTTCAATAGATTGTCTAGAACTAAACTTGATAGACACTGGCGTCACATGCTACGAGACCCCGTCCTATAAATATGCATCAACGTCAGATGAGTTGAATCAACTGCTTAATTACAATTTTGTTGAGAGGTACTTAAGGGCGAGAATAAGATGTTTCGAGATCTTGTGCGGTTTTTTAAATTTAACCTCGTTGTTGTGGAATTGTGTTGAAAGTTGTCACAAATTATAAAAAATAAGAGGTTGGAGTTCATACCGCAATTTCCCCAACTCAACAATTAAGAATCACACTCTAATGATTGAGATATTATTAAATCCAAGTGCAGCCATAATGATTAAATGGAGGGCTCAAACTTCCCTGCTAAAAGCATACAGCACATTTGATGATGCTTTCTTAATTAGTCCCATCTCTCTAATTGCTTTATTTTTCTGCTTTTTAATGTTTTTGACACATGACATAATTATATTCTCCTTCTTTTATCTGTAGTGGGACAAACAATAAATTTACATCCATCAGTTATTCAATTTTTAAAAGAGACTTAGAAGTCAATTATGGGCAATTGACATTGGATGTTTGCCATTTGAGTGACAAAAGCCAAAATATTGTTGCGTAGGGGGTGGGGGAGTGGAGGGGACCTCTACTTTTGGCATCAGTCCATTCATTTCAGAAAGCAAAAGGTCAAATAATAATGACCACCAATTTAAAGTTTATTAGGAATTTGCGTCATTTTTCTTTTTTTTTTTTCATTTTAATAATTTTCTGGATCAAGTCTGTTTCATAAATTAAGGATTTAAGTTTTGTTACAGCTATAGTTCTGGAGTTATTTTGAGTATATTAATATATAAGATTAATGGAGGTAAAATAGAAAAACTAAACAAAAAAAAGAGAAAAAAATGTAAAGATAATGTTTTCATTATTATTAATGATGTGATAATTGCCAAAATTATTTGCAGTATGAAGTATCAAAAGACAGTATTTTGAGGGGATAACATTTCAATTACTAATTCTAGAATTAAGCTTTGGGACCAATTGTAATTACTAGTTTCAAAAATTTAGAACTACTTATGATTTTAGTATTTCAATAGAACTGAATGCAATGAACGAGTAAGCCGTGAAACCAAATGTGAATTCGCATTTGAAAAAATGCAACTATCCGACGTCGTTGTTTTGCAGAAAATAAGAAATATTTGAGTATTGATAAATCTTCCAATTTTTTTTGATCTTTTTAAAATTCATAGTACTTCTCTTTAAACAAAGTATTCTTCATGACATTTTTATGCAACCAAAATTGGAAAAAATAGGACTTCATTGATTTTTTCCTTTCTTTCATTTGCCTGATATCCAAATTGAATGTTGTTAATAACTTTTTGAGTTATAGCTGTATCACATGATATCTGCGGGGACAACTATTTCTTCGCACTTTTTTGGTAATTTTCTCTAGGAATCATTCTGTCGATGTTAAAGATTTTCTCATTACTAATTTCATATATTATTCCTTTTCAGATTTAAAAGTGGTCACATTTGTCTTTTTTCATACAGATTTGTACTTGCAAAAAATCGGTCCTCTAGATCTTTTGTTTGAGCTAATGACACTGTACCCCTTAAGCACGTAGCTACTATGTTAGGAAAAAAAAGGAAAAAAGACCATCACTCGGTTGCTATATATCGAATATGCACATTACTCTGTAATAAATAATAAACAAATTAACTTTATATATATAATTTTAAAAATTGAACACAATCTCATAATAGTAGAGTATAAAATAGAGTATTTGTGTAACATACAAGACACAAAATATGTTGTCTATTTATTTTTTACGTCAATAAATCACTTTTTATCAGACAAAAAATGATTCTTAACTAAAGCATGTGGGAATATTTCTTTTTCCATAGAAGTTTATACTATTACTAACTATCTTCAAGGATCAAAATTTTCATATTCTTTAGAAACATTTTCATTTTTAACTTTGTTAAAATAAAACGTAAAAGTAGTTTTCGATTTCATCACGACTACAATTATTACGAAGTTTTCAAAACACGTTCTAATACTCTTACGACATATTTAATATTTAACAAATCGAAATATTGGTCCGTGCCTATCTATCATTAGATCCATTACACATGGGGCTGTTGCCCATCATCTTTATTTTAAAAACAAAAAGAAAAAAAAAAAACATTTAGAACAAAATATCATTTTCTAATATAAAAATAATTTTAAAAAATCCCCCATGAGGCTGCTGCTGCTTATATTCTCCCCATCCCTGTAAACAACAATCTCATTGAGGAGAGAGAAACAGAGGAGAGTGGAAGACAGCACCACAGCTTCTTCTTCTTCCACCTTCTTCTCTCTCTCTCTCACACACACACACTGATTTGCTTGAGGATTTGTTGTGTGTCTGTGTGTGTGTTTTTGCACATAATTATGGCAGAATCAAAGGCCACAAAAAAGAGACTATCAATCAACCTCTCATTTCTCACTCTCACAGACCCAAGAAAACTCACCACAGCCCAAAAATCACCACAAAAATTCAAGGAGGACCCAAACGGCGTCGTTGGTCTAGGTATTCTAGCTGCACTAGATAATAACCATCATCATAAAAATCATCAAGATCCAATTTTTATCACTTGTAACAGAGCTTCACCCAAAATTACGCCGAACCCAGTTCCTATTTTGACCAACAAGAGGAGATTGTCGAGGGTTATCGATGGTTCTTCTTGTAGTGGTGAGAAACATCTTGGTGTTGAATCGTGTGAGGAGTACACGTGTGTGATATCACGTGTGGGTGAGAATATGGTGAAGAAAAGGGAGTACTTTGAGGCTGATTTCTTGAGGAACAGTGATGCTGTTGTTCTTGATGGTGGTGAAGTTGAGATTGCTGATTTTCTGAGCTCTTGTTTTATGTGCAAGAAGATGCTTCATGGTCTTGATATTTTTATGTATAGGTAAAGTTTTATAAAGTGTTTTAATTGTTGTGTTTTATGAGTCTTTTTGTGTTTTATGATTTGCTTGTGCTAGTGGGTGTTTCTTTGATTGTGAATTGTGATGTAGTTTCATGTTTTGTGCTCTTGAGCTTGGTGATTTAGCTCGAGGGTTATCGGTGCAGTCGTGATATAGTTTCGTGTTGTGTGCTCTTATGGTGTTAATAGCTTGAGAATTAGTGGTGCAAATTGGTTTTATCTGGCTATAGTAATAATTGAAAGGTTGATTATACTCAATGCTATGGAACAGTAGATGTAGTACTCTTCAATTTGTGTGAATGACTAGATCTTAGAAGTGCTGTGCTATTTAAATTTGTTGTGCAAATGCGCGCTTGATCGTATTTGGTAATTTGTATTCCTATGGTGGTCGGAAACACGGGCATCGGAATCGTATGTGGAGTCTATCCTTGTAATATTGTTGGGACCAGATACTGATCTGGTGGCCTAGAAATCAAGAATAATGTGAAGCCTTTTTGATCATTGGTTCCCTATTAGCTCATTTTGAAAAGGGAAATAACAACTTCACCCACTCCACTACTGCCACCCCCTCTACCAACCCCCCCCCCCCCCCCCCCCCACCAAAAAAAAAAAAAAACTCTAAATCTACCATTTTCCCTCATTATTGGCATGCTTTAATTGATATTTTGATATCAATATTGTTAAATCCTTTTGTCACCTTTTAACTTTCTGAGGTTTAAGCTTCTTTAATGTTATACCGAGGAAAGAAAATTATCATCTCGAGTAAACTGGAAAGGCATGTACCGAAGATGCAGTTTAGGAAAACCTTTCCATGGAGTTGGCAGAGTTACCTCCCATGAAAAGTTTCTGGGCCCTTTAAATTGGTTTAGCTGATCTTGATTTTAGACTTCTACCTGTAATACTTTTTGTTAACGAAAAAAAAAGGAAGGGATTAAGCATTATCTGAGATGTGGTTTGGCAAATGCTTTAAAGATGTGTAAATCTGTTCTTGTTGTGCAAAAACTGCTCAGCTGTTTCAGAAGGAAAAAACGTTGCTCATAAGTTTTGCTTCATGAACTCAGTGACGTCAAATTTTCATTCTTTCAGATGCTTGAACTACCTGATGTTTGAGAAAAACATTGATTTGGTTTGACATGTATGATGAAATTTGCTTAAGTTTCCAGATCGTGTTTTTAATCCAGCGTATCATTAATTGCGGTGAGCTTTTAATGAATGTCACAACATGCTCGGGAAATTTCATGGCAATATGTCTGATACTATATATGGTTATTTGATTGCAGAGGAGAAAAAGCATTTTGTAGCGCAGATTGTCGGTACAGGCAAATGTCCATCGATGAAAAGAAAGAGAAGTGTCGTAGTGGGGTGAGGAAGACAATCGATCATTCCGCCTCGCCTACGCTGCAGTTTTTTGCCGGAGTTGCTGCAGCCTGAGTGATTACATACTGTGCATTTTACATAGATATATAGACTTACAAAGGGTCGATATAATTACCGTGGGATTGCAACATTATAAAGCTATTAAGTAAATAAGTCTTCTAGATGCAGTGGGGGTTATATTCACATGCATTTTTAGTGGGGTTTATATTAGTTTGCATGCATTTTTATGTATTTCATAAGGAGGAAACTAAAAGGACAAAAGCTTCCATGTCTGTTTTGTAACTTGTAAATCAGGGCTGGTCACTGGTATAATGGCCACCCTTTTTTGGATGATTGTAATAAGCTAACATGAGGTGATATGTCTATTGTCATGTGTATGCATGAAAAAAAAATCAAATAAATAATCTATATTTATTAATTGTTGGGCTCATTGTTTTCTTGGCAGATAAGTGTTCTATAACTAGATTTGCATTGTATGTTACCTTCATGCAATTAAGGATTGAGACTGTAGATATTTCTTAAATTATGGGATATTAATTTTTGGATGCCTCATTTCAATTGTCTATTCACTCCAATAACTAAATTGACTACATCACCTTATGTTGCTTGTAGTAATTTCTCGAATAACTATCTGAATGGTTCATCCCTTCTGCCGTATAATTATAGAAGTGGTTCCAAATGATGAAAATCTCAATATAAACTGACAAGAATAACACATCAGGGAGCTAGCTAATATGGAGATTTCTATCTCAAATATCCGGAACAAAAAGGTTTAATGGTTTAAAATGTATTATATATATATATATATATATGTAGTCGTGTGCGTTGCGGCGTGTGTCGCAGAACGAACAAGTAGAATGTTTGCACGTATGAAATTGAGACTAACATTCTAGGTTCTTTAATTTGATTTTAAGATCATACTAGTGTTTTTTGAAATCGGATCTGGTGCATAATTAACACCTTACTCATTGCAGGTTCAATCTATTGAGTTGAAGTCAAACGATTAAACGAACAGATAAACGATAAAACTCAAACTATTCATCCTAAACAAGTATATATCATCACAACTACGTAATATAATTGATTAACAATAAAAAAGAAATGAAAAGTATCTCAATTGTATCAATACAATCTTTTGTTTTTGAACAAGAATTCTTGGTCATTTATTTAATGTAATAAAAGTGTTTTACAATATGGAATAGAGGAATTAGAAATGCTTGCTACATAAGTAATATCGAATAGCATTAAAAGTTGAATCGAGTCACAAAAAATCTCCCAGATGTTGTACACAGATGCTGTAAGACTTAATGTTGTTTCCTTTAGTACTGCTAGAGCACCGAGTTACGCCTAGATAAGCGCTACCTGGTTGTCTCTTGGTAACTGAGACTGCCAATGACGGACTTGAAGATAGGAAGATACTCCAAATATCCTGTATGTAGCCCCCCTGAGATGAGCTGGATGCTCTTGTGTCTATCAAGACAATTCAACATATATAAAAAATCTGTAAAAATGATAATGTGTAGCTTGCATGCCGTTGGCCAAGTCTAATCCATCTCGCATTGCTTGACATCCCACCTGGTTTGAGTGACCCGCTGACGCCGAAAATACTGTCATGAAATTACCGATGGTATTCCTAATAATGACGCCAATATCGGCCAGGCGTAGTTTCCATGCTTAACGTGGTATTGTTCTAAATACTAAGTTTTATTGATGGGCCAAATCTTTAAGGAAGAAGCCCAATACTTAACCAATCTCCATTCTACCGCTAAAACATAACAAGAACACAACATTCAAAAATTAGGGCAAAATTAGGGTTTATCATTTCACCAAAAAACCAGTTTACAGAACACCAAAATCACATCAAACTCACTGAAATGGGCGAAGAATCCTCACCACCACCTCTCAAAAGAAAAGAGCCAGAACAAGAAGATTCAAACGAACATAAACAACAACAACAACAACAAGAACAACAAGTTCCAGCTCAAGAATCCGCCTCCAAGAGGCGCAATATAGCACGAACATGCGTTCACGAGGTCGCCGTACCAAGCGGATACACTCCGACGAAGGACGAATCGATTTACGGCACTCTGTCGGATCCAATTTTCACCGGCGAGAGGGCGAAGACCTACCCGTTCAAGCTCGATCCGTTTCAAGAGGCTTCGGTCGCTTGTTTGGAGAGAAAAGAATCGGTTCTAGTGTCGGCGCACACGTCGGCCGGTAAAACGGCTGTCGCCGAGTACGCCATTGCGATGGCGTTTCGAGATAAGCAGAGGGTGATATACACTTCTCCCTTGAAAGCATTGAGTAATCAGAAGTATAGGGAGCTGAGTCAGGAGTTTTCGGATGTCGGATTGATGACGGGAGACGTGACGCTGTCGCCTAACGCGAGTTGTCTTGTGATGACGACGGAGATTCTGAGAGGGATGCTTTATAGGGGATCCGAGGTGTTGAAGGAGGTTGCGTGGGTGATATTTGACGAGATACATTATATGAAGGATCGCGAGAGGGGTGTCGTCTGGGAAGAGAGTATTATTTTCTTGCCGCCGGCTATTAAGATGGTTTTCTTGTCGGCGACCATGTCGAATGCGACTGAATTTGCGGAGTGGATATGTAATATACATAAGCAGCCGTGTCATGTTGTGTATACGGATTTTAGGCCGACTCCGCTGCAGCATTACGTGTTTCCCGTGGGTGGTTCTGGGTTGTATTTGGTAGTTGACGAGAATGAGCAGTTTAAAGAGGACAACTTTTTGAAGCTTCAGGATACTTTCACGAGGCAAAATCTTGCTAGTGGTAATAAGAGTGGGAATGGCAAGTCTGGTGGCAGAATCGCGAAAGCTGGAAATGCGTCTGGTGGTTCTGATATATATAAAATTGTCAAGGTGAGTTGTTCACTGTTAGCTATTGCCACTCTTTACTTTGTATGATTTTTTATACATGTGAACATTATGTTAAGTATTCTGCCTTGGGATTTGCCAAATCTTGGTCAGCCTTCATCATATTAGTTGTAGTTTGTATTCTGTGGACTTTGCTTTCAAACTGGATTTTAATCATATCCACACTTGGTGACCTTTCAGATGATAATGGAGCGGAAATTCCAACCAGTTATAATATTTAGTTTTAGCAGAAGAGAGTGTGAACAACATGCCATGTCAATGTCCAAGCTTGATTTTAACACCTCAGAGGAGAAGGATATCGTGGAGCAAGTGTTTAAAAATGCTATATTGTGCTTGAATGAGGAGGATAGAAACTTGCCTGCCATTGAACTAATGTTGCCGTTACTTCAACGAGGCATTGCTGTTCACCATTCTGGTTTGCTCCCAATTATAAAAGAACTTGTGGAGCTTCTCTTTCAAGAAGGGCTTGTTAAGGCTTTGTTTGCCACTGAAACGGTACTCTATTTTCTAGCAATTTATTTGTGAAATGTTAATATTTTACTAGTGTATCTGAGTTCCCTTTTTGGCCAGGGATTGTGTACTTTTGTAATGTTAGTTGCAACATTGTCCTTATATGCTGCATTGAACGCCAGTTTGGTGTAGAAACCTTGATAGTTTCTGTATATTATTAAAATGTTCATGCATTTAATGAGTTGTAACGTTCACTTGCAACAGTTCGCCATGGGATTGAACATGCCTGCAAAAACTGTTGTTTTTACGAGTGTCAAAAAATGGGATGGTGATAGTCACCGTTATATTGGATCTGGTGAGTATATCCAGGTGAGTAGTTGTAATATAATTAAAAAATGACTGTTGAATCCCCTTTCAGTATATGACCGTTGACATATATGTACATCTTGTAGATGAGTGGTAGAGCTGGACGCCGTGGTAAAGATGAGCGGGGTATTTGCATTATAATGATTGATGAAAAGGTATGGCCCCTGTTGTTTCTCTGTCTCAGGGAAACATGTGGAAAATTCTAAAATTTGATAGACGCTAAAGTCTGATAAAACCTCTGTATGAAAATCCCTATTTATATTTCTATCTTCTTGGTTGTAACATGAATTCTGGAGGAGTTTCTTTTATCTTATGAAGCCAGCAAACAATGTTATCACATATGTTGACTTGGACAATGTTTCCCACTTTGACTATGGTATCTATGACGGCCTCTTTAATATAGAGCATGGTGAAAAAAACATTATTTGCAAAAGACTTTCAGGAAACAATTAGATCTGCTTCCGTCTTGCTTTTGTATTGATCTTACATTTCCCCCCTTTTTCATATTATTTTCTTCAGTATCTTTTTGTTGTGAGAAACCATACCCAGGATCTCTTTGGTTTGTGGCTTCTTGATTTCAATGCCTGTTGTTTCTGGTATATTGAAACCTCCTTTTTGCTTTTCGTTGATGTTTCGGATGGCCCAAAAGATCACATGCTGATAAAAGATACTAATTGTAATCACTGTGTTCAGATTTTCAACAGTAATTCATTTGCTAATATGCAGGCATATTACTGTTTCAAGACCAAAAATTATTCAAGAATTTTCATTGTTCATTTGCCAACTACCATCATGGTTACCCTTTGACCCATGAAGAGAGAAACATTCTTAATAGTAGTAGTCTAAGGAGCTAAAGAAAGAGATGAAATAAAAAATGTGTTTTTCCTGATTGTTAAAGAATTTATCAAAAGGTTATATTGATTGACAAAAGAAGTTAAGACAGCTGATTTCTCACAATTTTGAGAAGCTGGACTCCTCTTTTCATCTTTGCTTGATTGGCTTATGGATCTAGTTCATCATCTAGAAGTAAATAAATATGTGATATACAGATGAAATTGGTTTTTCTGAATGTGTAATATTAGTTATTAGTGGTTTAAATGATATTTCCTACTGCTGCTTATTTGTTGCATTTCAATATCAGATGGAGATGAATACCCTTAAGGACATGGTTTTGGGCAAGCCGGCCCCGCTAGTCAGTACTTTCAGGTTAAGCTACTACTCAATTCTGAATTTAATGAGCCGTGCTGAGGGACAGTTCACTGCTGAGCATGTTATCAGACACTCCTTTCATCAATTTCAGTATGAGAAGGTTTTGCCTATAAACTACAGATCATTTATCTCGGTCAATTATTCGCAATGTCTAACAATATAGAGCTTCTACTACTTTAGGCTTTACCTGATATTGGGAAGAAGGTCTCACAGCTTGAAGAGGAAGCTGCTGTGCTTGATGCTACTGGAGAGGTAGGTGTGCTTTGTACTTGAGCTTGGGCTTATGCTCTTTAGGAAGCATCAGTATGACTTTTTATTTGTTTTCCACCGCTAGGCTGAGGTTGCTGAATATGATAGAATAAAGCTTGACATAGCCCAGCTTGAAAAGAAAATGATGGCAGAAATAACACGGCCTGAAAGAGTTCTCTCTTTCCTTCTGCCTGGTAGGCTGGTATGTGTGAATTGGTTATGTACCATATTATATTATGCGTACTTTGCATATTCTGTAAATTTTTTTTTTTTTTTTCACTTCTGATATATTGGTGTCCTCCTCCTTATTCGGGTGTTCCTTTTATCTCTTTGACTTCTACTTCTTATATTCTTTATGATACTGCTCAAGTATGATACCTCTCTTTCATGTTCTCTTTTTTTCATGAGTTACTTCCCTATATTTGCAGGTTAAGGTACGTGAAGGTGGAACAGATTGGGGTTGGGGAGTTGTAGTCAATGTGGTGAAAAGGCCTTCTGCTGCGTCGAAATCATTGCCTGCTGCACTTGCTTCTTCAGGTGGTAATATATATATTGTGGACACTTTGCTTCACTGCTCTCTCAGCTCAAGTGAAAATGGTTCTCGACCAAAACCTTCTCCTCCTCGTCCTGGAGAAAAGGGCGAAATGCATGTGGTAAGTCGAGAAATTCAGGGGTTATTACTTGTACCTATGAAATTATTTGGCTTGCTTGACTGCAGCCTATACACAAGTTATAGGGGATATCCTTGAGAAGCCATACACTTCAATTTGTGGTCTCAGGTCCCGGTTCAGTTGCCTCTAATTTCGGCACTTAGCAAGCTCAGAATTTCAGTTCCTGCTGATTTGCGGCCAACAGAGGCTCGGGAAAGTATTCTTCTTGCAGTGCAGGAGCTTGAAAAACGCTTTCCTCAAGGCCTTCCGAAGCTTAATCCTGTGAAGGTATGTGGCTCTTTTTCATGCTTCAATATAAGCGGCAATTCTCGTGCCTTATTAAAGGATATCATATTTCTAGTGTCCTCCTAAGGGCTTCATGTCCACTAGAATAGAACAAGTACAATATGCATAAATAATGTATGCACTTCGTTTGCAGGATATGGGAATTGAAGATAATGAATTTGTCGTGCTGGCTAACCAGATCGAGGAACTTGAACAAAAATTATTTTCCCACCCACTAAATAAGGTTTGTTATCGTATTCTTATTTTTCATCTACAATATTCATTAATGGATTGTTTCTCTCCTACTCACTGAAGGTGCTAGAATCAATCATATTGTTGCACTATGGAAACCAGCAGGTTTGTTAGCAGCGCTTTGACATTTGGTGGTTGCATTTATCCTATGCAGACTCAAGATGAAAACCAGCTTAGAAGTTTTCAAAGAAAAGCAGAAGTAAATCATGAAATTCAACAGCTAAAGTCAAAAATGCGGGATTCTCAGGTATCTCTCCGTTTCTAAAACATGCATGTGCTAGCTTTTCACTCAAGTTGATCAACATCATTATACAGGCACTCATTTCATGTTTATCGACTTATAAATTGCCAGAGCTTGTTACCTGTCTCTTTTCAATTGTACTTAGTTATTTACAGATAGAGTTTTTTTTTTGTCTGAAATAGATTACTATCTCTTGTATTGTGTAAGGTTTTGGACTGTGAGTAAGAACATCTGATAGCGGTTTTTTGATCAATTTATACTTTTTAACTCTTTCAGCTTCAAAAATTTCGTGATGAACTTAAGAACCGCTCACGAGTTCTCAAAAGACTGGGGCACATTGATGGTGATGGTGTTGTTCAATTGAAGGGACGAGCAGCCTGCTTGATAGATACTGGCGATGAGCTCCTTGTCACTGAATTGATGTTCAATGGTCAGCCTTCAAAATCAACAATACTATTGCGTTGTGTCCACTTATTTATTTTTATTAAGGTCTATCCTAGGCAGATATTAATTTTTTCTTTGCCTTAATTAGCATGCTTTTCTCTTTTGCCATCCATGGCATAGATTTCTTATAGGAGGCTTAGTTTTTAAATCTTCTGGAATCTCTTGTATTTGCTTGGAGAAAGTCTTTTATTCGAGAGCTGGGTTTAGTTCTCCTGAAATGTTTTGCATTTGCTCTAAAATAAAATAAAAATGTTATTCTCCTTTTGTAACCCTTTAATATGTCAGTAAACTCTTGATTGCATATGCCGACCAAACCTTCCGAAGCCTGTGTGAACCCGTAAACAAGCTTGTCATGTTGGGTGATTTGGGTTCTGGGTCTGTGTCGACAATATCGTGGTTATGCATTGTAATTTTCTTTTTACCTGAAATTTATCTGAACGCATTCTTTTTTGATGAGTTTGATCATCAACTTTATAACAAATCTGATATATTTTTTTATGGACAGGCACCTTCAATGATCTTGATCATCATCAAGTTGCAGCCTTGACAAGTTGCTTTGTTCCAGGGGACAGATCAAGCGAACAAATACAATTAAGAGCTGAACTTGCTAAACCATTGCAACAACTCCAAGACAGTGCCAGAAATATAGCAGAGGTACCTATTTTTCCTTACATTGCTCATTGCTCTGCAATGAAAATATGTGCCCAACGATAAAAACCCTTTTTCTGGCTATGGTGAATGATAGCTAAAAATTTTATTTATGTCAGATTCAACGTGAGTGCAAACTCGAAGTAAATGTGGAGGAGTATGTTGAGTCTTCAATCAGACCCTTCTTGATGGATGTGATTTATTGTTGGTCAAAGGTCAGTTCATTAAACTTAATTGTTTAGCTTTGATATATTGTCCAGACATGGCACATGTGAGTAAGGCCTCTGCCAATCATCACGAGGGTGTTAGTCGGCACTTGAATACTTCTACTACTATTGTATATGTTGTAGGTTTATCTAACTTAACTGCTGCAGTATTTGGCTATGACCTCTGTTTAATTTGGCTGGTCTTTCAACGATCATTAACATATACTGCTATGTATCATCTTTCTTGTTAATTGTCATTTTTAATATTTCATTAAAGAAATCTTTGCCGCCTTCGAACTATGCAAAGTGTTTTGTCCTACCTCCAACTGTATTCCAATCTACATGGAGAAAAGCATTGCGATGTTGAACTAAAATCTCTCTCTGAACCTTTTAAAACTGAAGAAATGAGTTAAAATAAACTAACATTTCTGTTATCAGAACAGTTCATACAATGATACTGGTCGTGTTTGTTAAATTAATTCCACTTTAAAGTGCATTTGGGTTTTCTTTATCATTGTATCGTTTCATGAATATTTTGATTTCTTCTTCCAGGGAGCATCTTTTGCAGAAGTTATCCAAATGACTGACATCTTTGAAGGTAGCATCATAAGGCTGGCTAGAAGACTTGATGAATTCTTAAACCAGGTATTTCTTTTTTGTGACGAGTGAGTGAAAGATGATCCTGAGCATTTAGGAATGAAATGGCTTTTGGCATCAGACCTTTACTATTTACACTCAGTATTTAGAGAAGCTATGTAAAATTTATCATTTAGCATTCCAAGCACAATTGGGATAAAGATATAATCATGAGATGCCAACCATTTCTTTGTAGTCTTCTACTTGTGGTAGACTCATTTTGGCCTTCAATTAAGGAAATAAACAATGCTGCCGTGATTTTTCTTTCAGAATACAGTATTTCTCATGCCAATTTGGAAGACATAGGCAGTAGTTTGTGCTTAGTAGGAATTGCTATACGTTTTACTTTATTTACTCACTTTCTGCTGCTCCAGTTGAAAGCTGCTGCTCATGCTGTTGGAGAAGCTGATATAGAGAACAAGTTTGCAGCAGCTAGTGAAAGCCTTCGCCGTGGTATAATGTTTGCAAATTCACTGTATCTATAAAGTCAGAATTTGCTGCGCGAGACATTTAGCGCACAGCAGCACCTGAAAGGTCTAAACCAGTTCACCAAATTGTCGTTGCTGTTGTAGTCTTGTAAAGTGATATGTGAGTTCTTTTTCAATATAGCTCTCATTGTTTCTTTACTCAATGAAAATTAAGTTGTAATCTGTACTATGTACTAGTATATGTGAAAAAAAGATAGGAGGATGCTAAATCATAAATAGTTATTTCAGTGCCAGAATGCTTTTGTGGCTGTTTTCTTCTCAACTCAATTATTTCTCGGAGAAGTAATGAAAAATCACAAGTAAATATTTAGATAATATAGGTCTGAAAGTAATTATGCCTTAATGGGCTTGAAGACAACTGTGGAATGCTTTGCAATGTGCAAACTGAACTGTCCACCCTTTTCACTTACATCAACCTTTTCCAAACCTGGAGGAACCTGCATGTCAAAATTTGCCACCAACTTTGCAATCACTAGACCAAGAATTGGCAGTGCAAGTATGATGCCAGGGCAGCTCCGCCTCCCCATACCAAAAGGTAAGTACCGGAAATCAACCTTGCCTCCGGCAACTGCAGCCTCTGTACTGCTCTCTTCTTCCAAAAACCGCTCAGGGCGGAACTCTTTGGGGTTCTTCCACCATGCGGGGTTATTGGCCAGCCACCAGGCATTGACGACAACCTTTGATTCTTTAGGGATAGTGTGACCTCCCAACTTAGCTTCTTCAAGATTCATATGGGGTACTAACAAAGGTATTGGGGTATGAAGCCTGAGGGTCTCATTCACTGTGGCTTGTAGATATGGAAGTTCATGTAGGTTAGATTCCGTCACTGCCTGTCCTTTTAGAACAGTTGATATCTCATCGCGGATCTTTTGTTGAACGTTTGGATGATTGACTAGCTCAGCGATTGCCCACTCCATGGACCATAGAGTTGTTTCAATTGCCGCCACATTGATATTCTCAACTATATAGAGCACATTGTCCTCACTGATTTCTCCTTTCATTTGAGCATCTATGATGTGATCAATAGCACAGCTTATGTTGTTCTTTCTCCCATTTGTAGCCATTATTTTCCTGCAATTACAATATATATAGATTTCAGCTGGATAAGACACAGTGAATGGGAAAACATTTTCAGATTACCTTCTCTTCTCAATATAATAGTTGTTGAAAAACGCTAGTCTCCTTTTCTGCAACTCCCGGCATTTGTTCAAGTAACCTTTCAGGAAAGGCCTGAGAATGGGAATGAAGTCCCCATAGTTGTAGTCAAAACTCTGGGCTAGCCGGCTTCTCTCTGAATTAAACTTGGTTGCTTCAATGAATAAAGGATCGTTGAGTGATGTAAATTTGGTGTCAAACATCATGCCATACATGATATTATATAACATCAACTGCAACCTTTTTCTGACAACTGTGCCTTCTTTTCTTGCTCTCTCGTCGTTTCTCAAGTCACGAGCAACAAGGTCCATCTCATTCTCCCACATTTGACTATATTGGTGCACCACTTTGTTGGTGAAGAAGGGGAGTGTCATGATACGTCGCATCTTGCGCCAATGTTCACCGTAGACCGTGAACACCATGTCCTGTCCATTGCCTGTGAATATGTCAAACACGACATTCCGCGGACGGGATCCGAACTCCACCCCTTGTGTGTGTAAGACTTGGTTTGCTAGCTCAGGGTCGGATACTACGACTAGATTTCTTGAACCGAGTTTTAGCAAAAATGCAGGACCGTAAGTTTGGGACATTGTAGCGAGGAGACGGTGGTTCAAGTCATTGCCAACTTGGAGCCAATTGCCGAATATTGGAAAAGGTCGTGGCCCTGGCGGAAGGCTTGTATTCTTACTGGTTGAATGAATGAAGTGAATGATCATGGGAAGTAGTGGGAAAATGAGAATGGAAAGGTTAGGAGGGAAAGGGATGTAAAATCGGGGAAATAGTGTTTTAATGCATGAGAGGAGGGTTATTGTTACTATTGTGCAGAAGAGGGTCTGGTTTAGAAGCTTGCCCATGTTTCCTTGTGTGCTTATCTTGTCTGGGGTATGAGGGGACTGGTAATGGAACTTTATATAAGTGAGGGTTTAGTAATGGTTGAAAAGTTTGGTGAGAGGGTTTAATGGTTTTGGTTGGAACCATGGGCTCTTATATTTCAATCTGGGTAGGAATATATCGAAATCTTATGAAGTCAAAGTTGGTGGTTGGTGGGCGAATGGCTAACACAAGCAATGTTGGTCAGTAAAAGAAAAAAATATGTTACATTCATGGATCAATTTTCAATATCGATCCGTTAAATATTAGATTTTTTTTTTTTTTGTAATATTTTGAGAATTTTTCGGCATCGTTCAGGAAACTCTTTATACGCGTTGTAATGAACGTGTTAAATTCTCTTATAGTAGCCATACAGATAGTTCAAAATTGTTAATAAAAGAGTAATTCAAATTAAAATGCATTTTTGATGTAACTTGTGATATCCATACAGCAACCTAGCGTAAATTAGTCTATATAAGATCTAATGATTTGCGTCTATAATTTATTACACCATTTGATGAACTGAAAACAAAAGAAATTGTTACTACGAGGTTCATACATTTATTGAAAACCTAACATTGACGAATATTCTGTACTACACTACATCACTAATGTACTAGCTCCATGTAAGTTGTACGGGTTGCTATCACAAACTAATTTTGAAAATATTGTTATGTCAAATTGTTAAGGCGCACATTCCACGATGCTGCGCTTTCAGTGTAACATTTATTGAACTCGTATATTAGGAAATAGATATACGCATATATAGTTATAGCTGTAAAGGCATTTTCTAGGAGAATATATTTGTATTGAATAATAGTTCCAAAAAAATTTCTAACGATGCTAAACACTTCGATCATTAGATCAATGTCATCTTCGTATTTATGTTCTGGGCATGTACCATTAAACTACAAATCCTATTTTGTTTTGTTGGGCAGTCTTGTGTTACAACTTTTTGTATTGATAATAAAACATTGGAATGTTATGTAAGAAATCTAAACACGGGGCCTAAGTCTGATAAATAACAATAAATAATACACATTAGATCTCTTTCTATTTACTGTTCCTTTCTTAAGTTATCTAAAATAAAAGCTAAAATTTCACAAGAGTTTGGGGAAAACAAAGTACAAATGAGTTATGGTACAAATAAGATGACCGATGTGTACGATCACAAGCATCAATGTAAAATATCGAACTACACGTCTCATGTAGTCAATTTGGTTAATTTGTTGATTCAGTATTTCCTGCTCTACTTCATAAACTTGCACAAATAAATGTTATGGTAAAATGTAGCCAACACTGAATGGTATTTGCATCTTTGAGACACAGACTATTTTCATAAAATTAGTTGATATAACTATTTTCAGTGACAGGATATCTGAAATATCGAATGCCTGTACAAGTTGAAACTACACCATGCATACACATTTCAGGCTCTTTCTACAATACACTTTTGCCAGAAGCAAGTTTCTACAAGTGAAGTAAAAAGAGAAATGTGAGAGTTTTCTCCTCCATAGCAATACTCCCAGAAGCATGAATCTCTATCTAGACATGGCAACAAGGCTTTGCCCTCGAATCTCTACTACTATATCCTACTTTTATCTATGGTTGAAACGCCAAGAACGCCTCTGCCAGCAGAGAAGTCTAGTTCCTCAAAGGCTGCTGCGTCTTGCACCACTGAGTCGGTGTGATTCCAGAACTTGTAAGGGGGCAGAAAATATGCCATACTGATGCTAAGACTACAAGTTCTGTAGTCAATCCAACTAATTCACACCATTGTCTGAGCTGCTGCAATCTTGATTTGGAAGGACGGCGTTTCCAAAATCTCCATCCAAGCTCATTTGTTGCACTTCTTGAGGAGAAAGGATCTTGATGCAACGGACACAGCTCACGAATTCCCTGAGCACATAAATAAATAAGATTTTACATTAATACACCAGTACAGCACAACAGAAGTTTGCAAAACCAGAAAAAGAACTTCTTGAAGGTTAAAGGATGAGTTCAAAAACTTACTCCCATGGATCATCCCCAACTAGCAAGACATCATTTTCATGATCCACATACACTAGTTTCCAACCAATTCTCTGGCGATCCTCCAGTTGTCCCTCTATACCAAATCTACGAGCCAGATCTTGTTTAAGCTCATCATAGCCTGCATAACGTCCAATATCAATCGATCTTCCAACAGCTCCGCGCTTGTACACCTTAATAGATAAAGAAGTTATGGTAAGACTACGATTTTAAAACAAGAATTTTATAAAAGTTTATTAAACACTCAAGAAAACCACCAACCTTAGTATATGTCCGCATCCTTGGAATTTGTGTTGGAGCCCAAGTACCGCCATTCATAAAGCTGTCATCATTTATCGTTGAATCGATGGAATTGAATGTCATATCTGGAACTCCAAACGAGTGAGAGACGACTGATGTCGAGAGTTCAGGTTGAGCTTCCTTATTATTCTCATAGCTGGAGAGCACACCTCCTCCAGATGAGAGATTGTTTAAGAAGTCTTTACCTGATCCCACAGTATCTTTTGTGATCAATGGCTCAGACATCATGGGCATTACCAACTGATTCTCGATGTTAGCTCCAAAAGCAGCATTACTTGGATCATTCTGGACTTCCCCATTCTGGCTAGCATCTCTGAACAGCATTGATTGAGAATTGAAAGGCATGGAATTATTGGTTTGTGTTATCTGGACATCATTCTGGGAAAGAACTGATGTTGCTGAAGATGAACTATCCAAATAATCTATCTGCGTTCCAGCATTAAGGTATGTTTGTGATGCAAAAAATCCTTGATTCTGCTGGATTTTGGATGTGTTCGGTGAAGGTTTCACATCAGCTTTTTGATGTGGATCTTTAAGTAAGTTACCAATATAAGAGAAATTCTCAAGACCACCTGAATTCAAGAGAGTGGGAGATGACTGAGCAATCTCATCCCCTACTATTCTATTTCGGTGGTCTCTGCCATTCATGATGCCATTGGTGCAGTTGTTCGCAGATGGTGAAGTTGAACAAGACGGAATATCATCAGTAACTGCGGACTGGCCTCCACCAGCAGCTCCAGTCAACATACTGCCGCTACAAGCTGATAGCTGGTTGTTTATGTGGTTAAAGTTATTTCCCACATGTCCAGGCAATTCTGATAGTATTCCAGGTTGCTGGAATTTTGGCTGTTGAGGCGGTTTGGCAAACCGTTGATCGGGTTGGCCATCATTTCTCTTCAGTTGTTGGGATACCACACCATGCGACTGAGGGAGCATACTGGAGGTTGCTTGAGCCGCTTCCATTATCTGGGGTGTTGGCATAGGCCTCGAGAAGTTTGGTTGAGCATCTAAAAGCTGCTTCTGCTGATCCTGTAGCTGTGTGAATTGTGTCAACTGGGAAGTTGGTTGTATTACCGACTGCTGTGCCAACAAAGACTGCTGTTGCTGATGGAGCTTCTGCAAAAGTTGCAACTGTATTTGGTTTTCCGGCATATGCAACTGTTGGTTTGAATGATCGAACGGCTGAGACGCTATTAGACTTTGCTGTTGAGAGTGACTTAGAATCTGTGGTTGCTGCTGCTGTTGAAGAAGATTCTGAGATAGGTTTCTCTGGAGCTGATGGCTTAGAAGAGACTGTTGCTGCTGCAGAACACTTTGAGCTTGGATGGGATTCTGCGATTGCAAAAGCTGGGAATGAGCATGGCTCGTCGGGAAAGCTTGACTCATCATATTCTGACTCGGTGCTTGAGCAATGTCAGACATCTGCTGCTGTGGCTGTCCAATCGAGTTTAAAGTGGAAGATGGCAGCTTTTGGAGCTGATCCAGTTGTTGTACTGTTTGGGTTGGCCTCTGAGCATTGAACTGAAAGTTGTTCTGTTGAGAAATTTGAGTTGCTGGTAATCCTAATTGGCGTGAAATATCAGCACCGGCAAGGTTTTGCAGAACAGAACTGGGTAGAGGATTCATGTAGTTTGGTTGGGTCGAGTTTGCTAGGGAAGGGTTCTGCATGTTCATCCACTGTACTAAGCTCAGGCCAGGTAGTGCATGTTGGTCTTTGGGTCCAAAGTCGTCACCAATCCAAGGCATTGTCCTTCTGAACATATTGTCTAGATCAGAAGACTCATCATCTGCAAGAAGAAAAACGAGAGATATTTCATATGTCTGAGGATCGTATACCACTGCATGTGTAGAAAGATTTTATTTCTGCAGGAGTATCTTCAATGTTGTTAATCATAAGAGCACCTTACATTTGAAAATATGGAGGGGGAGGAAAAAGCAAGAACAGGTCAAACATCGACCATCAATAAAGCCTGTCATATGTCACAATACACTTTCTTGAATGAATAAATGGATCAACCTATTCCCCACTATCTTACCCCCCATTACTTTTTGTCAAATGTTTGCAGTTGCCTACTTTGTTATGATATTGATTGAGAATCAGTGGGAAGAGTCAATTTATATGATTACACACTCTGAAATTACCCATGCCACAGAAAGTGTTATGCAACTAAACGAGAAGTTACTCATGTCACATACTGAAGATATTTATGGGAATAATCAAGAAGTAAATCAAGTTTTAGATGTTAAGTTGTCACATCATCTCTGCTCCTTTTTTACCTGGCATTCCTGGTTGCCTTGGGCGCTTCGAGCGGAAGAAAGATGGGGTGGGACAGATGAAAAATGGAGCTGTTATAGGTTCAATCTCCCAAACAGAGACACGGCTACGCCTATCTCCAGCAGTTGACTCATCCCAGCCAACCTACTCAAACGGTGACATCACAGGTTATATTTTAAGAACATAAGGAAGGCAGCGAAAGAAACTTGTGTAGGAAACGGGCATATTTCTCAATTTACCTGTAAATTCCGCCACTGGGAGTTTTTCCATCTGAGTGGATCCAGGTCACTGATTCCAGTTATTGTACCCATGTATCTGCACAAAATACATGCATTTTTGAGTGAAGGTCTACTTTATATGGATGAGTACCCAACGTCGCTGTAGATGAAAATTACGTATGAATTGAATTTTATATGATTTCATAGCAGGTGGAGTACAATATAAGCCTAATTAGCTTGCTGACATTTACCTTCTAGTCCCTGATTCGTCAGTTTCAAACATCATTCGGAAGCGCATGCCAAGAGATAACTGGTTACCGCAAACCGCTTTGTAGTACTTGGCTAAAGGGATTACAAATTCTGATGGACTAGTCCTGCTCACATTCAAAATATAAATATAGATAAGAAAAGTAGGATAAAACAGAAGTTTGCAAATGAACCAAGTTTGAACAAAGAAAAATAATTAACCTTGGATTGTAAAACACCGTGAAAGGGCTATTGTTTGCAGCAGCATGGGCAGCTGCAGCTAGGATTCCAATATGCATGCTATCACTTGACAGCACCGATGATGATAAATTGGTCGGTTGCCTGTTAGCCCGTCTTATGCCCAATAGAAGCTGCTGCTTTTCATCCCTGCAAACACAAGCTAACAGACTGTAAGAAGAAAAGTACAGCAAATATTGACAATTTAAATCTCGATTGGGGCTAAAGAAACAAAATCTTTAAGTAACTGCCACCATTTACCTGATAAACAACACGGAGTCGCCTGCGAACAACCTTTTTCCACCGACAAAAAGGCTCCATCCAGTAGTAAGCAAGTGGCGCTTTGGTTGTCCTAAAATGAGACGTTCAAACTTTTATTATCTCATGGTAATAATGAGCATCAGATCCATCTTAAGAGTACTCTTCTCAACATGCAAAAACAGAAGTTAAACAAGATGCAAATGAATTTACCTCGGTAAATATGACGAAATGTCCAGGCATTATCATGCAAATCCCTAGCCATCAGCTCTTGTGCAGGTGGCTGCATCGTGAAGTCCTAGAAACAAACCGCCGTTCCAACTTATTATGTATGTTTCCAAATTAATGAGGGTGTGCATGAGTTTGTCTTACTTACCAGAGGAGGGAAAATCTTTTCTGCTGCACGACGAGGCACAGAAAAACCTCCATGAGTGCTGGTATCACTTGCAGTCAAGGTTTTGCAGAAAAACTCTGTTTGGGGTTTATTTACTTTCATGGATAAATCTGACCTCAACAAATCATCCTTATCAAACTGCAAATAGATGAATATAGAATTAGCCTTATTTAGGTAAGGTGACAGAACACTGATGACAAATAGATCCTCTAGCAACTTGAGTATTCTCCTGGTTAGTTTCGAGTTATTACAACAATAATCAAATGAGATTATTCAGCAAATAGATCTAAACCTACCGAAGGCACTGGTTGGAGAGTCATTTGAGCATAGACTTCATCCGTTTCTGGATCAGCCTGACAGACAAAAATCAACGACAATTATATTGACAAATAGCAAGATAAATTAAAAGTTCTCATTCTAAAAGGAGAAGTTGGAGTTGTAAGTTGAACGAGGATTACATGCAAAGTAACACTGTGGACGAGGCAGAGTAGTTTGGATGGAAGATTCGAAAAGTTCGGAATTTGGGCATCTACATCTTTCTTCATGGATGCAGCTACCTGAAAACAGAAATTTAGAAGTATCAGCACCAAGAAACATTAGCAACAAGAGTAGACTCATTAACTTACAGAATCATACTACATTACAATTTTCTCTTTTGCAGAGGGAAAGTTATGTCTGCGTCCATATTGGAGATGAAGATTCGACTTTGGAAAGCATTTACAAATTGCAGCAACAAACAAGTGCATTATCCAGCTATTACTATAGCAATACATTGAATGTGAAAATTATATCATTTAATTAGGAAGGATGATTTTTTGTATTCAATCTTAGTATCGAACTCTGGTTTGCAATTTCAAAACACATAATTGAAAAAGAGATACACAAGCTAATCAACAAGACCATATTACTGCCATCCAGCAACACATTCTATGCTCAAGAACACACTTTTCATATGTATAGGTGAGCGAAATTTACGAAATTCAGTTCTTTATCTGTATGAATACATGTGTAGCCTTAACATCATGATTTAACTTTCATTTTGTCAATATATTGGCTTAATGTGAATTAATTAACTCTAAGTTATTATTATCAAGATGTGAACTAAACATGTCTTTCCCCAACCAAAAAAAGAAAGAACCAAAACATTTATCAATTTAGGCAAAGAAAAAAAAAGGATAATCCTTATCCAACACACACCCACCCTAACTGCGCAAGTTAGCCTGGTCCACTAAATATTTGTCTTCTTTAACCCCACACTTACATTCCCCCATCTCACACTCCAGTTAATAATTTTAGTACCAGCTCATAATAGCAGGGACTTATAGTTTGCTACCCCATAAATATTTACCCACAAACTCTTTCAAATAAACTAGTAACAATAATGACAAATTAAGACACATTGCATGTGACCACATAATGCAGCAAATCATCAACTGACACAATGGGCCACATGAGTGAAATAGAAACCAAATGTCCACCATAGCAGCGCACATTAGCAACAAACCAAATACAGGAATACAAACAGAATCAAGATTCACCATCATCATCAGTAAAAAGATGTTTAAAACAAACCTGTTCACTGTGGCCTTGAGGAAAGTATACAACGTGGGTCCCAGCGACCGGCAGATTTACCAGAGGACCAGCACAAGCTTGCCATAGCTCACCGTTTATAGTCTTCTTCTCACCTGAAAATACATATTCATTTACTCAAAACAAAACCTTAAAAAACAAAAATTACATAAAATGCACCAAATAAAACTGAAAAATCACCTTCAACTGATGTAGGCGGTGTCTTCATTTCTTTCACTTTAAACTGATTTTTGTTAAAAACCCAGCTCAGATTTTCATCTTTACTCTCAGATTTCAACAAGAAAGCTCAAAAAACAGCAAAAAAATCCAATCTTTAACCACTAATCACACAGCTAATCAGCTTTCTTGTTTACCCTTTTCTTATCTAGCTAAAAGCTGAAAAGGGTTGTGACAAAAACTCAAAAAACAATATAAAAATCCAATCTTTAGCCACTAATCAAACAGCTTGTTAACTTTCTTGTTTTTTCTCCTTTCTTCTCTAGCTAAAAGCTGAAAAGGGTTCAAACAAAACTCATAAAAATCCAATCTTTAACCAGCTGGATCAAAAAAGTTGCAATCTTTCTTGTGCAAAAATAGAATATGTAGATTTTGTTTAACCGGATATTCAATCACCGGCGCCGGAGATAATATTTTCCGGCGATGGGGTTAGAGAGAGAAAGTGAGTTAAAAGAAGGGAGACAAGAGTAGCTTTGGAAAAGGGAGAGATGTTGAGTATAGAAGAGACCAAATGCTGCAATTTGCCCCCTTTTTTACACTACACACTGATACAAAATACACGCTTCGTAATAATAATAATACTGTATTGGTTTCTTTTTTTCTTGTTCTCAAAGTCCCTTTTGCAGGCTAAGTTTCTCTCTCTTGTTTCGAGGTCTTTGCTCCTTTTTCTCTCTCTGTGTTTGCCTTTTTACTCAAAGTTCTCACCTTTGTTTTGTTATTTTATTGGATTAATTTATTTGTTTTTATGGATTAATGTGCATTTGTTTGTACGTATGTGTCCGTCTCTTTCTAAAGTTTCTCTCACTAGTCTTTATTACATGATCGCTTTGTCGGAGAAGTGATCTTTCGTGCTATTTCAGGGGTGTGAATTATAAAAAGATTTCTTATGTCATTTCTAACTTATGTATATATAGTGATAATGTTACAATTTGAAAATAGCAAATTACTTACTAATCAATTTTTTAGTTGATCGATGATAATTGATGACATTTGTAAATTTAATGTTTATTTATATATACTCTTAACCATAAAAATATGTAGTAGTAGATCACGATTAATTTGATTTCTAAATTTTTAAAAGTTTCATAGGTATAATCGGTATCAGTTAATTATTCGAGATAATATAGAAATTATTTTATTGGTGAAAATGCATGAAATGTTCAATGTGAATAATTGTATCCCTTCTAAATAAAAGAGTTATAAGTAATATATTAGCTTTTTTTCAGACATAATATTGATCAATTTCAGGTGACGAGGGGATTAGTTATATAAAGCTAGAGCGCATTAATTATATAAAGCTAGGGGTAAAGGCTTATATTTGCCAACAAAAAATACTAGGTTTTCTCTCTCTCTCTCTCTCTCTCTCTCTCTCTCTCTCTCTCTCTCTCTCTCTCTCTCTCTCTCTCTCTCTCTCTCTCTCTCTCTCTCTCTCTCTCAATTCATCTTGATTTTACTTGTTTAAATGTTTAACAAAAATATTCATCTTGATTTTACACCACTTTATGTAATGTATAACTATCAAAAGATATGTATATATTCATAACAAAAGAAACTATAATAATTTATGTTCATGAGTCTAAAGATATTTTACTTTCCCTTAGAAGTTACTAATTTTAGTATATATATATATATATACAAGAACTAGGGAGAAAATATAGAAATACGATATCTGGCCAAGTTGATGGTCTTGACCATATATTGACTCATTGCATATCCACATTTTTATCTACTGCCTTCATTAACTTTGAAAATGACATGAGAATAAATATCGTGTAATTATTTGATATTTTGATATATATGGCTTAATATTGATAGGGGTTTCTGGCATGTAATGCGACTGGTTGGAACAGTTGCAATTCATTAAATATATATGGTGCCATGCATATTGGACATGCAATAATGCTAAAGAATTCAAATTATGCAGACATCACTAGAAGCTAGTAATAATTGGGTGAATTTAAAGACAATAGTAATAGTTAATAACTTGTTTCATTGATATGTCACCCTGGGTTTGTTTTTTCTTCTTTACGTTTTGCGGTTTTAGGTACTGTCTTAATTATTTAATTTCTTATATAGGCAGGCATTGTACTTTTGCTGTATACTTACATAACTAAAATTTTCCTGTACATTTCCAAAATCAAAATAATCACTGCAAAAGTGCTTGTATGATAGTAATACAAATATCTTTCGAATTTACCAAGTAAAGTACAGCAGTGTATGAGAAGTTGGTATGTACACACAACTTTTTCAGTCTTTTTACCAACGAAGAAAGGTTAAGGTGATTTTTCTTTTAATTATATGTGACACGTTACAAAATGAAATATAGGACAGACAAAATGAAATATAAGATAGGAGACGCGTTTAACTCTTTTTTTTTTTTTTTATTAGTAATATGCAATATATTCATAAAAATAGAGTTTGAATCAGTATATTGATACAACTATACAAGTTTCATGAGAAAATTACGATCTTAATACAAGTTTCACACACAACATAGCGTGCTATAAATGTTTTACATCTGAAGTATGTTATGCTTTTTCAAGCAAACTTTGCATCAATTGAGGTGGTCCAGCTTAATTTCATCACCTAGCTTGTCAAGTATCTTTTTTCTGCATCCATGATCTTGGAACTTATGTAGAATATCTGTATATATGCATATAATCAAGTGTGTATAGACAATATTTTGCCTTGTTGGTGTCTCAATTGTGAATTATAAAAAGAAAAAAAGGGAGAAAACGGAAAATTACATTCTAAAGTCCTAGACGCCTAATCAAGAAACACTTTAATTTGTCAATACCTCAACACACGAGAGATTAAATGGTTAATTGCCAAAAAGAAAAGAGAGAGAGAGGGAGAGATTAAATAGTTACTTTAGTAAATGGCACATGTGGAGCTAAAAAATGTAACCAATTATAAATTTCCAAGAACTCATGTAAGTTATACTACTGTATGAATAGAACACAAAAGGTTGAATCTGAAATAGTGCTATCGACTTGCTTTCGGCATAAAGTTGATCAATCAACAATTTCATCCTACTGGTATATATTCTTCTACTTTGGGTTGAATTATGGGTTAATCAATCAAACATCTATAATTTTCAAATTTGATTATGGCACACTAATTTCAAGCACGCTTGGTTAGGGCATAATGTTAAACTTATTAATGTAGTACATGTGATGATCGTAAGTTAAAAATGTCTTCATTCACTAACTGAACTATCATTATCTCGTATATTAAAATTTCATCATACGTTAATAGTACACATATTGTGGAATAAACACGATTGAGTGATCTTAACTCAATGACATGCCCTCTGTTTAACTTCATATATATATATATATATATATATATATATATATATATATATATATATATATATATATATATATATGTATACATTTGATTTTATAATTTTTAAATACTTAACAAAAAAACTATAGTCACATTTTTTATTGATTTACAAGCACTTGTTTTCTATTAAGAAAGAATTTCAAAAGCATCCACCTATAGTAAGCACCGATTTTTGCATAATTAACTACATCTGGAAAAGGTTTATCATGATTTTGTTTGAGATTTCGCAAATTTTATATGATACAAAATACACAAAATGTGAACACAAATTCAAATATCTGGATAAAATATTACGTACCAGAGTTGGTGAGTGACCAGAGTGGTCCTCGCGACGCATTCGTTAACCAAAAGATGCAAGTGAAACAAAACTAATTATTAATGAACTCATGATGTCTGAACAATGGTCGTAGTCATAATTGCTCGAGTTCATTACCAATGATGGTGAAAACAGAGCTATGTAATTATCTTTTTATGAATTACTCAATCATCACAATGTTGATAAATCCAACATGAAAAGACACAAGGAAACGATTTGGGTTGTGAGATAGAAATAAGTGCATGATCAATCGTGCTCGATTTTATTTTTAAAGGAAAAGAAACAATTTTATTTTTGCCTTTTGAAGGTCACCCTGGTCTGTCCGCAGGAAGCATGAGTTGAAGCTCCATTGAGATCAATTGGCTTCACCAATTTTTGATCTCGTTTAACCCCTTGTTTGGCTAAAAAATCGGCACATTGGTTTCCTTCTCTATATCTGTGAGAGATACTTCCTATGAGATAATGGAGTAATTGTCTACAATCCTCGACAACAGGCCGCATCAATTGTGCTAGATGCCAATTACAATTATTCTTATTCATCTAGTTAATCTTATAAAAAGATGTAATTAAATTTTAAAAACATAAGCATGGGTGTAATGGACAATAGCGACTAGAGGGACTATTGGATAAAAGAACCAAACAATGTACACTAATTAGACTTGTTGTTCCACTATGATTCTCGAAGAAATTGAGTAATGAGCTACCTATATGTTAACCAAGCTATTGAGCTAGAATATGATGAGCTATTGATCTATGAGTAAAAGCCCTACAATTCTTAACACAATATGAAGTCATTACTTGTTTACGCTTTTGTTTTTAGAAAAGGAAAAAAAAAAACACGTATGGAACAGAGTTGACGTGTGTCCTAGAGTAAAAAGTACCTTTGTTATCTTAATTATCAATTAAAAGCGATTATGGCACGATCAATAACTCCTTAACACTTCAAAAGTAATTTCTTTTTACTATCTACTTTTAATTTCAAGCCACTCAAAGCAACTTTGAATAATAAACCTAAAATCAGTGAAACTACTTTAAACTCTTGGAAATACCAAGTAAGTCTTTTCAAAGACCATTGCTTTGTCTTAACTAAAATAGAACCTCAATCAACTTTTATAGCTCTTAACAAAATGAAAACCAGCTTTTATAGCTATCAAAATTTAATTAAGCTTTGCTTACACCAGCACTATAAGGACAAAACCATTTGCTAAATAAAGTTAATTATTCGAATAAAACCAAAAATATAATTTATTAGTTTTTGCTTCTAGGAGCAAGAAGATGATGCAACGAGGCGGACTGCGGTCGGTGGCTAGCCCCTGGATGTTGACGCTTCTACTTTTTCCGAAATTGTTCGCTATAGGTTATCGCTTTCACACTTATAATTTTTTTTTCTCTTGATATATACCCAACTGTTATTTGGATTTTTTCTATCATAAAACAATTATAAAAAGTATTACATTTCATTATGTCACTGTTTCTTTTGAAATAGAAAATAGTCGTAATTAACATGCATGTATTCAATAATTTCCCATTTTCGTTAATTTTTCTAGGTACAAAAAGATGAAATCACATGATGTACATACAACGTTACCATGGAATAGTTTCATACAAATTAATTTAATTATTGTTGTACTTCGTAATAGATATAGAATCACGGTGAATTCAACACGTATAATGCATAAAATTGTTGTCTTAGCGATATATACTGATAAAAATACAAGAAAACGTGCTCATGTATTATCAATATGTGAAAAATTAATTCATGAATATTCCATGTGCTTTCTACAATTAGACAAATAATCTGGTGTTAGAAAAATAAGATGAGACTTATGTCTCCTTTTTTGTTCAATTTTTTATTATCTATATAGATTTTTGCTATCAGCTGTATTGCTATTTTCCTGGACCATCTTATTATAAGACGTTTAATAATATTTAATTTCCATCCAACGAAGATTAAGAAATGATGATGCTTGTTGGGGGTTAGGCGATTTGACCACATGTGAACTCTGCTACCTAAAACATGCGAGTTTAAAAAGATTCTGATGACGTGGTCTAATTGACGACCTCGATTGGCAGTTCGCTTTTGCAGAAGAATCAAATCTTCACCGTCAGTTTTTGGTCGGCCACTTTTCTTTAATATTACAAATACATTATATACATATATATATATATATACTATATATATGTTATTTAATATTTATATATTAGTTGAGCCATTTTTCATGGCAAGGCTCGGGTGGGATGGCCACCGAGGAAAGATCGTGTACTACCCTGCCCCACCGTAAAAAATCTTACTGTACGGATCTGTATCTAGTCAATTTCCACAAGAATGAAGTGGTCAAAGGTCAGGAGATACAAGGGATCTTGACTTTTAAAGTCTTAATTATACTTTTATACCGAAAATTGTATTTGTCTTACAAAATTAAACATACTGTTAAAATATATAATTCAATTATTAAGTTTCTATTTTTACTAATTATTTAAATAGTAGTTAGTACCGTTAGTTAACAGCTTTCCACTTACAGAAAGTTTCTGTTTTGTTCATACGATTGAGTATATATAGCTGATAGGTGTGTAATTTCAATTCATTCGCTTCCGTTCTAATTTGTAAACACAGAGAGATCAATTATCTCTCAATCGTCAATACATATTATTCAAGTTCGATTCACTTTCTTCACATGGTATCATTCACCGTGACGATCCAATTCCGCTGATTCTTACTCTGATATATTGCTCTGCGAATTCGCTGCGTGAATTCGATCTGTGAGTTCGTTTGAATTCAATTTTTAGGGTTTATTTGCGATTTTTCTGCGAATTTGTGCGATTGCGAATTCGATCAGATTATACTTCTTCGTTTTAGTTGTTATCTGTATATCAGGCATTGTTATCTCTTTTGATCGGTTGAATTTTGTTATTTTGATCAAAATTCGATTTCCGCGATTAGTTTGTTACTTGCTCTGTTGTTGATTTTTGTTTACACTGAGTATATTTTGTTGATTCTCTGGATAATATGTCTGCTCCTGTGAAAAATCCGAGTGATGATTCTTCATCAGTGTATTTTTTGGGAAATTTGTCCTCCACTGGTTCTTGTATTGTGGGTGACATGTTTAATGGAGATAACTACATATCTTGGACGCAAGCTATTGAGATGGCATTGAAAGTTCAAAGCAAGATTAAGTTCATAGATGGTACTCTACCTATGGCTACTGAAACAGATTCTTTGGAACAGATTAGTTGGATAAGGGCTGATCAATTGGTTCTTTCTTGGATCTTAAACTCTGTGTCTAAAGATATAAGACATGGTTTGCTATATTTCAAAACAGCTAGAGAAGCTTGGTTAGAGATCAAGACAAGATATGACAGGTCAGATGGTTCTAGGGTGTTTCATCTGCACAGGTCTTTAGCTAACATCTCTCAGGGCAATTTGAGCATTACTGGTTTTTACAATGCTTTCAGAAGCATGTGGGATGAATATGTGACTCAAAGACCCATAGTGGCTTGTGTTTGTGGTAAATGTGTTTGTGAGGTAAACAAACAAATGGTTGGTCTTAAACAATCTGACTGTGTGTTAACTTTCTTGGTGGGTTTGAATGACTCCTACTCTGCCATTAGAAGTCAGATACTACTGAACTCTCCTATTCCATCTCTGTCAAAAGTTTACTCAATGCTTTTGCAAGAAGAAAATCAGAGAGGTCTTCATCATGTTGTGCCTCCCTCTACTGCTGATCCTTTAACTATGTTCACTAGAAATGCTTCTGAGAAACCACCTGGTAATTTCAAGAATGAAGGACAAACTCAAGGATAGAATAAGTATTCCAAGAACAAGGATAAAAATAAGCTAAAATGCACTCATTGTGGGTTCAATGGACATACAATTGACAGGTGTTTTCAACTGATAGGCTATCCCCCTGGTTGGGATGGGCCTACTGGTAAGAGAAATCCTTCTAATTCATCTGCTAACATGGTGTCTACTGCTGAGGACTCACAGGTGTATGCTGATCCTGACAAAGAACTGATTGGCAAGTTCCTTGCATATGCTAAGATTCAAAGAGCTGCAACTCCTGCTAATGATTCTGGAATTGTTGGTAAACCATTTGTTGCAACAGCAAGCATTGGCAAAACTTTAAATTTAAAGCATTGTATGTATGTTTCTAAATTACATAGTCATAGTAGACCATGGATTCTTGATAGTGGGGCAACAGATCACATGATCTGTGATAAAAGTCTTTTTGATCAATATTCTAACTCTGTTCATGTGTCTATTGCTTTGCCTAATGACAAACATACTTCTGCTACTTTGATTGGTACTGTGCAAATTCATGATAAGTTGGTTTTGCACAATGCTTTATTAGTACCAGAATTTACTTTTAATCTGGTTTCTGTG
The DNA here is from genome assembly GCA_946800315.1 of Misopates orontium. NCBI lineage: Eukaryota > Viridiplantae > Streptophyta > Magnoliopsida > Lamiales > Plantaginaceae > Misopates > Misopates orontium. The sequence goes on along the minus strand of OX326950.1, from coordinate 7,076,967 downwards.
AGTAAGTTAACTAAAATAAATAACTTGACTCTCACTTTTTCATCCTCTGGTTGTGTGTTGCAGGACACATCCACGAGGAGGATGATTGGTTTTACTAGAATGATTAAGGATCTATATGTACTTGATCTATCTGTCTTTGATATGAACATTTCCTGTAATAAAAACATACATTGTAATTCTGCTTCTATTTCTTCTGTAAATTTGCAGAATATTTGGCATTTTAGGCTTGGACATACTTCTTTTCAGAAGATGTCATGTATTTCTGGCATTCCTCACAATAAATGTAATAAAGACTTGCCTTGTGACATTTGCCATATTGCTAAACAGAAGAGATTAAGTTTCAATTCTCAAACTCCTATTACTTTGTCTAAGTTTGAGATGATTCACTGTGATGTTTGGGGACCTTTCTCCACTGTTTCATATGAAGGTTTTAGGTACTTCTTGACTATAGTTGATGACTATTCTAGGTGTACTTGGGTTTATTTTATGAAACAAAAGTCTGAGGTTCATACTCTATTACATCAGTTTTATACTCTTATTGAAAATCAGTTCTCTATTAGAATCAAAACAATTAGAACTGACAATGGTACAAAATTTATAATGAAAGGTTTTTATGATAAACTTGGAATTGTTCATCAAACAAGCTGTGTGGAGACACCACAGCAGAATGGATTGGCAGAGAGAAAGCATCAACACATTCTTCAGGTTGCTCGAGCTTTGAAATTTCAATCTAATATGCCTTTGAAATACTGGACTAATTATGTTGCCACTGCTGCATTCATTATAAACAGATTACCTTCTGTAATTTTAAACAATAAATGTCATTTTGAGTTCTTGTTTGATAGACTCCCTGATTATTCTATCCTTAGAGTGTTTGGATGTCTTTGTTTTGCATCTAATCTCACTGCTCAAAGACATAAATTTGATCATAGAGCTCAGAAATGTGTGTTTATAGGTTATCCAAAGGGAACCAAAGGCTATTTGTTATTAAATTTGTCCACAAATAAAGTTTTTGTATCAAGAGATGTGGTGTTTTATGAAACAAAATTTCCTTTTATGGATGTTACTAACAAAGTACAGGTGAGAAAGGATATTGCATCTACTACAAATCCTTTTGTGGTTATTCAGGCTCAAAATAGAACAGTAGCTCCTGTTCCACATGATACACCAACTCCAGATATTGCTCAGGATACTCTCTCTGATACTCACACTTCACTTGTTCCTTTTCATTCTGATCTAGATGACTCAAAAACTCAAGAAGTTAATCATGCATCTCCAGACACCTCAAGTAACTTTGATTTTACTCCTGATCCTATTCTTGTTTCTGATGTTCATAATAATGTTTTGCCTCATACATCTGATAATAATATTACTTCTGAGCTTGTACATAGTGATATTCAGCCTGATTTTCATGATATTGGTACTACTTTACCTGTTCCTACTACTAGAAAGTCAACAAGAAGCTCTAATCTTCTTGCTTATTTACAGGCATATGAATATAAACTGCCTAATTCTTTGCATAAATCTAATTCTGTTATAAAGTTTACTACCAGTTATCCTATTGAGAAATATGTGTCTACTGATAATCTAGTTGGTTCTCATAAAGCTTTCACTGTTTCCATTACTCAAGCTATAGAACCTAAGACTTACAATCAAGCTAAGAAGTCTAAAGAATGGCAAGATGCTATGAGAAAAGAGATTGAAGCCTTAGAAAAGACTAACACTTGGGTTCTAACTGATCTGCCTCCTAACCATAATTGTATAGGCTGCAAATGGGTATATAAGATCAAACATAAAGCTGATGGATCAATAGAAAGGTACAAAGGTCGACTTGTTGCAAAGGGTTATACACAGGAAGAGGGGTTAGATTACTTTGATACATTCTCCTCTGTAGCCAAATTAACCACTGTGAGAGTTCTTTTAGCTTTAGCAGCTTCTAACAGTTGGTATTTGCATCAATTAGATGTTAATAATGCTTTTTTACATGGTGATTTAGATGAAGAGATATACATGTCTTTACCTCCTGGATATTGTACTCAAGGTGAAACAAAAGTTTGTCTTTTAAAGAAAAGTCTTTATGGACTTAAACAAGCCTCAAGACAATGGTACACCAAGTTGGCTTCTTTCTTAATCTCTCTGGGATATACTCAGACTATTTCTGATTGTTCTCTCTTTACTAAACACCATGACACATCATTTACTGCTCTATGTGTTTATGTGGATGATGTTATTCTCACAGGAAATGATCTCACAGAGATCAATCAAATAAAACAACAACTTGACAAAAATTTACCATTAAGGATCTTGGTAAACTGAAATATATTTTGGGCATTGAAATTGCTAGAAGTTCAAAAGGAATTACTCTGTGCCAAAGGAAATATGCACTTGGTTTACTTAATGATGCAGGATACTTAGGTTGCAAACCCTGCAACACACCAATGGATAGCTCCACAAAACTTCAAACAACAGACTCTGCTTACCTTGAAGATGCCACAATCTATAGAAGATTGGTTGGAAAGTTGCTGTACTTAACTATTACTAGACCTGATTTAAGCTGTAGTATTCAATACTTAACTCAGTTCATGTCTAAACCAACACAAACACACCTTGCAGCAGCTCAAAAGGTGTTAAGGTTCCTCAAAACCAATCCAGGTAAAAGACTATTTTATCCTAACCAAACTGAAACTAATCTCAAAGCTTTTTATGCAGTGATTGGGCTACCTGTCCAGAGACAAGGAGGAGTGTCACTGGATATGCAATCTATCTAGGAGACTCTCTAATATCCTGGAAAGCAAAGAAGCAGCCTACTGTGAGCCGCTCTTCAACCGAAGCTGAATACAGAGCAGTAGCCACAACAACTTGTGAGCTAGTTTGGCTGAAGCAGCTTCTAAGTGATCTTCACATCACTCAACCAAAGATCCCTCTGATCTTCACTGACAACAAGAGTGCATTTTGCATAGCAAATAACCCTGTTCATCATGAGAAGACAAAACGTATACAGATTGACTGCCATTTTGTTCGAGAGAAGGTTCAACAAAAGCTACTCAAAGTTGTTCAGATTTCAAATGAACATCAAATTGCAGATATTCTCACAAAGCCTCTCTCCCTTATGCCTTTCACAAAGATGTCTTCCAAGATGGGCGTTGTTGATATACATGCCCCTCTTGAGGGGGGGTGTTAAAATGTATAATTCAATTATTAAGTTTCTATTTTTAGTAATTATTTAAATAGTAGTTAGTACCGTTAGTTAACAGCTTTCCACTTACGGAAAGTTTCTGTTTTGTTCATACGATTGAGTATATATAGCTGATAAGTGTGTAATTTCAATTCATTCGCTTCCGTTCTAATTTGTAAACACAGAGAGATCAATTCTCTCTCAATCGTCAATATATATTATTCAAGTTCGATTCACTTTCTTCACACATACAATTGATTTTGACTTTTAAACACTTAATTTTATATATATATATTTTTCGAAAGTAGTATCAGTCTTACAAAAATTTATATTGATATTAATGATGTATCATACTTGGTACATGATCCTCATTAATTTCTCAATACACTACGGTCGAACCGCTTTGATAATACTTACATTATGATGCAAACCCACTATTGCACAATCATACTGACCCATTCCTGACTTATAAAACTCTAGTAAACACCATTGTTGTAAGGTAAAATAGTATACTATTCTTGCTCTTGTTGTTACTCCGTAGAATTCTCGTTTAATTAATACTAATTTAAGCATTAGAAGGTCTTACGCAAAGACCAATTAGTACTCTTATGGTTTTAGTGTAAGTGGTCCTAAAACAACTGGCAAACTTATTTAAAATACTAGTTGAAAGATTTTTAACCTGGCGTGAAGTTCTTATCTGACAAAATTATCTCTCATCAAATGTAAACAACCTCAATCAAATAATGTAAAACTCATAAGTTTGAACCTCATAGGCTGTGCGTTAGATGGACCGTAAATGAATAATAGATTTTCCATATTTTTTAATGACTATTTAATTTTCAAATTTGCCACAAGTACTATATTATATTAAAATATAAGGTGGAGTGAACTCTTATTAAATATTATGCAACAATAAGAGAAAAAATGAAGAGAGAGTAGGTGAGCGGTGGCCTTTTTGCAGCCAGAAAACCCGCCAGGTTTAACGGAGTTGCCATTTATTTCATCTTTCCAATTAAGTTATTACCTTCAAGGCATACGTCAGCAGGTACTAAGTAATCTTTTTCGTTATGTGTCGTGTGTTAAATCTTGCTTAGTATAGCTATTATGTATAATATAAGAGATACAGCTGAAAATTAATAAGTAAATTAAATTGAAAGATTAGCTTATCGTTCTTCTAAATTCTGAGTAGAATATTTATGACATACTGCTAAAAAAATTAGGATATAAAAATTTGTTACGAAGATAGTATTAATTGGTGGCTCATAATTGATCGAGTTTTGCAATTCTTTGCTTATTATTATGTTGTATGGTTTCACGAAGAATTAAGGATTTAAATTTTTTAAAGATAAAATGAGACAGACTTGGATGCGTTTGACAAATTACTCTACTTCTAAGAGTGTTTACAAGAGCTTAAAAAGTAATCCATTTACTCTACTTCTATGAAGTTCCTATGATTTTATTATTTCGAAATCTCTCTCTCTATATATAATAATATGAGTATATATATAAGTATGTATATGTATAAGTCTTATTGTCCCAAAGTTGCACATGGCCTTCAACAATATTCAGAGCCCACTAGGAGATCATGTGCAGAGGTATATTTTTATAGCCGTATACTAATCTAGTAGAGCAAATTCGTTGAAATGAAATAATTATTCCAATATATTATAACGTGCATTCAGTAAATTAATATATCTTATACTATATATAAAAAGCAAAAATAAAATTGAATTAATAATTTAATCAATAAACTCTAGGTCAACATTCTAAAACCTAAATTAGTAATCCACCTACTGATCATTTATTAGCTCGTACAACATACAATATATAGTTACAACTTACAACTATATTCTTGTTTCGTTATCCATGTGCCTCCCTAGTTGTTGAACCAATCAGTGTGCAAAGATGCAGCAACAAGCGCAGTGAACTTGAAGAAATGTGCGCAACATCATGTACACGAAAATAAGCACAAGATCAAAAGAACAGCAAGAAGATTCCTTGATTAAAATGTCAACAATTATGAGACAATTATGAGAAAATCATTGTAATCATAACCAGGTAGTATAGTTTATACAATATGTGTTGGTATGCTCCATAACAATGGAGCAAGTAAATTAATTTGGTTCCTTGGGGAACCAACTATATCTAATTTATTCTGTATAATTCGCTAGTAATCAATGACATTAATTTATCAGGAGATTGTATCCACAATACGAAGTCTTAACCATGCATGCTACGTTAATTTCGGCGTTTGATTTGCATATGTGATTATGTAACATATATAAATAATAAATGTATATGTACGGATTTATATATCGAGGAATTGATTGTTAATTAAATCAACGTCAACATAACTATTATTCGGCAGCTGTTAATGTCATATTAACACATTGGCCTCATTCACATTATTAGCAATCGTCGGCTGCCAGGAAAGATTAATTATTTGTCATCTTCTTTCATAAAAGTTTGGATGACTAAATACAATATTTGTCCCATCTTCCATCACGTTCAGTCTAATCTCATGATTAACCTATGCAATTATGCAAACACAACTCATAATCTCATATGACAAAAAGATTGTCCACCAAATACTTGGACGTCCGCCATTATTTGCAAGTTAATATGCCAAATTTTTGGTGAAAAAAACAATAATTTTTTTATCAAATTTGACGACAAACGAAATTAAGGCATCACTTTGGTACCTTGCAATATATCCACGAATTAGTTTTAAGCTCAAAACTATTAATAGCGCAGACCCTTATAGTTATAAACTTAATTAAGGACATCTAACCACTTCCACAACTTCTCACGATTCAATAGGATTTTCGGACATTTGTCTACCCTAAAAATTTAGCTCTCTCGGCCTCTTGCTTGGCGTTAGCTCCAACGTTGTTTAATAATCATGCCATCTGAAATATAAACGTAAAACTTCCAGACATGAAAAACTACCAATATGCTAAGGGGACGACAACCATTTCAATAGTTTGTTTTCAAACTTGAAGGTGTCAGATATCACGAGTACAAATATATATTTTAGAGAATATAAATACTCTAAAGTTATACTTTTTTCGTGACTCTAAGTAGGGGTGTTCATGACCCGTGCGATCCACCCGACCCGTCAAAACCCGGCCCGCCGAACCCACAACCCGCATGGTTTAGTTTTTAACTTAACCTCCTCGTGTTGATAAATTGGTAACCCGCAAATATTGGGTATGGTCACATTTTTAATGACAACCCGCCAAAACCCGCTCGCATACATCCTTAATTTGTATATTTGTAGATAAATGAAGGGAGCAAGGAAAATTTTTGGAAGTCATATAGTTTTATGTTCATAATATTGCTATTATATAATATTTTTTTTAGTTTATTTTGTTTGATAGGTGTATTTTGGGTTGTGAATCAATCTAAATTGTTTTTTTTTTGATAATGTACGTGGATAAAATGTTCGTTTACATCCTTATATTGTTGTTTTAATTAAGTTGAGTTGTGGTTTAAATAATTTTATTAAGATATGGTATTGTTTTTGTTGTTTTTTAGAACCCAAAATATATTAGTTTTTTGTTTTTATCCCGAAATATTACTATATTTTTCTTATAATTTAAACCCGCAACCCGCATGGTTTAGTTTTTAACTAACCCGCTCGGGTTGACAAATAGGTAACCCGCAAATCTTGAGTATAGTCACATTTTTAACAATAACCCGCCCAAACCCGCTCGCGAACACTCCTAACTCTAAGTACAATTTTTTTGGACTCAAGTCGCAAATAATATGCTCGACAACCATTTTAGAGAATATAAATATTCTACTTGAACCAACGTATGCTGCCCATAATTTTTTTTTTAATAAAATGTCATGCATTAATGTGCGTTGTATAACTTACGACAAATTTTGTCTTAGCTACAACAGCCTGCTCTCACAAAATGTGTGGGACCCACGTGGGCCCCACCTGTGTGGGTCCCACATGTTTGTGAGTGCTGCTGTAATACAGCATGCTGTAGCATAGACTAACTCCTTACGGCAAGATGAGGTGTAAATATTAGTGTCGAAGTTAATGAAATTTAGTCAAATATTCTTTGATTTGGCCCTAGCCTACAACCACACCATGAGTACAAACTCTCAAGTCTTAGGGACCATTTATTTGTTTTGGCCTAGAAAAACAACATTTTTGCCCAAATGTTTGTTTGTCCGAGGCGATGCTATGAAAACCTTAAAGAACAAAAAGACAATCAGATAAAATATGATGAAGGGAGAAGAAAGATTTGTAGTGTAATGGTGTACTTAAACAGGGGGAACAGTGTTGATACTCTGTGAGCACCTGTGGGCCCCAGTCATTGACATGTCTTCATTAAAGTGGGCCAATGTGTCTGCTCGAATGTGTGACCTAAAGCAAAATATAGATTTGTTCCTCTAAGAGAATGACACGTGGTGATGATTCAGAGTGTGTGCACGTGCTTAATCGCAGCTGATTGTGATGGAAGTTCCTCATATTAAAACAAAATAAAATTTTAGAATTTAATTATATAAATTGTTTGACATCACGATCGACTTGACCGTGTACGGGATTCAGATATGATTTTGACCCCATAATTTAGTAATTTAGAGATAATATTGATCCAATTTTATTTGCAGCGTTCTTTCTCACGAAACTTTGTAGTTGAAGAGAACAGTTTCTAATTGTTAAATGTTTAAGAAAATAATCATCCGAAAAATTGGTTAATTATAGAAACTTTAAGTTTTATAATTTATCCAATTGTATCAACGAACTCCAGCTACGCTGTTAAAGCCTAATCAAAACTACTTTAATTAATGCACTAACAAATCTTAATTAAATATTCATCAAATTGATTGCTTTTGATTTCCAATTACAACTGTCGATCTAAGATTTATTATGAATAGTTTGTCCAAGATAATTTGGCCGACATCAGAATTTTTTAATGCCCTACCGAGAATCCGACTCTCTTTTGTGATTGAACAATTTTAAGAAAACTCAAAGCATAATAAATAGTTAAACCTACACAGCTTTTCAAAAAGCATATTCTTTTCCATTGCATTTTTCTACGAGTAACTAAGCAGATCATGCGAGAAAATGGCTATAGTCTCACAAAAAACAGACAGAATTTTTCTTATGGACCTGAGATGTTTACTATTAAGAAGTATAGACTCTATAGAGCTCAATAATAATTATGAATAGAAGTACTAAGAGTAGTAGAGTATTATTCGCTTAAGACATTTTTTATATTGTACTAATTGATGAGATAATTTTTCCTAGCATGCACATGCATATCATAATTGCCATATAATTTTGGTTCTAATTTTAGCCTCAGTTTGAGTCAGACGTCCTAGATATATGCATTTGTGTTATTTTGTTAGGGATCTTCAGAACTCGTCGTGGCCGATCCATTGCATTATTATTTCTTTTGCTTAATTCATATTGAGATATTCATTACTTGGAAAAGTTTTCTGAGACATTTATTAGGTATATTTATTGAGTAATTAATGATTTTAGCCACTTACAAAAAAATCCCTGCATATTATGAGGAAGAGATTTAAAAAATCCCGTGTGATCATATAGGAGGCAAAAATATTTCAATTTCACAAAGACGGGGATTCTTTAATATTGGTTTTGTTTTTGTCAGTTAACCAAAGCACATGAGATTTTTGGGTCTTTTTTTTTTCTTGCCTCTAATGCATAACATAATGAATGTTTTCCCAGATTATCTTTGATAATATATGATGTAACAATGTCGATTAACTTTTGAAAATTCGTTAAATATCTTACTCGATCGGGTTCATTTCATTTCATCTATACTCAATACCACCATTTCAAATGTGCCAAACTGAATTTTCATCTCGACATGACTGATAGATAGAAATTATAGCCACCCAATAATCACATTATTTGAAGGGGCCGTGATGTGGGTATTACTATTAGATTTATTCGGGCAAATTACTTTAGAAAAAGAGACAAATCTCTTTGAACGAGAATCATTTGCCAACTCTATGTTTTATCCTTTGTGGGATCCTAAAGCTAGCTATACAGATTACAACTCCACTCAATTATTGCGAGACAGTCCTAATAAAAGTAGGGTACTTTAGAATTTAGAGTTGGTGATAAGTTGTGTTCAATTAAATTACATTTGATCAGGATGTGATCTTAGTTATAGCTTGTAGACGGAGAAAGTTACGAACATTAATTTACCAGTAACAGAATTAATTTAGGTCATGATCCTAATCCTTAATTAATTAGTTGCTTGAGTTTGGTCTTGAAACCTAACACTTTGTCTAGCTTTTGTTTGTAGTATGGGCATAAGATATGAGGAAGCGAGTGGTGACTAACATATATAAGGGATAATTATATTTACACCTTTGAAGTTTGATCTAATTACAAAGACGTCCATCACAAATAATTATTGAGACACATTAAAATTTTCAAAGTATTACAAATATGCCCTTATAATTATAAATTTAAAAACATAATAATGTGTCTATGTAATTTATTGAAACAATGTGATATTTTTTTATGGTTAGATCAAACTTCATGTTGGTGTTGTCCCTTAATTTTCATTTTGTATCCGGTGAGGTTTGAGATTATGCAAAATTAATTATTGGTTTAACCTAAGATAATGAAAACAAACCAAAATCTGTTTAATTTATGATCTTCTAATGCATTTGATTTTCGAATATTTAAAAAATTATTGTGTTTTACTTCCTTACAAAGGTGAAATTTAGAGGTTAAATTAAAGGGAAAATTCTTGGGAGGTTTAGCGATTAGGAGGTCCTATATTATCTCCTTTATGGAGTTTTATTATATTTAGTTCTAGACCACGACAGAGCTCGATCAAAATTTAATATATGCATTGATTACCACGTGGAGTGTCACATTTTCTTACTTCTTATGATGCTGTTAGGAAAATATCCCCATTTAATGAATAGAGGGATGATCAGGACAGATGATGACCAATTAGGAATTTGGAGCAAAATCCTTAAACAAACACGATAGGGTTATGTCACCCTTTCTGTGAAAAGCATTTATCATGCGCGGGATAATAGGATTTGCCCTAAAAGCCTAATAAAAGGTCATTGCTTTGATTTTAAAATGGTAATTGTCTAAAGTGTAATGGTATTTTCACAATGTCTTGAGTAGAATTAAGTGTATTCGCCGTATTGTAATGGTATAAAAAAATAGCTGCACGAAAGCAATTATAACTTTTAAGTTTTAACTTAGTGCTAATTGAGACCCAAAAAAAAATATCAATTTGAACATTTTTCTACACCATATTGTAAGTATGAGAGTTTACCATGAGTTCCGAGCATAAGAAACATCGTCTAAGGCACTTTCAATAAAAGATAGTATAATTGCGCATTTTATATATTAGGATTTTAGTTTTCTTAGAATTTATGTTTTATTTTTCTTTTTTCAAATTAAGTTTATATATATATATATATATATATATATATATATATATATATATATAACTCCATACTCTTATGTTTTAGTAAGTTTGTGATATTTTGTTAATAAAATTTGGGGTTTCATTCCAATCCTAGTGAATTTCAGTGTTCTTCTTCACAAACAAGTTTGTGTTTTTCTATTGCGTGTTTCCTTTCGGTGTCAAAACCAGTGTTTTTAAAACCGGACCGGCCCGACCGGACGGGACCCGGTCCCTTGTCCGTCCACTGGTTTTGACCGGTTGAACCGGTTTAACCAGTAAAACCAGTGAACCGGTGCCTTGCCAGTTCAAAGCTCCGGTTCGGTTTTAAAAACACTGGTCAAAACCATTTAAGCCTACAATAGGGCAGAGATTTGGAGGCAACAGTCGGTTCTTTTATATATGCCTTAGCAAATCATGAGTAAAGGTCAATGTTTGGGCCTTTAGACAAACAATTTACACCATTTATTTATATAATGCTTGATCTTGGCCGAAATTGGTGTTTCGATATGAACTGGGCTTATTTTTTTACAATATTAATCGGAAGAGGGTACTTATCTTTTCTATTGAAAGTGCAGACTTGTTAAATGTAAGCCCAATATTAGGAACAGTGATTTCCGGCCCAATGAAGACTTAGGTATAAAACTAATTCGGTTCAATATGCCACATCGTTTTGCTTTTCAAATACATTTGTGCAACGCACTAACTAGGTCTCGTTTACAATATTTCCATATCAAATTAGCCCTTCATTGTTATGTATTCAAGTTATAATTATTATGGCCTAAGTATCCGTGATTCAACGTGCGTATATTGATAGATTTGCAGGTTAAAAGCTCGTTGATTCACAAAAATACCAAAAAACAACTGTAAAAACTTGGAAAATTTTCAAACAAAATAACAACAAACAACATTGGTAAAGGCAAAATACTAGGCAAAAGTTTTTTTGAAAATCTATTAATCAAGATCCCATTACTTTCAGAGGTTGTTGAAAGTGGTTTTTCTGAGAAATGCTTCTTTGTGAAGCTATTGTTCTGGGATAGAGAATCGAATATGCTTTCTATATATAGATGGATAGGGATATATCGACTAGCACAATCAAATAGAAAGATTGGTTTATAGCGAGATGAATGTTTGTTTTTCCATACCGAGAGGAGTCAAGGACAACTATGTATCCTTAACCGATATAAAACATTCAGCTCTGGTTTCTTGCTGGTCACACGTCCTTCTTGATTGTATGATTGAAATGATGTGTTGAGAAGATAGTGAAATCCGAATTCTTGACATGGACAAGAACCACATGAGTGATGAATTGAAGTAAATATATGTGAATCAATGTTTGATAAGTTAATTTCTTTTTTCTTTATTAAATTAAGGATAAAAGCGTTAGACCCCCTATACTATGACCCGATTGCACTTTGCCCCCTATCCTTTTATTTTTGGCGACGTGCCCCCTATACTATGGATAAATAAACACTTTGTCCACTGAGTGCGGCAAAAAATCAAATGTCCAAATCCAACGGTGAATAAACAACTCGCTATACATATGGTAGTAGATTAGGAAATTAAATCTCTTATTTATATATATATATATATATATATATATATATATATATAAATAAAAGATATATATATATATATATATATATATATATATATATATATATATATATATATATATATATATATATATATATATATATATATATATATATATATATATATATATATTATAAACACGTGTTTTTTAGTCAGAAAATTAGTAAGAGAAATCAAGCATGAGATTTGGATTACAATTAATAGTAGTAAGATTCTTGTAAATTTATCTAGTCACTAATTTGAAAAATAAAACAACCAATTTGGTTTAGAAACTTAATTTAAATAAATTAGGTGAAGCTACTGTTCATTCTTTAATATTTTTATAATCTTAAACATTAAGTTTCTAGCTAAGCATCTAATTCGTTTGTGATTTTAAATTCTATATGTGTCTATTTTAATCAAGAATCACACTAACTAGTAGAAGAGTTTCACTTAGATGCCATGTATAAGAAATTCTTAGCAAGAGGTCTCGTGTTTCATTAAATGTTAAGAACAATTAATTAGTAATTAATTTCTAGAGTATATTTATAAGCTCACTTATTGATATAAGGATAAACACTTATTATTGATGGTACAATTAGGAGAAGGCGGGAACATCAGAAACCTATTGGTATTTGGGTTGTTACACTAAGGTGCAAGTCAATTTCCACATGAGTGCTTGCCCACGTTATTCAAATAATTTTGCGTTGTTGAAACTAAAAATAGACAATCCATTTACATTTCTCTTTTAACACTATCTTTAGATATATAGTATGAATTATGATGAGTTAGTTCCTTCAAAATATTGTTTTGATGAAGATACATATGAAGAAAACAACTCTTTTTTTTGAATAAGTAGTGACTAGCTAGCTAGTTAAGACTTTTTATGAAAATTGAGCTCTTATTATCCGTTACATTCAACAACTATTACAAGTTTGAAGATATTTGATAGAAAAATTTCTTGAAATCTTCCATGTATGCAGATTGAAGACATAATGCAATAATCAAAGAGCCATCTCCATCGTAACTTGGCAGGATTACTGAATCGCCATCGCCGTCGCTCATCACAGGAGCCATGAATACTTCATTCCCCCACCCATAATCCAATCCATGCACCGGAAGACCAATCCAACTTATCACCCCAATATTCGGGTTCCCATAGAACGCCCAAGGCCGGTCACTCCCCTTTGCATGTATGTCTTGCAACCCGGACAAATCTTTAAGGTTTCTTACGAAATCAATAGACGAATGCACGTACTCGCTCGTCACCTTATCAATTACTTGTTGTACTTTACCAACAACATAGCCTAATGGTCTCGTCACGAGCTCGCCCGCCAGTCCAGTTGCAATCACATATTCGACTGCATTGCCACAGTAGTTTTTAGGTAGTGGAGGCTGTATGCGTCTGCGTATGTCCACACAGACTCCCATTGAAGTCGATTGCTCGTGGCCCAGTCTCCGTGCCTTGCACGCACATCTCCATATGTGCCCTGCTATCGATGCATATTGAGTGTAGGCACGAGCACCGTTAACTTCATGAGACCGAGTCCTGTTAGCTTCCTTCTTGAGCATTTGCAGATGAAACTTCGAGAGCTTCAGCATGGCAATCGTAGTTTTCTTAGTATTACTCGATTGGCCAATCAATTGGGGTCGCGGCGCACATAAGTCGTGCTGAAAATGCGGTTGAGACCGCGGAGGAGGATCCCTAGCTCGCAAAACTTTCCTATCAAATAAGGGAAGTTCCCCTAACGACTCCCCTCGAGCAATCCTCGCCCAATCGGATACGAATTGGTAGATACTTTGACCATCAAGTACTGCATGTGATATAGTGGCACTTTGAGCAAGGCCACCACAGCTGAATTTCGTTAACTGAATAAATACTAGAGGAATTTGTTCAATGGGGTCCTTGTAGTTTATTTGAGGAACAAGGTTAGCAAAATCGGGACTAGGAGTTAAGTAACCGAGGTCATCCAACTTGGCGTCGCACGAGGCTTCGATGAGTTGGACTCCCTTGGCATTGCAGTCGAGCTCGAGACGCGACCCGTCTAGCCAAGTTAGACGGCCGGCTAAGGGGTAAAAATGCACCAAAGTTTTGCTTAAAGAGGTCTTGATAATTGAGAAAATGGTGTCTGTATTTGGTGCTGTTTCTGATTTTTTGTAGAAGTAGATTGTTGGGACATGAGTTAAGAAACCTATTTGGTCGGATTCGGACAAGGGCATGCGGCCATTCCATGTTGCTTCTGCTGGCTGGACATAGCAAGACCTATGCACTATGACTTTCATTTGGCAGCTGGGATTAATGAGAGAATTAATTTGAAAAGTGGAAGTTCAAGATAATTAATTGTAGGTTAATGTTGCACAAATCATATGGCATTTAAAGAGTGGTTTTGGTTTCCATTTTTCTTTTTTGGGTAGGTTGCGATGTTTGACTTAAGACCCTATCATATATTCAGGGATATTTTTTTTTTTAAAATCGAATAATGTTACATTTTTTACTTGCTTTCCGAAATTTCTGACACCTAAACAGAATCAAAGCACACACTTATCAAAAAAATAAAAAATACCAAAGTACACATGGCTCCGAAATATTATAACTTTGTGTTAGCCAACACAAATTGACTCATTAATTTAATAAAGTTGATACCATGTAACTAATTACAGACTACTTGTTTCCATCTAACCGAAAAAATTATTTAGGCATAACTTTATAGAATTTGTTGTAATTTGTTTCTTCTCCATTTAGTTAAATTTTATGGGTCATCTTGCTATTGTGGAAGCCAATTTGCTTGATTGCGACGACTTTGATTAGCAAACTCGCTTTCTAGAAGGCAATGCAATCTTTCCTCAATCTCTAGTAAGTACGTGATTGAGTATTTTGTTACTTGCCAATTTTCTTTATTCATAACATCACATTACAAATAATAGCAAGAATCAATACACGACTTCACTGAATAGCTCAGAGGTTATGCAATTATAAATAACTTCAACCTATAATTATACGACTAACGCTGGCACATAACACGAAACAAAAGTTTGGACACAAGAAATAAAAGACGATCATCTCTATATTCCAAAGTTGCACGTGTTCATCAAACCATCACAGCTCTACTCCGGGATCATGTGCAGCGTAAAACTTCACAATCAGAAAAACATATTTTAGTATACAATAAATCCTTTCAAAAGAGAGAAGGGATAAGAGATTCTAAAATATTAATTGTTCAAAGTTTACATAATATTATATTTTACTTAATACCAAAAAATTTAATAGGGGCAGTGACCGACTTTTTAAATCATCAAATATATTTTGAATTTATTATTGCAAAATATAACGTGCTTGTTTTACATATTAATTGATGCAATATGCCATTGGCTCTATGTTTTATGACTTATAAAAAATTAAATAGTGAAGTTGGCGCGCGGTTGCAATTATATTTCATAGCTAATAAAAAATAAGTAGTGAAGTCAGCGTACAAGTTGTAACTACTTCATATTTTATGGTCAGTAAAAAATAGTTAGTGAGGAAGTGGACAAGTTAATTAATTACTTGCATGTAAGTATTTTATATTTTATGGTTAATAAAGAATAAGTAGTGAAGGTAGCGTGGGTTCTAGTTTATTAGCTGTAACTATTTCAAATTCTATAGCTTAATAAATATCAGTGAATAACTATATATCATTAACATAAAAAAAAAAGGGTTAATTGTAAACCCCCAACCTATACGGAGTAATTTGCACGTCATCCCAACCTACAAAAGTGTTTGATGTGGCCTTTAAACTATTGATTTTTGTGTCATGTAGGTCCTTAATTACTGATTAACCGTTGGGTTGATATCCCCCAAACCCTCGACAGTTTCAAAAACTTGTACGACAAAAACCCCGATGTACTTTGTTGAGTTTATAAAACCCTTTGTGGTTTCATATACTCTGTACAAAATCTCTTTTTTTATGAAACATAAGAGGATTTTTGGCAGTTTTGTGCAGAGTAAATGAAATTATAAAGAGGGAGACACTCAACAAACCACATGACAGTTTTGTGCAACATTTTGAAACCACCAAAGGGTTTCAGGGAGTTATCAACCCGAAACGAATGGTTGATCGATAACGTCAAATTCTGGGTCAACGTCAAATTCTGTAACTATTTTTATTTTATATAAAAGAACCAGATACCGGTCACTATTCGTTTACCAAGCAGTTTCGCAGTTGCTGCAGTATTATCAATTTTATAACATATTTATTAATGTATAACGATAAGTCGATAACTAATCGGTTGCCATACCTTATCATATTCACGAGGGATAATTAAATAGTGTAGATAATGTTCATTTTATTACTCTGCTTTCCAATGTTATGACACCTTAACATTATAAAGTACACATCGATGGGCTCCAAAAATTATTATAATACTATACTAGCCCACACAAATTGACTCATTAATTTAATATGTTGATACAACTGTAGTGAAGGTGTTTCCATCCAGCTGATTAAAAAAATAATTTAGGCATAAGTTTATAGAATTGTGGTATAGATTCTTCTCTATTTTATTACAATAGATTGTTATCTGTTAATTTCAACAAAGGGCATTGTAATATTCCAAACCACACAAGAGGTTTATGCAATAACACTAAATCTTAAGGAGTGTAGCTGCAATGATGTTTATAGAAAAGTGCATAAAACCCCTTACATTTTCCAAATTCTTCATCAAATCTCCTTGTGTATTTTTTTTTGAAATGAAACCCCCTTCTATATTCTAAATCCCTGTTCGAAATTCCATTTTATTATAAAAAACTATGGCGCATACACTATATCATGTTATTAAAAATGATCTACTCCAAAACCCTAAAACGAAAGGGGGTTTGGTGAATGATTCTTGAATACACAAGGAGGTAATTAAGTTGTATAGTTTTTAAAGGAGAGGATTTTATACAGATTTCTAAGAACATAAGAGGATTATGTGCAAGTTTTAGAAAACATAGGGTATAATAAAACACAATGAAATTCCGTACAAATTTTTGAAAACACCAGATGATCTCTCATGCAAAAAAAATTACATAAGAGGGTTTGGTGCAATTTATATAAAATACATGGGCGTTTATGCTTTACCAATCTCTTATATTAAATATCCAACTTTTCAATAATAAAAAAGAAAAGAAAAAAGTTGTATTAGGACTCATTTCCGAGGCAAACACAGAAAAACCGCTTGTGGTTTAAAAAACTTACACAAAACACTCTTGTGGGTTGATAATTGTCTGGAATCTCTTTGTGGTTTCGTAAACACTATGTAAAGTCTCATAACTTGCACAAACTCCGTGTGAGTTCATAAAACTTTGCACAAAACCTCCTTATAGTTCATAAAAATGAGATTTTGTAGAGAACTGTTGAAACTACAAGAAAGTTTTAAACAATTAACAAATCATACGGGTGTTCGTGCAAGTTTTTGAAACCATTGGAGAATATTAGGTTGGTTCCCCTCCGTTGCCTATGGTTGGTACATTTCTACAAAAAAATAATTTGGCAGATGGCTTATATACTACTTTATTTCCATCATCCGGTCCAAAGTTACTACTAGTACTCGAATATTTTTATATAATTACATAAAAGGAACTGAGATCATTGGCTCCACTTGCAATCAAAGAGAATACCATAAAAAGATCTCAAGGCGATTTATCTCAACACAAAACCATGAGAAGGTTCTCATCTTTCCTATTCGGTTCAACGCCGCGGCATCTCCGCCAGTTGAGTAGGAAAGAGATCACTTCTCACACACGGAGATTCTTATTATCAAAAACTATAGATGCGGACAAATTCTATCAACAATCAAATTTGCTGAGATTTACATTTGGAAGCAATACCTCTTTATTCAATCAGCACTATGCTCATTTTTCCAGTCTAAGGTATGTCCGTAATTAATACACTTTCAGTTTGTTTTTTTTTTTTCCAATTAATGGCAACACTTTAAGTTTTTATAGCATTTACTAGTATTTGAAAAATCTAATGAGTGTACCCGGCCGATTCCATTTACCAAGTTAAATTCATCGAAAAAAAGTTATTATGTTTATAAATTGAAGTTCATTGTAAAGCATGTTTTGAGCTACTAAATATATAAACAAAAGAAACTTGGAGAATTTCGACGATCATTACAAATAAAATAATATTTTGGCATGAAAAAATTCGCAAGGAAAAGCCAAGTTTTCCTCACAAAGATATAATGTGGCGAAAATAATCCGCCAGAAGAGGTCTCTTCGTCACAAAAGAGTTATTCAAACCCTTGAGAATTGTACTTGTAACTAATAATTTGGTCACAATTGATAGTAAGTAATGTGACAAAATCTTCCTCATATGACATTTCCCCTATTATAGCTTAAGTTAGTTAAATTTGTACTAGCTAGCAAATATTCTTTTGTATAAGATGAGTCATTTTCTTTTACTTTTCGATTATTTTGGACCAAATGGTCAGGGATTTCCTTTGCTCACAAAAAACTAAAATCATTTTGTAATTAAAAACTTCGTTCTTTGGAGCTGAAACAAAGTCTTCCTCACAATTAATTATGTTACCTGTGAGGAAAACAAAATTAATCACAGCAATAAGGACTTCAACTGATGTGACAAATTATTTGTGATTTCCTCATAATGTTTTGTCCCCCAAAATGGCCTGTACTCATGGGTAGGTTTGAAAACAGTTCCATATCACAACAATAAAGTTTAGGCAATCGAACCTAGAAAGTATCATTTATTAATTTTTTATCAGTTGACGAAATAAAAGATAAAATAATATTTAATTTTGGAAAAAAAATATTAGTTCATAAACTTTTGATGCGGGAAATGCATAAACACGATTGCGAATACCTACTTGTGGTTTTTATAAACTCTACACGTATCCACGCTCTGTCTAACTTCATTGTACACTCGTGCTCCTTGATTTTTGTGTAGGCTTTTTTGAAAAGTCTATTATTTATACCTTTTAGAGCTTTTAACATATGACCCTCCTCGTGGTTTGAAAATCTGTACGAAATCCCAATGTGGTTTGAAAGACCCTACACGAATCCTTCTTTAAGTTTATTTATTGATAATAATACATATAAAATTACTTTTACTGTCCCTTATACAAAAATTAGGTTTATAAAATTATTTAAAATCATGTTTATAAAATTTGAAGTAAGAATAGTTTAGTCATTTAACTAAAAATAACAAAGTTATTTGACATTTAAGTGAGAAAATTTTGTGTAGGATATTTGAAACAACGAAGACTTTTAGACACTTAACAAATCGCAAGGGTGTTTCCTGCGAGTTTTTAAAATCACATAAGGGTTTAGGTCGACAACTCTACTTTTGGTATATGTAAAGCTACAATGCAAAGAGTACAAGGATATATATTACTAGAAATACATAGGTAGATGTGGATTATAAGCTACTTTAATTTGCAATGCACTGCGTTGGGACATCTACTATTAGAAAATAAATGAAAATCCAACCAGAGATATATGTTCTACTCATGATACACATCAATAGAATTAAGCCAGTATATCTGCATTAAGATCTAACCCTGCGCTCTTTTTATTATTGTTTTAGCACCAGGGAACAAACTGAAAATCATAACCACCAACTAGAAGTTGAGATCATTTCCAAAGAATGTGTCAAACCGGCTATTCCAACTCCCGCACACTTGAGGATGCACGAGCTTTCGCTCGTCAGCCAACTCTTTCCTAACATCTACTCATCCTTGATTAATTTCTATCCGAACGACCATCAAAACGACGACCAACTAACCATAAAAAGAAGGCGAACGCTGAAGGAGTCTCTATCAAAAACATTGACGAAGTTCTATCCATTAGCCGGTAGATATAAGGGCAATCGCCATATAGATTGTAACGACGATGGTATCTATTACGTGGAAGCCAAAGTTAATAACCGTCTCACTGATTTTCTCAAGCAACCTGAGAACAAGTCCCTGTATGGATTACTTCCCTTCCATCCTAATTCCGTGCAATCGCTTTCGGAAAAACATCTAGTTATGGTTCAAGTTACAGAGTTCGGTTGTGGCGGCCTTGCAGTTGGCACATACCTTTCACACAAGTTAATGGACGGCCATTCAATCGCGACATTTTTCAATGCGTGGTCTAACACAGCACGTGCCTCTCCAGTAGATATTACTCCTTCGTTTCCTTTATCAGAGGTGCTCCCATCCAATCCCAATCTGCCCCAAGACGCGACACTTCTGCCGTTTCCTCTGTTTGCACAGAGTAAAAGCAGAACTAGGCGTTTTGTGTTTCCTCCTTCGTCTCTTGTGATACTAAAAGAGGAACTAAACTCGAGTCGTGTGGTGGCTGTAACGGCACTTATGTGGAAACGCTTAGTTGAGGCTTTTAAGGCTCGATCAAAAGCTATTAACCGCCCTCCACAGTCATCGTCTTTGGCGATTGCTGTAAACATAAGGGACAAAGTATCACCGCCTTTGTCGCCTTATTCAATTGGCGACATTCATGCAGCTACTTCTCCTATCCATTACGGTGCAGATGAAGATTTGGGAGTGGATACCATCGTGCAGCGGCTAAAGGACGCGAAAGGTCAATTTACGAGTGAGTATCTTGAACAAATGGTTGGTTATTGGCTATTGGACCCCGAGGGTATGTTGAATATGATTCATGCGCCTTATTCCGACAAAAATACAAAACATGTGTTGATATCTAGCATTTGTAGAAGCGGGGTATACGAGACGGATTTTGGATGGGGGAAGCCGATATGGATTAGTGTCGGAAATGGAGATTCGGATTTTCCAATGACTGATAATTTAGTATTTTTAATGGACACAAGATGCGGAAAGGGGATTGAAGCTTGGGTAAGTTTGAGTGAAGAAGACATGGATGTTCTTGAGAAAGATCCAGAGCTACTTGCTTTTGCCTCCTTGGATGCTAGTCCACTTGAATCTGTTGAGTAAAACCTAACTTGTTCATTTTGTTCTTGATTCTTTCTGAGCGCTATATGTTCGGAAATGAGTTGGAATATTTGACATTGTAAGTTGCAAAATATAAGGCCTTATGTTTGTTACCTTCTTCTTCTTTTTTTGTTGATAAATTCAACAAATTAGCTAGTCATGATTTTTTTATGTACTTGCTAATGGAAAAGAAACACTTATGAAACCAAAGAAAGAAAGGGATCTTGGCGCCAAAAAGAATAAAAATAAAGAATCTTTGTGTTATGTATAATAAACAAAAGGGTCAATTGCGGTTTGCCCCTTAACGTTTGGTCCGTTTTGCAATGTCCTCTTAACGTTTGAAAAAGAGCGATTTGCCCTCTAACGTTGGTAAAAATGTGAGATTTGCCTCCTGATGCCAAATCTAACGGATGAAAAGATGGACACGTGTCAAAAATGAACAGTTGATCAAAGACTCACGGGGCAAATCGCACCTTTTTACAAACGTTCGGGGGAGGGGGGGTGAGGGGGGAGGAGGGGCAAATTGCTCTTTTTCAAACGTTAGGAGAGACATTGCAAAACATGTCAAACGTTAATGAAGTGATCGCTATTGACCCTAACCAAAATGAACTGTCAAACCCTCCTCGTGTTATGTATGATAGCCGAAGAAACCCCATCTCCACAAAAAGAACAAAAGAGCCCTTGTATGGGAAAAATAAGAGGAGATTTGCGTCTTTTATGAAACATATTCATTTGCTAGCTCAGTTGCAAACCTGCAATCACATATTCAATTGCATCATAATCAAATTAACTTCGAAATCTTATTTATCTATTAACCAGTCATTTTATATACCAAATTGTGTGGAAGTTCATGTGTAGGCATCAAATTTGTAACTTATATATTGAAGGGATAAAAGCATCAAACCCCTTATACTATATTCCTATTGCACTTTGTTCCATATTCTCTCTTTCTTTTTTTTTTTTTTTTTGCAACTAAACCATGTAATATGGATAAATAAACACTTTGCCCATCTATTGACTTGGTAAACCAAATTTGCCTCGAAAGTTTATTTTTGCCCGTACATATTTGAAATGTGAACATTTGGTTCATCACGATTTAACCTCAAATTAATATATCTCATCTTTTTCCTTCAATTTTTGTTATATTTTCTTAATTTCCAAACTCTTTTTATAATTAAATCAGGGTTGGAAGATTAAGAGAATGTACACAAAGTTGAAGGAAAAAAAAACATTTTATTGAATTTGAGGTTAAATTGTGATGAACCACTATATTCACGTTTCAAATTCCGATCAAAATAAACATTCGAGGCAGATCTTTTTACTAGTAGGGGCAAATACTTATTTATCCATAGTATATGAGGCAGGTTGCGATAAAAAAAAAAAAGATAAGGAACAAAGTGATTATTTATCTATAGTACAATGGGTAAGTTGCGTAAAAAAAAAAATAGGGACAAAAAGCAACAGATCTAGGTATAATATAGGAGTTGATGCTTTTATCCCTAATTAACAATAACGATAACTAATAGACGCCAGTTAATAGCTCAATAGTTATGCAAATGTAACTTCATTTTATAAAAAAATATATATTAGCACACGAAACAAAGTTGAGACAAAAAAATACAAGACCATCACCTTTGTGATTCGAAGTTGCACATGGCGGGCAACCATCACCTCCACTCAGATCGAGTTCAAGCGCAGATTTCAAAACCAGAAAAACATATTTTAGTACACACGTTGTTGCTTCATTGCAGTTTGCACACTCACTATTCAAAATTAAACTCCACACTAATCGATTAAACATTAAAGCAAGCGCGCACTTACGTTAGTTTCAACGTTCAACCAATGAAAATATTATATTATGTGTAACGACTTTATATATATATATTTTTTGGTAATTGTAACGACTTTATATTTTATGGCTAGTAAAATATGTAGTGAAATGTGGGTGAGTTCTCTAGCTGTAACTATTTGATATTTTATTGCTAGCAAAAAAAAGTAATGAGATAGCGTCCAAGTTTATCAGTTGTAACTATTTCGTATTTTAGGGTTTTTTGGCAGAACAAGCTCCTTTTATTATGTTATATAGCTAGGCAAACACAATCATGTGAAAAGGAAACAAAAATTATATCTTCTGTGTTTTAACGCCGTAAAATACTTTTATTTGTAACTATATATATTGCTAAAATTTAAGATTAGAGGATGAATTTTAATCCAGAAATCATATTGTTACTATTTCCTGTTAATTTTTTTTTTCTCTTCAAATTACCCAATACAAAAACAACACCAAAATTAAATTCTAAATGCCAAAAGAATGTTCCAGATGCCAAACAATTACAGAGGAAACTTGGCTTTGGGGGGGGTGGGGGTGTAAAATCACAAAGGGATAAATTATTATTTTTTTATTGGCAAAGAAAGAATTTTTATTAAAAGGAGTACAAGTGATACTCCAAGAAGGTTATATAATGAGGACAGTTCAAACTACAAACACGAAGAACGGAGACTAGACCAAAGGGATTGTTTAACTATATTCTTATTGAAGGTAGCGTGCCTATTTAAAATAATATGTGGTATAATACATCATTAACTCTATATTTTATGAATTCTTGTTTTGACGAGGATAGATATACAATTATACACGAAGAAATCAACTCTTTTTTTTGAATTAAGTGGTTACTAGTTAAGACTTTTATGACAATTAAGCTTTTATAAATTATCCATGAAGTCGGTTGTACTCCGTTACATTCTTCAGGAGGAATCGAGGAATTAACTATTTTACTTATGTTAGGTTCGTCTTTTGAAAGAGGCATGAATTTGGTATTTGATCTTTTTGGACCTGTCTTGTATTAGATCGCATTTAGAAGATCTCTTATCAACTGTCACAAATAAGCCTGAAGGTCAACTCGGAGTTCAAAAGATCAAAATCTAAATCGACTCTAATTGGACTCAGCTCATATGTTCTTTATATATGTCATCCCTCCTCACATTTTAATGAACCTTGAATATGTTCATAAGATCACCTCAGAGTTCAGGTGATCAAAATCTACGATTGAAGATACAATCAAGTTCTTATTGGACTCAGCTTATCTTTATAAATATATAATTAACATCGGTCATCACATGCATGATTTTAATGACCCTTGAACACGTTCTTATCAACTCATAAACTTATAGTTTCGAAGTGTCTAATTGGGTATAAGGATCTTGGTGATTAGCATAAACATGAAATACTTGAATATTGCTTAAAGTTCATTTATTATAAATCTCCCTTAATCTTTAAAGTAAAATTGTGTTATCTACAGTCTAATGTCGTAAACTAGATAAATCTTTTAAACAAAAAATTCCCACTTACACAACACTAATGCTTATCACTTATCAGGAAGGAACATTCTTTTCAACCGCCATTTCTAGCTTACAAGTTTGAATATATTTGATAGAAAAATTTCTTGAAATCTTCCATGTACGCAGATTGAAGACAAATCGCAACAACTACAGAGCCATCCCCTTCACAACTTGGCAGGATTATTGAATCGCCATCGCCGTCGCTCATTACAGGAGTCATGAGTATTTCATTTCCCCATCCAAAATTAAGTCCATGCACCGGAAGACCAATCCAACTTATCACCCCAATATTCGGATTCCCATAGAACGCCCAGTGTTGGTCACTCCTCTTTGCGTGTATGTCTTGCAACCTCGACAAGTCTTTAAGGTTTTTCACGAAATCAATGGACGACTGCACATACTCGCTCGTCACCTTATCGACGACTTGTTGTATTTTGCTAGCAGCATAGCCTAACGGCCTCGTCCCAAGCTCCCCTGACACGCCTGACGCAACCACATAGTCGATTGCATTGCCAAAGTAGTTTCCAGGCACTTGTACTGGCTGGATGCGTCTGCGTATGTCAACGCAAATTCCCATTGAAGTTGGCTGCTCGTGTGCGTGGCCTCGTGCCTTGCATGCACATCTCCATATGTGCCCTGCTATCGATTCATATTGACTGTAGACACGACCACCAATTTGATCACTAGGTCGACTCCTATTAGCTTCTTTCTTGAGCATTTGTATTTGGAACTTGGAGAGCTTAAGCATGGCAACTATAGTATCTTTACTGTCATCCTTATTTGAATGGCTAGCCAATTGAGGTTGCGGTGCACATAGGTCGTGCTGAAAATGTGGTTGCGCCCGAGGGGGAGGAGGAGGATCTCCAGCCCGTAGAATTTTTCTATCAAGGAAAGGCGGTGTGCCTAACGGCTCTCCACGAGCCATCCTTGCCCACTCGTGGACGAACTGGTACATACATTGGCCATCAGCTAGTGCATGTGAAAAGGCGAAACCCATAGCGAAAAGGCCATCACAACTGAATTTGGTTAGCTGCACAAGGAACAAAGGAATTTCTTCAATGGGGCCTTTGTAGTTTATGTGAGGAAGAAGGTCATGGAGGTCGGGAGACGCAGCGAAACCCCCAAGGACCTCGTCATCCAACTTGACGTCGCATGAGGCTTCGATGAGTTGAGCGCCTTTGCGGTTGCAGTCGAGCTCGAGGCGGGATCCATCTAGCCAAGTTAAACGGCCGGCGAAGGGGTGAAAATGCATCAAGACTTTGCTTAAAGAGGTTTTCAAACTTGTGAAAATTGTGTCTTTTTGGGATGTTTTTAAGTTTTTGTAGAAGTAGACTGCTGTGACATGAGTTAGGAAGCCTATTTGGTCGGATTCGGACAAGGGCATGCGGCCGTTATATGTTGGTTCTGCTGGCTGGACAAAGCAAGATTCTTCCAATATGACCTTCATTTTGCAGTTGGGATTAATGAGAGAAATTAATTTGAAAAGTGAAAGTTCAAGTTATTAATAGTGAGTTATTGCATATATCCTATGGTTATAAAGAGTGGTTGTGTCACTACTATCAAATATATGATAAGGGGTTGTTTTGGTTTGGGTTGCCATGGTTGACCGATGACCTTATATTATATTCATGGGTAAGTAACTGTGGATTAATATTACAGTGTAACATGATTAAAAACATGTACGTGGGGCTCCAAATATTTTTATATCATGCATTAGCCTACACAAATTGACTCGTAAATTTAATATGTTGATACCATCTAACTAAATTCGTTATTTAAGCATATATTTATTGAATTCTTGTTATAGATTCTTCTATATATTTAATTATCACAAGTTTTATGTGGCATGATAAATTTATTATTGGAAGAGACTTGATTTTTTCATAGATTTGGTCAGAGCAAAATTATGTCTCGTCGTGTTGTTGCGGAAGCCATTTTGCCTGATTTTGACAAGTTTGTTTAGCAAACACGCCTTCAGGAAGGCAATGCAATCTTTCCCAAATTCTCTAGCTAGCAAGTACGTGATTGAGTATTTGTTAATAGCAAGTTTCCTTTTCAAACATCACATTACAAATCACACTAGTTTTTAGTTATAAAATAAAGGTCGCAATTTTTTAATACGAAAGGTAAATTTGTTTTAATTGGATTATACAAGTTTTTACTTTATTATTAATTAATAAAGATAAAAAACAACTTAATTAAAATTTAAAAAATATCAATACTTAGTTATTTAAAATAAAATTGTGTAAATATTATACAATACTACATTCACGCCTCAAAAGCTGAATAAGTATATTAAACACACCCCTCGTTGTATAACATAATATCTACGCATGCCTAAAACTTTCAAATATTGACCATGAACATAGCTGACAATTTAGTACAAATCACGAGAGTAATTGACACTTTGCACTCTCAACATAGGCATTTTAGGCACTTTGCATCCCGGGTTTGTAAAATAAGCCTTTTGCACCCTAATTAATTGCATAAGTTTGACTTTTAAGTAAACTCAACAAAGGCATTTAAGGTGGTTTTTGTAAACTATTAAAATGTAATTCTTCTTATCATATCAAAAAAAATTCGTTATAACTTTGCAATTACTTCAACATTTTTAAATTTTAATGGTTTTGATGGTAATACATATAGACGAAGATTATGTATGATATTAGTCACTTTATAAGAAAATCAATAAAACAACTTCTTTTTTGCAGACATTCTACTAGGAAAAAAAAAAGCTTTTAGACAGTTCCCCAAACACTTTGAACTTATAACTTATAGTTACTTTTTAAAATTTCAAGTTAAATTATAATTTTTTGGTGTTTTAGAAGAGTTAGCAAACATTACTTACGCTCAAAAATATTTCTCACACTTAAATGCTTGAATCTTGTTCAATCTATAAACACTTGCAATACCATCTCCAACTGAGACCACTCGACTGATCTGAATAAACTCGCTTTTGTAACAAAGGCAGAAAAGAAAAAGGCAAGAATCTCGGCAAAAATAATTTCAGCTAAACGTTTCACAATGCGAAACTTAGGGGTTGGATGTTATTTCGCTTCTGAGAATGAGTTTTTACAGTTTTAAATTATGTCAACCCCTAGATAGTTGATACGATACCTTGCATATATATGCACAGATCCAAAATCAGATGTCCGTACATATAAACACAATTATAGACACCAAAATTAATGAAGGAATGAGGAGGTAATTAGGGGAACTGATTTGGTTATTAGTTTCTTTCTTTAGTTCGAAAAATAGCTTTAGCAAAAAATTAACTAACGAAAATAATGCTTCAACTTGTTGACTTCATCAACATGCAGTTCAACGCACACATTTGGTGTAAAGTGCAACTGCAAACTTAGGCAATTTACGAGTATAAATTAAGAGTCTATGTTTTATAAACTTGAGGTGGAAAGTGTTAGGATTTATCCCACATTGCTTGGAAATGAACTTGGGCTTCTGTTTATAAGGATTTCCTCCTCTCTCTCTAATAAGGTCT
Source organism: Misopates orontium (assembly GCA_946800315.1). Lineage (NCBI taxonomy): Eukaryota > Viridiplantae > Streptophyta > Magnoliopsida > Lamiales > Plantaginaceae > Misopates > Misopates orontium. The sequence continues at coordinate 7,049,021 of OX326950.1, read as the reverse complement.
TTTAGGGGGAAATATGAGGGGGTCCTAATTTCTACAGAAAGTGCCATAAGTATTATTTTGAGGGGGTAATGTGTCATAATATCATTATGAATTTATGATGACATCACAAGGAACCGTTAATATAAGACAAAGTCGTTATAATTTTCCAAACCTCGCAAGAAGTGTCTATGCAATTATATTAAACCTAATGATATCTTTTATGAGATATGCTGCTTGTGCTGTTCAATATAAAAAAGAAAAGATATGCTAAAAAATGGGGGTGTGAGCAATGTGACAGCTAAGTCGCGGGTAATTATTTAATTGTAGACACGTTTTTATAAATGGGCACAATATTTTTCTCAGTCCTGGTCCACGTTATACGAGGAGTACTACTAGTATTAGTGTATATCCCTATATCTGTATTACACAAAAAACAACAGAAATATTTTGCTCCCACTCCACCTACTACCTACTGGTAATTGAACTTGATGCGTTGGAATTTATCGAGAATACCAATTGATCATGAAATACAGACCAGCCTGTATCAATTTTTTTTAGGAGATACACTGGAATTAATGTCGATTGCCCCTTGGTACATTCAAGTAAAACAAAAGAAGAAGACAATAAGAAACGACAATGTTAGCTATCAAAAATATATATTTTCTTAAAACTTCAAAATTGAAGTTTAAAAAAAATTATAAACTTAGAATATCATTACACATGCGTTTCTTAAAATTAATAAATACTCGTTGTTATAGAAAGATAATTTGATTCAAAATCTTATTTAATCATCTAGTTAATTAGAGCTTCATGTGGTGCATATGAAATTATTTATGTCTTGTATATATAACAATCATTTACGGGTCAAAATTTTGTACGTACCAAACAATGTAGCAATTCGTACGTCATTATCATCAAATTTATAACTAATATATTTAACTTTTAGCAAAAGTTATGCAAATATAAAATCGTCCTATAGCTGTAAGAATGGCACTTGCGCATAATACAAGACGACCACCTCCGCCCTTCGAACTACTTTATATTTTTATGGCTAATAAAATAAGTAGTGAAAGTAGGGTGGGTGCGGGAGTTCGTTATTTTTAACTAGCTATTTTACATTTCATTGCTAATAACAGCATGCAAATTTATTATATGTAATATTTTGTATTTTAAGGTTTTTTCTCAAAATACGTCCCTTTAACAAAAGAAAAGTAATCTCTTGTGTATTCTATAGATTATAAAATAGCTCCAAGTGTTCACTTTCTAAATATTGTTTTCACTTTAAATCACCAAAAAAGGGATAGTAAAACTAAATCCTAAATGATAAAAAAGGAAAATATTTAAAACATTGATTTTCTTTTTGACAAAGAAATATCGAAAATTTATAAGTATAGAAAAACGTAATAGGGCACAAAGAGTAACTTTTTAAAATCATAGAAGGACAATTTGACTATATTTTCGCAGGAGATAGTAATAATGTTGGAGAATTTGTGTTGATACAAGGAATTCGGTGTTCGGACCAAATTAAATCAAAATAATGAATTGAATTCAGAAGTTAAAATGAGGCAATTTTGGGCTAAATTGAGCGAGCCCAAAAGATTTAATATCAACATGTGGTTGTATCACGTCATATGTATGAGAATAGTTGCACTTAATAATTTTTCCTGTACTATACCACCGGTTGCACTTTCCCACCATCGTTCCTTTTTGGTAAGTTGCCTCTTGTACTATGGATAAATAAACATTTTGCTCCTGGTCAACAATTCAGTGAATTTTTTTCGCTTGAAAGTTTGTTTTCGCCGGAATTTGAAACATGAATATGGGGTTCATCACGATTTTACCTCAAGTTCAATAAAAAACTCTATTTTTTCTTCAATATTTTTTGTATACTTTCTTAATTTTCAAATCCTAATTGAATTATCAAAGTTTAGGGTTTAAAAATTAAGAAAATATAACAAAAATAAAGTTAAAAGAGGAGAATTTATTGAATTTGAGGTTAAATCGTGTGATCCCGCATGTTCCGGTTTCAAATTTTGACTAAGTTGAAATTTTCGGTGAAAAATTCCACCAGTCAACTGATGAGGAGGCAAAGTGCTTATTTATCCATTGTACATGTGGCAAGTTGCCAAAATAAATAAGGTAGGGAGCAAAGTACAATAGGGGGTATAATATAGGGAGTTTGACGCTTTTATCACAATTTTATATTAATAATAATATAAATTATGATGATTTTTATTTATTTACAACTTAGTAACTATGTTGTATGAGTACTCGAGATATATCTTACGTACTCGATACTTCTCATATGATTCATATGATGAGTCATCAAACGGATCATTTGACATCTATTTCTTATTATAATTGCGCGGTAATGCGCATGCCATGATGACCATATTTCGTACTTTGAGTGGGTAGTATGAAGGTCATTCTAAGATTTCCATCTATTTTTAATTCGACCAAATACTCTTAGTTTCTACGATGCTGCACGCGGTGTTATATCTCATGTTGAAGAATTCCTCATGATCTGGCTCATGCGCCCCACCTTTACTATTCCTTAGAGTGTTATCGTTTTCATTTGTATAGTGCTACAAATGTCGTTTTGCAATTTTGATCCTCTAAGTTGGCTCATCTGCAAATTAGTCCTCTAATTATTTTATCAGTAATTTTAGTCCTCTAAGTCGTACTGTGTTTCAATTTTGGTCCTCCGACCATTATTTTGGCCAAAATTCCTACGGGTTTGCGTGGAGGAGAACGAATTGGAAATGGAAATCAATTGAATTTAGTGATTTTTGTTTTGATATGTCCAATTCAATAGGAGTTTCCGGCCAAAATTGCTGAAATTATGCTTGGAGGACTAACATTGAAACATGGTACAACTTAGAGGACTAAATTACCGATAAAATAGTTAGATGACTAATTTTACAGACCAACCAATTTAGAGGAGAAAAAATACAAAATTCCCTCATAATTGACGTGTCTTGCATCAACTAAATAATAATTGCCCGAGTGACCCGCCTATAACATTTTTGAAGAAAATACCTTGAGGGACTCATAAGATCAAACACGGGGGATCCTCCCATCTACAATCAATCCTTCTCAGCCACACTTAACATAAATAAACCTAGCTAATTTCGATGTCACAAACACTAATGACATTCACCAAAACCCTGCGCTTCCCGTTGCGTGATTTGTTCATTTGGGGACGTCGTAACATTAATTAAGGTACCATCAAAGGTATCTAAACATCCCTGTAATAGAATATAAGTTTTAGTTGCAAATGTAAAAGACTCTTGTAATCTAATAAATCTAAAACTAGTCAGTATAAGATAACTTGAAACATTTCAATTGCTCCTCATATATCATTTCCTCCGCGACAGGGATTGTTCTCACTAGAATTAACTCACTAATCTTTAATACAGTCTGCGCCAAAACATTGCCAATATAATCAAATCGTTCTATTTAATTGTATCATGATCATAGGCCAAGATTTTAATGTAAAGTGTGATTTGATCACTAAAGCTAACAAATCTCTCGTCGCTCACCGACATATTTAAGTAGCCAACAAAATGATTGGCGGTCAGCTGTTTGCCTGTTTCCGGCCATTCTTCATTTGTAATTGTGTATTTAAACCATGAACTTTACTACATTGGCTTGCAAAAGTATAATTTGCAAGAGCACTAAACACTCAATTACTCATCGAATCATTGTGCAAGACATGCATGTTTTTGCAGAGTTATATATCTAGAAGTAATTTAGAAGGTGTTGTTCTTCTCTTCTTTGCAGACTGAATTTCAGGCGTCAAAGAGATGCCTCAAAATATTGAGTTGAAAGCACAATTAGCTGACTTAATAATTTGCAATTTCATGTCAAAATTTTGTATATATCTTATTTTTGTCTTTTTTTTTTTTTTTTTTAAATTTGTTGGGGTTTATTAACATAAATTACTTAGAGGGTTTGTTTGTGTAATTTCTCAAACATGAGCGGTGGTTTGTGTAATTTCTCAAACATGAGGGGCCGTTTGTGTAATTTCTCAAACATGACGGTGGTTTGTGTAGTTTATCCTATTTTTTTTTGAATTTATTTAGAAAAATTTAAGCAAGATTGTAAAAAATTGCCTCTAACTTTTGGTAAAAACATTTTTTATTGTGAAAAAATTCCACGTAAGTAAAGCATTTGTACACATGGACTAGCAACATTAAAACTTGGCATCTACGTAGGCAAAAAGCCAATTCACAACCCGATTGAATATATTTTGCAGCTAAACTCGAAACCTACAAGACAAGATCACGACTCGAAAAGTTACAGGGTAAAAGTGCCAACCAAAGTTATTGAGCAAACAAATCATTTCTGTCTATATATATATATATATATGAAGAAAACATCACCGTTTTGAAAAAATATTTACTAGTTAAGATTTTTATGACAATTCAGCTTTTATTATCCATGAAGTCGATTGTAATACATTACATTATTCAGCAAGAATTGAAGAACTATTTTTGTTACATTAACGCAGATCAAGGGGCTCCTTTTAATTTTCCATTTCCAAGTTACAAAGTTGAATTTATTTGATAGAAAAGTTGCTTAAAATCCTCCATATATGCAGATTGAAGACACAAAGCAACAACCAAAGAGCCATCCCCATCATAACCTGGCAGGATTACTAAATCGCCATCACCGTCACTCATTACAGGCGCCATGAATATCTCCTTTCCCCATCCAAAGTCCACACCACGCATCGGAAGACCAGTCCAAGTTATCACCCCAATATTCGGATTCCCATAGAACGCCCAGTGCTCGTCATTCTTCTTTGCATAAATGTCTTGCAACCGCGACAAATCGTTAAGGTTTTTCAAGAAATCAATGGATGAATGCACATACTCACTCGTCACTTTATCAATGGCGTCTTGTATTTTACCGACAGCATAGCCTAGCGGCCTCGTCACAAGCTCCCCCGACAGGCCGGATGCAATCACATATTCAATTGCATTGCCAAAGTAGCTTTCAGGCAATGGTGGTTGCATGCATCTGCATATGTCAACGTAGATTCCCAATGTTGTTGGCTGCTCGTGTGCATGTCCTCTTGCCTTGCACGCACATCTCCATATGTGCCCGGCTATCGATGCGTATTGAGTGTAGGCATGAGAGGAAATATGATCACTAGGTTGGCTCCTATTAGCTTCCTTCTTGAGCATTTGCACCTGTGTTTGACATAACATAAATTAATAAAATGTCAATCTTTTACTTTCATGTTAGACAACAATTTAAGATACGTGGTATCAGAGTTTAGGCCAAAGAGGAGGTGCTGAGTTTGAGTCTCATCACCACATATCAAAAAATGTCATGTGTCAAATGTAACAAAAATATTTACAGTCTACACGTGTTAGGGCGCGTTGAAGATTATATATAAATCAATAAATGCCAATAATCTCTACAGAGCATGAGCTTCTAGATGAGATGGAAATTAAATAACCTGAAACTTGGAGAGCTTCAGCATGGCCATCGTAGTTTCCTTATTATTACCCTTGCACGACTGGCCAATCAATTGGGGTTGCGCGGCATTTAGGTCATGCTGAAAAGCCGATTGCACCCGAGATGGAGGATCTCCAGCACGCAGAATTTTCCTGTCAAGGAGAGGCAATGTACCTAACGTTTCCCCACGAGCAATCCTTGCCCATGCGGAGATGAACTGGAATATACTTCGGCCATCAACTAGTGCATGTGATATAGTGTAACTTAGAGCAAGGCCACCACAACTGAATTTGGTTAGCTGCACAATTAATAAAGGAATTTCTTCAAAGGGATCGGTTTTGTAGTTTATTTGAGGAAAAAGGCAATCAAAATCAGGAGTCGGGGTGAAGTCACCGAGGTCCTCTAACTTGGAGTCGCATGAGGCTTCAATTAGTTGGACTCCCTTGCCATTGCAATCGAGCTCGAGACGGGACCCGTCTAGCCAAGTTAAACGACCGGCTAATGGGTAAAAATGCACCAAGACTTTGCTTAAAGAAGTCTTCAAAGATGTGAAAATTGTGTCTATTTGTAGTGTTCCTGAATTTTTGTAGAAGTATATTGTTTGGACATGAGTTAAGAGACCTATTTGGTCGGATTCGGACAATGGCATGCGGCCTTTCCATGTTTTTTCCTTTTTATGGAAACGGCCTTTCCATGTTGGTTCTGCTGGCTGGACTAAGCAAGAGCCTTCCAAGGTGGCCTTCATTTTGCAGTTGGGATTAATGGCTAGAGAAATTAATTAGAAGAGTGAAAGTGTTAATTGTGGATTAATGTTGCATGTTTCCCTATGGTATTTATAGGTGGTTTTGGTTTCGCTTGCCATGTGGACTTGTGATCTCATTATATTCATGGATAATTAATATTAGTGGATAATGTTACATCTCTGCGTGCATGGATAATTAGTTTGGATAATGTTACATTTCTGCTTTCCACATTTTCCGACACCTTAAGATCATGATCAAAGTTCACACTTATCAAAATTAAAAGAAATTATGATCAAAGTACACATGGGCTCTAAAATACTATTATATTTATATTAGCCACACGCTCGTTTATTTAATATACCACGTAATTAACAGGGGAGATGTTTTTGGTCACACTAAGAACATTATTTGCGCATAAAATTTATAGAATTTTTGGTATGTGTATTCTTCTTAATTTAGTTTTCACAAATTGTGTGGCATGATAAATATATTATGGTAAGATATTTGAGATTTTGTTGGTCAGGGTAAAATTATGTGTCTCGATCGCGTTATGTGTAAACCAACTTGGTTAATTGTGACATTGTTTAGCAAACACGCTTTCTGGAACGCGGTGTAATCTTTGCCTACTTCTCTAGTGATACATGATGAGTATCATGTTGTCATTTCATTATTTGCATATTTCCTTTTCAAAACTTCACAATTACAAAGGCAAAAGTGCATAAGAAAACCCTCTAATTTTGGTAACCTTCATGTGATCACGACATCCACTTGTTGTTTGATAATTGTCAAGATTTCTCTTGTGATTTCATAAATTATGCACGTAATCTCCTTTTTCCTCTAACCTCAATAGAAAGTGGTGTTCACTCGTACTTTATGTGAGATAGTCTTGTTTAATGTATTCCCATGCTTTCAAAGATGTAATGAAACATCGATCTCATAAAAAGTATATGCGTAGGGAAGCAAACTTAGTTGTTGAATAGTTGCTATCCATTTCTTAAAGTTTCGGCAGTTTGAGGAGGGTCAAAAGTTGTAAAATATCCGATCACAAAATCCCCACGAACGGGTCAAAAACCATAGAATGTACCCAAACGATAGGTAATTCAAATAGCGCTTTGAAATTTATCAAGGAGAAAACCAATTAATGATATTACAGCCCAGCCTGTATCAATTTGAGGAAATTCAGTTTATGCCCCTTGGTATATTTAAGTAAAACAATTGAACAACAATAAGAAATAATAATTTTTTGGTATTAAAAAAAGTAAATTTTGAATTTGATTTGTTTTAGCAAGTGTCAACTTGGAATACATTTTATATACATTTCTGAACCATAGAGGTATATTAGATCGATATATATATATATATATATATATATATATATATATATATATATATATATATATATATATATATATATATATATAGAGAGAGAGAGAGAGAGAGAGAGAGAGAGAGAGAGAGAGAGAGAGAGAGAGAGAGAGTAAAAAACATCTTACACTCCCACCTGTGGGGTTATTTGCAATGTATTCCCTAATTAAAAAAAAAAAAAAAGAAGTGAAAACAACCTCCAACCTCTAATTAATATAAAACATTAATTATTACATCTGCACAAATTAATAATTATTATTTTTTATATAAAAGAATCATATGATCAGTCTTTTCTTTTTTGTACCGAAGTACCAAACAGTGAGGTTGGTAGGTCACATGGACTAAACAGCTTACGTTTAAGTTCTAGAAAAAAGTTTTAATACATTATTCTTTATTTCTTTTAGGGAATGACCGAATGAGTGCTATTATTCTTTAAGAAAATTAGATAACGTGTTTACTAAACTAAATGATACGATATACAAGCAAAAATGAAAGTACTGATTAATCCGTCGAATTAAACCTAGGTCGACATTTAAAATTGCACCTACGTTTACTGCTTTGTATTTTATAAACAATAATAGGTACAACATAGTTACAAACCTTGGCCACTATCTATTTTCTATTAGCTTGAAACTATAAAATAGCTACAGCTATTTAATATATATAGCTGCATCCATGATACCCTCTGTTGAAACTCATGGTGTGAAGTGATCTTAGCTCAAACGCCATTGTTGAGCCGTAAATGTGAATCATATTATTGCAGAGAAGAGATGAGTACATTGTGTGCTCAATCGTGCAGAATTAAAAAGTGTTACAGAATGAGAGACATGGTGTGACTTATACAAAAGGAATCTAACTGAAAGTGCAGCGCAAGATATCAAAACTCACTGCTCAAGTTAGCAAAACTCTTAACTAACTTCTAACTGAATTGTCCAGCTGGCATCCAGCTGGCCTTGATCTATTTGCTGACTGTGATGATGTCCAACACTCCCCCTCAAGAGTGGCATGGATGTTATGAATGCCAATCTTGGAGATGAGAAAAAGAAACTGAGCGTTCCCCAAAGCCTTGGTAAAAACATCGGCGAGCTGATGAGATGAAGGAACATGCAAGGTGTGAATCAAACCACTTTGAAGCTTCTCGCGGATGAAATGACAATCGATTTCAACATGTTTGGTGCGTTCATGGTGCACCGGATTAGCTGCAAGAGAGAGAGCAGCCTTACTGTCACAAAAGATGGAAGCAGGAGGAAGGACAACCCCAAAGTCCTTGAACAACTGAGTGAGCCATAAAACTTCACAAAGAGCAGCTGCCAAAGCTCTGTACTCAGCTTCAGCAGAGCTCCTGGAGACTGTGGTTTGCTTCTTGGAACGCCAGGAAATGAGAGAGTCACCGAGAAACATACAATATCCAGTAACCGAGCGACGTGTATCAATACAAGCAGCCCAATCGGAGTCACAAAAGCCCTTGAGAACCAGAGAGGAGGAAGCAGGAAAGAAAATACCCTGTCCTGGTGCACCCTTGAGATATCTGAGGATTCGGTGAGCTGCATCCATGTGAGAACGAGCTGGCTTTTCCATGAATTGACTCAGAGTGTGTACTGCAAAAGAAATGTCAGGTCTGGTGATGGTGAGGTAAAGGAGACGCCCCACCAATCTCCTGTAAGGAACAGGATCATCCAAGAAATCAGAAGTAGCATTGGAGAGCTTGATCTTGCTGTCCATAGGAGAAATAGCTGGTTTACAATCTGAATAACCTCCTTCAGATATCAAGTCAAGAGCATACTTGCGTTGTGATAAAGAAATGCCATGCTTGGCACGAGCAACCTCCAAGCCCAAGAAATACTTCAGAGAACCAAGGTTCTTGATCTTAAAATTGGCATCAAGAAACAATTTTATGGATGTAATAGCTTCCTGATTATCTGAAGCCACAAGGATATCATCCACATACACCAAGAGAATCAATGTGGAATGAGAAGATATCATTGTGAAAAGAGAGTAGTCTGCATGAGATTGAACAAAACCAAAACGCAAAAGTGCAGCAGAAAGTTTAGAGAACCATTGCCGGCTTGCTTGTTTCAAACCATACAAGCTCTTCAGCAACTTGCACACTTTGAGCTCCCCCTCCTTTGCATAACCCTGAGGCATTTGCATATACACATCCTCCCAAAGGTCACCATGCAAAAATGCATTATTAACATCCAACTGTTCAATCAACCAACCCTTTGCAGCAGCTAAAGCAATGAGACTCCTCATTGTGGTCATCTTTGCCACTGGTGCAAAGGTTTCTGCATAGTCAAGGCCCTCCTGTTGAGTGAACCCCTTAGCAACTAAGCGGGCTTTATACCTTTCAACAGAGCCATCTGACTTCAATTTGACCTTATAGATCCATTTGCATCCAATAGGGAGTTTGCCAGGAGGTAAATCAGTGACAATCCAGGTGTGATTTGCCTCCAATGCAGCCATCTCTGCATTCATGGCTTCTTGCCAGTGAATATGTTTCACAGCTTGCTTGTAAGTAGTTGGCTCATCAATTGAAGAAACAGCCAATGCAAAAGCCTTATGAGAGGAGGATAATTTGTCATAAGAAACATAATGATTGAGATGATGAGGTGTAGTACCCTGAGGAGTAGCAAAAGAAACTGGAGCAGCTCTGTTTGAGGGTGGTAAAGAGCAATGAAAATCATGCAATTTCAAAGGTTGCTTGCGAATTCTATTAGACTTGCGAATGGGTGGAGTAACAACTGGAGTAGGAAATGATTCACTCAGAGGTGGAAAATCAGTATCCAAGGAAAACCTTGGTGAATCAGAATGTGAAGTACACTAAACCTCAGGTGCAGAAAAAGTATTACTTGAATGACTTGGAGGAGTAGGAGTGGGATCCTCAGGAATGCTATGAGGAAGGACTACTGAAGTATCAGGTTTAGGAGCAGGAGTAGTCATGTAGGGAAAGGTGTCCTCAAAGAATGAAACATCTCTGGAGATGAAAATTGACTTAGCATCCAGATCAAACAACTTATATCCTTTGGTATGTGAGGGATATCCAAGGAAAATGCATCTTCTAGCTTAGCATCAAACTTAGATCTGTGAGGTAGAAGATTGGAAGCAAAACACAGACATCCAAACACCCTGAAATGAGTATAAGTTGGAACTTGATTAAACAACAACTCATATGGTGATTTATTTCCCAGCAAAGGTGAATGAACTCGGTTAATGATATAAGCAGCTGTCAAAACACACTCTCCCCAGAATATAAGAGGCAAATGAGATTGAAATCTCAAGGCTCGAGCTACATTGAGTAATGCCTGATGTTTGCGCTCCACAACACCATTCTGCTGTGGTGTATATGTGCATGAAGTTTGATGAATAATGCCCTTCTCATTGTAAAACTCATTCATCAAGAATTCAGGACCATTGTCAGTCCTAATAGCTTTAATCTTCTTATTGAACTGAGTCAATGTGAGGTTATAGAAAGCTGTGAGTTGTGACCTTGTCTCTGACTTATGTTGCATCAAACAAATCCATGTACACCTACTGAAATCATCCACAATGGTGAGAAAGTACTTCTGTTTATTCAGAGAGGGTACAGAGAAAGGACCCCAGATGTCACAATGAATAAGATCAAAAGCCTCTAATGATCTAGAAGTGCTGACTGGAAAAGATGATCTATGATGCTTAGCTAAAGGGCACACCATACAACCCTCAGCATCATTCTTATTTACATCAGGAATCACATCAGTGAGTAAAGCTAATCTAGAAGGTGAAATATGACCAAATCTAGAGTGCCATAAGGCAGGCTTGTGAACAGCATTAGCTTGATGGAGAACTGGTGAAGGAGAAACCTGGAGTCTGTATAAACCAGCATGCTGCTCAGCAATGCCAATCATCTTCTTTGTGTGCATGTCCTGAATGAAGCACAATGGATATGTGAAGGTGAGGCAACAATGAGACAATTGTGCCAATTTGCTGACTGAAATCAGATTGACAGCAAAGTGAGGAACACATAAGACATCCACAAGTGTCAATTCTGAGTTAATAACCACAGTACCAATGTGACTAACAGGAACCTTTCCTCCATTAGGCAAATGCACAAAGGTAGAAGCAACAGAAGTAATGGTGGTAAGGAAAGAAGTAGAATTCACCATGTGATCAGTAGCACCAGAGTCTAGAAGCCACATATCTGCAGGTTTGTGATCAACAAAAGATAACCTGGTGATAGAACAAAAGTGTATACATGAATCAGTAGGTAGAGGATTATGTTTATGAGCTGAAGCAGCAAACTGCTGAGTCTGAGTCTGATTCATGGTAAGACCTTGAACTAAGCTCAATAAGTGTTGATATTGTCCTTGAGTAATAGCACCATCAGAAGGACTCACAACAGGATTCACAACAGCAGTATCAACATTGTGAGCAGCTACTGGAGCGGATGGAAGTCCATTCTTCCCTTTGAATTTGTATCCAGGAGGATATCCATGAAGTTTATAACACCTATCTCTAATGTGTCCTGTAAAATTGCAATAGGTACACACAGGTTTATCCTTCTTAAACTTCGATTGACCTCCTCTATACTGATTACCAGCATAGTTAGCACTATGCACCTCATTTTGTGCACCTGATGCAGGCAAATCCCCTTCCTGAATCATCCTTTGACTCATCATAGCTAATGATTCAGGATGCACTGCACCATAGTTAGCTACAGCTCTCTGTTTTTCCTCTTGAATCACTAGTGAGAATATTTGATTCAATGATGGAAGAGGACTCATCAATAAAATCTGTCCTCTAATACCAGAAAAACTCTCATTTAGGCCCATCAAAAACTTCATAGTCATGTTTCTGGTTTCATTCTCCCTCATAACATTCATACAATTACATGTACATGTCATCATAACACCACATTTGCAAGTAGGCACAGGGCAAAACTGATGATATTCATTCCATAATGAATCTAACTTTGTAAAATAAGAGGTAACAGAATTTTGACCTTGAGTTGTAGAGTAGATCTCCTTCTGTAACTCAAATATTCTAGGTGCATTGCCTTGTGAGAATCTCTCCTTCAAGATCCTCCACATCTCAGCAGCTGTATTCACATAGATGATGCACTGAGCTATATCCTTACTACATGAATTCAGTATCCATGACTGAATCATCAAGTTATTCCTGGACCAAACTGAGTAAATCGGATCATTTATGACTGGAGTGATGAGAGATCCATCGATGAACATCAACTTGTTCTTCGCTCCCAACGCCATCTCCATCGCTCGACTCCACGAATGATAATTGTCACCGTTCAACGGTGGTGTAACCAGCACAGTGCTTGGATTGTCACTGTTGTTGACAAAATAAGGACTAGAGTAACTGTCAGCCATCAATGGCGACGAATTTGACGAATTCGCCGGTGAATTCGCCATCGGTACAAAGTGACCGGAATAAGAAACCGATCAAAACAGAAAAGAAGCAGAGTAGCAGCGGTGATCAGAGCCAAAGCTCTGATACCATGTTGAAACTCATGGTGTGAAGTGATCTTAGCTCAAACGCCATTGTTGAGCCGTAAATGTGAATCATATTATTGCAGAGAAGAGATGAGTACATTGTGTGCTCAATCGTGCAGAATTAAAAAGTGTTACAGAATGAGAGATACATGGTGTGACTTATACAAAAGGAATCTAACTGAAAGTGCAGGGCAAGATATCAAAACTCACTGCTCAAGTTAGCAAAACTCTTAACTAACTTCTAACTGAATTATCCAGCTGGCATCAAGCTGGCCTTGATCTATTTGCTGACTGTGATGATGTCCAACACCCTCAGTAGTCAGTACTGATTTTCTTTTTGGCCATAAATAAATATAAAAGTTACGAGTAATAAACTCCCCCGCTACCTTCACTGCTTATTTTTAACTACCCATGATATATAAATAGTTACAGATACCTTCTCTACTTATTTCTTATTAGCCATGAAATATAAAATATTTACAAATCTCAATTCAGATTTTTAGATTCGTAAAATATGAAAATATTATTTAATTAAAATATAATCTTAAGATCTTAAAAATGAAAAATTGAAAGTCTTTTCTAATTCTTAGTAGTTTTGATATTAAATCTTTATGATTTTCTTCTTATTGAATGTATTGTCATTTTTAATGACCATTAATTTCAGGGGATTAATCCATTATATATAACTTTTCATCTAAAAGCAGAGCTTTTGTATATATAACTTCAATTGTTCCTTATTTATATAAACATTATAGAAATTTTCTGGATACGAGATTCCTACCGATCAACCTTCAGATTCAATAGGTATATGTTAGTAAGGCACATATTTTTCTAATATTTTATTACTTTAATATGTTACATGTTAATAATGTTTTGAAAAAAAAATGATGACGGATAATCTTCCTGCAGCAAATTTATATTAAGGAATAATTATAGCTGATGAAACATAATCCCCTAGGGTCATACCCGTCCACGTAGCCTGATCTCCTGATCCTAACTCTCCCTCACGACCCCCCGTTCTTCTCTCCGAGCCTCCTCGATCCGGCAAACGTCAACAGGTAAATAATTTCAGTACAAGCTTGTGTACCTTACCCCCTCGTTGCACAAACGAATGGATGTCATATTTAACATGCACATGCAGGTACATTCCTACTGACCAAGTAATTAAGGGCCACCGACCTTTTGACCAATCAATGCCCCTCGCTGAGCGAAGATCTTACGTCACGATCCACTATCTAAATGCGTTGTCACTAGCACAATCGCCAATCGCCCCTCTCCCCAATGATGAGGCAAGGAACGAGGGATAATCTGGTGTGAACGGAGCACTGAATGCACCGAGGGACGCATACAAACACCACGTGCCCTACTCTACAAAAGCATTCGAGTGCCTAAAGGCCTCAGCCTAACATGCACGCCGACACGTGCCCTCGGCGTATGTGTTTAAAGGCTGGGGGGTTGTAGCCCCCCCAACTTTTTGGGCCCCTTCTTTTAGTAGTTTATAATTTTGTTTAACAAGAATACAAACAATTAAAGTGAAATTTTGATAAATTACATCTAATTAATGTATCCAACATTTGTGATTAGTTGCGATATTCCATATGTATTCACAATAAATAATTCCTTTTAGAGATCAAATAATTGATACGAGGAGTTTATCTGTAAACCAGTCTATTCACTTATATTATTGTACTGTTGACAAGTGATATTTATTTAGAAAAATCAACACTTGTAATGTCATTGTTTAATTTAATTTATTGTCTTATATGACACTTCTCAGTAAATCTTGTATCTCTACTTTTTACAAATTACTAGCTGAACAGATGATTAAACTTACAAATAAGCGCAATTTTTGCTAGTTTATTTGATGTTAAACATTTTTTATAAATTCTTTAGTTTTTTATATGATGATTAAATATTAAGAAAATAAACCTAAATTTACTCATTCTGGATTTGTTTATCTGGATACGCCACTGCCCTCTGAAAAGGACATCTATACCCCCACATCGCCTTATAAAAGGAGGAGTGGGGGGCTCAACATAAAGGGGACAACAAGAGGAACAACGGCAGCAGCAAGGGCCGGAAGAGCGAGAAGCAAGACGCTTCTGAGTAAGCGATAGCCGTAGGGAGTGAGGAGTGGCCAGTGAGTAGGTGTTAAGTAGGATAGCTTGGTTCAGCACTCGGCCTACGTGAGATTCCCTGGGCTCGAGTCCGCGAGGTTCAAGCTTCAGAGGAACTGCAGGAATCCCTTCAACGAGCGCTCAACGCTTCCCTTGCCAAGCTTGCCGTGTCCAGAGCCGTCCTAGGTCGAGATAGATGTCTGAACAGGCAACGGTGACGCGCGTCGGACCCTTTTAGAAATTTGTGGCGTCATCAATAGTTAAATGTAATATTTTTTAGATTTAGTGTAATTATTGCCACTTTTCATGAGCTAAATGTCCACCCTACTACGGAAAAAGACGACGGCTAATCTTTTAAAAGCAAATTTATAAATATCTCCTAAGATTTAATGTAATATAGTTATAGAAGCTTTCACGAGCTAGCTTTGAAATATTGCAATGACCCCCTCATGAAACCAATGATTACTAAAAATGTTATGAGATATGCATCGAACAATAATAAACTTAAACATCCAATTCTGTCTCGAGTTATAAAATAAAATTTTTTGGTCATGTGTAGATTTAATGTTGTATATAATATGGGGTAATTTATATAATAAGTAGGAATTTTCAAATGAATAAGGAAGGGTCAGTTGAGATCAACCCCTTATCGTTTGGGTTGTTTTGTGAAGTGTCCCCTAACGTTTCAAAAAGAGCACTTTGGCCCATAACGTTTGTAATTTGCCCCCTAAGTCCTTGATCTACCGTTCATTTTTGCCATGTGGCAATCTCTTTCATCCATTAGATTTGGCATCAGGGGGCAAATCACACTTTTTTACAAACGTTAGGGGGCAAAGTGCTCCTTTTGAAACGTTAGGGGACACTTCGCAAAACACCCCAAATATTAAGGGGAAAAATGCAGTTGACCCAATTTGATATATAAAGTTTGCACAATGTCATATTATATCAATTTTTTTTTAAAAAAGTTTTATTTATTTTACATATGAAATAATTTAATTATTTAAATCGGTAAAGACAAAATAATTTTGATATTATAGTTTAAGTTATTGAAAACATAAATTCTCTTTAAGTTTTAAACTATTTTTTGTTATTTCAATTATAAACTTAGAAATTTAAGGTTTCTTAGATACATGTAGAAGTACGCTAAAATCATTGTGAAATTTAACAGAGTTATATAAAGAAGCATATTCAAACGTCATGAACGATTTCATGGATTTTATGGGCGTTTTAGTCATTTTTTTTTCTGTAAAGAAGCTTTTTAGATTTGTACTTAGGTGGTGTTTGCAAGCTCCACTCCAAAGCAGAAGTTCATAATTTAAGGTTATAAAGCTGTAAAATCTTGTTTAATCATAAGTTGAGAGTGTTATAAACAAAAAGAGAAAGCGCACAAAAAGTTGTTAAATTATACTTTCATTTATTAAACATAACCAACACAACATAAAAGTAGGTAAGTGGCAACTTCTAAATTGTTGGCAGTTTTAGTTTTATAAAGGTGCTTGTGTGACTTTAACCTGTTAACCAAACACTAAAGTGCATGCTTAAAGAAAGTTAAAAGAAGATCCTATCTTTTTGAAAAAGTTTACAACCACCACCTTAATAGGGTAGATGAGAGATAGGAAATTTTAACTTTAGGTGGTGTTTGTAAACACTTCTTCGTAATCAGAAGCTCATAATTTAAGTTAAACCTGTAAAATTATGTTTAAGCCATAAGTTGAGGGTGTTTGCAAGATAATCTAAAAGCTCACCATAAGTGGAGGGTGTTTGAAAAAAAATCTAAAAGCTCCTAAAAACTTAGTAAATTTTAAACAAGCTGATTATAGCTTTTTTTAAGAGTTTGCAAACAACACCTTAACTGTACGATGAAAGTGATCATAATCGTTCTTTAGAGTAGCAGAATCCTATAAACTTGAGTAGTTTTCATTATATATATAAGTATAGATAACAAATATAAAAATTACAAAATGCAACTTAAAAAAAACTCTCAAACTAAACCAAAGAGACAATTCCAACGGTGGAATTGAATTGGTTTGGTCAAAATTAACTATATTGACATTTTACAGCAGTAGCAATAATTGAGTAGCAGTCTTGGAGCCCTTGCCAACTTTATCCACAAAAATGACACATTTCCTCTCTCTAATTAGCAAAATTGGCCCTTTTATCATCTATATGTCCGCCACGTGAAAAAAAGGTGCCATTGGTGGCTTGACTAGCTTATAGTTGCTGATCTCTATAATTAGCTTTTTTCTTTTTTTGAAAAATTTGTTAAATAAATACATTGACCTACTAGTAATAATAGCAGTAGAAACTTTAATAATAAAATCTAAATAATATAAAAGAAAGAAATAACTCATTTTTAGCATCAGAAGATTTTCAAGGTATATACACACTATACAGAAATCAAAATAACTAATTTTTATCAACACCACCATTATCACTTCTACGTATTCGAGCAATCATATGAACAATGTTTTAAAGGCGTTCAGTGTAAGGCATAGTATTTTATGAATATCTACGTATTCGAGCAATCTTATGAAAAATGTTTTAAAGGCGTTCAGTGTAAGGCAGAGTATTTTATGAATATAGAGACGAGGTTTGGGGGCAAAAATCCCACTCTTTTCGATAATAAACTTTTGAGAAATATATTTTTATAATAAAAAAACAGAAATGAAAGAAAACAAAATTATTAGTTGAGATGTCATTGATATAAATTAGAAAGAATTAGTACAAAGTTATAAGAAGTACACACGTATTATCCATGCATGTTACTTTACAGATTATCCAAACAGTACAAAGATGACCCTCAATACACTCTACAATTAAAGATACTTATGAGAAGGAAACATAAAACATTAAATAAATACCTAAAAAAACCCACAAAATTATGATCATGATATGATTAAAACATAAAAAATATAAGATGAATTTTAAATTTAGAAAAAAAAAAGTTTAATAAGAAAATCAAACAGTATTCAGTACATTAGTTAATTTATGTGGCATATATTATTTTTAGGCACAACAAGAATGAGAATTCATAAATAAATAAACAAGATCATGAGTAGTTTAGCGACATATTGTTACTAACTTACTATTAGTCTCTCCTACTACTCTACTAATCTCATACAAGTTGCATTAAATTTGAATTTGTTAGAACTGGCGGGACATTTTGGGTTATCACATTTTAAAATATTTATCTAATAGCATTATAAAATTTTGATTATTTCTTTTTAAGTCTATTCCTTAATAACACTATTAATAAGGGACTAAAATGCAATTGGCAATGTGACACGTGTAAAGGGGAATTATTACAATTGTATCTACATTTTACAAAAATATCGACCCTATTCTCTCTATCTCCTCTCTCCTCCAACTCCGACGAGGCTCAGTCTCTCCTTCTCCAACTAATCATCTTCTGCTTAATGTGCTTAATGAAATATGCAGTTGTTGTTGCAAAATGATCACCGTATGTAGCAATAACGTAGTCGGTAGCTGTTGTAGCGCAGCGAGCGAGGACGGCTTTTGCGAAGTGGTTGATCATATCGACTAGCATCGACGGTGCGGCGGCGGCAACGTAGTCAGCAGGTATAGAGTCGGCGGCGGTGAAGCACTCGTCGGCGCTGGTGAAGAAGTAGCAGTCGTTGGCGGAGGATTTGAAGCCGGAGTAGGCGGCGAAGGTGATGAAGCTGGAGTAGGCGGCGAAGGTGACGACGAAGGTGATGAAGCAAGAGGAGTAGGCGGCGAAGGTGACGGCGTAGGTGATGAATCCGGAGGAGTAGGCGGCGAAGGTGACGGCGTAGGTGATGAATCCGGAGGAGTAGGCGGCGTAGGTGATGAATCCGGAGTAGGCAGCGAAATGACCGGAGCGGCGGCGGTGGTGATGGTGGGTGGTGGTGATCTAGCATTATTTGCTACGAGAGCGCAGAGGAGGACGAGCATGAAGAGAATTTTAAACTGTATCATTTTGAATAATGGCGGTAAATGTTTTATTTTTGAATTCAAACCACGTGGTCAGAATGGGAAATTACCGGGAAATTACAATAGGGGTAGTTTAGTCTTTTTAGACATTGAAGAAATATCTCCAGAAAAAAGTAAGCTACGGTATCAAACCAAGATCGTTTTCTTTCCTAATGGATAGCATGGTGCAGCAGAGGCTTCGCGTAAGTGATTTGCAATTAACTTGAAAACTTGTGTACTTCAATTTATTACTGTATGCATATGTATTTGCTGATTTGGGCTCATTAACTAATTATATGAATGATGTAGAGAGCTCCAAGGTACTTTGATCCCCCTGAATGCAGTTTTGCCATCCAGCAATGAGCTTAGTGCAGGCGAGAAACGTAAGAAGAAGAGAAAGAGAAAGCGGTGCTATAATTGTGGTAATATTGGGCACGTTGGAAAACAATGTAAAAGGGTCAGTTCAACACATGCTTCAGATAAATCATTTTTGACTTGCTCTGCATATTTGTTTCTATGCCATTATTGCCAAGATTTTTGTGTAAACCTTATACTAGTGAACTTCATCTTTCCTTGTTTGAATATATTGCAATTAAGTGTTAAAAGAATTCCTTAGTGATGATCAGTAGTTATCATAATACGATGCCTTAACTTGAAAATTGGGTTTCTTCTGTGCATATTTTCAACTGTTAAGCTGCTAGCTGTAGATATGTTTCCGAGATTAATTTTTTATCTGGTGAACTATTTTTTTTTTTTTTTAAGGGAAGGCCTATTCTAATGAAACTGAAAATGGTTTTAGATCTGTGATTATTTGAAAGTTGCTTGCACACACTTTTTAAGTAGAGGAATTATATCCCTATGTATTTGTATAGTTCAAGTGGATTGGTCTTACCCATCAAATAGTCTCCAAAACTATGATTAAGCCTTCTAATGATTCAATATAGAAAGTTGTTGGCCATTCTCCTATTTTAGTATCTGCTTTCTGTGTTTTTCTTTATTTCTTCTTCTTCTTCTTTTTTCTTTCATTTATGCTCCTTTTAATCTTTTAAATTCCTTTTTTGGCAGCGTAAATGCTTCATCTGCTCAATGAAAGGGCACCCGATCACAGACTTTCCAATGAAAAATGTAGAAGTGGATAACCCATCTAGACTGTGTTTGAAATGTGGGAGTACAGGCCATGACATGTGCTCGTGTAGCAATGACTACAATCCTGATGATCTCAAGGCATGTGAACTGGAAGCGGATTCGGTTAGTGATCAGTTGTGGAATTTCATTTGGAATGCACAAATCCATGATAGACACAAGCTTTTACTATAGAAAATTGCTCACAATATCTTGCCTACATCTGCTAGATTGCTTTCTCTTTTCCCAGTTGTCGGTTTGGTTGTGATGCACTGGAAAGTGTTACCCACCTTTTCCTTGAATGTCCTGTGATTAGAGCTTGTTGTTTCTCAAAGTGGGGAAATCGGATTGAGTCTGCTCACTGCTCTCATATTGTGGACTGGTTGAGGTGTTTACTCAAAAAAAAAAAAAATCAGAATTTTTCCCTTCGAATGTGATCAAGGAGGAATTTCTTGTCTTTTTTGTGTGTTGCTTGGATTCTGTTTGGCAGTCACGTAATAAAATCTTATTTGAATCATTTGTTCCTGATGTAGGAGAACTTGTTAAAGACATTTTACGCAAGGCAGATGAACATTGGAAGGCTCAAACTAAAAAAAAAATCTTAAGCACATTTCCACCCGTGAGCATCATTTTATGTTTTATATTCAGAATTTATATATATGTGTGTGTGTGTGTCCTTTTGGTGTTTGTATTTACAAATATGTTAATATGCATGTGTGTTCTCTAAGGAACATAGTGTAAGATTTACAAAACTAAAAAGCTCCTCTTGGACCCCTATAAGATGCACCCATAGAAGATTATATTATTTTGTTTTCTGCAAGTCATTTTACTCGCAACTTTATTTGAGACGTCCAAATTACACATTTAACCAATATTACTCATGTATTTGAGGCAAATCTTTTATGTGTCTTGGCTCCAATTGGCTCTGTAACTGTGATCTGTTTATCTGGAATCTTCTTGTGATGCACAACGGATGCAAGAGTTTGGCTAGATATTTTCATCACACTACACATGCCATTACTTCTATCACTGAAGCATTCACAAAATAGAGACAGTGTCATGAATGAAAGTTTCATCTATCATGTGCTCCTAATTCATATGCTCTTCATCAATTTCAGGATCCTCTAAACATACAGAATTTACGTTCTAACATTCAACAATATGAATTCACAACCAAAGCATAAAATTAAATAAAAAAAAAATCAATTTCGCAACAAATAAACCAACAAGAATTTTTGCAAAAGAGTAAAAGATCAAACAAAAGGTATCAAAAGCTTGTAACCTTTGCTTCTCTCGAAATGAAACAATTACATAAATTAGAAACACATCTAAGATAAGAAATAAAAAAGAATTGAAGAACTGCCTCACCCTCAAATCGTTGCAATTCGAATGAGAAGAGTTCGATTCTTTCCACAATACAAATCAAGAGAATCTGGTAAAGATGGAGAGAAGATTATGGGAGGATCATCACAAATCGTGGAGTATATTCCTCTTTCGATTTGGACGAGGATGAAGAGGGTAGATTAGGAAGGTTGTCTGTTTAATGAGGACATTTTAGTCATGGTTTAGGCAAATAATTCTCCCAGAAAATGTGAAAAACTTATTTTGGGGGGGGGGGGGGGGGGGGTGACAATAAATTATCTCAGAATTTTCGGTCAAAATTTAAAATCTATCATGCCTACCAAACGACGGATAAGTTGGGATAAAGAGAGTACCTTATCTTTGGAACCAAACTCTTCCTAAGTTTGTATGTCCAGTCACATAGATGAGGTTCTTATTCATATTACACTGTTAAGGAGATTAATCCTAAGACGAAGTTATGGGGAGGTCATTTCGATATAGCTCAGTCTTGAGGAGTTCGAGTGGAACCTCGAATGATTAAGCCTATAGTTGCAGTAAGATGGTATAATCATATTGGTAAATTTTGCTTTTGGACCTTCAAAGATTTTTATGTTGAATGCCTTGATGATTTGAGGAACCAAAAATGGAGTGGAAGGCTAATAGAAGGCCAATAAGCTATGAGAATGGAGCCGGAACCCTTGCCAAATATTGAGCTTCACCTTGGAAGGCTAATTGAAGGTTTGTGCTTCTGTAAATACACAGGTATATTACAAATTCAAAGTGTTAGTTTGGTTCCTGCAACCTTGGAAGGTCTAAGGTCCTAGGAAGTTTCCTTTCCACAACAGGTGCATTTGTAGGTGTCCATTGTTCTTATTTCCAGAGGTTTCCTTTTTCATATTCAGGGTCCCTTGATATATATAATGAACATGTCTTGTGCTATTTCTTGTATTATATTGGAGCTTGCAGAAGGCAAGTACAAGATAGGAACATAGTATACCTTAATTATGCTTTATTTCTCATATTAATGATGTGAAAAAGGAAAAATATTGTCATTTTTTTTGTTCATTTTTTCCTAAGCATAATTCTTCTGTTGCTAGCAAGCTTTAATATCTCGAAGCAAGTTCTACTTCTCTAGTGCATACTGTGTGTTACTATACTTATTAACAGATTTCCTGCTTGACAATAGTTTCGACTTTGATTTGATTTGGAGCAGGAAAGGTTAAGCATACATTATTATTACCTTTGAAGAGAGAATCACGGATGCACAGATATTGAAGCATGTGTTGTTTTGAGGTATTGATCTGCTTACTTTTATAATTATATTTAGTTTTGTATTCATTGATTTATGTTAATTTATTGCGTTACACGCTCTTTGATGCCTCATTAGAGTAAAGTTTAGGTTTGAACTTTAAGTGAAAAGGACGAATTTCTTATGTTTTTAGTTATTAACCTTGGGAAAGGCTAAAAGCTAACTGCGATGTCATTCACATGTAGGAAAATTTGGTCCACGTAGCGAGTGTTGAAGATCCCTGCTCAATGGAAAAGATTATACTTTATCGAAGACATAACTTTATGTTGGTGGCATTGGTTGAGTTGTGGTTTTGATGTTTGCAATTTTTCGTCTGTTTATCTCTTTTTTTGTCTGTATATTTCCCTACATCTTTTTATGTGTTTGAAGGTGAATCCTCTTTTAGCATAATACACAGACACTCTTGAGGTGTAATCTTCGTAGCATTTCTCTGATTGGAAATGGACATATCTACATTTGTACTTTTGATCTTAATGAAAGTAGATTTTTTTTTTTTTGATGTATTTACCATTCTATTTAGTTGCAACCGATTTTGGATAATTTGGTTTGTTTCAGAATATCTTTATGTTAACTTATTCATATTTAGGGCATAAAAATTGAATATCTAAATGGAATGCATTTGAGAAATTAGGCTGGTTTCGAAAAATATTCATAGGCAGGGGCATATAATTTTAAAATTAAAAATATATTATATACGATGGTTTTGAGACTGTCGACAATCACTTTTCTCGACGGGTCATTTACAAGTAAAAGTATATATGATGTCTTTTTAGCCGACACCTGTGTGACGGTCGTAAAACCGTCGAGAAAAGTATTGTCGATGGTTTTGTGCTATATGCGATGGTTATTAACCCTCGTATAAAGGGTTATTTGTTGTAGTGGGGCTGAGTTTTTTTGGGGAAACAGGCCCTACTCGGCCCTATTTATATATTAAGGCCCAGCACTCAGGCGTGCCAGGTCTGGGCGATTCGGGGCCTAGTCCGGTCCAGCTAGGCCCCCTGCCTATCGCTAGCTAGTACCATCATCAGGCAGATATCACCAAGTATAGTATAAAGCAACACAAAGCAAATTCCCATTTCTTGCATGAGTCTTATAAGATAACATTAACTTAACGAAATAGTTCATCTACTATTATCTCAAAACTATCCAAATACAAGGGTTTATAAAGCGATAAATGTTTCAACAAGATAACTTTGGACCAGAATCAAAAGTTGTTGATGATGCAAAACAGAATAGCCTTGGACCGGATCAAAGTTGTTGATGAGACGTTGACTTCGTTTTGGTTGTGCAACATATCACCATTCACATCTTTTTAGATGAAGTACGTCTTTTCCTCTTTGCCCACTGAACAGAAGCCTCATATTCTTGAATCGAAAGTCCAGGGCGACTAAGCTGCAAGTCCATGTCCACCTCAGGACTTGCTCGTGCTACTTGATCAGCTGCATCATCGAAAAAAAAAAAAAGTGCATTTTGAACCAAAAGTCGATCAGATGAAAAATTGTTTCGTTAGAAAATCAACATATGATGCAAGAAGAAGGCAAGTTACGAAGAGATGCATAGACATAAATTTCAACTTTGAGACAACGGCTAGTCTTACATTGTAAAAGAGAAGGTAAAAGTTTTAGGTCACCTTGTGAAGCGTCAAGATTATGAACATTCTTTGAAGGGGCAGCACGGGCTGGGCGCTTTTTCACATAGTTTTCTTGCAAAGGCTTTGGGATTTGGAAGGAAAACTGTGACATGTCAAAGCCTGCTTGAGCATACTCTGGGTGTTGATGCAGGTACCTTGAACGAGATCACCACAAATGCGATGAAGAAATATTAGGAAAACAATGATCCAAACTGATAAAAATGGCGGATCATTTTTTACTCCACAAAACACAGAAGTTGAAGTACTACCTCCTGATTCCCACCAAAGATCGAAGTGTCTCCCCTGAGGGTGCAATATAATATCTGTGGAGATCTCAATACAAGATGAAGTAGTATTAGAGGGAAACCCTTCAAGATAATAACAAATACGACATTACGACTAAATCATAATGTAATTCACATTGATCCAACCAAAATCAAGATTCTAAGAATTTATGTTTTGGAGTCTCAATATGGTTTATAAGTTGAAGTAGATTGGTCCTTAAGTTTCTTTTGAAGAACTCCAAGCAAATCAGTCGTTAGATGGGCAGGTTTGAAGCTAGATTTTAGCCGTACAGAATGTACAGATTCGCCCTTTAACAAGTTCAAGCAGAGGTTCTGAAAATTTTCTTTTAATTCTTAGAATACACATAAAACCTTTTAACAAGTAGCTAGGGAAATCTAATAGTAATAACAAGTTGAAGCAACAACAAAAGTTCCAAGCAAATCAGTTGCCTTATAAGCTAATACACGTCTAGGTGAAAAATGACAGATGTAAATTACAATTAGACTCTTAAAGAAACTAATTAACAACAAGCACATCCCTGACAATTTCAGAAAATTTGATTATAGGTCCAGATACGGGTTAAGCTTATAACCATAAAACAGATAGTGTTCTGTTTGAAGACTGCAGTAAAATTGACCATATGTGCTGCACACAAGACGTATCCTTTAATGTGCATATTTTCCAGTAAAACTTCTATTCTCTAAGCATAAATATTCAAAAAACTAATGGTGCAGGGTTCTGGACATCCAGGGAAATTTTATTCTGCGACCGGAACAACTCCTCAGATTGGAAAGAGTATTTAAGAAAGAAAGAAGAGAATGGAGGTGGGAATAAAATTTGCTTTAAGAACATATGACTGTTCCTATCCAACTAACTAATAAGGAATTCTTTTTATTTTTTATTTTCAGCTTAAGAACGCTTATTTGTTCACTGAAGCACTAAAATAACTTAATGCAGCTTTGTCTCAAAATCCAATATATCGAACTCCGCTACAGTGTGCTGCAATATGTGCTCCTAGTGTGTTTTAGAGCATTAAACAGATGCATGAATATGAAGGATGAGCTAAACTAGTTGTCAATTATATGATCAACTTATTCTTGAACTTCTTCTGGTCAGATATGATTTCTATGTTTTTTGATAAGGATTTATCGTTGAAAAGAACGAAGTCACCTTTTCTTAAGTTGCATCCCAACTAATGAAAGGCTTAAAGACGTTAGTTAAACCAATAAATAGAAGAAACAGGATACTTACACATCTGCAAACTTTGAGCTTCCTTCACTTCTGATTTTCACAAGGCGTTGCCATCCCGCAGGGGGTTGGGCAATGTTAGGCTTGTCAATCGCCCAAAGTCTACTTCCATCTGCCATTATATCAGGAGGATCATCACATGATATCTCAGGTCGCCATTCACGAGCAGTTTGACAAAAAAAGGGTCGTTCCAAAACGTGTCCTCGTATTTCCTCATACTTTTCCTTTGTTGGAACGATTCTCCATTTGTAACAGATGGCGCACTGAACAGTGAATATCCCAACAGCTGGCAAAACCTTCGGTGTCTTGCTTGTATCGCCAATAGGGTCAGCATGAGTTTCTGCTTCACTTCCATTGGCAGCAGGATTATAAGGCACATGCAACGACTTGTTTAAGGCATTTGATGGTTCTTCCACGTTATTCAGATGATTAGCACCAGTTGAAGAGCTGCTCATTCCCTTTAATTTTCTCGATTTTTTTAGTGGCTGACGCTGCACTGCTGCCTCTTTCATCACTCGAGCTCCTGGAATATGAACAGAAACTATATTCAGGTTTGTGAATAATTTATTAGCATACGGCACTCTTTATCATGTGAAAGCTTCAGTAACCACCAAATCAGAAAGGTGTATATTTCAGATGAGACACTGAAAATCTCAATGAATGTATCAGAACCACTGTCTTGGACAGGGAATACGGAGAAGAGTCTTAATCTCACAGGGAGCATTCTCAGATCATCATCGCATGTTGTTACTTAAGCATGTAAACAGAGGCAAAATGTTTTAGGAAATTTAAATTTTGCAATAGATAATCATAATTATGCCAGTACCATTACTTCATGTTCTGTAATTTAGGCAAAAACAACTAAACTTCTGAAGACACACCGATGAATACATTTGTCTATGTTCTCCATATTATAGGACTGAATGCATAAGTATGTCATGTGCAATCTCAAATCAACAATAAGGGAAATCTACTCTAATCGATCTCTTTTGTGCTTATGAGGACATTAAATAAAGCATCAATTATCACACACTACAAGCACCTCAATGTAAAGCACACAAAGAACTGAAAGGTATAAATGATAATATACTAATCCATAGTATCAAAAAAGGCTTATTTCAGGACTACTACTGGATCCAAACTCATCCCTCGGTTGAAACCAACTTAGACAACAGTAACACTGCAAGCAATTCAATACAAAGTATATTACCAAGATCACGGTATAGGCCCTGATTTAGAATTCGACTCTTGTAGCACAGATACGAGAATTGCAACTAATATTACCTCCTCTATAAGAGAATACAGCTTTTATTTGTAAAGTTAGGTGGCCGAGGAAAAATACAAAATTTGGTAGCACCATAAAGCTGTTTCAGCAAGAAATATTGCGCATTTCACGGACTTGGCACAAGTTTCTGCTGACCCATCCGGGTCAGGGGACCTAAAGTCTCGATATCAAACAAAAGCAAGATGTCGCAAGAAGACAAAAGTCAGTAAAGCAATTCACAATATTCTCGTTCAAATATCTTTCCAAGGATGGTAGAGGCGAAAATTTCTAGATGTTGGCGGTTCCTTCAATGCTATTCATTCCTAATTTTTCACATTATTCCGAATAAAGCAATATCCGTGATATTACATACTAGTAATTAAAGCTTCTTTCACAGCACAAAAAAAAAAAAAAACTTGAAAATATGATTTATAACACGGATTTGGTAATATATGTTACATTAAGCCCCCTAACCAAAAAAGAGGTCTTGGTTTGAAACCCACCGCCACACACTTTCCACAAAATGTCCCATGTCAGGCGTAACGAAAAATTTACATCACGTGAAAGAGCATGTTGAAGAATACAAATAAATAAATTAATAAACGCCAATCATGTCTGCAAGCTTAAGCTTTTAGATGAGACGGTACTTCAACAAGCTTCACCTTCAAAATCAGACCTTTGCTTCAACACTAATAGAGCTTAACAACCAAGCTAAACCAAATTTCTCTTAGTCTTTAGGGCAATTTCTAAATACTAGTAACTATTCACCTGATTAGTACATACATTCACACACCAACAGTCCATACTGTCAAGGCATGCAAGATACAGAAAAATGCCGTTCTCCACGAGTGAAAAATTGCATTTCATGTACTCAACATAACAAAAAATGACCCAAAAATCCTTGTTCTAAAATACCAAGAAACATTGAAGTCATTAACAAAGATGCTAAAATGAGGAAACTACATAAAGCATCAATTATCACACACTACAAGCATTTCAATGTAAAGCACACAAAAAACTGAAAGGTATAAATGATAATATACTAATCCATAGTATCAAAGAAGGCTGATTTCAGGACTACTAATGGATCCAAACTCATACCCCGGTTGAAACCAACTTAGACAACAATAATGCTGCAAACAATTCAATACAAAATATATTACCAAGATTATGGTATAGGCCCTGATTTAGGAATCCGACTCTTGTAGCACAAATACGAGAATCGCAACTAAGATTATCTCCTATACAAGAGAACACAGCTTTTATTTATAACGTTAGGTGGCCAAGGAAAAATACAAAATATGGTAGCACCATAAAGCTGTTGCAACCAAAAATATTGCGCATTTCACGGACTCAGTGCAAGTTTCTGCTGAACCTCCGGGTCAGGGGACCTAAAGTCTCGATATCAAACAAAAGCAAGACGTCACAAGAAGCCAAAAGTCAGTAAAGCAATTCACGTGATTCTCGTTTGAATATCTTTCCAAGGATTGTATAGCATATTATAATTGAAGGGTTGGTTACTACATCATAGAGGTATAAAATTTCTTGATGCTCACGGTTTATTCAATGCTATTCATTCCTAACTTTTCACATTATTCGAAGTAAAGCAATATCCAGGATATTACGTATTAGTAATTAAAGCTTCTTACACAGCCCAAAAAAAAATAAAAATTTGAATATTTATTTACAAAATGGATTTGGTAATATATACTACGATAAAACGGTAGCAATATGAATGTGGATGCATGAAAACAACAAAAGTTTACCGAAATATCCATTTGTTGAAAAAAATTATAAATAGTAAATCTATTTATCGTAATATCAATGACAATGTGCCAAAAGCACAACACAATTTTGATGGAAAAGATATATAAATTAACAAATACCAGTCATCACAACAAATTTAAAGCTTTTAGATGAGACAATAGTTGGTTATCGAGCTCATGCCACAAAATAGGTCCTAGTTCGAATCCCACGGCCACTCACTTTCCAAAAATATTAGGCGTAACAAAAAATTTGCATCACGTGAAGGAGCATG
This sequence comes from Misopates orontium, assembly GCA_946800315.1. Lineage (NCBI taxonomy): Eukaryota > Viridiplantae > Streptophyta > Magnoliopsida > Lamiales > Plantaginaceae > Misopates > Misopates orontium. The sequence goes on along the minus strand of OX326950.1, from coordinate 7,019,674 downwards.
TTCGAGAATACAGATAAATAAATTAATAAATGTCAATCATCTCTGCAAGCTTACGCTTTTAGACGAGACGGGTACTTCAACTAGTTTCGGCTTCAAAAATCAGATCTTTGCGTCAACACTAACAAACCAAGCTAGAAAACTTTTCACGCGATAATTAGTACATTACATTCACACACCAACAAAACCATATTGTCAACTCAAGGCATAAAAACATGTCATTCACCACGAGTGACAAAAAAAAAAATTGCATTACATGTACTAAACATAAAAAAGAAAAAGACCCTGAAATTAATCCCTGTTCTAAAAAAGTACCAAGAAACATTTAAAGTCTTTAACAAATGAACAAGAGAATCCACACAACTCAACAGGTTTTTTATTTAATGATAAACAAAAAATTAAAATAAACAAAAATTCTTCATCTCCTGCACAAAAAAAAAAAAGAGACGGCTGTATTACCTGCGTGGACACCAAAACTTGATAATTGACGTCTCAGCCATATCTGCAGCCTTCTTCACCTTCTCGAAAAGCTCAATCAGCTCCTTCTCCATTATTGATCACACTCTATCGGAACCAAAACAGCAGAAGATATCTCCGTAAGATTCTACCTAACCAATAGCAGCAAGAATTTTTTTTGTTTCTTGTATTTTTTTTTTAATTTTTTATTTATCATTAAATCAGATTTTAAAATAAAAAAATGTTTATAACTCAAATTTATAAATACAATTCCTTATATAAATTTGTGGATTTAAGTTTTTTTTTAATTGCACGTGTGGCAGTATATGTGGAGTATTGCTTACGTGGTGGGTTGACTTGGGTCAAAATTCCCAAATTTTCTGCCATGTCACGCCCACTTAAGCAATTTAGGCTGAATTTAGAATTTTCGCCGGAGTACTCAAATTGACAAAATCGCCGACTTAAGGCACCAAAAATGATGGATGCCACAATAAGGCACCATGTTTAAAATTGTGCCAAGTAAGGCACCAAAAATGAATTAATCCCGACCGTTATTTCTGACCAAAAAAGTCATTAAACATTAAAAATAAATTTACAAGAAAAATAAAGCAATTTTTTTTTACTTGATATAAACATTTTTATAGTTATTATTTACAAGTTTGTCAAATAAATAACTAATTATGTTAGCTTTATGCATCTTTATTCCCGACGGTTTTAAAGCATCGGAAAACTTGTTGAAACCGGCAAGAATTTTATTATATACGACGGTTTTTAAAGAGTCGAAAAAAAAAAAAAAAGACATCGTGAAAAGGCTAAAATGTTGTGGTGAAGATCTAGACTAAGAATAAACTAGAGCCACATGAAGTAGTTGTGAACAATTATAATAGACGTCAAAAATCGATAAAGAGGGAGTCTAATGTTTTTGGTACAAGGCATGTATAAGCTTCTTCAGTTTAGAGCTTACCCAGAACGTACGATTGGCTTATGACCAACCCACGTGATGAGACCAAAGTTAATATGGACCCACAAGTGAGGGGCTTGTTAAGAAGTGTCACACATTGCTTGGAAAAAAGCATGTGTTATTGTTTATAAATATAAGTCCTCTCCACTAAATAAGCATTTTACGGGGATAAATATTGGGCTTCCGTTTCTATCAGATTCTGTTGGACTAAATGCCTTGTCAATTAGGTCAAACTCACTGAACCACGTTAAAATCATGCTTGTCATTTTTACTTTATGCTTTGTTGTTTCTGCGTTTCAACACATTATGTTACAGCGACGATCAACTACAAAAATAGAATTATAAAAATTACACTTATTGACATTGCTCAAGAGGCGATGTGAAGGTTTTACATATGAAGTTAATTTGTGAATGCACACATATATCAAATGTTGATTTACCCATCCTTATAAACTGATCAAGAGTTCAATATATTGTTTGCATTGACCATCTACACACACATATGGAGAATTTCATGTAAAATTCTGATTAACCATCGAGTTGGAACTTAGTTGTATCATCACTCTAACTCATTACAGTGTCACTTTTTGGTCTAAAGTGTGAAAATAAATCTCTGGCTTGAATGGTGAAATGCAGTATATTGCGTAAGTTTGGTTAGCTCATTGAGTTTCTTTTCTTGCGTCGTCCTTTTTACTCGAGGATGAACAATGAGATAAGTTTGGGGGTGTTTGATAAGTGTGTAAAACAAATCATAATTCCAGACAATTTCACTTGTCAATTGTTCAATTAATCTAGTCATTTTCGTGTCACTTTAGCACTCGTTTTATGTTTCATTTGTTAGGAACAATACTTGACAAAAAGGAGCAACCTTGGTCGATAGCTGCTAATTTATTTGCAAAAGAATTAGAAAGTATCTCATACACCATTGAAATTCTAAATGCATGTTTAAAAGAAAAGCGGGCCGTGAAATTCGGTAGCCTCAAGATAAAGATATGGTTAAAATGGTGCAGTGACAGAAACTGGTGAAGAGGCATGACTCACGCGTTTGTGTGGAACATTTGGGTAGAAATTCTCAAGAAATGGTTGTTTTGTTATTTTATAAGAAGACATATATAAGGCCAACGACACAAGGAGTATAATATAGACGGAAGGTTGAAGACGAAGACTTCACAATGGAACTCAATCTATATTTGTCTTTCCTTCTTTTTTTCCAACACTATTCACTTTGTGTAATTGTACTTTAGCTATCATAGATTAAATTTCTCGTTCTTAGGTTTGGAATGTAGCTGAATTTTACTTTCTTGAACTCGTGCTCTTAGGTTGGTTAATTAATTGAGTGATTATTGATATTTTTATATTCTTGTCCTAATGCTTTTATATATGTACTTACTATATGAATGATTGGACACCTTTGAGAAGACTCGACGGGGATATCTCTTATAATTTGTATCTTATGGATAAATAAACTATACTCTACAATCTACATGATATTCGATAGATCAATACTCGTGCGTCACCTTATATATGACTGAAGTGGCAGCTAGCGTAGTTGCAATCACACATTCAATTGCGTTTGCACATCCTCGACTCCTGCGACCCGTTGCTGCTTATTTGTAGTTTGCAGACTCGTAGATCTAACATTTTACAATTATCGATTTAAAATTAAAGCAAGCATTTGCAATGAAAATACTTTATTACTTTTAACTACTTAATATTTTTTGGCTAATAAAGTAAGTAACGAATTTCAGTAACTATTTTATATTTGAGTTTTTTGGCACAATATGATATTTTGTTATGCGAAATAGACACATTATATTCATGTGAAAACAAAAGACAAATTATCTTGTGTGCGTTTTAAACGGTGTAAACTACCTCCGTTTGTAACTCAATTGCAATAAACTGAGAATACAGGGCGGATTTTAACCCATATATAATATTTTTACTACTTTCTCTTAAACAATATTTATTTTTTGTTTTAACTTTAAATTACCAAAAATGAAAAGAAAAACACTAACATTACACCCTAAATGACGGAAAAAAGAAGAAGAAAATACTGAAAAATACCAAATGTTTACAAATTACACAAAAAAGATAATAGGGGGCGGTACTGAGCGATTTTAAAAATCACAAGAGATGATTTGACTCTATATTTGCAGGCGGTATTTGTCTTGTGTAATATGTCATAATTAGTTCTATAATATTTTATGATTCATAGAAAATAAAAAGTGAAGGTAGCCTGGTGCAACCGTGCAAGTTTATTGGCTAGTACTGTAACTATTTTTAGATATAAAGTATGCATCTATGAAATAATTAGTACTAGTTACAAGTAAAGACCTATGTGACAATTCAGCTTTTCTTATCCATACATGAAGTCTATTGTAATCCATTACATTATTCAGCATAATCGAAGTAACTAATGTTATAGTTGCATAACATTAATGCATATCAAGGAACCTTTTTTCAATCTTCCATGTATGAAGGTTGAATATTTCACTCCCTATAGGAGCCTTGAATATTTCATGTACACTGACACGAGCAACCAACTTCAATGGGAATCTGCGTCGACTAATCCAGCCACCAATGACCGAAAATTACTTTGGCGCAATGCAATCGAGTATGCGATTGCAAGAAGCCTGTCGCGGGAGCTCGTGACTAGGCCGTTAGGCTATGCTGTTGGTAAAGTACTACAAGCCGTTGATAAGGCCTTATTAATGACTTGTTGTAATTTACCAACGGCATAGCCTAACGGACTAGTCACGAGCTCTTCTGACTGACCCTACCCATTGACAGACCTACCTGACATGATGGCTGAATTAGCTTGCGTATGTCGACCCAAATTCCCATTTGAAGTTGGCTGCTCATGTGCGTGTACATCTCCATAATTGCCCCGCTACCGATTCATATTGACTGGAGGAGTATACTGTTGTGACAAGAGCAACGAAACCTATTTGGTCAGTCGGTTTCCATTTTGAGTTGTGACTAATGAGAGAACTACTTTGAAGAGTGAAAGTTCAAGATAATTAATTGTGGACTAATGTTGCACATATCCTACGGTATTTATAGAGTGGTTTTCGTTTCGGTTGCCAATTTTTTATTGATGACCTAATAATATTCAGTGATAATTTAGTTTTGCTGGGGTAAATTTACAAATTGTTTTTACTCTGCTTTCCAAATTTCTAGCACCTTTAACATGATTAAAGTTATACATAGCTTCAAATATATATTGTAATAATTGTATCAGCCCACACAAATTGACTCTGTAGTTTAATATATTGATACTTAGCTTGATACCGTAACCATGGATCAAAGTTTCATTTCTTTTGCACGATAATATCGAATCGTTTCCGTTTTTGAGTCTATGGAAACGAAACATATAAGTATTTTTTACGTCTATTATTACAACATTTTTTTACGAATCTTTCGAAACATCTCAAAAAGATCTCAAAATATTGCGAAAAGTTTCTAATAATTAACCTGCCGAAACATGTCATCGCAACGAAAATTTGATCCATAACCGTAACTAATAGAGGAGATGTTTCCATCGAACTAAAAAATCTATTTAGGCATAAATTTGTAGAAATTGTGGTTTTCACATATTTTATGTGCATGGCATGCTAAATTTATTATCGTAAGATATTTGAGTTTTTCATAAATTTGGTCAGAGCGAGATTATGTCTCATCTTGATGCATGTTGTGGAAGGTAATTGGCCTGATTTGTGACTTTGTTTAGCAAACACGTTTTTTTCGGAAAGCAAAACAATCTTTTGTTCTAATTCTCTAGTAAGTACGTGATTCATGAGTATTTTTTTATTTGCAAGTTTCCTTTTCAAAAGATCACATTACAAATCACACTTTCTTTTTTTTAACCCCGGAGGGACCCATGAAAAATCTGAGATACGACCTCTCTATCTCTCGTTATAAAAATGAAATTGGCACACGACTTTTTTACTGTTTTTCCAGCTGAGGCCTGGGAAAGGATACGCCGCTGATCTTCCGGTCCACATTATTCCTCCTATTTGTATATATATGGCAAAAATGCAAAATATGTTCAGTAAAGTGTATACTTATGTCAGTATGTGTATAGTTTAGCTTGTCCCGCATGATCAAAAGCGTGTCTGATGTGTATTCGTGTTCCTCTAGTAAACTGTATACTTATGTGTATAGTCTAGCTCGTCCCGCATGATCAAAAGCGTGTCTGATGTGTATCCGTGTTCCTCTTGTTATGTGGAACACGAGACACGTTTGACCACGTGGAATGACAGTATACACGTAGGTATACACGCCGGACAAAGGCTCGTTCGCAACCCAATTGGCCATAAATTACAAACGAAGTTATACATGTCCAATATAATTACTTGTCTATTTACATTACACAAGAACATCAAGATTTCGAATTTATACTTTAGAGTATAGCAATAGTGATCTCTTACATTAAAGATTCTACGGTTCAATAAAAAGAAAAAAATGCTAAGACTTGGCTTATGAGCTGTCTGACATGTCAGTTGTCTTTATATACAAAATGGAACTAGCATATGATTCTTTTTTTTTTTTTTGATGATGAAATAGGCTTGAAAGATCAAAGTTCAAAGCAGAGGATGAATTTGCCCCACAAACAAATCACAGGTGAAATGATCACTATGCAATATATAGTTCATCAAGCCAAGATATCACCAAGTACAATATAAAGCAACAAAAAGAAAGATTCCCATTTCCTGCATAATTGTTCAGTCAACATGAAATTAGCAACATAGTTCATCTACATAGATCTCAGACCTATTTACACGGACTTTCAACAGAATAACGTTGGACCAGATTAAAGTTGTTGATGGGACTCTTCCACGTTGACCTCATTTTAGTTTTGCAACATATCGCCATTGAACATCCTTTTAGATGGAGTACTTCTTTTCCTCTTTGACGACTGAGCTTCTTGCCTCGTATCAAAAGAGTCAAAGCCTTGAGTTGAAAGCCCAGGTCGACTAAGCTGCAACTCCATCTCCACCTCAGGACTTGCCCATGCTATTTGATCAGCTGCATCATCGAAGAAAAAAAAGTGCATTTTAAACCAAAAGTCCAATCACATGAAAAATCATTTCGTTAGAATATCAACATATTATGCAAGAATAAGGCAAGTTACGAAGAGATGCATAGACATAAATTTCAACTCTGAGGCAACGTCTAGTCTTACATTTTCAATGAGAAGGTAAAAGTTTCAAGTCACCTGGTGAAGCGTCGAGACTATGAACATCGTTTGGAGGGGAAGCACGGGCTGGGCGCTTTTTCACATAGTTTTCTTGCAAAGGCTTTGGGGTTAGGAAGGAAAACTGTGACAAGTCAAAGCCTTCTTCAGCAGCATATTCCGGATGTTTATTAAGGTACCTTGAAAGAGATCACCACAAACCCCACCATGAAATATTACGAAAATAATGATCCAAACTTGAATAAAAATGGCGAATCATTTTATCCACAAAACACAGAAGTTAAGGCACTACCTCCTGATTTCTGCCAAAGATCGAAGTCTCTTCCCTGAGGGTGAAATATAATATCTGTGAAGATCTCAGCACAAGATGAAGTAGAATTAGAGAGAAACCCTTCAAAATAATAACTAATGCAATATTCTTACTAAATCATAATGTAATTCATATTGATGCATCCAATATCAAGATTCTAAGAACTCAAGTTTCAGATTTCTGTTGAAGAACTCCAAGCAAATCGGTTGTTAAATAGGCAGGTTTCAAGCTAGATTTTAGCCGTAAAGAATGTGCAGATTCTCCCTTTAACAGGTTCAAGCAGAGGTTCTGAAATCTTTCTTCATTCTTAGAATACGCATAAAACCTTTTAACAAGTAGCGAATAAAAATAGGGATAAATGCGTCAAACACCCTAACCTATACCCTGTTTCTCAATGTGCACCCTAACGTATTAGAATGTGCGATTTACATCCTAACGTTTCAAAAGGTGTGCACTTTGCACCATGGTCAATATTCCGTCCAAAACTAACGGAATATTTCATTTCGTTCCCTTAGACGTAAGGTGTACATAGAACAAAAGACAATACGTTGAGATGTACATAGCACAAATGACAATACGTCAGGGTGCACATTGCACATGCGACAATACGTTAGGGTGTACAACGCACAAATAATAGAATCAAAAATAGAATATTTTGTTACTTTTGGACGGAATGTTGACCATAGTGCAAAGTGCACTCTTTTTGAAACGTTAGGGTGTAAATTGCACATTCTAATACGTTAGGGTGCACATTGAGAAACAGGGTATAGGTTAGGGTGTTTGACGCATTTATCTCATAAAAATAACTTACGCAGCTTTGTCTCAAAATCCAATATATAGAAAACTCCGCTATAGAGTGTTGCAATATGTGCTCCTGGTGTGTTTTAGAGCATTAAACGGATGCCCGAATATGCAGGATGTGCTAAACTAGTCGTCAGTTATATGATTTCAACATAAGTTCATAAGGATTTATCCTTGAAAACAACAAATTCACCTTTTCTATAAGTTGCATCCCAACTAATGAAAGGCTTAAAGAAGTTAGTCAAATAAATAGAAGAAATAAAAGAAATAGGATACGTACACATCTGCAAACTTGGAGCCTCCTACACCTCTGATTCTCAAAAGTCGTTGCCATCCCTCAGGGGTTTGGGCAATGTTAGGCTTGTCAATCGCCCAAAGTCTACTTCCATCTGGCATTATATCAGGAGGATCATCACATGATATCTCAGGTCGCCATTCACGAGCAGTTTCACAAAAAAAGGGTTGTTCCAAAATGTGTCCTCGTATTTCCTCATACTTTTCCTTTGTTGGAACGATTCTCCATTTGTAACAGATGGCACACTGAACAGTGAATGCCCCAACAGCTGGCAAAACCCTTGGTGTCTTGCTTGAGAAGGGATGTTCTCTTTCGACAGATGGACTTGTATAGCCGATAGGGTCAGCATGAGTTTCTGCTTCACTTCCATTGGCAGCAGGATTATAAAGCACCAACTGACGTTGAGAATTTTCAGAAGATAGAGTTTTTTCGTTTTGATTTCCTTGCACTTCAGCAGAAGTAAGCTCTACTTGGTCCTGAGAAGAGGTTCTCGAACTACCAGGAAGATGAGAACTGTTTAAGGCATTTGATGGTTCTTCCACATTATTCAGATGATCAGCAACAGTTGAAGAGTTGCTCACTCCCTTTGACTTTATCGAAATTTTTAGTGGCCGACGCTGCACTGCTGCCTCTTTCATCACTCAAGCTCCTGGAATATGAAACGAAACTATGTTCAGGTTTATGAATAAATTATTAGCACATGGCACTTTTATCACGTGAAAGCTTCAGTAACCACCAAATCAGAAAGGTATATATTTCATACCAGCCTTGGATCCGATATGATGACAGTTAAAGATGTTCAGATGAGACATTGAAAATTAAAGATCTCAAAGAATATATCAGAACCACTGTCGTGGACAGGGTTTACATAGAAGGGACTTAAATCTCACAGGGAGCATTCTCAGATCATCATTGCATGTCGTTACTTAAGCGTGTAAACAGTGGTAAAATGTTGAAGGAAATTTAAATTTTGCAATAGATAGTAATAACTATGCCAGTACCATTACTGCAAGTTCTGACTTTAGGCAAAATCAACTAAACTGCTCAACGCACACCAGTGAATATATATGTCTATGTTCTCCATATTATAGGACTGAATGCATTAGTATGTCATGTGCAATTTCTAATCAACAATAAGGGAAATCCAATCAATCTCTTTTGTGAATATGAGGACTCTAAATAAAGCATCAATTCTCACACACAACAAGCACCTCAACGAAAAGCACACAAAGAACTGAAAGGAATAAATGATAATATACTAATCCGTAGTATCAAAGAAGGCTGATTTCAGGACTACTAATGGATCCAAACTCATACCCCGGTTGAAACCAACTTAGACAACAACAATGCTGCAAACAATTCAATACAAAATATATTACCAAGATTACGGTACAGGCCCTGATTTAGGAATCCGACTCTTGAAGCACAAATATGAGTATTGCAACTAAGATTATAACCTCTGTAAGAGAATACAGCTTTTATTTGTAACGTTAGGTGGCCAAGGAAAAATACAAAATTTGGTAGCACCATAAAGCTGTTGCAACAAAAAATATTGCGGATTCTATGGACTCGGTGCAAGTTTTTGCTGACACCTCCAGATCAGGGGACCTAAAGTCAGTAAAGCAACTCACATGATCCTCGTTTGAATATCTTTCCAAGGATTGTATAGCATATTATAATTAAAGGTTGGTTACTACGTCGTAGAGGTATACAATTTCTAGATGTTGACGGTTAGTTCAATGCTATTCATTCCTAACTTTTCATATTATTCCAAATAAAGCGATATTTACGTACTAGTAATTAAAGCTCTCATTCACTGCAAAAAACAAAAAAGAAAGAAAAACTGGAATGTATTATTTACAACACGATTTGGTAATATATATTACATTAAAAACGATAACAATATGAAAGTGGATGCATGGAAACAGCAAGGTTTGACTGAATTATCCGTTTGTTGAAAACGTTATCAATTATAAATATATTCGTAATATCACTGTGCCAAAAGAACAACACAGTTTTGATGGAAAATATATATATATATACATCAACAAATGCCAGTCACCACCACAAGTTTAAAGCTTTTAGATGAGACAATAGTTAGTCTCAAAGCTCATGCCACGTAAGAGGTCCTAGGTCGAATCCCACCACCGCACATTTCCCAACAAATATCACATGTCATGCGTAACAAAAGATTTACATCACGCGAAGGAGCATGATGAAGAATACAAATAAATAAATTAATAAACGTCAATTATCTCTACAAGCTTAATCTTTTCATATTTTCACCTTCAAAAATCAGATCTTTGCTTAAACACTAACAGAGCTTAACAAACCAAGCTAAACCCAATTTTCTCTTAAGCTTTTTAGGTCAATTCCCAAATACTAGAAAACTTTTCACCTGATAATTAGCACATTACATTCACACACCAACAAAACCATACTTTCACAGGCATACAAAAGATACACAAAAACATGTCATTGAAAAAAAAAACATTGCACTTCATGTACTCAACACATAAAAAAATAAATAATGACCCTAAGAACCCCTCTCCTAAAAAATTACCAAGAAACATTAAAATCATTAACAAAGATACAAAAAGAAAATAAGAAAATGCTAAAATGTACCTTAAGGTTCAAAATCTTGAAGAAATGAACAAGAGAATCCAGAGGTTCTTTTTTTGGTCCTAGGGAGAAGCAGAGTGAGTGTCTTTTCACTTTGCAGTTGTGTGTAATTAAGTGGAGGGTTTTATGGGACACTACAGACAAAATACTAAGTGTCAGATGTCAAATGACTCTTTTGCCCCTGTGTTTATCATGACGAGTGAAGGATAGTTTCGGAATTTCATGTGGTCTGATGAAAATTTATGTTGGGATAAAAATATTTCCAAAATCAGGGTGACTGTTGGAGTGACCATAAGTAATTATTTCCATGCTAAGTGTGTGAGCGTACGTAGCATTTGTGTACTGGTACAATAAATAGTGGAGCAGTTGCGTGAGACTTGAACGTAATAAATTTCATTTAGTTTTTTTAGTATGCATAGACCATAGTATTAGTAATAGTGTAAATGATACTACCTAAAAAGTAGAGAAATTAAATTTAGAGAACTTAATTTACAAATGTACGATCATGACGCTGTGTTGTGGATCATAATAAATTTAGGATATATCACAATAAGTGACTAATGGTGGTATATGGAAACAAAATAGTACATAAAGTGATACATTTAGTAGGCTTTCTACATACACTCTCTAAGCAAAAAACTCGCAAATGAACTAGGAATGAAATGAGCTTGATTCCTCTCTTGGAATATGTTGGCATATATATTGGAATCCCTTGAAGTACAATCGTAACATATACAAAACACACGTACGCCTTGCCAAACTCTTTCTCGGATTGGGATTGACGTTCTAAACCTATAAATAAAATAATAATGCGTGCTTTCACACACATTTTTACTATTTTACCATCATGTTATAACAATAGTGTTATCACTAAACATTATATTTCTACATTCTCGAAACACCAAATTGAAATAGACACGAGACTGAAATATTCTTAATTACGAGCGTGTAGTACCATTGTTGCAATTATTATGGTAATATTAACTTGTAAATAATAAAGAATTTATAATAAAAACAACTATCAAAATGGTTCACTTCCTGAATTTTGAAAAAATATATTCAGAAAAAAATCAAAAACAATCATTCAAACAGCCTAAACTCAAACTTCCAATGCTAATGTCTCTCCGTTTGTTTGTTTTTTATTTTTTAATTGATGAGATCAATGCTAATGTATATGACACTTTTTGAAGACAATCAGTAACAAAAGCACACTTTTCAAGGGTTAATAAATCTTTTTCCAAATAAAGAGAAACCATGAACCAAATTTTAAATGCATTTCCCATACCTTCTTATAAGTGGACATATAAAGTATTATTTCTCCCATAACCTTTGAGTTTGGTTATTGATTTAGTCTCGTATAAAAACTATTCTTACAAAATATTCAATTTATTCAAAAGTATTGGATTGAACCCTCTGAAATCAAGACTTGCACTACCCCTAATCGGTAATTATATATCACATTGATGATGTTGTCAATAAATTATGGCCTTCACCAGTAAATATGATAAACTTAATTGCTTTTGACAGGTGAATTTTGTATTCATTAGTTCCGAATACACTTTACTCCGAATTTCATCATCTCACTGGCTGAAGTGCAGATATTCTTTATGTAGCAAACGTAGCTTTGACTAACTTGCTGAAAGATGTCAGAAGTTCTGCTCATTTTGATTATCAAAATTGGAAGAAGGACAACTTATAATATATGAATAGGAAAGAGTTAAAATTCGATGATCCGATTTGACTTAGAATAGGAATGACATGAAAAGTTTATTTCAAAAATCAAATGAGATTTGTTAATACGAGTATTGTCGAAAGCATCTAGTCCTCGAGGCCACTTTGTTTTGGTAGCTATTTCTACTACTACGGAGAGAAATCCGATTAAACTACAAGTCATTGTGAATGAATACTCTTACATCAGGTGATCAAAGCTTTTACTAGAGGTATTCACTCAAAACCGGCTTGCAGATGCGATTGTCAAATTGCCATGTTCTGAGGATGGAGTTTTTAGATTGTTGTCTATTCCCCATCCCCTACTTTCTGTCTTGGATTAGTTCATTTTGCTATGAAAAAAAAAAAGCAAATAATATTAAGACGTTATTAGCTCATCATGAATCTGTGCAAAAATGATTATATTAAATACCAAATTAAAAATAACATAGATTTAGTCGAAGTTTTTAGAGAGTGCAGAAAGACAAGAATAACCTCTTCTATAGTAACCAATGTCAATGCTCCACCGCGATATTCAGCACAAAAATAAGAGAAGGGTATAACTGTCATTTCACTAAAATTACTCAAAGTTTCTATTATTCAACAAGGTGTTTGTAAACAACGATACAGAATCTGTGAGATAATTTTACAAGTCCACTAGTTTTCATTCAAAATGGGGGGAGGCATGGAGGCGAACAAGAACCGTTGGATCGAGGATTGGGGATCCGCCAGGGAGAATCTGGAGCACAATTTCCGCTGGACACGTCGCAATTTTGCCCTTATTGGAATCTTCGGCATCGCCATCCCCGTACTCGTCTACAAGGGCATCGTCAGAGAATTTGTTAGTATTCTCTCTATTTGTTTGAATTGTCGTTTTTGTTCACTTAAATTTGTCATGGGTTTTGCTTAAGAAGGTTAAAGATTCAATCTTTGTCATGGGTTCTGCGTAATAAGGTTAAAGATTTAATCTTTGTCATGGGTTTTGCTTAATTAGGTTAAAGATCTAATCTTTGTGAAAAAATGTTGAATTTTGAAATGAGGGTGAATGATTGGATAATAATGGAAATTTGGGGACTTCAAATGCATCTAGCTAGCTCTGAATAAAACATGTTTTTTTTTTTTTTTTTTTTTCTTGCTTGGAATTGATTTATCGTACTATCGAGCAATTGTTTTGTTGGTGAGGAGGCTTTACCATTGTATAGTAACTAAAGAGTATGGTTGGGTTCATCCTCGATTAGTTTGAACCTATCACATTGATAAGATGTACCTTTTGTTTGTTTTCTCTCTGCCCTTTGAATGCAATGGTTACATTAGCGTTATCTTTTATTTTGTGAAGTAATCATCGCAGTCGATTTATTGTTTGGCGAAATCTAGTATCTTTAGCATGTATGACATTTTGTTTTTCAGTTTGTGATATATGTGATCACCATCTAACTATCGAATCTTATTTAATTTGCTTTTTGGTACAAGAATAATGTGTTTGTGATCAAACCAATTTGAATTGTCAAATTAATCTAGTGAAGTGCATTGCTATAGTTATGCAACTATATATGGTTTAGCTCCCGAGTAACTTGAAATAATAGAGATAGCCCGAGTAACGAGGCTTGTTGTTTGTGGAATCTGAAATGAAATGGTTTCTAACACTTGAAAGTTTAAACCAATTTGTATTTCATTTACTGAGCTTGAAGTCAACATTCTCAATTTATTAGAAACACATTTTGCCACCAGTATACCCAATGTCGGAGTTTACCCACGTACCAAAGATGATATTGTTAGATGTAATCATAAAATGTTGCTGCTGCAGTTTTGGCTGTCATAATCATATCCCTGATTTTCGGGTCCTCGCTAGTGTTTTATGAAGTTTAGATATGTCCCTTCAGATTTTATTTTCAGAACATAAATCGGCTGCTTGTTTTTCCTCGTCTTATTATGTTGTTAGATAAAGGCCTTAGTAGGACGTATAAATGGTTAAGTTTTAGTTGCAAGTGACTTGATTGGCATCAGTTTGTTATTTCACGTTTGGGAAGTACCTATACTTATATCAATTTGGTCGTAGACTTTAACTTAATTGACTAGGCTGGTTACAATTTTGCAGCATGATGTCTTACTATCGACACATGGTACAACTAAACCTTAGTAGACGCATTTTTAGTTATCTATTGGAACTGGGAGATGGTTTTGTTGAGTTGTTGATGCGCAGCATTAATATTCTTCTGAATAGAAGTTAGTTGCATACTAACATTTAAGAACAAGGCACTAAAGTACCTAGTAAATGGTATGATAATCATTCTCTCTTTGTTGATAAAATTAGTATTTCTCTTGTTTAGGCATTCTAAAGACAGATCAAGATTAATTATTACTACTATCAGTGAGCTATGAATACGCTATTGCCCAAATATATTCCTTTTGTAATATTCAGTCACGTTAGCTTATTCTTGTATATCCTTAAAAAAATTGTTGGAAACTTCTGTTAGTTTTTCATGGAGACTTTTAAGCTGGATTTATCTGATCCTCTATAATATTTTTGCTGCATCTTGATTGTGAATGGCGAATATATAATTGATTGTTAGTGTTTTTTGCTGCTATCTTCCTCTAATACCCTGGATAATGCAAACAAAGGGCATATTGATAAGTTAGGCAAGGTCACTGCACGTTTATACCTGTAAACACGCAATTAACTCCACCATCCTACTACTCCAGAACAGCAACGCCGGATTTGTGTATTTTATCTATTAGAATGAATAAGGTTCATGAAAGTTATGGAGCTTTATGTTATCTTTAATCCTGTGAGTAAGACGGTAGTTTGGCGCAGTTCTCCACATCTTGCTCTTTTCCCGGTTTGTTCTAAGTGAATTTTGTTTGCAATTTGCGATTTTCCATCTAGTATTCACATTATGAAAATTCTGGTGGCAGCACATGCAAGATGAAGATGCAGGGAGGCCATATAGAAAATTCCTGTGAGCACCCCAAACAACGATCTGTAATAAACGTGGCTAAAATGGAAGAGTTGTACTCCATGGACGGACCATCGAGCATCTCACTTTTCAATTGGAGACCTTTGCTTATGTTACTGCTTTAAAAATCTCCTTATTGTTAAACTCCATTACGATGGAGACCAATTTGAATGATTTTATTGTTGCTGGTTGCTCTATAAACTTAGCGGTTTTTGTTCACTTTGTCTTGATAGAAGTCCACACACACGCACATTTCAAACATACTGCAACCTCATTGTTACGTGGGAGTTTCACTGTATGCTGTCGATCAAATTAGCAGATAATAAGATCGTGGATCCCTGAAAGCAATATCTGTAATGGATTGACATCTTGGACTTTTAACAGTATCCACACAACATTTCGCCAAATCTATTTTTTGGATCAATGACTTGCCCTGGAACCACTTCGTCGTACCAGTTTTGGCATTTCAATGTAACATTTCAATAATCCACTCAAGCCAGACGACTATAACAAATATTAGTAACCAAACTTTACACATTTAGCTTTTTGCTTACTTTTACGCTTGTTCTTGTTTGTATTTAGTTCTTTTTAGGGATAAAAGCATCAAACCCCCTATACTGTAGGGGGTGTAGCGATTTGCCCCCTCAACTAACTTTTTTGGCAACAAGCCCCTGTATTATGGATAAACAAGACTTTTTGCCCCCTGATCGAATTTCCGGTCAATTTTTGTCGGAATTTGAAACGTGAACACGAGGGTTCATTACTACTTAACTCAAATTCAATAAAATGTCCTTTTTTTCACTTCGATTTTTGTTATATTTTCTTAATTTTCAAACCTTAGTTTAAATTATCAAAATTTAAGGTTTGGAAATTCAGAAAATTTAACAAAAATTGAAGTGAAAAATGGGCAATTTATTGAATATGGGGTTAAATAGTAATGAACCATCATGTTCACATTTCAAATTCCGATGAAAATTGGCCGATAATTCGATCAAGGGGCAAATTATTTTTTCAAGTCAATAGTTGAGGGGCCAAAGTGCTTATTTATCCATAGTACAGGGGGCTTGTTGCCAAAAAAAATAGTTCAGGGGGAAATCGCTACACCCCCTATAGTATAGGGGGTTTAACACTTTTATCCCTTCTTTTTATGTTGATTCCATGTTTTTTTAAGTTTAGAGTTAAGTTTAACGAAAATAAGTGAAATAAAGCACAAATGTCGAAGACGGCGCCACTGGGGCGCTACCACGGCGCCAATGACGCCGAAGAAAAGTTGGAAGCTGGAAGACTAAAATGGGGTTTATGAGAAATATGGTGGTTAATTAGTTACCATAGATGGTGGAGAGTTTTGGACGAAATGAAGTTTGCATGAATTCTTGGTTGTTCCTTCGAAATGTGGTATTTAATGCAGCACTCCATTGTTGCTAATATCTAATGAAGTTTCTACAAAATGAAGGTAATCTTGCATAGTTCTTGCTTAGTCCAGCCATCAGAACCAACATGGAAAGGCCGCATGCCATTGACAGAATCCGACCAAACAGGCGAAATAACTCATGTCCCCATAATCTACTTCTACAAAAGCTGTCCACAACCAATAATAGACACCAATATTTTCGCAACTCTTCAAACTTCTCTAAGCAGAGTCTTGGTGCATTTCTACCCATTAGCCGGACGCTTACGCTGGCTAGACGGGTCCCGCCTCGAGCTCGACTGCAATGCTGAAGGCGCTCAACTCATCGAAGCCTCGTGCGACGCCGAATTGGATGACCTCGGTGATTTCACTCCGACTCCCGACTTCCACTACATCATACCTCAAATAGACTACCCTATTGAAGAAATTCCCTTGTTTGCCGCACAGCTTACTAAATTTAGATGTGGTGGAATTACTCTTAGCTGTATTGTATCACATGCAGTGGCTGATGGACAGAGTGGCTACCATTTCATTTCCGAATGGGCCAAGCTTGCACGTGGGGAGCCATTAGGCTCCGTGCCTTTCCTCGACAGGAAACTTTTGCGCGCCGGTGATCCTCCTCCTTTGCCTCTGACTCAACCGCAGTCGCATAACCAATATTATATATCGCCACGGCCCCAATTGATTGGCCATCTGTCGAGTGGGAAAAGTAGAATGGAAACTACGGTTGCCTTGTTAAAACTGTCCAAGTTTCAAGTAGAAATGCTAAGAAATGAAGCTAATAATAATTATATGGCGAGAAGTGGCCGTGCCTTCACTCGCTACGAGTCGGTAGCAGGGCACATATGGAGAACAGCATGCAAGGCACGTGGACATGCAGATGAGCAGCCGACTAAAATGGGAGTGTACGTCAACATACGACAACGCATGCAGCCCCCGCTGCCTGAAAAGTACTTTGGCAATGCATGTGAATACGCAATTGCGACAGGCCTGATGAGGGATTTGGTGAAGAGACCACTAGGCTATGCTGCTGGTAGAATACGAGAAGCCGTTGGTAGGGTGACGAGTGAGTATGTGCATTCACGCATTGATTTCTTGAAAAACCTGAAAGACTTGTCGGGATTGCAAAACATACACGAAGGGTCACGTTTCAACGGGAACCCGAACGTTGAGGTCACAAGCTGGATTGGCTTTCCGATTTATGGAATGGATTTTGGATGGGGAAATGAAATATTTATGGCTCCTGTAATGCTAAGTGACAATGATGGTGATTCATTGATCCTCCCAGGTTACGCTGGGGACGGCTCTTTGGTCGTTGCGTTGTGTCTTCAATCTGCATACATGGAAGATTTCAAGAAGATTTTCTATCAAATATGTCCAAACCTGTAAACCTGCAAACTATTTCGACCGTGTCAATTCACCAAGTATATATTCAAGTTATATGAAGCACCATGTGAATGTTGCTCCGATTATTCATCCGTGGGCTCGATCTATTGAGATGTAACAACGACATAGAAAGTTAAGCTGGTTTCGAAAAAAAAAGGTTCCAGGGAAAATTGATTCACAATCAGCAAGTAGTCCAAATATCATAAACGAACAAATTAATGCAGCTTATAAAAAGTCTCAGCGAGAAAGTAAATCACGACATGATAGCAAATTACTTAATAAATTCAACAACAAACTAATGCCACTGAAAATTATAATAGCAACATATTTAGGAGACAGCTCGTTAAGTCGCTCACTGATAGTGATAATAATGATTTTTGTATGATGACACTACAATACAAAAAAAGAAAAAGAAAATGCACACAGTCCGATTTATTTTAACTTTTATGGTCAAATAATAGGTTGTTCAATTGATCATTATATTAACCAATATTAATGTTTTACAAATGTCCCAGCATTCAGGTTGCCGGTTTGATCGAGCTAGGGAAGAGGAGCGCGGTACAAACCTTTCTCGTCCAGCCATTTACGTTGTAGCTTCGAGTACTAATTTGCAGCCCATGAGCATCGGACATGTGGAGATGCTTAATAAATATTCCACTCGCTACGTAAAAGAGAACTGTAAACTTTTTAAATAGTTTGGAGTTCGAAACTTAAAGTACTATGAAAATATTTCATTATACAAACACATCTGTCAAATTATTTTCTTGCAGTGTTTAGTAATTAACTAATTATGTATAAATTGCCATGTATTTTTCACTTTTTATTGTTTAATTTTACTTACGGCAATGCTAGTCTTACAGTCTTGTAAGCTTACAGACTTCCAATTTATCTTCAAATTTGTTTTTGGGAAAGATTTTCATGGATCTTATATTTAGCTAAGCCACTGGAAGTTATAAATATTATTAAATGACCCCAAAACTTTTATAAGTGCGGAATAGAAAATAAGAATAAAAAATTCAAGACAAATTAAATAAATAAGCTTCGCAGAATAAGCAAGAATTAAGATTTTATGAGACACTAATTTATTATATACATCTGTGATTTTTAACTCCAAAATAATTTTAGTATGACCTTTTTTTTTTCTTTCTGTAGTATCGTCCTATATGTTCTTTTTTTTTTTTTTTTTTTGCTCAGGATATCATACTATGTGTTGATTTCAGAAAACAGGAATACCTTGGAAACTAGTTATATGAAGATGCTCATTTCTTATGGAAGACAATGGATGTGAGTTGTATCATATATTGCGTTTCTTCAATTTACAGTACGTAATAATTTAAACTTAATTACTTCTATTTTCTAGAATAAGAAAACAAAATTTATGGTGCTAGCAATAATTTGTGTTAAATTCAATTATAGAGGAGTATTTGTCATAATAATATACTTGATATTTTAACATGTGCTAATTAAGGTGTTTGATGTTTTACAATTTTTACTCTTTGTCACTCGATCTAATGTTGATTCTGTAATTCAAACTAATAGTTACTTTCAATGCCCATACGTATAATTATTGTTTGTCAGAATTATAATAGAAGAAATAAATCTTTGCAAGTCAAGAAGCTTTTCATTGTGTAGAGGTTTTATTAATACTTTGTTTTTTTAATTCATATATTTTATGTTGTTTAATTTCTTAAAATTATTTGTTTCTTTTGTAAGAAGGCTAGTTTTCAGTGAGACGAAATAAACTAGTGACTAGTGAGCCTATTATTATATAATCTGGGGGTTAATATGCTATTATAAAAGTGTTGGGGGTCAAAGCATTACAATATACAGAGGGTCCAGCAATAAATTAAATAAGATAGGAATGCTTTCCTCTTGACTGTATGCCTACGTTCTGTGAGGAAAGCATTTTCCTTTTACTTATGTCTTATATCACCAGTTCTATATTAAGTATTCTGGAATCTGGATTGCTTGTCTTATCAGAAACATTTTTATTTCTCATGGAGGTATGTATATTAATTTCATTGTTATCGAAAAATAAAGTATCAATTATACATAATCTTTTTTTAAAATTTGGCTTATATTTCTTTAGAAGAACTATACATAAATTTGCTAAATGCATATTAGACTCCTGAATATGCCACCGGTGGTCGATGATTGCCTACTAGTTTGATGCTCATTCCAGCCTTCACGCGAGGAAGCGAGGAAACATGTGAGAACAATTTTGAGCCATACTATACTAAAACCTTTTATATGTAGAATCAGTGAATTAATTAACTATGGTAACAATTTAGATTATTTCATGAATTCCATTATTATATATCCATAACATTATTCAGCACGGTCTAGTGAAATATTTCAATCACAATCGTGATTAATAAACCTTGTAAACCTAAGCCAAGACCTAATCAAGCTTTAGTAGTTTGAATATCTTGATAGAAAAACTTCTTGAAATCTTCCATGCATTCAGATTGAAGACACAATGCAACAGCCAAAGAGCCATCTCCATCATAACCTCGTAAAATCAACGAATCGCCATCGCAGTCATGCGTTCCAGGCGTCATGAATATCTCCTTTCCCCATCCAAAATCCAGTTCGTACAACGGGAGAGCCATCCAGCTTATCACCCCAATATTCGGGTTCCCATAAAACGGCCCCTGATTAGTCCTCAACGCGTGTATATCTTGCAACCTCGACAAGTCCTTCAAGTTCTTCAAGTAATCAATAGCCGAATGCACGTACTCACTCGTCACACTGTCAATGGCATCTCGTATTCTTCCAGCAGCATAGCCTAACGGCCGCTGCACCAACTCCCCTGATTTTCCAGTTGCAATCACATCAATAATTGCATTGCCGAAGAATTTTTCAGGCAACGGTGGCTGCACGCGCTTACGTATGTCCACACATATTCCCAATGCAGTTGGCTGCTCATGTGCGTGTCTACGTGCCTGGTAAAGAAGATTAATTCAAGTCACAAATTTTATTGAACACGTAATTAACAAGAAGAGATAGTTGCAGGGTATTGATAAAAGTGCTGCTCCTGTACTAACAACTAATACAAGAATATGCACAGTTATTTGCTTAATAGGACTCAGTCTAATACCTTGCATGCGGATCTCCATATGTGGGCTGATATAGCCTCGTATCGAGTGTAGGCACGATCGCTATGATCATCACGAATTCGAGGCATGTTAGCTTC
Source organism: Misopates orontium (assembly GCA_946800315.1). Lineage (NCBI taxonomy): Eukaryota > Viridiplantae > Streptophyta > Magnoliopsida > Lamiales > Plantaginaceae > Misopates > Misopates orontium. The sequence goes on along the minus strand of OX326950.1, from coordinate 6,998,384 downwards.
TATTTTCAGCTTTTCCACCTCTACTTTTGACAACTTTAACATGGCAACTGTCGTTTCCTTTCTACCCTCACTCTCGCTGCTCGATTGGCCAATGAGAAGCGGCGGAGGAGCAAATTGATCGTGCTGAAAACGCGGTTGTGCTCCCGAAGGATCTCCAGCGCGTAATGCTTTTCTATCAAGAAAAGGCGGTGTGCCTAACGGCTCACCACGAGCAATTCTAGCCCATTCGGAAATGAAATGGAGGGCGCTTTGTCCGTCGGCAACTGCATGAGATATAGTGTAGCTTAGAGTAAGGCCGCCACACGTGAATTTTGTTAGTTGCGCGGTTAGTAAAGGGATATCTTCAATGGGAGCTTTGTAGTTTATTTGAGGAATGAGGTAGTTAAAATCAGGGGATGGAGTGAAGTCACCAAGGTCATCTAGCTTGGCGTCACACGAGGCTTCGAAGAGATGAACGCCTTTATTGTTGCAATCGAGCTCGATGCGGGCCCCGTCTAGCCAAGTTAAACGGCCGGCTAAGGGGTAGAAATGGACCAAGACTTTGCTTAATGAGGTTCTGAGAGTAGCGAAGATTGTGTCGTGTTTTGGTGTTTGAGAGTTATTTTCAGGTTTGTAGAAGTAAATTGTCGGAACGTGTGATATGACACCAATTTGGTCGGATTCTGTCAATGGCATGCGACCGTTCGATGTTGGTTCTGATGGCTGGACTAAGCAAGAATTATTCAAAATTACCTTCATTTTGCAGTTGGAAATTTGTATGATTATTAATCTTGGAGTTTATAATATGTTTGGTAGTGTATTTAAAGAGTGATTTTGGGTGGCATTTGTGACTTGTGACCATATATTAAGGAAACTAAAATTCGGTTTATGAGATATGTTGTATTTTAGTTACCATATATGGTGGAGAGGTTATGGAGAAAATGTAGTTTGCATGAATTCTTGGTTGTTCCTTCAAAATGTGATATTTTTAGCAACACTCCTTTTGTTTTCAATTTTTCTAGTGTATGTATGCAGTTTCAACACGAGTAAGAAATTGTCATCGTAGATATAAAATATGTGATAAATCACTAGGTGTGGTACAACTCGATGGAACAAATCAACTGTTAGTAATCTTATGGAGCTAACTGATTTTGAGAAAGTTGGATATAGTGATTCTGCAAAAAAAAAAAAAGTAATTTGAGTGTCTGCAATTAGTGATCATACTATCGCATTTTATGTGCAAGAAGTATTTCTCTAGTGTTGCTTTCTCCCTTCTTTTCTTAGTGTCATCCTAAGCCTAGTTTAATTCTCGTTGTTCTTGCCCCTTCACTCCACTCACCCTTGGTTTGCATCCAATCGAGCCTCTTCCAAAACAAGATTATGGGAAAAAGGAGATTAGGGGCTACTCAAGTACTTTTCCTCTTGAGAGTGCTTTTCTAAAATGAAGCCATGGGCAGGATCAGAGTGAATCCCTCTATTCCTTGGCAAAAAAAAAAAAAAAAGAATGGAACAAATAATTCTTTTTGTACGAGTACATTTCACTCGCAAAAAAACAATTAAGAGCACTTGTGATCTTTTACATGTAAAATATATTTATACCCTTACACTTTAAATTATACATACATGTTATGTTTTTAACACCTAACAATATAAAATGTTAAATATAAGTAAAACACAAATTACAAAATTCAGAAAAATTGTAAATCACTAACCAGCATTTGCTAAAAAAATGTATGCTAACTTCTAACCAAAAACATTTTAGTCTATTCAGAGATGCATAAAAAACTTATTTGTCAATTAAAAATAACATTTAATTGTTTTTTTCCGATGTTTGCTCTTTGAAAAAATTGTACATGGTCTTCTTTTACCAATAATAACAGCAATATTATATAGAAAAGAATCTATTTTCGACATAGTTGATACACTAAACTTTTTAATTTTCAACTTTGACCTTTTAATTTAGATTTCTTCAATCAAACATTTTTATTTTCAAGTTTATACTTATAATTCAAATCACATAAACAACTATACTATCTAACCCCAACTTATGTTACGATTTCATAATTATATGGACCCTCTATGTAGATTCAATCATTATATGTCAAAGATTGCTTTTGATATTTATTTATTTTTTTTTTTTTTGTGTTTTCTTAAGAACTACAAATTTTATGCAGTAAAAAAATTATATTTTACGCATATATTCCAAGTTGGGTTAAGATATATATTTCTTGTTATTAAATAGATACGCACCGTTACGTTACTTCAAGATTTCATCTTCCTCTTTTAATCAAATCAACATATATATACATATATATATATATATATACATATATATATATATATATATATACATATATATATATATATATATATATATATCCTAATTTCTCAAGAACCGCCAAAATTCAGACATTGTACGTAGTTGTTCAATCTCAGCGATCAGCTTAATTCGGAATTGGAAATGCAATTGTCAAAGTGTCATCATCAATTTCGTTCTTGATTGTTTTTATATGATCAATTCATGTGTTTCTTCAGTTGGTTTGCGTTTATTTTCCATAAACTTTACATGTTCAATCACATATATATATATATATATATATATATATATATATATATATATATATATATATATATATATATATATATGTTGACTTATTTGATAATGCAGAGTTTCTTAACTTGTTGATTGATGTCAAAATAGGTAAATTCGTGATAATATTTTTGTAAGTTGCTAGTGAAAATAATGCCCAGTAATTTTCATGTTCAACACTTAGTTTTTCACATATGATGCACGTTGTTATCTAAAGTTAGTCCGGATTAAAGCGACCAATTAGTTAAAACTAGTCTTCGCTTCCATAGTATATGCACTAGATTATTGTACGAATGTTGTTCATCGATGCCTGATTTCCTGTTAAAAAGTTGTTGTATCTCGTCGTGGAATTGAACTAACTTGTGTTGATACTGTAATGGAATCAAATATTAGATGACAATTCATGTCCATAGAAGATTTAAGGTGCCAATATATGCTCTAAAGCCTACAATTTCAATGGATTGCGCCAGCTTTTTTACTCAAGGGAATTAACGCTCTACCGGAATGGCGTGGTTGTACCTTTTTCTTTGTGAGTTATGCTTATGCATGCACATTCATGTACTTTTGACCAACTTGATGGCTAACCCTCCCTTTTTTGCTTTTCATTATAGGTTCGGTGATGAACCTCGTTCTGGAGGGCAACATCAACACAAGGTTGTCTTCACGGAGATGGAAGAATTTGTCAGCGGTCTTCAGCTTCATGAAGGTATCTCGTCATGGTTGATCTTAAGTGCTATACTTCATACTCTGTTATTTCTGTAATTTGTTTCGTTGGATGGAAATATAGAATGGAAATTTATGGATTGAGACGGAAAATGGATTGGTGGAAGGGTGATTTAGTGCTAGAGGTTCTGTTCAAACGCTCTTATAGGGAGATAGACAATATCGGTTGAACTATTATATCAGCATTCTCTTTGCATAATTGCATCTACAATGCTTCAACTAAAAACTCATTTGGATTCAGTTACTATATAAGCTCTTCGTCTTGAAAACTATAGACATGTTTCTGCTGCAGCACTTATATGTTCATTCGACTTATGGTAAATTACTGTTTGATGTTATTGTGGCGTTTCTTATGTCTTCTGTTTCTGATATTTACTGTTGTTTACTCTCTCAGAAAAGCAAAAGACTGATAGTGAAGATGTTAAGGAGGAAAATGCGACACCGACTACTGCTGATTGGAAAATGAAGGATGAAAAGATCCATACAAACAAGGAGGAAGAGAACGTCGTTCCAAATGATACAATTCGGGAGTCTGCAGTTGGGAAGGGCCTAGCTGCTACTCTCAAACTGCTGAAAAATCGAGGAGCATTTAGAGAAACTACTGAATGGGGAGGTCGAAACATTGACAAGAAAAAGAGCAAACTTATCAGTGTTTGTGACGAAGATGGAGCAAAGGAAGTCAACATTGAGAGGACTGATGAGTATGGTCGAAGGGTAAGTGTGTTAAGTTCTTTAATTGCGTAAATTCATCCTTCAATGAATAAACGATTAGGCTTGGTGTTGTTTTCATTAATCAGCTGTTGTGATCTTAATTCCAATTTACTTGTCCCAACAACAAGACCGAGCATCTAGTTTAAACTAATCGGGGTCCTTTATGAACTAAACAAGAACCACTTTGAGCCGAGCACATGAATTCACTCCCATGTTCAATCATATATTAAGCGACCTTAAGACTTTACGCAACCACGATAATTTGAGGAAATTCTGATTTGGTTCGTCTCTGTAAGCTTCTAAAATTCCTATGCTAGACGCGGCTTGATATGTTGGGTTTGATTAGAAAGAGTCAAATATAGCTGTTTACTAGCTCTCTTTAGTACATGCTACACCTCGAAGAGTCCATAGCGTGGCCTTTCATCTTGCTCGGTTGTTTGAAAAAGTGAGCCATATATTGTGCATTTTTTGCTTTTTGTCTGAAGTGTGAAGTTTCCATTGTATCCAGTTCTGATGTAATCTAAAATTTCCAATGTAACAGTTGACGCTAAAAGAACAATTTCGACAGTTTTCGCACAAGTTCCACGGTAAGGGGCCTGGAAAAGCGAAAAGAGAAAAGCGCATGCGGCAATATCAAGTAGAGCTGAACGTAAAGCGGATGAAAAATGCGGACATGCCATCACTTTCAATGGAAAGAATGAGGGAAGCTCAAGCTAAGCTACAAACACCGTATCTTGCAGTGAGCGGGCATGTCAAACCATGGTATGATTCCACTCTGTTCCTCTATTTTATTCTTGTGTAGTTGTAAGATGAAAATACGGAATCTTAAGCTTTAAAGGTCAACCAACTTTCTGTTTAGTGTTAGATCATATATTCATATATCAAGTTTCTGTCTTATATCACCTATTCAAATGTGCTGATATGAAGCTTGTTTAGCCCTCAGTGCATTCTGGTATTTAATTTACTTTCCAATTGTAAGAGATTTCGATAGTATAATAAGACTTATGTGTTAGATTTTCGCATACATACACATACAAACATTGGTTGTTAAGTTTTATTTTCTAACTCCTCTCGATCTTCTATGTTCCAGGTCTAACGCTTATTGAATATCAAAGGCAAGTCGCGTGGATATACTGCTTTTCTGGAGAGGCTGGAAATTTGAATGAACACGGATGCTGCGAAATCATCTTTGCCTCTCCCTAAAGCAGTACAACCTTTTCGTTCGTCGTTAATTTCATTTTATCCTCCTCTCTGTGTTTACGAATTGGTTGTCTGTTAATAGTCGATGCGAGTTTCCGCGGGTCGCCATTTTCACTAGTTTCCTTTCTTTTGTTTGCTTTTTAGTGAAATACCAACATATGTCTCGTTTGGAGTTTTGGATTTCTAAGCAATGAAGTGTTCCAACTTTGAGAAACTCTATGTTTTAGAGAAGAGTGTGATCGTCTATGTTCAGCATTATTCCTTATATATAGATCCAATAACTTTTATGCTTTTGTAATCTCAAAAACCTTCTAATGGTCCAACACGCTTAAAATAGTCCAGTTTTCATAATATATCAGGTTTGCTTTTTTATTCAAATATTTAACGTTTACTCAACTCCAAATTCCTATTAATTGGAATCTTGAAACTATTACTGATCAAAATAGAATTAAGCGATCGTGCCAAAAGTCTAGACAATTGGACATACTTTATTGCTATTTGAAGCAGGACAAAGGTGAGTACTACCAAAGCTTACATCTTGGTTATTCAAAGCAATTTGCTTAAAATTGTTATTACAGAAAGTTTTTATTTTAAATCTATATAAATATATATGGGTTAACAGAATCTTCAGAATTAAATATTAAAATTTATAATGCACATTTTTAGTTTATGCCAGCCAGAATGAATACACTTATTTCAAATTCTTTCTTTTAAGGCGTGTGAGTGGGCCGATTCCAAGAGTGCAAGGGATATTTTTGACAACTTTCAACCTGACAAGATTTACTTAAATTACTCGAGAAAGTAAATATTTCCTCTTGAATCCTCAAAATTCCGTCTGCCAAACTTGAGTTTATACTTTATATATATGATGAAAAATTAAAATGTTTTTTACGGAGAAAATGCATAAAACCCCTAGTAGCATTTTTTAAAATATGCATCAAAAGTTCACATATCTTAGAGTCACAATTTTATCATTCACCTAATCTAAATTAATGTCTGTCATGCATTTTATGTTTGTGTCCGCAATCATCGACAAAGCCTATTGTCCTCGCCATTTCGTAATTCTTACTCCATCAATTACTTGAAGCAGTGTTCCATGTGACCCAACAGTGATCTTCTTATTCACTGAATGGAACCCAACATTTTATATATGTTCTGTTTTCGTACAATTTCTAACCTTAATACATAGTCTATATACATACGCACAGTCAATATATCCGGCTTCAAGTAGCAGTAAAAAATTGAGTTAATTAAATATATAGTTTTTTATAATTAATTTAGAGTTTTCATCGATTCAAGTTGATCAAATTAATATTAACATAATAAACATCATCCCAAAGAAGATTGTGATCTTAATTAAGCATGTGAAAGGGCCTTAGTTACGCTTAAACAACGGGCTTGGTTCTGGTTTTTTGTTGACTAATTAATAAAGCTGTAGCGCATTCCAAAAAATTTAACTTACAAACCTCGAAAAATCAGGTAAATTGTCGTTTAACACTTTATCACAGTACTACTGATAGACCATTCATTGACGGAGTGATTCACGTAGATTTCAATTTCATAATGTCATTGGTTTACAAAATATATTGTTTGATTTGTTGCGGTTAAACTTGTCAAATAGTATGCCAAAAAAAATGTGATTTTAACAAAAATGCTGACTAGGTGAACAGTAATACATTGCACATTCTTACATTCTTCTGCCTAAGTGTATGTCTCCATGCTTAATTTGTATTTACTAATGTCATAACTCTATAATTGTTTTAATTATAGTTTTCTACATAATATGTAATATATAATAATAAGAATAATGATAATGACAAAAATGATAATAATAATAATAATAATAATAATAATAATAATAATAATAATAATAATAATAATAATAATAATAATAATAATAATAATAGTTGTAAAATAGTAAATAAGTAGTCATAAAGTCGATTTTATATTGACCTTGTGGAGAAAGGATGACGACTCGTTCTATAGCCATTCTAATTTCAAAGAGACAATAAACTACAACGAAGAATGTTTAAGGCCATTAACTACAATGGAGAATATAAATATTACATAGTAAAGCCAATAACTATTATAGCCATTCCAATTCCAAAGAGACAAATGAAGACCATTATTGGAATGAGAATTGACGTGTACTCAAAAGTTTAGTAAGAAGTTAACAGAAAAGTTTCAACTTTTAAGTAATCTCTAGTAGATGAATGGTCGACTAGACTAAAAATATTTCGCTTTAGATGAAGTTAGCTGGGGTAGGTTGAAGAAAGGTTAAAAATTGACCGTTAAACAATTTACCTAACCCTGGTTTCGACCTTTTTAATTTCGAACAACCATTTCGTTGGTTGGTGTTATCTTTTAATATCGACGTTAATTATTAAGGATAAAAGCAAAGTAAAAAAGTTGCTAAATATTCTTTTTACTGGAGAAAGTTACATAAAACTTGCAATAAAGAAAATATTTTCCCCCCTTTTAATGTATATAACTTTAAAATATCTTAATAAATTATAACTTAATGTTATATAAAAACTTTACATATCATAAATTCTATTTCTCTCAGGATTGTTCATTTCGTGTTTTGGCTTCCAACTTTCGACGGGTTTTTTTAATTACTTCGCCAAAAAAGCGGAATGGCATTAATTTTTTATGGGAATTTATCAAAATTGGTCATTTAAATTGTACCATGTTCATTTTTTGTTATTGATGTTGTGGTAGTCCAAATATAATCTTAGATTTCGCATGTTTTTTTTCTTCAACTTTAGTTCTCCAACTAATTTTTAATAAGAAAATTGGGTTTAATTTGGTTTGACGACTAATTTGAAAGAAATGCAATTTGATCAAAATTGAAAATGCAATTTGATCAAAATTGGATACTAGACATGGATAAAAGTTTCTTTTCTTTTTCTCAAAAAGTAATGAGATGTTTTCATTTTTGACTTTATAGAAAAAAAACAAATAATATTTTCTACGTCTACTAAAACAACAGTTTCTACGAATTTTTCGAAACATATCGAAAAAAATTTGATACATCACAAAAAGTTTATAATATTTAAAACACTAAAACATAATGTGGAAACGAAACTTTGATCCATGCTAGCGGAGCATGAATGACGTAAAATAAAACAGGGTCCCTAAAACTTAGGGTATAATTGCTTAGAGAACCATTTTAGATAGAATAAGATTTTGCACTCTTTTAATAATATGAGAGCTCTAATAAATAAGAATCAACCACTAGGCTTAACATAACCATTACGAGGGTAATAATAATTATTATAATTTACAACTTATATAACTAAACACAAACTCAACTCAATTTAGTATACTCTTCTCCTATATATCATTACTACAACTCTACAACACTTCCTTCACTAAAGTTAAACCACCATTCTCTCTCATCTCCAAACTCTCACAATTTAGAGAGAGAGAGAGAGAGAGCACTTCATATCACAACATGAAGAAAGTGAACACAATCACACAAATCGTGCGGCTAAAACAAGTCGTTCAACGCTGGAAAACCAAGAGCCGGACCCCATCCGGTTCAGTGGCCGTCTACGTCGGGCCGGGCCGGACCCGGTTCGTAGTCCAAACCCGGTTCCTGAATCTCCCTGTTTTTGCATCACTCCTACGCGAGGCGGAGGAGGAGTTCGGGTTTCAGTCGACCGGCGGTCTGGTTCTTCCATGCGAACCGGGTTTATTTGGAGAGATATTGAGGTTACTCGAAAAAAACGAGGACAAGTTTTGTAAATTGGAGCTGGAACAGTTTTTGAAGATTATTGCTGAAGTGGGTTTTGAACCGTTCGATCATGCCACGTGTAAAGTATCCACGTCGTCGGAGAAGTATCATGCATTTACTCCACTGCTGCAAAAGACTAGGGTTTGATTAATTTGACACTAATTATTAGTATGCTAATGGTTTGATTTTAATAGTTTTTTTTTTTTTTTGGATTTTTAGGGGTTATGGGCTGAGTAATTATGTGGTCTAGTTAACCTCTTTTTTTTTTATTTTTTTTTTTGGAATTTGGTATGGGATTAGATTTTTGACCATCCTTGAGAATCTTGACTTTGTATTTGATAAGATTCTTGATGAGATTTATGGTTTGGAACTGTTAATTTCGAGATTTGTAGAACGATCCAGTTTTATTGATACTGCCATGGGTTGCTAATTAATTTCTCAATGACATTGTTCATTTGAGTTTTTATTTTATTATTTTGATTTTGTCCAACCTTTTAATCCGTCTTAGATTATGAATCTAAGTTTTTATTTCGGTGTATATTTTCGTCTCATAAATATTGTAAACATTTTGTCATGTTTTTGTGATTTATCTAGCATGTTTCCAAATTTCGTAAATAATTGTTGTTATAGGAGTAATGAGTAATAATAATAAAAGAAGTTCGTTTATGCACTTTTTTGATTCGTACTTTTGACGCCAAATTCGTTTTTGCTTGCCAAAAAGTAATTTTTACTCGGGGTTATTGTAGGAGAACTTCAACTTGAGATGTTAAAAAATACAATAGGTCGAATGATGCAGACGCTTTTGTGTGTTTTGTGTTTGTATTTGTTAATAGTTAATCTCCTCTCTATTTGTTTTGTTCTGTTAGCAGTTTGCTAGAAAAATTGAGTCTTAAAAACAAAAACGATTATTTTCAAGAATCGCAAAATATACTTTGACAGATTCTTTGTTTGGTGATATACAGAACTGTAGGAGAGAATTGGAATATCACGCTTTTTTAGTATAATATTGTATTATAGCATTTGTTTCTTTTGTCTCTCTACTTGGTTTCTATCATTTTGTGTGTGTGGAAAATAGTTAAATTAAGACTTCTTTTTTTGATAAATATTAAAGACTTCTTTGAACAACATTAAGATCGATGCATGAGATGAAATGCTCGGTCGACGTTTCGGGAAAATCTATGTATTGCTTAAGTTTGGCAGTTGCATTGACCTTTGATATTCAGATCTAATTCCTATACTATCCCTTTAAAATCTAAGCATTAATGTTTCGATTACATTTGTGATCGTGATTTATACAATGGAGAACAACTTCTAATAGAGGAATTAGTGATGGATGATTCAAAATTTTGAGAAATTCTAGTTAACATGTGAAGATAATTAAAGATTGCACCAACGTGATAATTCCACCTCCTGCATCTTCTTCACATAAAATTTCCACGAGTTTAGACATGCAAGAGTGTCACGAGACTCCACCACCATAGTAATAATTTACATGCATGTTAATGAGGATTGCAAAAAGTAATTTAGTTCTTTTTTTTTCTCAATAATTTCGTCAACTACTATCGAAATGTTGTCTCATTTGTGAACTCATTTTTCTAGGAGAATTCACATTTATTAATATACATATATCAATATTTGACATACCCTTTTGCTTAGATGCTAAATTTTCTTGTTACGCTTGACGTGTTACATTTTTGTTAAATATGTGACATTGAATTCCAATATCTCTTCTGATATATGAGTTGTGATGCTACATATATTAAGTTATAATATTTATTAGCTCAAGCATTTAGAGATAATTATCATTTATTGATTTTTATATTTGTCAAGCAATTCCTACACATCTCCACTATTTGTCAAGTCTCCGATAAATTGCATTTCTTCTTTCAAATGAATCACCTTTCCTATAAAATAAAATAAAACACGTTGTAGATTATATATTAGACCAACGTCGTCTTCAATACGAGTTTGCACGGATTAGTATAACTTAGTGACTATAGGTTATTATTAAACTTATAAAAATGTAGCCAAAAAGTAACTCTTATGCATTCTAAGCTGGAATGATCCGAATTCATGCTCACCGCACGATTTGCCAATATTTTCATAAACAATAAAAAATTTCTAAGTAGGCAATAAAAAAAAAGAAGAAGAGGTAGGGCCTAATATCTAATTTTATACTCAAGAGAACCTGCTTTGTCAAAATGTTATCCTCTTTTATTTAGAAAAAAGAAAAAAAGAGAGCTGTGATTGATATGAAAATGGGACCCTTATCATTCATTACAGCCTTAATTTATGTTGAGAGCAGTTGGAATTATACAAATTGGTGGATGTACGATATAAGTACCATCTGTACACGAATCATCATGAATGTGATATAGGCGTCAGCTTTCCACTAGTGATAATTATTATTTAGTATCAATAAACCAACTATTATATATTCACTACTGTCATTATTTTCTCAAACGGCGTAAGCAAATTAATTATTTTTATTATCTTAAAGCAAATTGGTTTTATGTGTTTGTTTCTTTTTGTGTTAATTGTGATTCCCATGCACGCGTGGCCAAGTCCCCACCACCTTTACATAATTGAGTCGGAGCGTTTTCCTAATATTCACACGGTACTTGGAATCTAGCTGTAATGATAAAATAGTGTGAGAATAATTTACAGATTTTGGTTAACTTTTGTTGAAAAAATATTCTTTTGCGATTTTCTTTGCTGGTCTAGAAGTAGTGGAATATTTGTAGAAATTAGTTGTACTTCACTCGAGTACAAATCCTTGGAAAAGATATATGCTAGAGCTTAAATAGAATAATTTATTGAAGTAAAGGAGTACTGCAACTGTTACCAATTTATATTTTTTAACCTACAAATTAAATAAACACTTTATATCTTGAAAATGTTTTCTTTTTAAAGGGACTTGTTATCTGATTGAATTTCAACGGTTTTCCCCAATAACTATTAGTTACAAATTCAGGATGATGCATATATAATGCCATAAATTTGAAGGGTATGTGCTCGTTTTCCAAAATTAATTAAAAGCCAAATGAAAGTTTTATCAACTAAAAAGAAACAAGGTTCTGGACTTTTTTCTTTCCAATTTTTTCACTCCCTTTATTACCATACTTTAATTGGCTGAACAAACGTTATATATGCTTTCAGATATGTATGGGAAAGATCAAGTATGTTAAATATATATATTTTAGTTGTGTGTATTGATTATGATGACATCATGACTTGCACCGTCAAAATTTTCTACAAGTCATAAGATATATATTTTTTCATAATCTCTTTTCATTAACCGAAGTAATGAAACTGATTACATGAATGTCTCGTTTGAAATATTGTGTCAAACTCGGGCACAATTGAACCGCCCTGTCAAATGTGACATATTCAATTCATTATTTTTGTGTTTATGCATCACGTACGTTAATGGACTGATTTAATCCAACATTTCTTGCATACATTGTGTATCCACGTTGTCATACCTCAAGGATTACGTAACAAAAGGGGACAAATTCAAATTCACATTTGATAAACCGAGTTGTCTTAGGATGATACTTGCTACCAACGGTGTCTTGTTCTAGTGGTGTCAGGGGCTAGACTTGGTAGGAAGAACTACGGTTCGATCCCCTGCAAGTCCGTTGAGAGGAGTTTAAAACCTTAACCCCGGGACCCGCTCCGCAACCGGATTAGTCGGCCAAGTGGCTTCGGATACCGGTTGTTCAAACGAAAAAAAAAAAGGATGATACTTACTAAGTTGTCCGATTATAAGTGACACACAAGTCACATAGTTTTAATAGGCCTATAGCTGGATTAAGTGATATGTGCAATCGGGTATTTTGTACAGATACATGGTTGTGACGAGAATACTAATAAGTAATTGTTTATAACGTCTTTAAAAATATTTTAATTTGAACCGCTAGTTACTTGCACCATATCATTAAAACAATGGTTGCGTAAAATAAAACTTTCGAATATATAGATTCTCAATCCTTCAAACATAAACTAAATCACATGCGGGTTGTACGAAAAAATTCATCTCAAACCACAAATCTAACGTTGGCTATAATAATTCAACTGCATAGTGCAGATTAACGGGCTTGAACGCATATGGCCCATCAAATCCTCATACAGTTGAAAAAAGAGATGAAAATTATGAAACGTCCATTGAGTTTTTAATGACATGTGCGCATGGGAATGAAAGGACAAAGTAATTTATGGTACTCTTTGAAAATCGAGGACAGATACGAAAAGAGGAAAAAAATATACGGGAGAACGTGTGTGCTTTGACTGTTAAAAATTAACTTAAGCAGTTGCATTTATTTATCCTACATCGTACCACCGTAACTGTCAACCTAACTTCTGTACCTCGCCCCCAATTTTTAATGCAAAGTAAATTCTGGTTAGGTTAAAGGTTTTAATTTTTATCCAGGGACATTCAATTGTGTTTGCTTCTATAATAACATTGTTTGGTTTGAAAAAGAAAAGGACGTTTTGATCCATTTCAAATTCTGTGTGATTAGAATTGTGTAATAATTTTTTACGTGTATCTTATCATTGTTCGATCTATCCAATTCATATGAAAATAAATCACCTGAAAAGTTTCACGAGATTTAAGTGTTGTTTGCAAATCCTTTTAAGAAGAATCTAAAATCAGTTCTTGTTTGAATAAGTATTTTTGGGGTTCTGTACAATTCGAGGTAACAAAGTATTTTTTAAGATACAATTTTCCGAACTTCAAATATGGTGTGAGCCGGTTTTCAGCTTAAGGTAATTTTCTTAAAAGAAATAAATTAAAACTTTCAACCTCTAGTTTATTTCAAACACTGTTAACTTATGAATCGAAATTATTCTTGAAACTTAACTTAAAATATGAACTTGCTCTTTGTAAAGAGTTGCAAGCACACCTAAGTAATTGGATTTTCCCCTAGTAATCTTTACATTTTAATTTGCCTTATTATGTAAAATAAGATATTTTGTGCTTGAGCTCTATATTAAGCATTTGGGCTTAACGAACCAAGAGTTTAATTTTACATCAGGAAAATCATATATGTGACTGGCTCGTGGATAATATCTTTGTGGCCCATCGAAATCACTAAGCGTCTCGTACATTTCTTGAAGGCCCGTGTATCTAGTCCACTCCACACTATTCTTATTGAGTCAATATAAAGGTATGAACCTTTTAGGCCCAATTGATTTTCCCGGGTTTAACTTTCGTGCTAGTAACTACCAAGTGTAAGAGATGAATCAAGTTGAGTCCTTTTTAATAACTCACAAGCGTGAGAGACGAATCAATTTGATTCCTTTCTAATAATTAATAGTTAGATGTGGAAAGAATCGGCTAAATATTAAAAAAAAAAAAAAAGAGAATTGGATAATAATAACAATATAATAATAAAAAATTCATGACGACCGACAAAAAAAAAAAAAGAAGAAGAAGAAGAATCAGCTCAACATAAAAAGAATCGGCTAGAATCTCACGGTTTAATAAGTCATATCTACAATTCAATGCAATAAAAACAAATAAATAGTAACTTGCACCTACCACCACTTCAGAGAAAATTACTTAAACTAATTACAAATATAAAAAGTTTAGGTTAAAAGTAACGGAAGTTGCTGAAGTATCTACGTTCTTTTAGGAATACAATTTTTAATAAATTAGAAACTCATAAAAAATTTATACATACCAAAAAGATTAAAAAACTCAATTAAAATCCCTTCAGTAACACGTTTGTTTCTAAAAATATTATTAGTTATTACGTTTTATGTGCAAAAAATGAAATTATATTTGTGGCCTTTTTCTCCCAGATTCTGGAGAAGTCCAGAGAAAAAACAAAAAATCCACACACACACAACAATAATAAATAAAGCTTAAATTAACACACTGATTCAATCACTCAATACTTAAACCAATTCACCAGCTCAAAATCATCAAGTGTGTATAGTTAATTAGGGTTCTTATTTGCTCAAAATCATCACAATTTTGTTTGTTTGTAAAAAAATCAAAATCATCATGGAGAATTATTTTCCGGTGAAGATGAAGAGGAAGGAGGTTGAAGATGTCAGCGACGACTTCTCTGAATTTTCCCTATCTTCTCCCGCCAGAAAAATCAGGCGCCTGGTAAAAAAATCATTCAATTTTGTTCGGTTAATTTGTGTTTGTTTTTTGGGTTTTTGTGATTGTTGTTATGAATAATGTTAGGATGGTGAATTGTTGCCGCCGATTATTGAGGAGGAGGAGAGTGATCCGACTGTGTTAGGGTTTGAGTATCGGAAGATTTACGATACTTCGTCGGCTGGAGGAGGTGTGAAGATCGAGGAGCTGCCGAGTGAGGTGGCAGAGAATGAGGAGAGGGCTCTCGTGCTTTTCAAGCCGACGATCGCGCATTCGCCGTGTAGTTACTCGGTGGATTCGCGGTTCCTCGCTGGGATAAAGAGTAAGTGTGGCTGATGTGAGCTTTGAGGTGTTTTTGATGTTGTTGTTACGTCGTTTTTTGTTGTTATAGTATTTATGAGACTAATGTTGGACTTGTGATTGGGTTACAACTTACAACGAAGTAACGGTTGTTAGCTTCTACACTTTGATTGAGATGAGATCGATGAAGAAGTTCATTGATTCTCTGGTTGATTTATTAAATGGTTTATGTAATTAAACGAGGATGCGCATTCGGTGTTGTTTTAGGTTACAGTCGGAGCAATAGAGAAACGATTGTGTTCGAGGAAATTATGTTTGTTAATTGCCGTACTCTCTGGTTTATGACTATCTTCAGATATAGTCCATTGGCTTCAAGTTTGTTCGTTCATGGGATTGGGATTCAGTGTACCATTATTGTGGACTGTTGTGGGCAGTACGGTGGGGATTATGTTGGGTTTTACGGGAATAGGGAAATTTGGATCGGGTTTCCAAAATGTCGGTTGCCTAATTAATGCGTCTGATTCCCGATCAAAGTTACTGGAGTGTAATGTTGTGGGATTTGGATTACCGTCATTGAATTGTTTACTGAAAACAGAAATAACTTTCATTTCCAATACTGAAATGATGATCTCGCTTGCACTTTGCGGATTCTGATCGCACATTTTGAAGCCAATTAACCAGATTTTATATGTTTGTGCAGATCAAGCCCCATGGTCAAGCCGATCAAGTTCTTGGATACTAGCTAGTGATGAAGAAGGGGAGGAGGATAAGAACTCCAATTCAAGCGATGCGTCGCTAGCTGTTGTTCCCTGGGTTCCATCACGGTTCCCTTCTGCGCCAGCAGCTGACAATTCTTCTCAGTTTGATACTGCTGACATGATGGATGCTGAAGGAACGGAGGAGATGTTGATGGATGTTGAAGACAGTATGCCGACCGAGCAAAAGTTTGTTGATGGAGCTAATGGAGTGAGTGTAAACGAGGGTATACACCAATGGCAACAGCAGCATTGCTTGATCCCTCAGCCTCCTCATGGTACAACCCCGACTCCAATTGTTTGGTATCGATGACAGGTCTATATTTGTCGGGATCTTGTAATTACTGCATAGTTAGATAGAATTTGCTCCTCCTTTAGAGTTGCATGGATTAGCATTAGTATTGGGAAAAGTATTTGGCTAAGAAGTTAAATGATGCTAGGAACTTTAGTTATCAGTAGCTTGCGGCAGTGGGAGTTTCTGGATATTTTGTGGGAATGTTTGAGCCAGCTTTGTTGTTAAATGCCTGTGTTTGATGCAGAAGATCTTGCGCATCTTGTATCCACAAATCAAAGTTTCGGTTTTTGATGTATGTTTCAGTCTGTTTGAGTATTAGAGGTTTCTCTCAGTGTTTCAATAATTTTTTGAGGATTTGGCAATTTACCTCCCTGTCTTTTATTAACTTGGCAAATTACCTCCCTGTGAAAAATAAATAGGCAAATTACCCCCTGTGATTTCAAGAATTGGCAAATTACCTCCTTATATAGGGAGGTGTAGTTCACTTCCTCAAATTTGAGAGTGGGGAATGGTTCTTTAGGCAAAAAAAGACAATTATACCCTTTATTTCTCAAAAAAATTATGTAAATTGTTGGTTTAATATTTTAACTTGTTAAAAAATGCAAAAATTAAAACAATAAATTTAAAAATAAGTTATGATTTCGTAATAGGTATGTTTTATAATATTTTTCATACTTTTACTTATAATCTTTTAAAGAAAGGTTATAATCAAATTTGAAATTAAAGAAAATAAAATATTAGAAATAACAAGGGTATTTGAGTCATTAAGTATAAAAAATACACAAAAAATATTTCAGGGAGGTGGTGTGCCAATTTTTAAAATCACAGGGAGGTAATTTGCCTATTTATGTTTCACATGGAGATAATTTGCCAATTTGACGTAACACAGGGAGGTAAATTGCCAAAAACTCTAATTTTTTTTGACATGTTTGAGAAAAATTATAAATATTTGCTGTTGCAGTAGATGCGAGTACTTTCATCTTTTTGTATAACTGTAAATGAAAACTTCTCGTTACTTTTTCGAAGAAACCGGAAGAACTCAAGAAACTATATCCGCTGTTCTTTTGTGACATTTGCTAAAACTAAAACCCAGTGTTGGTTAAATAGTGTTGGTTAAATAATTTTTGAAAGTTACAGCCTGAAAATTATGGTTGGATGGTTAAATCCTCTTCAGATTTCTTGACTGGCCGGCATAATTCCTAGAATTGTGGGGCAATGTTATTTAAGGGAAAGCTACAACTTTTCTTTAAGCGATAGTTGTATTTACATTAAATCGCAATTCCTAACAGAAGAATGTATTAATATCAACTAAAGATAATGTATTATGTGATAGTAACTAGTAGAGCAACAATTTTGTGGAGATGTATCGATTTTTAAGATGAATATCGCAGAGACTCTTTTATAGATTATTTGAGAGATAAGAGGACTTCTCTTATATAGGTTTTTAACGTTTCAAAAGATTCCCAATTCTCATATTGGGGGAATTGGTGTTCTAGCCAAAATATATTCCTTACCTTTTGAGCAAAACGAAGAGGGTGGGCCGATTCACCTTTTTCTTTTGTTTTTTTAGCTCTTCGGATGCAGTGTATATGAAATTAGTTAGCTTTGTTGCAAACTACCATACATGTGAATCAAATTAGTTAGCTTTTACTTTTGTGAGTGTACTATTTGTTTTCCTGTTTGTATTTCAGGCCTCCAGTAAAGTTGTAAATTTTAAAATCGTATGTCTATTGAGAAACTTTGAAAGTGGAGCCTCTAAATATACTGACGTAATGTAAAAAAAAAAAAAAAAAAGACTAATAATTTAAGGAAGAGATTTATATTGCATCCTAGACAAAATTAAACCACTTGAATTATGTGAATCCTTGGATCTATTCTTCCTTAAAGAGTTAAAAGAAAAACCCATTATTATTTTCATTGTTATTATTACTAATGACATGTATTCCTCGTCGAAAATAATGACGATCTTATTCCTAATTGCGTGAACATGGCTCGCTCACCCTTTCGACATGTCATCATTACCTCAGCTACATACTTGAAGCCTCTCGACACTTGGCACCCGTCTTTTAACACGTCACCCGCTACCCCCCGCCCCCCAATTGTTATTCATGCAAAATGTTAGGACTTCTTATTTGGATCTTCTCGCGCGCTAGAGGATCTTTTTACCTTGAACCTCCCCGCTAACACTAATACTTTTACATACAACTTCACTACACTTGCATATGAACTACGAATGAATTAATTCCTCTCGTAGAATACATAGACATCTTAAAATATTTTTAAATTCAGCTATAAAACACTCATTATATCCTTACATCACTGAAATTCAAGTGGTGACATTTTTACCCTCGTATTCCCAAAATAGTGTTATCTTTATAACTGTATTAAGTGTCTATGAACCCGCCTTAGCAATGTACTTATTATCATAAACTCGTAGTCACAAGATTCTCCTAATTCCTTTCTTCCCTTTGGAGAAAGTGCCAAATGAACCGTCTTCACCAAAAGTAAAATAAAAAAAAACGCGTTTTTCTCCTTTCTAATTCACATCACCCACTCACGCCAATTGCCAAACACCAAAACGTCACACAACAAACAAACTCACAACAACAACATTTGATTCCGAACAAAGAAAAAGAAAAAGTAAAAATAAAGATGAAAAAAGAACCCCCAATTTCACCACCTCACCAAAACGACGCCGTTTCAGAGCTGATGGACGACCCCACACTCCCCATCGACGTGATCACCAACATCCTCAGTAGACTCCCTGTAAAATCCCTCGGTAAGTTCAAATCAGTCTCAAAACAATGGCTTCACTTGCTCACTGACCCATATTTTGTCTCTATGCACAAGGAGCTCTGTGTGCACGCTCCAAATCTGCTTTTACTGAAAAAGACTCCTGTTTTACAAGAAACCCACTTGAAAAAATGCACCAAGATTGATCTGTGTTCCTTTAATTTTGATGGGTCTTGCAAGAATTTTGAGTTCTCACTGTATTTGAACGATGATGAGAAGAACATTGAGATGTTGCCTTCAAAATGGGATCTTGTTTGCTTTGTGAGTGAGAGTGGGTTTTATGCTTGTAACCCCGGTACGCAGGAGCTGATGGTGTTGCCCGAGGCGAGCTGTTGTACGTCGGGGGAGGTGAATGCCGGGATGGGGTATGTGGGGGAGAGGGATGAGTATGTGTTGGTGCATTTGTTCGATAGGAGCTTGGATATACATGTGGATTACGATATCGGGTGTGAGGTGTTGAGGTTGAGGAATGGGGAGGATTGCGAGTGGAAAGTGGTCGATGTGAATTGTCCGTTTGTGGTTCGGGGGTGGGGAGTGTTGGTGAACGACGTGTTCTATTGGATGATTTGGGATGAGTATGATCACCTCGGGGATGAGGCCATTGTGTCGTTTGATCTTTCGAAGGAGGAGTTTGGAACGGTTTCTCCTCCCGAGGGTTGTTTTGATCCACATGGGGCTTGGTCGCTGGTGGAATTGGGAGGAAAGCTGTGCCTCGTGGACAATGAAGCACGTGCACCGATTGTAGATGTTTGGGTTATGAAGGATTTTGAGAATCACAAGTGGGTTCGGGAGTATAGTATTGATATGAGTGGATATAGTAATGACTTGCTCAACTTCATCGTTCCATTGGATTGCCGGGATGGAGTGATATGGTTGGATGTAAACCAAGAGAGTCTTGACCTCTACGATGTTGAGAGGAAGCGCATCAAAAGGATGGACCATCTGATTGCAGGGAAATGGACATGGCTACGTCCATACACTGAAAGCTTCTTTTTGTTGGGAAGTAGATCTATATGATGATTAGTGCCATCTTTTTCCGGCACTTCATTGTATATCAATGATTATATTGTGTTCTCATTTGTTGTCTGTTTGACGCTCGAGGTTATTTTCTAAGGAGTTTGCTTTGAGGTTTCAAAATGCTAATTAGGCTATAGATGGTTTTAAGTGTTCCTTTCGGGATAGCTATCCCAGGCAATCAGTTTTTTGTGGTCTTTGGGTGGCTTTTCTGCTTGAGGTTTGCTATATTATGTACTGATTGTGTTGAAAGACATTGTATTTCAGTTGGTTTCGTATAAATTCTATTTCTTTCATTTGCGTTCAATTCGACTGAGTCTTTTGGCTGCATAAGAGATGAGCTTCTTCTGGAGAAACTGAATGAGAATTCTTGGTATCCTCTCTGGTATTAAAACTGCTTTAACTTCATAAAATGCTTGATTTACCTTGCTTACTTCTAACTCCATCTAGAGTATTCTTAGATTCTCTTAGCTTTTGGTCCTCAGTTTGTCTTGTTCCAGACAGTTGTAAACAAAACTCACAACTTTAAATGACAAAACGCGATAGCTGACACATGAAATATTGAAGTAAGAGGGAAATGTCCAGTGTATACAGATTAAAAGGTTCATGACTTGGCAGTTTCATAAGATTATTTTCATTCTGCTTTGTAGTTCTTTCTGCATTCACATTAGGGTTCTTTTGATAAATGTTTCCTAGTAAACCACACGCTATAATCCCGTTTCTTTGTCCTGGTGATTAGTTCTGAGGAATCATAAAATTGTCCAAGTGATTACTCGATTGGTTGGTGAGAAAGTAGGAATGGATTCATTCTAGGAGTTGGAGATGCCTTCTTCTGGGTTTCTACAGAAAGCTTACCAAAGCCTTTTCTCTTCTGCGGTCAATTTTACGGAGAAACAATTCGTAAGGAACTCTTTCTTGAGAGTTTATTGAACAAGCGCTAATTAGGAGGTGGTATACTATGTCTGAATGTTATGGATGAATCTGGATGTCATTTGCTAATAACAGATAGCTTCCCCTGTTATTGTATGTTAATAAACCTGAAGTTGGCATCTCTTAGGTATTTGCTTATCGTAGGATCAGTTTGACACTTAATATAGACTCTGAGATTGGTTTTGGTTAGCAGCTATAGTTTGAGACTTCATTATATCGTTGCTTTAATAGTTGCAGGCGAGTTTCAGTGGCGCAATCCAAGTGAGATGAGAAAATCACTACTGATAGGAAAGATGTTCTGAATATCTTTGACAGTTTAAAATGACTAATTGATGCAATTGCTTATGTTACACTGGTTCACATTGATTCTTAAAAGCTCAGTTCCCCGTGTTAGTTACTTAGCTGAAGTAGCATCTATTTTATAAGCTTCATGTGCTGTTTTTCGGTTATTTGGTCTGCTAAGTTGTTGAAAGTGGCCTGCAGCAAGCGCACCAATTGCTGGATTTGAGTCATCAGAGAGTTTCAGATTTGTTGTCATTTTGGTGGAATGTACGAATCTCTAGCGAATAGCACCAGGAACAATCATTTGTGTTACTATTACTAGCTAACTGTCTGTGTCATGGATTACAATTATCATCCACACACACACATGTATGTTTGTGTGTATGTTATGTGTGTATTTATATAGGTATGTATCTATGTATGTATAATGTTCGCGTGTGTGTGTGTGTGTGAGTGCGCTTGCTTATATATTGATGCGAAGATACCAATTGTCTATAATACAGGTTTGTGGGACTGAGTTCCTCTGGGTGGCTAATTCAAGTAGACCTCTTTATACATTTGGCCACACTCTTTTTATTTTTCTTCAAAATACTACAAAAGAATAAGACAAAACATTGTATACATGTGTGTAGAAACCAAAAGAAGAAAATCAATTCATCGTAGAAACTTATGCTTAAAAGTCTCGAACAGATCAAGCAACCGAGCATTCCGGAGGAAACCCCTGAGGAAATCGGTTGGAGTCAGTACAGTAATTGTAGATCATGTACTTGTTTTGCACAGACTGCATTCTTTGTTCCCCAGTCGTGTCTAGCCCCTGTGTGAACCAAGAAGTGGCAGACGAGCATGAACCGGCGCAAACCTGTGCATTAAAATTTGTGTAGGAAGCTGTGAATGGAGCTTGACTCCAATCAGTTTTCACAAGCCCTCCTCTTGTTGCCCAATCATCTGCACTCCAAAGGCTTGAATAAATCCACATAGGCTGGTTTTTGGGGTAGGGTACTCCTCTTGATTCCAGGTTCTTGAATTGCCTCACTGGTGTTCCATCTACTGAAAATCTGTTTTATCACACATCAAGGAAAAATATTTCATCATCTGGGGGGGGGGGGGGGGGGGGGGGGCGCTTCGTAGAATAATATTCACTTAGACCAGGGTATAGACTTTGTGATTTCGATTTTGTCGCATTATTTAAAAAGTAATTGATAACACCAATCTCAGTGACTCGAAGTAAAACTGGAAATCATTATTAATCGCAAAACAATCCGAACCTCAGCTAGAATTCTACAAAACACATCTCGTGGATGGTAGAAGTGAATCTACCTTCTTTGTTGCTAAGGTGTTTTTAAAGGGTCAGGACCCACATAGCAGTTAAATGAGTTGACATGTAGTAGCGATAAATTCTCTTAAATGCCAAGATGAGGCGATGGGGTCAGGGGTTTATCGTGTCGTACTTACGACTTAGTAGTATATTGTGTTATATATGTAATTATTTAAAAAAATACGACATAATTGTTACCCACAAATTCTAATACATGAATAAGTGTCTCCGAAAAGCCTATTAGACGCATAATTTAGGTAATTACATATTTTCTCCTTTAGATGACTTACATGATGCTTTGGGGGTTCCATAGAATGGAGTAGGTGTGGAAATCTTTGGTGGGGTCGAACCATAGATAAAACTGTTGTTCTCTGTTACCTTTGCCTTGTGTGAAGACATTTGTGTGCATGATGTAAGGATCACCACTTAAGTTACCAAGAAACTCGAAGTCAATTTCATCATGATTTGAGCCCAAAGAAGAAAACTGCATGCAATAAAAAATTTACATGAGCTCTTATGTTATGAACTACTCCATCAACATATAAAAAAGAAAAAAAAAACTTACTAGCTCCATCTTTAACAAAACTTACATAATAGGCAGTAACTGTGCCGGCAGAATTTCCAGGTACAAGCTTCAACTGCATGTCAATCTTCCCAAACAAATACTGATTTTTGGACCTAAATCCAGAGCCAGAAGTTTTGTCTAATGACAGTGTAAGAAGATTCCCGTTGGTATCTATTTTGGCCCTATCGTTTCCCCATGTAATATCGAAATCTTGATTAAAATTGCCACCAAAAGCAGATATAACAAAGGCTAATAGTATCACATGTACAATAAATATCTTCATAGTTTGAGAGACTTTCTTTATAGACAATATTTTCTAAAGTTTGATGTTGTGTATGAAAATGTTATAACTTGTGAAGGGTTTATATAGGGCTTTTGCATATTGGGGTGGGGGATTTTTGATAGTTAAGCTAATTACAAATAATGGGGTTGAAGAGTGGGTGTGAAAATGACGCATGCGTGTGGGCAAGAAGTGAAGGGATACTTGTGTTGACTTAGCTAAAGCTTTGATGTTGTAATTAGAAGGGGGGTCCAAATTGCAAAGAGTACAGCTAATGAAATGACGCAATAGCTATCAATTTTACATGCATGCAACCAAAATTGTGAACTGATTCTATTCTATACGCAGAGGTGAGTTTGGAGAAAATTTATCAATTTTATTTTTTAGAATTATCTCTGTATTATGCTTAATTGGCAAGTTGCAATAGGCAATATATTCCCCCTTGTAATTTCAAAAAGTTGCATATGACCCCTATTGTTGTTATGTTTAATTCAAAATACCCTAGATAAATATTTTCGTCATCTTAAATTCAAATTCAATAGTAGTATTTCTATAAGAAAACTATAGGTATTAAACAAAATATAGACACATATATTTGAAAAGTGTACCTTATTTTTTTTTCTTCATAATTTAAAGTATAACACCTAAAGATAGAAACATTTTTTTCGAGAAAAATGGTACACATGTCTTTTTAAAAAATTATCACCTCCCGTCTCAGGTATGAACGAGTGAATTACCTCCTATTATAAGGAATAATGTGCTACTTTTTTTTTTTTAAATGTTAATCTGTTTCTTTATTTTTCACATGAGCTAATTTGGTGTGTGTGTGTGTGTATATATATATATATATACATATTTTATGAATGAGGTAATTTGTTAACTTAACATAATCTAGGGGGTAATCTGCCAAAACCTAAACAAATTGTGGAATCTTCCCTCCATAACACAGCTGGCTCTGGGTCTGCAGGGATGTAACACATACTATATATATTGTTAATAATTTGGTTTGAATTTTCATCACCTCAAAAAAGATAGATTCTGCAGCTGTACATTACGTCGATTTCTTATAACTTGTGTGACTCCCCCTAACAACTTGCACCTTTTTGATAGGTTGGTGCTATTAACTTCCTTCCTATACAGGTTTGATTTTCGTTTATTTGAGTTTTTTCTTCTTCCTTTAATTATTAGCCAGTAATTAACAAAAACACAATCTAATTTCAACAGAATATAATGATAGAAATTGAACCTATTTATTTGGAGAAACTTTCTCCTTATAAAAACAAGCCTCGACTCTCTTAAGAGTGATGTGGATACTTCTAACATTAAGAAAAAGAAGCACGGTATATATATTACCAATTTTAGCGAATAATTTTTACATTAACAATCATCTTGATCCCATCACCACTAATCCGTAGCATGGATCAAAGTTTCGTTTCCACTGAATGTTTTAAACGCTAAATATCTCAAACCTTTTGAAATATGTTTTGAGAAATTCATAAAATTTGTTATTGTAATAGATATATAAAATACTTGTATGTTCCATAGAGTCAAAAACGGATAATATTTGAAGAAAATAAAGAATATTTGATCTTTGGACCAAAATGTTTTGTAATTTCAGTTCTAATTAACTTTTCTAAAGCACTTACTTAATATATATATATATATATATATATATATATATATATATATATATATATATATATATATATATATATATATATATATATCAGCCGTCGCTTTGTGTATAATTTCAAGGTCATTTTCATTAAATTAATTCAGTAAGCAGCATACATAAGTAGATTTTCAAGTTCTTGTCAAATAATGACCAATGGTCGAACCAAACACCAACCTTTTTTAATTGAATGGGGTCCTGCATGCGATGCCTTTTTCAAGGCTTAATTAATTGATTTTGACTTGATTATAACCCGTTGTTAACAAATCCATTTCAACAGTTAACATCTTAACATTAATTAATAAAGTACTTTCGGTTTAAGCAGTGATTATGTGATGCCTAGATGTTAAACAGCCTACATGTTTCTATATGTAATAATCAGACTGAAGCTGTTTACCTAGTAATTAATGAGGCGCATAAAGGATTATGTAGTTGGAATTGTTACAAGGCAAAGTAATAGGTTATTAACTGTGAAGGGTTAACTTTATGATGATTTTGGGTTTGTTCGTTTTGTAATGTCTCTTTGTGATGAAAACTTTTTATTTTAGTATTTGTCTCATATTTTTTCACTATGGTATATATGTTATTGATTATTTTTAAAGTTAGTATTTAATGACATGTAAACCCACTTGGGCACGACAACTTTGATATTCAATATAGTTTTTTTGTGAAAATTTCTCTCATTTTTGTGGTTAATATCATCTTTCTTTTACACTTCCGCTGACCTAGTATATACGTTTGGTTACCTCAAAGATTCGTAATGGAAATGAACAGTACTGTCATTATTAAGTTGTGCATGAGTTTGCTAACACGTTGATTATCGACTCGATTTCATTATTACTTAGGCATTCGGATAATGAGAAGGGGTTCTATTTTTTATTATTTTGATTGAACCTTTTAATCGAGTTAATCCTATCAAAGAGTTCATAATAAAATAAGTAGTTGTACCCATCTTAAGTATAAAAAATTGGGTTTCAAATTAGTTACTACTTTTTTGCAACATAGTCAATCTTTGTGCCCTTGGAGCAGTGAAACACGCTGATCCAAATTATTATACAAAACTTAAAATATAGAGTTGCAGAAACACAAAATTAAGACATACAAAATAGCTAGCGTGACGATTAGTCTAACTGGAAAGAAAATATATAGAACTATGTATATAATAAACATCAATGGAAGAAAAAGGAAGAGATTCTGTTTGTATGACGATTAGGCTAACTGGAAAAAGAAATTAGCATAAAACTATACGATAAACATAATTATAATAGCACTAACTTTAGATATATACGCAAGTCCCGAGGACGACAAGAACACTTTTTTCTTATAGAAATATAATAGGAGGAAATGCAATTTTTGCCCACTAACTTTGGCAATTTGGCACCTTTGCCTAATATCTTTTCGGGCCGGACTTGTACCCTGTAGGTATCGACTTTCGCCGCAAAATATGTCTAATCAAGCTTTAAACGGGCTTTTTGACTACGTGGATGCCAAATGGCTAAAATGTCAATCCACGTGGAAAAACGCATTGCCACGCGTATTTTTTCACATTCAAAAACGTTTTTACCAAAAGTTGTAGGGCATTTTTGCAATTTTGCTAAAATAACTTAAATTAATTCCTAAAATTATTTTCGAAACTAACTTTTTAGAAAAGCATTTTTAAAATAATTTCGAGAGTGTTTTTCCTAAAATCTCAACGACAATCGTTATATTCTTAATATAGTAGATTTTATTTTTATAATGGAAATGAATAATTCACAGGTATTCTTTAGAAGTAATTAAATTTTAAATCTAATTTTATAAGCATGTTTCAATAATTTAGAATTAAGGTTGGGGTGAGATTAGGAAAGAAATTTAACCTCGTCGCGCGATGCCGAGACATACCTTTGCCGACAACAAATTCATCGAGAAGACTACTTCCCGATTTTCTTTTTGTTTTGGCGGTTAATATTAATACATTAATATGAAAAATCTTTTAAGATATTTTTAGTAAATTACAATAATCTTAAAATAATCTGAAATCGATAATTAAAAAATTAATTTATTAAATTTTATAGTTTCTTTTTGAATTTTATTTTGTTAAATATACTTAGGAAATATAATTTGAAAATAATTTTTTGAATTTATTTAAGTTATTTTAGCAAAATTACAAAAATGCCCTATACCTTTTGGTAAAAACGTTTTCGAATGTGAAAAATACGCGTGGCAATGCGTTTTTCCACGTGGATTGACGTTTTAGCCATTTGGCATCCACGTAGGCATAAAGCCCGATTGGACATATCTTGCGGCGAAAGTCGATACCTACAGGGTAAAAATCCGGCCCAAAAAGATATTGGGCAAAAGTGCCAAATCGCCAAAGTTAGTGGGCAAAAATTGCATTTCCTCCAATATAATAAGTAGAAGATAAGTAAACATCGAATCAGCGAGTTCAACAAAAAAAAATCAGCGATATTTCTCACTGGTCATTCAGCAAAGTATCACTTTCATGAAGTTTTAATCACACAATGAAACTGAAGTGCGTTCTTATCTGTGGTTGCCATCGATAATGACAAAAATTAATGAAGCTTGACAATACTCTGTTAATTGATAAGATTGCATTCATGGATAAAAATCTCTTTTCTTTTTCTCGAAAACTATCTAAACGTTTCTATTTTTGACTCTGTGGAAAAGAAACGTACAATATTTTCTACATCTATTGCGCGCACAAATTTTACAAACTTTCCGAAACATATCGAAAAGATCTCGAAACATTGCGAAAAGTTTCTAATATTTAAAGCACCAAAAAATACTGTCAAAACGCAACTTTGATCCATGATTGCGCATTAAACATCGATAGCTCAAAAAAACAAAAAACTCATTCATAATTAGAACATCAGCTCAAAAACTAGCCAAACTCATCATACTCCAATTTTAGTTTTTAAACTTTCCCAAGGACATGTAGAAGATGGCCAATAGTCAATTGTCATTTTCATGCAAAGAAAAAGTTAGCTACTTATGAAAGAATCAACAAGAACTGGATAAATTGAAACAATGAGGAGTTACAAGATTCATAAGCCTGAAGCAACACTTGCAATAACAATCTCTTGCACATTCCATGATAAGTATGGTAGATAATCAAACAAAATAAACTATAAAAGAGATACCAACATGAAATTTGAAGGAAACAGTAATCGCAAGGGAAAAGTAAGGTACTGCAAGCCATTGTCTTTATATGGAATCATATTTACAGGAAAAGACATGAACAACTCTGGACTTCAAGAAAAAAGGTAATAGGACCTCGACCTTTCCTAAAATATCTTTCTCACCGCAGCTCAAGCAATCCGATTAAAGGGGATCATGTCTGAGTAAACTATTCATACAAACTTCCTCAAAATATTGGGACAAGAGCTTTACGGAATTTCAACAACGAGAAAATCACGCAACAATCCGAGGAACAGTAACTAACCATCAAATCTCACCATGCCAGCATCCAGAACTGAACCGTGATTGTTCCACATTCCCATGATCCATAGTATACACGTTTCATCTCTTCCTTACTGGAATTGGGACACAACAAAAGGCTAGTCACTCATGTATTCTCAACATTACAAGCAATATTGACAAGAAAAAATTGAAAAAATATTGAGAGGGACCAAATTGTTAAGTCAGCAGGCACAGTAACATGAGTCACCTATGCCCAAAGAGAGTTAAGAGCTCATGCGTGCCTCTCTCTTGCAAGGATCCACACTAGATACATAACATATATTAACACACACACATATATATACAGAGAGAGAGAGAGAGAGAGAGAGAGATTACATGTGGTGCATGTCCGAAGAACATCACCATAACATCGGCAGATGCAGACGCTTTGTGGAATCCAAGAATCTTAGATAGCACGTCATTTGCCACCATGTGGGGATTAAATCATATTTGGTGCCTCAATTAGGCACGATTTCAATAGTGGTGCCATATTGAGGCAGCCATCAACATTGGTGCCTCAATTTGAAATTTTTATCAATTTTGGTGCCACGGCGCCGGAAATTTGAAAATCTCGCCGGAATTGCTTACGTGGACGGGACATGGCCCCAAATTTGGGGATTTTGACCACGGTCAATGCCACGTGGTAAAATCGTGCCATGTGTTATGCCACGTAAGCAATTAAAATAAAAAAAAGTCAAGAAATAAAAAAATTATATTATAAATTTAAGTTATTAAAATTTTTGCATTTTAAAATAAAAAAGAAAGAATAATAATAAAAAAATATATAAATCCCAAAAAAAAAAATTTTCAAATTATTGTAATTACTATTTTAACAGATTTTTTTTTTCTAATTTCATAAACAAATAATTAATAAAACAAAACAAAATAAATAAAAAATTAAAAAAAAGGAATTGTCTTCCCCGTCACCCCACCCCTCCCCTTCACCAAATCGCCACCAACAACCACCGGACCTCCGCCATGAGCCGCCGCCACCACCACCACAAATCCCAATTCCTCCTTCACTTCTCCAATAGGAAACACATCATCCACACCTTTTTCCTTCCCCTTCTCCGCAAAACTCCACGGTCGGTTCTCCTCCTCTTTCGACCGCTCCTCGTCCCAATTACCCCCAAAACCCCCAAAACCCCCACCCTGCCCATCAACCCCTTTAAACGGATCCCCCAATTAACGGGATTTGTGAGGTGGGTTTTGAAATTAACGGGATTTGTGAGGTGGGTTTGTGAGGAAATTGAGGATACTAAACGACTGAAGTTGGAAGATTTGGAAATGAAACGACTAGGTTTGTGGTGGTGGTGGTGGCTCGCGGTGGTTGTTGGTGGCGATTTGGTGAAGGGGCGGGGTGGGGTGATCGGGGAAGACGACTTCCCCTTTTTTTATTTTGTTTTGTTTTATTAATTATTTGGTTATGAAATTAGAAAAAAAAAATTGTTAAAATTTTTAATTACAATAATTTGAAATATTTTTTTTTGGAATTTATATATTTTTTTTTATTTTTCTTTCTTTTTTATTTTAAAATACCAAAATGTTAATAACTTAAATTTATAATATAATTTTTTTTTCTTGACTTTTTTTTTTATTTTAATTGCTTACGTGGCATAATATGTGGCACGATTTTACCACGTGGCGTTGACCGTGGTCAAAATCCCCAAATTTGGGGCCATGTCCCATCCACGTAAGCGATTCCGGCGAGATTTTCAAATTTCCGGCGCCGAGGCACCAAAATTGATAAAAATTCCAAATTGAGGCACCAATGTTGATGGCTGCCTCAATATGGCACCACTATTGAAATCGTGCCTAATTGAGGCACCAAATATGATTTAATCCCCCACCATGTGGGTGTTCATCACAATTGTCATCAAATCAAGCTCACTTGAATAAGCAAACAATAACCTCACAAGCATCAATTCAGTGTCATCTCCTCCAAAATTGTTGATCCTGATATTGTATAAGCTACAAAACCCTCCCTCGACGACAAAATCTATCAAATCATCGTCCACATCAAGCAAGTCATGAGCCTCTCTTTCTAAATCCTGCCAAAACAAAGCATGTCAAAAGAATTTAAAACTAAAACATGAAAGTAACAAGTGAAGATAAAGATAAGATGTTTACCACTATTTCTAGATATAGTTCAGTGAGGCAAGCGCATCTGGAAACGAGCTGTAGCATTGTACGAACGTGCTCCACGATTGGCCATAGAGTCATATCCAAAACCACCAAGTTACTGAATACATGACCAGCACCGGCCATTTGTCTCGGTAGATCATGAGCCATAGAAAGATACTGAAGCCAATGAAAAATATGTTTAGCATATAGCATAACACACAAATGCAGCATTATTTAATATAACCGACATAATGTTTACCTCCACGAGCCTATGATTGATCACGAGTTTACTTGCCTTCAAAAGCTCCTTAGTGATTTTAATTGCTGAACGATATAAATCGTAAATGTTTTCACTCTTTTGATGAACATCTCCCGCATTAATGACCAATCCAAACAGATGTTCGGGGATATTTAACGCAACTTCAACTGATTCGATACTAATGTATATGAATCTCAAAATAGGTGGAGTTTGAAATGAGAGTGCGCAGTTCTCCATCCCCATACAATTACACATTATAAACTCTTTCAGTTTTGGTCCAAAAACTGATAGAGCATTCATATTTTGGACGTCGCAGAGGATAATTGAAAGCTTTTCCAGTGATGGAAAACATGAGAACGGATCTTGTGTCAATGTCTGGTCAGACAACACTAAGAACTTCAACTTTAACTTCCGGAGGTTGGGAAGTTTCGAAGTTCCAAACCAAATGGGAACAAGATTTTCTATCGCCAATTCCAACTTCACTAGAGACTGGCAAGAGAACAGGAAATTCAAACTTGGACCTTTAATAATTTTCCCATATAGAATAAGCTTTTGAACATGGTGTCTTATCGCGAATATTATCCAGTCAAGTTTTATGGGAAAATCGCAGTGTATTGCCGGCCAAAGCCAGAGTTCAAATTCCTCAACGACAGACTTGTCATGACGAGCAAGTGTTTGATCGACGAATTTTACAAAAGTATCCAGCTTTCCTTGCACTCCAGGAAACAGATTGTAATCAAAAATAAGTTTCGGCATTGAATACCATGTAGTCCTCCACATTCTGCAAGAACAGCCTGCTCTAACAGCATCTCTCATTGGAAGGAGAGAGAATATTATCCTGTGAAGTTCTGGAGACAATGCATAAGGTCCATCAGAATCTCCTTCAGTTAGAAGCCTATTTGAAGAAGAAGATCCACGTTCGATGTGCCGCTCTTTTGATGGATGGAAGTGGGGCAACATCATTTCTGATTTATCAATAGAATTTACAGGATAATTTTATCAAGTTAGTTGACATCGAGGAAACATAACCATTTGTAATATGAATTTCTAGATTATAAAAAAAAATAGAGAGAGAGAGATTGCAATGCTACATAATTAAAAAAATTGTCTAGACAGAGCCTTTAGAGAAGATCGTATTCCTTGTGATTGTGCACTTGATTGGACATTAACTGACAACTAACTTCCCCATACATTTAGCCATCAATATGAAAGAAATATACACTTCCATTCAGGAATAGTTACAATGTGACATATGACTAGTTCTCGTGCAAGTTGTAAAATAAGTTTCCGGAGTCAAACCTTGGGAATAATGCAGAAGATGCAAGAATACAATTAGATTTTCCAAGTAATGAGATTCAGATAAAAATCTGTAATAACTGGCAATCTATCATATAAACATGAAGTATATTGCATCCGTAATAAGTTCTTATTTATAAATTCACAGTCAATCTTAGCATACAAGATTGGCCATTTAATCAACAATTCTTCACCTTGGTTTTGAAAAGTATTCGAAATAGGAAAAGACTCATAGTTTGCACTATGAAGATTAAAGTTTTTGTCTTGCTCTATTATATGCGTTGAGCTAAAGTATTTTGTCTTGTTTTTGTCAAGATAATGCGTTGAGCTCTTGTAATAGTACTTTGACTAACACGATCTTTTATCGCATTCATATTTCTGCTACCATTTTGCAAAGTCTTTCCAGCTTTATAAAACCCTTTCATGAAATATTTTAGCCCAACGGTTCATGCAAAAAGTTGGCATCATTCTACCCCATACAAATATTCAGAATGAAGTAGGCAAAAATCAGATACTTCAATAAAGGGTACCTTCCGAAGTGAGGACTGCAGGACAGTTGATGTATTGGAGGGAGAACTTCGCGGAGGAAAATACTAGGAGCTCTAATACAACCTACGGTGAGAAACATAATAAATAGATTAAACCAAGAATGCAAATAAAAGTTATAGACAGGTGATAAACAGGAAGTTACAGTGATCACATCCACAAATGCAAAGTGGTTACTGCATATGGCTCTTCTTAATCATCAGCGCAATATTTTAAGAATATGCTTGAAAAAATAAATTTAGGATACATGCACCGATATGTTTTAATATCAATCTTAAACTGTAAAGTAATTGCTTGCAGCAGAAACAGAAACAAATTTATGTTTCAAAAATTCTACCATTAAAAGAAAATCCATTCAATTGATAAACAAGTCAATCTACATTGAACACAAATGGAAGAAAAGTTAATGAGAGAAACAAAATAGGGAAAAGATTAAATTAAAAGCTAAATGCAACATCAGATTTCAACTTGAAGGGAGAATTTAGCATAAAAATTATCCTAATCAGAAAGGAGAATTCAAAAGGGATATGAAACATTTCATCAAACCTTTGTGTGCTGCACTGGCGATGACAACTAAGAAGGATGCCCCTTGTGAGACTGAGTTGGGGATATATAACCTTATCGAAGGAGTGCCTCGACTGTATCGTATGTAAAAACAAAGGAGGTTAGAAATTAATGCTGCGAGTAAGTTCACATTAATTACACCTAATCTTATTGAGGAAATAAGAGTATGTGGATATTCCCTAATGACATCTTCAGGATTCACTTTAAGATTGAAAAAATGTGAAGTGTTATCTTAGAAAAAGTTGAAAATGGATGCCTTAGTTCCCCAGGGTCAATTAACGCATGTACATCATAATTAATAAGCAGTCAGTTTTAGTAGCGCATTTTTATTTCCTGAAATTAACCCAAATATGGAAAACTTTAGTAGATGCGATACTAAAGATTTCTTCCTGAAATGGCAAGTATATGGTAAAAGAATACATTTCATGTTTCACTGACAACCCAAGAAACAAAAAGACGCGATTCTCTCAACTACACATAATGATTCTAACAACTACAAGTCTGGCCTATTATGACTAGACTAGGAACAAAAACATGGGAGCAATGTATACGTGCTTAACATCTAAGTACTTAATGGTGCCCATACAGAAGCAGGAACGCATAAATTCATATTCGTATTGCAGTCCATCAAGACAAAAGGACAAAAAAAAAAAATGAAATAATATTAAAGCCCGTGCTAACCTGAAGTGCATCTGCCATTCTCTCAAAAACTTGTGTGAACCAAACCAAAGAATGGTGAGACTCAATAAATGCGGCACCAACATATCCTGCAAATAAAATCCTTGTTCTGTAAGGAGCAAACTAGAAGGAAAACAAGCAATTAAACCTCAACTCAACAAACAGAAAATAAAAACAGGAAAAAGAACTGTATATGTCATTTTTACGTTCCTACTCCATTTAACTATAAGGAGATTAAAAAAAACTATAAACGTCGTCATCTAACTCTAGTCCTTTTCTTTCCGTAATATCTCTTGTCTGCAAATAGCAACATACTTACTTCGTAGGGAGAAAAGAGCTTCATGAGTATATGCCTCCTAAGCTTAAGCTCTGTAACCACCAAAGTCGTCCAGACCAATTGAAAGCAAACCAATTTGTTTTTCCAAAAATCAATATTGAATTGTCGTCTCTCTAAAAGCTCAAGCTTGTAGAGAATAGAAGCTTATTCATTTACGTATAATTCGCCCCCTCACGTGCAGGTTGTAAATCTTGTATCACGCCTAACACATGCCATTTTCTTGATAAGTGGGTGGCGGTCGGATTTTGAACCCCAGACTTCTTCTTTGGCTTAAGCTCTGATACCATATTGAGTTTTCGTCTCTCTTAAAACTCAAGCTTGTAGAGATGATTGACACTTATTTATGTATAAACTCCAAAAACTAACATCAAATCTACAAACATTATGGGTTCCATGAGGAATTCGACAAGGCATTACACCAATATTTTGTAAGTGACCATTATAGATTCATAGTTAAAGCTGCCAATGTCCAATTGTACATGCTCGTTGACAAAAAAAAAAAAACACCAAGAAACATAACTGTTAGTGGTTATAATAGTTAGTTAGAGAGTTAGAGATACTGTTATATTGTTAGTGATATAGTAAAGCTTTGCTTAGTATATAAGCTAGATTACTCTTGTATCTCAAACACATTGTAAATACACTTTCATATCAATAAACATTTTGCTCTCTACAATTTACATCAAGCTTTGTTCATCTTCATCTCTTCTCCAATATTCAACAATAACCAATAGTACTCTACTACTACAGTGGGAAAAAAAACCCAGTAAGATAGAAGCAGCATATGTGCAAAAGTGTCTATTTTTGCAAACAATATGAATTAAAATTTACCATATTTGCAAGAATCAGTTGATCGATGAATGGCTCTGATTGACAACTGTTCACCTTGCAAACTATCCTCTTCCGCCTCATTATCACAATTATGAACAATAGTATAATTAAGGGGAAATTGATTTTTTGCATTTTATGATATATATTTGGAAATAATGATTGATAATGAGAACCACATATAAATTACATAAATAATCCTTGAAGTATGGATTAATCACACAAATCACCTTTTAAATTTTGAATGTAAGCTCGAAAAAGTCATTTAAAATTTTAAATTTCCGAGAAAGTTGTACATATATATAACGTCAACAGTAGAATAGTTACTCAATCTAGTCTAGGAATAAAAGATTTCCGCTTGCAAAATCTGTAACAATTAAATAAATGTATTACATAAACAAAAGTATATACCATACAAGGATTACAAGCTATAAATAATATTTTATAACGTTTTCTTTCCTAAGCCATTTGATTTTCAATGGCAAAGCTTCTGCAGCTGTTCATGTTTATGTTTGGTCTTCTTGCTTTTACAGGTACTAATCCAATCTCTGGTATAGTGTCCGTTGGATAATAGTATTATAAATATTAAGATGATTAGTGCATATTTGTTACATATCTAATTGGTTTATATATTTTTCTTGGATCTTCCTACCTACTTTTTTCGGAATATTTAATGGATATATATATATATGAATACTTGAATTTACAATTTACAAATGTGAGTAATTCGCCGATAAAATCTTCTAAGCATAAGAATTGTCAATGAACATCTCATATGATTTGTAGTCATTTTTTAACAAAAAGAAGTTTTATGGTTAATAATATGGAATTAATGACTTATAACGGGTAGTCTCTTATCTATGGACTCTAAAAAGAGGCGAAGTAAATAAATATGGGATATTATCATTTTTTTTGGGAACTTTTGTGGGAGAATTGCGATTTCCTGCATTGTGCACATAATTTTTACGAAATTTTTGAAACATATCGAAAAGATCTCAAAACATTGCGAAAAGTTTCTAATATTTAAAATACCGAAACATACTGCCGAAACGAAACTTTGATCCATGATGGCATTAAACATCGATCGCTCAAAAAAAAAAAAAAATCATTCATAATTAGAACATCAGCTCAGAAACTAGCCAAACTCATCTTACTCTAATTTTAATTTTTTAACTTTCCCAAGGACATGTAAAAGATGGCCAATAGTCAATTGTCATTTTCATGCAAAGAAAAAGTTAGCTACTTATGAAAGAATCAACAAGAACCACATAGATTGAAACAATGGAGGAGTTACAAGATTCATAAGCCTGAAGCAACACTTGCAATAACAATCTCTTGCACATTCGAGCAATCCGATTCAAGGGGATCATGCCTGAGTAAATTATTCATACAAAGTTCCTCAAAACACTGGGACAAGAGCTTTACGGAATTTCAACAACGAGAAAATCACGCAACAACCCGAGGAACAGTCAGTAACCATCAAATCTCACCATGCCAGCACCCAGAACTGGACCGTGATCGTTCAACATTCCCATGATCCATAGTATACACGTTTCGTCTCTTTCTTACTGGAATTGGGACACAACAAAAAGCTAGTCATGTATTCTCAACATTACAGCCTCAGCAAATAAAAGAAAATAAAATCAAGCAATAAAGCAATATTGACAAGACGAATTTGAAAAAATATTGAGAGTGGACCAAATTGTTAAGTCAGCAGGCGCCGTAACATGAGTCACCTATGCCCAAAGAGAGTTAAGAGGTCATGCGTGCCTCTCTCTTGCAAGGATCCACACGAGATACATAACATATATATATATATAGAGAGAGAGAGAGAGAGAGAGAGAGAGATTACATGTGGTGTATGTCCGAAGAACATCACCATAACATCAGCGGATGCAGACGCTTTCTGGAATTCAAGAATCTTAGATAGCACGTCATTTGCCACCATGTGCGTGTTCATCGCAATTGTCATCAAAGCAAGCTCACTTGAATAAGCAAACAATAACCTCACAAGCATCATTTCAGTGTCATTTCCTCCAAAATTGTTGATCCTGATATTGTATAAGCTACGAAACCCTCCCTCAACAACAAAATCTATCAAATCATCGTCCACATCAAGCAAGCCATGAGCCTCTCTTTCTAAATCCTGCCATAACAAAGCACGTCAGAAGAATTTAAAACTAAAACATGAAAGTAACAAGTGAAGATAAAGATAACATGTTTACCACTATTTCCAGATTTAGTTCAGTGAGGCAAGCGCATCTGGAAATGAGCAGTAGTATTGTACGAACGTGCTCCACGATTGGCCATAGAGTCATATCCAAAACCACCAAGTTACTGAATACATGACCAGCACCGGCCATTTGTCTCGGTAGATCATGAGCCATAGAAAGATACTGAAGCCAATGAAAAATATGTTTAGCATATAGCATAACAAACAAATGCAGCATTATTTAATATCACCGACATAATGTTTACCTCCACGAGCCTATGATTGATCACAAGTTTACTTGCCTTCAAAAGCTCCTTAGTGATTTTAATTGCTGAACGATATAAATCGTAAATGTTTTCACTCTTTTGATGAACATCTCCCGCATTAATGACCAATCCAAACAGATGTTCGGGGATATTTAACGCAACTTCAACTGATTCGATACTAATGTATATGAATCTCAAAATAGGTGGAGTTTGAAATGAGAGTGCGCAGTTCTCCATCCCCATACAATTACACATTATAAACTCTTTCAGTTTTGGTCCAAAAACTGATAGAGCATTCATATTTTGGACGTCGCAGAGGATAATTGAAAGCTTTTCCAGTGATGGAAAACATGAGAACGGATCTTGTGTCAATGTCTGGTCAGACAACACTAAGAACTTCAACTTTAACTTCCGGAGGTTGGGAAGTTTCGAAGTTCCAAACCAAATGGGAACAAGATTTTCTATCGCCAATTCCAACTTCACTAGAGACTGGCAAGAGAACAGGAAATTCAAACTTGGACCTTTAATAATTTTCCCATATAGAATAAGCTTTTGAACATGGTGTCTTATCGCGAATATTATCCAGTCAAGTTTTATGGGAAAATCGCAGTGTATTGCCGGCCAAAGCCAGAGTTCAAATTCCTCAACGACAGACTTGTCATGACGAGCAAGTGTTTGATCGACGAATTTTACAAAAGTATCCAGCTTTCCTTGCACTCCAGGAAACAGATTGTAATCAAAAATAAGTTTCGGCATTGAATACCATGTAGTCCTCCACATTCTGCAAGAACAGCCTGCTCTAACAGCATCTCTCATTGGAAGGAGAGAAAATATTTTCCTGTGAAGTTCTGGAGACAATGCATAAAGTCCATCAGAATCTCCTTCAGTTAGAAGCATATTTGAAGAAGAAGATCCACGTTCGATGTGCCGCTCTTTTGATGGATGGAAGTGGGGCAACATCATTTCTGATTTATCAAGAGAAATTACAGGATAGTTTTATCAAGTTAGTTGACATCGAGGAAACATAACCATTTGTAATATGAATTGCCAGATTAAAAAGAAATAGAGAGAGAGAGAGAGAGAGAGAGATTGCGATGCTACATAATTAAAAAAATTGTCTAGACAGAGCCTTTAGAGAAGATTGTATTCCTGTGATTGTGCAGTTGATCGAACATTAACTGATAATTAACTTCCCCATACATTTAGCCATCAATATAAAAGTAATATACACTTCCATTCAGGAATAGTTACAATGTGACATAATGACTAGTTCTAGTGCAAGATGTAAAATAAGTTTCCGGCCTGGGAATAATGCAGAACACGCATCAAATATCAGAAATGGTAAGAATACAAGTAGATTTTCCAAGTAATGACATTCAGATAAAAATCTTTAATAACTGGCAATCAATCATACAAACAGGAAGTGTATTGCATCCGTAATAAGTTCTTATTTATGTATTCACAGTCAATCTTAGCATACAAGATTGGCCATTTAATCAACAATCTTCACCTTGGTTTTGAAAAGTATTCAAAATAGGAAAAGAATCATGGAGATCTGTTCCATTATTTATTAAAATCATAGTTTGCACTATGAAGATTATGAAGTGGACCTCTGCATAGGTATCATTTTACTTGTGATGTTAAAGGAGGAAGGCAAACCTGATTTCCTACGTAGGTATTTCGCATATCTCTCTAGTTTTAAAGGACTGGAAGGAAAAACTTTTTCAGTGGTCAAGATAATGCGTTGAGCTAAAGTATTTGTCGACGATAAAAGTATTTTGATATTAAAGTTTATGTCTTGCTCTTTTATAATTGGCCTGAATGTTGGTATTTGAAAAACATTACGTTGAAAACAAGGGGAGTATAATTGAATTCGCATGTCGGATGAAATGTGCAGAAACCGCGAAAAGATAATTAAGTGAAAATAGGTGTAGTCATTATAGAAAAAATAATGCGATTTTTTTTTTTTTTTTAATAACTGTCCAATTATGTAGGGAGTATGACCAGTAAGACACGCTGAACCTCTCAACTTAGGACAAACACTTAGAAGTTGGGAGAAAGACCAAAGACAATTAGATAGAAATGATATTGTCATCAAAGGACTAAATAAAGTGTACCTTCCGAAGTGATGACTGCAGGACAGTCGATGTATTGGAGGGAGAACTTCACTGAGGAAAATACTAGGAGCTCTAATACAACCTACGGTGAGAAACATAATAAATAGATTAAACCAAGAATGCAAATAAAAGTTATAGACAGGTGATGAACAGGAAGTTACAGTGATCACATCCACAAATGCAAAGTGGTGACTGCATATGGCTCTTCTTAATCATCACCGCTTAAGAATAGGCTTGAAATAATAAATTTAGGATACATGCACCGATATGTTTTAATATTAATCTTAAACTGTAAAGTAATTGCTTGCAGCAGAAACAGAAACAAATTTATGTTTCAAAAATACTATCATTAAAAGAAAATCCAGTCAATTGATAAACAAGTCAATCTACATTGAACACAAATGGAAGAAAAGTTAATGAGAGAAACAAAATAGGGAAAAAATCAAATTAAAAGCTAAATACAACATCAGATTTCAACTTGAAGGGAGAATTTAGCATAAAAATTATCCTAATCAGAAAGGAGAATTTAAAAGGGATATGAAACATTTCATCAAACCTTTGTGTGCTGCACTGGCGATGACAACTAAGAAGGATGCCCCTCGTGAGATTGAGCTGGGGATATATAACCTTATCGAAGGAGTGCCTCGACTGTATCGTATGTAAAAACAGAGGAGGTTAGAAACTAATGCTGCCAGTAAGTTCACGTTAATTACACCTAATCTTATTGAGGAAATAAGAGTATGTGGATATTCCCTAATGACCTCTTCAGGATTCGAAATATTCACATGATTCAATCCATGTGAATAAGAAGCAATTAACACAGCTGAACAAGCCCAAGGCACATGTACAAAATAATGAGGGTCCACTAAGATGCAAAAACAATAATTAATGAACGGCCACTAAATACAACAAAAATCGAAATATGGCGAGCCGTGCTTAAATGATAAATGACGAAACAAGAAATTTAGTTGATTACGACAAGAATCTTGTTGAGAAACTAAAAGTGTTATCTTAGAAAAAGTTGAAAATGGATGCCTTAGATCCCCGGGGTCAATTAACGCATGTACCGAATTATATACATCATAATTAATAAGCAGTCAGTTTAGTAGCGCATTTTTATTTCCTGAAATTAACCCAAATATGGAAAATTTTAATAGATGCGATACTAAAGATTTCTTCCTGAAATGGCAAGTATATGGTAAACGAATACATTTCATGTTTCACTGACAACCCAAGAAACAAAAAGACGCGATTCTCTTGGAGATACACATAATGATTCTAACAACTACAAGTCTGGCCTATTATGACTAGACCCTGAACAAAAACGTGGGAGCAATATATCCGTGCTTAACATCAAAATACTTAATGGTGCCCATACAGAAGCAGGAACGCATAAATTCATATTCATATCGCAGTCCATCTAGACAAAAGGACAAAAAAATGAAATAATATTAAAGCCCGTGCTAACCTGAAGTGCATCTTCCATTCTCTCAAAAACTTGTGTGAACCAAACCAAAGAATTGTGAGACTCAATAAATGCGGCACCAACATATCCTGCAAATAAAATCCTTGTTTTGTAAGGAGCAAACTAAAAGGAAAACAAGCAATTAAACTTCAACTCAACAAACAGAAAATAAAAACAGGAAAAAAAGAACTGTATATGTCATTTTTATGTTCTTACTCCATCTAACTATAAGGAGATAAATAGAAAACTATAAACGTCGTCATCTAACTCTAGTCCTTTTCTTTTCCGTAAATCATCTTGTCTGCAAATAGCAACATACTTACTTGGTTGCGAGAAAAAAGCTTCATGAGCTAATATGCCTCCTAAGCTTAAACTTCGTTTCACCAAAGTCATCTAGACCATTTGAAAGCAAACCCAACCTTTTTTTCCTAAATTAATATTGATTTTCCGTCTCAGCTCAAGCTTGAGGAGAAGATTGACGCTTATTTATTTATGTATAAGAGGGTGGCGGTCGGATTTTGAACCCAGACCTCTTCTTTGGCCTAAGATCTGATACCATATTGAGTTGTCGTCTCTCTTGAAAACTCAAGCTTGTAGAGAGGATTCACCATTATTCATGTGTAAACTCAATTAATTAACATAAAATTTACAAACATCATGGGTTCCATGAGGAATTCCACAAGGCATTACACCAATATTTCGTAAGTGACCATTATATATAGATTCATAGTTAAAGCTGCAAATGTCCAATTGTACATGCTCGTTTACAAAAAAACACCAAGAAACATAACCAATGCTCTTGTACTATAATGGATAATAACAAAAAAAAAAAAAAAAAAACAGCAAGATAGAAGCAGCATATGTGCAAAAGGGTGTTATCTAGTGCCGTTAAACTAATTAAATTCTCAAAATATAGAGAGGAAAAATGTCTATTTTTGCAAATAATATGAATTAAAATTTACCATATTTGCAAGAATCAGCGGATGGTGATCGATGAATGGCTCTGATTGACAACTGTTCACCTTGCAAACTATACTCTTCCGCCTCATTATCACAATTATGAACAATAGTTTTTTTGGGAATAATGGAATGATAATGAGAACCGCATATAAATTACATAAATGATCCTTCAAGTATGGATTAATCACACAAATCACCTTCTCAATTTTGAATGTAAACCGAAAAGTAGTCAATTATTTATAGTTGGGACGAAATTATTTAAAGATTAGTGTTAAGAAAATTGTATCATTCGACTCCGTGGAAAGTCAAAAGCCAGTTTTTGTACAAGCGGTACAGCTAGTAATGTGATTAATTCGGAAACATTCGCCGGTTAAATCTTCTAAGCTTAAGTATTGGCACTTACAATGAACGTCTCATATGACTTTTAGTCATTTCTAACAAAAAGGAGTTTTTGGAATTAGTGACTTATATCGTGTAATCTTTTATCTATGGAGGTTAAATCTGTGTAACAAATAAATATTTGATGTTATCATTTTCATGGATAAAATTTCGTTTCAACTGCATGTTTCGATGTGTTAAATATATGGATCAAAATTTCTTTTCTTTTCCTCAAAAACTTCCAAAACGTTTTCATTTTTTACTCTATGGAAAATAAACATAAAATATTTTTTACATCTATTGTGCGCACAATTTTTACAAAATTTTTGAAACATATCCGAAAAGATCTCGAAACGTCGAAAAGTTTCTAATATTTAAAGCATCGAAACATACTGTGGAAAAGAGACTTTGATCCATGATTAAATATTTGAAACTTTTCGCAATGTTCGATATCTTTTGGATTTGTTCTGAAAGATTCAAAAAGATTGTTATTACAATAGAAGTAGAAAATATTGTATGTTCTTTTTCTGTATAATAAGAAATAGAAACGTCTCTATATTTTTCGAAGAAAAGAAAAGAAGTTTGATCCACAATCATTTATTTTGCCCACTTTTGGCCCAAATCGGCTAGTCATGGGTTTACTTCAATTTGGATTGACT
Source organism: Misopates orontium (assembly GCA_946800315.1). Lineage (NCBI taxonomy): Eukaryota > Viridiplantae > Streptophyta > Magnoliopsida > Lamiales > Plantaginaceae > Misopates > Misopates orontium. Next base: position 6,954,978 of record OX326950.1, on the reverse strand, counting down.
GCCTCCAACTTTGCTCCCACTTATAATAAGTTGGATGATCCGTTAGAATTACATGGCAATTTTGCAGTTTTTCCTTAAAAGTTTTAATGAACTTCGTGACATTATAATAAAATAATATTAAATATGCTCGTGTGTCCATGCGCACGCGTGTTTGAATAATTAAATAAGCGAATAAAAAGATACATTGTATAACTTAAGAAATATATAAACTCTAAACGGACACCAATCTACCACTTTTTTTTTTTTCACATTTCACACCTTATTTTTATTCAAAATACCATAAAAGAATAAGACAAACATTAATTGTATACATGTCCATGCAATACGTATTTCATGATGGGAAATAGAGCGGAAATAAGGAGATGAAAAAATTAGAAAACTTATGCGTGAACAAAAAAATTGAGCAACATTGATAGAATTTCCAACGACAATTTTAGCTTCGCCCACGAGATATTTTAAATCTCGGCTAGTGAAGCCTGGATTTTTGTATGAAAACACCGTTGTTACGTTGTTGCTCAGCTTTTTCGTAGTCTATACGGAAAAGATTAAGCAACCGAGCATTCCGGAGGAAACCCCTGAGGAAATCGTTTGGAATCGGTGCAGTAATTGTAGATCATGTACTTGTCTTGCACGGACTTCATTCTTTGTTCCCCCGTCGAGTCTAGCGCCTGTGTGAACCAGGAGTTGGCGGACGAGCACGAGGAAGTAGCACAAACCTGTGCATTAAAATTAGTGTAGGAAGCTGTGAAGGGAGCTTGACTCCAATCAGTTTTCACAAGCCCTCCTCTAGTTGCCCAATCTTCTGCACACCACAAGCTTGAGTAGATCCACATTGGCTGGTTCTTGGGGTAGGGTACCCCTCTTGATTCCAGGTTCTTGAATTGCCGTACGGGCGTTCCATCTACTGAAAATCTGTTGATCATAAGAATATTAATATTTCATCGTTATCTATACTAATATATAAAGAAAGTGATATCTGACAGACGGACACATGGTACACCAAACTATAAATTTGCAACTTTGTTTTTATAATTTTAAATAAATGTGAGATCGGATCGTTAATTTCTAAATCTAGACTTATATTTTAAATTACACAATAAAACTACATTATCTATCCATATAAGTTTTTTTCTTTTTTTAGTGTGTCTTCCCATTATCTCTCACATTTGTGTTTCATTTAGACATTATATTCATAATCACATAATAGATCTTCATATATATGTCAGATATATTTTTGTACTTTTTTGGTATATTCATAAAAAGATTAGGTTTTATGAAGAGGAAAACGTATATTATGAAGAGAAAAATATAACGAAATGACTAATTCATTATTATAATAATTCAAAGTTTACATATTTAGATCAGTTTCTTCAAAGTGTAAAACAATTGAATTACACTAAAATAAGCTTTAGATTTGTGAGTGCCACGTATCACAGTTGCTAGAAAAAAAACATAAGAATATATATATTATTTATTTTATGTATGCATAGTATATTATATAGTTTAAGGGAAATACTTACTTAGATATGATCTATAGACTTGTAAACCTCGCGACAACTATGAATTTAGTTTTACATACATTACATAATTATTGACTACACATTTTAAAACATGAGTAGTTGTGTTCAAAAAGTTTACCATACAAATAAAGTATTTTTCTATTTTAGATGACTTACATGATGCTTTGGGGGTTCCACAGAATGGAGTAGGTGTGGAAATCTTTGGTGGGGTCGAACCATAGATAAAACTGTTGTTCTCTGTTACCTTTGCCTTGTGTGTAGACATTAGTGTGCATGATGTAAGGATCGCCACTTAGGTTACCAAGAAACTCAAAGTCAATCTCATCATGATTTGAGCCCAAAGAAGAAAACTGCAAGCACATGATAAAAGATTAACATAGTAAGAGAAGATAAATGAAAAGCTAAAAGAATTGCTAACATATGTCGCAATGAATCATCTAAGCCACTTTTGGATCATCTAAGCCACTTTTTGTATCATTATTTATGATAATAATTACCCGCTCTCCACATATATATAATAATTAATGAACTACCGTCCCAATGTATTATTCTTCAAGACATGGTGTCATCATCACACAAAGTAAAGCGGCATGCATAACGGATCGATAACAAACATATATGCATGAATTATGAAGTGTTCGAAACTTACGTAGTAGGCCGTGACCGTGCCAGCAGAATTTCCAGGGACAAGTTTCAATTGCATATCAATCTTCCCAAATAAATATTGGTTTTTGGACCTAAATCCAGAACCAGATGCTTTGTCTAGTGACAGTGTAAGAAGATTCCCATTGTTATCTATTTTGGCCCTACCATCTCCCCACGTGATGTCGAAATCTTGGTTAAAGTTTCCACCAAAAGCAGTCACAACAAAGGCTAATAACACTATAAGAAGAATGAATATCTTCATTATATCCTTCCTTCAAAAACTTATAAAATTTAGTTTTTCCACTTGAAATTCAGAGAGAAAATTAAATGAATTGAAGTTTGATGGTGTGCATGAAATTAAGTGCAATAAAGGGTTTATATAGGGCTTTTGCATAGTTATAGTGGGTATGAAAATGACTAGGCTAATCTTTGATGTAATTAGAAAGGGGACCATATTGCAAAGAATACAGCTAATGAAATGACGCAATAGTTATCATATTTACATGCATGCATGCAAACCCAAAAAATGAAGTGATTCTATTCTATACGCAGATTTGAGTTTAGAGAAATTTTATCAATTAATTAAAAAGTTTGGGAATCTGCCCCCCATAACACAGCTGGCTTTGTGATGTAACACCTACTATATACATTGTTAACAATTTGGTTTGAATTTTCATCACTTCAAAAAAGATAGATTCTGCAGCTGTACATTACGTCGATCGATTTCTTACTTGTGTGACTAGCCTTTAACAACTTGCACTTTTGATAGGTTTGTAAATTTGTACTACTAAGGCATGCAAATAATGTTTCAGTTACAGATTATTGATTATCTTCCCCTTAGAATGATGTGAGCTATGTAGGTCAACAAATTCATTTTCTCATTAGATCAATTAATTATTCACACCGAAAGATTTTATTTCAATCAAATATGTATTTGCTAAATAGTTTAATTTTGCATGTCGGAATTACAATCCTTCAGAACAATCATTCTTAATATATAGTACTGTTCGTTATTTCAGTAATCAAGATTTTAATTAGCAAAAATGAAAAATGTAATAATATGTTTAAACGTTTAAGGTTTAACTCTTTCAATTTGCCCGATTAAAGTAGGTTTTCTTGTTCTTGTCAAATAATGAGATCGAACCGGTCACCAAACTTTTTATTAGAATTTAGACGGGGTCCTGCATGCTGGCCTTTCTCAAATCTTAATTAATATGATAGATTCTTGATTACAACGCGTTTAGACCCATGTCAATAGTTGTGATGACATTTATAGTAAAGTACTTAAAAAATAATACTTTGTTAGCAGTAATCATACGGGAGATGATATATACAGAGCAAAATCCCTCAATACAGAGCAATTCTTCATCATTTACCACTTTATCCCTTTTAAATTAATTGTATATCTGTTCCCTTTTCTATTACATGTCAATGATTAACAAAATCTTTAGAGACTTAATTAAAGCAATCTTCTTTCATATTTGTGATCATATGAAATATTAAATTAGAAGAAAATCTAGGAGAATGTTCGTAATCCTTTTACTTGTGCGTGATTTATTTGGCAATAATTTTTAGTTCTGGAAAAAGTTCAGTTTAATTAAAAAAAAAATTATCAATTCATGAAGCTAAATACATCGGCCGTTTTCCTCCCGTTTAATTCAAATGCGCTTTAAAAAACTTAAATAAGAAAACGAAAAGTGCATAACTATAGCAATGTATAATGCAACATGGACTAATTGCAATACATTGTATTAAGGAGGATACGTCATAATAAATAACACTTAACTAATAAAAAGAACATGAACACAATCACTTTTTTTTTAAGAATATCAAGTCCTGAAACATAAACCAAGATTTTAAAAAAACAATAGACATCAAATGAAATAAACTTAATGTATTAATTTTGTTCACAATAACCAAAAGGGAATTCAGTAAAGAAAAAAAACTAATTAATAATTAAGTTCATAATAGCGAGAAAGAGAAAACAAAATATATCATGCATAAGAATAATTCGATAAAAACTTTGATTTGATATTTTGATTTCGGAAAATATCACAAATAGAAAACTTAATATTTGGTTCTTGGTTTCGTTAATGAAAACAGAATTCAAATCATTCATATATGGAAATTAATGATTAATCTACGTTGAGAAAAAAAAGGAATTTAAAAAGGAAGATAGATTTGTTTGTTTTCAAATCATTCATATATGGAAATGATTAATATACATTGAGAAAAATAAGGAATTTAAAAAGAAGATAGATTTGTTTGTTGGATTGAGAAGGGTAAAATAGTAAAGAATGAAAAATTGCTCTGTATTAAGGGATTTTGCTCTGTATATATCATCTCCCTAATCATATAGCTAAATGCTAAAATAGTTTATATGCTTCCATCTCCTGCCTAGTTAATTGCTAACGAGAGCGGATAGAACCATTGTTTAGTCAAGTCTTTGCTAGTCCAAGTTTTTCTTTTTTTTTTTAGTTGTCTTGTTATATATATCTTAATTTCATGGTGCAAAAGATGAGTGACAGTACAAGACACACTTGTTATTAGATTATGGGATAAAAACGTTAAATCTCTTATACTTTATCACATATTGCACTTTACTCCTATTCTTTTAATTTTTGCAACTTGCCCCTGTACGTACTATGGATAAATAAGCCCTTTGCCCCCTAAGTTATTTTTTCACCGTTGGGTACGGACACTTATCACCATTTTTTGCCGTTGGATTTGGACTCAGGGGCAAAGTGCTTATTTATCCATAGCACATGGGGCAAGTCGCCTAAAATAAAAGAATAAGGGGCAAAACGCAATCGCGACATAGTATAGGAGGTTTAATGTTTTTATTCCTTAAATTATAAACTCGGTCGATTACATTATTAGTTGGCAATTGAAACATCCGTATAATAAGGGCAACTAAGTAATGAATGGTGGTCTTGTTTGGAATTTGTTTTGAATGGATAAATTTTGCCGAGTGAATACAACCAAACAATCAATTATAGAATGAGTAGTTTTATCTTATATCGGATAAAGTATATTAGCTGTTTGGATATGTTTATAAAGGGCAACTAAGTATCGAAATCGGATTTCAAATTATTGCTTCCTAGCTAGTCATCTTTGTATGATTTGACTTGGAAACACTCGTCAAAATCCAGTAATAACCGTCCCTAGTTCTGCACAAACTTTTTCTAAGGTTCAATTATCCATTGAGACATTAAATAATGAATAGTGTGAAGCAAAAGTTAACTAAATAAGACGTTCTGGATTAGCGCGGTGTTAGTCATGTAACTGAAAAAAGGAAGTATAAAACTATATAGTAAGCATAATTAAAAAGAGCAATATTATTTTGAGTAACAAATCCCGAGGATGACCATGAGTGTTAATAAGTGGACGCTGGCAACTAAACATCAAATCTGTCACTTTATCCAAATAAGCACAAACAAATTATTGATCCCACTTGAAGACTTCTGTTTACACGGGTCCTGATTGGTGTTTATCTTGAACACAAGTCCTACTAGAGTCGTTTTCATGGGTTTCTAATCACATTATGAAACTAAAGAGCGTTCTTATCGTTTGGCTAGCTGTAAAAATAATGAAAGTTAATGAGGCCTTGATAATATTCCTCTAGTTGATAAGAATGCATTAGATACACATCATTTCAAAACTATCCAAAACTCATACTGTTTCAGGTTTAAATATTTCTCCCATTATTGGCCTAAACAGAGGAACAATTGGAATAACAATCTCTGCACGTTGAATGAGATAAGTAAAGTAAATAATCAAAATAGACCATGACAAAGATACCAACATAAGATTTAATAAAAGGAACAGACAACATAAGGAAAAACTAGTACATCAGTGCATCCCTGTCACTGCAGGTATATGTAATAACCATTACAGTCATACATCTACTATCATGCTGACTAAATTATTCATGCAAAACTTCCTCAAACATTAGCACTTATAAGTTGCAGGCAATTCAGAATTCAGAATACAATAAAAAACACACCCTGAACAAAGTGCAGGCTATCATTGTACACGAGTCCAAGAAATAGATGCCCGGAGTCTCACATGCCGCACCCAGAACTGAACAGCGACCGACGCTCCACATCAGTAGGATCCATGGTTTTAAAGGTCCATCTCCCTTTCCGTACTGAAATGATGACACAACAAGAAGGCTCTAGTCATGTTTTCTCTACATTACAGCCCCAGCAAGAAACGAATAACACAATCAAGCAAGAAACAAATTGAGAAGTCAAAAACTAAGTAATTTAGCAAGTCAACCAAATTGGTAAATACTGCACCACATTAAACACTGATCACCTATGCTGAAAGATATAGTTAAGAAGTCGTGTAGACCTCTTGCAACAACACGACACGGTCACACACACAGAGAGAGAGAGAGAGAGAGAGAGCTTACAGTCGGTGCACGTCCAAAGGCGTCAGTCAAATATTACATCAGCAAAAGCAGAAGCTTTCTCGTATTCAAGTATCTTCGTTATCTTCTTATCCATGTAATTTATCACCATAAACAGGTTCATCACAATCCTCATCAAGTCTAGCTCACGAGCATAAGCAAGTAGCAAACGGACGAGCATCATTTCGGTGTTGTCTCCTCCAAAGTTGTCAATCTTGATATAGGATAAGCTAAGAAAACTGCCCTCATCACAAAAATCTAAAAACTCGTCATCCACACCCGGCAACTCACGAATTTCTCTTTCTGACTCCTACCAAAGCAAAGCACATCAAAACTGATTTAAAACTAAAATAGGAAGTACGTTACAAGAGAATATATAAAAAATCATCTTTACCACTATTTTTAGATAAAGTTCAGCAAGGTATGGGCATCTAGAAACGAGCAGCAGCACTGTTCTAACGTGCTCCACAACTGGCCATAGAGTGATTTCCAAATATATCAAGTTCTTGAATACATCAGATGCCATTTGTCTCGGCAGATCATGAACCATGGAAAGATACTGAGTACATTGAGGAAATAGTGTTTAGTATAGAACCCACGCAAATGCTGCATTATTTACAATAACAGATATAATATTTACCTCAATGAGCCAACATTTAAGCATGAGTTTATTTGTCTTGAAAAGCTCCCTCGTGACTTTCAATATAGAACGGCTCCGATTATAACTGCTGTCACTCTTGAGATATGCGCCTCCCGCATTAAGAACCAATCCAAACAAATGTTCAGGCATAGTTAACTCGATTCCACTTGCACTAGTATTGATATATATGAATGCAGCAAGAGCTGGAGTTTGAAAACTAACCGGGCAGTATTCCATCCCGGGACAGCAACACATTATAAACTCTTTTAATTTGGAAGCGGATACTGATAAAATTTTCAGATTTATGATTTCACAAAAGAGAATAGATACTTTCTCTAGTGAAGGGAAACTCGAGAAAGGATCTCTTCTTAGTGAGAGATCAGACAGCACCAAATATTTTAACTTCAACTTCCGGAGATTGGGGAGTGTTGAAGTTTCAAACAGAGTGAGACGGAGATTTTTTACTGCTAACTCCAGCTTAACCAGAGATTTGCACGAAAAAACGGAATTTAGAACCTTTCGAGCTTTATCAATTTTTCCGTACAGAACAAGTGTTTGGACATTGTGCTGCATCGCAAACACGACCCACTCTCTCTTGATACAAAATTCCAAGTCGATTTCTGGCCAAAAAGAAAGTTTGAATTCTTTCACGTCAGACTCGTCGTGGTGAGTAAGAGTTTGATCAATAAATCGTACAAAACTACCCAACTTTCTTTCTATTTCAGGAAACAGATCGTAATCGAAAATAAGTTTGGACTGTGAAAACCATATAGCCCTCCACATTCTGCAAGAAGACCCTGCTCTTGCAGCATCTGCTGTTGGAAGGTGGGTAAAAATCTTCCTGTGAATTTCTTCGGGTAACACACTCCGTATATCAACATCGCCTACAGCTAGGAGCTTATTAGAAGATGAAGATGATGAAGATCCACGTTCAAGGCGCCGCTTGCTAGATGCACGGAAGTGGCGGAACATTATTCCCAATTGATCTGGAGATATAAATTAACAGGATAACTTTATCAAGTTAGATACATACAAGAGAATTTAAAGAGATTTGAAATTAAACCATTTGTAATATGAATTTCCAGGTCAATAGAGGTTGCGATGCTACATGATTAAAAAGTTTGTCTAGGCAGAGCCTATAGAGAAGATCCTATCGCTGTGATGAGGCACTTGCTTCAATATTGGCCGGCAGTTATTTTCAGACACGTTCATAAGTTTAGCACTCAAAACCGATAAAATAGAACTGCTTCAAACTCTGAATAATGATATTTGAAATGGAATATTGTAAAATCTTCCAATCGGAAAATGGCAAAAGTGCTAGTTCTAAAGTAAGTTCCACAAAACCAGGGGATTCTGCAGAACATGCATGATATCAGGAAGGGCAAGAAAACAAAGACATTTTTCCAAGTAGTAAGATGCAGAGAAAAATCTTTTTTTACGTGGCGACCAGTCGCTAAGAAGATGCAGGATATTGCATCCATCATAAGTGCTTATTTATGGTTTCAATAAATTCACTGTCAATCTTAGCATACAGGATCCGCCATTATCAATGATGCTCCACCCTTGGTTTTTGACAAGTAGTCGCTTACAAAGGGAGAAAGAATCATGGACCTCTGTTCCATCACTAATTGAAATAAGATACAGTGAATACTCTAAATGGAACTTGGTCTTGGATATATTAAAACAACTCGGGGACAAATAAATAAAGGCTTGCATGACTGCACCATAACTTGTTGATCCATCATGGTTTTATGGCACTGCTTTATATAGGTTATAATTGTTCCAAGACGTGAGCGTGACATCATAAACAAAAATCACATGATGAAGATTACAAAATAGCCCCTTGCATCAAGCATAATCATATGATTTGTGTGTGACATTAAAGGAGGAATGAGAACCAACGCCGTATATAAGTACTTCATATATCACACTCCTATCAAAAGACAAGGAATACTATTTCACTGATCAAGACAATGGGCTGAACACAAAGTATTTCGTCCAAGATAATTATTTGCCTAAAATGACAATATTAAGATTTTAGAACAGTTCATAAGACACTTCTAAAATCACACCACACGGTGTCGTACACGTATTGGGTACCAGTACTCATTGGACACTTCTCGAATATGTGTCAGACGCAGCACGGGTTGTATGCTATATTTAAAAATGAAATCATGGATATCGTGTCGTATATTAAGGACATGTCTGATCGTGTCCGACATTCATAAACTTCTATTTTGTTTTAAAGTTTATTAGTATAAAATTACTTTTGTATTACCTAAAAAAATTAGTATAAATATATAACAACAAGAATTACTAAGAGAGACGCATTAAGAGGTCTAGCTTGATATCTTTTCTTCTACAATCTTTCTACATCAGATATAGTTATCTTACTTTAAACCAACACTAACTTTTTTCACTTTCAAATCAACTCATAATTACGTTTTTTTAGTATTCTTTTACATTAATTAGACGTGATCTTTAAGATTTATCTTATAATAATTACTTTAAATACATTGTTAAGATTGTTAAATATGTATTACAATTATATGGTACACCAAATTGATAGTTTTTATAGCGTTAAGTATAAATTAGATTCCTAGATCTTCCAAAGTGATATCTCACTGAATTATATAAATATATACGTGCACCTTATGTTGTATCGTATGCTAAGATTTTCGAAAACTAGCGCTTCTGTGTCCCTATCGTTGTGTCAGTGTCCATGTAACCCTGTATCAGTACCTGTTCAACATAAACTCATTTGAGTGCTTTCCTCCAGATTTTATTACTTACATGTTGTATTAGGCATAACCATGTAGATATAATCAAGAGAGACAAATAGAAATGTCTGAGCCCTTTGAGTATCATGTCCACCATCATAGGTCAACTAGCCAAACTACCGCATGCTACCCTTGCTATCTCTTCCCAAACCATTTTTGGATATTTGAAGAGTTGGCCATGCTATCTCTTCTTAAACCATTTTTTTATACTTGGAGTTTTAACCAGCTCTATTACATGGCCTCAAATTTGGGGTTTTAAAGAAATGACACTGGATAGTATAACTGAACTCATAAGATATATTAGATGTGAGGTAACCGGGAAAAACAATGTGACAAGTAGATTGGTAGATTCTTGCACCTTCAGATAAGTGTAGCCATTATAAAAGAAAGACGCAAGAAAACCATTAACAATAGTTCAGTCATATCGGACGTATGCGGATACACAAGTGTGACGCTTTAAATCTTTGAACTTAGGAAAAACGTTTAGAACAAAAGGACGGTCCTAGAAATTTTGGATAGAAGTCATACGACACAATATGCTCATCAAAGTATTAAATGAAGATGTGTTACTAAACCAGAAAAAGTGAAGAAACATAAATTTATGTGTTCATACAACTTATGCCATGTGATTAAGATATAAGGCTAGGCTGTCGTTATTCTTTTAAAGTTTAATATTGTAGGTATAAAACAGGTAAATTCTTTGTCTGCTTGGGGATTAACATATTATGAAAGAGATCTAATTGTTCCAGGTCTTACTTTCACCAAAGCAGGCTTTGGTATACTGCCCATGTTGCTTTGTATTGAAATGAAAGTGCAAATCATTTTTACAATATGTCGTAATCTATCCCAAAATTTCTTGGCAATAAATCTAGGCTTCTATATATTAACAATCTACTCTTTTCCGCTTCCCTTTTAAGTGGAATATAGAAGGGCCCTAAATTTCTACATTTTATTAGAGCCTACCCAAGACATTGTTCGGCCTGCTACATAACCCACATGATAGGATCTAATGATTATTCTAGCCACAAGAAAGGGGCGTGTTGAAATCTATCTGATATTATATGGGTATGTATCTAAACTTTTGTATATTAATAATCGTCCTCTTTCCCCTTAATAAGGCCTTTTAAGGGGAACTCGGAGAGGCCCAAAATTTCTATAATATATGTGTATATATATACATACATATATACACACATATATATATATATATATATATATATATATATATATATATATATGCATTTTCTTTCTCAATGTCTTTTTAGGTGACTCACGAACTGAAACAATCATGCCTCGAAAATAATCCAAGACGCTCTAACTTGTTTCGCTTCAGTTCGCGATTGTATAACACTTAGTCTGTAGATTTTGTAATTAGTCTCCATGTGTTCATTTCTCATAACACTAGTAGAAAAGATTGCATAATGAATTTCAGATGATGCTTAGTCCCTTCTACGTGCATTATGCGTATCTGTTTTCATAGAACTCGAACAAATTAGTTATTTATCATCTTTTTTCTTTCCACTGCTAAAATAAGTATATTTACTTCCAAGTGTTTGAGAAAAAAAAGTTAACTAGAATAACCAAGTTAAATTTTGGAATTGGTATCTCCTCATTTATTAAGAGCGCTAATAACTAAAACTTATATAACTTGGATAGCAAAGCGATTCACGAGTTAAATCAATAAATTCTTGCATTTAATTTAGAGATATTATACATACACCCCATGAACTTTGACCTAATTACAGAAATACCTTGAACATCGAATAGTCCCTTAAACTCCCCTTGAAACTTAAAAGAACATTTTAGATAGGCCCTATCAAGGTCCAAATAACTACGAAGATGCCTTTTATAATTTGAAAAAACATTAGAAATTAGTCCCCCTTTATCTTTTTTAGTTTAAAAGCTTCTGGATGTATCATGTAAAATATTCAGACTTCATGGAAGGTTACTGTAATTAGACCAAGCTTGAAAGAGTGTAGATGTAATTATCCCTCTACTGCGATTTCCCCTTATTAGTTACACGTCAATGTGGTATTAGTGCATATAAAGATGCCAGAACTATAAGCTTAGTAGCCCTTTCTACATTTTCAACATGGATGGCAATCTAATGCCAAACCATATTATACATTTGCATCTTACTAAGCTATTTTTCAACTTATACATTTGCATCTTACTAAGCTATTTTTCAACTTACTTAGTCAATATTTCAAATCTAGATAAGGATATAGGCTGACCATCTCAAGCTTCAGATATGTAGGATGGCAATTAGGTGTTTGTTGAAAGTTATCTGCTTTTTCAGCAGAAATACATGTGAAACATAGACTCCTGCAGGAACCTGCCATCTTTAGCTGATCTAAGACCACCCTTGCCTTCAGCTGTATTTGTGGTTTGATTTTCAGCTGAATCTGCAGATGATACCACACATGTTGTATCCGACATGTCGACAGCTAGCACACTTGACTAATAAGATAGAAGGTGGCAAAGCAAAACCCGATTCCCGCTCATAAGAAATGGCAAAGTTCGACTTTCAGGGCCCCCAAGCTTTCAAGCAAAGATTTGGAGAGGCTACGTTTCAAAGAGATGCCACATTTTCAAACTTGAATATCTCTGCCTTACCCTTGAAGGGGATAGATTTAGATTAACCTATATATATCGGTATCATATACCATGTACCTTAATACAACTTTCACCAACAAAATGACATGAAAATCTAATCAGGCCAGGAAGTGAGGACTGCAGAGCAGCTGATGTACCTTAATACAATTTTCACCAACAAACAACCAAAAACAGTAAAGATGCTCTAATAAAGGTACCTTCGTAAACTTGGGAAGTGAGGACTGCAGAACAGTTGATGTACTGGAGGGAGGAAATTCCCTACGGAAAACGGTAAGAACTCCAACAGAACCTATGTGAAACACGTAACAAATAAATTAAACCAAGAACACCAGTAAAAGTTATAGATTTGACAATCAGGAATCTACAGTGACCGCAAAACGCCACAAATGCAAAAAGGTGGCTCAATATGGCTCTTTTCAATCATCACCATAAAATTTTAAAAGTATATCAGAATAATCAATTTAGGATACATGTACTGATGTCCTTCAATAAGATTAAGTAATTATTTGCGGCAGAAAAAGCAATAAATTTATGATTCAAAAATACTATCCCTAAAAAAGAAAATCCATTCAATTGATATACAAATCAAAACTAAACTGAACAAAAATGGAAGAAAAGTTAATCAGAAAACCAGAATAGGGGAAAAAATAAATTAAAAGCTAAATGCACATCAGAATACAACTTGAAGGCAGGATTTAGCATAAAAAGATTTCCAAATCAAAAAGGAGAAATTAAAAGAGATACCTTTTTGTGCTGCACTGACAATGACAACGCCGATAAGAACCTCCTGTGAGATTGAGTTGGGAATATTTAGCCCTACCAAAAAAATGCCTCGACTGTATCGAAAGTAGGGGGGGGGGGGGGGAGGGGGGGGTAAGCAATTAATGCAGTGAGTAAGCTCACATTAACTACACTACATCTAATTACAAAAATCAGGGTATGTGGCTGTTGTGTATTGGCTCTACAAGATTCAAAATATTCACATAACTAAATCCACGTAAGAAGAAGCAATCAGCTAAAATACAACGGAACCACTTTAAAAGGGCGAAGACTAAACCACTTTCATAATTATAGCAACATTCTTTAGTGTAAACCTGCATTATACGGAAACAAGGTTATTGGCTCATTGTGTTTATAATAGGAAACTGGTGAACCATGTCATGCACAATGCACCCTGTCTCGTCACTCTCTCATCATTCTGATTCTTATGTACACATTGAATGGATGTTTCATTCTTGTCAATGTCTTCAGATGTTAATTATATTTCCTTTCCGAGAGCAGATTTTATACGTATGACAAGAGTTCTTCCTGAAATTATAAGAAAGTGGTAAAAGTATACATCCCATGTATCACTGACAAACCAAGAAACAAAAATCATTCTCAATAATTGCAACAAGTTTTAACCCAATCGAAAAGATGCAATTTTCTTGGGGATACTCATAATAATAATTACACGCGTCGCCTATTGTGACTAGGCAAGCTTAACAGCTTAAGAGTCGATCCCAGAAAGCAGTAATGCATAAATTCATCTTCATATCGCAGTTCATCTCAACGGAAAAAAACAATAAAAAAGCTGAAATAATATTTAAGCCCGTCTGCTAACCTGAAGCGCATCTGCCATTTTCTTAAAAACTGGCGTGAACCAAAGTACCAAAGAACAATGAGACTCGGTAAATGCGGAACCAACATTTCCTGTGAATAAATTTCTTGTTCAGCAAGAGCAAGCTAAAAGGGAAAAAAAACTAAACAAAGAAAAAGGACTCTTCAACTCAACCAACAGAAAACAAGAACAGGAAAATACACCCCTGACATCCGTATTCATCGTATTCAGATTTCATACTCCATCTGCATATATCATATTCATATTGCCTAAACTCTAATCATTTTCTTCTCCCTAGTATCATCTTGTATGAAAATTGTGGCATGCTTCTCCGTAACTAGAAAAAGCTTGAGCTAATACGCCTCCTGAGCTTAAACTTTTTCACCCACGGATCAAAGTTTTGTTTCTAGTGTATGTTTCGGTAGCCCATATATTAGAAACTTTTCGCAACGTTTCGGGATTTTTTCAACATGTTTCATAACATTCATAATGGGGAAATGAACTTGGAAAACATTTATATATTTCGTCCCCACCCGGTCAAAAATGAACGATTCGATACTTTTTTCGTGAAACAAAAATGAAAACGATTCGATACTTTTTCGTGAAAAAGTTTAAAAAAACTTTTGAACCATGGTTTTCACCAAAACCATCCAGACCAATTGAGAGCAAACTCAAAATCTTTTCTCCTCAACTAACATCAAACTTACAAACATTAAGTAACACCAATATTTTCTAAAGAGGCCATTACTACTTCTTAGACGCTTGCAAAAACCCAATTGTAGATGCTCACAAAACAAAAAAAAGCACAAAGAAACAAAACCAAAAACTCTATTCTGATAATGGGTACATGACAAAAACATCTCAACAGTTTTAAAAATCTCATCTTTTTGCTAATAATATAATAAGTATATATATAGTTCAAGTTCAAGATTTTACCATTTTTGCAACAATCACTGGATGGTAATTGAGAAGGCACTCTAATTGGCAACTTTTCATCTTCAATCCCAAATTTTTTAGCGCCCTAAAATTGCACTGTGTGCAGTGATGATCAATTGTAAATTAGGAAAACAGAGCACCTATAGGTCAATTACATACACAAATCGCCTCTTATGTTTGAGGAGTTTACAAACTGCCCCTACTACTATCATTAAAACTTAGATTTTGAAATTACACATATAACCTTCGAGTGTTTTTTTTTTTTGAAATATGAAAGGTAGTTTATGTCAGTAAGTCGCACTTGGTAGATGAAGATCATTTATGTAATTTACATGTTATGTTTTACATTATGTTGGTGGCTTAACATTTTTGATCATTTAGTTAGCATTTAACTTTTTATAAAGTCTAGCATCAGAAAACATATTTTTGGAGAGTTTCGATAGTTTAATAATCAAATTTATTAATTATTTATTGACTATCATCATTATTTTATTTTTATTAATTATTAATGGACTATCATCATTATTTTATTTTAATTGCAATGAGTATTATGTTATAAGTGGGCAAGTAGAATTAAAAACTAAAATTTATTGTAAAAGCCAAAATTAAAAAGAATGAAATAAATTACACAATCTGGAGAAAATAGGTTAATCGTTTGGCTGTAAAAATAATAGATGTTAATGAGGACCTCGATAATATTCTTCTAGTTGATAAGAGTGCATTACATATCAATTGCTTATAAAACATCATTAACAATTAGCACATTTTTATGTTTATATATTTCTCCTATTATTGGCCTAAACAGAACAGAGGACGAATTACAAGATACACAACCCTGAAGCAACACTTGTAAATTTGTAATAACAATCTCCGCACATTGCAATTTGCACGATAGATAACCAAAATAAACCATGACAAAGATACCAACAGAATTTGATAAAAGGAAGAGAAAACATAATAGGAAAAGGTATTGCATCATGAATCCCTGTCACTGCAGGTATATGTAATAACCATTACAGTCATAAATCTACTATCATCCTGACTAAATTATTCATGCAAAAGTTCCTGAAGCATTAGCACACTTAAAAGTTGTAGACAACAGAAGTCAGAATACAATAAAAAAGATCAGGCCATGATCGTAAATAAGGCCGAGAAACTAATGCCCCGAGTCTCACCATGTCGCACCCAGAACTGAACAGTGACCGTTCCACATTTAGGATCCACAGTAAAAACTGTCCATCTCTTTCCTTCCTGGAATAATGACACAACAAAAAGGCTCTAGTCATGGTTTTTCTACATTACAGCCTCAGCAAGAAACAAATAACAAAATGAAGCACGTCCAGCCACCAATGCTCAAAGATATAGTTAAGAAGTCGTGTAGCTTGTGCAACAACGCTACCGTACAGAGAGAGAGAGAGAGAGAGAGAGAGAGAGAGAGAGAGAGATTACAGTCGGTGCACGTCCAAAAGGCATCAGTCAAATATAACATCAGCAAATGGAGAAGCTTTCTTGTATCCAAGTATCTTGGGTATTTTCTTATCCGCATTTTCCACCATAAACACGTTCATCACAATCCTCATCAAATATAGTGCATGAGCATCAGCAAGTAGCGACCTGACGAGCATCATTTCGGTGTTGTCTCCTCCAAAGTTGTCGATCTGGATATAGGTTAAGCTAAGAAAACTGCCGTCATCACCAAAATCTATAAACTCGTCATCCACACCCGGCAACTCACGAGTTTCTCTTTGCGACTCCTACCAAAGCAAAGCACATCAAAACGAATTTAAAACTAAAATGGGAAAGTATGTTACAAGAGAATATATAAAAAATCATCTTTACCACTATTTCTAGATAAAGTTCAGCGAGGTATGGGCATCTAGAAACGAGCAGCAGCATTGTTCTAACATGCTCCATGACAGGCCATACAGTGATTACCAAATGTCTCAAGTTCTTGAATACATAAACTGCCATTTGTCTCGGCAGATTATGAACCATGGAGAGATACTGAGTACAACGATGAAATAATGTTTAGTATAGAATCCACATAAATGCTGCATTATTTACAATAACAGAGATAATATTTACCTCAATGAGCCAATGGTTAAGCATGAGATTATTTGCCTTGAAAAGCTCCGTAGTGACTTTCAATATAAAACAGCTCCGGTCATAAGTGCTTTCACTCTTGAGATAAGCGTCTCCCGCATTAAGAACCAATCCAAACAAATGTTCAGGTATACTTACATCGACTGCAGTTGCACCATTACTTATAAATATGAATTTCAAAAGAGTTGGAGTTTGAAAACTGAACGAGCAGTATTCCATTCCTGGACAACTACACATGATAAACTCTTTCAATTTGGAGGCAGATACTGATAAACTTTTCAAATTTATGATGTCACAAAAGAAAATTGACAGTTTTTCCAATGCTGGGAAACTTGAGAATGGATCTTGTCTCAACATGAGATCAGACAACACTGAATACTTTAGCTTTAACTTCTTGAGGCTGGGAAGTGTTAAAGTTTCAGAGAAAGTGAGATGAAGATTTATTATTGCCAACTCCAGCTTGACAAGAGACTGGCACGAGAACACGGAATCTAGAACCTTTGGATCTTTATCAATCTTTCCGTGTAGAGCAAGCCTTTGGACATTGTGTTGTATGGAGAAAATGACCCACTCTCTCTTGATAGGAACTCCTAAGCCGGCAGCCCAAAATGAAAGTTCAAATTCTTTCACGTCAGACTCGTCGTGATGAGTAAGAGTTTGGTCAATAAATCTTACAAAATGATCCAACTTTCTTTCTATTTCAGGAAACAGATCGTAATCGAAAATAAGTTTGGAGTGTGAAAACCATGTAGTCCTCCACGTTCTGCAAGAAAAGCCTGCTCTTGCAGCATCTGCTGTTAGCAGGTAGGAAAAAATGTGCCTGTGAATTTCTTCAGGTAACTCATCAACATCTCCTGATGCTAGAAGTTTATGAGAAGAAGATCCGCAATCAAGGTGCTGCGTTCTGGATGCACGGAAGTTGCGTAACATTATTCCCAATTGATCTGGAGATATAAATTAGTTAGAGATAACTTTGTCAAGTTAGATTACATACAAGAAAATTTTAAAAGATTTGAAATTAAATCATTTGTAATATAAGTTTCCAGGTCAATAGAGGTTGCAATGATACATGATTAAAAAGTTTGTCTAGGCAGAGCCCAAAGAGGAGATCCTATCCCTGTGATTAGGCACTTTCTTGAATATTTTCTGGCAGTTATTGTTCACATATGTTCATGAGTTTAGTACTCAAAACCGATAAAATAAAAATGCTTTATATTATGAATAGGGATATGATATGAATATTGTAAAATCTTCGCATTGGAACATGGCAACAGTGCTAGTTCTAAAGTAGTTTTCCACAAATCCTGGGAATTATGTAGAACATGCATAATATCATAAAGGGCAAGAAAACAAGGACATTTTCCAACTAGTAAGATCCAGAGAAAAATCTATTTTGACGTGGCGACCAGTCACTAAGAAGATGCCGGATATTGCATCCATCATAAGTGCTTATTTATGGTTTAATAGATTCACTGTCAATTTTACCATACAAGATCAGTCATTACCAATAGTGCTCTACCCTTTTCTTGACAAGTAGTCGCTTACAAAGGGAGAAAGAATCACGGAACTCTGTTCCATCACTAATATGAATAAGATGTAGTGAATACTCAGCTCTGTTAAATTATCAATAGTGCCCCAAACTTGGTCTTGAATGTATTAAAACAACTTGTGGACAAATAAAAGGCTTGCATGACTGCAACATAAGTTGTTAATACATCATGTTCCCCGCGCCTACCTTATATAGGTTACAATTGTTCCAAGACGAGGGTGACAATTACCATAAGCAAAAATCACATGATGAAGATAAGAAAATAGCCCCTTGCATCAAGCATAATCATATGATTCGTGTGTGATATTAAAGGAGGAACAGAAGCAAGGTCTTGTATATAAGTACTTCAAAAATCACTCCTATCAAAGACAAGGAGTACTATTTCACTGATCAAGACAATGGGCTAAACTCAAAGTGTCTCGTCCAAGATAACTATCTGCCTAAAACGACGTTGTTAAGGTTTAAGAACAGTCCATAAAATATATACTATGTTTCACCGACATTTCTAAAAATCACACCATGCCGTGTCATACTAATATCAGGGACCAGTTCTCTTTCGACATTCCTAGGATACGTGTTAGACGCGCAACGAGGAGTATCCTATAAAAATAAAATAAAAATCATGGATACAGTGTCGAACACTTATCAAAGGCGTCCCCGACCGTATTCAACATAGCATAAACTTCTATTGTGTTTTGAAGTTTAATGACAAAAAATATAATAACAAGATAATCAAGACTGACCTTTTTCCCCTTTAAACCAACTCATGACGTGCTTTTCTTACTGAGTATTCTTTACATTAATTAAACGTGATCTTTAAGATTTATTTTATGTTATTACTTTAAATGTATTGTGAAAATTGCTATTTTGTGTATTCCAATTATATCGTATACTTAAACTAATAGTTTTTATAACGTTGAGTAACTAGAATTCTAGAACTTCCAGGGCGGTGTCTCACTGAATTATATAAATATATACGTGTGTCCATATTGTATCGTATGCTGTGATGCACGGACACGTGACATGGACACGACACGATACTGACACATCGACACAGATTTTCAAAAATTACAAGACACGACACGACCGAGACACAACTGTAGTTTTTATATTAAAATATATAAAACATCATCAAAACCTGCACAAATAACATTCTTAAGTCCAAATATGGAATCAAGCCTAACATATTTAAACTCAAAACCAAGTGATCAACTACTAAAAGTTTAAATAAAACACTCATTAAGTTTGACTTCACAAATCCCAAGTATTAAATATAAAGTCATGTACACAAACCAAATTACAAAACAAAATGTTATACAATACCCAAATAAAATATTTAGATTGGATTTTAGTGCCAGGATTTGAAGAAATAACGAATTTTTGTTGCACACCCATGTTGTTTGCGCAGAAGAGAAATTAAGAGAAATGCAATAGGCTTCTTTGTCGGATTTGATAGGAAAATAAAGAAGAAGATCTTTTATGTTTATTTGCTTATCAGTTATTCAACTTTTAAGTGTTAATATCTAATTTTTGTTTATATATTCTAAGAAATTTAAGTTTAACCACAAATAAAAGTTGAAAACTAAAAAACCAGCCCAAGAAAAATGTGTTTGGACGTGTCGGACACGTCCTTGAAACGTGTCTGACACGGTGTTCCTTTTCTTTTTCTTTTATTTTTATTAAGAAAGCCACGTGGCATATTCGACACGTGTCGATATTGTCAGCCACTGCATTAAGAGATTTTTCGGCGTGTCGATGCATCATAGATTGTGTGCTAAGATTTTCGACAACCCGTGTCTCCGTGTTCGTATTGCTACACATTCATAATTTATTATATATGATGGCATTCAATTATGAAAACATTTGAGGGCTTTCCTCCAGATGATTTCACTCACATGTTGCATTAGGTATAACCCTTAAGAAATAATCAAGAAAGACAAATAGAAATGTTTGAGCCCTTTGAGTGTCATATCCACAGTTATGGGTCAACTAGCCCAAATACCGCATGCCATCCTCGCTATCTTTCTCAAACCACTTTTCGATATTTGGAGTTTTAAATAACTCTATTACATGGCATCAACGTTGGGGTTTTAAGGAAATGGCAATAGATTAGTATAGCTGAACTACTAAGTTATATTAGATGCGGGGTAACCGTGAAAGGTCCTGTGACAAACAGAGATTCTCACACCTAGATAAGTGTATCCATTATAAAAGAAGGATGCAAGAAAATCTTTAACAATAGTCATATTGACGTATGAGGATACACCGGAATGACGCGTTAAATCTCTCAACGTAGGAGAAACGTTGAGAACAAGAGGACGGTCCTAGAAATCTAGGATGGAACTAATATGACACCATATGCCCATCAAAGTTCTAAATAAAGATGTGTTACTAAACCAAAATGAGATAAGTGTAGCCATTATAAAAGAAGGATGCAAGAAAATTATTAACAACAATCAGTTATATTGACGTATGAGGATACAACAGAAGTACGCATTAAATCTCTCATTGTAGGAGAGACGTTTAGAACAAGAGGACGGTCCTAGATATCTTGGATGGAACTAATATGACACAATACGCTCATCAAGGTACTAAATGAAGATATGTTACTAAACCAAAATGAGTGAAGAAACAGAAATTTATATATCCATTCGTGATTATTTAATTATGTAACTTATGCCATGTGGATTAAGATTAGGACTAGGTTGTCGTTATTTTTGAAAATTTAAATATGTAGGTAGAGGAAGTGTAAATTCTTTGTCTTATTTAGAATTGACATATTATGAACTAGATCTAGTTTTTCCGATTTCAACCAGTCTTACTTTCACCAAAGCAAGCTTTGGTATATCATTTCTGTAAATTTCTCTTTAAATGAACGTGCATATCATTTTTAGAATATGCCAAAATCCGTCCCACATTGATTGACAATGCATCTGTGCTTCTATATATGAACAATCAACTTTTATCCCCTTAATAAGGCATTAAGTGGACATAGAAGGGCACTGAATTTTACATGTAATTAGAGCCTACCCAAGCCAGCGTTGAGTTTGCTACATATCCAACATGATAGGATCTAATGACTATTCTAGCCCATAAGCGAGGGGGCATGTTGAAATCTATCTCATATTAATCCTAATGACTATTCTAGCCCATAAGCGAGGGGGCATGTTGAAATCTATCTCATATTACATGAGAAATGAATTGGACTTCTGTATATAAATAATCTTCCTCTCTCCCATTAAAAAGACCTCTTAAGTGGAACATAGAGAGGCCCAAATTTCTACAGTATATATATATATATATATATATATATATATATATATGTGTGTGTGTGTGTGTGTTCTTTCTCAATGTTTTATTGGGTGACTCGCAAATTGACCCAATCATGCCTCTAACATAGCCCAAGTTAGATAGGGATATCAGACGTTCTTCCTCTTGAATTTAAAAGTTTGAAACACTCTCTCCTAATTGAAAACACTTGATAATATCAGGCTCTCACTGAACTATTTTTACTAAAAACACAACTCCTATTAGCAAGATTCCTCATTTGTGGAGATAGAATACATCATTTCCTTTTTCATACTTTGGATATAGAATACCTTGCATTAACTGTTGCTTTTATGTACAGTGCCAAAGACACATCTATAAACACACCAGGAGCAGTCCGATATGTAAGGTGCCATGGACAATTTTAAAAGGAAAATCTATCTGTTGTCTAAGTTCGAGGAACATTGGGGACTGACAGCGGGTGAGTCTTTTACTTTTTCCTTATAAGGCATGAAAAGAAAAGCAAAGTAAAATAACCAAATGAGATCATCTACGTGTCTTTGAGATTAATTATTCTTCAATGTTTTCTTCATTTTTATACGGATTATTGCCTACTTTGCTTACATAATTTTAAATGAATTTCTATTACGAGCTACTTAACAGTACCGTCTCGGTCTCTGGTTCATAATGAACGATAAAATTCAATTTATAACAACCATTATCATCTAATCATTATTTCCAGTGCACATATCAGATTCACACACTAGAGATTTGGTTCAATTGAATTCCATCTATAATAGTTAAAAAATCTTCAATACACTAGAAAAGAAGCATTTCTTGCAGTTTTAAAATTACGAAGCAAAATGTGAAGGGCAAAAAGATGATAATCTAGGTATTCTTCAGAATTGAGTTGGTAAAAACCAACAAACCAAAAAAAATAAAGATGCTTCAATAAAGGGTACCTTTGTAAACTTGGGAAGTAAGGACTGCAGAATGGTTGATGTACTGGACGGAGGAACTCCAACAGAACCTATGTGAAACACGTAACAAATATATAAAACCAAGAACACCAGTAAAAGTTATAGATTTGACAATCAGGAAGCTACTGTGACCACAATCCACCACAAATGGAAAAAGGTGGCTGCATATAGATCTTTTCAACAATCAGTATAAATTTTTTAACATATATCAGAATAATCAATTTAAGATACATGAACCAAATATCCTTCAATAAGATTCTTAACCTATTAGTAACTATTTGAAGCAGAAAATGCAATAAATTTATGATTCAAAAATACTATCCCTGAAAAAGAAAATCCTTGCAATTGATGCACAAGTCAAAATTAAATCGAACAAAAGTGGAAGAAAAGTTAAAGAGAGAAACAGAATAGGGAAAAAAATAAATTAAAAGCTAAATGTACATCAGAATACAACTTGAAGGCAAGATTTAGCATTTAAAAATTTCCTAATCAGAAGGAAAAATTAAAAGAGATAAACATTTCTCCAAACCTTTTTGTGCTGCACTGGCAATGACAACGGCGATAAGAACCTCCTGCGAGATTGAGTTGGTTATTTAGCCTACCAAAAAAATGCCTCGACTGTATCGAAAATAAACAGTGGGGGGGGGGGTGTAAGCAATTAATGCTGTGAGTAAGTTCACATTAACTACCCAACATCTAATTGCAAAAATCAGGGCGTGTGGCTGTTGCGCATTGAGCTCTACAGGATTCAAAATATTCACATAAGTCGGTCCATGTAAAAAGAAGGAATTAAAAAGATATACTTACCGCAGGCGCTCGGAAAAAAAAAAATGAAGGTCAGCTAAAAAACAACGGAACGAATGGCCACCCAATTACAACAAAAATCGAGAATGAGGGGCCACTCTTATGCTTATATGATACAATTAATTACTAGAATCTTGTCGAGCAACTATAAAATGATAGGGCGTGCCTCTCATGACAAAACAAAAGAGGCACTTGCATGGACAAATAAAATTGCGAGGATAAGGTTCTTCAAGTAGATGATCGTAAAAATCAGAAGTGAAAATGTAAATAACATTAGAAACAAACAAACAATTTTTCGATGTTCCAGATGAATATTCGTACAAACAAAATTGTTGTGCCAAAAGATTCACAAATTCCATGGCATACTCGAACCAGATAGGTATCATCTTCCACAAAGCTCTATTTCAAATTCTTTATTGGAAACACATGCTTCAAGTATCTAGATATCGCATTCATAATTCTGGAACAGAAGTAGAATTTGGCCAACCATCCAAAAAATGGTGATTATACTAAACCACTTTCATAACTATTGCAACATTCTCTAGCACAAAACTGCATTGTAATTAAACAAGGTTAGCGTTTGTATTTAGAAACTAATGAACCATGTCATGCACAATGCACCCTGTCGCATCACTCTGATTCTTATGTATGACATGAATGGATGTTTCGTTCTTGTCAATATTCACTTCAAGGTCGATTAAATTTCCTTCCAGAGAGCAGATTTTATGTGTATCATAAGATTTCTTCCTGAAATTGCAAGAAAGTGGCAAAAAGTACACATTCCATGTTTCACTGAGGAACCAAGAAACAAAAACCATTCTACTAATTGCCACAAGTTTTAACCCAATCGAAAAGATGCAATTCTCTTGGGCACACTCGAGACAACAATTACAAGTGTGGCCTATTATGACTGGGCATACTTCACAACTCAATAGGGAAAAAAGAAGAAGTAATGCATAAATTCATCTCAACAAAAGAGAACGACCAAAAATGAAAAAAACTGAACTAATATTTAAGCCCGTGTGCTAACCTGAACCGCATCTTCCAGTTTCTTAAAAACTGGCACGAAACAGAGAACCAAAGAATGGTGAGACTCCATAAATGCGGAACGAACATATCCTGTAAATAAAATTCTTGTTCAGCAAGGAGCAAACTAAAAGGAAAGGAAAAAGGACTCTTCACCTCAAAAAAAAAAAAAAAAAAAAAAAAACAAGAAAATGCACCCCTGACATCCGTATATATCATATTGATATTTTCGACTTCCATCTGTACATATCATATTCACATTGCCAAACTCTAGTCATTTTCTTCTCCATAGTCCATAGTACCATCTTGTAGGCAGATTGCGACATACTTCTTCATAACTAGAAAACGCTTCATGATAAGCTTAAACTTCGTTTCACCCAATAATCAAAGTTTTAGTTCTACTGTATGTTTTGGTCGCCTAAATATTAGAAACTCTTTGCAATATTTCGGGCTTTTTTCGACATATTTCGTAATATTCATAGAAAATTTGGGGAAATGAACATTGAAAATACTTATATGTTTCGTTTTCACTCGGTCATAAATGAAAAGGTTTCGATACTTTTTCGTGGATAAAATTTTGAACCATGGTTTCACCAAAACCATCCACACCAATCTATTTACCTTAATTAGCATCAAATTTGCTACTTCTTAGTTAACGCTTGCAAAAACCCAATTGTAGATGCTCACAAAACAAAAAAAGCACAAAGAAACAAAACCAAAAACTCTATTCAGATAATGGGTAAATGACAAAACATCTCAACAGTATTAAAAATTTCATCTTTTTGCTAATAATATAATATAAGTATATATATATAGTTCAAGTTCAAGATTTTACCATTTTTGCAACAACCACTGGGTGGTGATCAAGAAGGCAGCACTCTAATTGGCAACTTCTCATCTTCTATCCCAAATTTTTTGGCCCCCTAAAATTGCACTGTGGCAGCTGCAACTGAACTCGAAGGTGAAAATCAGAAAATCGCATTAACAATGGTAACTCTCAACACTTAAGTTGCTATTGTTTAACAAAAAAAAAACATTTAAGTTGCTATTCATTTATTAAAATTGTTATGTATTTTATGTTATTTAGGGGTGGAGTTTTTAGCAACTTGGGGGCCCGTGTAAAGATTCCATTTTTGGTACAATATTGAAATTTTTTAGAACTTTAGTCCCTTAATTTGTCTCACGACTTATAATATTCGATCTCAATTTGACTCAGAGTTTCTACGTAGGCCACGAAGTTACCCCATATCATTTGATATTCATTTTAAATTTATTGTAGTTTTGTTATTTTCTCTTTATACATATACATATACAATATTTATTATACATACACATATTATAAAATGGGGTAAACAGCGAAAATTACCCTTTGTGTAATCTTTAATTGACAGAAAATCCCTGTGTAATAGATTACAAATGGGCTATAGATTGGACAGGACGATGTTTAATCTTCACCTAAGCCCAACTCACAATCGCAAGCAATAAATTAGCAAACCGATTAAAAAAATAAATAAAACTAAAAAAAAAAAAAAAAAAGAAAGTGCTTCGTTGTTCCAACTTCCACCGCTTTTTTCTCTTCAATTCTCAAAATTGCTCTCAACACTTCTTTTTTCTTCTTCTTCTTCTTCATTTTCAATAAATTGAGTAGCTAATTAAGCTTTACATGATCGATAATGGCGATGAGATCGATTTATCGCGGTTTGAGGAGGCCTTTGTGTAATTCGAGCGGCGCTTATTTGCACTCTCACTCCACCAGCTTCGGTGAGCATCTCTTTTTTAGGGCTTTTTTTTTCAATTCAACATTTGTAATTTCAGTTAATTGATTTGTAATTTTTGCAGGATTTAAGGAAGTTAAGGAGGAGGAGAAGAGTCAATTGGTCGGCAATGTTTTCACGAGCGTCGCTTCGAGTTACGATCTGATGAACGATGTGATGAGTGGCGGTTTGCACAGATTATGGAAGGAGAGGTGGTGTTTTTATGAACATTGTGTGTGATGAGTTTTCGAATTATTCGTTTTCGAATTTTATTCAATGTTGATTTTGTTTTGTTGTTGTGGAAATGTTTTGTAGATTGGTGTCTAAGCTGAATCCTTTTCCTGGAATGAAGCATCTTGATGTTGCGGGCGGGACAGGTGAGCTTGTGATTACGTGATTTATGTGTTTGATGAGTTATTTTACGGTTAAATGAAGTGTTCATGTTATGAAGTAGGTGTGTTTGAATTGAAAAAAGGAATGTGCTTATTTTGTTGATGTGAAATTAGAGATATTCGATGTATGTTAGATGTGTTTACCGTGTTCAACTGCGTTTTTTTAGAGGTCCAGATGGAGGTACTATGTGACTTATGTACTTTATGTGCTACGAGATTTTATCCTTTACTATTACTGTTTATCGTGCTAGATTTTTTGATAAGTCATGACTGAGCCAGAAATGTAGAGGTCCTGAGGGTGTATTAACCTGCAATACGTAAAGGTTATGCCATTTGTATGGTCATTTGTGTTTGGTGTTGATATTTTAGAAAAAGTCGTGCATTTCAATTGTGGTTTGTGGAAGAGGATGCTACTTTTCTTTTCCTCCGATTTATGATAATTGATTTGATTTTTTATACTTGGGTAAAGACCTTCTCTAATTTTACAGGGGATGTTGCTTTCAGGATCCTGGATAGTATAAACAACGTAAAGCGTAGAGCAATGCGAGATATTCATGACGATAATGTGCTGGATGAAACTCAAATTTTTGTTTGTGATATTAATCCAAATATGTTAAGCGTTGGGAAAGATAGGGCTAGGGAGAGAGGTATGTGAGTTCTCTTTGGTGTATTCTCCGTTTACAGAAATTTTGTCACTTATAGGAGGCCATATTTTGCATTCAGGTCTTGGAGACGATAAATCTCTCATTTGGGTTGAAGGAGACGCAGAAGCATTACAATTTGAAGATAATTCTATGGATGGCTATACAATTGCATTTGGCATAAGGAACGTTACACATATAGAAAAAGCTCTTAAGGAAGCTCACAGGTTATAGTCTTCATTGAGATTTTCACATTCTTGTTTTTTGTCTCACAATTTGGTCCCTCTTAGATCGTTGTGGAGATTCTTTTACAAGTTTATAGATAAGCATCTCTATAACGCATTGCGATTTCTTATTTTTACTGTAGCACACTGGTCTGTAATGAGTTGCTCACTTCATTCTTACTTATTTTGCTCGAAAACAAGATTTTATATTTAACAATTGTTTGGTAGCAAGCTATTGTGGCTCCTAATACATATTGGGCTACTTATTCACAAACAAACAGGGATTGCAAAACGTAAATTCCAGGTCGATTAATGATTCAAAAGAAAACAAATGCAACTTGTTTGTTTCTCATTCTTGGTTTTAAAAACTGACCAAATATTCAATTTATTGCATGCCTTGCTGTCTAATTCACAGTCCAGTATCTGTTCCTTTACTGTAAACTGTCGTGTATTTGTTTCTGTTTGCCACCAAGTTGATATTAGTTTGTCTATATTGTTTATGGCAGGGTACTTAAACGGGGAGGGAGATTTCTGTGCCTTGAACTTAGCCACGTGGAGCTTCCAGTTATGAAAGAATTGTGAGTATTACTTATATGTATAATGTGATAAGTCATCTCCTCCTTCCATACTGTGTTCACAGTTGAGGATATGTTTCCCTGTATCACTTTTAGTGGGCAATCAGTTGTAAAATGTCATCGTTTGCAATTATCTTCTTTCCGAGCACTGATATTACATATATTTGAGTGCATTTAATTAATATATTGAAATTTATTGCTGAATATCATATTTTTGCTTTCTGATTAACATTATTACTGGAATTATTATATTTAAAGATAATTACTTTAGTACATTGACTTCTCCATTTACTAATGGAGAGAGGTAGGAAGAAAGGTTGGAGGCACATATTCAATACTGATTTACTTGTCACACTTGTTATTTTTACAAGTTTTACTGTAGTAAAATTTCCACTCTTCTATGGTTCAAATTCATATGCACCTCTCTCATCCTTTGGTAGTATATGATGTATAATTTTTCATATGTTCAGGTATGATTACTACTCATTCTCAGTCATTCCAGCATTGGGACAGTTAGTTGCAGGTGATCGGGAGTCTTACCAATATTTAGTTGAGAGTATTCGACGTTTTCCACCACAGGTATATGCATGGTTTAGCCATAATTGTTTGGATTACCATATAAACTTGTTGAATGTCCTATGATAATTGTGACAGTCATGCAGGCTATGAAATGTATTTGTGCATTTAAGCATATTGCTGTTTTGGAATGTTGTTTGTTAGAAGGCTATGCTCACTACTGCATGATAATAATAAACTTAAAGTTTTGTTTACCCGAATCACTTGGGAGTTATACATGCGGTACATGAGCATAAAGGAGCTGAAAACTTAGTGGTCAGAAATGGAACGATCTGTTTTTGCATCCTGTCTCTAAGCACTTCTTACTTAGTTTACCTGCAAATTCGATTCTTTGTAGTCAAAAGTACTGTTTTGCCTGCCAAAATTATTGCAACCATTTCAATCAATCAAAGATCCTTCTTTTTCAATGGAGTATTATAAGTTCTTCCTTTGTACAAATTCTTATGTCAACGATTAAATAATCATTAAATAGTGACTGAAGAATCACAGAATTTGCCAAATCCAGTTGCGGATCTAATTGTGAAAGCACGGAGCATGATCTGTAGATTAGATACATTTTATAGTTGTCCCTCTTGTCAACTAGGCGTACCTGTTATTAGTGTACTCCACCAACGTGTCACGATGTTCACCTTGAGTGTCAGTGCCATGAATCAAATATTAATTAAACTCAAAATACCCACATTGACATGAATGTGGTCTATACCTTCTTCCTATCTCCGGAAATTCAGTGCCTACTCAATCGAAGCTGTGATGTTTTCATTCTATTAGCGGACTTTCTAGGAAATATATGGTACTAGTTATATGATGTTATTCTTCTGGTATGCTGGTTTTTGTTGATAAGAGTCAAGCATGCACGTGCCTCAGACACTCAGTGTACCTATATGCCTTTTCATCTGATAGTGCTCATGTCATGTGGTTGAATATTTCATACCTTCTTACAGTAACAATATAAGAAAATGGCATTTTTTTATTGTTCTGAGAAAGGATATTTTCACCTTTTCCACCTAATTATTAGAACTAGTTCTGACATTTGGTGGTCTATCAGCTAAACTTTCATATTTACTGTCTTTATTATCTGCAACTGCAGGAGAAATTTGCCTCCATGATTGCAGAGGCCGGGTTTCAGAAGGTTGAGTATGAAAACCTTGTTGGAGGAGTTGTTGCCATCCATTCCGGGCTCAAGTTTTAGGATTCCAGCATCTTGATTTCCCTCGAGTTTCCAAAGCTTTTTACGTCTTTTAACGACTTAGAGATTGACATTCTGGAAATTTTGTCCAAACTTCAAAGTAGGTAATCATATCAGAGCAGTGAGGGGTTGCTGCTGGTGTTTTGGTCGAAGAAGTATGTACTTTTGGCATTAGCCGAGCACGGTATAACTCAGTGTTGTATTGGATAAAGGTTATATGTAGCTTTCATTGATGATCCAAGCGACTTATAGAAATAAAGTTATGCTTAGCCTTTCTAACATAGATGCTATTCAAATGCCGTCATGTCATTTTTGATATTCTTGTTCTGCATTTCTTTTTCCTTTTTCCATACTGATTATTGATTGTATTGACGCATTTCTTTCTTGCAAATAAAAAGATTATCCATACAAAAGCACGAAATACATGTAAAAAGATCCAGTAAAAAACAATAGTTCGTGCTTCGAGCGTGCATCTCTTTATTTTCCCCGATTACTATTTTAGTTAAGGGATGAAAGCGTTCCTATACTATGGGGTGTAGCGATTTGCCCCTTGAACTATTTTTTTTGGCAACAAGCCCCATGTACTATGGATAAATAAGCACTTTGCCCCCTCTACTATTGACTTGAAAAAATAATTTGCCCCCTGATTGAATTTTCGGCCATTTTTTGCTGGAATTTGAAACGTGAACATGATGGTTCATCACTATTTAACCTCAAATTCAATAAAATGCCCCTTTTTCACTTCGATTTTTGTTATATTTTCTGAATTTTCAAACCTTAAATTTGGATAATTTAGACTAAGGTTTGAAAATTAAGAAAATATAACAAGAATCGAAGTGAAAAAGGACATTTTATTGAATTTGAGGTTAAATAGTAATGAACCCTCATGTTCGCGTTTCAAATTCCGGCAAAAATTGGCCGGAAATTCGACCAGGGGGCAAAAAGTCTTGTTTATCCATAGTACAAGGGACTTGTTGCAAAAACAGGGGGCAAATCGCTACACCCCTGTAGTATAGAGGGTTTGATGCTTTTATCCCTTTATTTAATTATATGAGTTATCGGGAATTTGAGGATTGGGATTGTCTGGAATAAGTACACAGAATGTAGACTCCAAAACACACCATAGCGAGTCTGGAACTTATCCTAGTAAGTTTTTAATTTACAATAACAGGGACAACACACCATAGCAAGTCCAACACTCTTCCTGAAACGTAATCACAGCATTCAGTTGGGACCTATGACAAAAACGTCCAGGGATCTGGATTTAGCCAACAAATTTGTAACTAGTCTTTCTTTACAACATAGGACCTATGACTGGCGGAACTTAGTCTTCATCGTCGAGATATCCTCCAGTAGATCTTGCAGCTGAATTAGAGGGGCCTGGACCCTGGCGAGGTCGTAAAACAGAAATTATGAGTCATTTTCAATATCAAATGTAGTAATTGGAAAAGAGAAAAATAGAAGAACGAAAAATCAAATGGCTGTTCAATTGTTACGCCACAACAAAAATGTAGACCTTTGAGATTGTTAAGCATAAAAGTGATGGCACTCGATCGTTCAACTTACTTTTGTAGCCGGGAAGGAACTATGAGGTCTTGGCTCAATTTGTGTCGCATAATTAACACACATTGAAGTTAAAACAGTTTTTCTTGTCCCATGATTCTGAACCTAGTTATCATGTGGACTTTACCACATGGAACAAGTACGGCTCAAACCAAGATTTGGACACAATTCTAAATTAGATAAAATCCGAAGTAGGACTTCAACAAATATCGTGAAAATCATCCTCATAATCAATTATTTAACGTATATTACAGCTCCTAAAAACTTATTACTCAATTCTAATCAATTTGTTTGTCTTCCCAAATAGCATGAAGGTGCAGGCCAGTCAGTTGTTGGTGGAATACAACAGTTGAAACAACGTGCATAAAACACAAAGAGGTACAAACCATCTTGGCCAAACAGTCCAGGAATGCGAGACTAGGGGTCCTTCAAAATCTTCATGGCCTAAGTATGTCCAGCTGCGGAAGTGCGCCAAGCTTTGCAACAAAGTCTGCAACTGCATTCAACTCCCTGTAGCAAAACGTCTTTATGATAGTACTGCTAAAAACAAGATAGCACCGTCTGTATCTCCCTGACAAGGCCAGCCAAATATGTGGGAGGGGTTATGATGCTCACACAAAGAAGCATAAACAGTGAGTCTGTTACTATGAAAAGGTGTGTAAAGTGGAGAGCCTAGGCAATGGCCAGCCTATCGTAGAGTGCCTAAAATTATGTTTGATTAATCGTGGTGTGAACGAGAGTCTGTTTAACCTGAAAATTAGATGTAGTCACATGCACATATATATATCAAGCATGGAGAGATTGGACCAACCTTAATCATGTAATCTTGAGTGTGTCTCACCATTCGTGACATCCTTGAGCTATAGCTTCAGTTTGCAATGCAGGCGTCTTGTAGTCTCGCATGAGAAGGAGAGACTCGAATTTTAGCCAAGAATGACTCGCTGGAAACGGTATGCAACATATATTATGATTGGGCAAAGATTGCAATCAAATAATAATTGTAGCAATGCCGGCAAATCATCCCTGGCTATAATCGACTCTTTGCTTCGTCATGCACAGACATATAGACGAAAACATATTTGAGCCTTGACCACATTATATATTTTCTTGTATTTAGACCCATATTTATAGTGGACATAGAAAGTCATAAAAAGTACGTACTATAGAGAAAAAGCACGTTTTTATCTTTAAGTTTTGAGATCGTGCAACTAGAATGATGTATGGGAGTTGAGAATTATTTATATTCTCTTTAATTAGAAACAACAAGAAAAATTCTATATCACATTCGTGTTATTGAATCTTATCACATGTGTGTGTCGTCAATGACAAATGTTCCCTCTTGACTTTTTCTTGTGAATTCTATTGTGACATGCATGATGAGTAACTTGACACTTGCATGTCTAGAACTGGTCCAATTGCTTATTAAATTCCTTTATAATTTTGATATCTTTTGGCCATTTTTGGAATCTAAGTGCCATCCATTATTGAGTTGAAGTGGTGTATGCCTTGTTCCAAAGCTTTGCAAAATTGTGGGAATAGAATCTATGTATATGCATAGAGATGAGGATGAAGCTGGGGTTATGACTTTGAGAGTGAATTGATGCAAAATAATGTCCATGTCGAAGGGTCCTCCGTGTTTGACGAGTGACAAGTTGACAACCTTCTCATTTACACCTTTTCCATATATGATATACCCAATTCTATATAGGGATTTTGGCAAAACACCCTCGTGTTACAGAAAATAGGCGAAAAAGCTCATGTACAAAAAAGAGAGGGAAAATTCCCCTGAAAAAAGAGAGGCAAAAATCTTCTAGTTTTGCAAGGGATATCAACCTGAAACCCCCTTTTGATTTAAAAAACATACACCTCTCTATGATTTGTAAACTGTCTAAAGTTCCTTTGTAGTTTCGTAAATCTTGCACAAAATCCTCTATTTAAGAAATCACAATGAAATTTTGTGCAGAGTTCTTTGTGCATAGTTTAATTATAAACCGCAAGGTATTTTGTTCATAGTTTATGAAACCACAATGAGTTTTAAACAATTATCGAACTACAAGAGCGTTTTGCATTTCTAAACCATAGGGGGTTTTATTGCATTTTGCCCAGTTTTGCAATATGTCACAATAACCCCTCACGTGAAAGATAAACATGCATAAATCCCCAGTGTGTGTATAAAAAAGGAGTTCTTTTGTCTCTCTTTTTCTTTTCTTAAGTTATAAGGGTGTTTTTGGGCTTTCCCCCAAGAATTATGGTCCTTTTTAAAAGGAAAAAAACCACAATTGAGGGTTTATGTGTTTCTTTACCAGGGATTTTTCCTTCTTTCTCCATTTAAAATGTTCTTTTTTCTTTCTCTATTACCGCCTTCTATATATATGGATATATATTGATTTCCATAAAGTGGAACTGAAAATACTAATGGTGGACAATAAAAATGTATGTATATATATATATATATATAATATGTCTAGAAATATAAATATATATCATATTACGTTTAATGCAATATTCATATTTGTGGGTAGGCTCCGTATATAGGGTGATTACCACTCTAAGTAGAATTCCTATCCATATCTTAATAAATATTAAATTAAAAAAAAATCATTGCAGCAGAAGCAACAATTAAAGGCAAGGGTCTAGCGCTGTAAACTTTGACAGTGAATTTTATCTCAATGAAGGGGCTATGGCTATGGGGAACTCAAGTTTCATACGTTAGTTAAAATTCCTTTGTTATTGTTATACAGAAAATGTGACTTTTTGATGATATTTTTTGTAAGAATACTTATACAAGACCTTTTAGTCTTATGAAAATTAAGCAAAATGAAAAATCAGTTGATGTTTAATAGTTAAGAATTAAGAAGCCAGGGTTTTACTTGAGTATGATCAAAATATGCTTATAGCTAGGAAGCTTGTGTCATTTTTCTGAGATTATCAAATATATATTGCCACTCGTGGTTCTTGCTTATATTTAGATCAATCTTTCATCTTTGTGCCTTGTGATCATGTCATACAAAAAGCTTCCAACATTAATATGTTATCTAGTTTTAGTAAAAAAAAAAAAACTGAAAAGAATTTTCGACCGCAAATATCTAAATAAAACGAGCTCTGGTATACGAAGTTCTTATTGCCGGCTAAGTCAATGTTCTCAGACCAGTTAATATTTTGGTTTATGTGTTGGATACAAATTTAGGTAATGCATAGACACAATTTACAAAATTTATACGACAAAAAGATATAAGAACTATTTATTTTTCCTAATAATTAATAAACCATATAGAACATACGCTGTCTGAAATCGGACAACTCGTAATTATAAATGCTTTTAAAAGCACGCACAAGATCCACGCTAAGTGAGTCAATTAAGCTATTCCTTCATGACGTTTTCTTGAAAGTGGGTCTGTCTGGGAGTTTCCTAGAACTATTGGAGCTATGCAAAGACCGTGTGCATGGATATAAAGTCTAGAGACAAATTTATCCATATATTTGTATTATTAACGAAAAACTCGGGGATCTCAACCTAAAACCCCGTTGTGGTTTTTAAACCTACGATTTTATAAATTTTACACAAAATCCCGTTTTAATGGGGAGTTTTGTGCAAGTTAGGGGATATCGTGCGACGTGCAAGATTATCAAACTACAAGGGAGTTTCGTGCAAGTTTTTGAAACCACAGTTGATTTTGTGCATTTTCCACAAAAACTCCATATGGTTCGTATTGAAATCTATCCCACATTGCTTGAGAACTCTTTTGAGCTTCTGTATATTAATGATTTCCTATTTTCCCTCTAATAAGGTCTTTTAAGGGGATACGAGGGAACCTAATTTTTACATAGTATCAACTCTGCCTAAGTCAATGTTTTGATGCTTATTTCGACCTAAGTCACTGTTAGTCTGGCCTAAAAATCCACATTTAAGATCCGATGCTCATTTCAACGCAAAACCACATCTTTCTCGAGCTCCATTCAAAATGCTTCCAACATTGAAAAGCCTGAAATACCCTTCAAAACTCTGCAACAAACTCTGCCCATAGTTCAGAAGAATCTGCAAGAATTTCCATGCGGATTGTAAAACCCTACATGAAATCTCTTTTTATTTATTTATAATGATAAAATAATATATAAATTTTGTAACTATTTATACTTTTTTACATGCAAAAAGAAAAAGAAGGAAGTTAAAAAATCAAAAACAAAATATTAAATAATTTTATATCGCAAATATAGTATTATTTTGCCATTTAACAAGAAATTGAACGGAATTATATTATATTTTGACTGAG
Source organism: Misopates orontium (assembly GCA_946800315.1). Taxonomy (NCBI): domain Eukaryota; kingdom Viridiplantae; phylum Streptophyta; class Magnoliopsida; order Lamiales; family Plantaginaceae; genus Misopates; species Misopates orontium. Next base: position 6,918,916 of record OX326950.1, on the reverse strand, counting down.
GGGTCTGGGAGGCCTTTGGACTTTATCTTAAACCATAAGAGATTCTAGTCAAAGAAAAAAATTAGTTTATAGAGGTTTTCTAAATTATAAAGAGTTTTACGTTACTACTCCCACACGTATTTCTTTAGCATTTTTTATTTTTAATTTAAATTGAAAGAGCCAGATAGAGTCCGTAAATTCAATTTTGTCGATCTTGTGATAAAACTTGCATGTAATTATTGTCTTCTACTGAGCCTTGCTTGGCCCATGATCACATATAAAATTTTAGTTTCTATATCTGCTCAGCTCATGCATCTTTTTCTTATATTTCTTTCTCCCGGTGGGTCCACCAAAGTCCAGTTCATGATTAATATGGAAGTCATAGGACAAATAGTTTATAGTTTATAGTTTTTTGGAATGTCATTTCTTGATATCGTGAAATGCATGCAAGAAGTGTCTTCAAATCCAAATTCTACTCTTTCTAATTTAAATAATTTGTAATTATTCAAGTGAATAGAATAAATACAAGAGATGCCCCTTAGATTAATGAATAGATATACAAGCAAGCTTGGTACACAAACACAACAAGAGAAAGAAAAAAGAAAAAAGAAAATCAGCCCACTATAGTTTTAAGAATTAAAAATGAAGAACCGCTACAATGTGATACCAACAATGGAGAAACAAGCTAGTATGGACTTCGATCCAAAATCACCACCAATGATTTTGGATCCATGCAAAATTAGTCGTAGTGATTTCCCAGATGACTTCTTGTTTGGAACTGGTTCATCTTCTTATCAGGTTTGTCATCCAATATTTTCAAGATTATTGTTACTCAAATATTATGAGTTTACTTTTTTTTTTCTTTCATCCACACCTAATGGTATGGAACCATGTTGACTCGAACATATTGTTGGAAAATGTTAATATATATAAATTCCTAATATCTCTACGAACTCGAGCTTTAATTTTGATTAGACGACAATTTAATATGGTATTAGAGTTCATGTCAAAAAAAAATTCTGAGTTTAAATCTCACTATCACCTTGTGAAACATATATAATGCTACTTGTAAAAAGTAACAGGAGATTTACAATATGCACTTGATAAACTTGGAAAATATATATAAATACTTAAACTTGAGCTTTTAGATTAGACGTCAATTCATTACATGTGACCTCTCGGTATAGCGTCTTACCTACCATGTTTCATGCAGGGGCGGAACTAGGAATTTAGGTTAAGGGGGCGAAACTAAGTAGGAATTCTTTTTATAAGTACAAATACTTTTATTAATAATTATTTCAATAATAATAAAGCATCATAAAAGTAGTACTAGTACCATAAGAAACATATTAGTATAAAAAAATTATTAAAAAATTCTAAAGTGACATATTTTTAGCTAAGATTCGTAAAATAAAGCTACATAAACATATACAGAAAATTTGTCGGCAAAATAGGAAATAATATATGCTCATTAAGAAGTTTTTGTTATATTTGTCCACTATAATACTTATAACAGTCTTGTACGCTTTAAAATAATTTTATATTGTAGCCAAATAAATATCAAATATTGTAGTAATAAGAAAATATATTTAATTTTAATCTATAAGTTTGTTACTTAAAATTCTTTTTATAAAAAAGTTCACATGTCATGGTAGAATTTTTTTGAAGAATCTGCTAAAAGATAAATATTAGCTCAAATGTTATGTTAGATGATCACCCTTATCTTATTTATAGCATGAAAAGAGTATGAGAGAATTAAGATAAAATTTAGAAATTTGTACAATTTACGGGCAAAACCTTATGAAATTAGGGAATTGAATGTTAAGATATGCAAACCAACATATATATATATATATATATATATATATATATATATATATATATGTATGTATTAATTCTTAATGTGAAGTTAGATTTCATTAATTAACTCTATATATAAACTTTAAATAATGCATAAGATAATATGTAATAAGACATTTTAAGGGTTCTGTTATGTAAGGTAACTAAGACATTTTAAGGGCCCATATGCCCCCGGGCTCCGCCACTGGTTTCATGGTCTAATATATTGTGAATTCAGGGTATTATAGAACCATTAATTTTATTGTCATTTTAGTGAATTTATTTTATTTTCTTGGTCATATTTTTGTAGTTCGAAGGAGGTGCGGCAAAAGGTGGTAAAGGCCTTAGTACGTGGGATACTTTCACTCAGGGAACTCCAAGTCTCTCTCTCTCTCTTCACTTTTAGTATTTACTTGAATATTTTCCATGCATATATAAAATATAAACCAGCAATTATACATACACACAGTAATAGTGCGACAACTAATTATTAAATTCTTTAGTTCTAATTTTATTTTGAATGACAGTCGGAATTAAAGACGGGTCCAACGGAACAACAGCTGTTGATATGTATACAAGATATAAGGTAAGTAATTAATTTAACTCTCCGTTTTTTACATCTCAAATTTGTATATATATGTTTATGAGTAGGTAAGGTAACTAAGACATTTTAAGGGTTCTGTTATGTCCGTTTTAATATCTGCTATATTCTATTTTAACCAAATTTTAATTTGTCATTTTTCTAAATCACCACTTACTTTTTATTAATTAATATAATGTAGGAAGATATTAAGATGGTAAGACAAATGGGTTTCAACTCCTACCGGTTCTCGATTGCATGGCCAAGAATATTGCCAGGTAAGATTAATTAATCAAATTAACGCATATTTGAACTTTTGGCGCTTGATTACAAAATAGTATGTCATTTCTCGAGCTTAAATACAAACAAATAACAATTTCTGGATACTGTTGAAAGATTTTGAATGGAGAAATTGAATATTTTAAGACCAAATGATAAAATTTTCGTGTACCAATTTTCGATCTAATTATTGTCCTAATTATGTCATATTAGGTGGAAGATATTGCCATGGTATAAACAGAGAAGGAATTGACTACTACAACGATGTTATTGACACCATTATTGCTAACGGTTAGACTTCAACTCTATGAAATTCGATTATTCCTATAGATGTATAAATTAATTTGTCAAAATCATATTATGATTCATAGAGTTTAAATATTTATGTTGTTAATCTACAAATTAATGCCTACACAGGAATGGAGCCCTATGCGACGATTTTTCACTGGGATCTTCCTGATTGCTTAGAGAAGGAGTACGAAGGTTTCGTAAGCAGAAAAATAGTGTATGTCGTCACTTTAATTTATGTTTTACGTTCATGGATTAATGTTTCGAAATGCTAAATAGTAAACACTAAACAGTATAATTTTTTTCGCAATGTTTCAAAATTAGTTCGACATGTTTCAGAAAGTTTGCAAAACATTTGTAATGTTTTATTTTCACCATGGATCAAAGTATCGTTTCGACAGTATGTTTCGGTTCTTTAAATATTAGAAACTTTTCGTAATGTTTCGAGATCTTTTCGATATGTTTCGAAAATTGCGAAAAAATTGTGCGCACAATAGATGTAGATAAAATTGCATGTTTCTTTTTCACAGAGTCAAAAATGAAAACGTTTCGATAGTTTTCGAGGAAAAGAAAAGATATTTTGATCCATGATTTTCACAAAGTCCAATATGGTTTTGGTAATTTTCGAAAAAGCGTCAAGAAAATTTGGTCCATGTTTATGTTATTTATTCGAATCTCTAGTAAATAACCATAAGTACAATTTATTTTGATCAGTGATGATTTCCGTGCGTTTGCGGAGCTATGCTTTTGGGAATTTGGTGATCGTATCAAATATTGGACAACATTAAACGAGCCATGGACCTACACTGTACATGGATATGTTAAAGGCATTTTTCCACCTTGTAGAGGTTCAGTTCCATGGAAAAAAATCAAGAACTATCTCCCTAGCTATAGAGATGGTCACGACGCAAATATGTCACAGTTAAAAAATCAGAGCAATTCCAATTCCAACTCCAAGTTAAAATCAGACAACCTAGCTAAAGATACATATACAGTTGCAAGAAATTTACTCCTGGCCCATTCAGCAGCAGTTCACTCTTATAGAACAAAATTTCAGGTTTGATTTTCCTTTTTTCTATTAATCACACTTCTTTTATTTAACTAAACACCTCCATAAAATCTCATCAGCCTTTCTATTATTTTATTTTTTTTTGTCAAATTCAGGAAAATCAAAAGGGCCAGATTGGGATTACATTGAACATCATTTGGTACGAACCTTACGACGAAAATTCAGAAGAAGACATTAAGGCTGCGAAACGAGCCCTAGATTTTAAAGCGGGGTGGTAATAAGTCATATTTTTAATCTTATTATTTCTTTTCTGCTAAGCATTTCCAAACATTATTATTGATTTCTAACTATAGTGATTAATCAAAATATTGGAATGGAATATCTTATTATTGGTAATTTCAGGTTCTTGGAGCCTATATTATACGGCAGATACCCACAAAGTATGATTGATTTTGTTCCTAAAGAAAATCTGGCTCCATTTACGGAACATGAATCTCAAATGCTGAAAGGATCTATTGATTATCTGGGTATAAATTACTACACAGCCAATTATGTGGCTAATGCTCCTAATATTGAAGATGAACAAGCCTATTATAGAGATCAACAGATTGCTTTCTATAGTAAGTTTTTAAATACCAATTAATGAATTCTTCTTTAGTACCAATTTAATGGTTTTCTAAATCTTTACTTAATTTTTTATGTAGCTGAGAAAGATGGGGTGCCAATAGGACCACCGGTAAGTTCACTAGTCACTTATATAATCTATGCCCATTTTGTGAGTTAAATGGTGCAATTATTAGTGAAGAGATAAAATAGACTAAAGGTAAAAATTACATGAAAGGATTTCACTATGAAAAAAATTTAGAAATTGCACTATGGAATTAGTAGGAAAAAATTTAAAAACTCTCTAAAAGCTGATATTTTTCGCCGTATTTAATTTCATTTTCGATTGATTTTTTTTTTTTTTTAGGCTGCTTCGCCATGGCTGTTCATATATCCAGAAGGGATATACAAGCTCCTGAAATGTTTGAGCAAATATAAAGACATTCCTCCCATTAGCATTACTGAGAATGGTACTACTCAATTGCTATGAATTTAACCCTTTTAAGTTTCATGCATATCTATTAAATAACATGAAAAATAAAATAAAAGTCGTTTTCTATGCATACAGGTGTTGATGAAAAGAATGACTGTTTTCTCACAGCAGCTGAAGCTTGCGTCGATACTACAAGGATTAAGTATCATCAAGACCATCTTGCATATATTGCAAGATTAATCAAGTAAGATCTTAAAACCATTTTCTATAAATTAACGTTCGAGACTTCTAAGTACATTTTGTTGGGTATAGAGCCTCAAACCCCGTATTAGATATCATATTTTGCAGCGCGCACATCTATCATTTATATAGTTGTAATATGTCCTCGAACTATTAAATGCATGCGAAGTACATTGGTATAGTTCGAAAAAATGACGAAAGGTACTTTACAACTATTAACAAAGGGCAAAAGCAGATTACAAATTTTTAAACAATACTTGACATGTTTCTATTCGACATGGTACTGCAGACCATAAAAGAGGTATTGGATTCAAATTACACTAGTACCTGCTTATAAAAAAGAAAATGTCACGTATTAGGCTTAACAAAGAAATTTACAGTTTGCACATGAGATAGCGTGTCGAAGATTACACATAAATAAACAAATTTCAACCCTCTCCACAAGTTTGAGTTTTAAAGAGACGTCATCAATTCAATATATTCATACTTACTAACAACTTATTGGTTTTTTTTTTTTTTTTTTTTTTTTTTGTATTGGTGGCAGAGAGGGAGTGAATATAAAGGGATATTTCGTATGGTCTTGGAGTGACAATTTTGAATGGTGCGAAGGATACACTGTGAGATTTGGCCTAATCTATGTAGACTACACCAATAATTTGACAAGGCTACCAAAAAATTCAGCTATATGGTTCAGAAACTTTTTAACCACGAAGGACTCAAAGAGAGCAAAAGTTGAAAATAATTCAGAAAATGAGTCCTCGGGAGGCGAATCCAAGCTGCTCAACGTGCTGAGTTCTCTTTTGTCAATTGGTTACTGCTTTGGTCAAGAATATAAAGCTTTAGAGTGATGTAATAAATGAAACTTACTTTTTTATTTGGTTTTGTTGCGTTGTTATCTTTTATATACGGACTGAGGTTATTGTAAGAAAAATAAATGTAGCGTTCAAAATATATAATCTTCTGTTGAGTGAGTTGAGCTCTTGTAATTTTGCTTTTGTATTTACTATGGGTTTTTTGCATGTATGCTTATTTTGTGACCATTCCAAAGAACACAATGAGAACATCAATAATTTTCGAGTTATTGGTCGTGTTATCTCTAATTGGGAAAAAACAACAGAAAAATAAAACATTTGTTATCAATAATTAGCACACTTTTCCCAATTTTGGTTTTGGACGTTGGATGGAGGTAAATACACATTGTGTCGTTTAAGCTAGTTTCCTCAAAACCCACAAACCTGATACAGAAAGAAACCAAGAGAGAGAGAGGGTTTTTTGCCAAGTTTACAATAGGGGGTATGCCAATTTTATTTAAACACATGGGTTTTTTGTATACATTTTATTAAAAGAATATATATATATATATATATATATATATATATATATATATATATATATATATATATATATTTTACAACGTATTGAGTAATTGAGTATTAAGGAAGAGAAATGGAAGCCAATTGTCCAAAATTCTTGCAAATTAGGAGGAAAGTTGCACATTAAATATTACGTTGAGTTCAAAATTGGACGCAATGGGCTTCTCGCCAATTGAAATAACAAGGTTCTTTTGCCAATTAAAAATAAAATGGATAAGTTTTGCTATTACCTCATATTTTTTCATCAATTTCCCAATATTGGTTTCATGAAGTACGTGGAATAAACGACATGCTAAGTAAAACAGGGTCAAGACTCTAAGCATTAGAACAAAATGTTATACTTAACATTCTCTGAAAATTGTGTTTATTTTGTTCTTTTAACAACATGGAGATGAACATTTTGTTACAAATTGCTGAATCAATTTGTGCGCTTAGTGGCGGCTTTGAACTAGTACTATCATTGTTCAATGACAATTTCTGATAAGCCTTCTTCAAAACTAGTTCCTAAGTGTCCATTTTTTGTGCAACATTCTCTTCTGAAGCTGTCGCAGCATCCACCGTGCGCATTGTTAATAGCTGCGCCAGGACTGCTTGAACTGCTTCCTACACTATCATTGCAGCCTACTGTACTAACACAAGCTCGTAATACTTCACTATGTTCAGAAGCATGCACTTCGCATTCTGAATGGCAATGCTCCTTATGCTCATTCTTCTTGTGATGTCCATGATGACTTTCTTGGCAATGGTTATTGGAACTGGCATGTTCATTTGATACTGGTGAAGAACTCTTGCAATGTGTACTGTGGCTAACATGCTCGTGTTTCTGCATTTCGTGGAGCTCGTGTTCAGATGCACAGCCACTGTGCTTATGCTTCGTTTCGTGGACCTCATGTTCAGATGCACAGCCACTGTGACTATTAGCTGTTTTCTCGCTGCATCGTGCCTCTCCAGAACATCCATGGTTGTTTACAACCAAATCTTGAGTGACTTTTTGACAGCACCGATGATCTGTAGCACTTGCGAGTTTCTGTGGATGAAAATGTGTCTTATGACCATGTTCTTCTACACCGTGATCGTGCCTATTGCTTGCTTTCCCGCAATCATTTTTCTCACCGCATCTAGCCTTTCCAGAACATCCATGGCTGTTTACTACCAAATCTTGAGTGACTTTTTGACAGCACCGATGATCTGTAGCGTTTGCCTGATTCTGTGGATGAAAATGTGTCTTATGAGCGTGTTCCTCTACACCGTGATCGTGCCTTTCAGTCGTTTTCGCGCAATCATTTTTCTCACCGCAAGTTTCTTTTCCAGAACATCCATGACTGTTTACTATCTGTGGTGCCAGATCATGAGTAACTTTGTGGCAACAATTACGCTTCCTGGTGCTAGCTTGATTGTGTGGATGAGAATGTGTCTTATGAACATGTTCTGTTGCAGAGCTCGAACACTTTTTATCATTGCAAGACCTCGAAGAGCATGGCTGAGATCCACACTTCTTTTGAGACTCAATATCAGAGCCAGTAGAAGAATGATCATGGGTATGAGAGGAACATGCATTGACAGACTTACACTGGTGTTGGTGAGTATGTGACGAAATAGCAGGCCCACAGCATTTTTTCCCTCGACTAGGTGTTCCATGCAGGAGTAGCATGCTGTTAAAGATCACGACCAAGCATGTTCCGACGTCAGTGAGCACTGCAGCCCAAACATAAGGATGACCAGCTATGGCCAAAGCTATAATGGCAGCCTTGGTCGTAATTGATATGATCACGTTCTCAATTATTTTTCTTTTTACTTTCTTCGCAATACGTACAGCTTTGGGTATTCTCTGAATGTCGTTTGACATGAGAACGACATCCCCAGATTCGGTTGCAAGGGCAGATCCTGAGACACCCATTGAGATACCGATATCGGCTGTGGCTAATGCCAAAGCATCATTTATACCGTCACCAATCATGGCCGTCCGACCCTCCTTCTGCAAATCTTTGACAATCCTTGCTTTATCCTCTGGTAGTAGTTCAGAATGAATTACATCTAACGCATCCATTAGCTGTGGAAAAACCATACCTCCTTAACTCTTAATATGGAGAAATTAACTGAAAATTGCATTGTAAGAGACCGAATTGGTATTTTACCTGATTTTGTGTATGCTTAGCAGCTGCATGACAATCTCCAGTTAGCATCACTGTTTTAATGCCTACTGACGTAAGCTCTTTGATCGCTTCCTTTGCTCCGGTTCGACATACATCACCAAGTGAGAATACACCAGCAAGTGATGACCCCAAGAAGACATAACCAACAGATTTTCCTTCTGTATCATAACCTTCTATCTTTGGAACTGCATAATAGAGAAGAACGAGCATTATTTTTCAGCAGCCATGAATCAACTTAATAAAATTTATTAAATGTTAAATTCTCATGAACATGGTTTTGTGAAGTCTCAACTCGTTATACAGAGCTCTAACGCAAAAGAAGTAAAGACTTTCACCTTCAGAACACCCTGCTCTTTTAGCAATTTTCGAGTTTCCTATGTATATTTCATTATCTTCAATATGTCCACAAATCCCTTCTCCAGGAAAATTCTGAAAGTTCACCACTACTTCAGGCTTCGGCTCAATCCCTTTTGACCTCGCAAAGTCAACCAGAGCAGCTGCCATAGGATGACTTGATTTGCTTTCAATATTTGAAATCCTGGAAATATATCATGGAAATATTCAACTTCATCGTTTTGGAAGCACTTTCAGTAATATGCAAGTGATCAAGGCTAATAATATATGAAAAGGCTTTCTCTTTTATTATTGACCAAAAAGCTTTTTCATCAATAACAAAATTTATTAAGGCATCATCTGGAATATAATGAAATGTTGTCTTTGGAAATTCCTGGAATTGATCTACTTCTCTCAAGATGAGTTTAAGTTATGACCCTTTTGAACATAGTTTAAGGATTCTTTGTATTCTAAAATTCTATGCTAAAAATGCAGTTAATTTTCATACAGATGCCATTTAGTTGAAAGAAATATTAGTACCAATATAGCATCGTGTTCAAGCTAACACCATCCTGGAGAGATTTTACATCTGATACCAGAAACTCCCCCCTTGTTATCGTCCCGGTTTTGTCAAAAGCCATGATCTTCACCTGAGCAAGAGTTTCAAGATGTTCTGCTCCTTTGAACAGAACGCCTAGAGTCGCCGCTTTTGATAGTGCACAGAACATGGCCACTGGTGTGGAGAGAAGAAGAGCACATGGACATCCACTAACCAAAATCACAAGAGCCAAGTGGTACCACTCTTTCTTGTTTTGAACCTGGAATGCCAACGGGACGATTGCTAAACAGGCTGATATGACCACTATGGCTGCAAGAAGTTCAGTTCAAAGAGTTGCAAGTCAATATTTAAGTACATGTCTAAACATATCTAATCAGGAGGAACAGAATAGTGAGATGAATTTATATTACGTAACAGAACCGTACGGAAGAAAATATTTTCTTCGCGCACTTGATACCATTAAGATGGACGTCCAGGATCCTTACTGACCTGGAGTGTAAAACTTTGCGCACTTGTCTAAAAATCTTTGCGTTCTTGATTTTTGGTTTTGGGCCTCTTCCACAAGCTTAGCCATTCTGGCCACCACACAATCTTCTGCTACCGCCATTGTTTTAATGGTTATGTAGCCTATAAGAATCAGAAAAAGTGAACTTCAGTTCTGCATCAGTATGGATCCATCAAGTAACTGATCAAACTGCAAAGCCTTACCGTTGAGATTGATTGTGCTAGCCCAAACAGTGGAATCTTTTTCCTTGGACACAGGAAAGGATTCTCCGGTCAAAATTTTCTCATCTACTTCGCAGTTGCCATCAACAACAACTCCATCAATAGGTATAACTTCGCCAGCCTTCACAGCCAGAATGGTGCTCAACTTGACTTCATCTGCGTTAATTTCTTCACCAGTATCAGCTAGAACAGCTTTTTGGGGTACTAAACTAACTAACGATGACATAACAGAAGTAGCCTGCATCATTACACAATATGTCAAATGTAGTAATTACTAAATTTTCATAAAATTGCAGATACAGTCATTTCCAGACCTTATGACTTGCTCTGGACTCGAGCCATTCCGCTATTGTAAACAAAAACACAATAGTGGCTGCTTCCCAGTAATCTCGCAGGCATAGCGATCCTGCGACTGCAAGATTTTAATCAATCAGTTAGCAATAAAACTAGACAGATGACATGTAGTGAAGCATTCTAAATATATGATCCCAGTTACGTGCAACTACAACAACTTGGACTCGAACAGAATGTTGTTACATAATCAGAACATAAGAAAAGTATCTCATACCTGCTATCAATACAAGGATATTGATATCGAGCGTAAGATTGCGAACGGATGCAACTGCCTTCAATAAAACCGGAGGGATTCCAACGGCGATCGCTGCAACAGCAAGCCATTGGAGAGGGCTCCATGCGTATTTTAAGAATGATAGCAAAAGTAATGCACCACAAGCAACTGCATAAGGGCTAGGCCACTTGTGCTTGAAACTCTTTTCGCCACGTATTCTGATATTCGCCTCCAATCTTGCTTGATTCAGTGCTTTAACTGCAAAGAATAACACGATGGAAATTGAATTACTTAATTAAATCTCATAGCACATTTTCATTTCTCTACTTCCCTACACATTATGTATAAGGTTGTGTTTCCAATAGCTTAAGTTATTCTAAGTTGTTTGAAAATAATATTTTTAATATTTATTTATTATGACATAACTACGTTTAGTTAAGGCAATTAGGGCGATAAAACAACTTCTACTCAAAGCACCATAAAACTTTTGGAGCTTATGCTTTTCTTGGCTTCTTTTAGACTAGCCAAAAACTTAAGTCAACAATGTAAATACTTGAAAAGTGTTTATGTGAACCCAAATGTCTATAAACAATTTTCAAAAGTGTTTTCCAACACCTCAACATTATGAGAATCCTATAAATAATTAATTTTTGATATGCCTATATACCATTAATGTTGATGGGGGTGCCTTTCTTTATTTTATTTTATTTTTGTTGTTGTTGTTTTACCTAGAATAGGCAGGCAGGAATCTCTAGATTGGAAAGTTCTCACCTAATTACTTTTTTATAAAATATCTTAAAATGAAGTTGCATTTAACCCAAAAAAGAAAAAAAATGGAAGTTGCTTCTCCCATTGGCATTTATATTGAAGCAATAAATAATTCTTTTTTAGTATATTTCTTTATTTGAACGGGTTGTTTCATTAGGAAGTGTTTGTATTTTATTCATTGATTAGAAAAATCACGGGTGCCCCAGAACTATAGGTATGGACAGAGACATTTTCGTGTTTTCAAAAAAACTGAGACAAAACGTCCTATACACGTTTTAAAAAATATTCTAAAACTGCATTGTGGTAGTAGCTTTAAAATTTTGTAATGTTTTTGACAAAAGTAACAATTAACTCCTAGCAAAAGTGCACGAATATGGGAGTTTTTGACGTGCTAGTTTAATATCGTAGAATTTATGCTAATTTTTGGAAGTTGGGTGTGGTTTTCTCTTTTTCTGGTGTTCAAGCATATCAGTAACTCTAATCTTTTAGTATTTGCCCCTTCCAAATGGAAAAGCTAACTACTCTTTTGAGAAGAAAAAAATTCAACTTTACAACGTAGAGAGTAGTAGTCAAGAAGAGGAATTAAATACCTTATAGGAAAACGTAACAATTGTTAATAGCTTGCCCAAGTCACATTCATCAGTGTTTCAAGTTTATTCGACACACTAAAATAGAGTATGGCCGTGTTTGTTTTCGTTCTCAAAAACGTTTTAAAAACGTTAGAACAACCAACATAAAAATATTTTAAGATAGTAATTGTTTTCTAAAAGTTTAAAAGCACTCTTGATGCCTATACAAAAAACAATCTATTGGTAAAATACCTTAAACAAAAACTAGGGAAACAAAACAATATATTGTAAATAGCTTGCCTCACATTCATCAGATTTTCAACTGTCTTTCACGATTAAAATAAACTGCGGCCGTGTTTGGTTTCATTTTTCAAAACATTTTCATCATATTCAAGAACGTTTTAAACACTTATGGACGACCAACATGAAAACATTTTAAGATGGAAAAATTAACTGTTTTAGTTACTAACTGATTTAATTTATATATGACCTATTAATTTCTAAATCCACTGGCGGGCTCACTTAATGCTCAAAAAACTCTCAAGGAAAAACACCAAATAAGCTTTTTGTAACTTACACAAATTTCAACATTCCCAAGTTGCTTTTACCTATCTCAAAAATTGGTCCTGAAAACGAAACCAAGCAAGGCCGTCACGTATCTTCAAGATTTTGTTGTTTGGCCATAGGGGTGAGGAACTGAGGATGGGGTAGGGTAGGGTAGGGTGGGGTGGTTCAGTCGACTTATTTTTTCTTTTTTAATTTATTTATGAATCTTCAGTGTACTTAAACACGAGTCTTGTATGTATGATGATGCATCATCAATATGATTGACAACACTTTCGCTTTCGTGCCAAAAATATTGTCAAGACAACTCAAGACGCACAAATGATGGAACACATGATAATATAATATTATCACCATATTTCATCTTTTATCGGGCCAACTTTTTGTCACAAACCTTAACTTTTTCAGTTGCAGATTCTTTTTTTTTTCATCCATAAAATATCAAGTAACACCTCCCCAGCCACCGCCTGACCTCAAAAAGGTGAAACTAATTGGTGCACAATTCATGTGCTCTCAAGCCTAAATGCCACACAAAAAACTACTCTTTTTCAGCTCATGTGAGAAAATTGCATAAAACTCCTTAGTGTTACTAAAAAATTGTATCAAACTTCCTCGTATTGTGTTTTTTTATGAATTATATCAATAAACTATCAAAATACACTAAACAAAAAAACATAGAACAAGATAGAATAATTAGTAACAATTTATTTACCTATTTGAACTTGGGACACGAGGAGTGAGTCATGAACAACGATCACCGTCTTGGTCGGGACTATGACAGAAAAATCTTTAACTCCATCAAGTGATGCAAGAATCTTTTCAACTAACGGAACTTCAGAAGAGCAGCACAATCCCAACACATCAAAATAGCTCTTTTGAAACTTCTTCCCATTAACAGATTTTTCACTATTGTCCTCCATTTGTTACCTTAACTACAAGAAGAAAAGAAAAAAAATGTTAACCAACAAATACTATATGTTCATGTTTTAATTATGTAGAAAAATAAAAACTAACCTTTTTGTTTTATGAAAGTTTTGAGTTCTTGAGATTGTCGGGACTTAATTGAAGAAAACTAGCTAGGTGTGCTGAAATGGCGCATTCATAAGAAAAATGCACACTTTTTTTGTAAGTAGAAGAATAATAAACGTTCACGCTTTCATTATTGAGGATGAGGCTTAAATAGTTAAAAAATGTCAGTTGGAGAAAAAGGAACTGAAGTTGGAGCCACATGTATAATGCACTATCTAATTTCCTTTATTCTTTTGTTTTTTTTTTCTTTTTCAATTTGGTCCTTTATGGTGTCTCGAGTCCAAATTTAATCCTACAAAAGGTCAATTTCAGTCATCTCAAGAGACAATTCGCCGGATTCCAATAATATCTGGGATGTCGATTAATATATTAAATAATTACACTTTAATAACTAATTTTAATTACAACCTTGATACTTTCTTACTTCAAAATAATTTTAAAAACTGAAAAATAAATAAATAAACTAATTTTAATATATTACCAATAATTAATTAAATATATAGAGAAAATAGTTTAATTATAATTTAAAGTCAAACAGATAAATTCCAAATTTTTATTGTATAAATTACAATTGACATTGGGTGATTTAACTCGTTGGATGAACGATATTTTTGTATCATTTGTCTATTTATTAAATATTTTTTGATTATTTGATTAAAATTGAAAATTTGGAGTAAATTATATAAAATAATATTAATAATTAAATATATTAATTACGATATATCTTAAACATAAAATTAAATGTTTTTTCCCAAAAATGCCAACTGTGGGCAAAGAACGGACACTACTTGTTGCTCATTGTGCCGATCTAAAAAAAAAAAAAAAAAAAAACTTGTTGCTCATTGTGGTGACCTTGGGACGACGAATTCGTTGCCAAGGAAGGTTGCAATGACTTCGCGCAACAATTTGCCGTTGAAAATCACTTAAGAATCCTTGCACAAGTTCGACCAACCATAGGGGCGACTTGCCCTCCGTTGGGGCAATGTTTGGACGGTGAACGTAACACATCCTCCTAAGTCGCATTCTTTGGCAACAATTTTAATTGTGGTGGCACTCCACCTATTTTTTTCAGTAAACTTAACAATTATTTTAAATTAATAAATATTATAAAAATTACGTATGTCGATTTTACCATATATTTTTAATATATGTAGAGTGTATATTGAGTGCGCAAATGTGCTAAACCTCTTTATTTTCAGGGAGCAAAATGTTATTCCCCCTATATTTTTAATTAGTAATATTTCAATTGCTTTATGAAAACTATTTTGCAGTTTTTACTTCTAAATTGATTTTGAAGTATTAGAATATATCAAATTGTAGATTTTTAATCATCCTATATCTTTAATTGTGCAAGTGAAATCATTTAAAGTATTTGGGAGACAAAGTTATAAACGAAATTTGTTGGATGACTAAAATTGACAACATTTACACCGTAGAATATTAAAATTGAATCTTTACAATTTAGAGTACTGAAATTGGAATCGAGACGCAATAGATGACTAAGAATCGAAGAGAGAAACATAGACCTGATTATTTGTACATGTGTCCTGTGCTTATATGCTTTGGTGGCCGAGTCTGGCATGAGATTTGTTCACCTAAAAGTGAAGTTAATTTTTAATTAGGATTACAAAGCAACTTTGGTGTGCTTTAGATAATATCAATCCCTTTGGAAAAAGAATGACGAAAATTGGTGGATACGCATGTTAGGTACGTATAATTTCTCTTACATTGGGTCGGAATGAAATTACTTTAGTATAATTAAAGAAACTTCGTTGCTTTAACGATCTTGCTGATACGTTGGTCCTTTCAAAAGAAACAAAAGCAATAGAATCAACGTGAATCTTGGTTTGTATTTCAGATTTTTAAATTGATGAAATATATATTGTAGAAAGTACGTACATGTGAAACTAGAATAAACAATGGATTTGGGGCCAGTTGCGGTTCTAATATTGGTACCTTTTTGTTTTCATGTGAGAGAGCTAGCTTTAGTTAAACAATTTATAGTCTCTGCCAAAAAAAAAAAGAAAAAAAAAGAAGGTTAAGAACTTGTTCGGATTATAGTATGGGGATATTGGGGAAGTAAATGCAAAAGCCTAGCCTTGTGTTAATTAATGAGAATTGGCAAATAATTGTGTAACTTTCAATACAAGGGATTTTTTGATATTATATATAACACGGGAGAATTTACCAATTAAAAATAACACATCGGTAGCTTTTTTTGTTGAGACATGCATATGCCACTGAAATTTTGATAATAAAAGTATGTGGAAATATTTTTTTTTTGTTGAGACATGTAGCTTGATTCATTTGAAGTTACACGGGGTGTCCGAAATTTTTAGTTGTGTGCTTGTGTGAACACATATAAATAATATTATTAATGCACTGAAGACTTTACAGAATAGAATACATAAATATGGTGTGGAAAGTCTAAAGCATTAAATAATTGTTTTTTAAGTACGTACTTTTGGTGTGAGAAATTAATGATCAAATTTTGTGGATGCAGAAAGCAGTATTTGAAACTTAAAATAAACAATCAAACCATATCTATTCGCCATTAATATTGAGGAATTCTTTTTTACGTACTTTTGGGCAAAAGCTACAAGTTATGTACTCAAAAAGTCTGTGAATTTCCACATAGAGACAATTAAACATTAATTCGTGCTTCACTACTGTGTCATCTTTGGACCTTAATTAATTTGGTGCATGATGACCATATTTTTTGATTATTTTCCAATTACGTTTAGGTGCTTTTCATCCTTGTACGCACTGGTGTCTCTTTTTCCTTGTGTTTTCTATATATATATGATTTCTCTTTTAAGAGTGGAATTCCACACATGGATTCGCAAAAGACGTCAACGTAATTGGACCAAAACGTTTTATTCCTTATTAATTAATCTCCATTTTTCAACCAAAACACATTAAAATATAAACTACTTATAGTAACGTTTAATGAGTGTTTTATGACTTGGATTGCGTTAACGGCTTGGTTTCGGAACTTCACGTCTTTATGGTTTTTAAAACGAAACAAAAATATTGTTGTAAATTAACAAAAAGAATATTGTCATATTTTACTAAAAAGAATTGTTTCCTCTGTATATATACTATTGGGGGGGGGGGGGGGTATCATCATCATAAATTATCCGCTTACAAAAATTAATATATCGATCTCAAAATATTATATAACAAACTTACATCATAATACATGACTATGAGATCCGCACGAGGGGAAAAACGAATAATAATAGCCGACTTAAAATATATTGATTATCTCGTAAATATATAAAGTTGCACTATAAAAAGCCGAAATCCATCGTCGCTTTCGATAAGCCGCTATCATTCACAAAGCATACATATTACTTTTGACACTAAACCTTAATATATTAAGATAATTAAGATAATCCATGAGACATAATTAATTAATTAGCTTCAATTTAGTTGGAAGCCGCCCACAACACTTTCTTCGAAAAAGATTCACCGATGTCTCTTTAAGCTCAGAGAAGAAAATCTTTATTTTTCACTTGGAGGACAGTTACACAATCGGATTACTAACTCTGATGCATATGATATTGTTCATCTTGAATTTAAATCTTCAAAATTTTGACTTTACTCTAAAAGATCTCGTACCAATATTTTTACGCCTCAAATTTAAGAACACGTCGTGACTAGCCGTGTTGCCAAAAAAGATAATATTAAGCGACAACACGAAAGACAAAGAAACATTTTATCTAACTTGCAAAAGCGCTTGCAAAAATTAAAACGAGGAATTTAACTTTCAAACTTGTTATTCGCCCAAACAATAATGGGATCCACAAAAGACAAAACAATCACAATTAAGAATATATTATCAATAGACTGTAAAATCATTAGTGCATCATAGAAAACATTACAATATGACATCCGATTCATATGAACAATCTTCTAAACTAGGCAATTATTATCAGACAGGAGTCAAATCAAAATCTTCAGAATCTTCAACATGTTATATATAGCCTCAACTTTTATCAAAAAATTAAGACATCTCAGCAAAGATATATACGGAATTTAATTTGAGTGCTACAAATAATAGTGGATACAGTACAAGTTTTTATATGATCAATCAGTATATATTATAAGTTGGGGGACTACTTGACATCCCATTTTAGGGAGGTGGACTTAAGCTAAAAAAATGGGGCCAAATTATGATTAAGGAGGAGACGAAAATTAATAGTGGGCATGCAATAAAGATGGCCAATCATGTGAAAAGTTATAGGGTTGTAGCAAAGGTGTTATAAAGGCTAAAGATACCACAAACAATTAGCTTAGAATGGGTGGGATAATGTGGCTTAGTGTCGTTTAGCAGGACACGAATTATTAGATCGTATCTTATCAAAAGTAGAACCCGGATATATTATCACGACCTTTTTTTTATTTTTTTTGTGGAATGCAGAATTAAGGCTTTTATTTAATTATTTGTTGAATCTCATTGGTTTCTGCTTATAATTATTGTATATGTTAATTAATGCCGGTAATTTTCTCCCTTTTAGTGCACCCAATAGAAGATTATGGAGTTTCGAAATATGCGCATATGTTGGTCAAGCCGTTTGATAGGCCGTGAGTGATTAATGCCATATTAGAAACATGAGAAATTATTACAACCCATCAGCTGACTCATTACGAAAGTGTTTGGTAACAAAAATTGTCTAACTATAATATGTCTTCCTTTTATGATTTATTTGGTTAATTAAACTAGACTATAGCATATTAACTCTTTAAAACCATATGTGCCCTTAGTTAGAATAAAAATAAAAAATCTTTCTATTTGTTCTCCATCTCAAATCATAATCCAACTTTATTGATCTTAATTAATACGTAGAAATCCCTGTAAATTGTGATGAAAAAATAAATAATATATATATATATATATATATATATATATATATATATATATATATATATATATATATATATATATATATATATTATCGATGGCGCATACTCTCCTTCCTGGGATCATACCCGTCCACGTGGCCTTATTCCTGATCTTAGCCTATCTCACGACCCCCTCTCGAATTCCCCGACCCTGGTAAGCGTTATAATATAATCTCGGCCTCACTCACCCCTCGTTAAATCAACGAGGGGGGTCGTATTCTACACGTGCAGAAAAGGCATCCTTAGCCGCTAAGCAAAGGCTACCGTACCCTCTGGCCAACCAGAGGAGGCAGCTGACGTCAGCCTCGACATCATCCTCCACTATCCGAGTGCGTTGTCGCCCCTTCAGGACTCGACCGCCCTGCTTCCCCAATGAAGAGCGGAGGTTATAGTATGTAAACGGAACACGGCATGCACCGAGGGTAACATGCAGGCACCACGTGCCTTACTCTACGAAGTCTACTCAAGCATCACGTGCCCATAAGACTCTCAAGCCCCACGTACCCATTTCCATAAGACTCTCAAGCCCCACGTACCCTACTCTACGAAGACATGCAAGTACCCTACTACCCTCGAAATCAACATGCATGCCGACACGTGCCCCTGGTAAGATTACATCTATACCCTCCCGTCGCCCTATAAATAGGAAAGCAAGCTGGTCATAAACTCATCTCCAATCCAAGCAAGTATACAGCTAGAGAGCTACACCTAGAGAGAGGAATAGCGAGAGCAAGCGAGCACGGTCGGAAGAGCGCGAGCCCCAGCAGCAGAAGGTCGAAGGGAGATCGTACGAACAAAGTGCGAACCCCCACGAGTCACGGAAGATATCGGCAGGAGCCCTCCCAACAAGCTCCTAGCGCTCCCCCTCCAAGAGTTTGCCGGGTCCAGGATCATCTTAGGTCGGAATCGACGTGCGGACTGCCTCGGTGACAGGCATGACGATCCGGGGGCGTCATCAATTATATTATACTGACAATTATGGCTACACGACTTATTAAGCTAAAATCAATTTTAATTTTTAAACTATGTAAAAATCTTCCATGACATTCGTGCTCTGGAGAAAAAGTGGGTGCAGTGCTGATTGGACTTTCAATTTGTTTTAAGTCCTCCTAATAGCCACAAATTGGAGGACATAGTAAGAATGGAACATTATTATGTTGTTCCAATGTATGGTCAAAATAAAGAACAAAGGTCAAGATTTGGCAGGAATCCAATCATGTTAATTCCACAATTGGGGACAATGATCAGAATGTGTGGTTATCTCGGGATATTGCACAAATATGTGTTACATCAAAATTGTGAAACTTTAATTTTCGTATGCTCCACCTTAGACTCAAATTATACATTTCTAGACCAGATTGGTCAATGAGGATTATTATTTGAATGGGCCCACAATTTACTTGCAATTAGACCCACTACTCAGGGCCCACTTCGGAAAAGTACAGAGCCCAACTAAAGTTAAAATGAGCCCAATTGGCCCAAAGTGTAGTCATATAGCCGTTTCTGAAAATATTTGGAACATCAAATATAAAGTCATATAAGAATCGTTTTAATGATTGAACGGTCTAGCTTTTCACATAAGGAAACGAAGCAGCTAAATTTAAAGATAAGCGGATCATATGCATTATTATTGTTGGAAAATTTGGTGTTTGAACTGGATTGAAACACCTTGAGAGTGTAATTTTGAGCTTGTCGGTGAATGAGAAATTGATGCTGGAATATTATTTTCTGTTATAATATTTATTTAACAGAAAATATTGCGCATTAATTAAATTGGTACTTATCGTTATCTTTTGCGATAAAGTATGATACTTATCGTTATCTTTTGCGATAAAGTTGTGATCAGTTTTAAACACTGAAAACACGTCTACATTCATCCAAGACTCCTAGACTTAGTGGGCAAGTAACCACGAGTTAGAGTTCCAGTAAAACACGTTTTCCTTCAATCTCTCTCTTGCATTAGTCTATATAAGGAGTCGCTCTCCTCAGGGTTTCATATGACAAAAACAATTTCTAAAACACTTTCTTGTGCATTGAAAATCATTAAAAAATTCTTTGCATAGAGTCCATGGTATTTGTGGTGATAGAGGAAAAGGCGCAGTTCGAGTTCGTCGGAGCAGTTTCGTTCGTGCAAACCTACCTGCTCGTTGTCGTTGTATCCTGGGAGACAGTCGCTCACGATTCTCAAGCACCGCGGAGAGGGCGAATCTGTTTTAAGGAAACTGTGATTTCACAGGCCTCGACATCTCGTTTCCTTATGAATTTTTCGGTTAAGGTTTAATTATATTTGTGCAATTTAATTGTTGTATCATAAATTGTTTATTTCGTCAATACATTATATCCTGTTTGTTTCGATTCATTTTATCGGTGCAATATTACTAACAATTATCATAGTCCGTATTTCGGAGAGATCATTAGGTGCAGCTACATGATGAGGTAGTACACCAATTTGTTTATGTAAATGCATGGTTGAGATGCGGTGGGGAGAAATTACTACCATATAATTTAAGATTTATATTTAATCTCAAATATCGGTTGTACCACGTCATTATGCAGCAGTTGTACCTAATAAGTTTTTCCTGATTTGACTCGTCAAATCATGGAATAATTATCGGTTTGAATGACCAAATGGTGCCAACCAATTTAATTATTGATGTGTATGTACAATTGAAATGAAGCATTGCAAAGTTAAAGCATTCAAATTCAGAAAATATCCTTAATTTTGATTCTAATTGTACTGCACAAGAGTGTATTAATTACATAAAATAATTTTTCAAGACCATGAGATTCAACTCCGTATAGACTATAGTTGAGCACACAAAATAAGTTCTAAACAACTCATAATAATTCTTTGCAAATGGAATTATAATCTTTGCAACACAAGTAAAAAGTAAAAACAGCAAAGGGAAGTTGAAACATTAAATGGAAATTCCAGTCAATGGCATTGTCGATAATATGTGTCATTTTCAGGGTAGTCTCGTTGGGCTCTATCCCCAAGGCATAACTGGTGGGGCATAACGTGGGTCGGGTTGCCTTTTTTTCCGCTTTATTTTTGGCCGACTTCAATTTTTTCCTCTTTAGCACCCACTGCATTGCATGCGTAGTGCATTCCAACATTGGAATAAATCAGAAAAAAAAAAAGAATAAACAAATATTCTATCCTATTCGTTGCTACATGATAATATTTTTTGCTTAATTCTAAGAATATATAATATCCTTAATTCGTTCATACCGATATTCTATATATATATATATATATATATGCTAGAATGAAACGTGATCTTAACAATTAATATAATAATTTTACGTATAAAAGTTGAGATTGGAAAAGATGGATTCAGATAACACATAATGCTCCAATTGCTGTCAAATGTAAAATTACTTTTACAATTTGTTTGAATGGTTTATATCATGCTGGATTATGAAATTAGAAAATCGTGGCCTATTCCGCACAGATAGTTTTGATCTTTGAGGATCATAACTACCTAGTTTGATAATAAGATTCCTTAATCAGATAATCAATATATATATATAGGATATAGATAAGTGAAATTACCAGCAATATAGTTTCGTAATGTTATTAGGTTTTGCTCAAACATCCAATGTTTATGTTGCAGTCTTGCAGATAACTTTTTTTTACAAAATTCATAATTTAAGAACTATTTCTATGGTTTTCTTATAATCCAGGAATCATGACTAAAGTGTGTTATAAATCAAAATATTTACCTCTATGCTCCATGGAGTTTGAAAAGTCCTAATGAGATTAGCTGAAAAAATAATAATATTTTATACTTTAATTGAAAGGCATTTTGGTTGTTTTCTACTTGTTCAAATATAAAAAAATGCAGATCAATCTAGCTAGTGGACAAGTATAAAATGATAACATAACGACGTTTTTACTAACAAATTTAACACATGAAGTTTTTCTTGTTAATGCACATATATGCATGCGTGAGTTTAATTGTTTGCTAGAAAGTGAATGTGGAAGTGAATTCATCTTTGTAGTTTGAACCACTTTACAGATTAATATGTTTGATTATGTCTTATGACTTAAGATCAACGTAAAGAATTCTCATGTTCAAATAATACTATCAGCATGCGTTTACTATTGTTTAGCCTTAAATTTGATCTCTTTCTTTTCTTTGTTGTCTATACTTGTACGAATCAAGAAAACAACTACTGCTCTTCTGTGGTTTTTATTTCGATTCAAGTCTCAAACAATCTTCAATGCAGTCTTCTCCTATGAGCTCCCAAGATGACCCCAATAGTTCTCCACCTTCACCTTTAAGGCTGTTTGATCCATGGAACCCTTTCTCTTCAATGGATGACAATGGATATTACACATGTAGAAGCAGTTTCAATCGTGACAATGAGAACGTTGGGTTGCAACAAGTTCGTCGTGAAGAGGAAGTCGTACAAGAGAGGGAAGAGCAGGGGCGGAACTAGGATTTTTTTCCACCCCGGGCTATTTTTCACTTAAATAAATTAATTAAATAAATATTAAAAATTAAAATATTAAATGTATTAAATTGAAATGAATAATATGCATTCGTTACTACCTTAATCCATTAACCAAGACATATAATAGTTTTTTTTTACGTTTTTTGCTTAGAATCCATTAAACATCTAAAAAAAAATATTCAACAAACATCTTAGGTGCATAAAAAGGATTATATTAGTCTCGATCTCATACTCTCTCAATCAATTTCAACTAAAATAAAAATTTATAAGATAAAATAAAACCTAATTTTGATGTATATTCAAAAGATTACTAGGATTTTTATGCACAATAAACATCATTTATCGATTTGATGAAAAATAACAAAAAATGATAATGGAATTGTACATGGATAATTTAGTGGATTGAGTTGTTTTTTAATTTGGTTAAGATGTGGGTTTATTTGACCCAAAGTGTAATTGTTTTGTTGGGTAAACTCATTTGGACCTTTATACTATATTATTTTTAAAGTGGACTACACAATTATATATCTATACCTATTTGATTTGACCCCGGGCTCCAGCCCACCCTAGCCCACTACTTGGGTCCACCCCTGGGAAGAGGAAACTGGACGACAAGATGCCGACGTTAGGTCCATGAGAAAGAAGAAATCGGAGTTGGAAGAGGAAACTGGACAACAAGATGTCGATTACAGGTCCATAAGAAAGAAGAAACTGTTGTCGTGGAAGGCGTTGATAACCACGCTAAGAGCGAAATTGAAGGTGAAACGAAATGAGAACATGAACATGAAAAACTTGTAACTTTCATTAATGTTTCAAGATCTTCTCAACGTAATCCAAAAAAATTGTAAAATAAGTTATAATTGTAGTCGTCACTTTTATCTTTAGTCTTCACATCAAAACCAAGAATAGTATGATGTTTCTTGGAAACCATTTAAAAACTCTAACATGATTTTCATTTAGTAAGAACTGGTACCTAACAATACGATAACATACAATCGTACACGTAAATAACAATAAAAGATACATAGATTTTTTTCTCCGATTCGCTAGAATGGTAACGTTCAATCAGGATATATATACCACTATTTTCTTTTATCCAAATGCAATTACACGTAAATATGTTATTTATATTAGAAACACAATCCTTATTAAATTTTGCATAGACCATTAATAAGACTAAAAAAAGAAAACGAATCTCGACTGTATGTTATAAATTTGTGTTTAGTACTCCAAACCCCAAAACCAAAAACAACGCACTCAAAACATCCGATGGACAAAATCAGATATCATTGTGGTTAATCAATTTTAAGGTGGCCTTGTTGATCTATTATTCACATGGCATAACTGTGAGGGTTAACATGGGTCCGGACTACCTTTTTTCTACTTTATTATGGCCGACTTTCTTTGTTTCTCATCTTTAGTCATTGGAATAAATCAGGTAAAAAAAGAATAAATAATTATTCTCTCCGATTGATCATGGCTATACATTATAACTTCTTCTTAATTTATACGAATTAAAATATCTTTAGTTTGTTCAAACAGATACTCCTGTATTTATATCGATAGAATGAAAGGTGACAAATATCTTAGTTATTAATATAATATTTTACAGTGTGAGGTTCTCGTATTGGAAAACATGCATTATACAGGTCACACGTAATGCTTCAATTTTTGTGAAATTTGGAAAATGTACAATTACTTTTACTTTTTAGTCAAATGTTTATTCAATGCTAGATTTTGAAAATTCATGTTAATCATTTTGTTAAAGGATTGCAACTTCAACTGATAACAAAATTGCCAAGTCAAAACCATTTCATATGATAGATAAGGGAATATTATTAGTACTATAGTTTCTCAGCGTAATTATTTTCTCATAACATGCAATGGTTTTTTTTTTTTTTTTTTTTTTTTTTTTTTTTTTTTTTTTTATTACAAAGTTCATAATTTTAAAAATACATATTTTTTTGCCTTTCTTAAATTCAGGAATCATTTTTTAGTTGAGTGAAGTAGATTGTAAACAAAAATCATTACATCTATATATGTTCCCTGACCATCGTCTGAAATCCTGTAGATCTAAAAATGCATTTTAGATACGTCAAACTCATTACAACAATTAATTGGATAGGCTATGTGAATCAAACAAGAATATATATAGTCGGTCACATTAATTCTCATCCTCCACTCATTCCTGTTCAGTAAAACGTCTTCTCTGCTACGCCAAACTCAACATATCCTTATTTTGTTTGGTTCGCCATTTTAATGAGCAGATCAATTTCTCTGTTTCCCGCTCATTTTCTTGGCTCCTCTGGCTACGTCTCAAAATAATTCCTGTTAAAAAAATTAAATTATATCCATATGCATAAGAAGTGTATCTTTCGAAAATGTTATTATAAATGGAGGCAATCCCGTAAATTTACACTCCATAAATTGAGTTATTGTTTTGAGCTGATTATTAAGACCTCCCCTTGTAACATATTACAAAAGGTTCACAAAATGGGTCAAACAATTTTAGTAGATTTTCATTGCTTTAAATATTTTAGATATAAAAATTAGGTCTGAGGGGCATAATCGAAATTTAGACGAACAACAAGGGCAATAGTCCCGGCACGTCATGTCATGCGTGCCCTTTATATCCTTTTATTTATTTTTTTCCCAACCTTTACTTTGCTTTATTGCCTATGTTATGTTTTTCTCTTTTTCTTTTTCTTAACTTTAAAAATACAAATTTTGACCGTTGCTTTTTTCGACCAACGTCTCTCTCTCTCTCTCTCACTAACACACACACGCAGACAATCAAAGCGAACACACAAAACATCTTCTGGAGTGAGGTACGTACTACGAATAATGTCTCATCTCACAGATTTTTATTCCACACATGTTTTGTTCTTCTGCTTCTATTCTGTTAGTTAGTTAGTAAAATAGTAAATGTTTGTTACATCCGTTATCTGCTTAAACAGAGGAATAAATAAAAATTGAGCTGATTTTTAGTTTTTCTTATTTTTTTTTGTGTACTATCGTTTTATAGCTGTTATTGAGGTGAAAAGGCTCATGGGTTTTGAAGTTCTATGCATTTTGTAGATGAATTTGTGGGAAAGATTTAATTTTTATGAGAGAATTTGTGTAAAGATTAGATTTTTATTATTTAGAGAGGGTTTAAGTGACTGAAGTCTTTATCCCTTTTTTTGGTAAAGATTGTCACATGATAATAGTAACTATACAAATTAACTTTTTAACTATCCCAATGCTTTTGTAGTCTACACTTTCAGACTAATTTGTAGACTGTGGAAATACTTGGATCTGTTTTACCTGAGAGTTATGTGCATATTGAGGTTGCTGTTCTTTTGGTAATTCTTCGGCACGATGGATTAGTAATCGTCGTCGTTGTGGTGCTGTTGAAGGTTTAGAGTTTATTTGTTAAGAAAGTAAATGTGGAGGTGAATTCATCTTTGTACCACTTTACAGACTATGTTTGATTGCTGATGACTTCAGATGAAAGTAAAGAATTCTCATGCTCAAATAACACCATTAGCATTTACTGTTGAATAGTCTTTATTTGATATCTTTCTTTTCTTTGTTGTCTATACTTGTAGTGAGGTCTCCCTTATGATTCTGTTGGGCACAACAATACAGTTCCTCTTTCGTGATTTCCATTTGAACTTGAGTCTCATAAGTTCGCCGAGGCCATATAGTTGAGAATAAATAAACTTGGGAAGAGATGGGATGTTCTACATCGAAATTGGACGATGAAGAGGCGGTCCAGCTTTGTAAAGATAGGAAGAAGTTCATTAGACAAGCTGTTGAGTACAGGACGAAATTCGCCTCTGGACATGTTGCTTATATACAAGCTATGAGAAGAGTTTCTGCTGCATTGAAGGAATATGTCGATGGAGACGAGCCCCGTGAGTTTCTGCTAGATTCATTCACCACGCCGCCACCCCCTGTGAAGAAAGCGAATCCTGGTTTCATTTCTATATCGCCTAAGTCGTTCTCAGTAACACCTTTCAAACCTGAAGGCAAATCCCATTACAAGATAAATTACTTTAGGTCCGGTGGAAATTCTTCGGTTTCTGTTGAGGAGAGACCACCCCAATCTCCTGAAACTTTCAGAGTTCAGGCTTACTCCCCCATGCATCAAACGGGAATGGACAGCATCTTTGCAATGCAATCTTTGCCCATGAGCTCGTCATTCTTCCAATATTCCCCGAATAATAGGCCGAGTTATCCTCCACCTTCACCTCAAACGTCTCAATGGGATTTCTTCTGGAACCCATTTTCTTCATTAGATTACTATGGATATAATGCCAGGAGCAGCTTTGATCGTTCAATGATTGATGACGAGAATGCTGGACTGCAGCAAGTTCGAGAGGAGGAAGGCATACCTGAGTTGGAAGAGGAAACTGAGCAAGAAGATGTTGATGATAGGGTCCGTAAGAAAGAAGAAACGGTTAGGCCTAAAGTCCAATTTGACAGAGATGAAGTTGTTGTGGAGGATGTTGATGACAGTGATGAGAGCGACGTTGAAGATGAAACAGATTGTGAGCATGAAACAGATGGAGAACATGAAATCGATGAAGATATCCACGAACCGCAGGCTCGTGAGCGTGAAAGCATTGAAGTTGCAAAAGCGCAAAATGTTGGTCAAATAAGCAATAAAGAAACTGCAGTTGCTGATCGTGAACCAAAAGGTGAAACACCTGGCTTTACTGTTTATGTAAATCGAAGGCCAACAAGTATGGCTGAAGTTATTAAGGATCTCGAAGATCAATTCAAGGTAGCTTGTAATGTGGCCAGTGAGGTGTCCTCCATTCTGGAAGCAAGCAGAGCTCAGTACTCATCATCCTCAAATGATCTCACAGGTGCGGCAACAATCTTAATTTTGCTCGAAATGCATTTCTACATGTTTCTTCTTCTGATAACATATAGGTGGACACTATACTTGTGATAAAGCATGATTTCTCCTTGAAGTATTTACATGTTTTAAGAAGAGTTTATTAGTAGTCGAGTTACATTTGTTGAGTGGCTGATATCTGTTGAAAGATATATAACCAATCAATGTGGAGGTTAAGTTCATCAATTTCAACCAGGAAGATTTTTGTATAGTGAATACGAATTAGGGAGACTTTGTGTTACTGTAATATTTATTTTTTCCTTGGATGCTTTAGTTCTTCATGACATGTTCTAATACTTTCAAACTCAACCGAGGTGCGAAATAATGGCCGTCTTCCGAATTTTCAAATAGTTATCTCAGCTTTACAAAAATATGCTAATTTGTCTCTGAGAATTTCTGTACAATATACAATGTTGTTAAACATGGTCTAAGGTCGTGGTTATTGAACCTTGTTATCTTTCTTGATCCATCTTACGATGGCTGTGTTTATATCACTTGACTTGTTTAAACTTTTTAACCAATCTGTCATTTTCTTTTCTTGCAGCAATGAAGATGTTGAATCCAGTTGCACTATTTAGATCGGGTTCATCTCGTTCATCATCATCAAGATTTGTTAGCACTTCAACGTCAAGAGATGAAGGCTATGAAAGCAGTGGTGACGTCTCCGACGAGTCCAGCATGTTTGCAGGAAGCCACCAATCAACCCTGGACAGATTATTTGTTTGGGAAAAGAAACTTTACCAGGAAGTTAGGGTATGCCTCTTAAACCGAAAAAACCCTGCTCATTGGTATTGGAAACAAGCAAGCTTCTGAAGAAATTCATCAATATGATTTAAGAATTAAACTGTAGACAAAAAAACAGATGACAAACAACCAAATTTTACTCTTCAAGAACTAGCATGACATGGAGACATACTATACTGTATAGTTTTAATAACACATATTACTGGTCTTTGTTTAAGTTGGCTATCAACTTCTTCTGACATCAGTAAATTTCCATTTTATAATATAACTCGAAATCAAATTAACTAATCTGCTGTCAATTCTTTACTGGAAATCAAATTAACTAATCTGCTGTCAATTCTTTACTGTCTATGAATCTAAGCAGGCAGGTGAACGGGTACGGATAGCATATGAAAAGAAGTGTCAACAACTAAGGAACCTAGATGTGAAAGGCGAAGACCCTTCTTCCGTAGATAAAACCAGAGCTGCTATAAGAGATCTGCACACTCAGATAAAAGTTTCAATACACTCAGTTGAAGCTGTCTCAAAGAGAATTGAAACATTAAGAGATGAAGAACTTGAGCCTCAGCTATTGGAATTAGTGCAAGGGTATGCATATTTCGTTCCACTAGTAACTTTGGCAAGTCTGTCACATTATGATCAATTAAAGGAACTAACATTAACGTTTATCGACAGGTTAGCAAGGATGTGGAAAGTGATGGCAGAGTGCCATCAACTGCAGAAGCGCACTCTAGATGAAGCCAAACTTTTACTTGCTGGAACACCTTCAAAACTATCAGGGTCAAAGAAATATACAATAATGGCGCCATCCGAGCCACACAGGCTAGCCCGTTCGGCTGCCAACCTCGAGAATGAGCTCAGAAACTGGAGAGCATGCTTCGAGTCATGGATCGTTTCTCAACGATCATACATGCGTGCATTAGCAGGATGGCTCTTGCGTTGCCTTCGTTCAGATCCAGACCCTTCAAAGTTATCATTTTCTCCGCGACGTTCCATGGGGGCCCCATTAATATTCAATATTTGCATCCAGTGGTCGAGGTTCTTGGATTCCATCAGCGAAGCTCCTGTACTTGATGGATTTGACTTCTTTGCAGCAGGTGTCGGATCATTGTATGCGCAGCAGCTAAGGGAGGATTCTCGTAGGCGAGCTAGTGGGTCGAAGAGGTTTGGAGAGGAAACATTCGGGAATATGGAGATGGTGGAGGCTAGCCACTTTGAAGATGAAGTGATGACTGCAGAAAAAATGGCTGAGATAGCCATAAGAGTGTTGTGTGCTGGAATGTCTGTTGCTGTTAGCTCGCTGACGGAATTTTCTGTCAGTTCGGCGGAAGGATATGAGTCTTTAGTCAAGAAATGGAACGACAATGCCAAGCAGCCGCAACGGTTACACGGAAGGGAGAAGTAGGTGGATTTTGTGTGTAGTTTAGACGGAAATTAATGTAAATTAAGATTAACTTATTTTCTATACAAGGGTAGTAGGTAGGGCTACATACATTATGAATTTAATTGGAACTTGTTATGGTTTCTTAGAAGAGAACAGAAAAAGAAACAAATGAGATGATAGTTATAGCAGTGGTAGCTAATACTTGTGTTAGCAGATATATCAGGGGATTTTTTTTCTTCATTGTTCTTAGAACCATATAGCATAAATGGTTTTCAATATTCAAAACTTTCGTATGACTAATAGCATATGGTTTGATGAAAAAAGTAAAGACTAATAACCTACGAGAAGCTGGAGTTATGCAAATAGTATGGTATAAGAGTTAGTTATGCAACTGGTAAGATTTCCAGTTTAATATATAATCTTAAGAAACAATGTTTTAATTCTTTCTATATATGGCTTCATTGGAATCTGATTAAGATTTTAAATTTGTTTAATTCCAATTGTGCTGCTCTATTTGCAATCAATTTTGGTATGGGACAATAAAGAGAAGTTATATATATTCCATACGTTATACTTCCTACTTTCTTCTTCTCGTGCAGCATAATTTCATTATCTTTTGTGACTAAATATTGCGCTACTATGTGTTACTGTTAGATTTATGCGATATGTAATAATTGCAAGATAAAAGTATAAATGCACATTTCTTTAACAAGCCAATCTTTGTGTGCATTGAAATATTGCGCTACTATACATATCCCGCCCACACAATACGTACGTAAATGCAAACCTAAC
Organism: Misopates orontium; assembly: GCA_946800315.1. NCBI lineage: Eukaryota > Viridiplantae > Streptophyta > Magnoliopsida > Lamiales > Plantaginaceae > Misopates > Misopates orontium. The sequence continues at coordinate 6,887,847 of OX326950.1, read as the reverse complement.
AGTGCCACAAATAGTTTTACGCCGACACAAGATTTGGATGAATGGGAGGTGCTTTCTTCAACAATCACCAAAAAAAAAAATCCAAAACGAGACAAAGTAAATTTAAAATTATTGCAAAAACTACTAGGCACATATAAGAACATGATTTCTTGTTGAAAATATAAGAACATGATTGGGACATTTTAGGGTAAATTTTCTTAGCTAGTAGCAACAATATTACAACAACAACAACAACAACAACAACAACATGATCTAACACAAAAACACTCTTAGTACGAAACTATTTATTTTAGCCACAACAAAGTACGTAGCATGTGGTAATGCTAATTATAAGGAACTATAGCTTGGTGCAATACACACTAGTTAAGCATCTGAGCTAGATGATCAGCAAAAGTAGCAAAAGCAGGCGAAGCCAAAGCCTTGTCTGTGACAAGCTCCATGCTTAGCATGCTCCCAGTTCTTGCATTGCCTGTTGCAATTCCCCGTGTTCACACAAACCCCCGACCAGGTCGTGCTCCTCCTCGAGCAGACTTTTGCCTCCGCCATTTGCATCTCTGCATAACAAATCAATCAAAATTAACAAGTAAATAATCAAGAACTTTAATTTAAGTATTAATTAGTTTGTGCTAGTAAAATATGTTGGGTTGCGGAGCGTGCAGGAAGTATTGTACATCATTCCACCATCAATTATAGTGAAAAATCGTAGCTTGACGGCACAATAGATGTTGTCAATCCGACGAACTGAATAAACAAATATGTGTATCGTTTATCGTTCTTTCGTGTTTTAAATCTTCTATTATTGTACTGTTGTGTAACAATATATATGAGTGTCTTGTGCATGCACTGTGGACACTAACTAAGAGTTGTGGGTCTTCCATAGTTTGAATGTCCATGTTTGTGCCTATGGTACGATTCTTTTTTACTTGTATCACAAAATATTGTAGTTTAATTCCGTGGTATGACCACATAAAAAGATTTTTTATGCGTAGAGGAAAAAGAAAGAGAACATAAATCATAAATGAAACTATAGATGCCACGAACATCTAAAAGCTTCTATTCAAAATAATATTATCCTTTGTACAAATCTTAGGTTAACATCGCGTGTAACAACTGGAAGGTAAACATATTAATGTTTATTTATATAATACCCTATTATCGCGTAAATTAAGATTCCACAACATTTTATGTCCATGCATGTGTGGTAAATACAAAGATGGTACAGACAATGGTACCATTTAGGTACAAAAGATTTTTTATGTGCTATATGAAAAGTGAAATAAGTTGGCAAATGCATCCTTTTCAGAGATTTGTGATAGATATGTGTGTGTGTGTGTGTGTGTGAGAGAGAGAGAGAGAGAGAGAGAGAGAGAGATTTTACAGAAGAAAATGTATATTGTTTTATACGAGAGAGATTAAAAGATGTACCATTTGATGCTATGAGGAGAAAGCAGAAGAGGAGAGCAAAGAAAATGGACGAGGTAACTTGAGACTTAGCCATGTAGTAAGTTTTTGTACCAATTAACTAATTAGTGCTTGTTGAGATTGAAGTGAACGCAATGGGTGGTATTTATAGGGGCCATGTACCCCTTGTTTACGGGTCACCAGGAGAGCTGGCATGACCCACGGATATGATAACGTAAAAAAATATTGCTGCATCTTTTGAATTTAACATCGTAAAATTAGGACACTAACTAAGTTTGAATTTAATCAAATGTACGATACCCCTTTTGTCCAAACAAAGTGATCGTTGTTGACTTTGAAACCCGGGCAGCTCTATTATATGAAGTTGGAACATTTGACTTTCTTTACCCTTATCGGTTTCTACCCTTAGTTTCTAGCTATGTAAATCGATGAAAAATGTAGTTTTTCTTTTTTTTTGTTAAAAGATGAAAAATGTAGTTGATTGTCTCAAAACTAACTAAGTAGACACAAAATTGGATGAAAATTGGTAACACAGCAAAGCAAACAATTACACTGGAACAGTGATATGAATTAATTATGGTCTGCATTAATCATATATTCATATCTATTAATCAACTTTCTGGTTTTAATATCCACTATTCCTTTTTTCTTTTAAAAAAAATACCCGTAAAAAATGATAAATTAACGTCCAGACCTAGGTCTAACTTTAGAGTCTAGAACAACATGGGCGCGAGATCTTAATTATGGGTGATTATGTTCTTAATTAGGAATTAACTCCACTCCTAATGCCGAAACTTCAGCTGATTTTAGACTTAATTAACCACAAATTAATATATATATCTCTGCAGGTTAACAGATTTAAAAATGTTGACATCTTCATAAACTCAAATATGTTAACTGGAAGATCCACTGGGGACATTTTCATTTTTGTAATAGAGCAGCATAATTGGACCACTTCTATCCATTATAAGTATGTTATCTAATGAAAATCTTCGTAATTATGACTCCTTCCTATATATTCAAATCACTTCTATTTATTTGTCTTGATATATTGAGACACTCTTTAACTAGTTATATTTAACAATTAGTTAGCAGTTAGCACTTAATAGCAAGTAATTATTGAAGTCATCCATGGTACAAGACTTCAATAACTGGACAACTAGCTAAGTACATGCATGCACTTCAATTACGGGATATTTTTGAAATGACGGAAATCGATTTTTTGTTTTTTTTTTTTTTGTTTTTTTTTTTTGTTAAAGAAAAATGTTAACGTTGTACAGGCCTGTTTTCGGATTTGACTTCGGAAAGGTCTGTCAGGTGATTTGTTAACTTCTTAGTTAGTAGTATTTTTAAAGATCTTGAATATCTATTATTTAAGTCAAATAATATTCTGGAGTTATCAAGATGTCGCATGCATGGTTACGGGAATCTTCGCTATATGCACTAGATATTTTGAACAAATCTATGAGAAATAGAGTAGTGGCAGAGGAGTTTCTCATCATATAGAAAAAGGATTGAGAAGCTCTTTAGTGCAGAAAGTAAAAAATATAGAGAAGAAGAATTCTGTCGTATTCATTCCACTATAACAGGATGAATATATACAAATACAATTGAAGGCAGAAAAGGAAACAAATAAAGGTAATTGATCTAATTACATTAAGTCTAGGAAAACTCTAATTATACTACCAATCAGTATATTCTGATGATCCTCCCTAATTGAAATATATGATACAATAAATCTCTAATTAAGGCACAAATCATGCCAATACTCCCCCTCAAGTTGGTGCAAAGATATCTTGCATGCCCAACTTGACAAGTGATTTGGATAACACCACTCTTGACACTGCTTTTGTCAAAATATCAGCTAATTGGTCTTCAGATTTCACAAATGGGACTTCAATAGTTTGCTCTTCCAGTTTCTCTTTGATAAAGTGTCTATCTATTTCGACGTGCTTGGTACGATCATGTTGAACTGGATTATGAGCTATTGCAATAGCAGCCTTGTTGTCACAATATAAAGGCATGGCCCTCATAGGTTTAAAGCCTAAGTCTTTCATTACTGATCTCACCCATAGTAATTCACATACACCTTGAGCCATTGCCCTATACTCAGCTTCAGCACTTGATCTTGATACAACTTTCTGCTTCTTACTCCTCCAAGTTACAAGATTATCACCAACAAAAGTAAAATAACCTGTCACTGAACGTCTGTCATTGTTATCTCCAGCCCAATCTGAATCTGTATATCCTTTTATATCTAAGTTATTGTTTTTGCTAAACATGATCCCTTTGCCTGGTGCATTCTTCAAGTACCGTAAAATTCGATACACAGCATTCATGTGCCTTTCATTTGGAGCATGCATAAATTGGCTTACGACACTGACAGCATAAGCTATATCTGGCCTAGTATGAGACAAATAAATCAGCCTCCCAACAAGTCGTTGATATCTTTCCTTGTTGGCTGGAGAATCATTCAAGTTCTCATGCATTTTGTGATTCTGCTCAATTGGAGTTTTAACAGGTTTGCAATCTAGCATTCCTGTATCAGTTAGCAAGTCCAGTACGTACTTTCTTTGAGAAAGAAATATTGCTTCATCTGATCGGACTACTTCAATGCCCAAAAAATACTTTAATTCTCCCAATTCTTTCATTTCAAACTCACTTGACAAATACTTTTTTAATGTATCAATCTCAAATGTATCACTGCCAGTTATTATCATGTCATCAACATAAATGATTAGAGCAGTCACCTTGTCATTCTTGTGCTTTAGAAATAGTGTATGGTCGGAGTTGCTTTGTCTGTACCCAAAATTTCTCATTGCTACTGTAAACCTTCCAAACCAAGCTCGTGGAGATTGTTTCAAACCGTAGAGCGCCTTTTTTAACTTGCATACCATTCCTGACTTTTCTGAAATACCTGGAGGAAAGTCCATATATACTTCTTCTTCAAGTTCTCCATGTAGAAATGCATTTTTTACATCATATTGCAACAAGGGCCAACTCTGGTTTGCAGCAACTGAAAGCAACACACGGACAGTATTAATTTTTGCTACAGGAGCGAAGGTCTCGTTGTAATCTACCCCATATTTTTGAGTGTATCCTTTCGCAACCAATCTCGCCTTGTATCTATCTATCGAGCCATCTGCTTTATGTTTAATAGTAAAGATCCATCTACACCCAACAGTCTTCTTTCCTGGAGGCAAGGGAACCACATCCCAAGTACAATTCTTTTGTAATGCATTCATTTCATCAGCCATAGCGTCCACCCACTTTGTATTTTTCATTGCATCTTGCAACTGTCTTGGAATAGAAGTAACAGATATTTGATATAGGAATGACTCATATGACTTGGGAATTCTTTGGGTTGACACATGATTACTGATGGGATATTTAGCTTTGCTGTTCGGATCTGCGGTGTATTGAGGTTTGGGTTTACCTCTATTTTTCCGAGCTGGTAACTGATATTTTGGTGAATCATTTCCTGGTTCAAGGTTAAGTACAGGTGCAATATCCAAAATATCATTGCTTTCATTTAAAATATCATTAGGTCCAGAAAATACCTCATTGGAAACGTCAAGAGGAGGTTGAACCTGTTGTGAAGAGAGGGAAGAGTTGTCACTGATATCAATTTGTATTGATGGGTTATTTTCTTCATGTAGAGTGGGTTGTGAATCAAGGCTGCCATGTTCTGGATCAAGCCTGCCATGTTCTGGATTAAGCCTGATATGTTCTTCTTGAACACTTGGTAGAGACACAGTCGTGGTAGGAAACTTATCATCTTGGCGATTCTCGTCAAAACTATAATTCTCCCCCTGAAGGGAAGAGCCATCTGCTGAAAAATAGGCTGAATCCTCATGGAATGTAACATCCATTGTGACATACATTTTTTGAGTTGGTGGATGAAAGCATTTGTATCCCTTTTGATTAGAAGCATACCCTACAAATACACATTTCACAGCCCGAGGGGACAGTTTACTGCGCTGATGAGAGTAAAGATGCACATATGCAACACATCCAAAAACCTTTGGTGAAATATTAGAGACCGGGGGCATGTCCTTTATCTTTGAAGTTAGAACCTGAAGAGGAGTCTGAAATGAAAGAACACTAGAAGGGACTCTGTTAATAACATACATTGCAGATAGTAAAGCATCACCCCACAAATACTTAGGAACATTCTTATCAATTAAAAACGCCCTAGTAACCTCTAAAAGTTGGCGATTTCGTCTCTCAGCCACACCATTTTGTTGTGGGGTGTTAGCACAGGTTGTTTGATGAATGATACCTTGTGTTTTAAAATAATTAGCAAGGTCAGTTGTAAGATATTCACCTCCATTATCTGAACGTAACACTTTAGGAGTTGTAGAAAATTGTGTTTGGACCATAGTGCAGAATTGCCTCACTACATTGTTCACTTCACTCTTATGTTTAAGTAAATAAATCCATGTAATTCGAGTGCAGTCATCTATAAATGTAATAAACCATCTCATACCACCAGACGTAGTGTATTTAGAGGGACCCCATACATCCGAATGAATCAAAGTAAATGGCATTGATGTTCTGGTATTACTTGTTGAAAATATAGCACGATGACTTTTTGCTAAAACACAAGTCTCACACATAGAACATTTGAATTTTGTATTACAAGATTGAAATAAATTAGGTAAAATATGCTTGAGATAATCAAATGATGGATGTCCTAGTCGTTGATGCCATAACCAAATAAGTTTCTCATTTTCTGAAACATGTCTATTTGTCTGATTTGCTGCAATACCCAACTTCTGGTCATGATGATAATACCATAAGTTCCCTCTCCTAAAACCACGTCCCATCTCCTTTTGAGTATGAAGATCCTGAAAAACACAATATCTTGGAAAGAAAGAACAAGAATATGCAGACACAAGTTTAGAGACAGATAATAGGTCATTCTCTAAAGGTGGAACCAAGAGAACATTCAATAAGGTAATATCAGGAGTAAGTTGGATAGTGCCACTTCCAGTAGCCGAAATTATATGGCCATTAGCAGTTCTCACAAAAATTGACGAATTTGGGGTAAAAGTAGTGAATTTCTGACTGTTATTAGTCATATGATCCGTCGCTCCAGTATCAATTATCCATGCATTATCACAAGTAGCAGTAGCAGTACATAGAGCATATCTAATTTTACCAGTACATAGAGCATATCTAATTTTACCTGACTTGGCTTCATCTCCATCGTCCATGTTTGAAGTAGTAGCAAGTGATGCTCTACTTCCATTTTTCTTAGCAATAAGCTCATCTGCCCAATCTGGTCGACCATGGAGTTTCCAACATTTATCCACTGTGTGGTTTTTACCACAATGAGTACATTTACGTTCATCTTTTACTTGGTTTGAACCACCAGATTTGGAAGAGAGTTTAGAGTTCTGATATGAATTTCCTTCTTTCCCTTTTCGTACAGCCAAGGCACTCCCACTAGTATTTTCTTCATTCCACATGGTTTTCACTCGTAGATCCTCCTCACATATCATAGCATAGGCTTCTAGGAGATCAGGAAGAGGATCTGAGCGAAGTACATGGGCACGTGCTGCATCAAGGTGAGAATCTAATCCTGCTAAAAAAATATAAACACGAAAGTTCGTGACAGTTACTAAGTGAGTGCACAGGTCAATTTCATTCTTGATTTGCGGAGGATTGATAGCATCAAGCTCTTGCCATATGGTCTGTAGTTCTTCATAGTAACTTTCAAGGGTGCGGCCTTCTTGTTTGATGGTAACAGATCTGCGTGTTAATTCATATACCTTTGCAGAATTATTACTCACAGTATACGTCTTTTCTACTGCACGCCAAATAGCTGCAGCTGTAGGGAGGCGATCAAAGAGGACCCTCACATGTTTATCCATTGAATTGAGTAGCCAAGTTTGGACAGTGCAGTTCTCCTCCTCCCACGTTTCATAGGCTTCAGTTTCAGTCTCTTTAGGTGCTTTCTTTGTGCCAGTAATATAGCCCAACCTTTTCTTGCTAGCAATAGACATGCGAGCAATCCGAGCCCATGAGTCGTAATTGATTCGACCCGTCAATCTCTCTGGAGCTATTCTATAATTATCAGAACTGTCACCAGCCATTCTGTGAAAATTTAGTGTAGCAGCGGAAGTATCTATAGAGGTTCAGTGAAAAAAAAAAGATTTCAGATCCTAAAAAACTAGGATTATAGCAATGAACAAGTTTTGCAGTTAGGGGCAGTTTCAGAGTCAGGTATATCAAACCCGCTCTGATACCATGAGAAATAGAGTAGTGGCAGAGGAGTTTCTCATCATATAGAAAAAGGATTGAGAAGCTCTTTAGTGCAGAAAGTAAAAAATATAGAGAAGAAGAATTCTGTCGTATTCATTCCACTATAACAGGATGAATATATACAAATACAATTGAAGGCAGAAAAGGAAACAAATAAAGGTAATTGATCTAATTACATTAAGTCTAGGAAAACTCTAATTATACTACCAATCAGTATATTCTGATGATCCTCCCTAATTGAAATATATGATACAATAAATCTCTAATTAAGGCACAAATCATGCCAATAATCTATTTGTCCTGACAAAACTTAAAAGCTATTAAATTGTAAAATTAGTTCATATATTCTTGTTGGAAAATATATATTAAAAATATAAACAACTTAAAAAGGCATCAGATTATGTATGGTGTTTGAATTCCTCCATTACTCATTTATCACATCATGTTAAGTTTTAAGTATTTTAGGAAAATTACGTAATTTTCACACGAGTGAACGCAAAACTATATATAAAAGGATGAAAACCTAATCTTTCTATACATGTTGGAGTTTTAGATGAGACAAAAATTTAATAACTCCTTTTTTTTTTTTGGTTTTGACTCTCAATCAATGGACGAGAAATAATTCCTTCAAATTTTGATCTCCTCAAACTATTGTAATTACAGAAAAGATGTTCACATTCAAAACTTTATATATGACGGGGAAAAAGGAAGAAGAAAACAACGACGTTGATGTATATCACTCCAGAAAGTCCACCCTGCATGTATTCGTGACATTACTGGTCCATTAGTCCATCCAAGTCTTTTTCCTGGAGTCAATATTATAACTAGTTGACTTCCAAACTATTATTGGCTCCTCAATCACAAGTACATGATGCATTACAAAACTTTGTACCAAGACTAATAGTAATAAATGACCTACTTGGCTACTTCTCATACCACTGTTTGACTTACGATACGTAGACATATAATATATCTTGAGATCTTAAGTATTTAAATCTTTACCTTCTTTCATCGAAATCTTTACCTTCTATTTTATTATGTGTAAATTAGGTTTAACACTAGTACAGAAAGTGATAAGCAGATGATTTGAGATGTCTCAATCAAACCCAAAAATTAGAATATAAGTTGAGCTCAATTATTTGTTGCAAGTGCTTATCGGATATAAATCTGTAATCTTTGACTACATTCACTATCCAAAAATATATTAAGAGAGCACCGCAGTTTTCGAAGCGATAAAGCTCCAGCTTTCAACCACGTAACGATTTTACCCGCTTGTTTTCTCTTTGGTCAATAGGTTGTTGCCCTCTTAACAAAAATAAAATAAAAAAATAGGTTGTTGCCCAAGAAAATCCAGCTTTAGATATTATCTAAATCAGTTTGTCACAAATACTTTCTTCTTCTTTTTTGGGAACCGGACATTTTATTTAAATAAGGAGCTTGAAAGTCTAGCATATACAACAAAAGTCTAAGACTAAAATAGATCATTCAATCAGGACTATAAGTCCAGTATATACCAATGTGTCCGGCTGGACGCGGGCATTAGAAATGACCTGATCTAATCTCACGCGGACTAGCGGGTCCTCAACTCGATTTGTCTCCTAATAGTCAAAAGTAACTCAAACCTCCGTGGGCCTAATCAAGCACGTCCATATATCTTGTCATAAGGTCTTTCGCGGTGTGGGATGAGCCCGCCTCATCATCAAACTATAGAATAAAAACTGAAACTCGGTACCAATATACAATTTATTAATACGTACACTATGTAGCAAATACTTGACATGCGGCAATTTTGTGAAAAATGACTTGGCATAGTATTTATTTTGGTCCTATATTGTGAAAGGTCCAATTTCGATTTTCCAATGTGGCCTACCGTTCAACTTAAGTAAGTTGCACTAAACCCCTTAGTTTTGGGACTTTATTTATTTTTACTCTATAATTAAAATAATTATACGCATTCATCTAAAAGTCTAGAATAATTACATTAGTAATTTTTTTAACATTATTTAGATGTTCTTGGTGCAAGAAGCAACAATGTTACAATACATTTAACACGAAATTAAAACACTCTTAATACAACGAAAACGATTTATTTTAGCCACAACAAAGTACGTAGCATGTGGTATTAATGCTAATTACTGTAAGGAACTATATAGATTGATGCAAGACACTAAGCTTTCAAGCAAGCTAGCCTTTAGTACTGAAACAGAACAAGCTAGATGATGAGGTGATCAGCAAAAGTAGCAAAAGCAGGCAAAGCCAAAGCCTTCTCTATGACACGCTCCGTGCTTAGCATGCTCCCAGTTCTTGCATTGTCTGTCGCAATTGCCCGAGTTCACGCACATCCCCGACCAAGTCGTGCTCCTCCTCGAGCATACGTTGGCCTCCACCATTTGCATCTCTGGTTACAAATCCATCAAATTAATTAAACTGTATATTAATAATCAAGAACATTTAATTATTAGTTTATCATGTTGGTAAACTATGTGTGTCTTTGTGCATGCGGCATGCGCTATATATATAAAAACTATCTTAATCGATAAAAGTTCTAAAGGCTTCCTAAAATTAGCAAAGCCTTTAGGTTTTTATTATGTGGAAACAAAACATAAAAGTATTATCTTAAGTACATATTTTTATTATTTTTCTGATCAGTCAAATTGAAAACTTATTGAAAAATTGTGAAAAGAGTTTCTAATATTAATTTCACGTATTGAAACATATACCAAAACTGAAACATTGATCCATGATCTAAATTAAAGTTGATCGATATTTAGCTGTTTTAGACATCCCATAATTCGGGAGTACTGGACATGTCTGTGTCTATGGTACAAGTTCTTTACTACTTTCCTCAAAAATTTTGATTAACGTGGTGTGACTATAGTAAAAGATTTTATCTAAGTGGAAGAAAAAGAAAACAGTGGCATGAATCATATATACAGTAGAAATATAGATGCTACGAGAATATATATGCATATATGTGTGTTTAACCTAAGAAAAATTGTACGTGTTTAACATGTACGTACCATTTGATGCTATGAGGAGAAAGCAGAATAAGAGGGCAAAGAAAATGGCAGATGTAATTTGAGACTTGGCCATATTTGATTACTACTAATTCATATGTATAGTTCGAATGTGGTTCAGTGCTTGTTGAAATTGAAGTTCTTCGATTTTCATTGATTAAAGATGGCAATATATATACTGGCGGAATTGATTAAATCTGGCTGCATATTTTGAATTTGACATCGCATAAAGGGTTTGAATTCAATAAATACGTACAATGCTGCATGGTCCTTTTGTCTAAAGTGATGATCAAATCGAGCCTGATTAATTGACTTTTGAGACACGTGTTGCTCTAATATAGAATGTATTTGGATTTTGGTTGGTATATTTTACTCCATTATTTTTCTAATCAAATCCCTCGCACTTCTGCCAACAGAAAGTGCTAAAACTTTTAAAACTTTCACATATTTTCTCTATTCTTATGTTTTATGATTTTTGGTGTACATATAGGACAATTTCTGAGTCTTCTTTTTCAACCTCAATAATCAATCCAAAGAGTTGACTTTCAAACAGTTATCGGGTTCTCAATTTGAAACCATGTGGTGTTTAAGAAACTTAACAAATCACACGGGGCTTCGTGCAAGTTTTCAAAATTACTAGAGGATTTTGGAGGGAAATCAACGCAAAATAAATAGTTGATCAGTAATTCAGGAGACGAATCACACAAAAACCAATAGGTTAAGAAGCATATCACACGTTCTAATAGTTCATGGGGTGAAGTACAAATGATCCCATAGGTCAAGGGATTTGCCGCCTTAACCCTAATTGTAATAACAAAAGATTCCTTCACACGAGAAGAGCAATTATACGAGATTTTAGCATTCTTTAATCAAATTTTCCAAGTTGTTCGAGCTACCTAATTGCATAACATAGTCGACTCTTATACATAAACATTCAAGTCTCTTCATATGTCTATAAAAACCCACTTGGGAGATGAGAGATGGCTTCATTAATGTTAAAGATATTAAAAGTGGCGCCATCTTCCTCAATCTATGAGACATAATAACATGCAGATTCACTGACCATTCCCAATATTGTTGTAATAGAGCAACCGAGTATCACTGGGGCAAAGATTTCGATTCCAGATAACAATTACAGGATCAAGTAATTGTACAGTTCAAATGAAGAAACGTTAACTCGACATCATCAGTACTCAAAAATCGGTCATGGTAGAGAAATGGTCATGTCCTGAGTCACAGAAATCACCAATGTGTTCATCAACTCAAGTTACCCATACTGCAGGACGTATTTATTCCCGTTACATGCTGAGAGACGAAAAAATCATAGGCAAAAGTACGAAAGGGTCAAAAACTTAATTCACATTCTTCTGCTACATTCTAAATCTATTCGTATAGAAGAAAAAGTACCCTCAATTCAAATGTTTACGGAACTCCCATGCGAATAAACGTGAAAAATGGGAGGTGGGCCACTCTTTAAGTCTCATAAATCTAAGTAGCATGGTGATATCTAATCATAAGACAAGCCATCATCGTCATCTTCAAGATCCAGTTCCGCATCATCAGATCCGCGAAGGAGTGAGAGGAAAACTAAAACAGCGACAAATTGAGTAGCTAGAAAATATTTAGCCCTTGTTCTGAACTTCTTTTCTTCCTGCGTCTTCTCCTTCTTTGCTTTGCTCTTTGGTTTTGAACCTAAAATTAATTGAATACAGGGTTGGTCAACTCAAAATTTCGGAAGCCAAATGCAGAATATCATACTCCATAAGCAGAGAAGATGAAGGGGTCAATTGTAAAGCAAAGAAAAGTGACAACAATAAAGTATTTATGACAAGAAAAATCGCGTCTTAAAAATTCAAAATCGACCCTTTTCCTTTCGGAACTGGAGTCTCCTTGCCCTCAATACTCCTATCTGGTTCATCACTTCCATAAGATTTTGTAAATCGTCATGCTTTGCCTCAAGTTCAGTCCTAAAACTCCAAATGCTCAAAAGATAGTCTTCATGTATTATGCGTACAGTTATCTAATCTTGTGAGCAAATTCCTAAGATACCTGGGAGTTTCATAAATTCCCAAGATGTCTAGAAATATTACGTTTGGACTGTCATTTGTTTTAGATGTGATGTCATTGGCAAAATGGGTGTTTGTGGATGCTCAAATTTGCTTCTTTTAGGAGTGTGGTAGTCAAGTTTTGTTGAAAAGTTGCTAATAAAATGTTAACTTTTGCATAACCAGTACTTTCATATCTGTATCTAAAGAACTCTATTACTTGTCCCAACACTGTGTTTTCCAGGACAAACATAATCATGGATACAAATGATGCAAATCCAATGATGAGGCGACATTTCCGATAGATTGACAGAGCCAAAAATATAGTTAGCAAGTAACTTACTCCAACGTGACGGGCCTCGTGTTGAAGCTGATGAAGAGGGATCTGAACGGGAAGCTGATGAAGCCGATGAACTGACATCTAAATATTCAGTTTTAAGATTCTCCGCATAACTTACAAGATTTGTATGACCTAAGAGCTTGCTTTTTAGAACGGAAGATTCCTGTAAGATAAGAAAGCAGTAGGATTAAAATAACTACATTAGGTACTTCAAGAATATATTTGTTTTATTTGAAGATTAAAAATCAGTGATCAGAACTCTCACTCTTAACCTTACCGAAATGCATTATACAAACAAGTTTCAAAAATGAAAAATACAGAAAAGACCACACTTCCGAATGCCTACTCCTTCCTGTTGAGGCATGCCATGTATTTGTCCAATTATTACTAACAGGTTCATTGTATAAATTTGTAACTGATTAGCAAGCAGAAACTTCTATAATCTCTGTGCAATTCTAATGACTAATATACATATATCTCAGGTTTAATGATAAAATAACTAATTATAAAGTGTTGGAATTAAGAATTACAGCATAATCTAATGCAAGACTGTTACTTGACCACTGTTCCGCAATCTGATCACAATTTATTATGTCCTGACAATATGATGAATATGATACAATAACAACCTCATATATCAGACCACGGAATGCCTATATTTCATAAAAGGCTTCATTACATCACTATATGCAAATCTTTTTTCTTTGTTGGCTTGATAGACTTTTCAAAGTACGTCACAGTTGTTTAGATGCTGCAACAAGATCAATTTATTTTGTACTAATTGACTATAAACTGTTAGGATATGTAGTTTATTTTTCTGCTTTCCACCTGAACTGTACTTGCTCTCGTATTAACTTAATTTCTATTCATAAGTTTTTTGGTACCAAGCAAACGCTTTCACAACAAAATCATAACAGTTCCTCAGAGCCTCAATATTAAGTTAATATTTAATTCTAAATATTTCTCATCATCTTTTTTATATTTCTGGTTCAAACAAACATAAGAGAAAAAGGAAACCGGTGAAAAAAACTCGTGTCAATCTAGAGATTTATCTTCCCATCTGACTCAAAGAAGCTAAAGACAGATAAGCAAGTCTCTTCAATTCCAAAAAAAACATGAGGAGAAATATGCAAGAACACTTTAATTGCTTAGCTAAACTGAAATCTCCGAGAAAGTGTTTGAAATTCATCCTGGGAGAGTGCAGTATCACATCTTCATTGTTATAAATATCAAGCGGAAAAGGAAAAATGTATGTATAACGAATAAAGGGTAAAGTAATCTACACTAGAAAGTTGTCTTAAATGACAGATTCACATTTGTCTCATTTTTTTCTTTTCCCCATTCAATAGGACCAAAAAAAAGACCAAGTATCCTTAGTTAAAAAAAAAGTTCCCATTGGGACAACCACAACGCTTAGTGAAACTTGAGCGAAAAATCTAACTCAGAGTTATACCGAAAGTTGGTCTAAGAAATATATAACAGATACTTACAGGTAATGCATGAAGCGTAACAAGAAGATGCCCCAGAAGAACTGCGTCCAAACTTGATGGCCTGCATATTAACATGGTAATTTAAACACTGTTTTCTTGTACCCAGGGCAAAGCTTCTAATTAAATGGTAAGTGTTCATAGGTAATGCAGGGAGAGGTGTACCTGTTATCAAAGAAGAAAGACTCTTCCCCCAACCTCGATGATAAAGCACCATACGCCAAGGTTGCTCTACTGTAAATCTGCAAGTTAGAAAAGCCTAAGCTTCATGATGTGCTACCAGAAAATGCAACAGCAAACATGAGTACAACCCAGCGCTTGGCCCCATATGATGTGCTAATATGATGTGCTATGATGCACATGCATGTTAGCCTCAAGTTTCACAGAACTTAATTGTTCAGAAGCACAGACACGTACAATCAGAAAATGAATATAAACTATTGAAATTATATTCCTTTGTGCTGCCCGTGATAATTTAAGCTGCTACCAAACAAATGCAGAAGGAAAGTACCTCTTCCTCTCTTCTTTCAGCATTTTCTGATGTTATGCCCAGTCGTTGTTTCACAGTGTGAACTTGCTTGTAGTACAAAACCTTTCCTATTGGCCAAGGAAGATCGGAGTAATAAATCTTTTGTGCTGAAATCTTTTGTGCTGACTTACCATCAGATCCCACCCAGAGTTCATACATGAGAGCATCTGCCAGCCATGACTCAACCATTGCTTTCATTGATAACCATTCAGATAAACCACGAACCTCAGAATCCAAATCAACAATGCCATCTTCCTTCAAAGTCTGAATTACTCCACCTTTCTCATTATTATAGGCTACATAATCACCGGATTCAACAAAAGGTATTTGATCTGGTAGAAACATGACAAGTTTCCGCTTAGCTAAATACCAAAATTACAGGAACTTACTTGTCAGATAAGATATGTGACGAAATAACTATAGTAACACTGCATTAACACAATAAGAAATCATAAAAGTCATTGGCTACACACAGAGATTAAGTCTTTGAACAGAAGGTATTTACAGAATTAGTGTCTCGTCTGACCTTTTAGGGGTTCATTTTATATAAGAACGTCAGCATTTTCAGGGTACAAACTTGCAGAAGACAAACCCTCGATAGCAGAACTTTGATTTGTGACTGTTACATATGTTGGCAGTCTTGAGGAACAGTTGATAAAAGCACTAGTACCTTAACTATGTGCTCCTAAAGACGCTTGCATATTGTTCACGCGACAGGGAAATGATACGAATCTATATCCTTGAGCATCTTGCTTAATAGAAAGTGAATAATCTCGAGCAGCATTGCAAGTAAACCAATAGCCTTGACCAACCTAGACCTTTAAATTTAACCCGTTCTACCCTCGCAACCAAAGATAACGTATACGTCATACCAACTGAGAAAAAACTCAGCCTTTTGTATGATTCCATCCTACACTACTCAAGCCCAATGGGCAAACTGAATAAAACCAACAAGTAGTTAAAACCCATAAATTCCTAAGACCCAATAATTTTATTTTCATTTAAAACTGAAAAGACACATTGTCTCTTAATAAATTATTTAACATCTAGAACAAGGCCATACGGATTAAAAATTCCCTAAAATTCGAAAAACCCAGAAAGAATCACTAACATGTACACCTAATTACTGAATAAAAATTGAATCTTGCAACCAAAAGAATATGTAAAATAATTTACCAGAATCAGGGTAAGTGGAATTAAACTCCAAATTGAAAGGGATATTGGAGAATCTGAGGTAAATGTAAACGGGCAGGCATGTCGGGCAGGCGGTGGGCAGCCCGAAGTAAGGTTTTCTTGCAACCACGGTCAGCTTCTTCTCTCGACCATCTTCCATTGGATTCTGTAAGAATTATTAAGCTCACTATTCAATTGATGAAGAATAAGGAAGTGGGGTTCAACGTTTAAGCCCTATTCAGGGTTTTGATTTTGATTTGCTTAAAATATGAAGAAGAAGAAAAGGTTTTGTTTGATTTGTTAATGTTTAGGGCTTTGCACGTAGCCGGGGGGGGGGGGGGGGGGGGGGTTGTTCTATTTTTGTTTTGTCATAATAAGTTGTAGTTTATTTTTCTACTTGTTCTAATTCGAAAGAGAAGTGTGTTTTTTATATTTTGTTTCTTCTCAATTTCTAGTTTGGTAGAGTGTCAACTTGTAGGATTCACCCTTGTAGATGTAATTAGTTACCTCTAAAAATTTGTAAGCAAATAGCCATATAAAACATCTCTAATTGCAACAAAAAATTATTTTATGCAACCATTATATTACTACAGACGTTGTGTAACCAACGATTCAGATTAAAAAGATTTCTTATATTATAGGAGTAACTGCACCATAATCGCATCCCAACCATGTTGTTAAAGACGTTGGGCGTAAGGCGGGATGCTTCACATGTTCAGAGCGAGGCGTAAGCCCCATAAATATCAATATTTTTATTTTTAAATTTAAACAATAGTAAATAAAATTACAAATAAAATATTTAATAAGCTAAAAAAACTTGAGATAGCCCTAATTATGTCCAAAAGAATATTTGAGCTAAGACCAGGTTGCTACTTGCTAGTGTGCAAAATTGCTAGAGCCATTGAACAATTAATCACAAAAGTTCCCTATTAAAAATACTAAAAGTTCAAAACTCGTGCACCACAAATGAAAATAAGTTCTACAAAATGCAATGATTAATAGAATATAATGAAGTGATGAGCAGGCCAAAATAGAGAAAGAAAATTGGAGGAAGCCAAAACTAAGTGTTTTTTGTTTTCAAAGTTTCTTACATAAACTTTTTAAGTATAATTAAAGTCCTTCCTTGTTAGTAGTTTAATTTGTACAATGTTGGACTTATTTTAGCAATATTTAGTTGTTAATATGGGCCACATGTCTTTTACTTGATGCTTTGGGCTAAAAAGCGACATTTTTAACAACTTTTGAAAGGCGTTCGCCCATTGCACTGGGCTACGTCCCGTCGCTTTTTGTGCCCTGGGCTATGCCCCAATGTTTGGGGCGTACACCCCACAAATGTCACGCCTCAAACTTGCGCCTCAAGGCGTTTTGAGGCTAATTTTTCCCTGGACTTTTTTAACAACACTGATCTACACCAATAATCAATTTGTTACGTCACCTCATTGTGTAACAGTTACGCTAAATAATTTCTCAATTACAACGGACAAAATAATGTTTGTAATTACAACAATAACTTTGACGCATTAAACCCATCATATAATCGTCATTGAATGCAAACGTCAACTCTTGGGGTCCCCTACATTATCTACATAGCAACTTACGAACACCTTCTCCGAAATTTTGCAAATATCATAATGGTTTGAAGAGGAGTTCATTGTCAAATAACATTTGAAGTTGTAAGCTGAGCAAATTAAGTTTAGAAGTAAAATGTTAAACTTATGTCAAGTCTATACCTCATCTACAATCTGTCTATAGAAGTGTAAAAGTAGTTTGTCCTTAATCTTAATTTTTTGCTTATTCATAATGTTTTATAATCTATTAATTATAATTTATTAGTTTTTTTTTTTTGTTAAATCTTATAATTAAT
Organism: Misopates orontium; assembly: GCA_946800315.1. Taxonomy (NCBI): domain Eukaryota; kingdom Viridiplantae; phylum Streptophyta; class Magnoliopsida; order Lamiales; family Plantaginaceae; genus Misopates; species Misopates orontium. Next base: position 6,869,700 of record OX326950.1, on the reverse strand, counting down.
TAGTTGATTATGTTATAAATTTGAATAATTTTGGATTTATGCTATGTTCCTATAAATTAATTATCACTGAAACAAACAAAAGCATACTAGTATGTCAAATTTCCAAGATCCATGACATATATTATTTCTTAACACTTGATAAAAGTTAAATAAGCGAGAGGGATCGATACTAACTTTAGGACTTCTATGTTAATCAAAAAATACGAAATTTCACTCTAGTTACTCAATGTTTTCAAGCAATATGTTTCTCTTGCGACCCAATATATGTTGTAATCGAAAGTGTTTGTTGAGTTAATATTCAAACACAAAAATATAATTTATAGGCATATGTAGAAATGTTTTTGTTTATCTTTTTACACAATGTTCTCAAAAAAAATCTTTCTCAATCTGTAAAAATGATAAGCAATCACAAGGCAACGAATTAGTATATCAATAATATACAAAATGAGTAAAAGCAAAATGAGTAAAAGCAAACACACCCCAATTAGTGTTTAAATACGTCAGCATCACAAAATATTTTAACTTTTTTTTTTTTGGTATCTAAAATCAAAATTGTCTTTTGTGCCCAATTATAGCAGCACTAACACACGCAATCAACCAGACACAAAAAACTCCGATAAAAAAAGTTTCTAAAAACCAACGACTTTTTAGTATTGCGTGTCACTGTGCAAATCCATAATCAGTAAAACTAAAATCCCATATCCATTTAGTTGTAATCATAATCATAACTGTTCTTTGGATCATCAGCCTCTGTATTTAGCAATTTTTACCTTTTTTTAGCAAAATCCCATCAAGTGTTTTTTTTGTCTACAACCTTCAGTTGTCTTTTTGTCAAACAAAAGCCACATCCTTTTTAGCAAACCCCAGCTCAAGATTCTATCTCTAAGATTCTTTCTCTCTCGTCTTGAAGAGAATCAAGGGAGTTTTTTTGACCTTGTGTGTACTGTTATGTAGCAGAGTATTTGTGGGTAATTATTCTTTTTTGGAGTTTATTTGATAATTTGCTAATGTTGGATTGGAATTTTTGTGTTTTGAAGTTATTCTTGATTTGGGTTTTTTATTTTGTTAGTGATATGTGTGTTTTTTTGGTTTTAATTGCTGTAATTTTGAGAAAGATCGAGTCTTTGATGGACTTGCTCTGTTTCTTGATTTTCTGAGCAGCAGCTGACTTTGATTGCTTATCTGGATTTTTACAGTTGAGATTGTTGTTTTTTGCTTTTAATTTTAATTGCTTTGTGTTAGTGGATTTGAACGAGTTTGCTTATTGGCGAATCGGGTTTGATTGCTGTTTCTTTGCTGATTCTGATGAAGGAACAATATGCTTGTGGCTTGTGTAGTTTGTTATCATATTTAGTGAATTTTGACTATACAGTTGAATGGGAGTCAGTATATTTCTTTTTGGATGCTGAAATGTTGTCTAGAGCTACAAGAATATGAAATTCGGAGATTATAGTCCTACTTCTATACTACAGTATACAGTATTCTTCACAAATTTTGTAGACTGTAGCTACGTTATTCCTTTTCCGTGCATTTGCTAACAACGTTTTTCTTAATCAACCTAAAATATGTACTAATGGGATACCGCGTCTGTTCTCAGGAAAGTCCTCATATGTATTTGGTTGTAAGATATACAAGAGGCAATCGTTTCTAGTGTCATGGCAACTGAAAGTGCCGTCAGGATATCTGAGGGGACTGACAAATGGCCATCTCTTAGGCACTCTACAAGGTATAGACCGTCATCTGCCATTGAAGATCTGGGTTTGTTCTTGAGAGGTCAAAGTTTCCGGAGCGTTGACATGGATGTTATTCCAAGCCGCAGTGGCAGTGCACCTCCGAGCATGGAAGGTTCTATAGCAGCAATAGAAGGTATCTTTTCCCGACAAAGAGTCACTCCTGGTGTGCCTTATCCAAGCTTTTCCACTGTTAACCGCGAGACAGAACTTAAGTTTCATGCCAACTCATCACCTGATGTGAAACATGCAACTAGCTTCGGGCTAGTACCAAAGAATAACCTACCTGCTCATGCGGAAGAGTCTGAGGATGATCAATCATCTGAGCAGAGCGCGTCGATATCTGTGGAGAAAGCTCCTTTGTTGGGTTACCATAGTAGTTCGTTGGACTCAACACAGGTAAACTGTGGTTTCTGTGGAAAAACCTAAATTTATGTGTAAGAAATGAGACTGATCTCCTTTTTCCAAAAAAAGTTATAATGTCATCACCCCTGTGTGGACATCTTCTGTCCCGGAGGATGTAAATCAGGCACCTAACCTTACTCCAGTTTTTTCCGGGATGGAAATAGTTTAAAATAAAAATAAAAATATGGCTCCTCTATTTTGCTGTTTTTTATGGGATTTAAGTCACTTCTACTGAAAGTATTACAACACTTAAGTGAATGACTGCTCATCCATCTGCTGCTGCTAGATTCTTGGAGACAAAACATTATTCAATATTTTTATGAAGTTTTTATATCAGCTATAAACTAGAAGCATCAAACTGCAGGAATATTCCCACCGTGCTTCATCTCCTTCGTATGATCAATTTCTCTCCATCAGCAACAAATCTATGGATGAAAGAGTTTTTTCTGTTGCTGACTCCCTGCATAGCATATCCATCAGCACATCATCTGTTGGTACAAATACTCCCAGCTTAGAGGATGCGAAGCAAGTGTCATCACTTGATGGCACAGGAGGTATAGGAAAAAGGCCACCTATTCATGACAGAGAAGGCAATGCTGAAAAAGTTGATACACCTGATAGTCTCTCAGTTGTTGGGGTTAGTGATATAGATAGTGCCTATAGTGAGGATGGAAAGATTGTCGATGTACCTAGTGCTTCAAATAAGGACTCTCAAAAATTTCATAAGAAAGAGCAATTCATTCCCCAATATGAGGTGCCGCAACATCAATCAGTCCCTCAGGAATCCAACACTCCTCAGGCTCATGGGTCTTATTCTCGGGTTATTTATCCAGGAATAACTTTTCCTTATGGTAACTTGAACCATCTTCGTCATGGCTCTTTAAGAGTTTCTGCGCCAGAGGTTCAACCACTACTTCACTCATCTGGTTTCACGCCTCCAGTTTACGCCACAGCAGCTCCTTTGATGACCTCACCAACTCCATATTATTTCCATATGCAACCAGCTGGCTTCTTTACTCCACAATATAACACGGGAGGTTACTATTTCAGCCCTGGAGGTTTACATTCTTACATGGCTGGATATCCTCCTCATGGAGCTGTTCCACTGGCATTCAGCAATGCTTCATTTCCCACTTCTGGAGTGTCAGGTGGAAATATACATGCATATAATGTGCAAAATCTACAGAAGTTTTACGGTCAAGTTGGTTTTCCTTTGCAACATTCTTTTGCCGGCCATTCTCATCCGCAGTACGTCCAGCCAGCTGCAAGAGAGTCCAGCAGTACACATACTCAGTTTGATCCTCAAACACCAAGAGATGATGACGTTGTGACACAAATGAAGTTGCGTAGCTCCCAAAAAGTGGCTGAACCCCATAACCCTCAAAACTATAACAATTTAAATACACAAAGAGGGAATGTGCCCAGTCATTATTTTCTTGGAAGTCCATCAAACGCTGTTTTCTTGCCGCAATTTCCTGCTGCATCTGGTGGTTCAGTGCTGGTGGAAAAACCTGCAGCAGGGACTAGCTTTTCTGGAGGGAGAAATAGCAGTACTTCTAGGGGAACTCCTAACAAAGATTACGGAGTCCAAGGTCGGAGCCAGAATGACATGAATTCATATTCTTTTCTTGAAGAGTTGAAATCAGGTAATGGTCAGAGATTTGAGCTGTCTGACATACACGGACATATTGGTGAATTCAGGCAAGTTATTCGTTGACCCTGTTTTCTTTTTCTGATGCACTTTTTAGTGGTATTCTCATGATTATTTTGTAATTTCCACTTCAGTGTTGATCAACATGGTAGTAGATTCATTCAGCAGAGGTTAGAGACTTGTAGCATTGAAGAGAAAGCATCTGTATTGAAGGAAGTTATCCCTCATGCTTCCAAACTCATGACTGATGTTTTTGGAAATTATGTTGTTCAGAAGGTGTGGTGTTATATTTCTATTATCTTTTCCTTTTTATTTTATTCTTTGTTCTAGTAATATACCATTCTCGTGATTGTGGACAGCTTTTTGACTATGGGAGCTCGGAGCAAAGGAAGGAGCTTGCAAATCAATTGGAAGGCAACATTCTGACATTAAGCTTGCAGATGTATGGATGTCGAGTAATCCAAAAGGTAATATCCTGCCTTGAGTGTGTCCATGCTTACGACTGTTTATTTGGATATTTTGGTCTCCCCGTGAGCCATCTGCCCACGTGTCCGGCATGCTGTATGCAGGTCTCATACTACTAGACCAGCTTATTTTCATAGAAGTTTTGCAGGAATCAATATCAGTTTAGCTGCAATCTAAAATGTCGATTCTCTAGATGAAGCCAATGCGCCATTTCTTTCTTCTATAAGGCATTGACTGTAAATTCCTTGGTCCTAGTTGAAATTGAAAATTGTGACATGATGTTTTCCATGGAAGGGATTGTTATAAAAATGGCATGCACCCTCAATGATGACGAATCATAGAAAGTGAAACCTTCTTTAACAACAATCTTTATTTGTTGTTGTCCATGATAAGGAATAAGGATTACAAATTTGATCTGTTCAGTCTTTTCTATGTGATATACTACGGGGAATTCTTTTTGATCTTTTAGTTGATGTCTGCTGTAGGCTCTAGAGGTTATTGATTTAGAACAGAAAGCAAGGCTTGTCAGAGAGCTGGATGGAAACGTAGTAAGATGTGTTCGTGATCAAAATGGGAATCATGTTATACAGAAGTGCATTGAGAGTATTCCTGGAGATACAATTCATTTCATTATATCTTCTTTCCGTGGTCAAGTAGCAACACTTGCAATGCATCCTTATGGTTGCCGTGTCATACAGGTAGTTTTACATCTATAGTTGACATCCTATCTATTATCATTTTGTTTTAAGTTTCCTACTGGATTGTTTTGAAATCTTGGGATTTGTAATGCATTCTCATTTTTTTATTCGTTGGGGGTTAAAGAGGGTCCTGGAGCATTGTAGTGATGAACTACAGACGCAGTTCATAGTGGATGAGATTTTGGATTCAGTTTGTTCACTTGCTCAGGACCAATACGGCAACTATGTCACTCAGGTTAGTTTCTATATTTGATTTTAGTTGTTTTGTTGGTTTTCTTTGTTTCTCCTTCATCATGGATAGAAGTGTTAATCGATGTCCCTACCTGAAGACCTAATAATAGTTTCAAAGCAATGCAAGGAAAAAAGTTGTTTTGACTTCTGTAGATCTGATTTTGAACGTCTAATTGACAGCACGTGCTGGAGAGGGGCAAACCTCGTGAAAGGAGTGAAATTATTCAGAAATTAGGTAGATCTATTGTAAAACTGAGCCAGCATAAATTTGCGTCAAATGTTGTCGAAAAATGTCTGGAGTATAGCGATTCTACAGCAAGAGACATGCTGATAAAGGAGATTGTTGGTCATGGTGATAAGAACGACAATTTGTTGGTATGTCTTTTTGAAACTCCAATTGAATTATTACAATTTGTATATTGTTTATACTCGTGGAGTTAAGATAGTGGAGCTGTTCTAAGCAACTGAGTGCTCTAGATATTTTCACGAACAAGGCCTGTTTTCTATAATTGGTTTTCCCTTTGGAAGTGCCCGTACAAAGTGCAAGGTTTAACGGAAAAGCCTTTTTCATCTTTACTTGTGATGATAAAGGTTCACTTATACGCCTTTCAAAACGAGAGCATACATATACAGATCAATAACTGAGACATATCTGTTTTGGTTTTAGATTCTTGTTGTGACCATTCCTGAGCAGTTCAAACTTTCCAGAAAAATATATATATATATATATATATATATATATATATATATATATATATATATATATATATATATATATATATATATATATATATATATATATATAACACGTGCTGGTAGTAAAGAGTTGAATTTTAGTCTGTCTTCGGCATCCTACTATTTCTGATGCTATTCTCTTACGAACATCATTTTAGTCTTCTGACGTTTTTATTCTTTTGATCTTATACCTAGATTATGATGAAAGACCAGTATGCTAATTATGTCATTCAGAAGATTCTACAGAAGTGTACTGGTGATCAGCGGGAAATGTTACTTGGTTTAATAAGAAATCATCTCACTGCTTTAAAGAAATATACATATGGGAAACATATTGTTACTCGATTCGAACAGCTCTGCGACGAAGGTTAGTTATTTTTTTTCTGCTTTCTTTGTACCGTGTATCTCTAATTGGTTCCTCATTGTGACTGAGCTCTCATTCTTCATTTGGAGTTTCTACCGACTTTTATATGGCTAAAACTATCAGTATTTTTCACATATCCTTCTTGCTTAATCATCAGAAATTCAAACATCAGGATCGTAGTACGTGGACACAATAGATATCCTCATTTGCTGGTCGAATTCCAATGGCATTCATGACTCCTTGGAGAGTGATTCTATAATCCATTTACGAAGGCCTTGCTATGGGTCTTTATTTATCTGCTAAGCGTCTTCTGCCGCGGCTACTGTAAATTAATGGGATGTATAGTTTAGGTAATGTACAAGTTAAAATCTTCTTTCTTACCATCTGTATATATTGTGAATGTATGCTGCAGAATTGTACATGGGATTTGTTCTAAACTTTTCGTACGTTGCTTGTTTTCTTGAACCTGTCAAGTATATGATTGTCTCTTGCTTGGGTCTGAATTGAACATATACTATATGTCAATTTTCTCAAGTACATGAAACGCGAACCAAACGAATGCCATGCCATTGCACAAAAAGAATCATTGTGTCAACTCATAATAACATGAAACTCCTGGATATGAAACAATCTATATCAAGTAAACAAAGAAAAGAAAAGAAAAAAAAAAAGAAAACTTCTCTTCCGTTATCAAAGACCTTGTACCAAACATCTTCATTGTCTGTCGCGAGTTTTCTTGTATACATAATCGCCACGATAACAACCTCACATCAAACTTATTTACTGTTGGTACTGCTTCTTCTTTGTAATCGCCACGCCAAGGGAGCTGATATAGCCGTTAAAAATTTCCATCGTCGAAGCAGATTTCCACGACGTCCGCACAGCAAAATTTGCAACAATCTGGGATGCATTGCATTATACTTGCCATGCGAACCAGAATAAGTTTAAGCTTGGACCCGATTCCGGTCCTGGATTTTCCTTTTTGTTTGTTCTTGGTGTTTCCCATGGTATTTTGTTGTTTTCTCTGTTCTTCCCTGTGATAGCAAAGCAAATTAGTTCAACAATGTGTTAATGTATGCAGTGTATTTTGACGACTTTGTTTTCAGAATATATTATAGGAAACACCTACCTTAATTTAAACCCCTACCATATTGTGATATATTATTTCCTATTCGTCATGTATGTTACAATTTTGAACACTTAAATAATACGAGTATAAATGTATAATGTTCTCCATCCACTCTGTCATTTTTTCTTTTTAACAATAGATTAAGGTATGCTGTAATATATTTTGACATTTGTGATGCACATGGAGTGAGTATACGCACGGCCGTTTTAAAGAAGGAAATAAACGAAATATTTGCTATTAATACAATTTAATACATGAGCGTGGTGAAACTAAATATATCAAGAAGAGGCATGCGTGGGATCGGACCCGAGAGTTAGGTTTAGGGGACGGAATTAAATGTGATTTTTTTCCCTTATATAGTTATTTTATTATTTATTATCTTTAATTTATTTTAAGCATAATCCTAGCTATAAATAGAACTATTTTAAGAATTATTTATTTAATATACAAAAAGTATAAAGCAATACAATAATAGCTAATATTTGTAAAGATATGTGAAAAAATAAGATATAGTCAGAAGTTTTCTATTATTTATTTTCATGTCAACACCAGAGTTAAATCTTTTCTTAAAATCCCAAAATCACCCTTAATTACTCTTGCTGAGGTGCAAGGTTGGGAGTAGTCGAAACTGGTCAAAATCTCCAAATTTCTAGTTAAGGGATGACAGCGTGTGCTTTTTTGACACTAGAGTACCCAATGTGAAGAGAGTATCCAACTTATGGTTGCAAATTAATGAGCGCCAAATAAATATATAAAAATGAAGATCGTACCAATTGTGATGTGAAAAATAATTTTATCAGTAATTATATATGAGCACAATAGTCATTTCTTTATAACTAATCTATATTTTGAACTTATACAGATAGAACCACATATGTAATATCTTTAATCTGTGTATATCATTTAACTGACATAATCAGCTCATAAATAACTGATCACCATTGCACACTTTATATAACAAAATAATTGATCATGTACAGCTTTCATGAGAGCTTTTTGTTTCACAGTTATAACTCCACCATTTTCCCGGTCAATTGTATCCTCCTTTTTGGAAGAAAGTTGAATAGGATCATTCAAGAGATCTTGCTTTTCAATGACAGTGAAAAAAGTATGATTTTACACAGATAAGAAGAAAAATGGTACTACTATCAATATTTGGAGAAAGGATAAGAAGAAAATGGCACTATTCTCAATTTAATACAAAAGGATATTGTGCGGGTGTTGTGCGACATTATTGATTGATTATTGCGATCTAAACAACGATAGGTTATTGCGTTTAGTTCAAGAGTTTACTAAGTGCCAACTTCAAGTATATCAATGGTGAGATAAAATAAAAAGTACAAAGATACATTGGGCTAGCTCATCGACCCCTCGAAGGGCCAACTCATTGTTGCACACAATATTGGCTGCTTTTTCATCATTTCATTTATGACCACTCCACCAAATTTTTATGGGTTCTCCAACTGTCAATTTGTCCCATAGCATCACAAAAGCCTGCTTATGGGCTCCCACTCATACTAGCATTTTTCAAATGTAAACTATATTGTATGTATCATTATTTCTTCCAACAAAATACAAAAAAAAATGAACAATTCTGACGTTAATAAGAATTCATTCCAAAATGCCAAGCAAAGCTCTTTTAATATATAATTTATCTTTTCAACAAGTGATGTATTGTATATATATTTGTATTATATTCCCAACCTTTTAAAACTCCAACATGTATTATTTAAATTAGTGAATCAACGACTTTGATACGGTCACTAATATATTCTATTCCCATTTATCAGCATACAACCACACATTATATATTTTTCAACCATTGGATCCCACTTTTTAGTTTATTTATTATAAGTAAAAAAAAAAAAAAAAAAGTGGGAATGTCCATATTTGGAAAGTTTCGCTTGTTTCCAATATGGCATGAGAATCCGAATGAGATAGCTAGTGTGCATGGCCGGTGATGCCTATTCTGGAAAGTTGACCTGAAAAAAGAATATTTACAGGCCATACCCTCACTTACTATATTCCCTATTCTTCTCATCTCCATGCCTATAAATACAAGTACAAAAAACCATTTTTCTTCACTTGAGTGAAAGCTTTTGCAGCTTCACTAATTTGATATATGTACATTTCGCAATGAATAGTTATTTTGATGTTTTGCATGAAGAGGTAGAGAGTAGATTACAGCCAAGGATGACTTGCCGGCGTTCATTCGTGATAATATTGCACCCGCATTGTCAAATTAGATCGGCAAGTTGTCTTTGGCTATAGTTTGTTCTCTTCTTCTCATGCCAAACTCAGAAGATTTGTGTACTGGATTACTTGGTATAGATTCATATCTCAGATTAATTTTTGTGTGTTGGCCTCATTTATTTTCTACCCTATGTTAGACAATGTTAATATAGATCTCCATGCTTATATTTTTCTCTTGCCTTGAACTCGCAGCTTATTAGTTTCTTATGCTGATAGCTCTTTATAGTTGTTTATATTACATTCCAAGGCAACAATATCATTAGTTTTTACAGAAGATTGGGGCTTCATGTACGTACTAATGATGAAAGATCGTAATTAACATTCAACAGTTTCATTCCTTTTATTTTATGCCTTCTTAGGTAAGTGTTTATCATTTTCTAAGTGTAGTTAGTCTGGCCGACGATGTTTGCAAGTTATTGAGTTAGCTCGATAGTTTATCTAATACGTAGCTTACATTATTTAGTCAGCTCGAGAGTTTATTCGATAAGCAAGGGTATATATTCCCAGTGCGTCATATAATAATGAAACAATGGCATCTCATTTTTACGTTCCGATTAAATAGTATTTGTTCAAAAATTATGAGACCTAAAATCTCGTGCTCTTTTCTTGAAAATGTAAGATTAACCTCAGATACATCGTTGTCACGAAACATCGATTCAAGGACTAATGGATCTCGGACTTTATATGCATTTACACGCACTTACACACACATAGTTTTTAAATTCTCCTAAATATAAGGAGCACGTGATAATGAATGAAAGCGCGATTAGGATAAAATAAATAAACGCTAGTTGAACTCTTTATTTGATATGTATAGGACCACAGATTACTATATTATTATAACTATGTAACTACTAGATCTTAATCGGCCTGAATATTGGTACCATCTCTGAATTTTATGTCGCATGAGAGTTGAAGCCGATTGCCTCGGCACGCACACCTATCACCGCCCTATGATAAGGAATTATCCAAATTCGCGTTCTACCAATATTGCTAGCTAACGTGTTATTCAACATAATTATAATTTATTTTTTTACATAGATAAAAAAGTTTGACATGCAAATTATTATGTATGTACATGTAAAACTCCAAAAATTATAACGTGGATAATATTTGCAAATAACATAAGCTGCAATTTCTATAATATGTTGATCGAAAACACATGAAAGATGCATAAAATTCTCCTATATTTCCAAACTCCTGCCCCAAATTCTCTTATAATGTTAATTTTTTGCACGAAATCTCCTTCCGTTTTCAAAAATCATGCATCACACCTCCTCTCAGTTTAATATAGCAAAGTGTGTATTACACTCGTGTCATATTAGCCTTATCTTCTTCTTTTAAACATTTATACCTCGTAAATTGATAAAAAAAATACCCTCATAGAGAATATATATAAAAGATAATTTGATAATCTAAAAACTATATGGGGTCGACAATATCAAAAAGGAGATGGGACGAGGAGATTCGGTTACCTACATTCACCACCCCAAATGATGAAAATCCAAAAAACGTTAAAATAAATTCGTCGGCAATATCAAGTGGCATTAATTTGGTGAAATCAGTGTCCTATTGTCTGCCATAAATAGAAAAGAATAAGGCTGCAGTCCCATCACAATCCAACATTTGAGCCTCCAAAGAAAGTAACACCACATGCACATATTGCACATGCACATGACATGATGATTAGTTAAAGATAAAACTTGAAAAAAAAATTGCGGTTGCTTTTTGCTCAACCGTACTCTCTTTTTCCACCTTATATTATGATCGATATTAGAGTCGAAATATTCCATAACTCTTGTCAAAAAAGGAACACTTTTTCGACAAAAAGAAAGAGATATTGCCATTTATATATACTCCTTGTATATATATACTATATAATATAGTCATGCTGCATACATGTCCGGTTGAGACTTTCATGGCTGAGCATAGAGTAGATTGCAGCCAAGGATGACTTGCCGGTGTTATTAAGTTGTACCGGAGAAAATGGGAGCCGGCAAGTTGTTTTTGGCTACATTTTGCTCTCTTCTTTTCATGTGAGACTCAATGGATTAATGGATATTAAATCTTGATGTACTATAAAGTTAAAGCTAGGTCTTTGGGATATTTCATAAGCTATGTTGCAGCTCCTCCAAATATTGTAAGTTTAGTTTAACATTGATTAAGTTTCTGGTGCTAGCTACTATTTTTTCACAAGATTAAAGTTTATATATCGCATATGTTCCTGTTTTCATAAAATTTGAGTTGGACTGGAGAAACGAAGGTACAACTTAATTTTGATTTACGTAATTCCATCCAGGGTTAGACCAGCCCAATTAAACTACCGAGAATCTAATTTATTAATTAGATCAATTTGATGCATCAGTTAGCTCCTTGGGTCAAGTTATATTGGCTGCAAATACAGACACGCATATTTTTTTTTTTGATCAGCCACAGGAGATTTTTATCGAAGAAAAATGCAGGAGTACAAGAAATACTTTCCTCTAGCCTTTTTTAGCAAAAATCATTCTTTCATATCCAATGTTAGGGAACTTTTTGAGCTTTTCTTATATATTTGGGTGTGATGGTGAAATCGAGTAGTACTCAACAGTCTTATTATTGTTCATCATTAAAAAAGTTATTGTTAATGCATTGTGTCAAATCAACACCTATTTATCACCTGAGCACGCACGTACTCGAGTTATCGTGGTGGTATTTTAACAACATAAATTTATTTTTACTCCAAATTGTACAGTGTCACTAACTATATACTTTTACTTACTTACATGTCCTTCAATTCACATCCTGATCTTATTCATTTACAATACCCCCACCCCCACCCCCCAATATATGTTCTATAGTATATTGGTTTAGGAAATATTTTTGATCTCCACTCAAGTCGTGTGAAAACTTTAGCAAAATATAATTAGTAATTTGCTTGGTAAAGTTGGTCAATTACTAATTTGAAAATTAATATTATTATAGAAGAGTAGATTGCATTCCTTGATTGTAGAATAACCGCAATATAGTCCTTATTTTGTCATAACATGTAAATTTACAAAAGATTACACAAGTTTAAGAAAAATTGACGAAAGAGATTATGCACATAGTGAATTACATGACCAGAATATATAAATGATTGTATTAAATCATTAGTTATATGATCAGGACTCCATTTCTCCCCACAAGTTACAACTTACAACACAATTAACAAATAAAAAAACACTCAACAATCAACCACCCTTTAAAAACCTTAATCTCTAATCCAATCTTTTTATCAATAAATCTCTTAATTATTTCGCCATACCCCCCCACCCATAATTATTCTCACCACCACCACCATTAGTCAACAAATTCTGACTAATCCCATACACATCACCACACACATTATTATAATTAATCTCACCACCCCTCCTAATATTATTATTATAACCAACGGCCCCGATCGCCTCACGCTCCTCACAATCCAACGGCAGACGATCAAACGTTGCATTCATGAACGTTCCCGCCATAATCACAACCGGACCCGAAGCAACAAGCCCGCCCACCACGCTCCCGCCCACGACCTGACCCTGACCCGCGGCCATAAAAATAGTCAACGCGTTGACTCCAGGCGGCGGCAGAACGGACCCGATCAACGACAAAATCTCGAACCTGCCATGAAGCGTCATGATAGACCCCGAAGAGGACGGTTGCTGTCTTAACGTGACGTTTGTCACGCACCCGGTGGCGCTTAGCACGCAGACGCCACGCTGCCTCTTGCGGGCGAACGTTAAGAGAGATTCGATGATGTCGCAGTTCGAGGGGATCTCGAAGGCGTGTGCCTTTAGCGAGTTTGGAGTGTCCCTAGTGATTATGATCGGTGGTTTTGGTTTGTTCTTGGACCCTGTTGGTCTACCGCGTGGTCTGCGGAGCGGGGTTTTATCCAGTGTGGTGGCGTCCGATGCTCCTCCTGCCATTTTTTTAGCTTGATGATCGAGTGGGAATTGTTCTGGAAGGTTTGGATTTAAGTAGGGAGGGTTTTTGTCGATTAGATTATGGTTAAGTGGGGTTTAATGATATTGTAATAGATTGATTAGAGATGTGATGTGCCTCCTAACTTTCAACAAAATTTTATGGATGATTACATGTGAATTGTATTTTTCAACAAACATTTGAGGTTTTGTATTATATTATATAATCACTTTCATGTTGGTGTAGTTTATGTAGTAGATTTTTGCAGAATATTGGTGCTCATGATGCCGATCAAATTAGACATAATGGTACGTTCTATTATGTGCTATAGTTGTTCCTAAAGAAAGAAAAAACTTAAGTGGAAATTTGAAGAGAATGTATTAATTTACCGAGTGTTTATTTGTGTTGCGGACATAATGGTAAAACGAGTATTCTGTTAAATTTATCCTTTGCGGATTAGTTAGATTCTGATGAAACGAATTAATGAATATGTATTGCCGGATATGTTGGTTCGGGAGACACTTCAGGGGAGAATTAGGTTCTATTAGAGTCCAACTTCAACTTAAGTTCGGAATAATTTGCACTTAAAATATTATAGTCAAAATCAAGTCGTGATTGCCACATGGACCTCTCATGATTAAGTCACCAAGCTCAGATCGCAATATAACACCATCAAAGGGTGAGCGCAAAGTTGATCAACCAAGCTTCTGAAATGACTAGGTCAAAGTAACTTACGATTTTTTTGTACAAAATACAGGGTATTTATCGGTGATTAGCTCGGTGTGATTCTCAATCGATGATCCAATGAGATTCCTAATTACAGACATGTGTCACGTCGTCTTGGAAGGTCAGTGAAAACGTATAATTGCAAGATCAATAAGCCGAGTTTAGCCAAGTCATGGTCGACTGGCTACTAAAATGGGCTTTTGAAACTCAATTTGTCGCAATAAGAGGTATTGTCTCCGCCTTTTCAGCTGCCTAAGGATTGATTGTAATTGATTGCCTGCTAATTGGCGTGAGGCATTTTTCTCTTGACCTTGTTGCTTGTTCAGGATCATGTCATATGTCATGACATTATGACAAATAATGGCACATTAATTACAATGAAAATAAAATTAAAATAGGTTATAAAGTAATTAAACAAATCGTCTTAAATATGCTAGTTTTTGACGTGTAAAAGATTGATATTTTCGTGGGAGGAAATTTTTTCCATGGGCAAGTTAAATAATAGACAATCGAAAGACTAAATTGAGTGAACTTAAAATCCCAGTGCAAGCCTACTTAATTACAATCCGTGCAACTAATTGGGTTTAACGGTATCAAAAAGTTAGCACGCAAATTTAATCTTCAATGGGAAGCATATGGAAATTAGATTGTTATAAGACTTTTGTAAGCTTTGTCGCATGCATATTACATTGTCACAATTCTCTGAAAATACTCCCACATGCTTTTGCTAGCATTTTTCGTGAATATCGGAGTATGCAGTTAATAGATTTACCTAAGTTGGACCAAATTTTTAACTCCAACGGAAGTGATCGATCGGTTCTGTTATTTATCGTGACCAATTCAAAGCCGCTTGTTTCCCTAAATATTTTGGTCTCATGGTAATCATAGCTTGCAATGGGTCATTAGTGAAAAAATTGTGTATTCAAGAGTAGTCATTTTGTGGACTTAATTTAGATAAATAGATTTCCTCATAAATGGGTCAGATCTCGAACCTCATTGACTGGAGTTCAATCTCTCAAGGAAAGTAGTGATACTATCAATAATTTAGGTTAAAGTCGAACTCAAATGATCACAGTTATGTCAAGAAGTTTATAGATAATTTCAACTGAAGTCTTATCTGATCTAGGATATTTGTTTTACAGATTTTCTTCGAGTCTTATTTAGTTCAATCTAGTTCAAGAGGGATGTAGACAATTTCAACTTGAGTCCAATATGAACTTCGACAGCATAGCCCGAAATTTTATCGAGATTTTGTTCCAAAATTTTTGTACATTATTGTGAGGTGTGCCGTGTACTGTGCACGACTGCAATACAGAATATGGCCATGCAATTAGACCAAACTTTTATGACAAAAGGTGCTAGCAAAGCAATATTGCCACACAACAGTACTCTTGTGATTCACTTTCCAAAGATATAGTCAACCCTATTCCATCCGGAAGATCAAGATTCCATTCTATTGAAATAATCCTTTAACCAATGTCAACTATTCCAGTCTTATGTCCTCCTATCCTAAGGAGTAAGTATTGCATACATTCGTCGCATATGTGGTGCAACGAACTTTTTAACATTTAACGATTCGGATAATGATCGTAGTTCTATGATTGATAAAACTCTAAAACCTTTTACGACTGTAGACGTATGCAGTCGTTGTATGAAATAATGTTCTCCTTTAACGTGTCGACAATTGATTATCGCGTCTAAGTCAAGAATCTTGTCGAACTCTATCTAACATGCACTTCCCTATCAAGAAGATAGAACTTCAAGTAGGATTTTCCTGGAGCCACTAGAATAGTCCTTCGAATAGCATGGAAACTCACTTTTTGAATGAAATCAATTTGAGAATATTTATATCCATTATATTCCCCAAGCCATGCCCCTCTAAACTTTTTCAACCTATATATTCACACTGTCCCATAATGGCTTAAACCAACACTTCATAGAAGAAAAATGATCTATTTAGTAATTTATACATATATACACACAGCATATATTTCGAAATTTCGGCATAATGTAGGTGCATGCACTGCATTTCATGAATAGGAAGAGAGTGCAATAGAGCCAAGGATGAATTGCCGGCAAGTTATTATTATTAAACGGCATGGGTAATTAATAAGTACCAAAGAATGCTATATATATATATGGATATCAAGCCGAGCTTGAATATATAGTTTGTTGGCAGTTTATACCTTGGCTAAATTGGGCTCTCTTCATTTCATGTAATGCATGCCTGTGTGACGTACGTTTCATCGTGAAAAGTAACAAAGGCATCCCACCTGAGAAGATGAAGTCATGGTTTAATGGTGATATATACGAATATTATTGCTTATTAATGGAAATAAGCATACATGTTTTATTTATTGCCCATGTATAATTATGATGTGTCATATTTTGAACAAGGCACTTAGAAACAGCTGATCGAGGCACGTCACACAAGAGGAGCCAGAGTTTAGATAACTTCTCAACAGCTCTTCAACAATATTCAACAACTCATCAATAGTTTGGAGCAATTAATCAACTTATTGCAACACTAACGGGTTAGACCCACATAACTTCTGTAAATACCCTATCACAATTCATTTTAGGGAAATTATTTTATTATTTTTTTAGAATTATTGTCGTTGTGATTACTGACGACTCTTTGACAATCTATGTTGTCAATTCGATCTAGTCATAGCTAGTTCGGATCTTATACCACATTTGACTTATATGTCGGAGGGTCTAAGTCGGATTAGCCCCCGGGATTGGTCACATGCATTGTTTTGATGGAAGTATACTTGGTCTAAAGTTTATTCAAGATTACCGAGAACTTGCATCAATGTAAAGTGATGTACGTAATTGTTGTCAACATACGAAAATGCCCCATCACCGGTAGATCAAAGATGTATCATCTCTCAACGACTACGGGTATTAATTATCCCATCACCAAAATATTGCATTGTGGAAAGTTAGAAATACAGTTTTCTTAACGATCAACAACCATGGTAGTTATGCATAGAGGTATTAATGCTTCACTTTTAAATTTTAACATTTTGACCATATAATATGTGAGTGAGTATATATATCTGTATATATATTTCGACTAAGATCTGAATTCAGATATGCAAGTACACATATGTGGTTGAAGTACTATTGGGCTCTGAGGATGGGCATAAGAAACTCTTCTATTTTTGGAGTGGGCCGCTTGAACTGCTCTCAGTTTGCTGGTTGGGTGTATTGTTAAAAAGAAAAAGTCTCTTGTGCCAATTTGTTGTTACAAAAGATTTTTTTTCTTATTCTTTTTTGCGAAGTGTGATAATTGTGATGTAAAGATTATAGCTTTTATAACTACTCTCTACTATGCACTAAGATTCCACCACAAGTTATGTACACGTTTTCATATAGATTAAAGACACACCTTCCCTAAGAAGAATTTTGCTTTGTGGAAAAAGGCATTCAAAGAATTTCATTTTGACTGGTATTATACATTTAGTTATTATAATAATATGAAATGATCAAGTAGACACTTTGTCAAGGGAGGATGAAGTCCTAATTAAACTTCACGAAGTATATATATACGGTAATATGGTCCTCATTCTAGTTGCTATTTCTTATTCTATGCAGAGTCTTAATATGAAATACATTAATTTGATTCTTTGTTAGCCAGTATGATGCTCTAAAAATATAAACCCTACATCTAGATAATTAAAGACAATTTGATTCCCTCACGTAAACACCTATTACTTTTCGGACAAAATTATTATACTGTCATAGTTTCTAAGTCAAAGCACAGAGTTCATTTCGGTTGCTAAATTAGACAAAAGTTTCGGTTCATTTTCTAATATTAATTTTAATCATTTGGTCATATGAATAAATAATCAAATTCAACCATTAA
Source organism: Misopates orontium (assembly GCA_946800315.1). Lineage (NCBI taxonomy): Eukaryota > Viridiplantae > Streptophyta > Magnoliopsida > Lamiales > Plantaginaceae > Misopates > Misopates orontium. The sequence goes on along the minus strand of OX326950.1, from coordinate 6,851,509 downwards.
CAGCCGAAGTGCCTAATATTCAACCTTTTCCCGGTGAAACCGACGTAACTATAGTCAACCAAAATATTAATTTGTTTCTTGTAATTGGACCATTTATTGACTTTTCAATAGAGATTAGAAGTTCCGTAGGAAAAACACGTTCACCCTCTTTTTCTTCGAAGCTGCAAGAAGCATGTATATTAATTTGGCTATTTTAGATAAGGGTTATATATCTGAATTTATGAAGAAAGATTATATATATATATATATATGATCACATTCCCATCAAGTACTTAAGACTTAATTAATTACACAAATGCATTATTATCGCGCTGTGTCCAAACATGGCCGTGTTTAGCTTTAACGATGTCCGTTCCATTTGGCACGTTTTTGGACTCGGTCAACCTTGCCCAATGCAAATGGACTGGTTGACTAAAGTCAACCTTTTCAATTCATGTCAGATCAATCTTAGGTCATAACAAATTACAGGGGAATTTTCATGTTAATGAATGGGACCATATTGATTAGATATATGGCATGGACATTGAGAATGGGTTTCTTTTTATGAATAATAATTAACTTTACACACTTTAAGTTAAGACTAGAAAAATATTTATAATAACCAATTCTTATTTTATTTTAAATTAAATAATATCTGATGTTAGGCATATCTATGTACAATATATCATATATATGTACTTTTTTAAAAGAGGTAGTAGTGTCATTTTCTATTCATTATATTTTATTTTTTCCTGTTCAAATCTACAAAAACTGACGAGTTTACGAATTTCTGATTGTATTAACTTATAACAGCATTCAGAAGCTTCATGCTTAATAGCAAGCACATGGTGAAGCATGGGAGTTTGCAGAAATCACGTTGTTCTGATTCCATAGACATGGCAAGTTGTTAATTTGTCATCAAATGGCTTAAAATTCAAATCCACATAATAATTAACAGGGAACATGCCAACTTTGAATGCCACAAATTACAGAATATTGGCTTGTTCAAAAAGAAAATAAAAAATTACAGAATATTCCTTCACTCCATCAATCCGGCAAAGCTTACGCCTTTGAGCTTTTATCTTACTTATTCTTTAAAATAAAACATAAATGTAACAAACTTAAAACAATGAACTATAATATTATCTAAAGATTCAGTTCGCATTAAAAGAAATTTGTGTGTGGTCCCCACGTGCACCACAGTTCCTAATACTATTAAGTATTTTTTCCTGAATAAATAAGCCGCGTAATTACCATGGATCAAAATTTCGTTCGATTGTATGTTTCGGTATGTCGACTATTAGAAACTTTTAGCAATATTTCGAGACTTTTTCGATATTTTTCAAAAAAACAGTAAGAATTGTTATTGCAATAAATGTAGAAAATATGGTGTATTTCTTTTTCATAGAGTCATAATGAAAACATTAACTTAGATCAATGGTAATTACATACTCAATTGTTTAATTATTGGTAGCATACGTGGCGACTTTTATCCAAAATGTATCTACCGTCCAAACCTATCAGTTTTAATTTAAATAGTTGTGATTTTATTTATGTACAAATTAGTTCAAACTATACTCACAACTAAGACATTTAATTTATTTTTAAATAAATATGTGTGTGTGGGTTTAGAATATGCACTATCAGTATACGCACAGAAACCCAAATATTTTGATAAAACACTACACACTATACACGGAAAAATATAAATGTTCATAGGTCAGGTAAGTATGTGAATAATAGTGGCGCCTCTTTAGGGCTGTTTAGGTAAATACGATCATTTTTTAAAGAATAAACTAGTTTTTGTTTGATCAGAATTCTTAGGTCATTGTGTTTTTTTGACTTCGAATTATATTCATGGAAATATATAAAGCAGTTTATTCTGAAATAGTTGAGGTGAATTAAAATATTTACATTTCTGTGTAGATATTGTTTTGACTTTTGACCAGTTGTTAAATGACGCCTGGTGAGTGAACCAACACATTTATTACTCATTGATTAACAGTTATAAATTAATTCTGGTTTCGAATCCACATCGACTGTCTCTCATTCATTTATGGTCTAAGGTTTCATTTGGTACGTAGCTCATAATTGTTTCCCAAATAGCTTATTATTATATCTGTATACCTTGTAAATTATTTTTTCTTATTCGAACACGTAAGAATAACTTCGAAATTCCTATAAAATATATAGCTTATTATAGTTGCAGGTTTGTGGATAATATCAGTGATTTATGTTTTATTCTTTTTCTTGCTTAGTTTTATTGAAGAAACTATATTGAAGAAACTATAACTACACATAATTACAAAACGCAGCCTCAATGTCGTATGTTTTCACGACAAGGCATAGAAGGTTGGTTCCAATATGTTGTCCAACTCGTTGATTTCGGCTTCATCTCTGACTAGAATATCATTACTACAATAACAATGAAATTGTAATTCGATCGGGTGATCACAATAATCAACAAGGTTTATACTATTTTTGGTCTTTGAAAGTGGTCTCGTTTCACTTGTGGTCGTCTAAACTATCACGTACTAATCTTGATCCTTTAATATAAAAAAAACTTTCGACTTCAGTTATTCGTCGTCGAAATTGACTCATTTTTTGCTGAATTTTAGCACGTAATTAGTTACACATGAACCTTTTCAATCGATATGAACCTTTTAAGGTTATATTATTAAGAAGGTTCTGATCGTTGTGTAATAAAATTTAGAAAATTGAGTTGCTTCTCATGAACAAGGATTTAAATTGAAAAAATATCAGGTCCTGAGAGTAAAACCGAACGATGATATTATAAATGACCAAAAGTGAAATGAGGTAAAAAAAATAAAAAAAATTGAAATAACTTTGTAGGTTGTACCCTATGCTTGAAGATGTGTACATTAGCACAAATATAATGTTTTTTCCCTTCACGGCTCTGAGATCCACGCGCTTAAAGGATGACCTAGAAAAGTCATTTACAAGTGACAGGTCAATCATCATGCGTATAAAATACTTTTCATTTTTATTTATAAATACTTTTCGTTATTATTTATTATTATTATTAAATCGCACGCGCTGAAATTTTTTCCAATTTCCAAGGCGTCGCAAATTAGCCAATCGCGCGTCGGCTTTAAATTTGCTAACTCTCTTTTTTCATCGGCTACTTTTCATCTGTGCTCCTCACGCTTTATTATTATATTATTTTAATAGTTACTCTTTTTTCTTTTTGCCCTTTTAGATCCATTCTTTTTGTTCCGTCAGTTATCAATGCCATTTTTGAGAAAAAGTATTGACCTTATCCGCGAATATTTGACCCAAAACGAAGAACTGTAAAAAGAAAAAGTAATAATGATTAGATGAGCTAATGTTGCCAATGCGTGAATATAAATTCATAATTGAGTATTTATTTAAGTAATAACAACTATGTAAGTTTTACATTTGTTAATTTGTATGTATTTTGCAACATCTTTAATATCATGATTTTATGATTAGTATAGGTAAAAGTAGCCATGATTTTGTAGCTTTTTTTTTTTTTATTTTTTTTTATGATAATTAGCTAGACTCGTATCTGTTTTCTGAATGTAGGATTCCATATTTTTTAAAAATAAAATAAATTAAATATTAATAATATATCACTTTCTTATCGTTAACTGGTTTTATTGATTGCTGTTTGTTAGAGGACTATTTTAAATTCAAAAAGAGGTGCACGTAAGTTTGCTTAACGTTTATGTTTACACCTAATACAAAAATCAAATAACAAACTATTATTAGAAGATTCAACAACAAAAAAAAAAAACTATAATTAGAATAAAAATTTAGGATTTACCTGATAAGCCAGTTTTATGACAATGTGTGAATTTAAATTAATTCGTGAGTATCTAAGTAATTACAAGTAAAGATTTATAGAAATTTGATTACATCGTTATTGTTTCACGCAGAGTAGTTAATCACTCCATATTTCGAGTCTTCAACTATGCACTAATTTGTCTGTTGAACATTATACGTGTAAAAAGTTCATAATTGAATGATGAATCATTTGAATTTTGAATTTGGAGAATCAAATTATTGGTAAATTAGGGAATGCAGCTGTCGGTGTCTCTTTCAAATGCTATTAATCCCAATTTCCATATCAACTTATCAAGAGTAACATATTAGAGTGAATTTAATAATTCCCATTGCCTTAAGTAGATTCTCAAATGTAGTGAAAACAACCACTTGAGTGACATTAACAAGGCAACATCAATCAATATTGGTATCTAAATCGATGCTCGTGATACATACGTATTGATGTGGGATATCTTCGTTTATCATATACTATATTCCAACTGATTCAAGTATTCATATAATCCAAACCAATTTTGAGTTTGAAAAACCTGCAATAAAACATCGCATGCGAGCTAAGTGGGGGTGCATCAGGCGTAGACCCTTCGTCCTTCGATGCCTAAATCAAAGAGCCATGGATAACAATAGAGTTTGAACTCTTAAGACAATATTGATTGATCAATTAATTAGTGGTGATCGAACAAAGACCAATCAAACGATTTAGATACCAAACTATGAAAATATCCAAAGTATGTCACATCACTTATATGTACTGACTGCCATAAAAGTTTCCTGCAATATGGAAATCAAATACGTATTCACGATGAAAGTTATTTAATTTTCTTAATATAATCTGTATGGAAAGGGAATAATAACATTTCAGTTTTTACATTTACGGGCAAGTTAATTCTTGGCTAGCGAAATTGTCACAAGTCACAACGACTGTTGTTTTTGTAAAAATAATTATTTTAAACTCTCTGAATTGTTGCCATTACCATAAAAATTAAAGCCTCCAAAATTTTCATGCCATATGTTCTTTTATGAAATTAACTTTACGTTATGAAATTCAATCTTCAGTACTATTAATACCGAATTTAGTTATTTTTCTCAATCAAATACATCTTTTGCCATAAAACTTGTGATATATGATGAAATTTTAATTGTGTATAGTTGTGGACATTTAATCAATAATTCACTATTTGCTTGTGAATAAGTCTTTGAGTTCTATTCTGTTTAAACGGAAAACGAATAAGAAATGAATCTGAGTTTTAAAAAGAAAAAGGAAAACGTAGAAGGAAAAACAATTGTCTTGTCTTGAAAAGGGATAAATATTAATAGCATTAATAATAGACACATTTGCAACAAAACAGTAATTGCACACAGTGACATTAAATGGAGATAGTTGCCAGAAAGATTTGATTAAGAAGGTTAGCATATATAATTTGAAATGAGAAATACTCTAGTAAGTAGTAACTTGAATTAAGTGTCAATAAATTTTTGTAAATGACCAAATTAGGAATATGAATAATATTGCTCCAACAACAATATAATGTTGTGCATTAATACGATGACATGGCAAAAAATCATTGAACAAAAAGCAATAAAAAACAAAAAATAAAAAAAATGTTAACCCATTTTTTCGAGGAAAACCTACATCTGCGGTTACCGATGATTCACACTATTTACAACGCGATAGTTATACAATTACGTATGATAAAGGCGTTTATATGGCGAACATAATAATTACATTCTAGTTAGATCATTTTTGTCGTGGAATGACGTACAATATTGACGTACAATACTTCAGACTCCACAACCTAACATACAACTCCGACAATATTGACATCTCTAATACATGGACTAATACTCCGTAGATCACTTGCGTATAATTAACATTAAATTTATGTAATGACATTTTATATGATTGGCGATCTTCATTAACCATTAATTAAAATGCATATAGTTCTTAATAAAGATCCGAGTGCAAGATTATATTTGATATTAAATTGATTGGATCTTAGACGGATAGACCTCTCGTCTCCCAAATTCCACATATGCTTGACGGGAGTTTGAACAATAATCTACTTAACTATTGCCCAAGTATGATTTAAATAAAAATTACAAAAATTAAAAAAACACTAAACCAGAAAAACAAGGCAAATGTTTGAATCTAAAAAAATAATCCTAAATTAACGTTGTGTAATGACGCAATACAAAAACAACCCCACCTGACAACTTGCTAACGCCACTTGCCACTGACCCCTGTTTCTCCACGCGCTCGTAGCGCGTGCATCGTACTCTCGCCCTTTTTCAAGGGAGAATTACACCAACAACTCTGAGGTATAAGCTAATTACAGATACCCCCCCCTGTTTGAGAAATTACACGAACACCCCTTGCGGCTAACTTTTGTTTAAAATTTGTTAAATTTTTCTGAATGTATATATGCACTTCTCATTTATTTTTCCTAATACATGAAATGTAAATCAAAATCCTTAAGTAAATAGAAAATAAGTATCGTTTACTCAGTTTTAGCAAATTATTTGTCATATCGTTTCCAATATTAGGATACAATGGTATAAGCTTGTCTGTGTAATTAGATGTACACAACAATTTTTTTTGTGTGTGTGATGAAACACATACTACAACAAATATTTCTGTAATTTCTCAAACATACTACGGGTGTCTGTGTAGTTAGCTCATACCTCAGGGGCGTTTTGTTTAATCCCCCCTTTTTTCAAACATTATAAACCTACTTGTACCTACTCAAAATTTGAAAATTCTAAAATTATTTATATCGCCGGCTGCAAAATGGTGTTGTACTTTGACTCATGACCAATAAACTTTCAAATTATTTACAAATACTCGTCCATTTGTATTCTGTGGATATATATATATACACACACACATATATATATATATATATAATAAAATTATTTACAGTTCATATATATTTCATCTGCTCGACGTATGTAGGGCGCTCTCATCTCTCTCTGTGATTGGTTCAATTATTCGATGTGCCCTAGATCTCACACACAGATACAGATCTTCGTGGTGCTGCGATCTCTGTTCTCAGCTTCGCATTGAATCAATTCAATTAATCAGGTGAGTGTGTTCAATTTGAGTAATGCGCATGTGTTTGAGTGTGTTGAGAGTGATGATGATGATTTTTGTGATTTCTCTGTTTGTGATTAACTGTTAGAGGCTACATTTGTTCGTGTTGTGTGTGTGTGTGTTTTTTTTTTGTTGTAATTGATTTGAGTTTGAACGTGATGAAATGGTGGAATTGATGTTATCCATGTGGTGTTTGTTGTGTCGATTTTACGGATTTTGATTCGGTTTGACTGTTGTTAAAGATTGTTATGACTTGTTTTGAGGCGTGAGTTTGTGGAATTTTGGTTTGGATCCGTGTCAATGCTGTTTTGTGGATGATGAATCAGTTTGTACTGTTTGATTTAGTTTGCTTGCTGATTCGGATTCGAGGTTTTTGGCGTTGGCGTGCGAGCTCCGGGATCTGAAGTATGTTGCACACTTGTATGATGCTTTGGATTTGTTTTTTGTACTAGTGTTTAGTTGTACTGAGCATTTATTGTGAAGGATTGTCGTGTGGTGACTTGAACTTAACCACGAGTAGTACATTTGTTTTTATTCGTTAGTCGAAGAGTGATCATTTATACGCCGCCTTCAGTTGATTTCTTTTCTGTTTTAATCACCATGCTAGATTATCATTTCCTTCGGTTTTGGAAATTCTTTAATGTGCATTTTTTTCAGTGAAATCATCGCTTGTTATGCAGCTCAGAATCAATTAATTAAGTCTGTCTACGGTGCAGGTTACGGTTGTTACTGGATCTTGTACAGGATCTGCTTTAGGCAGATAGATTAGAGCTACAAATTTGCTTTTTGGACTTACCTGTTGAGCGGAGGAACAAGATCAAACTTTTGGGGGATTGACCTGTAATGCGTCATAATAAATGAAGTCAGCTCAGGCGTGGCGTCTAGGCTCAAAGGACATGCAATTATTGCCTGGGCATCGCCAACGCGGTCATTTAAAGAAGCCAACTTGGATTATCGTACTGGTTTCTCTAGTGTGCTTATTCTTGGTCTGCGCGTATGTTTATCCACCCAAGAGTTCTTCAGCTTGCTATGTTTTCTCATCTCATGGATGCAAGGCATTACAAAATTGGCTTCCTCCTGCCCCATCTAGAGAACTAACCGACGATGAAATAGCTTCTCGTGTTGTAATTAGAGATATTCTGCATTCGCCTCCCGCTACCTCATTGAGGCCTAAAATTGCCTTCCTCTTTCTGACCCCGGGTGCTTTACCGTTTGAAAGGCTATGGGATAAGTTTTTCCAGGTACGTTGTTTGAAATGTCCGTTTTAAGCTTCAGTTAATGGCACAAGACGTATTTTTCTGAAGATGTATTATGAACGTTCAGATGAATGCCCAGTAGCGCTTTTATGTTAAGAATGTTAGCCAAAAGAGTGGTTGCAACTTTCTTTGCCAAAAATGACAATGTTTCCTTGGTCTTTTTAAGTTTAAATGTCGGAATGAACATGCTCTTTAATTGTTTATGTTATGTAATCTGTAATTTCTGTGTATTATAGAAATTTACTTATTGGTTGTTTTGCATTAAATTTTCTGTTTTCCCTTTATCTGGCAGGGCCATGAAGGTAGATTTTCTGTGTACGTGCATGCGTCTAAGGATAGACCTGTGCATTATAGCCGTTATTTTATCAATCGAGAAATTCGTAGTGACAAGGTTTGTTCCCTATCTTTCTATTTGGTCTTATTCATAAAAATTGCTCCAATATCAAAATCTAGTTTTCTTTTTGCTTTTAGTAGTCTATAAACAGTTTACATATTTCCAACAGAGTTCTGAACCTTTTTATCTTATTTTTGGTAGTCTTAAATGATTTTATGTTATCTATCATATCAGACTAAATATGGTATGACGCACCTGGGATTTCTAAAAGTGTTAAAATCTGCTTATAAGTTCGTGATAGAGAAAAGAAATAATTAAATTATGTTAATTTTTACTAATTTTCAGCTTGCAAGTAACATATAATTATTCTGTAGCAATTTTCAGATTTACGAAATCTACATAAAAATACCCCGGAGCATTGTGGAAACATAATACTTCCATATTCTATAGAAAGCAAAAGAAGAAGATAGTTTTTTTCTTCAGTTTTGGTATAGTTCACATAATACGTTCTGATATGTGGAATTGAAACTACTTGTCTCTTTATTATGAAGTGTTTATTGCACGTTGCAAGTGGACTGCGACAGTCCTTTGTGTTGATAATAATTAGCGCACCTCATCCCACTTCGTATTTCCCAAATTTCACGTGTCATTCTGATCAATACTTCTTTGACCTTATGCTTTTTCTATGTGCTGATTTTCATAAGTGAGTACAAAACCATGCGAATGTTTTGGACTAAAATTGTCAAGATGTTTAATAAATGTCTCAAAAATTCAGGTAATATGGGGAAGAATTTCAATGGTTGATGCAGAAAGACGGCTGGTAGCAAATGCACTAAAGGATCCAGACAATCAGCAATTTGTGCTTCTTTCAGACAGGTTACATAGCATAAAGCTTTTTAAGTTTTCCGATTTTCCTTTTTTCCGAGTACTCAACTATATAATCTGCTACTAACTACTCATTTTTTTTTATTGAAAACAGCTGCGTACCGCTTCGTGATTTTGATTATGTGTACAACTACCTCATGTACACAAATGTTAGTTTTGTAGATTGGTAAGTTTGCTCTTTCTGTATCTTTTGCCGGTTAACTTCTTTGATGCAGTTAAAGATTCAGCTGGTTTATCTAAAAATTACAGTCTCAGTCTTCTAATAATTATATGTGACTTATACCAAACAGACACTGATGAAGAACTGGATACTAGAATGCTGAAAAGATTGCACAATTTCCTTTTAAAATTTGTTATGTAGGGAAATAAAAATCTTAAGTGTTATCTAATAAATATTATGAATCATGAGTGGTATTTATAGTAAAGCAAGAAATCACTGTCAAAGTGCTAACTTAAAGACAAATGAGTTTATTGACTAGTTATTTCCTATATTCTTTAACCTTTTAAAACCATTTTGAATATAGCTCTACACTATTTTTCGTTAACTATCATCTGGTGTTTAATATAAACTTTGGGGCTTAACAACTGATTCTATCTTCTGCAGCTTTGAGGATCCTGGTCCGCACGGAAGTGGCAGGTATATTGAGCACATGTTACCTGAAGTCATGATAAAGGACTTTCGAAAGGGTTCACAGGTATGGTTTCAGATTTTTGTTTTTTGAAAAATATGTAGGTTGATCTCTAAATTCAGATTTTTAGTAAGAAATAAGTAGTTACGAAGAGAATCATGTAGTTTTCTTGTATATCAATGCAAAGTTCTATGTTGGCAAAGGGAACACCTTACAAATTTATTCTGCTGTTTCTTATCTAGAATTTTTATTGTTAGGTTACTTATATGTTGAAGTTGAACACAATTTGTAGACATCCATTATATCCAGTGGATTGAATTTCGAGATGGTTTTTGGCCTTTGTGTCTAAATTACTCTAATTGCATTTTATACTACAAAGAAATCTTTGATTTGTCATGTGGTAATGTGCTCTTTGTTTGAACAATGCAGTGGTTCACGATGAAGCGGCAGCATGCTATAATAATCACGGCTGATAATCTCTATTACTCAAAATTCAGAGATTATTGCAAGGTGATCACAGTTTCTTAAATTTCGCTGGTGATGATTGCTTCATAATAATGTTTTTTGGGTGGTTCCTCATTGCAAAGTCCTAGATAAGATGTGGTTGAACGTTACAGCGCTGATATATAATAATCTTTATGTGGTGGAACTATGTTTGGAATTCATGAATTCTTTGTTTGAGCAAGAAATGGAGTCCTATAAACGCAGGAAATAAGGGTGGTTACGAGTACACCTCCTAAAATTTGATCAAATTGTCACATCTTTAAAATTACAACACCGTTCCATTGAGTTCGTAACTCTAGTTAAAAAAATCAAAAAGTGTCACTGTTCCTATCTCGTTGTTAGACATTGTATATTGGTTGAGATGTGCTGTTGCAATCATATTTCATTTCACACCTCTGTTTTTTTTGATTAAACAGCCAGGCATGTCCGAGGGACGCAATTGCTACTCTGATGAGCACTACCTGCCGACGTTTTTTCATGTGAGAACCATTTTCACATTCTCTTGTTTTTGTCATTGCTGCGATGACTCTTCTCTCCTCCACATAAGTCTTTTTTTTTTTTTTTTTTTTTTTTTTAAGTTAAAGTTTTTCCTCTTCACTACAGATGCTTGATCCAGCGGGAATAGCTAATTGGTCGGTAACACATGTTGATTGGTCCGAAGGGAAGTGGCATCCAAGATCCTACAGAGCCCAGGATATTAGTATTGAGCTTATGAGAAATCTTACGGTGTGTGCTAACCTCTTTCTAAGCTTATATAACACATTCAGTCATATCTCGTTAACTATATTGCTTTGTGATCTTTCTTGTATTGCATGACTTCATTAAGTGCATGTTTGTGACATATATTGTCTTGTCTGAGGACTGAGCATTCTTTCGACTCTCTGCAGTCTATCACGGAGAGTGTGCATGTTACGAGTGACGAAATGGTACGTAACTTAGTGCTCTATGATTTGTTCAAATTATCTACTTGTTTCAGTTCTCTGATGAAAAACTTTCTTCTACATTGCAGAAAGAAGTTCAGACTAGACCTTGCTTATGGAATGGAAATCAAAGACCATGTTATTTGTTCGGAAGGAAATTTTTACCCGAAACTCTAGATGCTTTGATAAACATTTTCCCCAATTATACATCAATCCAATGAGGCGATAAACCAGTATAGATTCTTTTGGTTGGTCCAAATATTGCGTTTGGCGCTCTTTGTCTCTGTTTCTCGTGGAGCATCTGCTGTTTGTTATAGAGCACTGCTCATTATATAGGATTGTTTGTTCCCCCTCAACATAGTGAAGAGTGAAGGTGACTTTAAACAAAGCTGAAGTAGAAGAAATGCCAAAAGTCACAGCTCCCCATGGGAACAATTGTTTTGATATTTAAATTCTCATATATTTATGTTTCATTCAGATCTTGGAACAAAAGAAAAAAAAAAGAAATCTAGGGACTTACTGCAGACCTTTTGTAGGACTTGAATTATATAGTTGCAAATATCACCAGGACAGCTACATTTTTTCCCTTTATTTTCTTGCTTTTTAAAAAAAAAAAAATGTTTAATAAGATTTTGTCTTCCATTTGTTTTTTGTTTTCCCAAAGTTAAGCAGTATTACCAGATTTAAGAGCCAGCCACATAGTTAGGCTGTGAAAGGTCGTGCTGGCTGCTTTGGTTTGATTAAGTTACCTCATTGATTGTTCATACTATAATTATTTTTTAGTCACGTGCAAGTTTTAGATTTTTTTTTTTTTTTCATTCAGTGAAGTATTGTTTTCTTGTTTTTGATGTTTGTTTTTCTTTTGAAAGGAAAAACTCAATCAACCAGGAATAATTGTCACCAACTAACAATTTTTTAATATTTAACGGACTGAAATATATATTAAAATTAAGATTGGTGATATTGCCAAAGCAAAAATTGTTGCAGAGCAAACTTTATGTTATGTCTAATTCACCCCTTCCAACTAAGAAATTTTCCTTAAATCATGCAATGCCAGTTTTTTTAATTGGCATCCTTAAATTCACCAAGGTTTCTATTCAGTTGATTGTTTACGTTACCAAATTATGTTTCTTGAAAAAAATTTAATTTAAAAAACATATTGGCCAACTATTAAATTGTCATAAACTATTAATTAAGGGTCCTATATTAATATGCTGCATTAGAAAACAAACAAAACAATTATTTGTTAAATTTCACAGTACACACACACACACACACACACACACACATATATATATATATATATATATATATATATATTCGTAAAGACCGTCTTAACTTAAGTGATTATTAGACTAAAGTAACAAGTCTGATTTTTGTAAAACGAAATTTTGGAATATATATTTAAACGTGCAATTGTGATTTCAATAGCTAGCTTCAGATTTTGTTTTATATTTACTTTCGTTCTTCTCTAAACTAGATTGAAATATCATAATTTAATCAATGAGGTTATGAAGTATAAAATCTACAATATTGTAGCAGAGAAAAACTCAATCTTGAAATATTCAGAAATTTATTTTCTGCTAACCTGGATTAACAGATATGAGAAAAGAATAATAAATCTTAAATATGAAAGAGAGAGTGAAAAGAGAGAGTAGGAAAGAGATTGCTATTGCTATAATTAAGGAGGAGTTGATTAAGAAAGTAAATATATTATAAAATTTGATTTTTATATACCTAATTGAGAAGGGCAAATTAGACATAATAAAAACTTTACTCTGTCTCCAACAATATGTGCTCTGACAATATCGCTAACCTAAAACTAAACCTTTAATTTGTGTTTTCAACAATGGTAGCATTTGAAAAGTGCGTTTAACCCATTTGAAATACAAGATTTCAGGTAGCCAACAGTGCAATAAGTTACGTTACATTTGATCTTCTTAGCTTCGTAGCCATAAATAAGATATTGCATGAATTAATATACACATGATAGCAATTAAATTATAAAAGTAATACATTTTCATATTTGGGATAATATCAGTGACACCCCCTGAGGTTTGGTGTAATATCAGTGACACCCCCTGAGGTTTGAATAATATCAGTGACACCCCCCCGAGGTTTGATTTTTAGGGGTGTCACTTTTAAAAAGGACACTTGTACCCTTTTATTTAATATTACCAAATACTCTTCAATAATTAAAAGACACAAGTACCCTTTATTGTTCAAATAATAAAATCAAATTAGATTATAATAAATTAAAACAATTCATATATATAATTATAAGAAGAAAAAAAAGGTCCCACCCACCCAAGGGCATATGCACGTTGGGGCTTTGGGGGGGGGGGGGGGGGGGGGGGGGGCTCTATAGGCCTATAGCCCTCCCAAGATATTTCTGCCTATTTATTGCTATATATATACCCTCAATATATGTAAAGATATATGTTAAGTACGGACAGAAAGATAGAAACAATTCTAACTAAAACTTTTGAGGCTTGTAAACTAAGATTTTAAATAAAATCCAGCAATAAATCTCAACTGATGAAAAATCTTATTCTCTTCAAAATTCAATACAAAATCCTTTCTCTTAGAAAAAAGGTTAAAAAAAAAGCAGTAAGTATTTCACTCTCTTTAGAAAAGAAAAAAGGTAAGTACTCAAAAGTTTTCATGTAATTTATAGTCCAAAAAATATCTTCAATCAAGAGGTATTTAAATAGTATTGCATACAAAAAAATTTATTTATATAAATCTATATAAATCGTTTTAATTTATGCAAGATGACCAACTATATTCTTATTTGATTTTATTATTTGAACAATAAAGGGTACTTGTGTCTTTTATTTTTGAGGAGTTTTAGCTAATATTAAACTAAAGGGTACAAGTGTCATTTTAAAAGTGACACCCCCTTAAAAGCAAACCTCAGGGGGTGTCACTGATATTATTCAAACCTCAGGGGATGTCAGTGATATTATACCAAACCTCAGGGTGTGTCACTGATATTATCCCTTCATGTTTTGATAGCAACTAATATTTTTGTCACATAACTTTCCTTCATATATATGATAAACTTTCCTATAACAGAAGACATGCAAATACTATCTTTTAATAAATAATTGACGTAAGAGGTACATAACATAAAAAATGAGATTCTAATCTTAATAAAATATAATTAATCGAGACAGTAAAATCAAATATTTTTTCAGGGTAATAAACCATTCTTTTCAAGATAAATAAATCTTATAAAAGATCAACATGATAATTCTTTCCATATAGATAAACAACTAGCATGCTTTATCAAAGATCATAAAATAGAAGTAAACTATAATCAGATACAAAAGGCAAGTAAATTAAAGAGCATATTTTCTTAAATTCTGCCAATATATATAATTAAAAGGAAACTCTTTGATGTGCAAAAACATAGTTAGGAAATAGAACAATATGTGAATAAGATTCTTTCCATATTTATCTACCTATGCTGAAACTAAACCATCATCATTATCATCATTCATATAAGGAAACACGATATAACTTATACTTGAATTTAATTTTGTAACTAAATTTATAAAAGAGTTTCTTGAGAACATTAATCCCCTCCTATAAATATCCCTCTATTGTTTCAAAGTTGAAACTTATAGCTAAACCTGCAGTAACTCTAATGGCAAACTCTCACTTGCAAATACTCTGTTTCATACTATCTCTCGCTTCTTTTACTCATGCAACAACTGCAAAGAACCAAAATAAACTCGTTCTGCGGCTCATCCACCATAACTCGATTCTATCTCCGTTTTACAATCCAAAAACCACAGCTAAAGACAATGCAATAATGACTGATAAAGGATCTTTCCCTTCAGATGACATTAGAGCTCCATTATCACCAGAACCACCTCAAGGCACCAGTTTCTTGGCTAATATTTCAATAGGCGAACCGCCGGTTCCACAGCTTTTAGTCATGGATACTGGAAGTTCAACAACATGGATTTGCACCAACTGCAAGCCTCGATGGAACCCTTTATACGTTCCTCAACAATCATCGACTTACAAAAGCATTTCATGTTACACTCGATTTGATTGTAGTTCCGAATTTGCTCACTGTGCTCTGCCAGAAAAGCAATGTACTTACAGTTTTAATTACACAGATCAAGCGAGCAGCCAGGGTTTACTTGCCACGGAGAAGTTCACGTTCGAGACATCCTCAGGAGGAATAGCTGAGGTTTCTGATGTAGTGTTTGGCAATGGACTTGACAACCGTGGAGACGTGGCTATCTTAAGTGGGGTTCTCGGACTTCAACGCTATAGCATACGTTCATTAGTCTCTCGCGTTGGCAGCAAGTTTTCCTACTGTATAGGAAACATTAGTGATCCTTATTACATGTACAATCAGTTGATACTAGGTGACGGAGCGATATTAGCAGGCTATTCGACTCCCATGTTGAGTTCAGATGGCAACTATGCTGTGAAGATTGAAGGGATTTCTGTGGGACAGAAGGAACTTACGATCAACCAAGAAGAGTTTGATTACAACGTTGCGATCGACTCTGGATCAACAATAACATATCTTCAGAGAAGCGGATTTGACGCACTAAAGGGAGAAGTGGAGGCGCTGATGAAGGATTTGTTGGAGCCTGTACATGTCGATAACAAGGGAGAAAGTCCTTGCTACCGCGGGAACTTGGGGAGAGATCTTCAGGGATTTCCACTTGTGAGTTTGAAATTTGCAGGAGGAGCTCAGCTGGATTTGGATGTGGAAGGGTTGTTTGAAAGAGTGGATGATAATACTTTTTGCATGGCTGTTGATGTTTCCAGAGATGAGATGAACATCATAGGAGTACATGCTCAGCAGTACTACAATGTTGGTTTTGACTTGGATGCTAAGAAGATCAGCTTTCAGTATATAGATTGTCAACTTCTTGATGAGTAGTAGTACCCGATCGATGACCTTTACTTGTCTTTTTTCCTTTACATAGATAGTAAGTTTTTATTATATTTTAGTTGATTAATTGTTGGATATCGAGTAATTACATAGACTATGTCAACTTCTTGAGTATTATTAATTTTTGGTGCTATCTGTTTACTGAATAAACAGGCATACTTCAGACGTTAATTAGCCACATGATATGCTAAAACATAAGTTTTGTTACAAGTTATCATGTTGTCCCAGTGCAAATACTGAGTAATAAACCTCACAGCCAAAGATAATTAATTTTTCGTGAGGCCATCATCACGATTAATGAAAGCACATAAAATGTAGGTCAGCTGTAACTCTTCTGAGCATACATTAGATTTCTGAAGTTAGAATAGCATTGCAGCTGTTATATTCATATGTATGATTATTGATTAAGAGGTTAAGTAAATGGGTCAATTATTTTTTTTAGACGCTGTAAAGCGCATAACTTTAACGGGAGTTTCAACAAATAAAGAAATTGAAAATAAAACCAAATGCTCTTAAAGAGTAAAACCAAATAAAGAATTTCTGTAATGTCATTATATTTCTTGTATTGTACAATGCATCATATGTAGATATGATTTGATTTTTATTTACACAGCAGGAAGGACTAAAATGCTTTACATTTTTTTTTTTTTTGGTTTACTAAAATCATTAGCAAAAAGCTATTTCTGTTAATTATTTTTAATTAGGACTAAATAGACTAGAGTCTACTTGGAGTTAACAAAAATTACTATTATTAGAAAGCGAAACACAAAATGGGACAAATTGTGGGACATAGGATCCTCACACGTTTAATGTTCAATAATTGGATACTCCATCAATTAGCTCTCAAAAGATTTGGAACAATTCTCAATAGAAGGGTGCAGGATTCTCAAAAGATTTTTAATAGAACTTGAGAGGGGTCTCTGATCAATAACAATTCTCAAAAGAGCTAAAACTTCAGGGCGTGTAAATATAACTATCCCTTTACTATAATTACAAACTCATTAGTACCGTACCTGTTCATAAGGAGGATCTTTGTGTGCTAGTATATATCAATGTGATCAATCTGTACGTCATATATGTATAACTTTTTTTTTTTTTTTTTTTTTTATCAGCAAAGGAAATTTTTATTGAACTCAAGGAGTATAAGTTATACTCCTGGAAAAAAGAGATACAATCAGGCACTCCAACAAAGCAACAATTCAAGTTGAATCAAAATTTACATGCAAGAGGCGAGTTACACCATTCTGCGAAAGAATAAGAAAAGAAAGGATATTTCGCCTTGATCCAAGTCCACGTGCGAATTTTGATGTCCTCAACCACATCTTTAAGTTGAATATGCCCTCCTTCGAACAGAACTTTGTTACGTGCTAGCCAAGTTAACCAAATGGCAAAGAACCAAATAAGCAACAAATTCACCTTCTTTGAGATATTCGGTAATAAACCAGAAAACTGAAGCATCAACATTTTCGAGTTTCCGGCTAAAACTGATTGTATGCCGAGCCAACTAAGAACTTCAGTCCACATCTGACTTGTAAAGGGACATTTGCAGAAAATATGGTCTGTATCTTCTTCTAAAATATTGCACAACACGCAAGACAAGTTTCCGTCAGAAGATCTAACTCCTCTTCTATTGAGGTTTTGTTTTGTTGGAATTCTATCTTGAATAGTCCTCCAACCGAAAGCTAAAATTTTCAAAGGAGCATCACAACTCCACAGCTTGGTAAAGAGAACATCTTCATTTGTATTATCCTCGGAAGACAGTCTCTTGTAAACTGACTTGACTGTAAACTCGCCATCATGATTCCATCTCCAATTCCATCTATCTGCCACCTCGGTCTTAGGAGAGAAGCCGTTGAGAACAGCTTGAAGTTCCTCCAACAGCTGTTCTTCCCACATAAACAAGTCGCGTCTCCAATTCCAATTCCATCTCCATACTCCCTCGCTCCATTCGCCCTTGTTGGAGATTGAAACATCTTTATCTAAAGCAACAGCAAACAACCTAGCAAATCGAACAAAGAGTGCCTCATCCCCTATCCACTTATCCATCCAAAACTTTGTTAGTTCTCCATCCCCTCATATATGTATAACTAAGCTCACACAATAGAGTGAAGATGATCATCTCCTAAATTCTGAAACTTATGTACCTCATGAATTGATGATTAATTCCCCTTAACGATGTTGTATACTCGTGTCTTGTCCTTGATTCTCTCGGGAAAGTAAGAAACTACAATTCTATGGTAAATTATCACTGAAGAGTGGTACAAAATTATAAATCTTAGTTAAGACGAAAGTCACGCCCCAGAAACGCACCCGTTTAGCATTGTTGGAAATTGGCAAATAAGTAAGTTGATGCGTTTTATAACATGAACTAAACGGAAGAATATCGCTAATGGCATCATGACTAGGGGTGTTCATGGTCCGGTCCGAAACGGGTAACCGGACCGGACCGTGCTTAACGGTTTACCCAAACCGGACCGTTTCCAAATGGTCCGGTTAACGGTTCGCAAAAAAGTGCCTAACGGGTAAACTGGGTTTTAAAAACCCAAACCGTTAAGCTAACGGTTAAACCGTTAACCGTTAATTTATTTATTTATTTATTTATTTATTTTTTGTAATTGTAAAAAACGTTAGTAGAGGGTTTAGGGTTTTAATTTAAACATTCGAATATTAATCTTTATCTTTGAACACGGGAATTATGCATTTATATTGCTTTGAATATTGTGATTTGTTGATGTAATGAAACTATTCATTTTGGTGTTGATGATTGTGTTTTTAGTTGTTTATGAATATTATGGAATTATGCATTTATATTGCTTTGAATATTTTGAGTTGGGGAGATGTAATGAAACTATTCCTTTTGTTGTTGATGATTTATTGATTATGCTTTAAGTTGTGTATGAATGTTATGGAATTATGTATTTATATTACTTTGAATATTTTGATTTGGAGAAGTAATGAAAATTTGAGTTGTGCATGAATATTATTTGATTGTTGAATATATTTTTTTTGAGATTTTATTGGATAATATTATTTTTTTTTAAAATAGGAAAAAATGTTAACGGGTTAGGCCAAAACCCGTTAACCGGACCGTTAACTAACGGTTAAACCGTTAACCGGACCGTTTCAAACGGTCCGGTTAACGGTTTGGGTTTTTAGGCTTAACGGGTAAACTGATTTTTAAAAAACCGGCCCGTTGGGCCAAAAACCCGGACCGTGAACAGCCCTAATCATGACATAGGCAGGCTCAAATGTTTCATTAATAGATCCAACAATGCAACATCTAGATGTATTTCAAGGTACTCTAGTTAGTCCTAAACTTGATTTTCCTGAGTTCACCGGAGAAAATGCGAGGTAATGGATGATAAAATGCAACGGATATTTGAATTAATGCCGAGTACTTCTGATAATCAGAAGGTTACCTTGGCTACTTTATATTTCAAATGAAAAGCAGCCCTGCGGTACCAAAGTTATGATAAAATGCACTAGAGTCTTTGGTATGAGCTGAAATGAATTTATGAGAGAAATATCATCTTGTATGAGGGAATTAAAGGAGACAAATTTATTATGTGAGTTTAATGGATTGAAACGAAAAGACACATTGAGTGAAGTTATGGAGAAGTTTGAAGAGTTAAAAATCCTATATGGCTATTGTGTCTAATGGTGAGCAGGTGAAGTTCCAAGAACTGGTACCAGGTTGTTGTTGTATTGTATGATGTGTGTGTTAAAATTAGTTTTTAGGGATCCCATTGCAAGTGTAAAGCAAGTGTTTAAATTTTATAAAAACTCGTATGCTGTTAACTAGAATATTCATCGAAGCTATGCGCAGAAAACGAATTTGAACTTGTAATCAAACATTATTATGTGAGCCAGTTTCACATAACCAGCTCATGAAGTATTACACCATAAATAATAGGTTGAGAGGACAGTCATGAACCTTATATTTCCATTTACTTAATCCTTTCATCCACCTAAGCTGAAACTAAACCAGCATCATCATCATTTATATAATGAACCATGAACAGGATCATGTATGTTAAGACTATTAACTTATACTTTAATTTCATTTTGTTACTAAAGTTAGAAAAGAGTTAGTTAAGGACATTCACTCCTGATTATCTTCTAGAAATATCCCTCCATTGTTCAAGAATGAAATTACTGCTAAACCTGCAGCAACTCTAATGGCAAATTCTCAATTGCAAACACTCTGTTTCATTCTATTTTTCACTTCCTTTATTCTTACAACAACTGCAAAAAATCAAAATAAGCTCGTTCTTCGGCTCATCCACCGTGACTCTGTTCTATCTCCATTGCACAATCCAGAAATCACAACTGAAGATAATGCTCTAATGACGGATGAAGGCTCTTTCCCTTCGGATGACATTAGAGCTCCATTATCACCAGAACCAAGAGGCATCACTTTCTTGGTTAATATTTCAATAGGTGAACCGCCAGTTCCGCAGCTTTTAGTCATGGATACTGGAAGTCCACTAACATGGATTTGCACCAGCTGCGCTCCTCAATGGAACCCTTTGTTCGTTCCTAAACAATCATCGACTTATAAAAACATTTCATGTTTCTTTCCATATGATTGTAGTAAATTCTTTGATCATGCTCATTGTCAACAACAAATGCAATGTACTTACCGTTTAGATTACGCAGATCAATCTAGCAGCCAGGGTTTACTTGCCTCTGAGAAGTTCACGTTCAAGACATCATCAGGAGGAATAGCTGAAGTTTCTGATGTAGTGTTTGGTAATGGACTTGAAAACCGTGGAAACGTGGTAACCGTAAGTGGGATTCTTGGACTTGAACGTCTTGACCAACAGTCATTAGTCTCTCGCGTTGGCAACAAGTTTTCGTACTGTTTGGGAAACATTAGTGATCCTTATTACATGTACAATCAGTTGATACTAGGTGATGGAGCGATATTTGAAGGCTCTTCGACTCCCATGAAGTTTAAATACGGTCACTATGTTGTGAAGCTTGAAGGGATTTACGTGGGACAGAAGCAACTTACTATCGACACACAAGAGTTTGATTACAACGTCGTGATCGACTCTGGATCCACAATATGTTTGCTTCAGAGAAGTGGATTCGATGCACTAAAGGAAGAAGTGGAGAGGTTAATGGAGGATTTCTTGGAGCCAGCACATGTTAGTAACAGCGGCGAACGTCCTTGCTATCGCGGGAACTTGGTGAGAGATCTTAAGGGATTTCCAAATGTGAGTTTGAAGTTTGCAGGAGGAGCTGAACTGGATTTGGATGTTGAAGGGTTGTTCAAAAGAGTGAATGATAATATTTTTTGCATGGCTGTTGGTGTTTCCAAAGATGATTTAAACATCATAGGAATATATGCTCAGCAGTACTACAATTTTGGCTTTGACTTGGATGCAATGAAGATTAGCTTTCAGTGTATAGAATGTCAACTTCTTGAGTAATGTTCAATGACCTTTATTCGTTGATCAATTGCTGTGTTAAAGTTATGTCAATACTTACATTGAATGAAAAATAGTAAAATGCAGCTATAAATCTCTTATAATACCAGCATCTAAAAGTATATAGCACAAGAGGATGTCAAAGTTATAACCTCTTTCATACAAAGGCTACATTCTTACATACTAAAGAGCAGCTAAAGTACAAGCTTCCTCCTCTAGTAATCAGAAGAAAGATTTAAGTAATAATAGTTATTTCTCTCAAGAAAACAAGTCAAATTGGTAAAATTTTATGTCTACTTACAAATCAAAAAGAAAAAAGGCAGCTTAAGAGCAGCTCTAGGATCCACATGACCACTTCCGTAGTATTACTTATGGTTGCTATCCGTTTTCTAATTAAAAGGCATACCCCAGACGGTCATTGAGAGAAATAATATATAATAGGGATAAAAACATTAAATCTCCGAATAAAGGCTCGATTACATTATGCCCCCCTATTCTATTTTTTTGGGAACATGCCCCCTATACTATTCAAAAATAACTAGTTTGCCCCCTAAAACCTAATCCAACGGCAACAAATGCGGACAAGTGTCCAAATCCAATGGTGAAAAAAATGATTCAAGGGGCAAAGTGGTTATTTATACATAGTACATGGGGCAAGTTGTCAAAAATAAAAGGATAGGGGGCAAAGTACAACATGGGGTTAAGTACAAGGGGTTTAACGATATTATCCCTATATAATATATCAATTAAACTTAGATTCAAAGATTAAACAGATTATAGATCTTTCAAACTTGTAACCGATGTTTCAAAATATCTATGCTTTAAATTTTAATTAATAAATATAAAATAATAAACTCAGTTATATGTAAGAATTGAATGAAATTATTTTGACTTAGTTTTAATTCTTCTAAAAAACATTGTTACTTTAATCTATAGATTTAAATAATAGGATAAAAGCGTTAAACCCTCTATACTTTACCTCATGTTGCATTTTGCCCCCTATTCTTTTAATTTTTGCAACTTGCCCCTTGTACTATGGATAAATAAGCACTTTGCCCCCTTAGTCATTTTCTCACCGTTGGATATGGACACATGTCACCATTTTTTGTCGTTGGATTTGGACTCGGGGGGGCAAAGTGCTTCTTTTTCTTTTTCCATAGTACAAGGGACAAGTCGCCAAAAATAAAAGGATAAGGGCAAAACGCAATCGGGACATAGTATAGGAGGTTTAATGCTTTTATCCCGAAATAATATTATGCAAACTTTATATAACAGTGCATCGACACCCCATGAAACATAATAGTCATATCAAGTTTACCTCCAGTTATATACTAATGACGCATACTCTCCCTCCTGGGATCGTACCCGTCCACGTGGCCTAATCCTCTGACCTCATCCCGCCTCACTCCCCCCTTTTTTCTCGCTCGACACCCGAACCCAGGTATCGACCCCCTTCTACCCCCGCACCTTCATTAAATACTTATTATATCCTATGCTGTGTGTATTCCCCGAGGGGGGTCGAACCCCTCACATGCAGGCGTATGTCACCTACTCATCAACCAGTGGCGACCGTCCCTCTTCCCCAACCAGAAGGAAGGGTCGGACGTCAGAATCGACGTCACATTCCACTCGCCCGGATGCGTGTCCTCCTCCCATGGCTCGACCGCCCCGCTTTCCCAATGAAAAGCATTGGTTCGGAAGTTATAAGGTGTAACCGGAGCATGCCGTGCACCGAGGGTAGCATGCAGGCACCACGTGCCCTACTCTACAAGGGTACTCAAGTACCCTATTACCCTCGGACGAGCATGCACGAGGACACGTGCTCAGGGGGTCGGACGTCAGAATCGACGTCACACTCCACTCGCCCGGATGCGTTGTCCTCCTCCCAGGGCTCGACCGCCCCGCCTCCCCAATAAAGAGCGTTGGTTCGGAAGTTATAAGATGTAACCGGAGCATGCCGTGCACCAAGGGTAACATGCGGGTACCACGTGCCCTACTCTACAAGGGTACTCAAGTACCCTATTGCCCTCGGACGAGCATGCACGGTGACACGTGCCCAGGGCCAAATTACACTTATAACCTCACCTTTGCCCTATAAATAGGGAGGCGGGTCAGTTGCAAAAGAGGAGGGCGATCACACAACAGAAAGAGCCAACTCAACTCAGCACAACACACTCCTCCCGCCGAAATCACTGATCCCGATATAGGTAGAGAAAGAGAAGAGCCCCACCTGGGAAGAGTGAGCAGTCAGCGCAAGCGGAGAAGGTCGGAAGAGTTCAAGATACAGCCAAGGAAGCAGTTTGAAGGGAGATCGTGCGAACGGAGCCCGAACCCCCAAGGGTCGTGGATAGTTGCGGAGCAGCTGGGAGCTTACCCGAGTCCAGGTGCATCTTGAGCCGAGACCGACGTGCGAACAGCTCCGGTGACGAGCGCAGGCCGGAAGAGGGGGCGTCATCATATACCATTACATTTCCACCCACTTATACTTTTAATTTGACTTGGGACAAAATTGAAAGATTAATATAAGGTCATGGACATGATGTTAGTTTCTGGACTGGTCATTGTAATTTGTCAAACTTAAACTTAAGGGGAGGTCTCTGTTATTACATCAAACCTTAGGGTGTGGCTCTAATTATCCTTTACGTGTATATATATATATATATATATATATATATATATATATATATATATATATATATATATATATATGTGTGTGTGTGTGTGTGTGTAAATGTTGGTTGACATATCCATATATCTTTTGAAGCTTATTAAAGGAGTTTTTGCCAATTCTTATGGAACTAGTTTATTGACTTTTGCTCCTTCACAAACATTTTTCAAATGTTTGCAACACTAATTTGTGCTTTTACTTGGCTTTGAAAAAAAAAAAGAAAGCCAAGAAACATGGTCTGTGATACTTCTCACTGTAAAAGTATTTTTCTTACTTCTTTTTTATGTCAATTAGAAGCAATGATGACACTATAATTAATTCCTAAAAATTATTTCAAACACTTTCAAAAATGTTTCTTACTTTAAGTAACCCTTTAAGATATATTGCAAACACTATCTATTTCTAATTTTAAGCCACTTAAAATAACTCTAAGTAAGAATTTAAAGAAAATTCTTTCTGTAAGTTTTTGTGAAAACCACCTAAGACTTTTAGGCATCTATAAAGAATATTTCTGGGGAAATACTTTCCCCATTTTGCATACTCCAGCTTAATATATAGTTGTAAATCTGTTGTTATATTTCATCTTATATTATATCCACGTGATATTGCACACCAAACATAACATGTCATTTCAAGTACACTAATTTAGTGAGCATGATTTTTTTTTCTTTGCTTACATTAAAAGCCATATAGAAAGGCCTGTAGCATTTCCTGGTCGAATGAAATGGAAGATTGCTAAAAGATTTTAGTACAACCATGAGTTTCCTGTAAAACAACATAGGAAGTTTTATATCATTGTCATCAAGCATCTTTGTTAATGAAATTGGGCTATAAACAATAACATGCATGCACATAAAATAAGCTTAGTGAATGTACATATTATGTTGAATGTGTTACAAGCGTGAGAAAAGACATGTGTACAATGAAGACATTAGTAGCAACAAATTAGGTGTGGTTCCAATCATCAAGATGTATAAAAATCACAAAGAATGAATTAAAAAAGTTCATGTGTGCGAGTCGATGTGGTTAGCGTTTTGTTGTCTATCTCATTTAAAAATAGGGATCACAAAATTATATATATATATATATATATATATACAGATTACCTGTGAGTTAAATCCTTTTTGGGGGGAGATGATGTAGAGTGAGCAAAATATTTAGTTACATAATAATTACTCATTATTTACTACTATACACATTTCACTTAATCACTCGTATTCCTTTTTAATACATGTTAATAATTAGCAAATAATTGGAAACTTAATTAAAACATTCTCTTGAGATTAAGAAGTTATCTTCCCTTCGTATAAAGATAGTAACTGTGTGAATAAGCTACTGCATAAAAATATAATAAATCACTTTAATTTCAACATTTCCTTTTTCATGGTTTTGGTCTAAATCTATTTTTACACTCGGAAACTTCAACAATTTATTTTTTTCTGCTGAAACTTATTGCAAGTTAAGTGACTTCGATTTTATTATTTTGTATAAAAAACATACATGATGATGTACTAATTATTACTATTAGAGATTAAATGCATTTCAAAGGTAGGAAATTTTAGCATAGATCATGACAAAAAATCATATTTTTTAGTGAACATTCTAAATATCTTAAAAGTTGTTCCTAAACAAGGCACATATTCCTAAAATTAAAATATCTCGTTAAACTCAACCATCTTTTAGCTTCGAATACAAGCTTTGGACTTCTTCAAAAACCGCACACATGTCCAGAACATCTTTACTAGGATCATAAATTTCCATAAGAAATTTCGCAGAGGTGGAGAGGAAACAATTTGTGATATCCAGCATTTGTGGAATATGAAGATTTTAGTCCTATCATTTTTTGAATAATTAATAATATTCTACGCGTTTTTGAAGTAATTATGGTATTAAACTTTGACTTTCTTTGTACAAATTTTTAATGCATCTAGTAATTTACTTACAAGTAATATTTAT
This sequence comes from Misopates orontium, assembly GCA_946800315.1. Lineage (NCBI taxonomy): Eukaryota > Viridiplantae > Streptophyta > Magnoliopsida > Lamiales > Plantaginaceae > Misopates > Misopates orontium. The sequence goes on along the minus strand of OX326950.1, from coordinate 6,825,100 downwards.
TATTTTATACATAGACTAGATAATATTTCCATTTTACTACAAATTGGTAAGAGGAATGTTTTAATTAAGTTTTTTAAGATGCCGCAAATAATTGATAGGTATCTGAAAAACAAATCAACTTAACAATCAATTTAAAATGAGTATAATAGTAAAATAAAAATGAATTGGTTTGTAATTAGGAACTTTGCTAGTATATATCACCTCCTTTTTAGGCCTTTCACTCTCAATGCATTTGCAAGTGTGAAGCAAATATTTAAATTGTTATTAAAACTCTTATGCTGTCAACTAGAATCATCCAAGCTATGCACAACGAATTTGAACGTGTAATTGAACATTATATGAGCAATTATTGCACCATGCAAATATAATTAAGAGGATCCAATTACAGGCATGAACCTGAAATTTCCATTTACTAAATATTGATATCATACATTCTCTGGAATCAAGATTTGACATTTAACATTAGATGAAATAAGATAAATTAGAATTAATATTTATTGTTTAAGATAATAGGATAAGTCAAAGACATTATTATTAGATCAATGTCATTATCTTCAACTATGTAGTATTTAAATTTATAACTCTTCCTCATTCAATGATTAAAGAAAGACATTGAATATCATTTAATATGGTATCAAATCTAAGTTTTTTTTAAGAAAAAAATCGAAGAAAAAGAGGTCTTGTGGACAAACCTTTAATATGAAAATGTAAAATAGTACAAATTGTTGTAGAATCAGGATTTGGTATTTATCATTTAAGATAGGATAAGCGAAAGGTATTACTATTAGATGAGAAATTCACTGCCATCGTCTGCAACTATATATGTACTATTTAAATTCGTTATACGTCCTCATTTTGTCATACAAGAACTATGAAGATTTCATATTTTAAAATTTAACATGGCATCAAAGCTAAGCTAAAATAAAAAATAAAAAAGGTCTTGTGGCAAAATCCTAAATACCATGTTAAAATGTAACTGGAGAAAATATCGGTGTGTATTTCTTATTCTTAAATAATGAAGTTGCACACATGCATACTTATAGTACAGATCAAAATCAAATATTGAATCGCAACATAAATGTAAAAGTAAATTAGAAGTTGTAAGCCTTCAATTCCAATGATAGCTGAGATACTTCCATTCTTATGTTGACTAGTTGTTGGATCTTCAGTTGATATGATTAGTGTGTTTATTTTGACCAAATAACAACACTTAATCCCTTCATCCACCTAAGCTGAAACTAAAAATCATCATCATCGTATAATGAAACACGAATAAAATTGATCAGTTGTATGACATATAACATACACTTAAGGATAAATTACAACAAACACCCAACCTACGAAAATGAGCGAAGTACTCCCAATTTTATTGAAAAATGTACAAACTCCCTTTTGAGGCCAAATCCGACAAGCGAAATGTATACACGTGTCAATGGAACAGTTGATCAACGACCTACAAGGCATTTCATACAAGTTTTAAAAGTGGGACACTTCGCTCATTTACATAAGTTAAGTTGAGGGGTTTGCAGCATTTTACCTTATACTTTAATATCATTTCGTAACTTAAGTTAGAGAAGGGCTTTTTAAGATCATTCCCTCCTGATTATCTTCTATAAATACCAAACCATTTTTCAAAGTTGATCAAACTTATAGCTAAACCTCCAGTAACTCTAATGGCAAATTCTTACTTGCAAATACTCTGTTTCATACTTTCTTCCATCCTTACAACAACTGCAAAAAACCAAAATAAACTCGTTCTGCGGCTCATCCACCCTAACACGATTCTATCTCCATTTTACAATCCAAAAACCGCCACCGAAAGCAATGCAATAATGACTGATGCAGGCTCTTTCCCTTCAGATGACATTAGAGCTCCATTATCACCAGAACCACCACAAGGCATCACTTTCTTGGTTAATATTTCAATAGGCGAACCGCCAGTTCAGCAGCTTTTAGTCATGGATACTGGAAGTCCGCTAACATGGATTTGCACCAAGTGCAAGCCTCAAGGGAACCCTTTATACGTTCCTCAACAATCGTCGACTTACAAAAGTGTTTCATGTTTCTATCCGTATGATTGTAATTACTTCTTCGATCATACTCAATGTCGAGAAAAGCATTGTACTTACCGTTTAGATTATGCAGATCAATCAAGCAGCCAGGGTTTACTTGCCTCGGAGAAGTTCACGTTCGAGACATCATCAGGAGGAATAGCTGAAGTTTCTGATGTGGTGTTCGGTAATGGACTTGACAACCGTGGAAACGCGGTTAGCGTAAGTGGGATTCTTGGACTAGAACGTCTTAACCAACATTCGTTAGTCTCTCGCGTTGGCAACAAGTTTTCGTACTGTCTAGGAAACGTTAGTGATCCTTATTACATGTACAATCAGTTGATTCTAGGTGATGGAGCGAAATTAGAAGGCTCTTCGACTCCCATGAAGTTTAACTACGGCCACTATGCTGTGAAGCTTGAAGGAATTTCTGTGGGACAGAAGCAACTTATTATCGACAAAAAAGAGTTTGATAACAACGTTGTGATCGACTCTGGAACGACATATACTTTTCTTCAGAGAAGTGGATTCGATGCACTAAAGGAAGAAGTGGAGAGGTTAGTGAAGGGTTTCTTGGAGCCTGCACATGTTAGTAACAGTGGCGAACGTCCTTGCTATCGCGGGAACTTGGTGAGAGATCTTAAGGGATTTCCATATGTGTTTTTGAGTTTTGCTGGCGGAGCTGAACTGGCTTTGAGTGTTGAAGGATTGTTTAAAAGAGTGGATGATAATACTTTTTGCATGGCTGTTGATGTTTCCACAGATGATTTGAACATCATAGGAGTATATGCTCAGCAATATTACAATGTTGGTTTTGACTTGGATGCAATGAAGATTAGCTTTCAGAATATAGATTGTCAACTCCTTGATGAGTAGTATAAAATGTCAAATTATAGTGTTAAAGACATGTGATGACTAGATCTACAATATTTTGTCTTAATTACAGAAACACTAAATCACTTGGAGGAATAATAGAAAGATACAATTACACTAAATCAATTATTATACCAGCATTATAAAGTACAGCACAAAAGGATGTCAAAGCTATAAACCTTTTTCATACCAAGGTGAAATTCTTGTGAACAGAGAATAATAAGGCATTCCACCATACTATAGAACACCTAAAGTGAAAACTCTAGTAATCAGAAGAAATTTATAAGCTTACTCCTCATGCTACTTATCTCCACATATATATAATATAACTTTTGGACAAATTTGAATCGTAATTAAACATTATGAGAGCTAGTTTCACATAGCCAGCTCATGAAGTATTATACCATTAATAATAGGTCCAGAGGATAGTCATGAACCTTAAATTTCCATTTACTTAATCCCTTCATCCACCTAAGCTGAAACTAAATCATCAACATTTATATTATGAAACATGAATACAGTCATGTCTGTTAAGATCATATAACTTATACTTTAATTTTATTTTGTAACTAAAGTTAGAAAAGAGTTAGTTAAGAACGTTGCCTCCTGACTATCTTCTATAATATCCCTCCATTGTTCAAGAATGAAATTACATTTAAACCTGCAACAACTCAAATGGCGAATTCTCAGTTGCAAACACTTTGTTTCATTCTATCTTTCACTTCTTTTATTCTTACAACAACTCCAAAAGATCAAAACAAACTCGTTCTCCCGCTCATCCACCATGACTCAATTCTATCTCCATTTCACAACAACAAAATAACCACTGAATATAATGCTATAAAGATTGATAAAAGCCCTTTTCCACCAGACGACATTAGAGCTCCATTATCACCAGAACCAAAAGGTATCAGTTTCTTGGTTAATATTTCAATAGGCGAACCGCCAGTTCCACAGCTTTTAGTCATGGATACTGGAAGTTCGTTAACATGGATTTGCACCAACTGCGCTCCTCAATGGAACCCTTTATACGTTCCTAAACAATCATCGACTTACAAAAACATTTCATGTTTCCATCCATATGATTGTAATGAATTCTACGATATTGCGGAGTGTCAAGGACAATCGCAATGTTCTTACCGTATAGATTACGCAGATCAATCGAGCAGCCAGGGTTTACTTGCCTCAGAGAAGTTCACGTTCAAGACATCATCAGGAGGAATAGCTGAAGTTTCTGATGTAGTGTTTGGTAATGGACTCAAAAACCGTGGAAACGTGCTTCTCTTAAGTGGGGTTCTCGGACTTGAAAGTCTTAACCAACATTCGTTAGTCTATCGCGTTGGCAACAAATTTTCGTACTGTATAGGAAACATGAGTGATCCTTATTACATGTACAACCAGTTGATACTAGGTGATGGAGCGATATTCGAAGGCTATTCGACTCCCATGATGTTTGAAAATGGCCACTATGCAGTGAAGCTTGAAGGGATTTCTGTAGGACAAAAGCAACTTACTATCAACAAAGAAGAGTTTGATTTCAACGTTGTGATCGACTCTGGAGCGACAATGACTATGCTACGAAGAAGTGGATTCGACGCACTAAGGGAAGAAGTCGAGAATTTAATGGAGGATTTCTTGGAGTCTGCCTATGTTAGTGACAGCGGCGAACGTCCTTGCTATTACGGAAACTTGGTGAGAGATCTTAAGGGATTTCCTAATGTGAGTTTGAGTTTTTCTGGAGGAGCTGAACTGGTTTTGGATGTTGAAGGGTTGTTTAAAAGAGAGGATGATTATGTTTTTTGCATGGCCGTTGATGTTTCTAGAGATGATTTGAACATCATAGGAGTATATGCTCAGCAGTACTACAATGTTGGTTTTGACTTGGATGCAATGAAGATCAGCTTTCAGTGTATAGAATGTCAACTTCTTGAGTAGTATTCAATGACCTATATATATTTTTCTTCCTACGCATAGAAGTTTCCTTTCATTGTGGCTGATCAATTGAAGGAAAAATAGTAATATGCAGCTACCATAAATCTATTATTAACCAGAATTCATTTAGTACGACACAAAAAGATGTCAAAGTATCAAACTTGTTCATACAAATTAAGGCTACTTTCATACAATTAATGTGAACGGGGATAATAAGGTGAGAGATGTTAAGGCTAAATTCAAAACTCTAAAGAGAACAAAACAAGTAGGTATAAATTGATGTCTAGTTATATATCAAAAAGAGAGAAGGCAGCTTAAGAGCAGCACTGGGATTCACATCACCACTTCATAGTATTACTTTTTGTTGCTATTTGTTTAAAAGGCATACCCCAGACGATCATTGAGAGGAATAATATCTAATATACAACGATAACTCAAATCAATTAAACTTTGATTCAAGGCTTAAAGAGATTTTAGGTTTTAAAAACTTGTAGCCAAAGTATACATCAAAGTTTAAATTTGCTTAAAATTTCAATTAATAAATACTAAACTCATTTATGTGTAAGAATTGAACAAAATTATCTTTATTTAGTCTTATGTTCTAGTAAACATATTTAGTTTTCTCTTAAGATTTAGAATAATATTTTTATTATGCAAACTTTGTATAATATTGCATCTACACCCCATGAAAAAAAAAATTAATTCCTAAAAATTATTCTTATTGGATAGCTCTTTAAGATATTTTGCAAACAATGTCTACTTTTTATTTTAAGCCACTCGATGTAACTTTAAATAAAAGTGTAAAAAAACTCTTTTTATAAGTTTTTGCAAACACCCCTAATACTTAGTTATCTATAGAAAACATAGTTGGGAAAATACTTTCCACATTTTGGATGTACTCCAGCATACTATATAGTTATATTTTATCTTATATTAAGTTCTCATGCTATATATTGCTCGTCAAACATAACATGTCATTTCAATTACACTAATCTAATTAGCATAATGTTGTTTGATTGCTCAACATTCACAGCTATATATATAGAAAGACATGTCTGGTAGCATTTCGACTAGTTGGATGAAATGTAAGATTGCTACAAGATTTTTGTACAACCATAACTTTCCTTTAAAACTAAAGAGAGTTTTATACCACTGCGACCTTGCTACATGGTTTTGAACATTGGGCTATTAAACAATATCACGTTAAAATAAGTTTACTAAATGAACATGCTATGTTAAATGTGTTATAAGCAGAAGAAGACGCGATGTATACAATGAAGACATTAGTACCCAATACCCATCATCAATACGATATACGAAAATGACTAAGAATGATTTAGAAGAATTCATGTGTGCTATTCGACATGATTCCAGTTTGGTTTTCTATCCCGTTTATTTGGTATCACAAACTTGTTTATATATATATATATTACCTGCAAGTTAAAACATGACTAGAGATTTTGGATACTGCTGGCTAAGAATCCTAGTATATACATTGCAGTATCCATTTCTGTTGGTTCTGTCTTCTACAACGTCGGATCGAATTGTCACGCTATTCTTGCGAGGGGATCATGTAGAGGATTTGTATCAGGTTTTATGACATTCATGACGATTGGAGGCCTCTCATCATTCATTGAAGAAATGAAGGTTGAGAAGGCGCTCAAGTCACAACACTGATCTTCATCGTGTAGATTGGAATTTCAAGATGACAATTATATTGTAGCTGACACTTTTTATCTCATTTGATTGTACGACGATTTGTATAGGCTCTTGTGGGAGCAAATAGTATTCTTTTGTAGTTTGCGATTTGGGACGTGTTAATGTTAGTTATCTTTGCTTTGCTATATCAGGATATCATATTTTTGGGTAATGATTTTTGTGAGAGCAATAGTTTATAGTAATGGGTTTTAATAACTTAGGAATTTAAGTGAACTTTTTTTTTTTTTTTTTTTTTTTAAAGGAAGGCTTCCAGGCAAAAGAAAGAAAAGATGTACATATGCCAACGTTATTTTCATGAATAAATGCAGGCACAATCCTAAAAATCAATCCACAGCGTTTCTAGCATTATTGCCAGCATTCCAAAAAAATAGGTAAAAGTTGCATTACCAACGTTTTTTCCAGCTGTTGGCAAAAGCTGCACCATATGTACCAACGAAACAAAGAGATGTTGGCATATGTTTTGCCCACACCGGTTCTGCCAACACCAGCGTTCTTATAAAACGCTGGTACGGTTACCTGCATTTTAAAACGCTGGTAACGCCCTTGAAAATTTGTAGTGTCTTTTTTTGGGTTCTAGATACATTTGCAAGTGTAAAGCAAACATATTAAAATGTTATTAAATTTCTTATGCTGTCCGGATAATCATCCAAGCTATGGGCAAACAACATAATTTAAACTTGTAATTAAACATTGTATAAGCAATTATTACACCATAATAAATCGGATCCAATTACAGTCATGAACCTGAAATTTCCATTTTCTAATATTGGTGTCATACAATATCTGGAATCAACATTTAATATTTGAATATTAGATGGGATAAGTAGGATTGATATTTATTGTTTGAGATAAAAGGAAAAGTCAAAGTTATTATTTTTAGCTCGATAATGTCATTTTCATAGGTTGATCAATGACTTTAGGGGCATTTCACACAAGTTATAAAAGTTGGGTCCACTTTGCTCATTTTCATAAGTTGAAGAGCATTTTGCCATGGATAGATTGAGGGGTTTGCCGCATTTTACCTTATACTTTTAATATCATTTCATAACTCAAGTAACAGAAGAGCTTTTTAAGATCATTCTCTCCTGATGATCTTCAATAAATACCAATCCATTGTTCAAAACTGAAACTTACAGCTAAACCTGTAGTAAACTGATGGCAAATTCTCACTTGCAAATACTCTTTTCCATTCTATTTTTCATTTCTTTTGCTCTTACAACAACTGCAGCAAATCGAACCAAGCTCGTTCTCCGGCTCATCCGCCATGACTCTGTTCTATCTCCATTTCACAATCCAAAAATAAAAACTGAAAATAATGCAACAAGGCCTGATGCAAGCTCTCTCCCTTCAGATGATATTACAGCTCATTTAACACCAGTATTGAAAGGTGCTACTTTTCTGGTGGAAGTCTTAATAGGCGAGCCTCCGGTTCCACAGCTTTTAGTCTTGGATACTGGAAGTCCAATAACATGGATTTGCACCAACTGCAATACTGAATGGAACCCTTCTTCATACGTTCCCAAACAATCATCGACTTACAAAAATATTTTATGTTTCCATCCCAATGATTGTAATAACTACTTCGGTTCTGCTGAGTGTGGACAAAATTCGCAGTGTTCTTACCATATATATTACGCAGATCGATCGAGCAGCCACGGTGTATTTGCTTCGGAGAAGTTCACGTTCGGCACATCATCAGGAGGAATAGAACAAGTTTCTGATGTTGTGTTCGGTGTTGGACTTGACATCCGTGGAAACGCGCGAGTGTTTACCGGAGTTCTTGGACTTGAATATGTTAACCAACATTCATTGGTCTATCGCGTTGGGAAGAACAAGTTTTCGTACTGTATAGGAAACATGAGCGATCCTTTATACATTTACGATCAGTTGATACTGGGTGATGGAGCGATACTTGAAGGCTCTTCGACTCGCATGAGGTATAAATACGGCCACTACGTTGTAAAGCTTGAAGGGATTTATGTGGGACAGAAGCAACTTACAATCAACAAACAAGAGTTTGATTACAACGTTCTGATCGACTCTGGATCGACATATACTTTTCTTCAGAGAAGTGGATTCGATGCACTGAAGGAAGAAGTGGAGAAGTTATTGGGGGATTGGTTGGAGCGCGCTAGAGACGACGGTGAACGTCCTTGCTATTACGGGAACTTGGTAAGAGATCTGCAGAGATTTCCACATGTGAGTTTGAGGTTTGCTGGGGGAGCTGAACTGGTTTTGGGTGTTGAAGGGTTATTTAGAAGAGTGGACGATTATATTTTTTGCATGGCTGTTGAAGTTTCAAGAGGTGATTTGAACATCATCGGAATATATGCTCAGCAGTACTATAATATTGGTTTTGACATGGATACAAAGAGGATCAGCTTTCAGCATATAGATTGTCAACTCCTTGATGAGTAGAATTCAATATATAGAATGTCAAATTGTAGTGTTAAAGACATGGATGGCTACATGCACCAATATTTGGTCTAATTACAAAAACAACCCCATGTCCAGATATAGCAATTGAAGGAATAAATAGTAAGATGCAGCTACAATAAATCACTTATTACACCAGCATTTGAAAGTACTGCAGAAAAGGATGTCAAAGCGATTAACCTTTATCATACAATGGCTACTTTCTGACAAAGTGAAGGGTAGAATAATAAGGCATTCCACCATACTATAGAACACCTAAAGTGAACACTCTAGTAATCAGAAGAAACTATGAGCATCATCCTCATGCTACTTATCTCCACATATATATAACTTTTGGACAAAATACATTCAACCTTATGCATCTTATTTTACACGGATCCAAAGAATATCGCCACAGTAAAATTTAGTCTATCGATCATAGCCCATGGCAAAAACAGGGATCCTGACCTTATGTCCTCTACTTCGTTTTTAGGGATCTCAATGTATTTGCAATTGTGTAAAGCAAGTATTTAAGTTTTATAGAAACTCTTATGCTGTCAACTGGAATATTCATAGAAGCTAGGCGCAAACGACAAATTTAAACATTGCGAGAGCCAGTTTCTCATAACCAGCTTATGAAGTATTACACCATAAATAATAGGTCCAGAGGACAGTCATGAACCTTAAATTTCCATTTACTTAATCCCTTCATCCACCTAAGCTGAAACTAAACCATCATGATCAACATTTATATAATGAAACATGAACAGAATCGTGTCTGTTAAGACCATATAACTTATACTATTATTTCATTTTGTAACTGAAGTTAGAAGAGTTAGTTAAGAATATTCCCTCTTGACTATCTTCTATAAATATCCCTCCATTGTTCAAGATTAAACCTGCAGCAACTCCAATGGCAAATTCTCAATTGCAAACACTTTGTTTCATACTATCTTTTACTTCTTTTATTCTTACAACAACTCCAAAAGATCAAATAAACTCGTTCTCCAGCTCATCCACCGTGACTCGATTCTATCTCCATTTCACAATCCAAAAGTAACAACTGAATATAGTGTTATAAAGACTGATAAAAGCTCTTTTCCTTTAGAGGACATTAGAGCTCCATTATCTCCAGAACCAAAAGGTATCAGTTTCTCGGTTAATATTTCAATAGGCAACCTCCAGTTCCGCAGCTTTTAGTCATAGATACTGGAAGTTCGTTAACATGGATTTGCACCAACTGCGCTCCTCAAAGGAAATTTTTTGGAAAAATACTTTCCACATTTTGTATGCTCTCCAGCTTAATATATAGTTGTAAATCTATAGTTATATTTTATCTAATATTAAGTCCTCGTGATATTGCACAGCAAACGTATCATGTCATTTCAGTAACACTAATCTAATGAGCATAATGTTGTTTGATTGCTCAACATTCACAGCTATATAGAAACACATGCCTGGTAGCATTTCGACTAGTTGTTTGAAACGGAAGATTGCTACAAGATTTTTGTACAGCCATAACTTTCCTTTAAAACTAAAGAGAAAGTTTTATATCACTGCTATCAAGCATCCTTGCTACATGGTTTTGAACATTGGGCTATTAAACAATATCACGCTTAAAATAGGTTTACTAAATGAACATGTTATGTTGAATTTGTTATAAGCAGGAGAAGAGACGAGGTATACAATGAAGACATTAGCAACCAATTAGATGTAGTACCCATCATCAAGACGATATACGAAAATTGCTAAGAGTGAATTAGAAGAACTCAAGTGTGTGCTATTCGACATGATCCCAGTTTGGTTGCCTATCCCGTTTATTTGGGATCACAAACCTTGTTTACATATATTACCTCCAAGTGATTTTTTTTTTTTGGGGGGGGGGGGGGGGGTGGGGGGGGGGGGGGTGGGGGTTCTCAACACATTTGCAAGTGTAAATCAAACATTTAAAATGTTATTAAAACTCTTTTATATGCTGTCTGGATAATCATCCAAGCTATGCGAAACCACGACGAATTTAAACTTGTTATTAAACATTTTATGAGCAATTATTACACCCTAATAAATCGGATCCAATTACAGTCATGAACCTGAAATTTCCCTTTTCTAAATATTCATATCGTACAATATCTGAAATCAACATTTAATATTTGAGATTAGATGGGATAAGTAGGATTGATATTTATTGTTTTAGATGATAGGATAAGTCAAAGTTATTATTATTAGATCAATGTCATTTTCATAGGTTGATCAACTACCTATGGGGCACTTCGCTCATTTTCATCGGTTGGAGGATACTTTCCCAAAGACCCTATAGGTTGAGGTGTTTGACGCATTTTACCTTATACTTTTATATCATTTCATAACTCCAGTTACAGAAGAGCTTTTTAAGATCATTCCCTCCTGATTATCTTCTATAAATACCAGCCCATTGTTCAAAACTGAAACTTACAACTAAACCTGTAGTAAAACTGATGGCAAATTCTCACTTGCAAATGCTCTGTTTCATTCTATTTTTCATTTCTTTTGCTCTTACAACAACTTCAGCAAATCAGAGCAAACTCGTTCTCCGGCTCATCCACCGTGATTCTGTTCTATCTCCATTTCACAATCCAAAAATAACAACTGAAAATAATGCAATAATGCCTGATGAAAGCTCTTTTCATTTAGATGATATTAGAGCTCCTTTATCACCGGAACCAAAAGCGTTTTTTCTTTTGGTGAATGTTTCAATAGGCGAGCCTCCGGTTCCACAGCTTTTAGTCTTGGATACTGGAAGTCCAATAACATGGATTTGCACCAACTGCAATCCTGAGTGGAACCCTTTATTCGTTCCTAAACAATCATTAACTTACAAAAATATTTCATGTTCCTATCCAAGTGTTTGTGGTAACTACTCCGATTATGCTGAGTGTGGAGAACATTCGCAATGTTCTTACCATATATATTACGCAGATCTATCGAGCAGCCAGGGTTTACTTGCCTCGGAGAAGTTCACGTTTGTCACATCATCAGGAGGAATAGCAGAAGTTTCTGATGTAGTGTTTGGTAATGGACTTGAAAACCGTGGATACGCGGGTATAATAACTGGGATTTTTGGACTTGAACGTTTTAACCAACATTCATTAGTCTCTCGCGTTGGCAACAAGTTTTCGTACTGTATAGGAAACATAAGCGATCCTTATTACATGTACAATCAGTTGATACTAGGTGATGGAGCGGTACTTGAAGGCTCTTCGACCCCGATGACGTTTAAAAGTGGCCACTATGCTGTGAAGCTTGAAGGGATTTATGTAGGACAGAAGCAACTTACAATCAACCAACAAGAGTTTGATTACAACGTTGTGATCGACTCTGGAACAACATATACTTATCTTCAGAGAAGTGGATTCGATGCACTAAAGCAAGAAGTGGAGAAGTTATTGGGGGATTGGTTGGAACGTGCTAGAGACAGCGGTGAACGTCTTTGCTATTACGGGAACTTGGTGAGAGATCTTAAGGGATTTCCATACGTGACTTTGAGTTTTACCGGGGGTGCTGAACTGAGTTTGAGTGTTGAAGGGTTATTTATAAGAATCGACGATTATATTTTTTGCATGGCTGTTGATGTTTCTAGAGGTGATTATAACATCATAGGAGTATATGCTCAGCAGTACTACAATGTTGGCTTTGACTTGGATGCGATGAAAATCAGCTTCCGAGGTACAGAATGTGAACTCCTTCAGTAATACTCATGTATAGAATGTCAAATGCTGTGTTAAAGGCATGAGATGATTTTATCTACCAATATTTGGTCTAATTACAGAAACACCCTCATCTTAGATATAGCAATTGAAGGAAAATTAGTAAGATGCAGCTAACATAAATCACTTATTAGTTATTACACCGTCATTTAAAAGTACAGCACAAAAGGAAGTCAAAGCTATTAACCTTTTTCATACAAAGGCTACTTTCTTACAATGTGAATGGGAATAATAAGACATTCCACCATACTATAGAACACCTAAAATCAAAACTCTAGTAATCAGAAGAAACTATAAGCTTCCTCCTCATGCTACTAATCTCCCCATATATATAACTTTTGGATAAAATACATTCAACCTTATGCATCTTATTTCACACGGATCCCAAGAATATCGCCACAGTAAAATTAAGTCTACCGATCATAGCCCATGGCCACAACAGGGATCCTGACCTTATGTCCTCTACTCCCTTTAAGCAAAACCTCGCCAAAACTATAGGTTCCTGTGACTGATCGAACGGTGAGGGTAACGGAGAATTTATTGGAAGCACTGGGTCTTAGTGTCATTGCTGGAGGACTGGTTTCAATAGCTACCGCCGGTGCCATTCTTGCTGTAATAACATAAGTTTCTTCCTCTGCAACATTTGTCACGGTGCGTGTAACTGTTTGAGTTCCCACAAGATGTGAAATTGTGATTGAAGGGGTGTTCAGATTTGATGGGTGACCAAGAGTGTAATTGCAAGGGGTATTTGTGTGATTCTTGATCTCGTTGGAATCAATTCCAGGCGTGGTGCATAAGAATCCCAAGTAGTCTTCATATCCTGGAACCAAATCAAGCAGAACAAAAGTCTAAGTATAATAATAATCAAGTTGGAACTTATTTGATGTCTCATTATAAATCAAATGAAAGAAGGCGGGGGAATATAAGTACCTGCATCAAAAATCAGTCCAGGATCAAGGGCAGCTCTGGGGTTCACATGGCCACTTCCATAGTCGAATGGCGTTGCAGGGACGAGGGAAACGGTCTCTGATCCAGAAAACTGTTGGGCTTGAATAGGTCTCTCTGCCCTGTCAAGAGTTGTTGAGGTAGTCATCAAGGCAGATTTGATAGCTGCAGGACTCCAGTGAGGGTTCTTCTGCTTCAAAAGAGCAGCTATTCCAGCTATGTGAGGTGCTGCCATGCTAGTGCCGGACATCATGGCAAATCCTTCACCTGTTCCAAGCAACAAACTGATCAATACCAGTACTTTTACTAAAATGGGGGTCGACAAATTGATATTGCAAAGATATTACCAACATAGTTTGGTTCATCCGTTCCATTGGGAGACCAAGCAGCCCAAATTAGAGAACCGGGAGCCAGGATATCCGGCTTAAGGATATCTGCCTCTTGAAAACTGTAATCTTTGATGTTAGGTCCTCGAGCAGAGAACACGGCTACTTGTGGTGCAGATTTGTGGAGTATAGGCTGCAGACCTTCCCCGATACTTCCCAATGCCTTGAAGCTCTTTACTCGCCCGGTCCAATCTCTTGGTGTGGAGACATTGTAGTAGTCTATAAGTTCCTAGAAGATTCGAATACAAGAATGATGATTACAGATGAGAACTCAAAAAGCTTCATAGTTTACTAGCTTTGAACCCTTCGCAGTATCATGCCAATGTATAGCTTAAATTTTAAATGCTTAAGAGCTTTGGTTTGTAAGTAATGTTATTTCGTGCTGCTAAAGGTGTAAAAACATTAAATTAGCAACACATAATTTCGTAAAAGAGATCCTTACTTAACACCATCCCACCTCTTGCACCAATAATGTCAATTAACAAGGAGAAAAATTATATCAGTGTTTACCGTTGATTCTCTAACATCGGTGATGAGGATCCCAGGAATACTAACAGGAACAGGATCAAATCTTGTTCCAGGAGTAGCACTTTCAACTACTAGGACAAAGCCAACTGCACCAAGACTCTTGGCAGTTTCAGAGACTTTCTTAATTGAAGCAGTACCAGAGACAAAGTTAAAAGAATAGCCACAGAGCAGAACGTTTCCCTGCACCAAATTTTTGTTCAATACTTCAGGCCGCTGGCAGTCAGAAGGACTAGACTTGGCGAGTGAGGAGTCCAGCAGCACATCATTAGCTGCAACCAACGTAAATGTTCGATTTGCATGTGTAGCAGCTGCAGGTAGAGTGAAACATATAAAATCCACATAAATTTGAGGAATAAGAGATAACCTTGCGAGCAACTTACAGAATTCATTGAGGCACTTTAGAGAAAAAAGGAAAGTAAGATCAAACGCTGAGTTCTAGACAACATCACAGGAAAATAATCTTTATTCAGAAAAATTGGAACTCTATGAGCAGACTTTAACATTTTAGAAAGTCAAGAGAGAAATCCTGAAACGGCTAAGTTTTTTTTTTTTTTTTTTTTTTTTTTTTGGTAAAGATTACATAATTTAAATTTCAAATGCTGTCATCGTGTATCAACTTACGTGACAAACCAATTCCAGATAAAAGTTTCCCATTTCCCAAGGTAAGCTGGTTCTTGTATCTCCGATCATCAACAGCAGCAGCAACAGATGCTATCCACGGGCTGTAAGAGACCATGGTTTTGGCAAAAGGACCTCCATTTCCAGCTGCTTGTACCACAAAAACTCCAGCTTTGACAGCTGAAAGAAGTGTGGCATCAAAAGGGTTTAAGAATGTGGTCTTTGTAGTAGCTGGAGGACTATTAGGGCCCACTGAGAGATTCAGTATATCCACACCATCATGAACAGCCTGTAATAACATACGCACATGAGACAGGTGACTTCCCCAAGTGAACAAAAATGAGCATCTGAGAAATGGATCCTAATTCTTTCTGGTAAATTCAGGTGGTTAATCAAAAGTAAAATAGAATATCTGTGCATAGAAGTGAAACACTAAAAACTGGTTCTGGTCACCAAACTCTATAACCTCAAAACTATTGCATCAAAGAGCTTACTTCTGAGTGATGGATAGACTATTTCAAAGGAGAATGGTGAAGAAACATAAGAAACAGTCACAGAGCTTCCAATCCTACTAACTCAAGAATTTAGCAATCAATCTTTCGTGTACAAAACCACAATATGTGTTGTGTTATTTTAAGATAAAGAAGCTGAAGTCAAATGATGTAGGTTTAAAACTTGACATGTTGAGATTATTTAATTTTCGACATGATCATGCATCACATTTTTAGTCAAGCAGTGCAGTGTCATGTCTAGAAATGCATAACAATCAAAGAAACCATTAGTATCAGAACCTAACTTAATGATATTGATGCAGTCACACAATTACATCAAATCCAGGAACTAATGGTCAGCCCAAAAAATGTTCTAGTTCCATATAATGCTTATAAAGCTGTATCTGCAAATGCAAGGCAACACAACAACCATAGCTTGCCACTAGACATTATTTAAACTCAGACAAACTCTAAAAAATGTTTTGCATGGACTGCAAAACTTTACACACGCAGTTCTAACGCTTATCAGAAAATAAGACATCGGTTCTTATACATCAGAGCATAATAAAGAGAAGCGTTTAGAAAGTAAGTAACACGGTGTCTGCTGTGATACAGACAATGTCACAGAGACAGGGCTGATTACACCAATAGCATCTTGGTCTTCCTATCTGCATATTTCATTTGACCTTTTTGTTCATAAACATGCTATGTTGGATCCTCTCACAAAATTGAAGATCTCGGTTCAAAAAGTATGCATGATTATGAGTCACTACAAACTAGTTGTGGCAGATATACATCACGATAATTTTTAAACATGCAGAAAACCAGGTTTATTTTCAACGGAGTAGAAACGCAGAGTATCATCATTTTGATACTTCCAGATCAGGATTAAAAGTAGTGGCATACCTGATCGATGGCAGCAACTACATCTGCAACAAACCCACCAAACATTCTATAGAGTGCTTTGTAGACAGCAATTCTGTATTAAGATCAACATATCAACTGTTGGAGAACAGACCTTACAATAATTAAGGAAACGAACCACGAAAGTCTTGTGTCCGGACTTGCAAGTAAATATTACTTGAGCCTTACCTAGCACGGGGAGCCATTCCACTTGCTCTTCCAAATTCGAATCCATGCAACTTCACTGGAATCCCATTATTTCCAGCTGCAATTGCTGCCGTGTGACTGGTATAATATCCCGTTGAAATAAAGTTCACAATCAGAAACAAATGCATTCATAGATTTACAAGCACTAAATCATATCTATATTGAATGAAACAACTGAGGAAGTACGAGCTACAGGTTTCCATAAGATCTAGAAAGTACTTCGGAGTCGAGATTGTAGAGTAAATACAAAAGCAAGTTTACGAGGCCGGTGGAGACCATAAATAAATTGACTCAAGTGGCTAGCTCTAAAAGAACAAAGAGAAAAAGAAAGCTTAATATCCAAAAGGGTATTAGAATGAATTAATAAACTAATATCAATTCAATACATAATTTGTCAATGAAACTTGTTATGGAATGCAGCTGTTACCTTGAATGAGATGCAGTTCTTTCTCAAGAGAACAATATTTGGAAACATTTTTGTAATTTTTAAGTCCATTTCATTAATTCGAAAAGAGCACATGTATTTAAGAAGGCTGTGACATCAATAGAACAAAAACGTTTTCTAAAGTTGGAAACTTTTTCAAAATGATGCAGATAGTTAGTGTAGACCAACATAGATACAATACAGCATCTAACAGACACTAGTGGTGAAGTAGATATTATCATGCACAGCAACTCCTACCTTCCATGTCCGTCGCCATCAAGGGGTGAATCAAAATCAACATCCTGATTAAATGCACCAGCAGTTTTAGCAGCTTCAGCAAAATGTTGAGCTCCAATAATCTTCCCATTACAGAAGTTCTTCTTGGTCTCTGGGTCGACTTCACACTTACCTCTATACTTTGCAACTGGTCCATAAGGATCAGTATTGTGGCTCGCAAAGCTTGGATGGTGAGGATAAATTCCTGAATCCACAAAGCCTATAACAATGTCCTCTCCAGCGCGGTCAAAGCCGCCCCCAGTAGGCCATACTGCAGTTGGAAGCCCCAAAAATTGTGGAGTATGAGTTGTCAGTTTCCTCACTTTCCAATCTCTCTCAACAGACTTCACACCAGGTGCTCGCACAAGCATTTCCGCCTACTAATATGTTGATGGTATAAGGAATCCAAGTAAAAGAACTCAATATTGATCAGCTCACTGCATGAGGGGAAAAAATCAACAGAAGATAAGAGTATAAGAATGTCACCTGCTCAGGAGAAACGTGAACAGCAAATCCATTGATAAGATGGCGGTAGCTGTAGAGTTTTTTGTAGGTGCCTTGGTCAAACAGCATGTCGAGGAGCATATCATGTCTCTTTTCTAGATGGCGGGCATAGGATACAACCATTTCCCTGAAAATGAACCAATAACATACTCAGTTTTTGGAAGTTTAATGTGCAGGCTCTGAATAAGTTCAAACAAAAACACAGCAGCATTTTAAGAGTCATCCATGAACCATTCTTTCCGTTTAAAAAGTCAATTAAAAACTAAACTAACAGAATTAATCATTTGATCATATAACCTACACATCATATATCTATACAAGGGCAACATGATAACATCAACTTGTATCGCTGAAGTATACCGTATCAAGATTACCTCGTTACATCAATCTTCTCATCAGATTCAGACTCCACAGCTGTGGCTTCAAAACCAGCAATACCACCTCTATAACTTATCACAGGCTCCCCTTCAAGTGTCACGATGTAAATCTCCGCTTTCCCAAAAGAAAAGATACGCAATGCTACTAAAACCACAAGAAAACAACTGAACTCCTTGTTCCTCATCCTAGCCAATTCTGATCCAATTCTTGAAACAGCAAATCTGCTCATACATACCAAAACAATTACCATACAAAACCAAAAATCATACTCATTTTCCATAAACCAATACTAACCACATAGGCACAGTTAAAATCCAAAAAAGTAAACTACACGCTTTGGACAAAACAAAAAATATAAATTTTACTACCACATGCTAAAAGCAAATAGTACCACACACAGAGCAAAGTGAAGAAAAAAAAAAGGCTAAAAAATGGAAAATTACCCGCCAAATAGAGAAATAAAGCAACAAATTTGATTATCCAATATGTGAGCTTGAAGTTCAGCTATATACTATTGTTGGTCCTTTTCTTTTGTTCCTTTTTTGTCCCTTGCCCACATTTGCATGTGAATAAACTTACCTACAACACATGCCAGAATACAGTAACAAAAACTACACACAAAAGATACATAAAAAAGTAACCAAAAACAGCAAGCAAAGAATCAATCACCAGAGCATTATCAGTTAGTACAACAAGTTTAAACAAGAACCCATCAAAGATTAATGATAAAGCTAAGATCTTTACTCACATTGATCGAAAAAGAGCTCAAAATAGCTATATTAGCTGCATTTTTAGTCCTTTATTTAGCACAAAACATTGATGAAAATGGGAGCTTAGTTTACTTAAAGTGTGTGTGAGTGGTGAAAAGGTAAGTGTGTGTGAGTGGTGAAAAGGTGTGAGAGTGAGTGAATGACAGTGAGTTAGAGTGGAGGTAGTTAGGGTTGTATAGAATTGATTGATGGTGAAAATTTATTGAATGGGCAGACAAAGGACCGAATGTGGAGGACAGAGGATTATTAGTCTTCATTATTTCATTTTTTTCACTATTTCTTCTAACATTATAAAATTAACAGTGTGGTAAAAGATTTTGGGTGGACCCCACCCTTTTTCTTTATCTTTTCTCTTTTTTACTTTTAATATTTGACTTGGGGCGATGTTTTACTTTTTTCATTGAACGGAAAGACAATGGTATCGAAAATAAAATGGACAATCAAAACGATCACAGTAGTTCGTTACAGAATGATCTCCATCGCAAAAACAAGAGAAAGGGAGATTATAGGTTGTAAGGTTAGATGACTATGAATTCAGAAAGATCAATCGGGCAATGTTATAATCTATGTGGTTAGCATTGCGGTGTACATGTTTGAATTTAGGCAAAAATTAAAATGTCATATTTTGCGAACGGCGAACGCAAGTGGTTTAATGGACCATGGAATTTCACAATGATTGTCAGTAATGGAGCTAATGAGTGAAAGATTATCAAACTCCAGAATAATTAACTCGACTTTAGCTGTGTGAAGAGATTGAGCAGCCAAGAGTAAAGCAAGCGCTTCACCCATGAGTGCATCTTTGAAGAGACGATGTTTTTCAACAACAATGACAACTAAACTTATAATCTCAACTACCTAAAATATGTCACATGAGCTACATGAAAATGTGTAAGAGAACACATACATTTTCTTTCTCTACTTATTTCGATTGAGATTCATTTAGTCTTCAAAATTCATGTTATTTTGTAAGGATTGTATTTATGTTATTTCCTGATAATCTTTGTGTTCTATTTGTTGGTTTTACCGTGTCGTACCAATCTAATTATAGATCTTCCTTTTACATAATTGAAAGATTGTAAGCGATTTTCTCATACCTTATTTCCAATAGGTGTTTGTATGCAATCATTTTAAGATTCTTAAAAGTAAAAATAAATAGCATTTATTACGTCCCAGTAAAATAACTTAATAATATAAAATGATTATTTGTCAAGTGTTTAGTAGTATTTTCTAAGAATTTACTCATCATGTTATAATTAAAGTAGAAAACAACTTGAATTATGAGAAGCACTAGAGATGCATTTTTTTCGGGCTTCTACCTTTTGTAGATTTTCCTTGGACAAACAAAAATGTAACACAGTGATGCGAACACTAAAACTTACTTATGTAAGTCCAAAAACAATAAATGCTTTTCATAAGTGTGTTTTAATATCACTTAGCTGTGAATGCAATGATTATCACTTGGTCCCAAAGTTTAATTACTTCTTAGCTGCGAACATCAATTATCTTAATTGACTGCTTTTATTATGATGGTCAAGTTTTTGGCTATCATAGCACAGAGGCCATCCGATTAGGTTTATGGTGGGCCTTTGGCCAAATTAATAATATGCTTGATTAAAAGGATAATTTTATGCAAATATATGGAAATAAATGGTAATTTCCTTGTGAATAATGAAATGTGTCTATGATTTGTATTTTTTTAGTCAACTTCTTCACTTGAAGAAATTATTTTGTATAATAGATACACAGTGAAGTGGAGCAATCGAAGGTCAAGATAATATTGTTCTCAAGTTATAAACACTTATTTTCTCATAATCTCATTCTACATATATAACCTAATTGTATGCACTACCTCATAACGCAACGATTGAATAAAACTATTCCTCGTTTGGTTAGAGCATATTCAAAACACGGGCTGATTAGATTAACTAAATATGTTAATAAAATTATCGTTTTGGAAACTATGATCGCCTCACGTGGTTCCGAAGACTAAATGGAGATGTAGAGCCACAATTTCTAAAGATTCGGCCATGACTTTGACTATTAATATTTTTTGTTGACATGTAACCGAATAACTTAATATTTAAAAAAGAAAAACACTTAATTGCTACTCTCTTTCTAAGTATATGTTATTTTTCTCACAAGTGGGATCGAAATATAATTTGAATTTATAGAAATGTTACATTTTACATATTTCACTATTAGAAATTAATTATAGTCAACCAAATTTTCATAATCCAATAGCATGCGTCTACCATGTTCCCAGCCCCAAGGATACTTTTGTCTCTTTGATAGAACAGGGGAATTTCAAATGTGCAATTCTTTTCTTTTTTTTCTTTTGATCAAGAAATGTCCAGTTCTTGAAGTGTTACAATTGCTAAGCCACCATTTGAAGCTCGTTCTTTTTAATACTTGGCCTATATGTTTGCATCATTGGACTTGTGTTTTTTAAATTCATCTTTAAACGCAATATGTCCTTTAAGTTGATTTTTAATGCACTACTTATAATGATTTTTTTTTCATATTTTCGTTATGGAGTAAATTTATTTCAAATACCCACACAATAAAGACGCGTCGTACTATTTATTTAACATGGTCATAGAAGACTATAAAAATTCTATTCACGTGAAGATGTAGCACCAACTATTTGGTCAGGTGAACAAGACATTAATTCTAGTCCCATATTTCCTCCACGTACACCAAAAGAAAAAAAAAAATATCTGCGTGTATTAAAGTGAATGGTACAACATATAACTATATTGTTCTCAAAAAAAAAAAACAAAAAAACATATAACTATAGATCCAAATTTTGATTTTCAGTATATTTTTTTTCGCTCTTCGCTAAGCTTTTCTTATGATTTCTTGAAACTTTTTCAACGTGTCTCAGAAGAAAACCATAGATGGACGTCGCAAATTTGGAAAAACTTTTATATTCTATTTCTACAATAGCCAAACCAAAAGGGCTTTTAATATTTTATGTACAGATATTGATCCATAATATATCTTCTTCTAATTTCTTTCTCGATTATATATTGTTTCTTTTTTAATGTAATTATTTATAGCAGACGGTCCCTTTATGAAGTCATGTGAGGATGTTCCTAGCAGAATTGTCGCTATGTTCGAACATCACACGTGATAGATTAGTGAGACCAAAATTTGTGGCAGAAACTGAATTGCAGATTCCAAACATGAGACAACGATAATAACTGAAAAAAATAAAATACTATGATGAAATATTTTAGTGCTAGGTTGGTTATTCAAAAACAATAGGCGCTTTATTAAGGTCCGAGTAATATAAGGACACGTTTCATTTCACTAAATATCAACTCTAATAAATATATGTACCCAAAAAATGTATATTACTAAATCAATAAAATAATTGACTAAATTAGAAATTATTTTAAAGATCAAATGTAATTTACAACGTCAAATTTTAGAGAAATGAGTTTTTATTACAAATTATTCTTTGGTCCCTAAATCTTTCTCACAGATCTTTTCATTTAATTTGTACGTGACCTGCCAACAGATTTGTACTATTGCTCAGTAGCATTACACTGTCTTTGACTCTTCTTGCACCAATCAGTGAATGAAAAGTTTCATCTGTATTAAAGGCAAAAACAGGTGTACTTTTCCTTCACTGCAAATTTGCCCTTTTCGTTAATTTTACCGTGACAATTAAATTATTTATGTGAATATGTTTGCTATAGTTACAAGATGAAATCACGTGATTTAAACATGAAGTACCTCTTTCCCTTTTAAACGTCAAAATAACCTAGGAAAAGATTCTTTACTCTGGTGTGGAATATGTCCCAAATTTTCATTCTCAGCTCTAAAAAATTTGAGTTTCTATGATTATCAAAATCCTATGGAAAAAATAGAAACATTATTATCGTAATGAACTTAAAAAATATCTTAAAAGTTCGTTTCTACTATTCGAAAACACAGATGTATTTATTTTATTTGAGCTCTGTTGTAATCGATTTTGAGGATATTAGATTATATTTCTAGCTATTATCACATTTGAAAATTTTAACGGAGATGACAATAGTCAAGTTCTCGTATTCCCAACCGTAACCGAAAATAAATTGCTTTCTCCAAATCAAAAACTGGTTAGGTTGCAAATACGGATCAAAGTTTCGTTTTCACGGTACGTTTCAGATACTAAATATTAGAAACGTAAATATAATGTTTCGAGATCTTTTCTATATGCTTCGAAAAATTCGTAAAAACTGTTACTGTAATAAACGTAGAAAACACTTGTATGTTTCGTTTTCATAAAGTAAAAAATGAAAACGTTTCGATACTTTTCGTAGAAAAGAAAATGAACTTTGATCCACGATTGCAAAATCGAATTTTTGTAATAATAGTCCAGCCCATTAAGCCAATTAGACGGACCCAAGCCCATAGATCCAAATCAGAGGCCCTATTTCCCTTGTGACAACAAATTGTCCTCTCCACTCGATTGTTGTAATAATCTGACTGAATTTGCAAATGTAAACTGTTCTATTGAAGTGGGCTTTTTGCCCGAAAATGGTGCTCGAGAAAGTTGGTTATCTTCTTCACCACTGCGCGAAAACAAATGCCTATCGCTACGGACTTTCTCTTCACGCTGCCGCAATTAAAATTGGGTTACACTCCGATATTTTCATAGCGAATCATATTTTAAATTTTTACGCAAAATGCGACCGTATTGAATTTTCGCGCCAGTTGTTCGATGAAATGTCACACAGAAATTTAATCACGTGGTCTGCTTTAATATCGGGTTATGATCAATGTGATAAACCCCATTTAGCAATTGAGGTTTTTAGTGGAATGATAAAGTGTTTTAAGCCCAATGAGTTTGTTTTCGCCAGTGCGCTTAGTTCTTGCGCTGGGATTAGAGAGCTAAAGGTTGGGAGTCAAATTCATGCACAGGCGTTGAAGTTGGGACATGGTTCTGTTAGTTTTGTGCTTAATTCGCTAATCTTGATGTACATGAAATGCGGGAGGTGCATTGACGCGTTGACGGTTTTTTGGAGTAGTGAATCCTGTTTTTTGACTCTGGTGTCGTACAATGTGGCGATTACTGGGCTTGTAGAAAGTGAGCAACAAGAGAAGGGAATTGAACTATTTAAGATTATGTGTCGACGAGGTCTAGTTCCCGATCGTTTTACTTTTGCGGCATTGTTAGGGCCTGATGAACCGACGTACCATTTATCACTTGGTATGCAGCTGCATTGTATGATGGTAAAGCTTGGATATGACTGTAAGGCTTTTCCTGGTAATGTTTTGATTAGTTTATATGGTAAATTTAATTTAATAGAAGAATCAGAGAAGGTTTTCAGGTCGATCGAGGAAAGAGACGATATTTCCTGGAATACGGCTATTGCTGCTTGTTGTCGTTGTGAGGATAATGTAAAGGCTTTGGCCATTTTGAGGGAAATGGTGATGGAACAGTATTTGATGCCGGATAATTTCGTCTACGCCAGTGTGCTCTCTGCCGCTGCTGAGCTTGCTTCAATAAGACATGGTAAAGAGATTCACGGTCATTTAATTAGAACAAAGTTAGATTGGGATGTTGGTGTTGGAAACGCTCTAATCAACATGTATGCTAAAAGTGGCTCCATTAATACTGCATGCTCCATTTTTGAGCAAATGAAGATTCATAATCTTGTCTCGTGGAATACCATAATAGCCGCTTTTGCTAATCACGGGCTTGGCAAGAAAGCGATTGAACTGTTTGAGGACATGAATATTAAGAAATTTAAGCCAGATTCTGTAACGTTCCTTGGCCTTCTGTCAGCTTGCAATCACTCTGGACTTGCAAGTGAAGGCCAAGCAATTTTTAACTCGATGAACGAAGGTCATGGAATAACCCCTGATATCGAGCATTTGTGTTGCCTTATTGATTTACTTGGCCGAGCTGGGAGAGTGCACGAAGCTGAAGAGTACGTGCGAAAATTCAAGATTGGTGATGATGCAATTGTCTTAGGCTCTTTACTCTCTGCATGTCGGCTTCATGGAAGCATTAATGCCGGAGAACAAGTAGCTAAGAGGCTACTGGAACTTTATCCTGTTTCTAGTTCACCTTATGTTCTATTATCCAATTTATATGCATCAGATAGGAAGTGGGATAGTGTGGCTGGGGCAAGAAAGTTGCTGCATGGTAGTGGATTGAAGAAAGAGGCTGCCTATAGTTTTATAGAAGTTAAGGGATCAGTGGAAAAGTTTATAGTTGGTGACTTTTCTCATTTAAGGATGAATGATATACTGAAGCTGCTCAGGACCTTGAGTTCAACAAAAGATGAAGATTTGTTGTGTTGTTGATTCAACTCGAGCATGGAAGGTCTACCATCTTTTATTAATTCAAAAATTGCCCCATATATCCTCCGATGAGAGGTTTGGTTTCAAATCGGTTCAAACAGGAGTACGCCATGCTAAGGTGCTTTGGATGATCCACATCTCAGGGTCAGGCACCGAGAACATTAAAGTATTCATGTGAGTGAGAGCCTCACAGTCCAAACACAACGACACAATTATGTGGGGCGCGCTTCGCCACTGAGCTAATTGCCCGTCATGCGAGCCTCCCATTGGGGCCCACAGAAATCTCATAAAGTCATGGTTTCTTAAATTAGTTAGGTAGATGTAATAGGGTTGGGATGGCAAGAGCCGTGCTAAAGAGATGCTTAAGCAAGAGTGACAAATGGGATAAATCCATTATAAATTGTCTCATGCTTATGTGATTGCAATAGCACTCAAATGTACATGTCTCCACATGTTCATAAATTCCTTTGAGTTTGTCTTATGTTTAAAGAGCTAACAAAAGTCAATTAAAGTGGCACTCTTTGATTTGTTGCTTAGATCTGTGGAAAAAGGAAAAGTGTAAAATGGGACCCAATTTAAGATTATGAGATGAGGAGGAATCTGAGGTTAGAGATTGGACTCTGTTGTTGTCAAAGAGGACAGGCTGGAATGTGCTAATTCTTGTTTTATAGTTTTATTGTTTCATTTTAATTCTATATTGCATTAATTACTCTATTATGATCCCATGTTTTGTATGTTTCATTTTTGAAGAGTCAAAATTTGGTGATAGAGCAAGTGGGGGCCGTTCATTAATTTATCATGAAGTGAGAAAAATGAATGGTTTTGTTAATTCAGTTTAGAGTATTATTATAATAATGAATATGTAACATTTAGCAGATATGACTAAAATTCAGAATCACCTGCTGAGTTTATAATGGAAGAACAAGTATTTTCCACGTTGTATTCTGGTGTTGGCTGATAAATGATAATTCATATATTAGAATAAGAGACACGCAGTTTCCACGTCATCCGGGATATGCTTGGAATACACTTTTCTTCTTATTTTGCTTTTTTTTTTTTGGCCTCCAGTTGTTCTTTGTATTTGTAAAGCGTCATTTAATTATTCCCCTATAACTTACTTACCATTTTAATTCTTTATTTTAACAAATCCTAAAGGCAAAAGGAATGCCGTGAATTTCTAAATTAATATGCAAAACAAGTTACGAAAGTTGATAGCGTATACTTGGAGAAGAGATGGAAATCTTAAAACAAAGTAAAAATATATGTCACAATTTAGAGTTGCGTGTGGCATTACATATAAACAGGATCATAGAAAATAATCCACACGCAAAGGAAAATAAAATGTTATCTCTTATAAAAATGAAATGGGAGGAAAAAATAATAGCCATTCAAAAGTTATACTAAATAAATTTGTATTCCATGCTAATCGGCAATCTTGGTTATAAGACCATTACTTTGACTTCCTACATACAGTAAACCGTACCCAATGCTTCGCTAATAATTAAATTCCGCGATGAGTTAATACGCTATTAGATGACTTTGATATTATTTCTGTGACAATAATGATGCATAAAGTAGTGCAATTTATCAAATAATCTATAGATTTGTATATAAAATGTGAAACATGGGCAAGTTAAATTTAGTATATTCGGTATAAAAATAACTCTATATCATAGCCAAGTCATAGAAGGTTGTTATGCGATATAAATGTGAAACATTTTCATAAGACAGAATCATGTATCATTGGGGTCTTTTTTTACCTGAGTTTAGAATAATTTGCACCTAAAAACATCACACATGAGACTAAGCCGAGAGTTGTCAAGGCAACTTGTACCCTATAATACCTAAATTAGTTAGAATACTTCTTAAAATTGAATAATCAAACGATCGAATATGTCAGACTGTTTACAGATCAACGACAAACTATGGACATATAGAATGTATGAAAATAACGTAACTGTTTTTTTCAGTTTTTTTTTTTCATGCAAAGTACGAAACTTTTGCGAGTGATTAACCTTGAGACTTTCAACAGATGATATGGTATTACTCTTAATTGCATGACACGTGGTCCTCGAGGGTCGATCGTAGTTGAAGTACGCTCGATCAATTGCCAACTGGATGATGGCGATCGTAGGCCATGATCGAGCGATCAAATCAAACATTACATTGCGCGCATTTATACCACCCAATCACAATTTTGAACGACTTTTTTTTGTCTTCGTAGTTCATTGTAATTTTGCCACACGTCATGATTTGATTTATGTCAATTAATTTGTATTGAGTAAAAATAAGAACCAATATATATAATTATATAACTAGGTTCTCCCAAAATTCCTAATGTAGAGCTGAGGTGGATACAAACGCTACCCATCCACGACTACCATTTTTTAATAACAACCCCATTCCTTAAAGGCAAATAACCAATAAAAACAAACTTCTTATTTCCTCTTTTTCCCCCCTCCATATAGATTTTGCCATCTCCCAAAAGAAAATAGATAAACAACAACTTAGGAGAAAATATTAAAATAAAACATTAAAAATCATTTTGTTGGTAGATTAGAATAGTTAGCACCAAAAAATAAAAAAGAGAGCATATTCTATTCTATTCTATTCTCCTATCCTTGATTTTTCAGTTGCCTCCACCCCCAATTTTCTCTCTAGATTTCAGCATATTGTTTCTTTCAATTTTTGCACGCAAACCCTAACGATCAATTTAGATTCGTCATCATTTCTCAATTGCACGTATATACCCTGTCAAAAAATCCCCAATTTTTTCTCGATTTGAGGCCATTAGGGTTTGCTAATTCCACTAATTTATTGAAAAAGGGATGATCTTTATGGGTTTAGGGCAACTGGGTCTTGAGATTTGGGGCATTTCTGTGTTAATTTGATCAGATTCTGTTTCAAAAGTTTTGCACTTTGCGCTGAGTTTTTACGGTGAATGTATGATTTTTTGATTCTAATCTTTTGTTAGCTAAGAATTAGCTTGATGCATTTTGGGAACAAGGGTCTGGGTGAATTTCACCGAGTTTAGGAGAAAAATAAAAAAAAAGGGGATAATTTTCTATTTACTAATGTCATCGGTTGCAATAGAGACGACAGCGCCTGAAACGGCGTCGTGCTCTGGAGTTTCGCGTCCGTTTGGTGATCTTAGAGGGGTCCGATGGCGCATAGATTTGGGGATTCTACCGCCTTCTGCGTCCGTGGATGATCTTCGTCGGGTGACCGCTAATTCTCGCAGAAGGTAAAGTGTTACTGACTCCCTAATATTATGGCATGCTTAGTTTTTTTTGTTGTCAAGGTACTTTTCTGATTTATCTGTTAATCTTGTCGGTGTGATCGTTCGGGCCACTTTACGTGTCACTCCGTGTGTCGTTTAGTTGTGTTGAGATGCTAACACGTGTCTTGGATCTTAATACATAAAGAGTGGATTAGTTGTTATTTGGCACATGGAGTGGCACAAAACACAGGGTTGGCTGTGGTTGTCAGCTATTTAGGTATTTTGGAGCTGACTATTAACGGATAAGAGTTGTGGTTCTTAGGAAGTTGTTTGGCGGTTATGGTTTAAACTTGGAAATGTTTACACGAACCATCTTTTTAGTGTGTTTTTTGTTTGTTGGAGCTTAGAGGTCGGAGACCGTTTTCGTTTAAGATGTCCGTATCATTTAATTTGTCGAAGTGTGCACTAAATTAATAATGCTTCCTGTTTGGAAATTTTATTTGATCATTTAATTGTCGCAGCTGGTTGCTGTCTTACTTAACCTGACTAAATTACAAGAATATATTGCTATATTTAACTCAGCTCCTTTAATTTTGTTTTTTAATTACACTAGGAGTAGAAAATCATAGACCCTTGGCTCTAACAGAATAGAAGTCCTACCGATCTAAACTTCAAACATGATCCGGGCAACCTGTTTTGGCATATATACGCGAATTGATGCTGAATTTTGAATTGCGATTTTCTACAGATATGCTGCTTTAAGGAGACAGCTTCTAGTCGATCCACATGTGCCAAAAGATGGAAGTAATTCTCCTGATCCTGTAATGGATAATCCCTTGTCACAAAACCCAGGTGGGGTTTCTCTGTTCTTCCCATTTCTTTTGTATATACCAGCTTAAGATTGCTTAACTACCTCTGTTCTGACATAATTTCTTTGTTGCTGTCTTTCTGAAATCTTTCGACCTTCCTCTTTAAGTTTTCTTTGTCAGAAAGTTCGTTTATATCTTGATTCGATGTAAGTTCCATAAGTGTGACTTTCGCAGTTCCCATTCTTGTCAAGAGCTGAAATGGGTTAAATGAAATTAAGAAAGTATTGACTTAGATGGGTACTTGTTTAGCTTACAGTTGAAATGAAATTCTGCTTTGCTCTGATTTATGTCTTGCAGACAGCATGTGGGGCCGCTTCTTTAAAAATGCCGAGTTGGAGAGAATGGTTGATCAAGATTTGACACGTTTATACCCCGAAAGAGGCAGCTATTTTCAGACAAGTGGATGCCAAGGCATGTTAAGACGAATATTGCTGCTTTGGTGCCTTAGACACCCAGAATATGGCTACAGACAAGGTGATTTAATGTCCTTACTTCATATTCTAGTTCGAGGCACTTTTTCTTCATCAGTTATTACTCGGACATATTTATGTACCACCAAATTTCCAGCATGTTTTATGTTTCAATGGGATGCAGGCGAGGTTTTTGACTTTCAAAACAATTAGCAGTGATGTACTATAAATTTAAATTGGTATCCTTATGGGCCCTTTTTCGTATACATATTTGACAATCTGAGCTGTGATCTTGTTTCGTGGTGTACTGGTTCTCAGGCTTATTGTAGTTATAGTTCCCTATCATGAGAATCGAGTCCAAGCATCTGATTCTGCCTATAGTAACTAGACTAATTACGGCACCCTTGCTGTAGTTCTGAAAAATTCTCTCCTCTATGGCCAACTCCAACAGTGTAAATGCTTCAATTTCTATCAAAAGTGAGAATATATGTATTATCGGGTGTCTGCAAGAGCTTATAGAAGCGGCTTTGCTCTCCTTTTGCTCAAAGTTACTTTTGGCTATGAGTCTAGAATGTTTGCCAATATTTTTTAGAAGCTACTTTGACACATGAATTAATTGTTCGCAATAATTGATGAGGAGTTGCCTTTTTCAATAAAAAAGCTCTCTAAAATACCCTCTGGCTTGTGCTTCTTTTTGGTTTTTTTAAGACAAACACAAACCAAAATCAGTGTTGCAAACACTGCAAAAGTGCTTATGTGAGCCCTCAATTTGAGAAGCACCATATACTCAACTACTCTTGCTTGTGCTATTGCTCTTTTTAAGACAAACACAAAGAAAAGTCAGTGTTGAAAACACATAAAAAGTGCTTATATGGCCCAAAAGCCAATAAGTTTTTCCATTGCATTTGCAAACACCACCTTAATGTTTCAGCTCTTATAACTTATAGTTCTCCTTATTTTTTTCACAGGAATGCATGAACTCTTGGCTCCTCTGTTATATGTTCTCCAGGTTGATGTGGAACGTCTCTCTGAAGTGAGAAAAAATTATGATGATTACTTTGCTGACAAATTTGATGGCTTTTCATTTCATGAAAATGACTTGACATACAAGTTTGATTTTAAGAAATTCTCGGACTCCGAGGAAGAGTGGAATGGCTTTGAAAAAAGTTCGGTGAAAGCTAATAGTCTCAGTGAACTTGATTCGGAGATACAAACCATTGTTTTCTTAAGTGATGCCTATGGAGCAGAGGGTGAACTTGGTATTGTCTTGTCGGAGAAATTTTTGGAACATGATGCCTATTCTATGTTTGATGCTTTGATGAGTGGGGCTGGTGGTGCTGTCTCCATGGCAGAGTTTTTCTGTCCTTCTCCTTTTAAAGATACGAATACTGGGTTCCCCCCAGTTATTGAAGCATCGGCTGCCTTGTATCATCTGCTTTCAGTTGTTGATTTGTCTCTTCATAGTCACCTTGTTGAACTAGGAGTTGAACCCCAATATTTTGCACTTCGCTGGCTACGGGTATTGTTTGGGCGTGAATTTTCTTTGGAAGATCTGTTAGTAATCTGGGATGAAATCTTTGCACATGAAAATACAAAGAACAGCAAAGCCGTCGAAAGTGATGCAGAGACCAACTTCGGCATCCTCGAGTCGCCTAGGGGAGCATTTATTTCTGCTTTTGCAGTTTCAATGATACTTAGTCTGAGGTCTTCATTGCTTGCCACTGAGCATGCTACTGCTTGTCTTCAAAGACTGTTAAATTTTCCAGTTGACATAGACCTTGCAAAGCTTGTTGCAAAGGCAAAATCCTTGCAAGATCTAGCGGTAGATGCAAACAGTTCAATTACCCAACCAATTCATCCTTGGTCGAAAGATGGAAAGAAGTCCGGGCATACTAGAGCTCATAGCCTTTCTCTAGATCCAACTTCTCCGACAAGTCTTCTGGGTTTGGTCCCTGAGAGCTACTGGGAAGAAAAGTGGAGAGTTTTGCACAAGGAAGAAGAACAAAAGCTAAGTTCTGTGGAGGAACAAGTTCCGATCCGCAAAAAGGGTTGGTCAGAGAGGGTAAAACTGCGTCTATCTAGAACCGAGTCTGATCCTTCTCCATCCTCGATAAATGGTAAAACCAAAACTCCAAAGCCAGCTGTTAGGAGAAGCCTGTTGGATGATCTGGCACGACAGCTTGGATCAAATGAAGATAAAAATAATGCAGGACCTGATGAAGATGTAAACCACCAAGAACGAGTGGAGGTTAGTGGAGAAGATGTTAATGGCAAAAACTTTGGCAACACATCGCATGGGGCCGGCAGTGAAGACAATTCTTCCAGCTTATCTGGTCCATCTAGTCCTATCCATGGAAAAAGGGATGAGGAGTTTATATCAGGAAGAAGTAGCGTTGCATCTAATTCATCCATCGATGAAACTGATGCTGAAGTATGTGAAACTAACCAGGAAGAAGGGAATAGCAAGTTATGTGAGACTACCCTCAAAGATAGAAATGCCAAGTTATCTGGGACTAACCAGGAAGAGGGAAACGCCAACGTATGTGGAAATATCTTGGAAGGTGGAATTGCCGAGTCATCTGGGACTAACCGGGAATCTCCCCGTCTTCCTGTCTCAGATCAACCTGAAGGTGTCTCTCCAAAAGTTACACAAAATGATGATTCCGAAGAAAAACTAAATGCGGGCATGAAAGAGAGAAAGCTTCTATCTGGTAAGTTCCAATGGCTTTGGAAGTTTGGTAGGAATGCTAATGAAGGAGCATCTGAGCGTGCACCTGAAGATGCAAAAGCTTGCAGTAGTGGAAGTGGTCAGAGCAATTTAGCTGGCATTCATGCGGGTAATGGTTGTGATGGTTCTTCTGGAACGAGCAAGGGAGAGACAGTAGACCAAAATTTGATGGTTACCTTGAGGCATCTTGGTCAATCCATGCTTGAGAATATTCAGGTAATACTTTGGATCTCCATGCAGTAATGACTTCGAAATTTAATTGGCTTTCTGAAGGCTGTTAGCATCTGGTTAGAATCAGATTGAACAGGTATAAAAGTATGATACAATAATAGAAAAGGTCTAATATATTTGTTGATCACTGTTATATTTATTACAAAATGGACTCTGCTGTCTTTAATTGCAGATTTGATCTTGAGGTCCACAGAATGGTTAAACAACTGTTTGTTGTGATTTGTAGGTGATAGAATCTGCATTCCAGCAGGAGCGGGGTCTTACAGGAACCTTGGAGAACTCGAAGAACGGTTTTGTTGGAAAGGGGCAAGTTACGGCTATGTCCGCTATCAAAGAGCTTAGGAAGATCAGCAATCTGCTCTCTGAAATGTGATATACTTGTGCGTAAATTTGCTTTGTAATTACGTCTGTCTCAAGGGACAAAATAATGTATATTCTTCTCTTCTCAATTCAAGTTTTGAAATGTATCATGGACAATTTTGTATATGCAGATTGTGTCAAATAAGATGATTCTATTTATCAGAGCTATGCTCATATCATTCTTACATGAAGGCAGACATATAACCACTATTTTGGCTATCTCAGACACACAGGTTTCTAGGACGACCTGTGATGTTCAACAACGATACAAAACTATTATTGCGTAGTTGCATTCATCTTTGTAACTATTACCCTGAATACTTCTAAGTTCTATTCTGTAGAATTTTTTATTTTTTCCTAATCTTTCGAATTTATCATTTTTTCTTTATGAAGATAATCATCCTTCTAACTACTACAATGGCATTGTATTTACGGTTTTCAATACAGTTTTCTATAAATTGTCAACTCGACCTTCAAAATTGTACTTATGTTCTTAAGTTGTCAGGCAAATTTACAAGCTTTCAGGCTTTTTACAACAAATAAAGCTTCGAACTATAGCTCTAGAATAAGAGTAAAAAGCATCAAAACTCCTTCACCTATTGCCTGTGTGCAATTTTCTCTCTAACTTTGTAAAGTTGCAACATACCCAAACTTTCAAAAAGAATGACAATTGCCCTTGAGATATTGATCGACCGTTTGATTTGGATACGTTTTCTATATTTTTCGTCTACAAGACTTGGTCTCAGTGGCAATTCAAACATTTTCAATCTGTTGGGAAATATGTCATAACTTTTCATAAGTTATGGGACAAATTGCACATGGGCAGCAAATCGGGAGAGTTGATGCTTTTTACCCCAAGAATATATATATATACCTTTATTTGTTTGAGAGTCAAAAAGATATTCTTATTAGCATTCACAATGAAGATAATCTCTAAGACAAAATAACGGATAAATCAGAATTGAGCAGTTCCTCAGCAAATCATCGGTATCCACATGCTAATGAACATTATCTTCCTATCACAGCTAGAGACAGGGAAGTGTGCTTCAGATCGCATCCATGCAGACTTTCTATGGCTTTTCATTTGTCCAAAAGGCCCCTTCTCCAGGTACACTGATTGTCTCATTGCCAATATGCTTAAATTTTATTTACAACCTTAATCTATGTTGTGAAAGCCTGGGAGGAGTGAAGTAATGAAACCAAAGACGATCATTTTGATTTCCTTCGCAATTCCCCACCAGCGGTTGTTAACCTCGCCTTGTCCAGGTTCCCCTGCATGTTCATTAGCTCTATTCCCATCATTGACCAGTGGATTCTCATTCTCACCCACTGCTTGCCCCTCTGTCATATAAAATATTGATCGTTAATTTTCTTGTTTCGGGAAAAGAGAGTAGAAGAGCTGTAGAATAGGTCAGCAAGCATTGGTAGATGCATATATGTAGACAAATACATATGCCGTAGCAAGCAGAGTACTCTGAGAACACTGCTTATCGAAATAGATTTCTTTCTTTTAGTTCCTTATTTTGGTTAAAATTGCTTCTATACCATGATTTGAAAGATCATAGATTTTAACTGAAGCCGTAAACTTGAAGCAAATTGATCCATCAAAACTGACATGCATCCGAAAATTATAAAATTCAAAAAATATGGTAAGAAACATATTTGACAAAATATATTCATTGCACTAGAAGTTTTTTTGGAATCATACTCTTCCAAATCTTGGTCTAGTTCTTTTAGGCAAAAGAATGTCGCTCATTAGGGAAATAACAAGTAACAGATATTGAGATCAGAACTCCTGCCCCTTATAGTGACCAATTCACGCCTTGAAGGTTTGGAACAAAGGGTTCAAGAGGAAATAAATATTTTTGCCATGAAAAGAAAAAGGTAAGACAGACAACTCGGTTGCATATCAAAACAACGTTTCACATTCAATACTAAAGTACTGATAGAAATATCCAAACAAAATTTGTCTGCACCGCAAAATCATATTTTAAGAATCCAAATATCCGAACAGATTTTACGAGATTTTATCAACGCCGTAAGGTTAAACATATTCAGGTATAATAAGCTTGGGAGAATTTACCTCCTACACCAGCATTTTCATTTCCTTGTGCCCCAGCAGCTGGTAAATTGTCTGCTCTAGCAGCAGCCCTGGGTGGTTGTGGAGGTGCAGCTGCCCTTTGCATTCCTTGTGACAGCCATCTTATAACAGGTGCTAGAGCTCCAGTTTGATATCTGCATCACCAACAGCAGAAATTAAAGCCACATCTAAAACAAGGTGCAGATATGCGCTTGGGTGATGGTACAAACAAGAAGAATGCAAAGTTCGAGAAATGGATCTTGAGTGAATAGCAGCATCTCAACTAAATTTGTGTCCAAGACAAGGCAAGGTAAATAAAAGAAAGACTAACCGCTGTGGTCAAACACTTACAGATAAACAAGTGAGGCAAAAAAGACAAGTAGGATAAGCCTCTGTCTAGATCCGTCTTGGTTAAACAAGAAAATAACTGCGGCCAGCTTTAAGATGAGCAATAAATCTAGCTGGATAGCAATTTGAAATCTCCGAACCACAACTTGTCTTTGTTGTCCAGCTTGTTGTTGCTGTTCTGCATGCTCCCCTGGTTGTCCATTCTCACCAGCCCCTTCTCTAGCCTCCGCAGAACTACGCTCCCTGACAAAAGCACAACATTCAACATCGTAAAAACACTGAAACACTTAACACAAACAATGTAGTTACGCAACATAGATGTCAAAACTGAAACAATCTCACAGAGTTCTAAAATGGAAAGGATAGAGAGAATGGTTAGCGAGGTTCAGGTATCTATAGATACATCTACGGCTGTTGTCGTCAAATTGCACCACAGAGGCTCACGACACAATTACACAAAGGAATACTAACTCGCCCCACGCAAAAACTCGTCCCCCTCCCCCTCCACATATGTTTCCTAGTATCTTCAAAACACATTTTTTCGACTAAGAAAATATATTGAGCTTCAAGTCAGGTGTTCCGATCACCGATCATCATCAAACGTAACACAACGACTAAATGATCTTACTTCACGTAATCAGTAACCACTAATACAAACAATCAAACACCAAATCACATCAATTAACTCGAACGAAGTCATTTCAAACACTTACGTAGGCAAATTATAGGTGAACGGAATAAGCGTATTAGGCGTAAACCCTTGCATATACGGATGAACAGGGACAGCATACAGACCAGGTCCACGGTTCATCTGTTCATGATCCTGCTGAGGATGAAACACCGCAGGGTACATCATCGGAAACACCGGATTATTCTTCAATCCGCCAACTGTAGGCGCCTGTAACCGATAAATCGCGACGAAAAATCAATTAGGTTAAAATCAAAATCTCAAAATTGGGGACAAAATTAGGGCAAAATAATGACCTGTTTTTGAGTATTAACGGAGGAGGTTTGAGACGAAGATTGATCGGAAGGTGAGATTGAAGGTCCGTCCGCCATTGAAGATCCGATCCTCAGAGCTTCTTCTTCGAATTTTTTTTTGGTTCTGTTTTGTGAACAAATGAAAATTTGATTTTGTTTTGTGTAATTTTTTGTTTTGTTAGTTTGTAGAAGATGAAGCTTTAAATGAGATATACGTGTTATTGTTATTGATAGCCAATTAAACTCTGACACGTAGGCAGTGCAGGGTTGACTGGCCTCTGCAGTAAGGTACGACTATTGAAGCGTGATGTACAATACATTTGTACATACTACTAATTTGGAAAAATTAAGAACACGTTACAGATTAGACTATTTGGAAAAGTTAGAGACATAATCTGTGAAATTTTGATAAAATTACAAATGGGACTCCTAGTTTTTAGTGTTTTTTAAAGCTTTTGGTAGTGTTTATGTAATTACTCAAGTTTGGGGATTTTTTTTTTTTTTTTTTTACAATTAGCTTGGATTTCGGGAGAGTAAGATAACATGTAATTAGTGCAGTTAGCGAGTCTATTGTAGCATCGTGTCAGTCGAATATAAGTAATATTTATGTTACAACTTACCAAACAACTATTTAATCACATACTCTAGATGTAAATGTAATTATCTCTAAATGTTGAATGTTATAGCAAGTGCTATATAATAAGGTAGTTTGTTAAAAGCAATCAAACCAAATGCAGAACCAGAATGAGAATGATAGCAATTGCTATACAATAAGGTAGTTTGTTAAAAGCAAACTAACCAAATGTGCTATACACTTAAAAGCAATCAAACCAAATGCAAAACCAGTTTGAGAATGTCTGTAATTGTTAAGACAAAAGAATGTGTTTCCATTTCTCAGAATCTCAGCCAACATTACATCTTCAGAGTTTGTCAGACAAGCATGTCGACTAGTACGATGATTTATGCAATAAATACAATCATCCCACTCCTCATGATCAATCAAAGAATACAAAAGAATTTGTCACAAAAAATATATAAAAAAAAAATTACACCTCTACAGTCCAAAATACTAAATTAACGTGTGATTCCCACTCTGCGGCGCCATACCACCCTGTGGATAATTAAATGGATCGCCAAATGGATTAATCTGCTGCATTTGTTGCTGAGGATATTGAGCCGTGTATGGGTTATGTGGCGCCATCATCATCGACATCTGTTGTTGCTGCATCATCATTTGTTCTTGTTGAGACATCATCGCCATCTGAACGTTTGTTGGGGGTGCAATGTTGTTTGACATGGCGAAGGGGTCGTGTTGTTGTTGATCGTACTGATTCTGATTGCTCATTTCGTATCCGTAGCCTGTAGTACTGTACCCCGCGCTGTGAAGCTGTAGTGTTTTTCTTGTAGCATCGTCTTCGTATAGACTATCGAGTAACAACTTGTCGAAGCCCCCAGCCTGATTTCAAAAGACAATATAGATATTGACATGTACTTTTTGCATGCTTTAAAGGGATATTTACATCTACAAACTTCTACCTTGGTCTAATTACAGAAACCAAACATGCTGATTTGAATAATTACAGAAGCAGACACTCCTTAAGTTAAAAAACATGTAAAAACATAGAATCTCTCTGTAATATTCTTCAAACTTCAGTTATTGCCTTTGTAGTTTTTTCGATCCTAAGAGGTTATATGTAGTGTTTTTCCGATCTTCAAGAGCTGTTTGTATAACTATACATATGGTCGAGTATGTTTCATATAATAAGAAGACGAACCAATTTGGTTTCTGTCACTTGAGGTCGATGAATGTTGCTTGGTGCTGTAACAAGTGCCAATTCCCATCCTGAAGTCTTTCCGATTTCACTTAATGCATTACTAGTTGATAGTGGATCGTTGCCTGCATGGATAGTATATATCAAATACGCAGTTATACGCTCAACTAAGGGAAAAAAAGGCAAGCATAATGTAAGTAGAGTTGCATACCAGGTTGAATAATTGCAAGGGCTAATGCATTGCTTTCCTCTAATTGTACTGCTTTTTGATTTATTTCACTCAGGCCCTTCAATAGATTTGCAGAACAAATGTAAACTTCTGAATTTATTTTAGTAGAGATTGAGAAAGAAAATGAAAACGAAACTTACTAGCAGATCGACAGGCTCGTCAACTGGTACTGGTGGCGGAACTTCTTCTTTAACCTCAACTTCTGGTTCCTCTTGTACTTCAATCATCTCTTCTTTCTCTTCAACTTCCTCAACCTTTTCTTCTTCTGGAGCTGGTTCTTCAGGTTTTTCCGGTTCTTCTTCTGCTTCGTAGTACTCCTAAACATTCCATGCACAATATTATAGCAGTTAACAATCAAGAATATCCGAGAACATGGCATGAAAAACTTGATGGCAATGTAATAAAAGGATACCAGGCAAAAGAAACTACGTAAGTTCTATACGATAATTGTGATGATATTTGGAACAGGAAAGGGTAGGGGTAGAACCATATATCTACTTAGTAAATCATAAAAGGAGAGTATAATGAGTTGCTTCATTTTCTCACCAGTCGCTTAGTTGACAGAGAGCCTGTCTGGGGTGCTTCCTTTATGTATTCTTCCATCGTAGCAAGAAATGAGGGAGGAGGCTGTGGATTTTAAAGTACAAACTATTGAAGGTGTCGATTAATGAAACATATACCCTATTATTGACTTGGAAATATGAAGGTGAAAAACCTGTTTCAACGTGGGAAAGTGAAAGGTCCGAGCAAGATCCAGAGTTCTACAGAAGGTATAAAAATCAGCTAGACTTGCAGCCTATACAAAGCAAAGAGAGAAAAGACAAAGATCGGTTATTACGTCAAATGCAAAATGAACATCTATATTGAATTGTGAACCAGGTACAGAAAGTATAGACCTGTTGTCCAGATTTTCTGTAAATGTTAAGAGCCCTGACTGCGTCATGTTTCGGCATTTCAAAGAACTGGTCCAAGAAAAGAGATTACGAGAAAGCTATTTCTATGAGTATATTTCAAAGAAGGAATTAAACTCCGAAGTGTCATAAGGGATCATACCACATCAACAAGATTAATAATCCCGTCGTTGATGGCACAATATATCTTGAAACTCTCCTTCAAAACCTGCATCACAAGCAGTTCAAATATTTCAGCTCAAGAGAACTGACTTTTGAACAATATAACAGTTTTTGACCGTTCTACGCACACACGCTTAAGGATAGAGAAATTATCGAGCTTGGTTGCCAACAATGAAATTTTTTAACAAGTATTCAGTTCTCATAACTAAAAAGACTAATCATTTTTTGGTTCCTTAGGCATACCAGGGCTAATGCAAATTGGATCAGGAAGTTATAGCATGCTGCTCCTTCAGGCTGCAGAAGTTCAGGTTAATTAGACATACACTTCAAGAAAATAGAAAAAAAAAGAAACTGATGACAATATAAAAGACATTTGAAACTTGCAATATTGGAAACTACTTAACCAAGATTGGGACTTTCAATCGTTACCTGGCAACCGAGTAGGCGATACTGAAGCTGTTGCAATGACGGTAGCTTCTCCAATAGTTCTTCAGCATTAAAGAGCCGCGTCTTACTATATACCTGATATACCAATTAATTTGCTCGCTCGCTCTCTCTTTTTTCTCTTTTCTTTTTGAAGAAACTGGAAACAAGAAATTAATGCTAGAGTTCATACCTTAGATACTCCAGGGACCGATCTTGTTACTCTGTCCGTCTCTATATCAAAGTTCATGGCCCTAAAACATTCGAGTCTTTCCTCCAAAAAGAGTGCATAAGTTCGAACCCAAGCCGAGCAATCCCATGCTGCATCAAAACTAGCCAAGTGTTATAAAAATCCCATTCAATATAGCAAGAAAATCCTTTATTTCGTCCCAAATGCAAAACAAATGGAAGCTAGATAGAGTCAATTTACCTAGAGGACTAGAATCATCCTTGAAATTTGAAATCTGAAACAAATGTCCTCTCTGGGAGTAGTGTACTAATTCTTCTCTAAAGCTAGGATCACCTTCTCTTAACGTCCGATGTATAACTATCAAAGTCTTTACAGCAACCTGGTGTTACAAAATCATTAGCACATTTAGCTTTGATTAAGTCTCATCTTTGTAATTGTTATTGATACTAATGCTCATCTAGAATTAAAACATCACGAGTACTCAGTTTCGAAATCCATGTTCAGTTGCTTGTTGATAATATGAATATGGACAAAAAATCAGAACAGAAGACCAAAATAAGCTGATAGACTTTACAATCCAGTTGCGCGTCTTTGTCAATCTTCTCGAAAGTGCATGAATGCAATAGGCAACATCAGCTCTTGGACGATTTACAGATACTGCTGCAAATATCTCTGAGAAAAAAATGGATTATTTAACA
Organism: Misopates orontium; assembly: GCA_946800315.1. NCBI lineage: Eukaryota > Viridiplantae > Streptophyta > Magnoliopsida > Lamiales > Plantaginaceae > Misopates > Misopates orontium. The sequence continues at coordinate 6,784,025 of OX326950.1, read as the reverse complement.
AGGAGCTAAAAAAGGAATAATATCCGATTGATCGACATAATCTAGATTCATAAAAGAGAAATGTATGAAGGCACTCACTTCTGAGATGTCGTTCCTTTGGTGGACATTCGACGTGGTTGGTGGCCTTGACAACTGCAACATCCAAATCCTTACAACAATAACAACCAAACAAATTTTAGCCCAAAAATTGAAACCTTGAGAGAAATGCATCTAACGAATCCAAAAACCTTAATCAAGAAATCCTAAGAACACCATTACATAACACGTAAAAACGCATTCGGACATAAACACGTATTGATCGATGTAAACCTACCTTAAAATCGCTGTTGACTTTCGCTAGGCCAACGGTGGTTGAATCCTTAAGCGCTCCATAGGCTTTTCTAAAGCTATCCATTTATGAAGCTAATAATATTTCATGCAACATTCATTAATGAACAATGATCAATGTTCAATCAAATCTCTGCAAATTATTATTATGGAAATGGAAAGAGAAGAGATCCAAGAGAGAAGAGAGGTTTGATATATTCTTCCTCTCTTGTTCACGATCACGAACGTTGTAATTTTTACAAAACAAGTAATAATAAATAAATAAAAAACACAAAAAGGCCTGGTATATTCTTTATCGCTTTTGTAGATTATGATATATGAGCCCTGACATGCGACAGTTGTACTTAGGGTCGTTGGTAGTTGTAAAGGGTTAGCCTGAAAATTCCGTTGTATCAAATGTTGGGATCTAGAATGTTGGTACTTTATTTTCTCCAGAAAAATTATATCAAAATAAAGGGTATGATAAAAATTACCAGTCTGTCCAAATTATATCTATGACTTATAAATCTTGAATTCAAAGATTTGCTAAACAATTTTAAATAAAAACTATTGAAAAGAAATTATGGAAAAATTATACCCTTAAGATCTAGACAATCGTCGTATAACTTAGACTATTATATTGATAAAAAAGAAAATCAAATAGTGATGCTAAGAGCCTAATACATGTCCCACTACATGGAAACAAGGTTTGGATCCCGTTTTGACTGGTCCGAAGTCCAGATTAGGGAAGTGGGCCAGACCTTTTCCTTAAAGTCGGATCAAATGGCAAAACTTAGCCATACCTCACACTGCACCATGGGCCATAATCCACTAATCATCATAAACATGAATTGAAGCTTCTATGAACTTTGGTGTATGTTTCTTTCAAGCCATTAAATACCTAAACAAGACTATATGTTTTTTAAAAAATTTCAACATTGTTTGGAGTAGACATAAAAATAGTTATTACTATTATCTTAAAAGATACTTGTATGTTATGTTCTATGGCATAAAAAATAGAAATATTTTTGTACTTTTTGAGAAAACTCTTACTAAATTTGACCACTGGTCATAATTTTGTGGAAATAGCTTCGAAGTTTCAAACAATTAAAATATTAAGATACATACAAAATTCAACATCTTTCTCTCATGATCTTATTCCGATTATGATTGATAAAATAGTTAAATTGATTGTGTGACATGGTCATTAAGTTGCATTGATTGCATAAAATATAATTACTCGAAACGAAATTGGAGGTTATTCTTGTCATTTTGCCATCTTGCTTAATTGTTTCTCTTTGCCTTATTTAACCACTCTGTGTGACCCTGGGAAACTGATTTGTGCTTTTACTCATGGTAAAGTCTCCCTTAGCCCACTTGTGGCTGAAACTTTAGATGTTAGACGTTATTGTTTTTGGATGAACTTCTTCAGAGTTAAGATAGTACTCTCAAGAAGTGGTTGACTTCAAGCTATCTTTTCCATCACGAACTTTTCTTTGATTGTGAACTGGAATGTTCAGACACGTTCATCGCAACTCAAATAATGCCGCTCATAATCTAGCTATATTGGCTTCCGTCACCAACTTTTGTCGAGGACCTATCCCTCTTCTTTCCCTTCCTCCCATAGTTTTTTGCCATGGAAGTCACCAATTGTATAAACTTTTTTTCGCCTTTTTCGTGATTTAAGTATATTTTCCTTCGGAGAAAAGAAAAAAAAAAACATGCCCTTTCACTTATATATATAACTCCTTAACAAAAACTTCTTCTTAAGTATAATAGTACATAGTAATCATTAAAGAAGAAGTAGCCTAGAAGTAAAGTAATTTAAGTTCTCCTCATCAGTCGTTTTTACTTTTTACATCACCAACTCCAATAAAGATTATAATGATACTTAGATACCCAAAACACCTAAATCTCAAATTTAAACTCAACAAAACAACTACATTAGAAATAAAACAAGAATGAACTAGTAAAATCAACACAACCTTTTGTCAATTAAAATCAGTAACTATCGATTTTATTGTGCATTGGGAACCAACAAATAAACAAACAAACACACACAAAGAAAGACCGTTTGCCACTGCCGATACTAAATGAGAAGAGCCCAAACCAAAATTTTGTTCAAGAAACCAAAAAATTATAAACCAACCTCAAAAAGATCGAAACTTTATTACTTTTTTAGTACTTATCAATCAATCAATCAATGTTATTCTCATGTTAGTATGTTTTTGAGTATGTACTAATGCTCCATTTTTGTTACTTGAAGTTTTCACTCGACTCTGCAGATCTTCTATTCTAACTTATTCTCAGGTGACTTCATTTTTATTTTTTTCACATACCCTTTTGATTGAGTGTCGCAAAAATCTTGTCTTTAGCATTTTTATGGCAATCTTGTGTGATTTTCCATCTGGGATTTTGTTGAATTGCCCCCATTTTAATCAACATTTTGGAACTGTTGAATTTTGTGTGTTTTAGTATTTTGCCCTTATCTTGTTGTGTTGAAGTAGGTTTATCTTTAAGTGTGATGATCATGAATCTTGAATTGGGATTTGTTAGGCAAAGTCATAAGGGACTAATGGGAGTTGGGGAGTGTGGATAAGTGATTCTTGTGGGCTCAATTTCAATTCCTTGTGTAATTTTTCAGGTTGATGCTTATTTGAATTGTCCCATTTCAATCAACATTTTGGAGTAAATTGAGTTCCATCTGTTTTAGTTGTTTACCAATTTGTCTTGTGTTGTAGTAGGTTATCTTGTAGTATGATCATGAATCTTGAATTGGGATTTGTTAGGCAAAGTCATAAGGGACTAATGGAACTTGTCGGAACATTTTCATATGATTCGCACTTGATGTAATTTCAGTTCCCCTTGTGTGGTTTTTCAGGTTGATGCTTGTTTAGATGATATGCGTGATATGTCTGGGGCAGCCAAGGATGAAAGGAGCAAGAAAAGGCTTCACAAAGAGAAAGAACGAAATCTACAAAGCAAGAAAAGAAAATTGAATCCCACAAAGAAGGGTGGCTTATCGATATCTAAGAGGAAAGTTACCGATCGCGTCAATGAAGAGAGTGGCAAGGAGCGATTAAAGAAGAAGATTGTTAAAAAAGCCCTTGTGCACAAGTCCAAAGCCTCTAAGAACAAAACTTCTTTGAGTTGTTCAAAAGATAAATCTAAGATCAAGAGCAAAAAGGGCAGTGAAAAATCGGGTGATAAAGATGTTAATTCTCCAAGTGTGAAGAGAAGAAGAAGGAGAAAGAAGAAAAAAAACAATGCGGAGCTTGATGAAGCTTCTCGATTGCAAAGGAGGACGAGGTACCTATTGATAAAAGTGAAGCTAGAGCAGAATCTCATTGATGCTTATTCTGCAGAAGGTTGGAAAGGTCAGAGGTATAAAAATTTTGTCCAATTGCGCCTACTTGCAGACTTAGTTTCCTTTCTATGCCAGTTTGTTTTCTTTAGCCATGTATCTTAAGTTGGACACAACACTGTAATGTTCTGTTTAGATGCAATAAAATTTAATAAATACTGAAACCACCTCATCATTTATGAAAAGACAAGAAGTCTTTTTTTTTTTTGTGAATGCGCATCAGAAATTCTAAATAGAGAACAAGCATCTAAACTGATTATTTCAGATATCAGTTAGTTCTAATGTAGTCCATCCTTTAATGCAATGTTAGTGGTTATTGTTAGTTTATGCATTGTGTGAACAGAGTATGAATTTGTCAAAGTTTTTGATACTGGGTGAGAAGTGAACCTTTTTATCTGAAAGGGAAAGGGTTGGTAGTAAAATGACTAATCATTAGAAAGAAACAATGTTGAATTACGTGATTGCTATAACTCCTACTAGTTTTAATCAGCATCTCTTGCCTACTACTAACATAAGATCAACCTCAGCCGAGAGAAGATCAGACCAGATAAGGAACTACAAAGGGCCAAGCAGCAAATATTGAAGTGCAAACTAGGGATTCGTGAAGCCATTCATCAACTTGATTTGTTGAGTTCTGTTGGCCGCATTAATGATTCTGCTGTTGCTCCTGATGGATCTGTTCATCATGAATATGTAAGCGTGTCTTTCTCCTCGGTAAAATATAACCAGGAAAGAAGTACTTCGTAGACTCTCTCCACTCTTTTGACTCTAGATGGGTGAAATTACCATGATTATATTATATCATTGTTGCCTAGAGAAGGGAACTCATCTGTTCTTGTTTCACATTCAGATAATATGTGCCAAATGTACGTTGCGCGAAGCTCTCTCAGATAATGACATCATACTTTGTGATGGGACATGCAACCGTGCTTTTCACCAAAAGTGTATGGACCCTCCTCTGTCAACAGAAAATAGTGAGCTTTTTGACACCTTATATTTCTCAACTTTTATTTCACTGGATAATGAGTTCTTACCTTTGAGCAAATACATCTATTGGAATTATATTATTCTTGGGTGAATTGCATGTAATGAACGTAATGATTTTGCAGTTCCTCCAGGAGATGAAGGGTGGTTTTGCAAATTCTGTAAAAAAAAGATGGAAATATTGGAAGCTACAAATGCTCACCTTGGTACTCATTTTCCCATGGACAGTAATTGGCAGGTTGATTATTCAGAAACCTGAATTATTAGCACTCTTCGTGTTCAGTTGGTAACATGTCCCATCATAACAGGATGTTTTCAAGGAAGAAGCTGCATTACCTGATGGCGGGAGTTCCATGTTTTCTCCAGGTGAAGAATGGCCGTCAGATGATTCTGAAGACGATGACTATGATCCAGTTGACCAAAGTAGCAATGGTAGCATATCATCTAGGTCTGGATCTGATGCTTCTGATTGTAGTTCCAGTTTTCTTGGATCACTTGAGGATGAAGCGCTTCTTACGCCTAGAGGAGTTGAAGATAAAAGTTTTGATAATTCTATCGAGTTAATTGAAATAGATTCTGATGAGAACAATGATGGTGAAGTTTTATGCCGCCCCAGACAGAGAGCATCTGTGGACTATCTAAAGTTATACGATGTGAGTGATCAGTATTCGTTTGACAGTACCACGTCTTTCTGGAAAAACAGAATCATAGTGTTCATAGAAAAGACATTTGTGAAAAAAATTTATTTTTGGGGAAGAGATTTCTTGAGTTCATAGTGATTTCATGAATGCTTGCCAAGGTGGCTGTTTATTTTTGATTTGATTCCTCAGGCTAAAAATGTTAATGATGTTCCTACTGAACTAATAAGGATTCTTGGTTTGCATGTGGATATTTAAATGAATGGAAACGGTGTGAAGATCTTATTATCCATTTATACATACCAACTGGTATCCGTTTAGCTGAGCCTGGAGTCATACGCTATGTTCTGATGTCTTCAGGAAATGTTTGGAAAGAATGCTGCTGAAAATGAACAATTTAGTGAGGATGAAGATTGGGGTCCCACAAAGAGGAGGCGTAAAGTAAAAGAGACTGATGCTGCAAGCACTCTTATGACTCTCGGCGAGACTGACAGGAACCATTCAGAAGAAACACCTTCGGAAGTGAAAGATTATCTATCAAGCGAGAAGATGAAAAGACCAATTTTCAGACTCCCACATGGTGCAGTTGAGGTACTATAATGTTACTTCCATCAGTTTTTTGCTACTATTATGATTCTTTTTTTCATCTTTTGTTTTCTTTGTGTTTCTTCCAGAAGCTACGACTTGCTTTTATGGAGAATGAACTCCCAACGAGAGCATTACGAGAGAGTCTTTCGGAAGAGCTAGGTCTAGAATTTGAGAAGGTAATTATGTGGTTTACAAGTTGAAAGGAAGAGATATAAGAAAATGTGAATGAAGAGTAGTAGTTCAATTTGCATGAAAATCTGATAAATGCAGAATTTGCTAAAAAATCTCAAGTCAAGCAACGTAGTAATTTTCCAGTGCAGTTTCTGCTAACATATTGTTAAGCTCGTTTTTATCATACTGGAGGCCTTACATTTTCCAGCTTAAATAAAGATAAAAAGGAATAGGAGTACTGTTTACTGTCACATATGATCCCACCTGCTTATATGACTTTTTTGTTTTCCTCTTGTAGGTGAACAAATGGTTCAAGAATGCACGCTACCTGGCTCTCAAAGCAAGAAAGGTGAGTCAGTGCCTGATTAAAACCTCTGTCGCCATTGATTTTACTGCTGAGTTTCTCCTATATCCTTTTTTTACGTTCTTGTCTCCTTTTTACATGAATCCTTACCACTCATAATAATGGTCTTTAAGACCTGAGAATCTGCAGTAGGATATTTTCTTCTCTTTTTCCTCTATAATTGTTGTATACACCACTGTTAGTGCTCTTAATGACTTAGAGGTAAGTTGGGATGGTATAAACCCAAATTAGATTAACTCTAGTTTCTGCTTTTGGTCACAGATTGTTTACGTATCATCGACAGACTAGTTTATAGTGCGCATTTTATTACTAGTCACTTTACTATGTCTGGTTCTCTTTTTAAGTTTCACTTGAACTCATGGATCGTGAATATTGTAGGCAGGAAAAACAACAGTATCTCAGGATCATAGTCCCAGTATGGAAAAGGAAGGCATAGAATCTGCAAAAGGTGAACATGCTGATAATACATCACAGTCCCCTCAGAGTTTGAAGAAGTTAGTTAGAAGAAAGAACACCCACGTGCTGTCCAATTCTCTAAAGAAAAAGCAGCGAAGGAAATCATCATTGCAAACAGTCGACAGTAGCAAGGTATAGTAGGATAAAGTTCTCTCGCTTACTTCTAATAGTATGCATATTCGGTGATATTCGTTATTAAATTAATACACAATGTGAAAGCCACTTGAATTTGGGGCACATTCTCTTGACTTCAGATCTTTCAGAAAAAAATGTGAATTTGGTTGGAAATTAATGCTCTAAGTAGAATGTAGGTTGAAATAATTTGAATAGATTTTGTATGGCATCTGTTTTTCTTCTAGAAATGTTTACCAGCTTTTGAGATTAATCTGTGGTACCATACTATTAGCTGAGCTGCTTTTATTACTAAAATCATGAGGCCAAAAGTTCGTTTATATCTTGTTTTTAAAATAAAATAAAATTATGCCATCTATCTGCCTGTTGAGTTGCACAGCCTAATATTGTTTTTCCTATCATGGACTGCATTTCATTTATAAACTTTTTCTGGAAAAATAGTACTACTGGATAATATCCTTGTTTTCACCGTTCTTTTGGTTTTCTTCTTCTTTATTTGGCAGCTGATATCTGTGTGTGATGATTATTTATATACAATATGACCAATGAAAGATCATTATCTAATCAAATTCTTTTTGGTCTTAATGCCTGCATGAACTTTTATTTTGCTTCTTTAATGATACGTGCTCGAATTCTATCAGAGGGTTGTGGATCTTGGCGATGACGTGAGCCTCAAACACTTAAGAGAGAAAGCAAAGGAAGCCAAGAAGAAATTGAAACGCGAGAGACGAGCTGTTACGCGGGAAGCAGACATGGAGATGGAGAGGCTCTGTCGAATCAAGAGTAGAGTAGAAAAACTCCAGCAACTCTTACTTGAGCTTCCAAATACTGGATTAAACTCAAAGAACTCGTCTACAATATATGTACCAGTAGCAGAACTAAAGGAGAAAACTTAAAATGGCGCTTTTACTTTGTTACTTCTCTTAATTTTCTCACCTTGAGGACATGTTTTTGCATTGTCTTTACAGCCTTATGCTTTGTTTCTCTACAATTAGAGAAATACAAAGTTGTTGTTAGTCGATAGACGTTTTGTTTGAAAAAATAGAAGAAAGAATAGGCGTAGTATTTCAAGTTTTGCAGTGGGTTGTATACAGTTTTTTTTTTTGTTTTTTTGAAGCCATGTATTAATATATGTAGACTAGTAAAGGAGTTTACATCAATAGTTGAAGTAAACAATGTGTTGGACTTGGATCCTTATGGACTGAACTAACTTTCTCCATCATGGTACATGAGCTATATGGTTCTAGTAGGTTTGGCCTTTTTTTTTTTTTTTGGGGTAATTCGATCCAATTTTGAATACATATCTTTTGTTCAATTTGACGTGATTCTCAATTGATTCATATGGACTGCCCTAATTAAATAGGATCAATATAGGCTTAGATTGTCATTGTTGATTCAATTTGGATCATCCAAATAGATTCGGGCTGGATCTAGTCCGGTCCATTTGTACCTCCAACCTTTTTTACTTGAGTTGTTGTACTTGTACATACAATTATCATTTTCTCATGTATTTATCTAAAGGGTCAACATTATTTTGTTGCTGAGGGGTTCTGAGAAATTAAAACAGTTATGCTTGCTGAAAATATTTACCTTATTGAATGCTACAAATTAATTGAATGTAAATAATATATCAATAAGGGACCAAAAAAAGTTTATTTGTTTCAACTCTGCTGCTTTCTATTCTGCTAACTAGGCTGCCGAAAGACTAAAATCTCAAAGCCAAATTGCAAACTACAACGAAAAATGCAAAGAAGCTAAATTTGCTGCTGTGTTTGGTTGATCATCCTTGTTCATTATCAGGGGAATTTGGTGACCGAACAAATCGTCCCTGCAAAATTATAAACAACAAACATGTTAGTCATCAGGAGTTGGTAATTAAGAAACTATAACTTAAGGTTATACTTTATAATTCAAAAAGGTGCTATGCCAGTTTGGCAAGTTGTTTATTTGAAAAGAAAATATGCAAGATAACACATATAATATCAAAAAGTACCACAACCCCCTGTCCATAGTTGCAGCATAGGTGTTTTATTTGATGACCAAAATACCGATGATCTTTTTTATAATTATTTTGTGTAATTCAGACTTAGCTGTAGCATTTTTTGAAAATACGTAAAATTGAAAGCAAAATATTTACATATATGTTGTACAATTGATATTCTTATTATATTCGAAAAAGAATATATTACAAATGTCGTTTTTCAAACTAAAAATTACTCTCTTAAATTTGGACAAGTGAACTACACCTCTCTATGTTAGGAAAATGTGCTACTTTTGAAAATCATGGAAAGATAATGTCTATTTATTTTTGACAGAGTGTAACGCACTAAATTACCATAATATACGAATTGATTTGCCAAAAGCTTCACCAAAAACCACTTTCTTTAATCAACCCATTATATATATATATATATATATATATATATATATATATATATATATATATATATATATATATATATTTCAAAATAAGAAAAGAAGCAAACTTGTGAAAGGAATGCACAACAAAGCCATAATAAATAATGTTTTACCCACCAACAATTGTGATGTATTTATATTTCATAAAAAGGGAAGCAACATAAATAATCTTTTAAACCAGACGAAAAAGAAAAAAGAAAAGAGAAAAAAGGAGCATTACATTATAGATTTATACCTTCATTCTAGGCCGTCGATCAGCGTTGACTTTTCGGACTTGGTATCTGATTTTTTTAGAGAAAAGGCGTGTTCGACGCTTTTCTTTGTAGCGTAGCACAATAGCTTCTCTGCCCCCATTCTCACAGAACAAGTCTATTTGCGCCAACCTAGCCTGCACCAAATTAAATAAATCCCACCACATTAATTAATTAATTAATTAACTTATTCCTTCCCCTACGTAATTGGAACCAATTAATTAACACATTGTGTTTAAAAAATTATCTCGTCAGTAATAAATATTCCTGGTGGATGTAAGATACAGCTTGATGTTATACAAATATGTGAAGACAAGGTTAAGCCTTTAAAAAATATATGTCGAAGATCGATGATTCTAATACCGTCTTCGTGTATTTTTAATATTAAGAATCTGCACATAAAACAACAATGGGGAATTGAACAAGCAATGACAGTATTTTTTTTTAAGCATGCAAACAACATTAGTTTGGGGAACTAAAATGGGCAAATTTGGTGATGGATATAGACTTAGAAAACATAGATTCCAATTGCTTGTCCTTAAAATTAAAATTGAGATCAAGAAGAAAAAGTTTACCTCTTTAACTAGCTACACTACTATTACGGCCCAAAATCTAATAAATTGAAAATATTTCCAAGAAATTCAAGACCAGCAACGTAACTTTTTTGCTTATATTAATTATAGGTTCGACTACAAAATCATTGTTTGAACATTTTGTTCATTTTCAGTTCCCAACCAAAAAAAATATCTACCAAAGCGCCACGAATCAATATACGAAATTACACTATAGTTTAAGAATTTCAATTTTAATGATTCTAAACACAAACCAATTCACATTCATTAGTAGTAACAAAAGCAACTCCGTAGAAAAGTATTTACATCCAACTAACACACACATTGATTGCAGCCTATGGAATTCAATGATGAAAATGAAATAAATCAAAAAGGAGGCACAAAGCTAAACCCCACTTTCAATAATGCATGAATCATGATTGAAGAGCATTTTCACTCATCTTTTTAACTTTCCCTCTTCAAATTATTGCAAAAATTATTACTTTTCCTTTTTCTTTAAAACAAAAACAAAAATATATAATCCATGCAAGGCACGTGCAAATGCGCTCCATTTTTAAAACTATAGTAATAACACATCAAATTAAACTTAAGACAATGGTTATATTTTGTAAGATAGAGATAAAACCACATACTTGGACATCATTCCCGCCGGATTCCGGCCCCGGCGCATCCCCGGAAAACGGGGAACCCTTATCGGACCACGCGTTTAAAACGCTGTCGAAGTTAAGTTTCAAAAGCAACTTTGCGTTCGCCTTAGGAACAACGCACTCCTCAAAACGCGACTTATCATCAACAACTTTATTATCATTCTCTTTACAATTAGTAGCAACTGAATTCTCCAAAATAGTCTTAATTTCAACCTTCTTTTTCTTCTTCTTCTTCTTCTCCTTCTCCACCACTGGCATTTTCGCAATTTTCGGCGTAATGTCAATCAAATTAACACTAGGGAACCTCCACCAATCCCCTTGATCCACATTCCGAATTGCGCTCGTCTCTCTTCTCATTCCATTGCCATAATCAAATCCCAATCCAACTGGATAACCATAGCAACAGTTGTTAACTTGCAGAGCACTGTCGATAAAATTGGCACCAACTGTTTGATCATTTGCCTCATCCAAATTTCCCATTATACTATCGATGATCCCCTCTTCAATCTCCTCATCTAGTATTGATTCAGCATCAAAATCTTCTGCATACTCATGGCAGGTTTCAGAATTTCCATTTGAAGTGATCTCACCGGGGCTTTGGCACGTTTTCTCGAGTAAATTCGACCCTTTTGGCTCGTTAGAAAAATGGGTCCTTTCGGCGATTGGGGGATGTAGCAAGAACCCCGAGGTGTCGAAAACTTGGAATGGCATGAATAAATCCGAGTTGGGTTCGAAAAAGATTGGATTTTTAGCACTGGGGTCATTCGATTTTGTGAATTTGCTAGGCTTGGTGAGGTGTTTGGTTGGGAAGATTTTTGGATAAGCTGTTGATAGAATCGCGGCAGCTTCGTTGTACGTTTGATTAGGCCTTTTTCGCGGCGTTCGCGGTTTTCGCGTGGAGATTGCTAGTGGGGAGTTGCTGGATTCAGAGAGGGTTGAGGATGGTGAGGATGAATTTGAAGTCCATGAATTTGAAGGGGATTTGATGATCTCAAGGTCTAATCTGTATGCTCTGCCACCTCCACTTATACAAGAAGACATTTGAGGATTCTATAGTTTGTCAGAGAAGTATGAAATGGTAGTGTAATAAAATCAAGAAGAAAATTGTGAAAATATGTAGCTCAGTTTGAGCTGAATTGGACTATAAGTGTGAGAATGAATTAGAAATGAGGAGCTGATTGGTGCAAGTGTCTGAGTTTGAAGAGGTAAAAGTACAAGGAATGCTAAACCCTGGAGAAGTACTATTCTTTTAACTATCAAACGAACTTAGGGATTATTAAATAAAAGAAAAAGTGTTAAAAAAGCCAAAAAAGTTGCAAAGTTTTATACTAGGGAAAAGCTAGGCTACAAGAACCATTCAGAATCCCAGAAAGTGAAGATAAAAGGAAACTGCTTTAGAATCCAAAGGGATTAGCAAAGATCCACTTTGAAAATCATCAAAACATGTAAGAAGAAAATTTAAGTAAAAAAACAAGCTTCTATCACCAAAACTATGTTCTGAGTAGTGGGATAGAGAAGCAAATGACTCAAAAGAGAAATACTAAGAGCAAAGTCTATGCTATTTGTGAAATATCTAAGAATGGAAGGGAATTTAGGACCTCTGCAAAACTGTGTATTTATATATAGAAAGAAAGAAGATGTTGATATTTGATTGAGAGAGTGAGCATTTTGTGTACAGACACTATAGAGAGTCACGGGAGGGAGCAGCAGATAAAAGCAGGGCAGGAGCCAAGGGGGGGCCATATGGGGTCACACCCCTCTCATTTTGATAAGTTGTTTTTAATTTCTTTTAGATGCATTTTAGTTTTGTAGCCCCAAACTATTTGTTTGTATAGTTCTCTTTGAATCATTTCACTTTCTAATTTTTTGTGATAATCTTGTCACTTAATGTCTCAACTTATGTTGCACGAACATGGATATGATAAGATACATGTACGACGACAAAGATTTTTTGAAAACAGTAGATACAATACGACATGTATACAACTGACTATTTTATATATGATGTTAATATTAGTTATGAATACAAATTATTTAATCTATAATACATTAACTTAAATATATTTTGCATCAAAAAAGAAATTCAATAATGCATTACTAAAATCTAAACATATATCTAATCATTCATCAAAAGATAATTGTGTAACATAGAAACATAGAAGTATCGAAACATCGAATACGATCCGTCATAATTTTTTGAATTATCAGTGCAACATAAGTCTTAACCCTTTCTTTATTTGCTCGAGCTCTCTTCAAGTAAGAAAGAAATGAAGAAAGTAAAGTTTAAAGTGTATGTTCTCTTATAGTAGGATAATCCATTTTTCTTTTTAAATAATTAGTTTGAACTTTTATCTTTAGATACGTTCAATTTGATTAAATCGAGTCAAACCAACCAAATCAAATTGGAGTATTTGGTTTTTGTTGTTGGAAAACAACGATGAAAAATCGGATTGATGAGCCAATTTCGGTGCAAGCCCGATCCAGTTCGGTTGTGAGCCTTTTTCTTGTTTTCAAGGAAAAAGATGCATCATAAAGCTTTAAATCTACATCTAATGCTTTAAAAAAAACACACATATAAAACATTACAAAGTATATAATACGAGAATGATCAATTGTTTCTGCACACCATGATATTTATTTATCCGTCTTCACAAGTTCACAATTCAAAATTCATACTTCATATCATTGCAACGTTTCTACTTTTTGAATCACATATATAAACATAATTGTGGTTTTTAAATTTGATTTCACAATTCTCCTTTTAATCAAGTTTCTATATATTAGGTTAATTTTGTTTAATAATATCTTAATATACTTAATTATCAAAAATATATATATCTTAATATACTTGTCGACGTGGTTCACATTCGCCCCTCTAAAATTATATTCCCTAAATCCGCCCCCGGATAAAAGGTCAAGATCCACTGTGGATCTCTGTAGAAATTCAGACACAGACGCACACACTCTAAAATTATGGTACATGGGAGATGATAACAGAGGAGGAAAGAGACAAGTTTTGGCTTCTGTAATTGGTTGGATATGGACCACATTCTTTTTTCTCTCTCTTCCTGTCTTTGCACTTTTACCAGTTTAAAGTATAATAAACTATAAAGTTAAGTATTACTTTTTTAATTCTTTTTACAAAAAGCTAACTTAGTACATTAGTTGAATTTCTTAAGAGCTTATTTTATTTATATCCCTTTGACCTTTTCTTATAGACTATATAATGATTAAATTACAGCTTACGAAAGGCTTACTTAACCTGAATAGGTACTGGAAAAGTTGTTTTTCTTTGTAGGTTTTATTATTTTAAGGTACTGTTATTTGAAGATATAGAATAAGGGCAACATGTTTAAATAAGATTTTTAGAGAGGGGCACATGTAAAATTGTAGGGAAAAGCGTGAAAATCTCCATCACATACCTCAATATTTAGCAACATGTCATCAATTATTTTAAAAATTGTAATTGGCCCCTTACCTATTAAACATGTGTCATGTACCCGCAAGACAACTTTTTCAACGGAATGTTTCGGTGGTAAATTTGGTTTTTGCTGAAATATTAACCGTAAATATATCATCTCGATTTAACTAAATTAGCTTTCTTTTCCCTTGGAGTTTTTGTTATATCTTTTTTAATTTATTACAAGTCTTAAATTTTTCAAACCCTTATCTTGGGAATCGAGATGAAAATAGTTGGGAAAAAGATGGATCTCTATTGATCTTATAATTACATCGAGATGAATCGTCATATTTACACTTAATATTATGATGAAAATATATTTACAAGTAAAAATATTTTGCATGAAAACTAACCAATGAGTACTGTGCACCGATTATGGAATGTCATGAGTCAAATTTTAAAATTTTAACCGGTAGGTAATACGTTGCATTTTGCTAGGCAAGATATTGGATTAAGACTTTAATACTATTTAACAATAATCAAATGATTAAAACGGTCACCACACCATGTTCAAAAGAAGACTTTAAAATGTACCTCCTTCATAGTTGTAAATTTTAGAAAATAGGATCTTAGTATTGTTCAAAAAAGTACTATTTCTCTCGCTAAAGTAAATTCTTTTTACAATAAAGGTACAATCTTTCTTTGCCGTGAGTGAATTCTAGGACAATTATGTCAGAATAGAAAACAAGCAATAAAGATAAAAATATCTATGTCGTAACATAGAAATATAATATATTTTATTTAAAGAGGAAAAAAAAAGTATGCACAATATTTTAAGTTTAAAACAGAAGCCTTTTAATGAATGGAATCCTAATGTTCCACATATTACTAGAAAAGAACAATCATAAACCCAATCCTTATCATGGGCAAGCATGGATTTTCTGACTTGAATGATTTTTGTTCTATCTTAAGTAATGTAATCTATTCCCATTTCCAATTGATAGAATTTTCATTTGAAAGAAAAAGTGCATCCTATCTGCTGACATGGCACAAATTCATTGGTTCTCAAGATTTTCTAGGGCTGACGTGGCCTGTCCTTTATTGGTTGGTGGATTTTCTCTTGTATCTAGAAAAATAAAAGAGAGAGGAGGTGAGTTTTGGACGCAATAAGATGAGTGCAATGATTTGAAGGCTTTGGTGCTTTGTGCCTCAATGCATGTGGCATATGGCAATCATACGTTAGACTGTTTATGTTCAAGGGATTGTGATTAGAATAATGAAAAATCTTATTGGGTGTTGGAAGAAGGATCCAAATAATTTTTATTTATTTACTCTTAGATGAAGTCAAAAATTATTTGGATTTTTTTTTTTTATTGAAACTATCCATTTGTGTTTGCACGAGACGCAATATATTAAATAAAATAAAAAGACTACTCTTTTAAGCATTATTTGGGTGTATGTGCCAAATAATGCTTCCTTGTCTTTTCACACTGCAAGGTTTTAGGTTCCGTGGGTTTATAAGATATTTCAGTAATATCTCTCAGTTTCGAATCTTTCAACAATTTTTACACATGAAGATATTTAGATTTGTAGGTATTTATATAAATTTATGCTATATAAAGAGAATTAGACATGTATGATTTGTAATGGATAAAGTACCTAGCCGGGAAATACCTAGTTAAGAAAAAAAAAAAAAAAAAGAGGCCATTTGCCAATTGCCCTTAACATATTAAATTTTCTTCTTGGACTCTTGGAGTAATTCAGGGTTTTACGGAGGCACGACCAACAAATATAGCCTAGTTCGTTAGGAACGTGAAGTTACTTCCTTTGGCCTTAAGTTCGATCTTTATGACGTGTTATTTGTTTTTAGGTATATCATGTAAGCTAGTGTCTCTAACTTGCTAGTTTATTTAGCACACATTCAAATTATAGTGGTTGGAGGCATTTTAGCTTGTCCACTAATTATACATTTTAGTTGTCTAAATCCTAATCAATCCAAAGGCAAAATACTAATTTTCAAAAAACTATTTTCAATGATTCTGTAATTCTCCTTTCTGATTTGCTCAATTCTCATAAAGTGACACTGTGACACTTTGAGTAGTTCCTCTCGTTCAAATAGATCATCACGAGATCCATTAAATTGTTTGAGACCCCTTGAAGTGACTATCTATGGTCCCCCATAATTCAATAATCATTCTATTTTTATACCTTCTGCTTTGGACGTTAAATAATCTAAGTTATATAACCCAACACGTCTTAATTAATTAGAATCATCAAAGATAATTATCTCTCGTCGAAGCACTGTTAGAATATTATAATCAGTTAAGTATGCGAAATATTAAATTGCATCATATAAGGATAAATGCTCCTGTGATTATGGGGACATTGGTAGCCAATATTGCATTAATGGTTATGGTCACCATAATTGATTATGACATTTGTTATATTACATAGTTGTTCGGTAACACACTTTATCCTATTAATCTCCTTTGCCTTCTAGATTATAATCTAGCTATAAAAAAGATTAGATAACGTAGATAATACGAGGTTGGCGGTTCAATCCAGTTGAATGCACTAATAACATATCACACCAAATTACGTACCACTTAATAAGAGTATATTAATCATAGATGCTACCAAACTCCCCCAAACTAATTACTTATTAGCACTGCAATGATGTTTTATGTATATAAACATTTTCAAGCCTAATATTTTGACTATATAGCATCTACAAGAGCAAGAAGGTAAAAAGAACGACAGATGCAACTTTAAAGCTTAAATAGTTAACATCAAAATGGGGTATTGCCCTGCCCAGATCTAATCTTGAGCCACAAAAGTTGTTGTCTCATGATTTCTAGTTGCATTACCTTATCTCATTAACAATTGGTTGAAAAATATATAGCCTTTGATTTTGGATAAACCTAAAAGTTGGAAGGTTCATGATACATGTGAATCGTTCGTTATTCACGAAAACGTACTAGATCTCATCTGACCATCATGTCTGAAGAAGAATAAACCAAATATTACTTTTGCATCATCTCGTGATAAACTTAAAATTCTTCATGTCCTTTTAAACTAGAAATGTCAATAGACTCGTAACATTTCAACCTTACAGTTTCAACTTGAATCAAATATACATATTACTGTATTAGGGTCAAAATTGTCAAAAACGCTTCATCCTACACACTGTTTTAATTTGCAAGTGCCACATATCGTTTTAAAAAGTTATAATCTGCTCAGTGACATTTCTTAAACGGTGTACAACACTTTTGGACTTTTCGACATAATATTTTCATTGGCATTTAACCTTGATTTCAATAAAAAAATTTGTATTTCTTCTTTAATTTTTGTTATGTATTTCTTAAATTTATTATAATGTGCCACCTAGTAATGCTTAATAATCCGGTGGAAACCAACTTTACGAGTAATTTATCCTGATAGAAAGTTGACCACGAACTATACACATGTTTAGTAAGTAATGACACATATTGCAACTTCTTAAACGATAACCACTGTGTAAAACATGACATCATATGGAAGATTTAAAGCTTTAAACCATGCTTTTTATTGGTATTATCAGGATAAATACTGCTTTTAGATATGTTTTAATCAGACCCAAGTGATCAAGATGACAACTCTATCTTCTAATTTTAAACTGACATGTGGTTACTAATCCTCCTAAAATGAACTCCACTAGCCGCAACGACTAATTTGTGATTTGACGGGCAACGTTGGGTCTAGAATAAACTCAGTTCTTCTATATGATAAAAACATCAAAAATATAAAATAAATTTTATTCACCAGACAAAAGTATCATAAATCTTAAACTCATACACTATAATCTAAATGAAAAGGGCAGGAATAGAGGATATGCTACTTTTTCTGTCGTTTTTTCAGAAATATAGATGGATGAAGATAGAAGTCAACGTCAATCCCATGCAAGAGAATGCACAAGTCCAAAATAGAATGGACAAATCTCTTGAAACAGATGGTCCCCGTGCTTTTAAAGAGAAAGGTTTCTATCTACCAGGCTCATACGTGGGTGTGTTTCTTACTATGATGATGGCTTAATTTTCAAACAGTATCTACAAAGAGAAAGTTGTAGATTTGGGGACCATATATACACGCCCATTCTGACGATGGGCTTCAATAATATAGTGATTTTGTTCGAGCCTTTTATCAGCTTATCTCCAAAGCACTTTGGCATGAGTTTCAGTTTGTAGTAAAACTTGTTCAGTAATTACTCACCCAGATCGGAGATTTTCGACTGTCCCGGGCTAATCAAAGAAATAATAAAATCAAAATTTTAGATAAAATTGCGAATGATCATAGCGTAATTAAAGAAAGAACGCTAAGAACACAAACGAGGATGACCAACAACAGTACTTCAGAATATATTATCATGGGCAAAAGTATTCTTCAAAATGGTCTGATTACAAGTTTCTCAACAATTAATTCGTCCCAGTCTTTGCCAAGCAAAACTCTGCTGGGAATATAGATAAATAGCTCAAGAAACAGAAAGGACGAATTCAGAGATGTGTGTCTATAGATCTCTTCTCGGGTTTGAACATAACAGGCCGCAATAAAAGAAAACTGAGATTCAAAGGACCAGCAAAAATAAGAAACCAGAAAACTTTCACTGGTGGGCAAATTTATTCTGACCCTGTGAAACTAACTTCCGGGCAATCCACTCCGGTATATCTCATTACTATGAATGCAGGTACTATCAGGTGCACCATTTTCATACATCCAACAACAATCTACGAGGATCTTCCACCACATCTTTGATCCTTCTCAAGAAGAACACTGCCTCTCTCCCGTCAATCAGCCTATGGTCATAGGTCAATGCAATGTACATCATAGGTCTAGAAACTACGTTACCTCCAACAACCATAGGGCGGTTCACTATTGAGTGCATCCCCAGAATTGCAGACTACAGCATCAAGCACACAAAGAACTAATTAATTAGGAGTTAAGAGAAAGACCAAGACGGATACCTAAGCCTGGTTGAAGAAAATACCTGAGGAGGATTGATAATGGGAGTACTCAAAAGACTTCCATAAACACCACCGTTCGATATGGTAAATGTTCCTCCAGCCATCTCGTCGATTGATATAGTGCCATCACTGGCCTTCTTAGCAAGAGCGTTGATCCCCTTTTCAACCTCCGCAAAGTTCATGCCTTCAGCATTGCGGAGAACTGGAACTACAAGACCCTGGTAAAAGATTAAGATTATTTAAATTAAGAGGCCAAATGAAGAGTTTATTTCAGGTGGGTACCATTTAATGTATTTATGGAAGTTACTATTAAATCTTTGATTTATCAAAAGTTAAAACTGTTAATGAATGGTCATTTGAATGACGAACTACCCTTAAATCCAACTTCACATACGTAACTTGAACCAGAGATGGATTGCGGATTCATGAGGTGTATATTGTGAATTCTTAGCCCTCTAAATATCATTAATTAGTAATGCAAAATCTAATTTTGTTCCTTCCATTTATACAAGTACTTCACTATAAAGGAAAATAGAGCAACTTGCCTTGGGGGTACCCACTGCTATGCTGATATCCACGTAGTCTCTATAAATTATATCATCACCATCAATAACAGCATTCACAATTGGCTGCTTCTGTAGAGCACTGATAGCTGCCTGTAATTCAGAGGAAACAGGTTTTTTGACCATGAAGCAAGCATAGAAGAGAAAAAACTCGGAAAGTGACGTCTTCAGTATACCTTCACAAATCCAGACATAAGTCCAAGCTTCACTCCATGTTTTTCAACAAAGGTATCCTTGTAATCAGAACGGAGTTTCATCAAATTAGTCCTGTTATAATAAGGATGAACAACTGTCAGAAGTTTATCTAACAGAAAAGAGAAGCTCTGGAAAACAAGTCAAACTCTTACATTATAGTCATCAAACAACTGGTTTGCTACTATTGATAAGATGACTAGCAGTTATTACAACTTGAAAAGCACCATAAAATCACTACAATCAAGCTAGTGATGGTGTAACAGTAATCAATATTTAACTGATTATTCAATAAGACATTAAGATCAGATTTATATCAGAAAGTTCATTATTCTCTTCAACAAAGGCTTGCATGGATAGAGAAGTCGATAATGATAAACATTAAAACTCAGACAATGTTTCAAATTTAAAAAATTTGATATGTGGATAGAATCACTATATATAGAAAACAGTAAAAAAAGCTTGTTTCAGCACATCCCGACACCAATAACCAAACAGTCATGACTAAAGCTCAACTCCACCAACAATTCATTAACCACCATTAAATGCTGGCTTATATTATCAAATATAGATTGCAGCACAAATCTCCGTATGTCTAGACAACCAATGTAAAAATGACATTATAGAAAAAGGAGCTTACATATCAACTTCATTAAATGTAGTCAGCAATGCAAATGTATTCTGAGAATCTTTCAATCGCGTGGCAACTCGTTTCCTGAGCCTTGTCATAGGCACCTGTCATCAAAGCAGATCCAATAGTTATCACAAGAATACTTTAAGAATGACAGGTTTTGTGCAAGGATCAGCATGCAAATGTCCAATGTTAACACTTACCCGCCTTTCCCTATCTTTAGGGGGAAGCTGGGGTTCTGTAGCCGAGGCTCTGGAAGGAGGAGGAGTGCTTCCTTTAGGCTTTTCCACGACAGGTTTCGTTTCAACTTTCGGCATTGTCTTCTCCTTTTTCTCTTCAGCAGGAGGAGATGGTGGTGGAGCGGCCTTTTCAGATGGCTTGTCATCGGACGGGGCAACATGAGTTACACCTTCACCAGACTTTGATATGATAGCAATCTTGGTGCCAGGTTCCACAGTATCTCCTTCCTTAGCTACAAACTTGGAAGATATAATAACAACCAAGATATCAGTTCCAACGTTATTTAATTATATACATTAGAAAAACACAAGTATTAGTCAAATACAAGAGACTATACCTTCTGAATCACACCTGCTTCGGGACTGTTTACATCAATCGTGACCTGATTGAAAAACCAAGAGCCCACTGTTAGTGCGGTACATTGGAAAAGATTCTGATAACAAGAGTCACAATTTAAGAGGACATGTTTCATCACAAATATAACACTGTTAAGGAGATCATAACAATGACTATGCTGTGCATATAATACCTATCACGAAACTGTTCACAAAAGAGAAGTGATGGCAAGCTATGTGTTCATCAGTTATCTGCTATAGAAGTGCGTACCTTGTCAGTTTCAACCTGCGCAATTGCCTCATCAATTTCTACTCTATCCCCAGGCTCTGCCGACAAGAATTAGCAGTAAAGCAAACGCAAGGATTTGAGCTTTGGACTATAGTTACCAACAGCAAAAAAGTAGGTCAAAGATTTACAAAGAAACTTACTTTTTAAGAACGCTGCTAATGTGCCATCACTTATTGATTCACCCATATAAGGGACAACAGCTTCAACAACATCACCTTCTGTTCATGCACGAATGGAGGGAACAAGTTACAAACATGACTAGAAAACAGGAAAATCAAGTAGTCAAGCATTTTCTGCTGATGATTAATCTACTCTTGAAATTCTAGTTTGTGCAATTACCACAAATTGCAGGGCTAAAATGTAAAAGAAAAGAAAAAATCAGCACAAAAATCAAAGGGTAAAGAATCCAAGAGACGAATTTATCTAGCTCTGGATCATATCAGTACCATTAAGCCCATCACATGAGCCGAATCTAAAATAGAAAAGCACAAATAGCACTAATTATCCCCTTAGCAACATGAGAATCATGATAATCAAATTCATAATCCAACCATCAGTCCCTCGCGTTCTGTGAAATACGTATGCAGAAACAACTTTGAATATACAACACCAATTTAAGCCATCCTCTAGTTCTTTTATTTGCTGAATCTAAAGCAATACAGCAATTCATCACTAGCTTCAATGCGAAAGCTATCAAGTATATGAGAAGTTAAGCCTCTTTACAAGAATTCTAAAAGCCAAGATCAGAATATAGAGCACATGGGGAGATGACAAAAGTTAATCTCTACATACAGTCTTCTTTTCTACACAGCACAAACAATTCTCTACAAAATACAGAACACTGGTACTCGAGCCAACATTATACCACTATTTGAACAATATGATCTGCTCCAAATCTGCATGTTGATATCTTGCGGAAGATCGCCCACAACTTCCCTGCAAATCACACAAAGAATCATTTTCATCTCACCGGAGATTCTATACCAACCACTTGGCACTTTGCCAGTAAATTTTTTCACAAATCTCACAGTGGGAGGAAGATAAATTGTGTACCACTTTGTTTATAAGTCTTTTCTTTAAAACATTTTTTTTATAATTTATAGACATCGGAGTTACTGAAGTCAGTTCGAGCGAGGATATAATGGCAACTCTTTACCTTAATTAATAAATGAGGTTCAACAAAAATTTGAAACAGTCATATATCAAATGCAAAAATAGACCGGTCAGTCAACCTACACATCTTCATAAATCTTTGCTAACTGAGCTTAATTCTGGAAAGGGGTAGTGAAGTGCTGCGTATGAAAGGTTTTGAAACCCACTGAACCCACACCCCAAAAAAATAAAAATAAAAATCCCTGAGAGAACCCTAGAATGCACCCTTACCTAGACACAAAAACAAATTCCCCACACTTGGTCGAGATCTGCTACCAGATAACCCCCATCACACTTTTGGAAGATGAGTTCATTCTGATTAAGCTTTATGCAAGCAATAACAGAAATCCAATCAAGTATCTAAAATTGCATCTGGCGCCAGAAAACTTCCTTTCTGTAGATCCTAACATCAGATTCACAAAGGCAATGGAATCAAGGAGCTCATTCCCAGATTATGAATCAGCTGCACCAATTCTCTTAATCAACTAGGTGACTTAATTGCAATAACAATCCCATTTGGGTACTACAAATACAAAAATGTGTGAAGTGCATCAACTATTTACATATACAAAGACAAAATTAAAATGAAGCTAGACTTGTAAGCGTCATAAATTGCAACACAAGACTTAAGGTGACATGGAAATGGCTTCTTTGATGGCATTAGATCTCAAAATACAAACTTAAATTCTTACATCTCGATATAAATTTTACTATACTTTATTGGGAGAACAACACAGATGGGAATAGGTTACAAGCTGATGTATAGATGGCGAGGGTGGGGGGGGGGGGGGGGCAACCCCCATGACACACATAAAACTATCATGACTATGAAAAAGACAAACCTAATAGAGAACTTAATTATCAACTGAACCAGACTATCAATTTCTTGCAACTGAAGCTGTCAGTAATGAATTCGTAGAAAATATTGATCATTATGTAAAAAACATCAAATATTGATCATTATGTAAAAAAACACGATAAGCATCTAAAAGAATATGTGCAGATATATAATAAAAGAATCACTAACCTTTTTGGCATCAAAATCATTGTTCGTCCTGTAACAGGATTTTGGAATGGACAACATCAGCTTTAATGTGAAACCATGCATAGGAAGTCTAAGAAGAATAAGCATGCAGTATGACCTACCTGCTGAGGGAAGATGACAGAAGTTTTGGACACGACCAAAACCTCTGGGACAGGATATGATCTGTTCATAATTTCAGAACATACAAGAAGATAACATGAGTCAACAAACTTAGAAGATGAACTTCGTAAAGCACTCTTTTTTCCATCAAAAAATCAAAGGTGAATCTCTAAGTCTATTAAAATGTACTAGCACTGAGACCATATGAACAATAATCATAATAAGACAACATTCTCACAAAGCTATTCTGAAAACAAAGACCTACAGAGAAAACACAAAACAAATCAAGAGAAACGCCCACGAGTTAAACCAACTTTTGTATGCGATGAGGATTATACACTAAACTTTGCCAACTCCAAAATCTACGAGTACTCAGAAATATACGAACATCCACAGCTACACAAACCAGAAATGCATGCATACCTACACGATAGACCCCGACTCAAGTACTCAACAGTTAACCTATAGTCGAGTCAATACTAAATTACAAACCAACACTTGTCTAGCTGCAATGTCCAAAAAACACAGAAAAACCAACGACGAAACTCGATTTTTTTCGAAATTACCTCTTCTGACAGGGCAAAGCATTCTCTTGGTGTTGTAGATACACCAGTCTTAAGCTTGTGCAACGATTTCCCATACACCTATTATTAATCCGAAAACACAACATTATTTAATACAAATTGCAACACTATAACAACATCTTCATTACATTGATTTTTCTGAAAACAATATGATTATCGCATTTTTTTTTTATTCAAATACAAATTGGTCAAAAACAAAATGAGCAGTGCAACAAACAACACATGTGCATTATTATGAAATCGATACCGTAGCAGCAGATGAAGCGGTTTTCCGCCTTAAAACACCCAACATCACTGCTTTGATCTCCTGAGATTAACAAAAACAAATCAAAAAATTGAATTGAAACGATTTAACGCATGAAAAATATCTCGAATCATTGTAATAGATCTCAAATTTGAGCAAATATTGAAGAGGCAGAAGAATGAGGTAATTTGAACCTTGGATTCAAAATTGTTGTTAGGGTTTGAGATTTGCAGGTGAGCTAATGATGGTGAGCTTGTTTGACCTGGAATAAATTACACTACTCAGAGCACGGTCTGAAAATGTACAATGAAAAAAGAAAAAAGGGATATTATTATTATTATTATTATTATTATTATTATTATTATTATTATTATTATTATAAACCTTGTTTACGGGACGCAATTATTAATTCATAAATTCACGCTATAAGTGCCCATACGTGAAAGACCAGAAGCTACATGGCACGAATATGACGATATGGGTGCTAAATATACGATACGGGTGTGGGGACACGAATTTTTTCAGAAAATACGGAATGCGGTGAGGTGGGGATATGAGTATATAAACTTGTATTTATACTTATATTTATATTATGCACTAACATGGATAGAAACGACAAAAATTACAGTCCTTAAAAACTAAAATGATAGCCGTAAGTGATTGTTTCGCTATAAAAACAAACCCTACATAGAGTCATAAACCTTTTTATTAAAGTAGCAACAATTGAGGGAAGTGGTGATTGATTGATAAAGAAGATGAGTGCTTAAATTTTTTAAATCGTGCTTGTAGTTGTCGGTTTAGAATTTACTCATTTAGATGCAATATAATTCAACGTTTTTTTAGTGTTTTTCTTTGACATTTTTTATATTCAATTTAGACTTTACAAAATTATATTTTCAACCTCAAAAATTACAAAATTGACATCGCTGTATCCAAGGTGTGTCGAACACAGTCCTCGGCCATGTCCATTCCGTATTCATCTACTTTTATTTTCTTTTAATTGGGAATACGCCACGTGGCGTATTCCGTGCATATCACACCCATATCTGGCGTATTCTGTGCTTATCGCACCCATATTTGTGTTCTTTAATTAAGTATCCGACACTGCACAAAGTGATTTTTTTAAGTATCCGTGCAACATAGAAAAGAAGTTTACCAAAGGGAGATGATATATATATATATATATATATATATATACACAGAGCAAAATCCCTAATTACAGAGCAATTTCTCATTGTTTACTAATATACCCCTTTCAGTTAATTGTTCAAATCATATTCTTTTTAGATTTAAATACTGATTGATAATTAGCAAATTTGAAACTTAATCAAGACACTCTTTCCGGCTAATGAGATTGAATAATCATCTTTTTTTATATAAATATGGTATATCAGGTGAATACGTTACTACATATAAATATAATTAATTACTTTAGTTTTGACATTTTTTTCTTCAAAATTTTGGATCTAGGTCTGTTTTTTCCACTCGGAAATTCCAACAATTTCTTCCGTAGGACGACGCATTTCAAATTAAATGAGTTTAATTTTATTATTATGTGTAAAAAGTATACAGGATGTTGTATGAAAGTGTAACCGTTAGGAAGGAAATTAAATGCATTCAATAGAGGTAGGGAGTTTAGGTGTGAATGACAAAAATCGTATTTTCTGAGTAAAGATTCTATTTTTCTTAAAGTTGTTCGTAAATAAGGCGCATATTCCTGAAATTTAAAAAATTCCATTGAATTCAACCATGCATGTTTTAACTTCAAATTTCATACAAGCTTTGAACTTTAAATAAGCACTCACATGTCTAGAACTTTTTTATTAGGAGCACATCTAATTTCCATGTGAAATTTTGCATTAGACGTAGAGCAATATGATATGCAGCCATTGTTGAACATGAAGGATTTTTTCCTATATATCATTTATTTTTATTATTAATGATTACTCTACACAGTTTTTGAAGTTATGCTATTAAATTTTGTCTTTCTTTGTACAAATTCTTAATGCATAATTAGTTGAATATATGTAATTAGATTTTTGTTAAGTAATTTATGTATAAGAACTATTTTTTATTTTATAGATAGAAAGATAATATTTCCATTTTACTACTAATTGGTAAGAGGAATGCTTTAATTAGGTTTTTAAAGATTCTGCTAATTATTGATAGGTATAGAAAAAGGAAGTGATTTGAACTTCTAATTTAATAGGGGTATAATTGTAAACAAGAGAGAATTGCTCTATAATTTGGGATTTTGCTTTGTATATATCATCTCCATTTACCAAAACGCACCAAACTCTGAAGCTTGTAATGACTTGATACTTGCATGGAGTTTAATTCTAATTGAGTAATTATTTCTTCTGCTAGCTTTGTGAATTGGCTCTCTAATTTTGTTTGGGAATTTATGATTGTCAATCAATTAACCAAATCAGAACATGAGGAAAAATGATTTTCTTAGTTTTGAATTTGGCTCTCATCTCATTGATGTGTCAAGAGGAAATACAATTTAGAAGGGTGCTAATTGATCATTGGTTATACGAAAATTTAGTGACAAGTATTGTTGGTATTAACACTTGGAAATGGTAAGTCGTATATTGTTATTGAAACATAACGAGGAATATGAAGACTGTGTTTATTATCTTTATTAATTAATGAGGTTGGGCCGTTCGGGCGAGTGTTAAAAATTAGAGTTACGGAAGGAAACATTAGAATTGGGATTTTCAACTAGGTAAATTCAAAAACGGAATATTTTAATTGCAAATATAAAAATAAAGGGCCATATACAGCTCTTTTAAGTTCCTGATTTTCTGCTTATTCCCAAAAACTATTGGGAGGCTTTTTAACTTAAAAAAAGTTTTCAAACCATTGAAGCTAAGATTTGCAAACGCTTTAAATTGCTTAATTTAAATTAAAAGTTATTTTCTGCTTTTTTTAAAAGTTTGCAAACACCACCTTAATGGTAAATATGATTCTACGGCCCTTAATTATGCTATAAGATTCCGTCAATTTTGGATACCATATCACGGGAGTTAGGAAATAAACATGGAGATTTTTGTGGATTAAATTAGGCAAGGATAAAAATAGATCTTATGGGATTCTGCTCTATTTTAGAAAAGAATTGCTCTGTGTTTATATCATTTGTCTAAGTGGAGTGAGGACATTAATGATTGTAATTAACATTAGATAAGATAGAGATACTTCAGTTAACGAGTAATTTATTATTGAAACCATTTAACTTTTGTAAACTTAGATTCAAAAGGCAAATTCGATTGTCACTCTCGACAAAGCCTAGTCAGATATTGCATTATTGCACGTTTATATTAGGTTATTATAAAGGGAGAATCACTCTAAAAAGCGTAGTCAAATAGTTATTTCACATTTATATTAGGTTACGAAAGGAAGAATTACACAAACACTCCTAGAGGTATGTGCTAATTATACGTAGACCCCCTCATAACAGAAAATTAAACAAACCCCCTTCGTGGTCAACTTTCGGTTGGAACTTGGTAAGTTTATTGAATGTACATTTGCACCCCTCATTTACTATGTATACTAAATGAAAAATAAACCAAGATTGCTCACAAAAGTAGAATATGAGTATGGTTTATTTTGTATCAAAAAGTATAATAAAAAACATGAAACAACATGATATTTATGAAAATGGTAAGAAGATTATTTGTCACGCTGTATTTATCTTTACGTTATAACATCGTAAGCTTGTCTGTGATTAGATATACACTACAAGGGTGTTTGTTTTATGAGATACACAATGTAGGGGGTGTTTGTGTAATTGAAAATGGTAAGAAGATTATTTGTCACGTTGTATTTATCTTTACGTTATAACATCGTAAGCTTGTCTGTGATTAGATATACACTACAAGGGTGTTTGTTTTATGAGATACACAATGTAGGGGGTGTTTGTGTAATTTTTCCTATAACTCTATAAAATAATGTATTATCTTAATATTTATGCCAAATCTGATTAATACCATATTTATTGAAATTGACAACATTAATATATATATATATATATATATATATATATATATATTTTATATACAGTAACAAT
Organism: Misopates orontium; assembly: GCA_946800315.1. Classification (NCBI taxonomy): domain Eukaryota; kingdom Viridiplantae; phylum Streptophyta; class Magnoliopsida; order Lamiales; family Plantaginaceae; genus Misopates; species Misopates orontium. The sequence goes on along the minus strand of OX326950.1, from coordinate 6,755,294 downwards.
CTTAAACCCCCAGAAAAATCTAACAATATTAATTGAAATGTCTTAATATTTTGCACAAAATCTACTTTTATTCTTTTGAAATAAAGATAATCTCCTTAAAATATTGAATTACCTTAATATTTATACCAAATATGATCAATTACTAATATTGAAATTGACAATCTCAATTTCCTATTTTATTTAGAGTCAACCTAATGATTTTACTTATTAGAAGAAAAAAAATCCAATAACATTGATTGATTGTCTTAATAATTACACCAAATCTGGTCTACTTTATTCTTTCAAAACATATAGACTCACTTCTATAAATTGATGTACAAAAACAATGAATCAACTATCACAATATTTTTCCATCAGACCGTCCTAAATATACACAATGAATAAACTCATGGTTCTAGCTCTCTTCTTTTCTGCAAATATTCTCCATATGGGAGAGAGTTGTGTTGTCTTTAGAGTTACCGTTGACATTGCTGATAAGCTTCCTCCAAGTAGCGATCTGTTGTTAGCGCACTGTGAATCTAAAGATGATGATCTTGGCACCCGTAAATTGGATACAAATGAAAGTTTTAACTTTACTTTTTGTGTAATACCATTCTCCACTTTGTTTCATTGCCATTTCCAGTGGGGTGACAAGCAATTAAGTTTCGATGCTTATAACACAAATCTGAGGAATAATCCTTGTCATAAAACTAGATGTTATTGGATAGCAAAGAGTGACGGTATTTATTTGGAAGACCAACACATGTATAACTGGCAGTGAGACATGTTATCTCTATTCAATACTTAGACTGAAACATCGATTGAATCTTGTAACGAGTATCTTTGAATAAGTATTTCTCAAGCGGTACCGGTAAAGCTTGTTGATTTGTTAATGTAATAATTGTGTAGTTGGTGTTTGCAATGGACATACAAGTGTAGATCCCTTGTCTTCATTTTCATATATAGTTTTATTTGAGGAGAAAAGTTTAAGGCTGATGCAGTTCACCTTTTAATTGCAAATGGCCAGTGAAATTCAAATAACCTTGGATTGTGGTGTAATCCAAATGAAATTCGATGTATATTAGCAGCCCATTTTTAAATTTTCAAAGCCCTAACACAATTAAGCCCGCTTTCTAGGATAGGTTTATATAAAGTTAAATCTTGGAGTTGGGTTAGGAGTTTTGCTTTCTGTTGGTTGGTGTTTTAATGGTTTCTAGAGGTGTTGACTGCTTTTGTTGGCGCAGAGGTTTTGGGTTTTTTGGGTATACTTGTACTCTCCCACTTTTTCCATTAATAAATTTTCTTTGCCGATCAAAAAAATAAAAATAATATATATATATATATATATATATATATGTATTAATAAAAATAATTAAAATTTGTAAAAGGTGCCGGGAGAAATTTTAATTTTTTAATTTATATATATGAAATATAAAGAGAAAAAATGAAGCCTAGCTCGTATTATAAAATCACTCGTAACGCTTACACATCAAGTATTTCAAATTATGTTACCTGGCTGAAATGTATAGATCGAGAATTCATAACAATATTATTTTTATGGGTTTGAATTTACTTAATTAGTTTATATTATAAATAGTTTATTTATGTGATGCAATTAATTCTTAAATTCACTGTATTAAGTATCCATATGCGAAGGACATAACTACATAAGTTAACCAAAGGCATCAAACACCAAAGCTCCTATGACTTCATGACACTTGCATGCAGCCTGGATCGATCTAATTGAGTAATTATTGCGTCTGCTAGTTTTTAATTTTCATTGTTGGCAGTATAAACGATATCAGAAGCAATACTTTTGGCTGCTATATAATTAATAATATTTTTGAGTGAATTGCCAAACTAACACTTTTAAAAAAAATAATTGCCAAACTAACACTATTGAAAAACTAATTCCCAAAATAACATTATTTAACAACCTATTACTATTCCACCTTTTTCCCTTTGTATCAAAGTAATTCAAAGTTCACTCAAATGTAAAAGTAAAACACATTTACTGTAAATATATAAGGGATAATATCAGTGACACCCCCTGAGGTTTAGTGTAATATCACTCACACCTCCTGAGGTTTGAATAATATCAGTGAAACCCCCTTGAGGTTTAATTTCTAGGGGTGTCACTTTTAAAAAGACACTTGTACCCTTTATTGTTCAAATAATAAAATCAAATTAGAATATAATGAATTAAAACAATTCATATATATAATTATAAGAAGGAAAAAAAGGTCCCACCCACCCAAGCGCGTCTGCACATTGGGGCCTGGGGAGGGGGGGGGGGGGGCGTATAGGCCTATAGCCCTCCTAAAATATTTCTACCTATTTATTGCTATATATATACCCTCAATATATGTAAAGATATATATTAAGTAAAGATAGAAAGATAGAAACAATTCTAACTAAAACTTTTGAGGCTTGTAAACTAAGATTTTAAATAAAATCCAAAAATAAATCTCAACCGATGAAAAATCTAATTCTCTTCAAAATTCAATACAAAATCCCTTCTCTTAGATAAAAGCTTAAAAAAAGCAGTAAGTATTTCACTCTCTTCAGAAAAGAAAAAAAAGGCAAGTAATCAAAAGTTTTCATGTAATTTATAGTCCAAAAAATATCTTCAATCAAGAGGTATTTAAATAGTAAAGCGTACAAAAAAAATATTTATATAAATCCATATAAATTGTTTTAATGTATGCAAGATGACCAACTATATTCTTATTTGATTTTATTATTTGAACAATAAAGGGTACTTGTGTCTTTTATTTTTGAGAAGTTTTAGCTAATATTAAACTAAAGGGTATAAGTGTCATTCTAAAAGTGACACCCCCTGAAAATCAAACCTCAAGGGGTGTCACTGATATTATTCAAACCTCATGGGGTGTGAGTGATATTACACCAAACCTTAGGGGGTATCACTGATATTATCCCAATATATAAACATATTATTAAAAATCTCAGTTAGGTTTAATAAACGAAAAGATTTTTTTCAATAACTTTGTCTTCCTCAACGTAACACTCCCCCCCACCCCGCCGCCCCTCTCGCCGCTGCCGTCTACCCCAAACCCTCGCCATGGTTAAAAGTTCTAAGCCATTAACAGATGCATTTGTGAAGGTAACGAATGCATTGAACTTGACATTGACAATGGCAAATCCGTTCGAGTCGTGCTATACGCTGCTGACAAGATCTTGTTGCGGGTCCATTAGATTGTTTACTGAGGGACTTTCCCTGCCGTTGAGATCGTTGTTGGGTGGTTGTGTGGGGGAGGGACGAGGCTGGGGCAGGGGCTGGCGGGGGTGGGTTTGTGAGGAAGATGAATTATTTGTTTTTATTTTATTTTTAAATTAAACCATTTTCATTTTCGTTAGATACTTTCTTTTAGATTAAGATTTATTTTACTATGTTACACAAGTAAGTATGCTAGTTTAAACTAAATAAAAATGTGCTCTTTCAAAAATTTGAAACACGTGCTTTTATTTTTTATTGCTTAGTCTACTTTTGGTGCAAATTTTATTGCTTTTTAGTTAAAAATAAAAATAGAATTTATAAAGTTTACAAAGAAAATACAAGTTTCAAGAATATATTGCTGAAGTTATGAATAATAAAATTCCTTTTAAATTTGATTAATGAATTAGAATATTTGAGATTTCATTAAACATGAAATTAATACATTTTAAAACTTATATAATGTTTCTAGTGATTTTTTTACTATAAACTAATTTTTTTTAATATATATAAACACACTATCTACACTTTAATATTATTCTGTTAATTATTTGACAAAAGAAAATGTTAGAATTGGAATTTATTGTTTAAGAGTGTTAGTTTGGCAATTATTTTTTCTGAGAGTGTTAATTTGGCAATTCACTCAATATTTTTCCCCTTATAGTCAATCAGATAATCAATAAATTAAAAGATGTGTTTCTTTTAATAACAAAAATTTATTATAACAATGTTTGCGCGTTTTTAGATGAAGTTTACGTTTTTTTATACGTATTAATGCATTGAATTTGGAGAAAACAAAATGTTCACTATCTTCATATTCTTGTGAATTCTTTTTATTCCTTTTTCCTTTTCGCCTTTTCTATTGCTGTATTATTTCTCCTGGCTTTTCTTTGTGACCGAATAGGCAGAAATAAGAACTAAAACGAAAATGGTCTATACACAGCCATTAAACATATATCAATTAATATTCAAGTATCTCCTCTACAAGCAATGTAATCTATATTGTTACATGAAGAATAAGATTCAAGCCTTCTCATACCTCAATTTCGGGCGGATTTGATCTTTTTATATATTATTGTTGTCGCTAGCAACTATAATAAATTTGTAAATGGTGTATGGGGGGAATTTTGTAAATTTTAATTGATGTAAATTGCTAAAAGAGAAAATGACGTCTGATATTCATTTGTTTTGTTATTCTGCTTTAACTCTTGTTAGTATCAAATTTATAAGGGAAGGGAAGATTTTGTAAATGATTATATTCATTTGTTTTCTGGTTTCATGATATTATTGTTGATATCGGAAAAGAAAGATTTTTCAGCAGGATTTTTGCTTTAGGAAAATAATTAGGTAAGTCAGGTATATGATAGACTTTGACGCCGCACATAATTTATGTACTAAAATTTGTTGCCACAATTATTTTATTTATATAATATTATAATTCTTTGATGATATGACACAGTTATAAGTTATAACTACATAGTCTGTGCAACTTTGCTTTATATACAACACATACAATTTAGCTCTCTAGTTTGTAGCTGGAACTTACTTTATGCAACAATTTTCTTTGAACATACATAAAGGGCAGGGTACGAGTTTTGAGAAAATTAGTTGCTATATATACGTCGTAACAAACATGCTCTCGAAACATTTCCCTTTTTATTTGTGTTATTGATATGGAAAAAATCATCTAATTCAATGATAGAATATATAGGAGTGCGGACATTAATGATCATTGAACAAGAGATAAGATAGAGATACTTCACTCAAGAAGTAATTAATTATGGGAAAATAACCATTTGCACTTTTATAAACTTTATTTCAAAAGGGCAAATTAGAGCGAAAGGAAAAAAAAAAAAGTCTGGTTTATTTGGTCTTGAAAATAAATAAAAAACATAAAAACATGATATTTCTGGAAGTTTTGGTAAATTGTTTGCCACATCGTTCTTGTCGTTACGATATAACGTCACTTTAAGCTCGTCTGTGATTGATTTACACTACAAAGAGTGTTTGTGTAATTAAATACATATTGTAGGGGTATATTTGTAATTTTCCAAACATGAGGAGGTGTCCATGTAAATAGCCCATAGCTGAAGGGGTGTTTGTGTAATTCTCCCTGTAATTCCTTTAAATAATGAATAATCTTAATATATATACGAAATCTGATTATTACTATATTTCTGAATTTGATAATAATATTTTTCTATTTTTATATACAATCAACCCAATAATTATATGAATTACCAATAAAGAATCTGACAATGCTAATTTCAATGTCTTAATATCTGTACACTTAAGCCTCCTTTATTCGTTTGAAATAAAGATAATTTGCTTAAAATATTGGAATTGCCTAATATTTATGCCAAATATAATTCTTAAAATTGACAACCCCAATATTTCTATTTTACTTGCTTAAAGTATTGAATTACCTTAATGTTTATACCAAATATATTATTACTATTACTGAAATTGACAACCCTATATTTCTATTTTATCTAGAGTCAACCAATTATTTTGCTTATTAGAAGAAAAAAAACCCCAATAATATTCAGTGAATGGTCTTAATAATTCTACCAAATCTGGCCTTCTTTATTATTTCAACGCATATAGGAACATAAACTCACTTCTATAAATTATTACAATAATAATGAAGTGACACACTAAACCAAATTTTCACCAAACAATCCTAAATACACATCATGATTAAACTCATTGTCCTAGCTCTCATCTTCTCTGCAAATCTTTTCCATATGGGAAAGAGTTGTATTCTTTACCATGAAGTTCATGTCTATATTTATAATAATCTTCCTCCTAATACCGATCTGTTGTTAGCGCACTGTCTCTCTAAGGATGACGATCTTGGAACTCGTAGATTGGATACAAATGAAAGTTTTAACTTCAGTTTTTGTGTAAAACCATTCAGTACTTTGTTCCATTGCCACTTCCAGTGGGGTGACAAGCAAGTAAGTTTTGATGCTTATGATGCAAAGTTATTGAACGATCCTTGTGAAGATAATGGCGACTGCAATTGGATAGCAAAGAGTGACGGTATTTATTTGTCAAAAAAACACTATTACAACTGGCAATGAAATGCGATGGCTTAATCTAATACATAACTTGATATATTGTATTGAATTCTCTAAGGAGTGTATTTGAATAAGTATTTCTCAAGAGCTATATTTAGCGCTTGTTCATTTCAGACTATGTAATACTTGATATATTTTGTTTGCAATGGAGAGACAAGTAAAGGCCCTTTATATATCTTTATTTTCATATAAACTTTTATTTGAGATATTTGCATAATTACAGATGGGAAAAGGTCAAGGCTAGTTCTCTTCACCTTTTAATTGCAAATGAAATTCAAACTTGGATGGTGGTGTAATCCAAATAAAAAATTGACGTCTTAGCAACCTTAATTCTTTATATATGCTAAAATGTTGAATGATTTAAAACTACACAAGATATACAAACATTTTGATGGGTATATATATATATATATATATATATGTACGTAACAAGGATAAAATTCGTAGGCTTAAACAATTTAATGACCACCAGGACAATTGCACGTATTCACATGTAATATGAACAGCATGTTTAATTATTTACTAAATCCGAATAACTCTTTTCTTAACAAAAAAAAAAAAAGTTTCCGAATAACTCTTTGACTGTAAAAGTAAGATTTTAACTATTTGAATAACTGCAGAAAAAGAAAAAGATTTCAGATTGTTACTCGTTGTCTACTGGAGCATCTACCACTGCTACAAATTGCTCGAGAAATCCCTTTGTTACAATTGGTTTTACACCTACACTCGTTAGTATTGATTTTGTTGACTGCAATCCTTCAGCTGTAGATTTGGCCAAAGCAACCCTTGTATGGTTACAATACAGACAAAGGGGTTGATTAATCTATTTTTGTGAACATAGTTATGATCTCGTGTTGCTGAAATAAGACAGTTGCAAAATAACTAGTAAAATTTCAATTATAGGACAGCATCTAAGTCTAAGTTTGTCAGTGATGAGAATGCAAAAGTTTGTAAGTACATACATTGTTCTAGCTTTATGGCCCGAACTTAATTATTGTCTTGTTCAATGATACAAAAATGCTCAGCCTTTATACATTTTCATATGTAGGTGGCTTGCAATTTATCTGGTGAGTGCATTATCGTTTTTTTTCTTTTCTTCATTTTCCAAATATCGTTTTTTCTTTTGTGTTTTTTTTTTTTTGGTAATTTAATGATTTTTGTTTGTGCCGTATAAAATTTTTTTTTTCCAAATAAGAGTCATAACTAGCAATGTGATAGATGTTTCACGTGTCTTCCATTTGCAATGTAAAATTGAAGGCGTCGGCACACGAATTATCAACTATATTGCAACTATAATTATTTATAACTGGAAATCGAGATTTTCATTTCAGCAAAATTCTCCACGTGCTTGCTCTGCCATGCATGCAGTACATTATTTGGCCATTGTTACATATATAATTGATCAGGAAAATAAGCTCTCAAATCAAGAAACGAATCGAACATGTTTCCATTCTTCACTTATCTGTTTGATTGGATGTGTCATGTATGTGTGTGTGAGAGAGTATGTTTAATCTTGGCAGACAAAAAAAAAAAAAAAATTGTATCAAAATAGTATGTAAATCTTCGTATCAATAAATTTATGCCGCGGGCCTACAATGTCAAATCCTGATTCCTTAATTCTCCAAATATTTACCTATACCATGGGTGCATTAAGATCTTATCATAAGTTCACGTACCGTAAATTAAACCGTAGTATTAGAGAGAATGACATACGATTTGGCGCAGAAGAATGGGACTGTAAAAACCTAACGATGAGTTCAAATTAACATCATGAATTTTACAATGACAAAGTGAATGACATATATACTATTTGATGTATAAAAACAAATAATATGTTTGGAGGTTTTGGTAAATTCATTTTTGTCATTACAATCTAACACTGTAATCTTGTCTGTTATTAGATATACATTATAAAAGGGTGTTTGCGTAATGAGATACACATTGTAGGTGTATTTGTATAATTCTTCAAACATGAGGAGGTGTCCATGCAAATAGCTCGTATCTCAAGGGGTGTTCGTGTAATTGGCCCTATAATTCATTTAAAATAATGAATAACCTTAAAATTAATACCGAATTTGATTATTACTATATTATATTATTATTGAGATTTTCATTAATATTTTTTCTATTTTTATATACAATCAACCCAACTAAATAAGGTTATCAATATTGTCAAAGCAACAATTGAAAGAAATTTTCGTTACTAGCTTAATTTTCCTTTCATAATCAGATTTTAGGGAAGTAAGACTTTAAATTTCTATAACTCTTTGTTTTAATCAAACATTCCATAATTATAGCAACTTCAATATTCCTATTACATATCAGAATATATACATTGAGATTTATTATTTCCTGACATACTCTTGGTTAATTGATAAGTTAATAAATTTCTTTATTTGTTGACACATTCTTTTTCCACCGGTGAGAATCTTAGAAAAAATGTTATGATTACCAATAGGGAAATGATATATACAGAGCAAAATCCCTAAATACAGAGCAATTTTTTGTTGTTTACTATCATACCCCTTCTATATTAGTTATTCATTCATTTTTCTTTTAATACCTCCTAATGATTGGCATAATTTTTGGAAACATATTTAAAATTTTCATCTTTCGAACTTATAAAATTTAAAGATTATCTTTCCTTGTTTAATAATAGTTAATAACTCATGTAAATAAGTTAATAAGAATTTAATTAATCACTCTAATATTCAATATATTACTTAAAAACGAAGTAATAAAAACATTTTTAAAAAACAATCTGGCAACCCTTTCCAACTGATGATCGATGTTTATAGCCTTATTGTTTTAATTTTTTTTTTTTAAATATCTTTACACTTTTTCTTTTCACCCAATTCCATGTGTACTTAATTACGAGTTCTCTTTCTTTAGAAATTTGGTTGTCTGCTACAAATCCCACAGCCAGTCGTACCTATTAGAATTATTAATTTTCTTACATATAATATGTTCTTTTTTATTTTTTATTTTTTATCATAGGTGTTGTTTAATTAGATAATATTCTTGGGGTGTAAGGTAGTGAGAAATTTGTGATAAATATGAATTCAAGAAGAAGAAGAAAAAACCTTTATTTTTGTATAATTAATGAACAATCTAGACATTTTAAAATTATACTATCAAACTTTATCTGTCCTAAAAGTGTAATGTACGAATTATTAATACACTATTAGATTTTGAATATTTAACTATATTGTTATTAAGTAACTTATGAGTTATATATTAACTATTGTTACACAAAGAAATCTTTTCATTTGATAAATTGGAAAGATTAATTTGATAATTATGTTTTAAAGATTCTGCCAATGATTGGCTATTATTAAAAGGAGATAAATGAATAACTAATATAGAGAGGGTCATAATAGTAAACAACAAAAGATTGCTCTGTATTTAAGGATTTTGCTCTGTATATATCATCTCCCTTACCAATATCAACATCATTTATTTCACCGAATATTGATAATAATTAGAACTTATTAAACTTATAAACTGCTCAAATTTAAAACTTGTATTGAGGTTGCTTATATTTAAAATGAATTTATAAAGCACTATAATTTTAATACGTCATATTAAGGATTTTTCTTAAGATTTTAATTATTTTTAAATACGTTCATCATTCAAATTTCTGTAAAATGCTCCTGTATCTAACAATAAAAAACTTAAGCATAATAAACAAAAATTAATCCTCATGTTTAATTCAACTTTTGTTATTGGATTAAGATGGAAAATAACGTGACTGTGTAGAGTAACATTAATATTGAAGTTTAAAACTTCTATGCCATTAGTATCAAAATATAAATCTGTTTTATTTTTAAAGTATTTGCAAAATGTCTGATTATAAGCCCAATATTCTTGTAATTGTTATTCATTGTTAATTTAGTTTCTTTGAGTACAAATAAAAGATAAACATAATTTCTTAATGGGATATTTTCATAAGAACTGAAAATTTAAATTTTCCATTTTGATTTGTTCAGAAGAGAAATACTGAGTTTTAATTCCTTAAAATTTTGTAATCTTAAGTTGCTATGATTACGGAGTGATATATTGAGAAATTAGAGTCATTATGGGGACTAAAAATTTACCTTCTTTAACTTTGACTGAGAAGGATAAATCAGAGAAGTAACAAAGATTGCTTTGGCAATATTGCTAGCTAATAGTTAAATAAATTACTAAAAAAAAAAACCAATGTTAATTGAAATGTCTTAATATGTGTACAAATCTAGCCTACTTTATTTTTTTTGAAATAAGTCAATCTGCTTAAAATATTGAATTATCTTGGTATTAATACCAAGTAAGATTATTACTATTATTGAAATTGACAATCCCACTATTTCTATAATTTTTGCGTAAAATACGGAATTATCTTAATATTTGTACCAAATGTATTATTACTATTATTGAAATTGAAAACCCAATATTTCCATTTCAGTCCACCCAATTATTTTACTTATTAAATGGAAAAGAAATCCAATAATTAATATTGATCGAATTGCTTAAGAACTATACCAAATCAGGCCTATTTTATTATTTCAACGCATATAGAAACATAAACTCACTTCTATAAATTGATTTACGAAAATAATGAGGCAACACACTGTACCAAATTTCCACCAAACAATCCTAAATATACATCATGATCAAACTCATTGTTCTAGCTCTCATCTTTTCTGCAAATTTTTTTCGTATGGGTAAGAGTTGTTTCCTTAACTATAAAGTTACCGTCGATATTGCTAGTAATCTTCCTCCGGAAACCGATCTGTTGCTAGCGCACTGTGTCTCTAAGGATGACGATCTTGGAACTCGTAGATTGGATACTAATGAAGATTTTAGCTTTAGTTTTTGTGTAAAACCATTCTCTACTTTGTTCCATTGCCACCTCCAATGGGGTGACAAGCAAGTTAGTTTTGATGCTTATGATGCAAAGTGGGTAGTGGAACCTTGTGGCAGTCATTGCAATTGGGTAGCACGGACTGACGGTATTTATATTTCAGGAAAACACTTTTATAATTGGCATTGAGATGCGCTATCTTAATCTAATACTTAGGTTGAAATATCTTATTGAATTCTGAACGAGTCCTTGAATAAGTATTTCTCAAGCGCTATAGCTAACGCTTGTTGTTTTCGGACTATGTAACAACTGAAATGTTTGGTGTTTGCAATGAGAGACAAGTAAGGATCTTATCTTTATTTTCGTATATACTTTAATTTGAGATATTTGCACTAATTGCAAATGAGGAAAATTCAAGGCTAGTTCTCTTCACCTTTAAGTGCAAATGGTCCGTGAAATTCAAATAATCTTTGATGGTGGTGTAATCCAATTAAAAATTGGCTTTTCTTAGCAACCTCAATTCTTTATATATGCAAAAGTGTTGAACGGTGTAAAACTAATTAAGCCACAAAAACATTTGAAGGGGTATGTACTTAACAAGGATAAAAATTCCTAGGCGTAAGTAAACGATTTAATGACCAGGACATGAATTGCACATATCACCGTGTACTTTGAACAATATGTTTAATTATTTACCAATCAGAATAACTCTTTTCTTGTAAACGTACGATTTTACCTATTTGAATAACTGCACAAAAGGAATATATAAGATTTCAGCCTTTTACAATTGGCTACAGGATCAACTTTCAACTTTTTAAAATTCTCTTCTTTGCTCCTCTTTATCAATCAATGTATAAGTTCAATGCCAAAATAGTATCTTACTAGAATTCAGTTGTACGCCGGTCCGCGTGTAAGTTTTTTTTTTTGGATTAAGATGAACATTTGTAATACTTTTGAAGTCATTTTGAAATTTTGCAAAAACCTAGGGACTAAAGTTCAGTTTATTACCTTGTTTACAATTAAAAATAAACCAACATTAATTAATGGACTATCGGTCCAAGAAAATATTTTCCTTTTTATTAGTATATATAGAAGATTATCGTAATTTATATCAGTCATTCATTAGTTATGCCACTACGTCTTCTCCTAATTTATTGATTAGATCTCATGTGTTAAAAAGTTCCAGATTATGGCAACTATTATTTCCAGAAACGTACGTATGAATATCAAAGAAGAACAATTTCCTAATAACAGAATATGATTGCGACATAAATATAAAACGAGAATATGCTATGAGAACAACATACAATATGATATATAATAAACTGCGATTTCGTTACAAGAATTTGGACGAGGCAAAAGTCCAACCTATTGCTCTTAAACTCAATTTTCTATTGTGTATGTTCTATGAACTTGTGTGTTGCTTAAAAAGTTTATAACAATGGTCCTCGTGCTCATACAGAAATTCCAGATTTTATGTTCATCTTCGTACTTAAGTGCTGTATATATATTCCAGTAATTTTGAACTGCTGTCGATATAATTTTCTTATTCTCCAGATTTTAAAAACCTGATGTACGTGTTTTAATCGTTTAGAAAATATTCTAAAGCTGCTGCTGAAGCTTTAATCGTTTACTTAATTGCTTTCAATCTTGGACTGCAATTTCTCAAAGTGTACCTTTTGAAGGATTTTAAAGTTTGATGTTCACGGTTTTTTCCAGCTTTAAATTGATGTTCATATTTCATAATCCAAATTTATTAAAGAGCAGCGAATATTGCTAGAGCACAGTTTGTTGGAGCTAGATTATTTTTTGTTATCTCTAATTACCCTTCTCAATTAAGGCATATGAAAATCAGCTTATTAAATATATTTACTTTCTTAATCAACTCTCCTTACTTATAGCAATAGCCTCTCTTTCCTCGTCTCTCTCCCTCTCACACACATTTAAGATTGTTATTCTTTTCTCTTACATACAAATAAATTAGTTAATCCGGGTTAGCAGAAAATAAATTTTAAAATATTTCATAATCCAGTTTTGCTCTGATACAATATTTTAGATTTTTATACTTTATAATATCATTGACTAAATTAATGATTAAATTCTGATGTATCAATCTATAGTTTAGGTAAGAACGAAAGTAAATAAATAAATAAATATAAAACCTGAAGCTAGCTAGCTATTTGAAATCACAATTGTGTATTTAAATATACATTTGAAAATTTTGTTTAAAAATAATCTGACTTGTTGCTTTAGTCTAATAATCACTTAAACTAAGATGGTCTTTGTGAATATATATGTAAGTGAAATTTAACAAATGATTGTTGTTTGTTTTTTAATGCAACGTATTAAAATTACTTTTAATCAATAGTTTGTGACAATTTAATAGTTGACTGCTACGTTTTCTAATTTTTAATTAATTAAGAAAGAAACATAATTTGGTAATGTAACCAATTAACTCAATAAAAACTTCGGTGAATTTAAGGATGCCTATTAAGAAAACTGGCATTGCATGATTTAAGGAAATTCATAAGTTGGAAGGGGTAAATTGGACATAACATAAAAGTTTGCAATGGTTGTAATAATTTTAGTTTTGGCAATATCTTCAGCTTGAAGATAATTCATTCTTTTTATGAAACTATAACTCTATTCAAATATGCGCAAAGCTGGCAACCTTCAAATGGATTTTTCTGGGCTTTTTAGAGTGGCTAACTATATTGTTAGAGCGAAAAAAGCTGCTTTCAAAATCATTTTACAACACTAGAATTTGCCTTAATAAAAGTTAGAATGGTTCATTAAATAATTACTATGGTGAAATTTTCAACTCAATCACTTAATACGGATATTTTCTAAAAATAATGGCGGTCTCTAAGCTAAGTCACATAATCTTCACTATGTGTGTTAAACGGTGCACCGATCTCGCATGGACGACTTCAATCTCTGTGCTTCGCACTATTGCGCTTTAAGAATTATTAGTTCTCACAGTAAGAATTCTCTTAGTTCTCTCTTTAAGAATTCTTAATTTTTCTTACTAAATGTTATGCAATTATTATCTTATGTTTTACCTCTCACCCACTGTATGCGTTCAAATGCCTTGTTCTTGATTCAGTTGAAGAGTAAATAGAGAAGAATAACACTAGAAAGAAAATAATTACAGAAAACTCAAAGTAAATATAGAAACAAAATATTAGATCGAAAAAGTGTTACAACTCTAGCACAATGTTGTCACTGACTATCATTGGTAATGATGTAAAAATGACAGAAACTTGAATACTGAAAAGTTGCAAAAACACATAGATAAAAAAAAAAACGAAAGAGGAAACAAATAACCAAAAGGGTTCGGCTGTTAGGCATTGAGCAGTAACATCAAGAAAAATAAGTGAAATTGAGGAGTACTCATTATCACAAGGAAAAAAAAAAAAAAAAAGATACAATTGCTCACACTTAAATTGAATTTAACTTCGGCTTTATTATTATATATTAACCGAAAATTTAACAAATGAATAACTTCTTTACGCAGCTCATTAAAATGATACCTTTGGTTGTAATAATTTGTTTCAAGAATCTGAATCAAGATATTATCAATTGTCAAGAAATAAATGATAGAGAAAAAGAAATTCGTTGTATCTTAACTGAATAGTCCAAATTAGCTGCAATAACTTAAACATATCAATTAAGAAAATACATATAACAAGATTTAAAGTTGTGTAATATAAAATATCTGATTCCTTTTTAAAATTATCAACTTAGTAACTGGACGACAGTGTTGCTACTTGCCAGAGCAAATCATGTTATTTGGGGGCAACTTTTTCGAAGTATATAATTTGACCTTGTGAGTCGAATTTTATAAAAGTTAAAATGGTTATTTTCCAACAATAAATTATCCTTAAAGGAAGTAACTCTACTTTTTCTGTTACTGAACACAACATTATTGGTCTCACTCCTCTATATTCTATGATCTATCAACACACAAGGAAACAGAGCCAAAATTAATAATAGTATCCTGATTAGGTTGATTCTTTGCCTTCAACCAATACCAAGATTTAATTTCCATAAGTTCCAAACACTTCGGCACATCAAAATTTAGGAAAAGAGTTGTTGGCTTGTTGCTATAAAACTTAGGAAAAGAAAGATTTTGTTTCTTTTTGCTTAAGTTTGTTTTCTTGATTTCTGCAACCGCATGTTTGAATTAGATATAATTTATATAAAATATTGGCTTTCTTAATATCTATAGATTCTATACCAAGTGTGATTATTTTTTTTTTATTATTAAAATTAAGAATCTCAATTTTTCTATTTTGATCTACAATCAGTCCAATATTCTTCTAACCAAAAAATAAATAAATAAAAATCAATAACCTTGATTGAGTTGCCTTAATATTTATACCAAATCTAGCCCACTTTATGATTTTCAACCCACAAAGGAACATAAATTCACGTCTATAAAATGCTTTACGCACAAAAATAGTGAATCAACACATCACAGTATTTTTCCATTAACAGTCCCACGTATACATCATGAGCAAACTAATTGTTCTGGCTCTCATCTTTTCTGCCAATCTTTTCTATACATGCCTAGGAAAGAGCTGTTTCATTTTACCAAGAACTCGTGTCGACATTGCTAATAATCTTCCTCCGGAAACCGATTTGTTGTTGGTGCACTGTCAATCTAAGGATGACGATCTTGGAACTCAGAAATTGGATACAAATGAACATTTTAAATTTGGTTTTTGTGTAAAACCATTTATTACTTTGTTCCATTGTCGCCTCCAATGGGGTGACAAGCAAAAAAGTTTCATAGCTTTCAAGTCAAATCTTAAAGATCATTGTGGTTCAGCTGATTGCCGTTTCGTAGCACAGGCTGATGGTATTTACTTAGATGGAAAACATCGTTATGATTGGGAATGAGATGTGCTTTATTTAATACCTAGATTAAAATACTTTTGGAATTTTATATGTATACGAGCATTAGATCAATAGATCGTACTGGAATTGGATTATGTATGTAATACATGTCCTTTAAGTTTTTCTCAATTGTTTTGGCTTAAGCTTGTTGAATTTCAGTTTATTTAATGATTAATATATTGGGTCTTTGCGATGGTGAAAGGAGTTGTGATCCATATATTATCTTCAATTTCATAATTTTATTTGAAATATTTGCATAATTGCAAAAAAGAAAGTTTAGGGTTTGAAATTTATACTCTTTAACTGCAAATGGTAGGTGAAATTCGAAGAACCATGGATACACGAAACAAAATTTCAAAGACTTGACGATATATACCAAAATGTTCTCTATTCTCTTTTCAGAGACGAAAAGCTCGCAAATCTTCCAAAAGAAATTTCTTATTTTTGGTAAGGTGAATAGTACATGAGAATCGAAGTTTAGATTCATGCTTGGGTGGTGGTGTCCTCTAGAACAAAATTGATGTCTTAGCAACCATAAATCTATATATATGCAAAAATGTTGGATGATATAAAACTACGTACCCATGCGTACCCATGCAAGCGAGCTGTAGAAACATTTTGAACGGTTATGTAAATAAGATCAGATTTCGTATGCTTAAGTAAACAATTTAATGACCCGAACAAGTTTGCACATATCCTATGTTCTTGGAACAACATGTTTATTTAAAAGGCTAATTGCACTTTGTAAGCAAACCTCCCAATCTATAGGGTCAAAACTTCGTACTTATGAGGTCATCCTATATTATGTGTCTCAACCTAGCTACTGATTTTCGATTTGCTCCATGAATTATTGATCAATTTCCTTCTTTTATTTTTATTTATGTTTGAGTATTTTAATTTTCCAATCAATACTTTAAATGCTTGGGCTAATTATAAGGTTATCTCTATCTAATTTTGATTCTTCAATTATTTTTGTTGAAAGGAAATTATCAAGGGAAAATATTTTTTCTACACCTATATCACCCAATGCACAGTAGCAAATGGAATTGAGCAAGATATTTTTTTTTTTTTTGCTTCTATATATGTATATATATTTATTAATGTTTTTTGATGTATAACTTGATAATATGATACATAAAATAATTTTTTTGATGTTGAATTTAAGTATTATATATTTATTATTAAATAGTCTGGACCAGTTTGACCATCGATTGAATTACTAACTAGTTCGGCTACCGCTTGAGCGTTCGGTCGTTTATGAGAATACAGATATCATGATTATTAATTTATTATATATGAATCGAGAAACGTAATAAATGAATAATTCCGTAAAGCAGTCCATTAGATTTTGTTATCAATTATCACCATACGTACTATGTTTTTTTTCATTATTATTCACAGACTTTCTTATTTTTATTCAAAAAAATTAGAATTTTATACCAAACTTTGGTGGGTTCCAGTTCTTTTTTACCGATCACCCGTTTGTGTGTCGATTTCACGTTTCTCTTTCGCGTCACCGTAACAATTATGAAGAGATCTTCTTCGGAATTGTTCATAATAGATTCTTTAGAGTTCATTTTCTTCTTAATGTTGAAAGAACTTAGCAATATTTTTCTGTTCGGATAAAAAGTTAGCCTTTTATTCTGAGAGAATGTGTTATTTTCTTTTGACTAATCATTTATTTAAGAATTGCAGCGAGTGGCATTATTACGTAAAAGATCTTACTACTTCTGCAATTTTTATTGACTAATAGTTAATATCTTGATTTTTTTTCCAGTTAATCTCGTAAATTTGATTATTTATGAAACCTAAGTATCTGAGAAAAAGGTAAGTACATATTATATAACATACTCAATTAGTTAATTAATTTTGATGATTATATTTTGATTGAAACATTATACGAAGAAACTTATTCTTGATTTTACTATTTTTATTTTAAAGAAAGATGATCTAATCATGTCATAAATAAGAAAGAATTGTGTTTTGGTTAAGTTTTTTAAAGATTCTTCTATTTATTAGAAGGTATTATTAGAAAGGAAACAATTTTGACAAGTATTTTGATAAGGGTATAATGGATAATATTCAAAAAAATTGCTCTTTATTTAAGAATTTTGCTCTGTCTATATCATCTCCCTTAATAGAATAAAAAGTCTGTTATTTGTATTTATTTGTTCTCTTTATATTGTCACGCATGACTTAATTCATGCAAACGATTTTCTTGGATAATGGAGATAACTGGATAAAATTAGGCAGTTTCAGAAAATTGCTGTCATTTATTAATAATGCAATTTTATCATTATTTACTAATGTAATTTTGCAATGGCAAATGATATAGACATAGCAAAATCTCTAATTTCAGAGCAAAACTTATTTTTCTCTAATTATACCATTTGCACATTAATCATCCATTATCATCTTCTTTTAATATGATGCAAATAATCACGAGAGTACTTTTCAAAGAAAAAAAAAGAAATTGTGCTTTACATAATTACTTCAGTATCCGACTCATTACAAAATCCACCCTCGTCTTCGCCCGTTTAACTTCATTAGGAACTAAATAGTTTCTAGTTCGAATTAAATTTCAATAGTAGTTACCGTTGTTTGCAACAAAGTTCTCACTGGAAAATTAGCCTGAAAAGTTTACAAAAAGATCAATGGATTTTGTGAAAAAAGAATTTTCGAAGATTATAAAAATAAAACTTAACTTTTTGAACTTAGGCGAGCTCGTTAATGTTCTTTTTGTTTTTGTACATAAAAAAAGAAAATCTTAATCACCATTGATATATGAGAAGATTGCCTTCATTTGTAGCACGTGAAAAAAGAAAATATAATTTAGTTATAGAATGTGAAGATTAAAATAGTAAATAATACAAAAGTCACTCTATAAATTTAAAAGAATTGTTATGTTTATATCAACTCCTTTTTCCAAAACCACTCTACAAGGCCCAGTCAAGATTGCGCTTTATATACTGCACGTTTGAATATGTTATAATTGATTTCAAAGATTGATTATATACTGCACGTTTGAATTGACAATCTCATTTTTTCTATGTTTACCCGTCTGAAGTCATGCCCAATAACCTTCTTACACAAAAAGGAAAAAGGAAAAACAATAATCTTGATTGAATTGTCTTAATATTGTACCATATCTAGCCTAGCTACTATATTTTTTTCAACACATAAATTCAGATCTATAAAATGATATATATACAAATCAATGAATCAGCACATCACATTATTTTTCCATCAAACAATCCTAAATATACACCATGATTAAACTCATTGTTCTAGCTCTCCTGTTTTCTACAAATCTTTTCCAGATGGGAAAGAGCTGTTTCTTAGAAATTAGAGTTTACGTCGACATTGCTAATAATCTTCCTCCGAATACCAATCCGTTGTTAGCGCATTGTGAATCTAAGGATGATGATCTTGGAACTCGTTCATTGGGTACAAATCAAAGTTTTAACTTTAGTTTTTGTGTAAAACCATTTTCAACTTTGTTCCACTGTCACCTCCAATGGGACAACAAGAATAGAAGTTTTGAAGCTTATAATGCAAGGTGGATCTCGGATCCTTGTCATGGACATCACTGCAATTGGGTAGCAAAGAGTGACGGTATTTATTTAGCAGGAAGTCGCCGTTATGAATGGCAATGAAATGTGCCTGAATTAACATCCATAATATCATGAGAATATATGCGGGATATAGTATATCTCATCAGATCAATAATTCGTATTGAACTATGTAATGAGAGCCCTTGCATAAGTATTTTACACATACTAAAGCTGAAGCTTATTGATTTCAATTTATGCAATAGTTCATATATTAATATGGTGTTTGCAAATTGCAATGGTTCATTTTCATAATTTCATTTGCATAAATTTCTAATGCATGTTCCTATTACAGATTCCACCCTAACTGATTCGCAAATTCTTCAGCTATTTAGTTGTCCTTTACAAGTAGTATAGAGTACAGACTATAGGCTTCATATTTATGAGCTCTAATTACTATCCAAAAACATACTGCTCAATGAGACATTACAAGCAATTGGTACATAGAAAAACCATATGCCCTCAAGCCAAACAAGGGAAATAAAACTTTAAAAAGGAGAAAGAAAACAATTTGCAAGAGGTCAACTTGTCTTTAATTAATTGTGGTGATACACGATCCGAATTACTAACTTGATAGGTACCCGTGATTCCATGAGACAAACATTAGGGTGAGTGGTAGCCATCAATTCCTACTCATAATGCTAAAACCAAATCAACATAAACTAATTACACTATTTTTGTCCTAATATATTCTTGACATTTTTGTGACTTAAACTGGACAAATTGAAGGCCGGCTAAGTACAGCTTTCTTAACTTTTTCATTGCATGCATTTACTTCCCCCTCAGCAAAAATTTGGTAGTAAGTTTCTGAGAATCAGCCAAAGTTGATGAGGTATATAACTAATTAATTAACTTTTCTTTCACTTTATCTTGAACGTTCAGTCTAAAAAGTTCTTACATGTTACTTAGCTAATTCAGATTTGAACCAATATATGGAATCCAAGCAAAAAGATCTAATTTAACTTGTTTGGTTGTACTAGTTTTAAAATGATTGATGGGGAAATTTTGGAATTCTTGTCATTCTAGTTTATTGATATAAATAATAATTTATGGGGAGATTCTTAAACTTATTGGTGTCTATATATGAACCCTAACTAATAGTTTAATCCCCTTAAAAAACTTCATATATTAATCTTGTCCTTTCCCATTAGCATTCGCATAGCTTAGAGCAAAGAAAATCTCATTCCCGAGCATATATACACGAAAAGTATATTACAACTTCTTCTTACAATTAGAGCCCTATAACCCAAATTAAGCCCTAATGGAAGCAGAACTAAAAGCAAACTCTCCCTCTGTGTCATTAAGAAACCCTAGCCTTTTCTCCACCTCACAAAGCTCAATCACAAGTGCCCTTAAATTAGGATGCCTAAGCACTATTGACGGCACATGCATAGAGAAACTTCTACTTCACTGCGCTAATGCACTCGAAAGCAACGACGTGACACTAGCGCAACAAGTGATGTGGGTGCTCAACAACTTCGCCTCCTCAATCGGTGACCCGAATCAAAGATTGGCCTCTTATTTTCTAAAAGCCCTAATTTCAAGAGCCTCTAGGGTTTGTCCAACCGTCACAAGTTTTAACTCTTCCCTCGCATTCGATGATCACAGGAGATTGTTGACAGTTACCGAGCTTGCGGGGTACGTGGACCTAATTCCTTGGCATAGATTTGGATTTTGTGTGTCGAATTGTGAAATCCTTAAAGCAATTCAAGGGTTTACTAGTGTTCATGTGTTGGATTTTAGTGTCACTTATTGCATGCAATGGCCTACTTTTATTGACGCCTTAGCAAAACGTCCTGAGGGGCCGCCTTTTTTGAAAATATCTGTCATGTCATGGAGGCCAAATGTGCCTCCTTTGCTCAACGCATCGATAGAAGAAGTCGGTCAACGTTTGTCGAATTTTGCAAAATTTAAGGATGTCCCTTTTGAATTCAATATAATTGAAACGACCTATGATTTGCTCTTAAAACAACTGAATTCATCGACACTTACACTAAGAAATGGCGATGCTTTAGTGGTAAACTGTCAGAATTGGCTAAGATACTTGCCAGACGAGCCTTGTGACGAAATATCTTTTCGCGACGCTTTTTTGGACAGGATAAAAATGTTAAATCCTTGTATTGTTACTATTGTCGATGAGGACTGCGATTTAGGATCGTCAATTGGGCTTGAGTCGAGAATCGCAACTTGTTTTAACTATTTATGGATTCCTTTTGACGCGTTGGAGACTTTCTTGCCGAAAAATAGTCCTCAGAGAATAGAGTTTGAAGCTGATATAGGACACAAAATTGAGAATATCATAGGATTTGAGGGCGTTCGGAGGATAGAGAGGTTGGAGTGTGGGGTCGACTTTTCGCGACGAATGGGAAATAAAGGTTTTACCAGCGTTTCCTTTTGTGACGAAACTTTAAAGGAAGTTAAAGTGTTGTTAAACGAGCATGCGAGTGGTTGGGGAATGAAGAAAGAGGAGGATATGCTGATATTGACATGGAAGGGCCATAATTCCGTGTATGCTGCGGTGTGGGTGCCACGTGGCGTACGATGAACTAATTAAGATTAGGATTGACGGCTGATGTGATGATTATGATTAAGATTAAGTGCAATAAGTTCTCTTGACATGAGATAGAATAATTTTCATTGGTAGCCTACTTAGTGAGAATTGAAAACGAACAAGTTAGTGTTTGTTTCATCTCATAGTTAGAAGCTAAGGCACAAGATTACGAGGAAAGTGTCTAATTTTTGTGGAAGTCAATTAATTTACTTATGTTTGTATCAAGCATTGTCTACTCTAATTCATTGAAATTACAGACTTCATATATTGTTGTTGTAGCATGTTATCAAGCAGATCCACAAATTCTACCTCGTGATCTTAATCCTAATCAAGTTAATGTAGTCTATTTCTTGTTATTAAAAATTATGATCTTGTTGCACTTACTAAAATTACTCACAAGTTTCCCTACTAAAATACATAATTGCTAATGTGCAATTCTATTATATATGACTGGTTTAAATTGATCAAATCATAATGTTCAGATTGCATAAACTGGCTAAACACTTTCTTCCCGGCCAATTGGCGATTGTCCTCAATGGTGAAGCTACACAAGGAAGTACTTCGTTACTGTATTTGTTACTAATGCATACTCAAATACTATTTAGTATTTACATATAATATATAATAACATGTGAATAATACTTCATAGTGTGTGGTTATTACTTAAATTCTTTTCCCTATGTGTAGATAACACATTAATGATGAGCAAAGCCTTATTAGTAAATAGCTCACTACATTATATTTTGTGGTTAAATCTAAATGTTGGTTCAGAATTCATACAGAGTTCAAGATGAGAATCCAAGTAGACCGGAATTTAGATAAAGTTAAAATAATTGAATACATAACGGGCTCTGTGTTTTAGGAAAAGTTCGCGATGAATGCTGTGCTTTAGGCCCAATTTCTAGCTCAGAAAATCAGAATAAACGGGCTCTGGAAAGGCAGGCCGTTTCGGCCCAATAAGCAACACAAGGCAAGAATTTGGGCCTAGAACATTGGGCTGCGACATGACAACTTTTTTTCCCCTTGGCCGCTTGATCAAATTTAACTCACCCCCTAAATAGATTTTTTTCTTCCTTTTTGATAATTTAAATTTGTATGTAAGAAAAGCATGAATCTAAATTCTCGGAATCGTACCATATTGTCACAATTTCAGTATATGCACAAAGTTGTTTACTTTTATTAGATTCTTGGTAAAAGAACAGCACAAATATAGTTAAGTCTCACAAAATATTAACCCCAAAAGGACAAAACTCAACCCCACAAAAAGAATAGAAAAAAAAAATATAAAAATAAAAAGAAGAAACACAAGTTCATAACCGGAAGCAAAGAAACATTCTTTCATTCCTAAATCATTCCCATAAAGTATCAATCCAAGAAGCTAAAAGCCAATCCACCTCACCATGCAATGATGGTGTGTCCAATAATATATACGAATGGGCCCCTTCACAACTTTATAATTAAATAACCACCCCCACACACCTCAAAAAATATCATCTTTTTCCCATGCAAAAAAATATTGTAGCACTGGCAGCAGTACAGTACATAAAATTTCTGAACATACTCAGATGTTCTGTACTAAAAGGCACTAATATTAATCTAGTATATATATTTTAATATGTTAATGTGTAGGTAGAAGCAGAGGGAATTTATTCTTTCTTGTTTGATCAAAGTGTAAAGTTTTTTGAAGCAGAATCTAGTAGTACTATCTCTTGAGAAAAGTGATGGGTGCTTATTGGTTAAACAGCCATGAGAATCCATGCTTGAGAGCTTCAAATTGAGAAAATTGCAAAAACTCCATGTAGTTTTAATTAAGAACTTGCACACAGTTCCCTCATGTTATGTTTTAAGCACAAATCTCCTTGTGTTCTCAAAAAACTTGCACCAAACTTTTGTTTCATTTATTTTGAAAGAGTGTGCATTATATTTGTGCTATAAAACTTTTTTTCATCTTTTGAACCCTTTATCAAATAGACTAACATAATCTTATTCAGAAAAGGAATAAAAAAAAGTGTTTTCTGAAACTTGCACCAAATCCCCTCTTATTATATATAAAAAGTCGTGCATCAAACTCCCTCGAGTTATCTAAAACTTTGCACCAAATTCTCTTTCAGTTATAATAAAACTGTAAGAGGCTAGGCATAACATTCTTTTTGGTATATGATTCTCGAATATATGCGGAACAAATTTGAGGGGTTTGATGCAAATTTTGCAAAACACAAGGGGTTTCCATGCATTTTCCTACTTAAAAAGGTGAGCCCAATAAGAAATAAGAGAACAGTGAAAGTTAATGTCAGGTGTTTGATAGGATAGGTATAGGCATGCGCTGATATCTCTTTTAAGTGAATATTGTAGATAGATTCAGGTTATGGGATTTTGCATCAACAAGCTCAGACATGAAGGAAATTTTATTGGCTTGTTTCCTTTTGGCATTTTCTCACATTCTCTTCTAAATTCTAATTCTCTTTCAGCAAAATTCTCCACATGCTTGCTCTGCCATGCATGCAGTACAATATTTGGAACTTGTTACATATATAATGATATAATTGATCAGGAGAATAAACTCTCAAATCAAGAAACGAATTGAACTCGTTTGCATTCTTTACTTATCTGTTTGATTGGATGTGTCATGTGCCTGTGTGAGAGAGTATGTTTAATCTTGAGAGGCACAAAAAAAAAAAAAATCGTATCAAAATGGTATGTCGATCTTTGTTTAGATAAATTTATGCCACGTGCTTATCGCGTCAAAAAAATTCTACCTATTTATAATGTGTGCATTAAGACTTTACCACGAGTTCATGTGTTGTAAATTTAATAATAAAACTGAACATGACATACGATTTTGCGCAAAAGAATTGAACTATATTTATCACGAATCCAAATATTATAAATTTACAATGACACCGAGAATGACATACGATTTGGCGCAAAAGAATTGGACCATTTTACAGGCTGATTCACAATGAAAGACATAAACATGAGTTAGATACGGGAGAAGCTTTAATGGATTCGAACCTCAAACCCGATGATATATATTTTTAGTGATCAGTGTCGTATTTGGAAAAAGTATATACGTATATTACATGCGGAAAAAGATTAAAGTATGATGACTAACTTTTGACTGCAATAGTGGTTATGTAATGTGGCTTTCAATGCTTTTTTGCATCAAAGTTACTGCATGCAGTCCTGAATTTACATAGTATATATATTTATATACTTTTTTTTACTTTAATGAAAGAATTTACGTAGAATATTCAACTTAATTGTAGCTTTACCGCAAAAACGAGGGCTCCGAGAAAGTTCTCATTAATAAACTTTGGAAACCTTTTTTACTATTTCTGATATGTACTATACAACTAGCTATAGCAATTAGAACATGTTGCTCTCTCACCTCTCATTTGTTGGTTTTAAAATTAAGTATTTGATAAAGTGGTATGTATATAAATAGTACAAATATTCCCTCGTTCTAATGATAAATCAATTATAGTAAAAGCTTTCTATCTTCTTAATCTTAAGAGTTATTATAGATGGTACATGTGATACATACACTACATATAATTAAACAACTGAAAAGTTTAGTTAGTTGGATCTTTATTAAATTTTCCCTTTTGATATAAAATATAGAACGTCACACGGTCATTATTGTTCTATATATTGTTTTTGTTCCCTTTGTTTCACAATAAAATTAGAGCCATAAGAAGAGAAAGACTTAAATGTTTATCTATAATCTAAAGAATATAATTTCTTGTTAATTGGTGAATATTTCATGTTCTTTAATATTTCCCTAGAATTTCATTAAAGTAGGATGCATGCATGCTTTTAATCAGCAGGTGAGCCAGTAAATTGTCTACATTTATTGCCTGAAAGCTCAGACACTTCATATTAGACGTTAGGAGAAAAACATAATAATAATGTCTGAGAATAAAAGTCATAAAAGAATCTGTTATTCTGTCGATATACTTGTTTGTTTGTTTTGTTGGTATCTACTACTTCTTGCATGCATAGTCTATTCAAGTTCAAACATCACAATATATATAATTACATACTCAAGTAAGTCGGACCATTCTTACTGTGTTGCGATCTCATGAGACAAAAACATACACAATTATGGTTGTATATATACTTCAAAACAGTAGCTGCATGTATGGTAAAAAGCTAAGTGCTATATATATATATATATATATATATATATATATATATATATATATATATATATATATATATATATATATATATGCGTGTGTGTGTGTGTGTGTGTGTGTGTGTGTGTGTGTGTGTATCCATATGTGTCTGTTAGCACAATAATGGAGAGGTGAGTGCAAAATTGAAGAAGCAAAGCTTTTTGGCATGTCAAATATCAGTTCAATAGGGAATTATTCAGATCAGAGTTCTGCATTGATGCAGTACAAACGTGCTTGCAATCGCAGTATTTGTCACACACAAACAAAGGGGAGAATAAGAATATTGAGAAAGAAAGAAAAAAAATATTTAGTTCACATTCAAAGAGGGTACATTTTTATGGGATATTTAACTTTGTAAGAAAGTTTCTTATGGGATTTAAACTATTTGAGTACAAAGTTTAAAAGAGATTTTAAAAACTTAAAAAAGATTTAAAAAAACATGAATACCATTTAACTTTTGAATCTATCTGCAACTCAAATGGCCAAAATGTGGTTACCATTATTACAGATTCATTA
The DNA here is from genome assembly GCA_946800315.1 of Misopates orontium. Lineage (NCBI taxonomy): Eukaryota > Viridiplantae > Streptophyta > Magnoliopsida > Lamiales > Plantaginaceae > Misopates > Misopates orontium. The sequence goes on along the minus strand of OX326950.1, from coordinate 6,728,396 downwards.
TCAGTAAAAGTGTGATGCAATGCAAATAGAGCGAGATTTTATGATCTAAAGATGTAATTTGATGTAAAATTTAGTTGAAGTTTGATAAAAATTTCAAGTGAAAACATCCCTGAGCATTATGCAAGGACTAACATTCATGCGCTAACGTGATTTTAGCGAGGTTAAAACGACATTTTCTCACTTTTATCTTATGTGGAGTAATTAGATTTATTTGTTTCATGAGTCCTTTTTATTTTTTAATATTAATTCAGTTTAGAAATTCTTTCAACTAATTTTAAATCAATTTTATCATATCATGTGTAAATCAAAAGGTTTTTGATTTTTGTAAGTGCTTTGATATCTTTCAAATTCTTTTACCATCTTACATATGAGTACTGTACATGACCAACTTAATGAAATATGAACTTTAAAATAGCTGGATATTAATTCACTGGACATAGATCGAAGATAAAATGAAATGCATATATATAATAATTATGTGTCACTTCCCACACTATAAAGTTGTGGTGTTAAAAGAATTAATTACAAAAGTTGTTTGCATATTTATAGGGATCCGAGCAGAAAGAGATGTGGAAGTAATGATGAGAGTTCATCCTCTTGCATTCAAAACGTTGTTAAAATTGGAGAAAGAAAAGAAAAGAACATACTTTGTTTTCCTTTTTCTGATTTTCTTTCACTTTCTTTGCTTTCCACTGACCCTACCCTTTAATCAACCATAACCATCTTAGATTTCAGTAGCCAAAAAAAGCTTCCCACATCTCTCGCACACCTAATTCTTCAAGAGTTTTTATAAATCATTTTTTTAATGAGAATATATTGTTATTTAGTTTTGCTTCTTACTAAATATCAACTTGTACTACATTAATTAGATAGATAGCAATTAGGTCACGATAATTTCATTGTACTCATGCCTCTATATATGGTAAATTAAATTTAAACCTTATTTTCTTGCAGTTATGATGCGCCCATAGCAACTTTTATTGAGAAACATGCAGAGTAGGAAACTCATATTTTTTGTGTCCAAAAATAGCATGCCATCTTCTTTATGCCACTAATAGATTTATGTTACATGTAATAATAGTGATATAATTTAAAAATACTTATTTCTTTAATTATCTATCATTGCGTGCATTAAAGTCCCCTCAAACGATATGTATACATGCCATAAATATCACGACACATTTTGACCAAAAAATGGGATAGGAGAGGACTATATGGATGGCATTGCATCTAACGTATATGCGGAAATTGAAATTCGAAGGTCGAGGGATGTGTTTGGTAGTATGTCAATAAAGTTCAAAATGGGAAAAGAACGAATGGAAAAGCAAAAGAGAAACAAACAGATCCATAAGATAAGATATATAGGCACGCTTAATTTGTTTGTTTAGGCACCGATCCGCGGTCGCAGTCACTACCTTTGGGTATTGTAGGACAGTTTTAACTTTTAAGGATCAATGGGAAAACGTTAAATGTAGTTAAATGCAATGTGAGCTTCCTCCAATATTCGTTCTTTCTATTATATTGTTGTGTACTAATTATTTTGTACGTTTTGTAGAGAGTGATAAATACTTTCAAAAAACTAGTTCAAAAATTGAACATTTTAAGAGTAAACAATTACGAATATGCATGTGAAAGTTAATTTGTGATTAGATATACACGACAATTGTTAGTTCACTTGTGGCTTCTACATGACTGCTAAATCTAGATCATGCTACACATATTTTCGTGCTTTGTACATATGTAACTAAATCTTTTTATATATAGTTGACAAATTGTATTAAGTAAGTTATATTAAAGTAAGTAAACTCCAAAGTGCTATCTTCAGTATAAGTTGATTTCGTATAATATTAAGACTTATAGGTATAAAACATGAAGAAATATTGTCTAAAGGAACTATTAAAGTTATTGAAGGATCGGCATTTCACTTTTATCTCTAAAACAGAAGGAGGTGATTCAAAGAACTAAGATATTATCTCAATCAGGTTTGAGAACAAACATGCAATAATTCAAGATATAGTAGTTATTAAATGACTTGTCCTTTTATTTTTGTTTCTTATTTTTTAATGGAGGCTATTATTTGAAATTTTGAAGCACGCAATTGCTATATCAATTTGCAATATTCAATTAGTAGAAAAGTCCTTTAATGTCATATCTGCCCCCCCAGTGTAATTTCTAGAGAAGCTTGACCTGCAAAATACCTTGAAAAAAAGAAAGACCAAAAAGAATAATGGAGAAGTCGGGCACTGTGCCCCAGGACTTGAGGCACAACTTTTAGAGAAATAAACACACACACATATAATGGTCCTCCATAAATATATATATCATGATTATAAACTTATAAACATCTAGCTTTTGTACCTTTTTTCAATAACTGTGTGATTGATTTCATCATTCTGAATCACAAAAAACCCACTTATTTCAAACTTTTTATTAGTTTCGTCCACACATTTGATCTTACAAACTTTTATATGCATCGATTAGTGCATGATATGTAACAAGACAGACATCAAACGGTCCAAAAATTACGTCCCTACCGCTACCATCATCATGCCCAACTTTGTTCCACACATTTATTAACAAGATATAACTTATAATCCTGCAACATGGTTAATTATGTTATTGTATTAAGACTAGGTCAAGTGTTTTATTTTAAATTCAGTAGACCTCAACTTAATCAACATGAAACGAAATAAAAATCATACAAAGCAATTAGTCATAAACTGCCAAAAATTAATATGATTAATTCAATAATTATTTTATTTAATTTGTTTGTACAATTTGTTTTCTTCACGTGTTTCGTTTTGTTAACAATGATTGATGTTCTTTACTAGTTTTTACCAAACATTATGCTTGTATTGAAATACTTTTTTGGGGGAGTGTTCCATTTTTCTAAGTTCATAAATTTTACTATTATACTTTGTTGAATATATGTCGGGTAACATGCAAACCAAATCATTTGAACCCAAAAGATTGCCCATTCAAACCAGTGGAAATTAAAGTCTCATGAATTATCTCATTATAAATGGATACTTTTCTTGTAAGAAGAGCAAGCGATCGAATTCACATCTCTTTAAATCAACTTTACAAACTGAAGGATAATTTTCCAATGATGTGAGTTTATCTCTTTTGATTTGCTTTTGATTAAAGTCCCTCGTTATATTTATCTTTTACATTTTAATAATCGTTAGTGAACCTTAAATTAATACAAAACAAGGGTTCTCCGTATGCATAAGTTACATTGTCCCACAAAATAACTTGATAATCACTATTGACATATATTCAGCCTTTTTTTAGCTTTTTTTTTACTAACTAGTTTACTTTGACTGTAATTGTTAAACAGCCATTAAAAGGTGATTTATCCAATCTCAAAGACTTTGCGCAAGAAGATAATACAGGCTAGACGCTATTTATGACCTTGACTTAATAAGCTCTAATCATTGTTACCAGGTTGGTAAAATGTAAATTGTCGGTCTATGTACGCGCCTCTAAGGCATGCAGTTTGCAACTAAATAAATTAAATAGAGAAGTTTAGTTTGAATAATCATCAATATTTGATTTATAAGGCTGATTCATACATATGAACTAGCTTGTTGACATTTAAAATACTTATTCTTCCAGGTCTTAATTTTGTGTGCCTAACTAGTTTGTCATTCTTTGTATCATTTTAAATTTACGTTATATATACTTGTCTATATATTGCATTGTATTGATCCTAGTGTGAGGATACAACTTTTTTTTAATAATGATGAATATAATACGACTTGATATGACTATTTATTATAATGTTAATACTTATATTCCCCATTAATATTAAAAAAAACTAATCTCTCATACATTAAAACTAATTTAATTTGTAGACTCTAGTGCATTATAAAGTCTAAGACTCCAAACACGTAATTCATCAAATAACTTATTAAAATATGTTTGTGTAACATAGAAAAAATAAAGTATTAAACACGTATTAGAGTGTAGATCTATACGATATGGAACAATTTTGTTAATTAAGTATCTCTGTCCCTAGCTCTTTTTCTTGCAAGTAAAACGATCAAATGAGTCGTCACTAAGAGCCCATATCACACCCCAATACAAAATTACTAAATCCAGAAAGCCTGAGAATTGACTATTCGATAAATATGTCACTAAATCTATCAGCGTGAATGACAAAAGGTGGCATGCACAATTCACTATTCAAGAGAAGATACTATATATCTTCCATCTTGGTTAACCAAAAAGTCACACTAAGTGGGTTGTTGGAGTACCAAGATTTATACTCATTCTGTCTCTCTAATTTTTATTTATTCCAAAACAGAAAAAAAAAAGGTTTTGTTACACACAATGCACAGAGAGAGAGAGAGAGAGAGAGAGAGAGAGAGAGAGAGAAGGGTAATATTATTAATTGTGTGTGGGAGAGCAGACAGATAGTTGCTTTTTGGGTACTTGAGAGACGAATAAAAACACTGTCTATCTACGAGGATTGGCGTGAACACAAAATCACAAACAAATTAAATGGTAAAAAAGTGACACAATACCAACACACATTTATATGCAAGGAACAAATGATAAACATGAAAAAGGCAAAAAATATCACTTTTTCACTTTTATCTCACTTCACATACTCTGCCCCCTTCTTTCCCCAACTTTTTTCTCTTTATTTGAATTTCTGCCTGTCATTCAAAGGCTGACGTGGAAAAATAAAGTAAAAGATCGATCGATGCGGTTAGTACTACTACTGTACAAAAGTGCTTCTCTTACTTTTGAAAAATACTAAAAAAATGAAATAGAGACATTAATTAAATTTTTGAATTCCAATTTGCATGATAGCCCACAAAACAGTAAAGGGGTACAAACTGTATTGTTCAGAAAACAAGAATTCTCCCATTAATTATTTACTCCTCATTCCCTCGGATCAAAGAAAAGATTTCGGCTTTTGCCTTTTTTACAATTTGCAACTTTTCAAATCATTCATTAATTAGTCATTTTAAAGATTTACAACATTATAACATAATGTACTATTGGGCTGTGCAGCCACTTTAGGCATTATTAGTTTACGTGAAATTTAATTAGAATCACTCTTTTAATATAAATAACATCCTACTCGCGTCTTTAATTGTACTCTAACTTATCGAAAATGGTAAAAATACCAGTTTGGCGTCGAACCCCAACATAGTCAATCGGACGATTTGGATAAACAAATTTTTGCGGCTTTTATTATTTTTCAAGTATGTTTTATCGTCATCGTATTGCAGCGTAACACACAATTAAATATTTAGAGTAATAGTTGTTGAGAAGAATAGTTAATCTTTAATGGAAGGCTAAAATACACCAAAAACTGCATAAAGATCAAAATTAAAGACATGGGGCCTAGATAAAATTTCTTAAAAGCCCCAAAACAAACTCTCACCCTGAAAAAACTAAAAAAGACCTCACTATATATTCCCATCTCAGCCTATATGTCATACTGATCACAACCATTTCAAAAACAAAAAATCCAATCTTTCTTCACAAACTCCTTCAAAACAAGAAACAAAAACCAACCCACAATTTGTTTGCTCAAAATAAACCACAAAACACACACACAACTGGGGTTTATAGGTTCCATTAGTTGAGTTTTCTTAAGAAAAAAAACTGTTCTTTTTATTCTTTTTCTCAAGGGGTGGTGTAGGGGCGGGGTGATTGTCTAAGTTATGCGTGCAGGAGTTTGTGCACCGCAACAGACACTCTCAGCAGAGGCTGCTTCTGTGTTGAAGCACTCTCTTAGCTTGGCGAGGCGGCGCGGCCATGCTCAGGTCACTCCTCTGCATGTAGCTGCAACTCTTTTGAGCTCAAGAGCTAGTGTACTTAGAAGGGCTTGTCTTAAGTCTCAGCCTCATCAGCCTTCTCATCCTCTTCAATGTCGAGCTCTCGAGCTTTGCTTCAACGTTGCGCTTAACCGCCTCCCGGCTACACCGGGCTCTTTCTTGCACGCGCCGCCTTCTTTGTCCAACGCGCTCATTGCGGCGCTCAAGAGAGCTCAGGTACAGCTCGGAATGTAATCTTTTTTGTTACGTCTGACACGTGATTATTTTTTTGTAAAATTTCAAGTTGAGGGTGATGATATACTGTATTGAACTGTCGTCTCTTCTAAAAGTTCATGTTTTTGGAAAGATTAGATGTTTATATTTTTGTATATATTTTTCAACTTCAATGTGCTAATAATGTATTGAATTGTCGTCTCTTCTAAAAGTTTAAGTTTTTTTAAAGATTAGATTTTTATATTTGTGTATATCTTGTTCGACTTCAGGGTGCTATTGCTATATTGAATTGTCGTCTATTTCTAAAAGTTTAAGTTGGTAGCGAGATTATATATTTATATGTTTGTGTATATTTTTCAACAGGCGCATCAAAGGAGAGGATGCATAGAGCAGCAGCAACAGCAGCCGCTTATAGCGGTGAAAGTCGAGTTAGAGCAACTTATATTATCAATACTGGATGATCCTAGTGTGAGTAGGGTTATGAGGGAGGCTGGTTTCTCTAGCACAGCTGTTAAGAATCATTTGGAGGAGAGTGCTAACTCTGTTTCATCTGTTTTTCAATGCTACAACACTTCTGGTGGAATTTACTCTACTCCCAACTCACCTCCAACTGATGTAAACCCCACTAGTTTTTGGCATTCTCATCTAAATTTGTTGTCTTATGGCTCTCATGAACAAAACCCTTTTCTCTTTTCACCTCAAAAGAATACTTCAATCAATCCCATGATAGATTCTTCATCTATGAAGGAAGATATTAAGGTTGTTATGGAGGTTTTGATAAGGAAAAAGAGAAGAAACATAGTCATAGTTGGTGACACTTTATCAATAGCTGAGAGTCTAGTCTCTGAAGTGATGAAAAAAGTCGAAAGAGGTGATGTTCCTGAGGAGTTGAAATCAGCACACACTATAAAGTTTCAGTTCTCATCAGTGCCTCTAAAGTTCATGAAGAGAGAAGAAGTGGAGATGAATGTTGCTGATTTGAAAAGGAAAGTGGACTCTTATGCATCAAGTGGGAGAGTTATTATTTGTACTGGTGATTTGAAGTGGACTGTTGAGGCTGATGGTGATCAGAGAGAGGGTGGTTATAGTTCAGTTGATCATTTGGTTTCAGAGATAGGAAAGTTGGTTTCTTGGTATGAAAGAAGCTCAAATATGAGTGTTTGGTTATTGGCTACTGCAAGTTATCAGACATATATGAAGTGCCAGATGAAACAGCCTTCTCTTGATGTTCAATGGAGTCTTCAATCAGTGAGTGTTCCTTCAGGTGGATTAGGATTGAGCCTCAGTGCTACAAGGTGAGTCAAAGTTCTTGTCTTTTTGTTTTGAAGTAAACACAAGAAGCTCTACTTTTTCTTTTTCTTTCTCTTTCAGTTTTGCATGTTTTTCCTCCTAAAAGTGAAATGATTATCTGTTTGAATAAGATGATGTATCTCCCACGTTTCGTACTTATTTGGTGTTGTTACTACTCTTCTGCAGAGGCCAGGATTCAAGAACTTCATTCTTACAAAATCCGTCTCAACACTTGGACAAAAAGCCATTTATTGTCAAGGAGGAACCAGATGTACTCACTTGTTGTCAAGAATGCAAATCCAACTATGAAAAAGAAGCTGCTTTCAACTCAAACCAGCAGAGGTCTTCTTCATTCAACAAAGATACAGAGAAAGGTTCGGCCCGTTTGCCCTTTTGGCTCCAATCACATAGCACACTTGAGAAGGTACTTCAACTTATTTTGTTTAAATATCTGGTAACCATTTTTATATTGATGTTTCTCTATTATTTTGCACCCCTCTCATCAAGAATTCCATATGCTTTAAATTCAGGATAATTTAGTTCAGCTGAGGAGAAAATACAACAAAATGTGCCAGAGTCTCCATCAAGGAATCCATCATTTAAATAATTCTAGCTCTATCATCTCCAACCAAAGCAACCTTGGAAAGAACTATTTCCACAGTTCATCATATCCATCTTTGCAGAATAAGAATAGCATCTCCGGTGATTCAGAAACAATTTCATTTTCTCATCCTTTTATGAGGCCTAATCAGAGTTCCAGCCCTCTACCTCGCTTCAGACGACAACAGTCGTGCCATATCGAGTTCAGTTTCAGCAATGAAAGTGCAAAATATCAATCAGGTGAACCGAATTTGGATTCCCTTAAAACCATGGATGGCAAGGATGTAAAGATTACTCTGGCTCTAGGCAATTCCGAATACACCGATGATCTCAATAGCAAGAAATTTGCAGGCAATGCAAATTTATCTGATAATATCCGGAAAAACGTTCCATGGCAGTCGGAAATTGTTCCTATGATTGTAGAGGCGTTGACAGATTCTGAAACGACCAAGCAAGATAAGTTTCTATTGATTCAGGGGAATGATTTGGTCGGAAAACGAAGATTGGCAGTCGGAATAGCAGAATATCTGTTTGGTTCCTCTGACTTGCTATTTCGAATGAACTTGAGAAAGAGTAGAAATACGGTGAATCAAAACCGTGAAATGCTGGAGAAGGCCTTAAAAAATCAGGAAAAACTAGTGGTTCTTATTGAGGATATTGAATATGCAGATCCTGAGTTTGTGAGATTTCTTGTTAATTGTTATGAGACTGGAAAAATGGAAACTTTGAGTGGGGAGGTAAGAGAATTGGGTAGCGCAATATTCATTTTAACTGTGGACAATGAGGATACAAACTTCAACATGAATTCAGTAATTCAGATGAAATTTGTAGTCAATGAACCAAGAACTTGTGACCAAAAGCGCAAAGCAGATTGGCATTCGCCATTGGGGATGAAAATTCAAAGGAACAATGAAATGGAAGAGGTGACCTCGAAAGCTGTTACAGTTGGGAAGAGGGAATTAAGCACACATTTCCTCGACCTCAACGTAAAAGCTGATGACGACGAATTAAAAGAAGTTAGTCTCATTTCAAGTGATCCGAGTCGTGAAATAATCACTACCGGACAGCAGAACTCGCTTACGTTCCTGAAAAGAATCAAGAACAACTTTGTTTTCAACAGGGACCTTGATCAAGATAAGCAGGCAAGATTAACTTTCTTGTCCGATTTCCGAACATCTTTTCAAGAGGCCAGGGGGAGTAGAAATATTATGAATTTCGACGTTGAGGATATGGTGTTAGAAGAAGTTTTGAAAGGTTCAAGCTTTTATCTTAATAACATGTTTGGACAATGGCTAAAAGAAGTTTTCCAAACGAGTTTAAGGGTAGTTGATAATGGAGAGGGGGATATGGTTAGTGTTAGACTGTGTTTAGGGGGTATAGGAGAGAGTGGTGTAGAGGATGGATACATGGGTACATGTCTTCCTAAAAGGATCCATGTTTGTTTCATAGATTGAAAAAAGGATCTTGTACTATATTTCCTGTTTTTTAGGCTGTAAATTAATGTTGTAATACAATGTCTGCTTTGTTTTTTTCATATCAATTGTTGTGTTTTCTCCATGGAAAAGATAATATGTACAAAAGGGTAGAACTTATAACTCTAACCAACATATATTTGTTTAAATGGATGATAATTACATCTACTGTCTCCTGTTTTGTCCTAATTTTAATAAGGGATAAAAATAATACTCTTTAAATTATAAGAAAATAGGAAAGGTATGCCAATACCATTAAGATACAATATCGTGTGGTGGTATTAGTCGTAGAAAAAATCATTAATGCATTAAACTTCTACAAAAATTCATACAACCTAGAAAAATATAGGTATTGGAGTATCCGCAAATGCGATACAAAAATATTGGATACATTAGGAATGATTTATTTGAAAATATGCATGACATAAATAATAGATCAAACCCCTTTAAAATATTTTTTCAAGACCCAATAATGCAAGTAAATATACAAACTTCAAAAAGAATATCAATAATTTCCTTTTAAATCTTAAAAGTATTCAATAATACCTGTCATGCGACCACCATAGTTTGTACGAACACGACGGTTCAGTAAACAACTATCCCTCGTCTCCCACACTATTAAGGGGATTTATTACAATAAACCACTCAGTGGGGCCAGACTCTCCAAAAATAGTATTGTCTCCCATTTTAATGACTTCTCACACAAGTACTTAGCAAGGTTAGACTTCAATGGTTTGTCTCGATAACACTTGCCACGATCACCAATCACTAAAGGAAAAAGGATCACCTATACACTTTCTACTCTTCACCACTTTCCTAAAAAGCTCATCTCAACTATCTACAAGATATGTTATAGTATAGAACTTGAGGTCGAGAAGAGGGTGTTAGCATAATAAAATACATGATATCTAATTTTACCTTCGATTCGTAGGATTGTACTACCAATATTTATAATTAATTAAACTTAGAAAGACAATGGTGATTGGGCCAAACTTTATAGAGTGTGAATGTAATTCACACATATTATCTAATTTGGAAGACTTTAGAATTGGAAGGACATGAACTCCTTATAGCTAGAAAAGGTTTCTTGAAGCCTTTTTTCATAAACAATGTTATCTAAGCCGAAATGCATCTAAAAGAAAAGGCAAATCTACCATTATTCTTGCAAAACATGCACTTTTGACTGCAATTAGTAGCCATTGATATGGAAAAGATTATACACATAATAATTACTCTTTCTCCACTACATGACAATGGAACTTTTTGCTTGAATTTCCTTTGTTTTGAAATTTGCTATCATTACTTTTGACTGATTTAAGGGATCATGAAGAATAGAAGATATGATTACATAGAAGCGGCGGACGTGGGGTATGTCTCCACATGATGGATATATGTCGTCAAAATTTAGCATATAAACAAAATGATGCACTTCTGCAAAAAGAAATCCTCAGTGCCTATTATGATGTTTTTAGAAAAATTTAGTCATGATAGAGAAATGATTGTCACACCTACCCCTTAAATGTAACATTCCACTGATCAAACCCAGTTCTAGACATCATTGAGGTTTATTATTTATGCATTATTAACTTTGTGAATGATGAATTGCAGCCAAACAAGTACCTGTACTTTTCCTTTTTAAGAAAATTAAGTTTTTAACAAAATGAGATACTTTTCAACTATGTCTATTGTACGTCCATGGTGTAAGACATGGTAAAAAGTATCAAATCCTCAACTCAATGGTGGTGTTTGCAAATGCTTATAATATGAGTTTGTTGGTTTTTGCAGCCGTAAAAGCACATTTTTGGCGTTTGATATACTGACTTTTACTGCTTCTTGTCTAAAAAAAAGTCAGAACATCTAACTAATACTTTGAGTAGCTTTTTAAAAAGATTTGCACACTCCCGACTTTTTATCTAAAGTCACTTAAAGTGACTTTAAGCAAAAATAGTAAACAAACTCCTTTTTATAAGCTCTTGCAAACACCACCTATATCCGTTGTGTAATGCGTCATCTGTTCTTTTTTTTACATGTTGGAACCTGCATTCTGGCCTATTAAGTATATCGACGTACCCACTAGGCCAACTTTCTACGAAATATTTTTGCTCAAAGTTTTTTGCTGTTAAAATAATTCGATCCAACAAAAGTTTCTCTCATTTTTTGTTATATGTTTCTTAATTTTCAAACCTTAAATTTGAAAATCAATATAGAACTGAAGATAAAAGATGCTCAATGCTGAAATTAGAGTACAATCAAGATGTGAACCCCATATGTTCACGCTTAATATCCCGACGAGAACAACCAATAACACTCGACCGAAAAGTTGCCCAAAAATACGTTGCACATGTATGAAACGACCAGTGGACAGATTATAGCCTTCTAAATGATAAATGGCACATTACAAAACGAGGTAAAACACGAGGCGTTCCAAGCTTTTTCTCCTATGAAAGAATTGGAAAACAATCTTAACATCTAACAGGAAGTCGTATATGAAGATTTCAACCGAATGCAATTGCTAGTTTCTTTTCTTGTGGATGTGTTTTCTAGTTTAGGTCTGTTTACATTATCTCGCTGTACTTTTGAAGTCTGCTTATATTTTGAAATATGCAAGCAAACAGTTTTGGCACAGGGGCTATACTTTTAAAGTCGGCTTATATTTTGAAATATGCAAGCAAACAGTTTTGGCACAGAGTCTAGGGGAGTCTGCAATGTAAACAAATAAGCGTATTAATTTATACCGACCTGCCCACATACAGTTCCTTGAACCACATCTTAATGAACCATAGACCATTCAAATTAATCAAATGCATGCTATTCAACTAAGCGTATCCTGCCGATGCAAAAAAATAGCATCGACCCAATGAAGTAGTAGTCATGAAACAAACAAAACAGAGATCAACAAAGACATCATACATTCACTTTAAAGGACACCGAAAGAGAATTCAATGCAAAAACTGCAGACACCACATCCTAACACAAAGGTATGAGTCAGAAACACCACTGCTAACAGGGGGGGAAAAACGCTTCAATTTTTCATTAACAAACCCGTACAATTTGATGTTACAACATTACAAGTAGGGCGTGCAACAGTGAGTTAAAAACGTCGCAACCCCCTACCTCATATTTACAAAGAATGGCACTAGATGTTACATGCTCTACTCTATATGTGTACCTAAGGATTATTTTTGAAGTATGTACAAACGGATGGCTGTAAGAAATCTCCACCCTTGTGTACAAAAATGAACTCAACGAGAAGCTTAGCGGCCTAAATCTTAGCAAACAGTTAGGAAGTGATTTTACACAGATTCTAAGCTTCCATCAAGTTTCAGCAAAGGTTTTAGATTCCTCTCCACCTCATTGCTCTGAAACTTGGCTTCTTCTAGAATCATAGACAAAGCATAATTACAAGATTCCTCGTCTCGAAATGCCAAAGTCCACCTTCCATCAACCATACCTTTCGATTTTACTTTTCCATGAGCAGTGTACTTGGCAGTGTCAGTAAAGGGGAATGACGATGGACGCACTCGGAGGTGCAACCACCTTGAATGTTTATCATCAACTCTCGGCTGAAGAGGGATAGGCGGTGTTAAAATATTGATTAGTAAGCTACTTATAGCATTCAAATTCAATAATATATTCTTACATATACTGAGTTGCACAAGTTCCATAAAATTATGATATATGGAGAAAAATATGGTAGAGCAAGAGGGGAAAGAACCACTCACATTACATCCAGCCAAAGGAGCTGCAACACGGATAATTCCACGACGTGTTTTCATGGGCAACTCCTCAGCAAGGACAAGCCATCCGGAGCTTCTCATAGAGATTGCTATGAAGTGAAAATGGCGTTCTTTCCCCTTCTCAAATGCAATTCGACAAGGCACAGAGTCCACTAAAGAATACAGAAGATCAAGTTAAACTCAAGGTCATGGATCTTGAATCTTTGTGCGTCCCATCTTTTAGCACAAGTGCATAAAACCGTGCAACAAACAACATAATATTTCAATTTAAGAGGAAAAATAAATTAAATTCACTAAACAGCATAATTTTCAAAATTACCAAGATTTATTTCAGTGTTTGGTTTTGGGCCAGGTAGATTTACACCAGCACCTTTTGCTCTGGATTTCTCGGGAATGTCAACTGGAGAGAGCAAAGGGGGTTGATCTGGCAATACCTTCCCAAATGAGAAAATGTGGATATGATGAAGCAGCACAAATACCTAGGGAGGCAAGAAAACAACTCAGCAGTAGAAGTATTATTTTACAAGAAAGCTCATAGAATTATACAAATTTAATCACCTAAAATGAAGCTTTTTTAATAGTACGGTATAGCAAATTAAATGTCATTCATATATTTTTTTAGTGAATAGTGCCTAAGAAACTAAATTGTGTGATGTTACTAAAACAAAGTTTTGTTCAGGCAAAACCTTCAGTCTCTCGCACATTCTTTCCCCAGCAGCAAAGGATGAATCGCTAGAAGCAAGCTCTGCAAAATGACAGAGAAAGTAAAGTCACTTATTTGCTTATGAACCAGCTTTATTTTCTTCCAGGAAGAGAGTTCTACCTTCAGCAGAAGACTTGCGTAGCTGCAGGAGCACAGACTTTGGATCTTTCCGAGGAGAAGAAGCCTCCATTGCTACAAGTCATAACTTTGTCATCCTACGCGTTTTATCAATTAGACATCAATAATTTTGAAAAAAATTGCATACCTCTTTTGCACTTTCTCCACTCATCACATAACACCGTCACCAAAAGATCAGGCCAGGCTCCTACAGTCTCCTCTATAACACGATCACGGCAATCGGCGAACGAATCCTATTGCAAAAACTACCATGTCATCTCATACAAAGAACTCCATTTGTATGTAAAAGACAAGTCTAACATGTAACTCAAAAATTCAAATAAACGCGGCAAATAGCAAAAAAAGAAAAGTTAAGGCTAAACCCAAAAAAAAAAAAGAAAAAGAAAACTGTTTTACAAAGTCATTCTTTATTTGGGACAGCAAGAAAGATAAAATTCAATGGATCGGTCACAAATTTAGATAAGTTAAGGTGTATTTAAGAGGCTAAATTTAACATCCAGGGATTTTTATCCACCAGGGACGAGCAATATCGCAGGCACTCTACTTCAATACAAAATGGTCTTTTCATAAAATAAAATAAAAACAAAAAATGTCTCAAAGTATCCTCCCACTTGCTTGAAGAAACTTACTTCAAGTAATCTAAGATGATGACTGTTAAACTCTGCTTGACTGTAAGGAAGCAACTGGCGGAAAAGCCAACCACCATCCCACAATGTTTCTGCTGAGATATTTCTCCTACAAAAGAGACTGACAAGCGCATCGAGTACCTAATAAATTGAACATAAGCTGTAAAATAGGTTCTTGCATAGCAAAAATCAAAAAGATAACGAGTTTCACGTACTCGGTCAATTTTGAATACACAATGACATCACAAAATAGAAAACGCGATTGTCAGACTAAAAAGTAACATACTTCAAATCTATGCACCCGAGGGCTCGGTCCAACCTCTTGGCTCGCACATGAAACTCCATAAGAATCCTATTTAAAATGGTACAAGAACAAGAATCAGTTGTGAGTTTCACTTCCACGAACCCCATCATTTAGATAAAATATATTTTTCTCAACTCCAATCTAAAAAAGTACTTAGGCCAAAGACCAGAAGCCGTAGCAGAAAACAACAGAATGCAAGAGCTCATAGCTAAATAAATCCATCCAACTGATAATTGATGAATTCAGTAGATTGTGCACAGAAATGTATCCGGAGCTGCTGTCTATAATATTCAGCCAAAAAGAAATGGCAGCAGAAAAATTAATTTGAAACGTATGTCTCCCCAAAAGTTGATCTATTATGCTGTAGGGAGTAGAAGAACTGCCATTTCAAAGATCCTAACTGCTAATTGTGAGGTTGACTAGAGAATGGAATTTACGATTTTACAAACTAAGTCCTAGTAGGTTGCTTCAACCGAAGAACTTAGTTTGGTTCTTATACTCCTAAAACCTCCTTTGCATTTTGCAGTTTCGCAGGTTCAGATATACATTACTATGGGTTTCTAGAGTTTCACTCGCCTAAAAAGAAAGAAAAAGAAATAAGACTGTTTGACATGCTTGGCTCTGCTTACACCAAGATACATAAGTATCCAGATTAGAGGAGACCAATAGTAATATATTCTCTCACTATTGATTGCAAATACCATCAATCTTGACCCACATATGCAAGACCTTATGAAATCTCTACGCCAAACTGAAGCGTGGGCAAAACATAAAAGAATCGGTATGTGACTAAACAACTATATCCATAACTATGTTTCAATATTGAGAAAAGAATTTCAAGTTGCATGGAATGCACCAACAAAATATATATATAATTCAACAATGGTAAATATCTCATATGTCAGATAACAGATGTTCCTAGTTCATAATTAATTCCAGATACAGTGCAAAAGCCATTTTACCTTCAGATTCTGTAGGTAAATGTCAACTTCACTACTGAGGCCATCTTTTACCAAACTACTTTCAGTACTAAAAAGCTGCTCTTCGCCAGAATCTTCCCCTACCAATGCTTGCTGTAAACATACGACAAAAGAGGCATTCTACTTCAACCAAGAATGCATAGCATTGCATAAAAATATGTTTATTATCTAAAACATAAACATAGACGCATTAAAAAAATACAGATTGAAAATCTAGAATGTACATGAAGCTCAACCTACGTAACAAAATTTTAATGCACAAAGAAAAAAGAAGAAGAAAAGCAAGCGAATAAGAGGCACTAGTTTGGAAAGAACTCCAAATTAGTAAAGTCATAATTCCCAGCTAAAGCAACTAGAGCGAAAATGCAGAAATGTAATGTGGTATATGTTCTTTGGCGCTATTAAACAATAACAAACTTTAAAATCAACTATAAATACCAGAAGACTGGTTTTAAAATCGAATGTCGACAAGGACACGAGTTACAGTTCAATTGTTATTTTTTCATTGATGCAGAAAGCATTACTCTTGGCTCTAAATAAAAGATTAAGAGAGAGAGAGAGAGAGAGAGAGAGAGAGAGAGAGAGAGAAGTTTGGAAACTCATTATAAACTGGAAAAAGAATTAGTGAATATCCTTGCGAAGCCGGAGGTGAGAAGAAGAAAGTGAAAATTAGATCTGTTTAACCATCTAGCCTTTTGCCCACAGTAATTAAGCAAAACGATTTTTTCAGGATAAGCATTTCCTCATAGAAAGCTTGCACGAAGATCTTGACCACCCATTTTGTCGACAAAATATCTGATTTGTCCTCGTTCCGGAAAATGACATGCTTTAGAAAACTCTTTCTTTCATTTTCTAAAGATTTATTTTAACTGTTTCAGTAAGTTTCCTGTTGGCAAACAAAAGATATGAATGAAGAAACTACAACATACCAGAAGCTTCTTTTTATGTTGTTTCCGTTGTGGAAGTATACCAAGAGCATCTACCATTGATTCATCAAGTTCTGCAGTAAAAATACTACTCAGGGTATACTATGAATAAACATCATGAGAAAAGAAAATAAGGTCAGCAATGTTGACCTTTAGTCTGTAATAGGGTAGCCAGCACTGTTAAAGAGCCCGATACGATAGCATCATCTCCACCATTAACAAATGAAAGCAAAGCATCCCTGCATAGTTGCAGTAGCAGCAGAGGTTAATGCTTCTATAGAGTACTATCAGGAATATTTCCAATTATTTGGTTCTTCACATAAGCAGCATGAACAAGAAAATTCATTCTCACCTTATTCTAAAAGAGACTTTGCATCTAATTGTCCCCAAGAGAAAGAAATAGTAAAAACAAAACTCACAAAAACTTCGAAGACAAACATAGCCAACTTTCTTATACTCACAGGCAGATCTAAAGGCTATTAAATAGTCGCCTAAGCAGACGATGGACGAGACTCTGGAAGAGTGAAATATAGATCAGCACTTCTACAGACTGAATCTACAGCTCATTGGAAATTTCCAATGTTTCAACCCCCAGTGGTCAAGTTCAAAGTATTACATTTTCATAATCATTAACACCAATATTAGTGATGCTAGCCGTGACAGAAGATTAATATGCTAAATTTTACCTAGTTACTCTACCCATCAACCCATGTCATATCCTAAAGGAGAGTGTATAGATCCACTCAAGCCCAAAAAAAAAGGCAATAGTTAGGCATGTCAGTATAGAAATATTTGTCTAGTCATCCAGCAGAAATTATATAACTGTTCCTATCATCCTGATGTGGCATACCAAATAACAGTAGTATGAGTAGAAATATCTCTAAGTACATTCTCATATGACAGAGTGTAGAAGTTTATTCTCCTCAAATATAACAGGAGTAGGGGGAGCAGAGGCCATGAACTCCCCTTAATTATCAATCAATGCCCATTTCTGACGTCCTATTTTAATTTTCATACACCCACACACTCAGGCACATATCCCTTTAAAAAAAAAAAGAATATCTCCATGTAGTCATGGTAGACAAAACTTGACATTGTCTGAGGATGTACTTCTGGACCCGCCTCTATATTATACATTAACTTTTTTACAAACGGCTTCAACAGAAACTGGGACCAAAAACATAGTACTAATTTGTTTAGACAAGCTGGTCAAGCTTTTCCGTTCTTGGTAATTTAACTAGCAGATCTTACGATAACTTGAGGGTTTAATCATGTACACATTCTACTAAGTGCATAAAGGCCAAGCAATCATGTACAAAAAGTAGTATACTTTTAGTAGACTACAAAAATTATAATAGCAAACAGAAACTAAGCCAGAGGTGTTGGACATTAAATCTTCCTCATGTAGAAATTAATAAGAAGAGCATGAGTTACCTTGGTGTCTGTTGTTGACTACCAAGATTGTATCCCAAGACACCATTTACTGGATCTGGTTGAGAAGAGCTAGATGCTGGAATGATTACTTGCAATTTTCGAGCGTCGGACTCTGTATCGTTCATGTCCTCTCCTGCATCATCAGTTATTGTGTCTGCTAAAGTATCGCCAGGCATATGACCATTTTGTTTAGCTTCAAAATTCTGAGAGAACGTCTCAGTACGACATATAAGAGCAGCTGCAAGAGTGTTTGCCAGATCTTTGATTTTTACTATGCGTAAAATGCAACAAAGTAAATATAAAGAAGTAACAGCACCAAGTCTTCGTTCCTGTATTTATGACATCAAAGAAAATTTATGTGAGTTTGCAGTCATTTGAAAATCAAGAAAATCAAATATTAATTGCAAAAAAACTTTAAAATACATAGAGATAGACAACAGAATAGAATACATACACTGATTTCTGTAATGCTTAAGGAAGGAAGAATTAAAGGAAATACTAAAAGCCTCAAAATGTTGTCCATTATTAGCCTCCCAACATCAGGAATTCCAGCAGAAACAACATCGCTCATATAATAGAGATTGTCTTCAATCTCATCAACAGCAGAAAGAATGGAAGAGGTCGATTCCAGGCCAGGATTCCTGTGTTGAAAACAATACAGGTAACAATAATGAAAAGGAACATGATTACGAGGAAAAAGACATAGTAACTTACTTTGAAGCATTTGAAACCAACTGATCCAAATTGATACACTGGTCCTGGAAAAATTTGACCAAGTTCAAGAAATAATCTGCATGAGGTGCTCTTGCTACAAATCTATTTACAGAATCATCTCCAACTGCAAATCAGTCCAACCAAATTACTAATGGAGTTCATAGGTTTGCAATACAAACTCAATGATGGAATCAGAAGGTTAAAAAGGTCAAAAAAAACTCACCATGATAAACATTTAGTGTTAGAGCACGTACAGCAGTACGGATCATACTTTCTTCATGGAAGGCAAACCGTATCGCATCAACATAAAGGGGGAAAGAAACGACTTCATCCTAATTTAAAGAACAGCATGATAAGCAAAGGAAAAACAAATAACTTGATACTATACCTAAAACAGCAATATAGTATATCTTTGTGGTTTTGCCCTCAAAAAAGAAAAAAGAAAAAAGGAAACAGTGCTAACAGGAATTCTTTATCTGCAAGCTAACAGTTCCCATAAACTTCAAAAGTAAAGGCTAAGATGCTCGTAAAGGCATTTCAGCAGATCAAGAGGATACATATCGAAGTGATTTCATAGATTGCGCACCAAAGTTCCAGACCTAGTATGTTTACATTAAAGGCCCCTGCTCCTTTGACTTGGAGCCAAATGTCTAAATCCAGTGTAAATCCCAAAAAAATCCTTTTTCTTTCATGTTTTATTAGCTGAATCACCCAGCCAGTAAGAGCGACAAAAAAGCAATAACTAAAATATACACTCCGATCATATATGGCACATCAAATGCAAACGAACATTCAACTTCTACATGCAAATGCTATGTATAAACGACTCCACTTCCTGACAGAACTCTAACCTTAAGCTCTCTTCACTATTTTAGCTGACAAATTTCATAAGGATCTTCCAGAAGCACAAAGACATGCCTACAACAAGATAAAATCGACTCACTCCACTTGTGTATTTTACATATGATTTGTTTTGGTCATATCAACAATAATCCCGGTTTTATAACCAACTCCATCGGTTGTCAAACTATGAAGAAAAACATCTAATAATGTCTACATACAGAGCATGCCAAACAGAAGTAAACCACAAGAATTTATCAATGACAAAACAAAGCACCTTGGTTAAACTTTTCCAGAATCATTAGGAAAATATATCCAGAAACTTGCAAATAATTCTATAAAACTTCATCACCCCTAGTTAAGAAACAATCTAGTAACCAATAAATGTGTCAAATGTACTATCCAAATGGCCAAGTATTTTGTTTCAAGCTTTGACAGGAATGGCAATCTCAACAAGTTAAGTAAACCGAGAAACCATTAAGTGATCTTTCGGAGCTAATTTAAAATAATTGACAAATTATTCAGTTTTAGAGTCTGCAAGCATCTAACTTCCTGATAAACTGGCGCCAAAACAAATTATGAAAGAGAAAATGTCTTGATAGTACAAAATAGAAGAGCAACCCATGTTATACAAAGGCTAATAAACTTACATTTTGTGTATTGTTCAGGAGCGAAATAGTGTCCTTGTTCAACTTTCCACTTATAGCTCTTTATCATACCACAAGCAGTTCAAAGAACAGTTAGATAAGATCCACATATTAACAAGATGTAATGACAGTACGTTAATAGAGAACAGAACAAATTAACTGATTCTGAAGCAAACCTTAAGAAGGATATGTAGTAAGACAAAAGCTCTTCATTTCGGAAGTCGAATGGGTAAGTTATGAGGAAATTAAGGTATTCGTTGCAAAACATATAATCTGCAATATTTTCCAACGAGAGAAATATTAGATAGGCAGAATATTGTGAAGATGTTGAAAATGGCTTGACTTGCAAAGACTTACATATGGAATGTTCACTTTTAAGGTTCTGGATTATTATGCTCATTGTCTGCAAAAGCTGGAGAGAGACAATCACAGTCCTACTAATTTTTAATATGCGTACAAACTCGCCCATAACCTGCTTCTCCATGAAAAACCTAGCAAGGAACCAGATCGTATCACAACCGAGTAAAAACAAATCTGCGTGGAATAATTGCTTTAAAAGGCTTATCTGAAAGAAGTAAAAGCAGATGGTCTTACTCGAAATAGGCGACATCATGCTGGTCACCATAAGTTATTAATTCTGCAATTGATCTCAACGCCTCAATCACAAAATCCTGCAGTGAGAAAAGTAGATTTTAAAACACAAGAAGAGACTCATGCCCCCCCAAAAAACTATCAAAGAAGCAGCAGCAAGAGAACATTTTACCTTGTTAACCTCATTTACAATTTGAACTTTCATCAGCTGATCAACTAGGTACCTGTAAGGAGTTAAGGCAAATAAGTAGAGAACGAAAAACAACAAAAACTCTAATGTCAAAAGGGCAGTAGTGTACATAAACTATTGATAAAATTAGCTAAAGCATTAGAGACAATAAAATGATACATTTTCAAACTTCAACTACATTCAAAGTTTAGTTACAATTAGGTTGAATACTCGTCATTGCATCATACCCTACTTAAGCAAGGTAAAATTCACCAAACAGAAGTTTGAAATTAAAATTAAACATATAAGGACAATGCAATATTATCAAAAGGCGGTAACAATGTGATGCCGACGAATAGGCTGAGCTTTTATTTCATTTCCAAGCAACTGTTGGTGAAGAAAGGTGTTAAAGATTAATCATGGGGAACTATTTGTTAGTGCACCAAGCTTGACCAAACATACTACCAAATTACTATTACAGTGACACAAATGCACCAATGATCTGAAATACAAGTCGAAAGATTCCTGACTGGAGCAGAAAACACTATCTTGGACATCCAGTGCGAGAAGTAGAATGAGGAATAAAATTATACTCCACTCAGAAAATCCAACACAACACATCTTCAACTCCTTCCTAAGATGTCCCGCATAAGACCATTTTTTATAAATCATTCTTATCTCACAATTCCTCCCAAAACTGTAACAGAAGAACCTACTTATGTGCTGAATATATAAAGGAAGTGAACCAAGTCCCCTATCAACTAAAATCATATTGAGCGATGGTTAACATACTGCCACAAGACCCTGCACATCAAGAATAACCATATATATATGTATATATATATATATATATATATATATATATATATATAGAGAGAGAGAGAGAGAGAGAAATATGGTTACTGTACAATACAAATACCTACTTTTTTTAGCATATGACCTGTACAGATGTGCAGATTGCAGAAAGGAAGTAAAAGAACAGAATAAAGTATAGGTTTTATCAACCCCTAAAAATCAAAGTTGTTGAAAATTTTCTTTGAAAGGGATTTAGCTTGCAGTCCACAAAGATTCTTCAACCACAAACTCTTCCTAATCACAGTTAAGATGACCAAGACACGACAACAAGAATCTTATCTAAAACGTAGTTCAAGCAATTCAATTTAGTCTATCTGACAATACTACTGTAATGGTGTTAGACTGTTTCTTCAGGTACCGGATACTTTGTCATCATATTAGCTCGCTTCACGAAAAGCTGAGGCAACCCTCTAATTTTATCTACAACAAGCCAAATACATACTGAAAACTCAAATAGGCATAACAAAGTTCGCGGCCAAGGAACAGAATTATCGATCTAAACCCCGTCTCCACTATCAATCTCGATCAACCACTTTCGGTCTTTCTCTCGATGTACCAAAATGATCACAAAAAAGTCTATTTCTTCAACAACACATAAGCAACAGTTTGATCAAAAACAACACTGAAACAAACACAACAGTCTAAATCAAACAAAAACACTAATACGAAACCGCAGAAAACAATCACGAATCGCCAATGCAATATCAATTCTCAATCAAAATCAAACTACAACAACAAAAGAATCACCACAATCAAAAAAAGTTGTACCTAAGTTCATCTAAAGAGAATCGATCCCTGGATCTCCAAAAGGAAAACCACATCCTTTTCAAGACCTCGTAATCACAATCCTCTTCTTCTTCCTCTCGGCATCAAATTTCATCATCAATCAGAGGGTTAGGGTTTCACCGATAAATTGAAATCAGATAGTGAAATTAAACACAATTTGATTATCTAATCGGATTCAAGTCCGGGTCGGGTTCCAATACGGGTCGGAGCCTTCACGCAGACGTTAATTCGACGACGGATGTAAAAAATTTCTGAGGCTACCGCTAAAAAGTAGAACACACAAAAAATTTCGGTGTATATTTCGATTTTGAAAAATTAAAAAATAGTCCTTTATTTTAATTTAATCTACAGATTTGACCTGAATTATTGTACAACTGTCAGTGAATGATGAGATATATACAAAAGAATTCTCTGGGGATTCAACTGCATCACTTTAATCTATCGAGTGCGTAAATTGTGTTCTATTAACTTAAACTCGTTACGCAAAATTATGTTATCTAGAATTTTAGGAGTTTGTGACGTAGGTTTAACTCTTATAAGATTTACAAATATGTTTAGTTAATGTTGATATTTGTGAATAAATAACTTATTCAATCTATTAGCAAACAATACGTGATATTTTTGTTGACTGTTTAGATACTTCACGTCATATTGATTTAAATACCTTATAATTTAGTGTTAATTTGAGTTTGGTTAACCAACACTCAACCACGGTACTTGAACAATGACTCACCTGGCACAAATGAATTTGGTTTACTTGCAACCGAACATAATACCTGAAGCTAAGCGAGGAACGAACCTGAAGTAGGTCCCTTGCTGTATAAGGGATTAATTGTCGGAGATATGTTGATGATTGATTATGATCAATCATTGTCGAGCTAGATTGAATTAGGGTTGAGCTAGATCATTATGGTCCATCTTAATTATTAGCGGTCATGCAACTTAGTAAAGTGAATAGCAAGAAGATGACGTACTTTATTCATTTTTATATCCATATTATTCATAGGCACTTAGCTTTTCTCTCCACGAAAATCCAGAGAAAATATTAACTTCCTTATTTGATCACTCGGAGCAAAGGTTGGTGCCACAATTGAGCATGATCATGCCTTGATCGAGTTGGACCGTGGTGACTTAGCATGACCGATTTAACCATTCCACGATCAAGATTAACCACGGTTACTTAAGGCCTTGCTAAGTTTATTAGGAATATTGGACCCTGCTTTGGGCTGGACTCACTTTTGTGGGTCCGTCCACTTAGACATCGGTCCCTTTAGACTCCTTGTTGGGTCACAACTCATAAGCCCAACCTATTTTCCACAATAAATCATGCCGGTGAAAAAATATCTTTAATACAAAGATAGAAAAAATATTAACTAAATACAGTTCTTAGAACTTACTTGATACTAATCCATCATTTTGATGAAAATATCACTAATCTACCATTCAATAATCAAAAGTACAAAAAATGTCATATCTAGCCGACAAGACAAAATGTAAGGAAAACTATAAACAAATATTCTCTCAACTTACCACGCAATCCTTGCCCCGGCCCCATGCAAAATATCACATGGACTTACCGACCTACACTATGCCCCCGGCGCACGCTAGCTCCGATACCTCTAGAAACAGCCCCCATGCGCCGAATCTTCTGGAGGCTCCACGTGGGATTATTACTTCACTCTATTTAAACTGACTTAAGCCGACATCATTATTCAGAATAAAATCAAGTGAAAGAAAAAAAGACCAACTACAAACTTAGTAAAATTGAGCTATCAAATAATTATTAGCAAATTGTTGAAAAACACACACACAGTTGGTGGTGTAAGTATGTGTTTCATATTTTGCGACAAGGAGGAGATTGAGGTTGGCAGAATACAAGCGCCGGGTTTGTGTCCGTATTGTGGCGGCAAAGTGGATGCTGTTGATGTTAGTAGCCGTTGGAGATTTTGCTTTGTGGTTCCTATTTGTTTCAGATTTAAGAGGAAGTACTTTTGTACTCTCTGTTCTAGGCGTTTGGTTTTGTACGATTCTTAAGTTGAATTAGAATTTATTATAATCATTAGTTTGTGATTTTTGAATACAGTTTTGGCTAGAGGAAGTTCAATTGGTCAGTTTATTATCATTGTAAAAATGTGCATGGGCTTGGACTGTTCTTGATTGTCAATGGAGAATTTATCTTCATTGTTACGGTTGTCGATTGTGCACGAGTTATGAATTGATAAGGTTTTGATTCTAGTTTGACCTGAGTAACTTATTGCAGTAACCATTTACATGTCTTTTCCTTTTTCTTGAAAAGTAGTAGAATATCTTCAATTTTTTTTACTTTGTGAGAATGAAACGTACAAGTGTTTTTTCCATCTATTAACGCAATATTTGTAATTTTTTAAAAATATGTCAAAAAGATTTCGAAATATTATTCGAAACATCTGTATTTAACATATCGAAACGTGATGTGTAAATGGAATTTTGATCTATGTTAACACCTTAATTAAAGAGTTTATGTATGAAAACTGTTTTACTCATTTTAAGTATGGGACAAAAGTAGTTTTTTAGAGTATTTTTTTCTTTCAAAATTTCGAGATATTTTTGACGTGTTTTAATAATTTATAATTTTCTTATTGATTTATTTGTTGCGTTGATTGTGTTCAAGCTCTTCCTATTACGTATTAATGACTGTACCAGAGGTCCAGATATGTTGAGATTTGCGGCTATTAAAGTCAAATTTTGCAGTTGAAATTTCCGGCTATATATGTCCAACTTAACTTTACCTTGCTACCCATGTTTATTTGATGTTTCATATTTGATTTCTTAGAGTATAACTTTATAAATTATAACTGCAAAATGTGTTACCAATTCACAAAATAATAATTTTTATCGATCTCGTTGTTGGATAGAACTTATAACAGTTTCGACACAAATAGAAGTATATTAGTTTCGATACGACAATATCACCCGCCAATGCATCACCAAATTAAAATTAGGAAAAATCAACCAAGCTCTTGTGATTTATTATATTCACAAATTCTCTCGTGTTTTTATTGACACTGAACCATATCTCCACTTTGTTTGTTTAAATGAACGAGGGGGTAATACGGACAATTCAAATTTAATTAGCGCCTTTAAATGTTTTTTCACTAAGGGGATCTAGGTGCGGGATTTTCTAAAGCATAAGAAGATTTTGTGAAGAAAAATAATACAAAAAAGTTTGGTGCATGTTTTGCCAAACAACTAGAGTATTGAACATCAGGAGACATCGCTCATGTTTGGAATTTGCAGGTCAAGAATTTTTAACATGCATAGACTTTTGTTGCCATAGACTTCTATAGCACACGTACGTATTAACATAATAGCGACCCACTTAAAAATTAAAATCTAATAGATATTAACTCGCGTTAGCTACTTGATTAGTACAATCTGATTCCTCAAGGTTCATTAGGTAGGTATTCTTTGATTATTAAGTAAAGTTGTCAACTTTGACAGGATAGCACCTTTAATTAATGACTCAAAAACTTGTTTATTTATTCTAAAGGGAATTCGAGAAGACAATCATCGAACATATATATAATGTCAAAAGGATATATATATATATATATATATATATATATATATATATATATATATATATATATATATATATGCGGGCGATTTATTAGATATATAATTGACGGGAGCCCCAAAACTAATTAATATTGGGGGCATAGCTAGAAAATTCAATTGGTTTTATTTGCTTGCATCATTGAGCTTATTTATTTTTTTATCAAAGACCCTGCAATATATATTCTAGATAAGTTTTTTGGTTATGAATTATTAATATTGTTAATAATTGTGTGATAGCAACGTTGCCTTGGTGGCAGAGACAGCCAGTTATGAGAAGAGGGTTATGCAAATCTTTGGCACTTCGAACTTGGATATAGTTTTTATTAAATAAATGATGTACACATCAAAAAAAGGGCTACCTGGCGAACAAAATGTATGTTACGTGTCTTTTAAATGTTATATATAGCTTAGAAATCATTAAGCATTCAATTATAATATCGTCGTGTCATTTTTATCCGCTTTTAAATTACTTGGGGCAAATATGATACCTATATGATCAACTACACGATATGGAAATAATAATAAAAATGTGATTGAGCTGCCCACTATTTGGCTTGCTGTGGAAGGGATAATGACTGGATTAATGGTCCTGTTGATTTTGCTTCTAGCTCCAACGTCTTGTTTTTGTGACGGAAGATATCCACTTTTTGCTTATTGTGATATGAAGTTTTCGTGATAATATTATTTAATTACCGATAATTCATGATATAAGAAACCATAATATACACCTTTTAAGGTTTGATTTAATTATATAAAAATCTCTCATTCTTGAATAACTACAAAAGCGCTCTCGAAACTTAAAAATATATATAAGAAAACAAGAGTGTAACATTTTGTTATTCAACATTGTTTCTCTAACTTCAACATTGTTATTCAATCCTCAAAGAGACTGTAACATTTTATCAAGTTTCAAGAAGTATTTATGTAATTAATTATCAAAATATTGGTAATATTTTTTGTAATTTGACCGAACTAAAGGATAGAAATGTAACTATTCCTAAATTTCTTTGCACCTACATATGTTCATGTCTTACTCCTTCATTAATCAAAATTACAGTAAATGGATTATTATTGACAAGAAATTGTACTAGTGATAAGGGATTTGCTAGCCAAACACTTCAATCTGAAGCAAACCATGTTACTGTCATGATTCCTATATCTTAGCCAATAAACTATATCAATTTGGTTTTCTATGTTTAAAATTAATCTTCTCTTTTTTTGGCTATAATGACAAATGAAATTTAATGATGACGTTAAAAATTTGGAATCACTTTCCGAGTCGTATATTGCAATCAGCTTCAACCTCCTTTTCCGATATTTTCCTTTCAAAAGGAATTACTTCAATAATACATTGCTGATTTGCAATGAACTACGAGTGGCAGTCCAAAACAGGAAACTTTGTAAAGCTTACGCAATCCTAAGATGTAGATAAAAGCAATTCTTACATCAAATTTCAATACCATGAATTAGGATAAGTTGAATCGTCTAATTATAAAATAATGTATGCAACAATTATATTAGTGTTTAGGACCACACATTTGTGCTTTGTATATTTTGAAATCTAATTTGTGCGGAAGCCCGAATTATTTTAATAAAGTTTCATTGACTAAATTAATAGGAAAGTCCACAAGGGAATTAATGAAATCAAGTTCCTCAATATGCATGACGCAAATATTTGTATACAGCAAATTGAAAATGTTACACAAGACCGTGTGAACCTAGTTTTCGTGAATATGAGTGCGTCTTAGTGTTTATTAAAAATAATTAAATATATATATATTTATATGACTATAAATGATAAAAGTAGGTAGTGAATATTTATAAATGATATATTTAACGCACATTGATGTCTACTTATTTATTCATAGGTATGAACGAATTTTGATTTTGTGTTTTTGGCAGAAAACCCCCCTGTGTTGTACAAAACAGGCAAGAAACCCTCCTGTGAAATGAAAAGAAGCAAAAAAACCCCCTCTGTATTTCTATACATAGCAAATCACCCCCTTTTGTAGGAGAGTGGGTAACACTTGCCACATGTGAGAATGGGCATGGATATTTGCTTACAAAAGGATTTTGCAACCTTTGTACTTCAATAGCTAAGAAAACCCTCAAGTTATACTTAATAGACAAATAATCCCCATATATTTTACTTTTAATAGAAAACCTAACCCTTTCAAAAGGGAAAGTGCCAAACTGCCCCAGTTTTTTTTTTTTTTTTAAAGAATAATAGCACAATTACCCCTTTACAAATTTTTATGTACTTTTATTGCATTTTATAAATGTTATTTTTATATGTTCTTAAGAGTTTATTGATAAAATCTCATATAGTAACTTATAGTTAAATAATTTACAAGTTAAAACAACTTTTAAACATAGATCATATCTTCAGTTCAAAAGTCGATCGAAAATCAACTCTTAAGATATAATTGACATATTTCATGACAAAATGTTACAAAAAAAAAAAGATAAAATTTATATCAATCTTAAAATGCATTAAAAAGGTTATATAAATAATAAAATCTTGATTTTGAAATAGAGTAATACTACATCTTAATGCACCATATTCGATCTTAAACGAAACATAATTCCAAAACAAATAATAAAAATATAAAATATAGACACTAAAATATGTCAAATGTCAACTTCAAACTTCGTTAAAATAAGTTGTGACGTGGCAAGTATACCTAAGTTCAAATGATTTATATCTAAGTGTTTAAGCTGGAAGCATTAAACATTCAGTTACAATAATATTGACGTCACAAAAATATCAACATCAAGCACAAGCGTGTTTACACCTTGTTTTCGGACTTTTATTTGCTCTGGAGATAGCTGAGACATGAGTTCTCAAAATATGGTTCTTAGCTTGAATACTTCCCCATATTTTGGTGTTTAGCT
Source organism: Misopates orontium (assembly GCA_946800315.1). Lineage (NCBI taxonomy): Eukaryota > Viridiplantae > Streptophyta > Magnoliopsida > Lamiales > Plantaginaceae > Misopates > Misopates orontium. Next base: position 6,699,081 of record OX326950.1, on the reverse strand, counting down.
TGAAATTTTCTGATGTTCGAACGCTTTCTCAGAAACATTTTAATTCAAGTTAAACATCTTTGTTCAAGTTAATCTATTAAATTATTGTAAGAGAAGAAAAAAGAGAAAAGGTGCAAGTGACCCGGAAAAATAAAACATAAAGGGGCATGAAATAGTTCAAAACATTTGTAACTTTTATAATGTGTTAATAGAGTAAATGAAACAAAATTTCATCACAATGTCATGCATATAGCTAATTCACCTCATATTGGATCAAATTAAAAATATACGGTTAAACATAAGGAAAACTAAGAAATAACAACCAGAAATGGAAAAGAAAAAGAAAAAATTGAACTGTAAAATTATTCTTACCAGTGCCCGCCTTCAATTTTGTGAAGTCGCTGCAATCGATAGTTATAATATCCCTAAAAGTTATACAATGTATGCTTGCGATCGATTTGAAGAAGCTCTGGTCATTAATGGAGGCTAAAAGAAGAAAAAATATATTGCAAATGGAGGAGAAAGCTTCAATACTAAATTAGGGTTTGTGTTTGAATCATGTAACAAGTTCAAAGAGAAAAGAAGAAAGAAATTAATTATCTAGGGTCAAATCAGTCTTTTTAGAACAAAATACATGTAAAAATAAAGGAGGGGGCGGTGAGCTAAGTTTTTGAGAACACAGGGGGTTTTTTGCCTCTTTTGTTTTCACATGGGGGTTTTTTGCTAGTGGCTCTTTGATTTTTAATGATAGTAATAGAGTTACTTGTTTTTCTAATTTTATTCTATCTAATTTTTCCTTCAACTTAGTCAAAGGAGAAGCACTATACACATTGAGTAGGTGAGAGGTGTAGCGAAATGTAGATTTGAATGTGCGTAAAGGAATAATTCTTAATACAAGAATTTTTAGTGCGAGAACTAAGTTTTTCTAAACTGTCCTCGTGCGGAGCACAAGCACTGAATTCGAGAGAGCGCGATTAAAGCGCAATGTGTTGATCAACGAATGAGAATTATGTGACTTAGGTCACACGACCAGGTCCTATTACACTTGCAATTCCTCTTCATCTTGAGCTCACGAATATATATATATATATATAAACACTGCACATGAGTTTAAGTCGGGGTTAATCAAAGTAAGACCATCTGATGCTTAAGTCAATAACTAACTATAGCAGAGCACAATCAAAAGGCTCCTCTCCTCTTTTACGAATCTTCAACTCTCTTTACCTGAGAGAGACTCCACCATTATATGTCCCTACTAGTGGTTATTCTTTATCTTCCATTCGATCATTTGTTTGAAAGCTTAAACTAGGCTCCCTTTAGATAGGTTTTTAGTTTTATATGTAACGCAACTAATCAATATAATTAACTAAGTCAAAGTAACATACCTTTTTTTGCGTACTATGCAAAACTTTTATTAGCTATACTAGGTGCTTCCTCGCTAATTATTGGGATTATTTTTAATTAACTAATGTGTGTCAAATTGATTTCGAGGGTCGATCATAAAGAAAGCCATGATCGATTTAATCGAGGTTGATTTGCCAACTTAAGCTATATAAACAGTGACCATGATTGATTTAATCGAAGGTCAGGTCACTTGATCGATGACTACAGATTTAATCGACAGCCAAATGATGGGTCTTCTTTCTATTGTTGTGGCCAGTCAATTATCGCCACATGTGATGATTGATTATAGTGCATCATTAATGTTAACACTTAACATTAATTGAAATTGTGTGGGGTTGGGACAAACAAGATCGTGTTTAAAACTTTAAAACTTAGAAAAAAAGTTACATTGATAGTGAAGTTTACTTGAAATAGAGTTGTTGATACAATCAAAATTCGAAAGTTGTTATGGAACTTTTTTCAGTTTATGAAAGCAATTGAATATGACAAAAGAGTACCCACACCAGTTGGTTTTTTCGCATCAATTTTACCTTTCAATGTGGGATCCATAAATCCCCTAGTGATTAGGTAGGTTTATTTATTTTCGTCTTCAAAATCAGTGGGCGTCATATGCTGTGTTTTTCAGAGACTTGACTGATTTGTTGCAATTAAAATTTCTTGACTGATATGTAACCAAAAAAAGACAATGATCGAATCTTCAATGTACATTTTATTACGTCATAATTCTATTAGTTCTAGCCTCTAGCCCTCTTAAAAATTTGAGAACTTAAGTTTAATTGGGATTTGCCAAACACGCAAAGCTTATATTACGGATAATATTCAACACACAAGAGCATATTTCTATATTTGAAAATAGTCTGCCTATTTCTCGCGGCAATGTACAATTTATGATTCCCTCTAATATTATTTGTAAATTAGGAAAATAACCCACTTGCTGAAATTATTCAGAAAATTACGATTCATTATATACGTATGGAATTATTTTGTGCCAAATCATGTGTCACTCCATGTGTCTAATGCTAGCCTAAGTTGTATTAAAAGTCATCGTAATGCACGTGATGTAGGTGATTCTTAAAGAAATAAAAATAAAAATTTTGATATTTAGTTTATGATTAATACACGTGACATAAATTTATGCTCGAAAGTAACAGTGTCATTTCTTGTGCATGGAAGAAGCTTCGGACACCTACATTTCAGAAATTGTTTAACCAAAAATAAGTAACGTTTTGCGTCAGAAACGAAAGCGCTTACGTTGTTATTCTTGTTTGAGGTCATTCGTTTCGTTCTCTTTTCATACCGAAATTTACAAATATGCACGCCTATGCACTTTCAACTTTTTGAACTCACAATCTTAAGAATTCTCCATTGCGATTGAGAATCCAATTAGAATATTCCATTTACAACCAAATCATAATTTTCAGATTCCTATATGCATCAATTAATTTACCTAATCTATCAATACATACCGAGTAACTTCTTTGGTCCGTTACATAATTAATAACATGATTAATTAAAATAAAGGATAATTATATTTACACCCTGAGGTTTGGTCTAATTATAAAAACTCCCCCTTCTATTTAAATGATAAATAAAAGAACACGCCTTAAACACCTTCAAAACATTTTATATCTTTTATCATTAAAATCCTGGAAACACCATTGAAGTTTGAACAACTAAAAGTATATCCCGACTATAGACCTCCCATTTTTACGCATTTTATGTCTCTATAATTACTCCAACAACAAAAAACATTGTAGTTAGACCAAACTTGAGGTAGTGTAGATGTAATTATCCCTCCAAAATAAATAATAACAACACACGATCGAACAGCCAGTCTTTGTTACACATCCATCAGTCATAATGAACCATGGAATAAATAGGCAGACAAACGTATTCTATATTGGTATGTCACAATTCCATTTCCACCACCCGTGTTACATATAGCCAACTTTAGACCCCAAAAAAATCTCACATTCAAACACAAAACAAATTCAACCATATTATTAATCTTACTCTAGCTAGTTGATCCTACGTACAAACGACGAAACAAGGCGATCGATTGATCGAGGGATTAATGCGGATACTTTACGTTTGCGAAGAGGAGGAAAAGGAGTTAGCTCGACGACCGGCCCCCGGGAAGTGCCCGTGCTGCGGTGGAAAAGTGCAGGTTGTTGATATTGAAGGCAAAGGGATGTTGTGTTATCTTCCGGTTTGTTTTAGGATCAAGAGGAAATATTTCTGCACCTTGTGTTCTAAACGTTTGGTTTTGTACTCGCAACAATATGATTTGTGAATATTGTACGTACTTAACATTATCGTAACATAGTCTTTTTTGTTTTATTTTTTTTGTTTCGTTACTGTTTGAATGGAATGAATGATGGATCGTTGCAACATTTGTTTGGATCACAAGAAAATTTTGTTTATTTTTTGGATGCTCATTGCTGATTATATGATGCGACCGATATCATGAGTTTTTTTTTTTCATATTAATTAATTTTATTATTCTCTTTGAATAGCTTTTTGAAATGAATTTAAGGTGGTGTTTTTTATGGTAAACACGATGAATATCATCGTAACTCACTTCAAGACAATGTTGTGATATCAACCGGGCAAGATTATAAGGTAAAGTTTTCCGTTGTGCTCTCCCTTTGTAGTGGCAGATATTCATTGTTATGGTCAACAAAAACATTTTGTAACGGAATGCACATTATGTTCAATTTTTGGAATTGAGACGAAAGAATGGTAATTGATAGAAATAAAATCGCATTATTGCTCTTTCTAAAATGTCTTGTTATGTAGAGAGAGAAAACTTCTTTGTATAGTGTGACGCAGATTAATTCCCCTACTCCTCACGTGTTAGTAGGTATTTATATAGCTTTAGTCTCATCATGTCCCCGGCTCATAAACTCATTATATATCTTGGGCAAACTTTGAAAGAATGTTAGAAAATCTCGTTTATTTCTCTTTTTAAAAGACCTTGATAATTAGTTCTCAAAAGATTTTGAACAATTCTCAATTGCACCAAAGTTCGAGCCAAGTCATTTAGGTGTTCATGTAGCGGAAGCCTATAGGAATTAGGAAAGATGAGCAACACACAAAGTCAAGGATTAATTCACAAAAAACACCGATAAATTCATAAAACTATATGAAAGAACTATCAAGTCTAACTTTATTCAATATCAAAAATTACTATATTGTCTCAAAGACGACTAACTTTGTGAAGGTAAAACTCTAGCTGAGAAAATATTAAAAGCTACTAAATGACTTATCAATAAATAAAAAAGTTAATATATCTTCATAAAAAAACAAGAAACTATGATCCTGACCCACCACATGCTTAAATCAGGTCAACACAAGGATATAAATTTTAGATGATCCTGAGAAAAACTGTTATCGTTTGACAAAAACGAGTGTTGTTGGTTTTATGATCAAACTGCTATTAATTTTGACTTTGAGTTGCTTATTGTGGATCAAGAATTCGTCCTTTATTTACATTCTATTAGGTGTACATGATGAACAAGACGTAGAGTGAAGATGTAGAAGTTAAAGCTTCTAAATGTTCCTTTCAAAAAGACATTTTAATAGGAACCCCATATTCACGTTTCAAACTCAGATGCAAATTTGCCAGAAATCCAACCAAGTGGCAAAGTGCTTATCCATAGAACAGAGGCAAGTTGCAAAAAAAAAAAAAAAAAAAAAAAAAAAAAGTGCAGTAGGAGGTATAGCATAGGGGGTTGATCCTTTTATCCCATTAAATTAATTAAGGCATTTTGCTCTATAATCATAAGTATACATTTAAAGTAGTATTATTTGATCTCTACATTTCATTTATTTTTGGTAATTATGATCTCTACATTTTAGGTGATCATTAATCCATTGCATTATAAGTCTATAGTGATAATTTGTTGCTATTCTTTGGTGCTAAATTTCTTAGCATAAAGTCATAAACTAATATTTTAGTGTAAGAATATTCTTGGGGATCCACTCAAGATCCATGTTATTTCAAAAATTAGTGGTCCATGTAAAGGATGGACTTGCATGGACATGGGCAGAGGCAGTATTTTGAGAGTGCATGTACTCGAATGAATCTAATGAGGGCTTTGGAATGATTAGCTAGCTAGGGAAAACGGTGGAAGAACTACATGTGCATGGTATTAAAATTGAAAGAAGAGGACACATATGTTTTTGTAGGAAAAAAAAGAATCAGTAGCATGAGGCTAGAGCAAGCTCTCGACTAAAGTAAACCGAGAGTGGGATGAACTCTGGAAAAAAGTTGTGCAATAAACAAAAAAACTTTATGTGGCAATTAACTTGGCATACTATTATCTTATTTGTGGTATTATTGAAATTTTTGTCGATGTATGATAAGGGGTGTTTGAAAAGGCTTAATAAAATAATTTCATTCATGAAGAATGTACATATGCAATGCAGAAAATGATTGTTGGATGTTTATGAACGCTTGAGGGACGTTATATATGTTTATAGACGTAGGAGAAACCCATCAACCTGTAGATATTCAAAGAAAATTATAATGGTAGAATAGATTTCATCATGAATGGCGGACGTATTCTGGTGTTATAGATATTTTAAAACATTCAATAATTTAATTACAAATACACGACATATTTGTGATCCAAGTTTGGATATGCACAAGAAAACATTAGAAAACATGGATGATAGATGTCATACTTGTGATGTAAGTACTTTATATTTTTAATATTCGAAAGGGTCATCATGTCATCTCCTCGCATTTAATTAAATTATAATAACATCTCTCATATTTTAAAAAATCGCAAAATAGCCCCTCAAGAGTGGACTTTAGTGGCAGAGTATCGTTCCCTGCCCATTTTTTATTTTACTCTTCACTCGCCTCTTTAATACTTCTCAATACCCATTTGTAACTTAAGAAACTGTAAAACAAAAAAAATGGATATAATTTGACCAAAGTCACTAAAACCAAAGAAAATCTTATGAATTCAAGGTTACAGATATTTATACTTACAGAATGTTTACATTCTAAACTATTCTAAACTATTTAATGGGACTATGTCCAATATATATGATATATATTGTCTTCTCATCTAAGGAAATTCAACTACTCATGTGTTTGGAGATCTCATGCCATTATTGTTTCGTCCTCGTTTTGATGTTCGCGCCCAAGAACGATACGCGATTGTTAAACAGACCACGTGTACGTGTACGATTATGGAAACATGTGAGAAAAGTATACGTCATCACTTACCCAAAATAACCGAAACAAATTTTGAGTGGGTACACACCTTATCCTAAAACTATATTCCTCTTTCTATATAAGTATACACCTTGCGGTCCTCTAAGACCCCAAACAACAAAAAACATCAACACACACACACAAAAGAACAAAAAGATAAAAATGTGGTGTTGTTCATTATTTCACATTTGTGATGAGAATGAGAAAGAGCTAGGGCGACAGCAAGCGACAGGCTCGTGCCCTCACTGTAGCGGCAAAGTGGAAGCTGTTGATGTTGAGCACAAATGGCGGATATGTTTTATTCCTCTAGCTCTTGTTGTTAAGAGGAGATATTTGTGTACTAATTGTGCTCGTCGTTTGGTTTTGTACTCGTAGTTGTTAGTACTATTTGATTTGTGTGTCTAATCACTTTTGAGCTTAGTTAGTGATTGCAGAATTGTAAGTGCATTGTGTACATAAGTGGTTGAGAATTTTATCTCATTTAAGGTCTGCTGTGAGTTGTTGATTGATCTGTTTTTAGAGATGACTACTATTTTTATTTTCTAGTTTGTATTGTTATGTTTGTCTTGTTTATTTGTGGAGGAAGCTTGGATTCAATTGATGAAGATTGAAAGTGAATTGAAGGTCGAGATAAAAATATGTTTGTCATGTTTGGCTCTTCTAAGACACGAAGAAACAAATTAGTACTCAATTCTGTGAAAGTAAAACTAAATCATTTTGTTTTGAGGGCACTAACGGAGATTCTTTTGATGCGTCTAACTAATGTCTTCGAGATCGCAATGGATTCCTGAAGCTAATTTTGTATTAAGATTTAAGACACTTGTCATCATCAGAATCAAGTTATGCACATAGTGGTATACAAAGTGCATAAGATCTATGTTGGATCGAGATTCTTTATAACTATCGTAACATCGTGATGCTAATTGGACTCTAGGATTGTAATGGATCATGTACTAAACTCTCTTAGAATGCGAATTTCCAGTCTTGAAGATGTCGAATGCAATGCATTCTCTATCAAAATAAACAGAACAAGAGTTTGGCACAATCTTTTCTTGTATAACAAAATAGAATTTTATAAGAAAACCATAATTCGTCGAGAGGTATCGAATAACACAAGGGGTTTTATGCATTTTGTCGGGATTATCATTATAATTTCCGATTCACCATTCCATAAGAAACATAACTCACCGCATTTTCACTAACAAAAAAATGCCAATAGTTATAGGATGAGTCATTTCACACTGTGCACCATGTGATAAAGGGAGTTTTAATGTAAAAATAGTACAGTGAGGTCCCAATTTGGGAATGTGTACGGGTTTCAAAGGAACCGTCGTTTAGCAAGCATATATAGCTGTTCTGCTTTTACTTTGCGCAGAGTTTTTAGGTTGTTATTAGATTTCCGTATCCTCAATGGTCCCTCCTGCTGCATTATCAGTATTAGAAAACTACTATTGCCAGAGTTGCATAAATATTAATTCCTTAAAGTTTTAAATTGTTACAAAATACATTCCGTGATGAATCCTTAAAAGAACATTAAAGGATGGAAGGTGACGCCACACATAATTGGCGAACGATATTTACATATATCAGATCTATAGGCTATATGGTTATAATCATGTGATATTATCAAAAGGTTGATACTAAATTTATGAAAGAAATGTGGCTACAAGTTCGAATACACGTATAAAAACAAGGGATAATTACAGCTACACCCCCTGAGGTTTGGTGTAATTACACATACCTCCTCTGTGGTTTGAGAAATTACGCATACCTCCCCTGAGGTTTAAAAAATTACACATACCTCCCCTCTTCAATTTAAGGGTTGTTTGGGTGTAAGTTATGATAAAATTATGATTATTATACTTACACCCCTAAAGTTTGGTATATTTATAAAAATAATCCTTGATGTTAGAATAATTAAAATTAAATACTCCAAAAGGTTTTATAAACTATTATATTATCACCTACAAATATAAAAAGTATTTAAATTTAAATTTAAAAATAAGTTAATCTAATCCAAAATATATTTTTGAATCAAAACACGTAACTTTTAGTTTTTTTCTTTAAAACAATTCCCGTAAATCTCAGTCAAAACTTAACTAACTACTCATCTTTGTGCCTTTGTTCTCGTTACAATTTTAAACTAACAATTATTTTAGTAATAGAAGAAGATAAAACACCGAAAATTGGTTTCACTAAATATAGTGCATTTAGGTTGTTTATTTTGTCAAAAAGTTCAACAAAACTTGCTACCTAAAACCAGTAACCATGTCTGATCCAAGGATGATAATTCTATTGTCACGGTTGCGGGTAATTTCGTCATCATTCTTCATGTTTTAAAATGGGTTATGAAAATCTTGATTATTTCTGTTATATTTGTTAATTTTCATTGAAAATGAGAGTTTTTACAATTGAATTTTCTATTTCTTGTCTGTTTTTTTTTTCGGAGATTGCATAGATATTTACTATTTTACCAAATGCTTCTTTTTTGTTGTGATAAACTAAAATTTCCATGGGCACGCGTAATAGTATTTAATATGGAACTATAATGAAATTTATGAGATTATTAAAAGTAAAACAAAAATGAAGAAATAAAAAAAACAAACAAAAACAAGAAATTAAATTTTTTTACAAAATAATAAAAATATTAAGATTAGATTAAATTTTAAAAATAATTTAAATACTTTTTATATTTTTGGTTAGTCATATAGTAGTTTCTAAAATTATTTGGAGTATTTAATTTTAATTTTTCTAACATCAAGGATTACTTTTACAAATATACCAAACTTTAGGGTTGTAAGCATAATAAGCATAATTTTATCATAACTTACACCCAAACAACACTTAAGTTGTAGAGGGGAGGTATGTGTAAGGTTTCAAACCTCAGGGGAGGTATGTGTAATTTCTCAAACCAAAGGGGAGGTATGTGTAATTACACCAAACCTCAGGGGGTGTAGCTGTAATTATCCCTAAAAACAATTGGAGCAACCAGATCTACCATAAACGTGGTTTGGGTGTATACTTTCCATGAACATGAAGTTTTACATTTTGTTTTATTTGGCATCCCATAAAAAGGGTTAAATCCACAAATAATTTAGTATTTTGTCCAAACATTGATTAAATAATTATTTGATGTAACCTCAGATTTATGAATGAAACTAAATTCTTCCAAACAAATCTTAATGATGTAACACAACCAAATTCAAGAATCAAATACCATTTATTCTCAATTCATCCATCAATACATGTATGTGTGTATATTGTTTTGAAGACTTTTTACCAACACAAAAACTATAAAATGGCACATTTTGAAATCTCATCACAATTAGCATTTGCAGTGGCAAATACTGCGACCATTCCTCACTAAGCACCCGCCTCCATTTGAGCAATCATCAATGCAGTTCTTCCAACACTTCCCATTAGATTCGGGATCGTCATCTATTCCTGCCCTGCAATAACCAAGCTCTGGGAAATCTTTACAACATTTGTCACCAGCCACATTCTGGCTACCTGCAAAATAAATTAATAAAAATTAACTAAATAAACGTTCGATAAAAAAAAATTAAAAAAAAAAATCGAATCTATAAATAAGCGAATTTTTCCTATATGCTATGTTAAATAGGCATGTTACCCACTATAAAAATAAATGAGTAAATTACTTCACGTTATATTGAAAAGTTGCACAACGCCCCTTAATACGTGCGCATAACAAGAGGTATTTTATACCATATAAAATTATGTAACATGATAATTTACATATTTTTCACATGAGTAATGTGCCTATTTAACATAACATAACATTATTTCAACTTGTCAATATTTCATGCCCGAATTTTTACCTATGAGAAGGACCATTGCGACAAGAAGAATGGCGAAAATGCTCTTTAGGGAGGCCATTTGCTCTTAATTCAAATCAAATCTTTGTGCTCTAAAACAACAAGAAGTGCCGTTAATTTATACTAACAAACGTGAGAGGTCTAACGATAGATTTTAGTACGTCATGATACTATTTTGGAAATACCATGTTTGATTGATATGTTTATGAGAAGACACTTTTAGAAATATACGTTTATATAGCAAATTTAGAAATAAATATTCAATAGCAAATGGTAGGAATATATATTTACAGCAAACTTTGTTTAAATCTAGAGGTATATAATATATATATACTTACAGAAAATTTTAACAACGTATATTTTCATGCAAATTAATTTTGTAGAAAATTTGGAAATTTTTATTCGCAGCAAATTTAGAAATATATAATTTGTAGCAAATTTATAAATATATATTAACATCAAATTTGCTGTAAATTTACTAGAAAATCACTTAATATGATTTGTATATTTACAACTGTATATACATATGTACAAAAATATATTTGTATATCTATACGAACTATAATTTGGTGTACAAAAAATTAAATTGGAACAAAAACCAACATAACTGAGGTTGGCCTTATTATTATATTATTTTGATAAATGTAAATTGAATGAAAAAAAGGTAATATCTAAGGGGCAATTGCTTGCCAAAGGAAAAAAGAGAGAGTAAAAGTTGTTTTTTCAAGAGTGGTATTTAATAACTATTTTTTTCCAGACGAGTTACTTTGACAATTCACTCCCTTTTTTTTAGTCTTGGCCTTTGGAAATAAAAAATTTGAAAATATATCGTGGAAAGTATAATTTGGTCAGCTAGATGTATTCAGTAAACCAAAAAGAATAAGAAAGGAGGGATATCAATCAATATTGAATAGCCAATTAAAAGTTACAATTAAATTCTTGTGTTAACATTATGCCTGAGAATTATAGAATTTGAAGTAACAAAACGAACTCAATAGAGGAGAGGCTGCGAAAATTTTGACCACAAGCTAAAAGATCATGTTACGCTGATAACGCATTTGTATAATTTTACCGTGCAATTCTGAATTAAATAATTCTCAAAAAAGTAACTTTAAAAGAATAATTTTATTCTGGATTTTTTCAACAAAAATGCCAAACACCCTTCATTTGACGAAATTTTAAAAAAGATTGATTCAACTTATTATTATTGTGCTGTAATCAGTGGCGGAGGGAAGGGGGGGCATATGAGGGCCACCCCCCCCCCAACTTTCTCACCACTTCCTTTTATATAGGCTTATATATATATATATATATATATATATATATATATATTATGTATTTTTGTGTGGTGTTTTTGATAAGTTTCTCTTTAAATCCCTATAATATTGGAACATAAAAAATATCTTTAGTAAGAAACTTTATCTTTGTATATATGTTTGGCGAATTTCTAATTATATGTATTTATATTTATATTATATATATATATTAGATTTATTAGATTTTCGAATAGTTATTAACTTGCCTACAATATATGTGTTATGGTACGAGATATATTTTACCGCACTATCTAAACCTGTATTTTCAATTATCGAGATTATGAAGACAAGTTATGAGAAAAAGAGAAGATGCTTATTTATCTAGTAGTTTAACTATGAACTTTGAGAAATAATTGTTCAAAGTTAACGTCAAGACATCATTTTTTTTAGTTTGATCCCGTCAAAAAATGTAGAGCAAAATTGAATATATGACCAAGAATAACGCTATATGTACATATTTTTTTAAGTATATTTTTAGCAAAATTTCGCCCCCTAACTAAAATTCCTGGCTCCGCCCGTGGGGCTGTTAAAACAAGGATGGAACAGCATTAGACAATACATGTAAACGAATCGAGCGCACAGGCCGCGCAAAAATCAAGCAATAACCAGTCATCATCAAAACAGACATCAGCTAAAACTCAAACTTAAAAGAGAAAATCCAAACATCATTCATTCAATTTTCTGGTCCAAGTCTCAAGATAGTAACTACAAAATTAGAGCGTATAATGGAATTTCTAGAGGGTTTAAACCTTCCGAGAGTCTACAATTTAATAAAACATGTCCAAGGCAAAATAAATCTCAACTTAATTCATCCTCCTAATGAGCTCATTGATGTAATCCTCACGATTACCAGCATCACCGCCTTCCACATAGTGATTCCTCTTCTTCTTCAATCCACCCAACGGTGCTTTGAGTTGGAATGGCCATAAGAAGTTGTTTGCTTCTTTGAAATGGGGTCCCACAGTCAAGATCTCATGGATAAGATCTTCCATGCAAATTATATCATGCTTGCCCAACACCTATAATACATAAAACCAAGATATAAATAATAAATTCAAACATGCAACAAACTTGTCTTGAATTCTATGATTAAAATTCAAAAACCAACCTGTTCTACGATGGAATTGTCAGTCAAAGCAATTCTCTGCTTGTTAACTTTTCCATAACCCCTCTTGTAAATCAACTCTTTTACACTTTTAAGGTTGGGATACCTGAAATATTCATAAAGCATTAGCAAGTCGCTCTGCTCAAAAAACACGACAAGTTAAAATTCCGCAAGCCTTACCCATATGTAACATAAGGCTCCACCCTGTGCAGCATGTTCATTGTAGCTTTGTTTACTTTCAAAAAGACACCATTGAAGATCTAATCAAGTGGCAAAATGAACAGAAGATATAAGAAATTAGGCAAGATACGGAACATTTCTTCCAAACAACAGGAAGAAAAAATAGCTGAAACGGAATTAAGATCTGACACATCAAAGTATACAAAATGCTGAGATGTAAAAGATAAAGCACAGCTAGATAAAGTCCAATGAGTAATATATATCCACAGGAAAACAAGGAAGACGTGGAACACAGCATAGTTTAATTCTACAAGAAAACATTTTCTATCCAGATGAAGCTACCGAATACACATTGAAGATAAGCAACCTCATAACTCAATCCATATTTCAGAAGAATACCATCAACGGAGGGCGAAACAGAATACATCACAGATGCTTCCATAGAATACCATTTATTTGGCAAGAACACATTTTAGCAACTAAGACAAATGCACAAGGCAACAGTATCACGCCCTTGAAGCTGCAGAATGAGACTCTTTCTCAGTTTGTCCAAAAAAGATAAACACTTCGACAAAAAGACTTGTCACAACATGGACTTCCAAGCGTTAACGACCATTTTAGCTTTCAATCACCATTGCCACATTTTAAGCTTCTAAGCTTGATTAATTACCAGAGTACATATTTTCCTAAAAAATTCTATTCACCTTCAAAAACTATGATCAAAATAAGAACGTCTCACTACCAAATAAACACTTAATTCTTCCACGGAAAGGACACCTCGATAGAACACATCATTTCAAAACTCAAACTGATGATAACTGATTGCACATTAACAGATATATACATCATTAGCATAAACAACCAATTAACATTCAAATTCAACAATTCACGATTCAATCAAAAGCACCTGTCGCAATCTCAGCAGCTGCAAAATCTTCTTCGTCTGCGGATGCATAGCATTAATACTACAAAACAAAAAATCAAAACAACAAAACACATCAACACAACAACTCATCACAAATCAAAAAACACATTATACACACAACAATTTCAACAAAACTAATCAAACACATTACCCGCGGATTCTGATGATGAACAACAGCTTCGCTTCAGGATCCACGTAAAATCCGCCTTTCAATCTCGCCTCGCGCTTCAGCCGGATCAGATCGTTCGCCTGTTGCTCGTACTCGTTCGCGTAATCCCTAGCTTTTTTGCAGATCAATTTGCGAGTCTCGATCTTCTTCTTCTTCGCGTCGTTTAGCTCGTTCGCCTTAGCGAGCGCCCATTCTTCGCTCCTCTTTTGCTTCTTCAGAACAGATTCTGGCACAATTGCAGCGCTTTTGACCTCCGCCATTGTTTCTGTTACAGAAATCGATTAGCGGAGGGAGGATGATGATGATGATGATGATGATGATGAGTTGTGTTAAACCCTAATTTTTTTGTATATAGGGTGGGGGTTTGTTTTTCAGGGTCTAATTGGGCTTGATGAGACTCAAAAGCCTGTTTTATTTTGGGTCTAATGAGCGGCCCAAACCACAAAAAGAAGCCCATTATGATTTAGGTTGTATAGTGTCATTTCTAGATTAATCCACCTTGTGTTTGGCTGTATGGGATATCAAATTCAGAAGGCCTTGCTTTGGTATGAGAAGTTTGTTCATATTGATTGGAGATATATTTTAAGATGGTATGTTGATGTAATGTGTACAATAAAGTTTCTTAATTGATTTAAATAGGTTAAAGTTAATAAATATGTCTGACTCGGTCTTTCATGTGTATGTTCGAGGAAGAATAATAGTACGCAATTGTTGCATTGATGACGTGGTACAACCAACGTAATGATTAAAATATTTTTTTAAAAAACTACAGAAAATAACACCGTGACTTCATTTTAACCATGTATCTACACAACTAACCGACTGACTCATCACATCATCATGCAAGTGTATGAAATAATTTTTCATGTTTGAGATGCATATTAGATAGGGAATTTTGCAATAATAGTCCTCTAAGTTGGCACTTTTTCGATTTTAGTCCTCTATGTTTTTTATCTACAATTTTAGTCCTATAAGTTACAACATGTTTCAAAATTGGTCCTCTGACCAAATTTTCAGCAATTTTGGCCAAAAAATTCAGTTTTTTTCATTTAGTTTTATTCATAAAACACAAGCACAAAGTCACATTTTGTAGGGGGCAAAAAAAGAACTGGAAAAAATGATCAGATTTCGTGAAATTGCTGGAATTTCCGGCCAAAATGGGCAAAAAATTGGTTAGAGGACCAATTTTGAAACATGTTGTAACTTATAGGAGTAAAATTGTAGATAAAAAACATAGAGGATTAAAATTGAAGAAGTGCCAACTTAGAGGATCATTATTGCAAAATTCCCTATTAGATATAGTGTGTTATTTATAAAGATGGATGAAAAGTTTTGTTTCCATTGATGTTTTGTTGTTCTAAATATTAGAAACTTCAAGCAATGTTTCGAGATCTTCTCGATATGTTCCGTAAAAATTCGTAAAAATTTATTATTGTGATAGACGTAGAAAATGTAATATATTTTGTTTTCATGAAATCAAAAACAAAAACGTTTTAATGCTTTTTGAGGAAAAAAAAAGAAATTACAATCCACATTTATAAATGAAATGTCTAGTATAAGTTGTCAAGGAGTTCATGTGTAATTAATTAAAAACTAGTTCGTTTCGTGGCTGTATCTGTTTTCTCTGGAACACTTTCTCATAAATGAATTTATTTTGTAACATAGCATATTATATTTTTTTATATAGACAAATATACAAGTTTCAGTGATATACTGATATCGCTTTATCAAAGACAAGTTCAATCTTTAGCGTCCTTACTTTTGTCATTTTAAAATTCTTCTCTCATTTTCAACTTGTTCTACGAATAATAAATTAGTTGATATCAAACAGGAGAAAAACGAGAAATAAGCAACTTTTTAATTCGTTGACCTTTTAAATTAGACCGACCCCTCTAATTAATTAACCTGTGATTATATACATACAGCCAAATTGGTATATATATATAAGAAATAAAAGAAATAAAAATAAAATAATATAGTCAACATAAAATTGTTATACCTATCAAAAGTCATGGATTATAAATTTATAAGCATCATTTATATTACCACAAGATAATTTTAATGGGAAGCTGACTAAATAAGTTATCCCAGCTCATAAAGATGATTATTTATTTATTTATTTATTTCTAAATATGCTTGATTACAGAGTTTTAATCATTAGTAGAGGTAATATTTCAAAATCTCATGCACCCTGTACAAGTTTAGTACCGTGTTTAACTATTTTTCTTTTAATATCGTGTTTACTCTCTATTTTTCATTTAGTTTGTTATTTATCATATGTCAAGTGGCGTAATTGTTACGTATTTCACTCATAGAATGAATTAGGTCATTATCGCATTGTACGGTATAACGAAAAATGTATCTGATTATATTCAATAGCTTAATCCATATTAAGTTGACCCCTATGTTTATATACGTGCGCCACCTCCCCATTAAGAAATTTGGACCGCCCTTAGATTCTCAAGAGTTCGTTCTCCTGTCCTTCTCATGCCAGTTAATCAACGTTATATTTATAAATTAATTATGGAATATTGTTTTGTTTTCTTTTATTGGTAAGAAGTATTATATTTTGCAAGTGGGGCCTTTTAATATTCTGGGTTGGAAAAAACAGACTTTGTGCATAATGCGTCACAAGGCGACTTATCTACAATCATTTATAGTTTGTAACATTTTATAATTATATCTCCAACTATAATGTGCAAAAATAATGATTTGGGCCCTTTATTCGTTGGCATAAACTCCTTGCGTAAGTGATAAAAAATTGTGCACCAAGAATTTAAGAAGTCCTGGTTTAGTCCTACAAAGTACAAAATTCAAAATCTCTTAAAAAAAAGTACAAAATTCATGCACAACAAATGTCGCTTAAATATGCATATTACGTTAAATGTGTTGTAACACGGGGATATATAAGGTAATAAATGAAGACATCCATAATAAGTAGGTGTATCATTGAAGAAAATATGCCAGAAGTCACATATAATGGGTCGATCATGCATAGCGAAGACCCGCAAAAGTACCAATTCAACGGGTTGAGATCCTCAATTTAATGCATGGATGTAGCACAAGAACAATCGAAGAAAACGTTGATAGAAGTCCACAAAATGGCATGAATTTTAGAGCCTAAAAGAAAACATTGTACTCAATCGAAAACGGGCGAGAATGAGAATTCATGTGATTGATGTAGCCTATCCAATTAAATTATATTACAAACTTGATTATTGTGGTGAAGTTTTAGTATAGCGATATACAAAAAATTTGTAATTTTTAAGAGTTTTTCAATGTTTCGTTGAATCAGAATTATGATTTATGCAATGAACTTTGAATTTATCGATAAATTGTACGAAAACAATTTTTTATTTTAATATTTGTGGTGAAAATCCTTAAGTATTAAACCTTAAGTACCAAAAAAAGAAAAAAAGTATTTGCTAGGCATTTATCAATTTGAATTGCAAGTAGCAGGAAGTTTCGTCTCGAGTTTCAACATCGCAATAATGTCGTGCACAAATCAATGCAATATTACTAAGAAAATACATATACAGCAAAAACAATAGAGTGGCACAAAAAATTAAATAAATGTGCAGAGAAGCGCAATTGGCGGTCAGCACGAACAACCGAATACAGAGTACTTGGTTGACTTTTGCTGTAGTAACGCAACACACGGATTTTGTACTTGCCTATTCTAATCCGTACGTCCTATATACTCACTTTCTTAATATCCACTATACACAAATCTTACATGTGTATATATATAGACACACACACACGTACTACATATTTGTTTGTGTAAGAATCCAACAAAGATAGATAGATATATAGATTTTGAAAATTTTGTAACATAATATTTTGTGAAGATGATGCACGTGCAGCAATACGCGGGTGTGGATACTATTAGGAGTAAGAGGGCGATTGTGAAGAACAGCAGGAGAAGGAACCGGACGGAGCAACATGAGAATGATAATAGTCAAAAGTTTGAAGTAGCTGATTTTAGTGGAATGTCACTTGATGCTCTACCAATCACCCCTCTCAATTTTGCATCCATATATAAACTAGACCTCTCCAACAACAATCTCCAGGTAATCTAGATGTATATGTATGTATACGTTATAAGGCGCGTTCGATAGCTAAGAAAGTATTATATATAGATCAGAATAGCTAGAGATTATACTTATAGCGTGACATTCGACTTAATACATAATCGTTTGGTAGCATAGTTTTTTTCCTACAATGATTTTTTTATCGTATTGATTATATTCCACGCAAGAGAGACCGATTATATTATCTAGGTCGAGTCGACAATAGATCTACCAAATGCACTAATGTTATGTCAACCATATTGGATATTCGTAATAAGAGTGTATTAGGCGCTATCAGTACCAGCTCGACATAGTGTGTGTTATCATGAGACTCGGATCGTGATTAAATGTCGATTTCTTGTTAATTTGACAGAGTATTCCAGAGTCCTTGGCAGCAAGGCTCCTGAACGTTGTGGAGCTAGACGTGCACTCGAATCAGCTCAAGTCGCTCCCAAACTCAATCGGTTGTTTGTCGAAGCTTAAAGTGTTGAATGTTTCTGGGAATTATCTTCAATTGATCCCTCGAACTATTGAAAATTGCAGGTTTGCCGTGCCTTCTCTAGTTGCACGGATCGCGTTTGTCTTTGTGTTTATGTTTATGGCAATGGGACTAAGATCACCAGTTGTTAAATATGCAGGTCTCTTGAGGAGCTAAATGCAAACTTCAACAAGCTGAACCAACTACCAGATACAATTGGATTTGAACTACTAAACCTAAAGAAGCTTTCTGTGAACTCGAACAAACTTGCATACCTCCCTTACTCCACCTCCCACTTAACCAATCTCCAAATCCTCGACGCTCGCCTGAATTGCCTACGATCCCTCCCTGATGATCTCGAAAACCTCATAAACCTTCAGATCCTCAATGTCAGCCAGAATTTCCAGTTCTTAACTACGCTTCCGTACTCTGTAGGCCTTCTCATATCTCTAGTCGAGTTGGACGTTAGCTACAATAGGATCACGTCCCTACCAGAGTCCATTGGCTGTCTCAACAAGCTGCAAAAGCTGAGTGTTGAAGGGAATCCACTCGTTTCGCCCCCTGTGGAAATTATCGAGCAGGGATTGGATACGCTGAAAGAATACTTGTGTGATAAGATCAATGGAACACACAAGATTTTCCCTAAGAAACAGTCGTGGTTTGGGAAGTTCACAAAGTGTAGCACTTTCAAAGGTGGGAATCTGCCTATTGGAGATGGAGAAGAGTATGCTGTGACTGGCTCGAGGGCCATTGATGGCCTGGCTTCTCCTAGATACATGGGAATGTTTTCACCAAGTCGGCTCTTGTCGCCTAAGTCCTACTTTGCGAGATGAAGTTACAGATATGGTATTAGTATTTCGCTACCTGGTGAGTTTAAAGAGATTGATTCAGTATTTCAGTTTATCATGTTATCTTCTTGTAAAAAATAGGTGTTGATGAGCATGTGTAAATATCGTAGCATTTTTTTTGTGTGCATTTAGCTAGGATTTAAGCTCTTTCTCGAAGGGATCGTGTTTCTTTGTTTCATTGTTAAGTTGTAAATATGTCTGTATATGTGACGTAATTAAACCTCGAGGAGGATGAAATAAACTGTTCTTCAGTATTACTGGCAATTGCTATTCAGGTGCATTGATATGTGAACTAGACTTGGGAAAGAAATTAGATTCTTAAATTTAAGTAAAACTATTACAAATCATTCTTCTCCTGTTTGAAAACAAACTAACTTGTAATATTTATACAAGAAATTACATATAGCCATGACGTACAGCCTAGTAAACTGTCTATATTGCCTCCTGCGCTACCAATATCCAATCTCTGAGAAATGAGCAATGATAAACATCACATAAGTGATAAACAGAAAACGAATTCAGAGACGAAAATCCGTGCTCATGTCAGGATTACGCGACAACCGCAAGTCCACAACAATTCTCGGATTCTGCATGGAGAAATTTGCCCTGATTTAACGGCAATTTTTCCATCGACTATTTGATGGTCAGCTTTAAGTGTGACGAGTTTAGAGGCGAAAGTGGAGATCCTTCACTGCTTTGGGAGTCACCTCTCCATGAATCCTGAACCTGTGCAGCAAACTGTAAATTCCACAGTACGTCTTCAATGGAAGGTCTTTCGGCTGGATCCTTCACCAAACATCGGCAGCATATTCCAATCATGGTTCTCAGTGATTCGCCCGAGCTTGAGTTGTTAATTGCTGGATCAACTACAAACTTTCTTGATGAATCATCAGCTATCGGACTGGTTTGTAACTGCATAATGTCAAAAGAGGAGTTACTAATGATTGATTTAGCACGATGACAATAATACTGATGATCTCATTATTTATTTGGATCTTGACAGAAGACTGGAGGCTTGATTAGAATCATTGGCCTACAACTTACGGAATGAATACGATATTCTTTTTCTTTTTTTTGTTGGAATAAAAGGTGAAAATGGATCATGTACCAGATCTCTCAGAACCTCAACTTCATTCTCGGAATCTATAGGCTTCCCTGAAATTACTTCTAGTAATATCACCCCGAAGTCATAAATATCCTGTTTGTCTTGGTTCTTTGCCCTGTAAAACAACAGAATGAATACATTTATGTTGTGAAGCATTATTGTACTTATAAAACTTTCAACTAACAAGTTGATAGTGAGAATTATAGATAAACTTTTTTTAGAGAGGCATAAACCTATCACTCTTGCACTCCTTTGATTCTGCAGCAAACAGGTGATCCTGTCAAAGTTGAGAAGATTCTAACATTAGTTTGTGCAAGATATGTTATGTTATAAACACACAACTTTGAGGTTTTGAGAGGTTCTCTTCATCGTACCTTTCCCCTATGCTCAGCTAGCAAAGGCAGGTTATAGCGGCTAATTTTTGCTAAAAGATTCTGATCCACCAAAATATTCGTTGCTTTCAGATTATTGGAAAAAATTCCAGGTACAATTCCTGCATGAAGGAACTGAATACCTTTTGCCACCCCTGTTGCAGCCGCTATACGCTGAGCCCAGGTAAGCTTCCCTCTATCACGCTTCTCTGCCAAATACAACGATGAACAAAAAATTACTCAGACGATTTAACGTTTTGTGTGGTAAAATTTTACTAGTTTGATGAATGAAATACATTATAGAGATGCAGCTAATGTTGCAGCAATAGAAGTCTATTCATTTACCCGATATCCAACTTCTTAGAGTCCCGTTGGGAACATATTCGAAGACTAGAAATACTCTGCTCACACTCGAATCATCCAAGTCATACTCAAAGCAGTGTCCAAGAGCACTGACCAAATGCTGGTGTCTGAGTTTTGATATCATTTCAATGTGAGGCATAAAGTATCGAGTGCTATAGTTTTTTTTCAGTTTCAAGCATCTAATTGCAACATAGGAGCCATCCCTCAGTTGACCTCTGTATATCTGTGTCCAGGTAGAGATAAACGATTAGGATTTTCCTAGAACTGACAATTTCAAGAGTAAAAAACACGAATACTAGAATTTCAAGGCAGAGAATAGTTCATGCTAATTAATTGAACCATTCCATCCAATTTAGGTGATTTTGCAGTTCAAATCTAGATTACGATTCAACAAACTTCATGTGCCAAAAAGGAAAATCCAGATAATAAGAAAAGTGACGACAACTGGAAATCTTAACAAGATTGCGAAAATAAATTATGTTTTTGGTAATGATCCAGGTACCACCACATAATATGTGGCGCACAATGCAAGTACCTGACCATGAGATCCTTGTCCCATTAATGCTGATGTATTAAAATTACTTGTTGCCGCCTCAAGTTCTTCTAATGAAAAGGTCCTATAAGCTGGAATGCCAACACCCCCTAGCTTCATTGCTTGAGTTATATATCCTACACAAAACACCAGATATAAGTCAAACAATTAATATGTATTCATCTGAACATGCTAAATCATTATATCTTGGAATACACACAGTGAAACCAAACTGGGAAGAACTCGCTTGGAGAAAACTTACTTGCATCTTTAAGAAACTTTGACGTGTAGCTAGTTGATCCATTTTCTACCGTAAATCTTGTCAGAGGTTTTTGGGATGCTCTCTTGGCAATAAAATTCTTGACCAGGAACAAAATTGCACTGACTAAAACTAATCCCCCAATAATCCCTCCACAAATGCTTAACGCCAGACCTACTTTGGAGGCTTGCTTTCGTTTCTGAGTACTAGGCAGGATTCCCACAGCCAACGCTGCATTTTTACAGAAGGAAATTGGCTGTTGATTTCCATTTGCATTTGCCAAACAATTATCAGCATACACTGCAACCCTTTTTCTTGAATCGGACATTAAACAGCTTGGAAGTGTCCCAGTCAACAAATTGGAAGTTAAGTTCACAAAACCAAGTTTATCATTGCAAGCAAGACCCTCAAAAAGCATTCCTGTGAGTTTGTTTTGTGATATATCCAGGGAAGTAATCGATGGCAGTGATAACAAAGATACAGGGAAAGGTCCTACGAATCTGTTAGAAGAAATGTCTAGGAGTTTCAGCCGATAATAAGACTGCACTTCTTCTGGAATTCCAAGTGTGAATTTATTGTTCCTAAGCACAATGCTTTCGACTTTATCACCAACAACTGGAAATCTAGGCCCAAGAGCATTGTTTTCCAAGTCGAGCACTTGAAGATTATTCAAACCACTAAGATCAGGCACTTCACCAGAAAAATTGTTGTTCGACAACATAAGGACCCTGAGGTTTTCCAAACTTCCCAATGAACGTGGCAGCAACCCGTATAATGAATTGTTCGTCAAACGCAGAACAGCCAAACCAGAAAGTGAACCCAACCCATCTGGAAGTCTACCAGTAAAGTTATTGCAATCTAGTATTAGAGTTTGAAGTTGTGTCAACGAAGAAATACTTCGCGGTATCTCGCCTTGGAAGAAATTTGAAGTCAAGTTTAGTATTTCAAGTGATGATAGGCGCGCAAATTTACTAGGTAATGGTCCCCATAAACCAAGAGAAACCAATTTGAGGACTTTCAAGCTTGGAAGCTTCACAAGTGTAGTAACAAAAGAATCAATAGAGAAATTAGCGGGTAACATAGGAGAACCAATTCCCCCCACAATGTGCAGCTGAGTTATGCTTTCTTCATAGCAGATAATGGTGAGACTTGTAGTCGGCTCACTATTGCAGAAATCAGTGTCCTTTTTCCAGCTACTGAGAAAAGGTGGATAATTTAGGAGCTCTTGAATTCTTAAAAGAGTGTGCACTTGGGATGATTGTAGTTGCTCTGTATAGGAGACAGAGATCAACACCACAAACAAAAACAGGAACACTGTTCGGATTACATTCTTTTCCATCAGCAGAATCAAAGAGGTATCGAACTGGTCACGAAATTTAAGCAATTAACTATTTACTTGTTCTTATATACTAATCAGGAAACCACTTTATCTGAGCTGAACTAGAATGAAATGAATGAAAGTTTGTAGATTTCACAGCTGGAACCAAGTGTTGGTTATACAGATTGTATCTACCTGCATTTAACATAAATGGGAGAAATTTACATTATCAGAGCAAACAAGCCAAGTATATTCAAGGATAAGATTCACACAACACTGTGAACAATCTGAAAGTTTTTCCTTTAATGTTTTCGATTTTGGGCTTAGACAACTGCAATTTCCCGGGTTGAATCTTTAAATTCGAGACTATTACCAACACACCAGCTTTATTTATAGGACTTACATTTACTTGTGGATATTAGTATATCAACAGTTATCAACATACAATCTTCGTTACAAACACCCAATATAAAAAATAAAATTAAAAAAAAAAAAAAAAAAACTAGAATGCATAGTACAAGTTAAAATGCAGAGAACCATACCTTTCTGAGCCACACAAACAATCTTCTCCCAAACTTATCTGCAATTCTGCGTTCAGCCCACAAAACTTTAGTTAGTACATTTTGAGATGAAGGAAAAAAATTCAAATACCCAGATTTGAAACCAACATAAATTTGAAAATTACCATCAAATGAAGCAACAAGCAATAATCACAAAAAACTCAAAAATTCAACAGCAGGTGTGACAGAACATCCCCAACTACTAACCTTCAACTGAAGCAACCATAAAAATCTAATCTTGGTGGCAAATTTCACTGAAGCTCCAATAAATACTAATTACATCCCAAAAAAAAATGCTAAAAAAAATGAAATCTTGGTCCTCAGAAAACAGAACAAACACCCTGAATCTCTGCTAATTTTTTGTGGGCAGAGGATAAAATAGTGCAAGCCAGTCACAATTTGCTAATGCCAGAATTTAACATGCAACAGAACAAGACAAAGTGAGTGATGCATTTGTCATTAAACTCAGTGCCAAACCAAACTTTTAACCGCCATTATGAATTTTTTCACAAACCGACAAATATCTTTTTCAATCTCTTTAAAATGTAGTACATCATATACTATAGAGCTTTTTTGAAGCTTTAATGGGTTTTTTTTTTTGTAGGACTGAAGTGCAAAAAGAAGAAAAAAATAAACACATGAAAAAAGATAGATTCTTGCAGAAGAGGACCCTTTATTCTGTTTTGTCAGCGAGCATTAGTTATCTGCTCCCTCATGCATATGCGTACTTTTTTTTTTTTTTTTTGCCTTTTGTTAGTGGTGGGTTTGTAAAATTAATTAGGGATAATTGTAAATACACCCCCCTGAGGTTAGGTGTAATTACATAAATCTCCCCTGAGGTTTGAATAATTAAGATGATGTCATTTAGAAGAAATGATTGTTAAAAATTGGACGGGATTTGATGATGTCGTCGTGATATTATTATGAACTTTCGATAGTGCTTGATCAATTAAAAATCTTAAATGGTGTAGGTGCAATGTTATGCAACAGAAGGTGCGTTTTATACGTTTATTAAGTTTGAAGACGCTATGTTATATAAACTTCACTTTATATTATCATAACATCTATAGGAAAGATTGTTTTCTTAAAAAGAAGAAAAAACTAACATCAAAATAATTTAATCAATTCTCACTTATACTTAATATAGTGTTATTTAAGTACACCATGCCTTCTTAATAAATATATCATGTACGCCATGTTATATAATATTGCATAACTTTTAATTGATAATGGGTAAAATTAAAAGCCTATTTCAATATCATGATAATATAGTAAAACCCTTCCAAATTTTAACGATTATTAGTTTTAAGAGGGGTCATTGTAATTTCGCAAACCTAGCAACTTTGAGAGGTCATCCTGATTGATTATTATTAGGGTCAGTTGCGATCACCCCCTATAGTTTGGGGTGTTCTGCGAAGTGCCCCCTAACGTTTCAAAAAGAGCACTTTGCCCCCTAACGTTTGTAAATTTGCCCCCCGAGTCTTTATCTACCGTTCATTTTTGCCGCGTGGCTATCTTTTCATCCATTAGATTTGGCATCAGGGGGCAATCACACATTTTTACAAACGTTAGGGGGCAAAGTGGTCTTTTTGAAACGTTAGAGGGCACTTCGCAAAACACTCCAAACGTTAAGAGGCAAAACGCAATTGACCCTTATTATTATTATTATTATTATTATTATTATTATTATTAAAAGATTTTAAGGAATATGAATTGAGTAATTTGTCATGCAGTGTGCTTTCGTTTTCAAAGGTCCCGTCAGATTTTGGCGTTTAAGGGGCAAAAGTATTTTCTCTTGGCTTAGCTGTGACCCTTTTGCTTGTTCTAGTAGTCTGTTTTGGCCTTGGCGCTTTTCACTTTCCTTTGTCTCTTTTTATGTCCTTTTCTTTTTTCTATTTTGTGTCGTATTTATTTTTAAAGATTTGATTTGATAAAAAGCAACAGACAAGATATGGAAAAAAATTGGGTGGTTGGTTAGTTATTGTATCATGGGACTATGGGAGAAAAAAGTTGAAGGATCTGAATCCAATTCAGGGTGAGATTCTAAAAAAAGAAAAGATTAGGCATGTCTGCATTAGTTCAAATTTAGCGTTTTGATTTTATCTGTTTTACTAGAGTTGAAGAATCAACAACTAGAAGCTCTGATAAAAATAAAAAATAAAAAAAAAAAAAACAACTAGAAGCTACAAATATTTTATGAGGATTTGGCAATTTACCTCCCTGTGTTATACTAATTTGGCGAATTACCCCCCTGTGAAAAATAAATAGGCAAATTACCCCCTGTGATTTCAAGAATTGGCAAATTACCTCCTTATATAGGGAGGTGTAGCTCACTTGCTCAATTTTGAGAGTGGAAATGGATTTTAGGCTAAAAAAGACAATTATAACCTTTATTTCTCAAAAATAAAATGTAATTTTTTGGTTTAATACTTTGACTTTGTTAAAAAAATGCAAATATTAAAACTAAAATTTAAAAATAAGTTATGATTTTGTAATATATATGTTTTATAATATTTTTCATATTTTTACTTATAATCTTTTAAAGAAAGGTTATAGTCAAATTCGACATTACAGAAAAGAAAATATTAGAAATAACAAGGGTATTTTGGTAATTAAGTATAAAAAAATAAACTAAAAAAATTACAGGGAGGTGGTGTGCCAATTTTTAAAATCACAGGGAGGTAATTTGCCTATTTATTTTTTACATGGAGGAAATTTGCCAATTTCACATAACACAGGGAGGTAAATTGCCAAAACCCATATTTTATTTTTATGGTTTAGTTAATAAATCATAATTATATTACACATCTTTTTCAAAGTGCTAAGATCATTTCAACTTAAACTGAGGAGATGTTGTTGTAACTATTCCTCATATTGGAGTTCAACAAATTTCAAGCCATAGGTCCATAATCCATAGTTGAAATATGGATATTTGTGGGATTATTAGTCCTAATTGTTCTTAATATAAACTGGTCAAATAGTCCACTCCCTACTAGGTATGGATCGACGCCCACACTATAGCGCGGAGCCACCCACAAGGCTTGAGTGGGCTCCGGCGCGAGGTCAATTTTCAGCCCAACATATATATGTATAGTCATACAATTATAGCCCAGCTCAAATAGAGTAATAATTTCGTAAAGATCAAGAAGTCCAATCACATGAAGTTATGTAAACCCAATATAGAA
This sequence comes from Misopates orontium, assembly GCA_946800315.1. Taxonomy (NCBI): domain Eukaryota; kingdom Viridiplantae; phylum Streptophyta; class Magnoliopsida; order Lamiales; family Plantaginaceae; genus Misopates; species Misopates orontium. The sequence goes on along the minus strand of OX326950.1, from coordinate 6,671,845 downwards.
TTATTTTAGCCCAACTAAGACCCAACCACTCATCAAACTATGTCACATTTGCAATAAGTCATTTTCTGAAACTTAATGACTTCGGTAGGAAAACAAGTAAAGAAGAAAAAGTGAAAAGGAAAAAAGTCAATAAATAGTTGCCGATGAAAGTATTTATTTAAATAATATAAAAATTCGTTAAAAAGAAATAAAGCTAAGTCATAGTCAGACTCCAAGGCCAGGTGTAAATGGGCAGCATGATATACTGTCTGCGCGAAACGGTGGACTATTGACAAACAAAACGAGCTAATTGCAAAAACCACCCCTGTGTTATTTCTAAAAAAACAATAACCCCTATATTATTTTAATTAGCAAAATACCTCTCAAAAATTTAGAATTTAGCAAAAAAAAATATACCATTATGTTTTAAGTTGGTTTACGCTACTTAGCAATATTGATATACTTAAACTTTATATCAAACTTGTATTTCTTCACATAGATATTAATAAGTTTCTTTTACAATTTTTTAAGATTTTCTAATATTATTTTAAATCATAATAGAATAATCAATACCAAATTTTAATCTGTAGATCTAGAAACTAAGCTCTTTTCAAAAGACATTGATTTAGAATATGCACATTCACCCTATTTGAACATCATTCATTCTTTACGCATCAAATAAATACAATAATGATCCAAATTCGTTATCAATTTTTGCACGTCCGGATTACATAAGTAGTGAACTTTTGCTAATAATAATAGCACAAGGGGTTCTTTGCCAATTTTAAAATAACACAGGGGTATCTCTTGCAATTTAACCCCAAACAAAACTTAAGCAGTTTTGTCTCAAATCTTGGGGCGGGAATAAAACAACTCTGTTCTTCAAATCCAACTTTTTATATTTTTTTTTTTTTTTTATTGTTCTTCTTCACAGCCCCTGGTTTTGATCTTTGCTCTTTTTTGCCATTATAAATTTTCAATCTTTGTCCTTCACTCTCCGTACCAAACCCATATCATCTTTATCTGACTTTTAACTCCCTGTTGTTTTCAATAAAAATTATCCATTTTGTGTGCTATAAAAACAGGGGACTCTGTTTCTTGATCGACATAAAAATCGAGTCTTGGTTGTTAATTTGACGATGACAATGGAAGCTGGTGGTTTGGTTGAGCAAATTAGGAGATCTAGTAAAGTGGGTCGTGTTGATAAGGTTATTAGTAAGAAGAATAATAAAAAGAGGGTGAGGATTCAATTGAAGAGGAATGTGCAATTGGTGTTGCAGAGGTTGTTTGAATGTTGTGAGCAGGTTTTTAAGGGATCAGGGAGTGTTGTGCCTTCGCCTGATGATGTGCAAAGATTGTGTGGTATTTTGGGTAAGTGGTTGATTTATGAGAGTTTGATTTGATTTTATTTGATTGTTGGTAGTAGTCTTTTTTAAGGTTTTGGATTCGTTTTCGTGACGGTAGATTGTGTTGTTTTTGCTCGATTGGGGGTCGTAGATTAAAGTTTCGATTTTGGTGTATGTTTTGGTGTGTGCTAATTATTAGAGACTCTTTGCGGTGTTGTGGGATTTTTGGATGTGTTTCGATTTGATTCCTAGTAGTCTTTTTGAGGTTTCGTGAATTAAAGTTTCGATTTTGGTATTTGTTTTGGTCAGCTAAATATTAGAAACTCGTCGTGGCAGTGGAAAAATTAGTAAAATTTGTCGACGTGGAAAGCACTTTTATGTTTCATCTAGTTGGACTCAAAAATGGAAACGTTTTAATACTTTCAAGGAAATGTTTTGTAGTAAGAAGGAGTTAGCTTTTGTTTAGTCTGCGGAAGTATGAATCTTTCTATTTCCACCAAGAATTTCAACCAATAGGTGCCTTTTTGTATATGTAGATTTTGTGCAGTGTAGCTAAGTTTTAGAAAGGAACAAAAACTTGATTTACATGGGAAGTTTGACACAATGCTTGTATATTGAGGTCATTCAATAGCATATACAGTTTAAATTCTTCTATTAAAGTAAATAGGTTTACAGTTATTTTTGTTGGAAATATACAACTGCCATAACGACCAACTACGTACGTGGCACATAGAGTGCTGCACAAAGTGGCGTAGACGTTCCGCGTCGATACAACTGGGGAGTTGAAATTGAGATTCATGATAAAGTCAATTTGAGCTGAATTATAGCAAATATCTACACTAAAAGACTGCAGGATAAATGTTTTGGCTTTACAACTAAAAGTATGATTGCAGCAGTTTTATTTGGAATTTAATTAGGTGCTACTGATATGAGGAATGTTGAGTAGGCATACAATTCAATGCTAGAAAAAACATTGGTGAATGTGATGATTGAGACAAAAGTTTTTCATCTTTGTGACGAGTCTTTTATATTGTCGTAGATGACATGAAGCCGGAAGATGTTGGACTTAAGAAGGACCTGCAGTTCTTCAATCTCAAGGGTGATGTTGAAGGGACTCCAAGAGTTACATCTGCTACCATCTACAAATGTGAAAATTTCGAGGTAACATTTCTCATCGGTCTCGTTTCTTGCTGTATTGGTTCAACACCAAATTTGGCAATCCAATTACCAAAGTTTACTCCAACACCTGATCTTCAAATTTACTCTTTTACTTTTGGCAGTTGTGCATTTTCTTTCTTCCGGCGAATGCGGTGATCCCTCTTCACAATCACCCACAAATGACTGTTTTCAGCAAGCTTCTATTGGGGACAATGCACATCAAAGCATATGATTGGGTTGACCCCCAAGATTCTAATTACATGGAATCAACTTCTAAATGTAAGTAATTTGTAATCGCACTCAACTGACGATGGTTATGGCAGTAAGGATCATCTGTGCCACTTTGTGTGCTATTTTTGTGCAATGATGACACACATCCTTGATCCGAATACGTGGAGGGTGAGTTGTTATTTTGGCATATGGAGTAGTACACAAAGGGACATAGACAATCCGACGTGAAAATTTACTAATCTCTATTGTTAAAATTCACTAATATCTTGTTCAAATGTTGATGAAATTTCAGCTAGACGACTAGCAAAGCTGAAAGTGAACGCAGCATTCACGCCAACATCGGGCACTTCTGTATTATATCCAACGTCAGGAGGGAACATACATGAATTTACGGCAATAACGCCATGTGCCTTGCTTGACGTAATTGTACCTCCTTATAACAAAGATGACGGCTCGCATTACAAAGATACTCCATGCGGAAGTTTATCAGGTAGATTCTACTTTCTATATTTGGCTCGTCTTGTCTTTTTAACACAATAGATTTTCTTAGTCGCTTTTTGTGATCCACTTCGTGTACCATGTAAGCATCCACTTTCTATGTATGTGGGGATACATACAAAGTGACGTAGACGATCCATACCGTTTAGGTAGATTCTATTTTCCATATTTGGCTCATCTTGTCTTTTTATCACAATAGTCTTAGTCGCATTTTGTGTTCCACTTCGTGAAACATATGAGCATCCACTTTCTATGTATGTCGGCATACATACAAAGTGACGTAGACAATCCATACCGGTTTCTTATGCTGGTTTTTTGTGCAGGTCAATCTATTATGTACTAAGATTCTTTGTTTTGACTTCCATTTCTTGTTTTAGTTTCAGGTGAAGGAGTTAAAGAGAACGTTAATGGAGATTGTTACGCTTGGCTTGATGAAATTGAACACCCTGAGGAATCAGAGATGGATGCAATAGAGTATATGGGTCCTCAAATCATTGTTCCAAACTCTTAAGCTATCCTTTTATTTCCCCATGAAAATTCTTGTAAATATTGAAGGCCATTTTCTCTTGTATATATCTCCTCTTTTTCTGTAATGAATGGATACTTGGATAGTGATAAATGATAATCCATTGTGTCTGGATACTGCAATAGGGGTGTAGTATACATGCGATGACATGGTAATTTTTTTGAAAATGTGGATATGTTAAGACGTCAATAAAATTATTTATTTTAATATTAATTATTATACGTTCTAATTTTTAAAATTAAGTAATACTGCACAAAACTTTAATTTATAATGCATCAAAATGAATATATTATGTATCAGTTATTGCATGATTGAAGTCTAAATAATTGAAACGCAATATATCTTATCCACTAAAAAGATTGTTGTGTAACATAAAAAAAAAAAAAAAAAAAATCAAAGTATAATTAAATACGACACAAAATAATCTTTTACGCGTATTGGATCTAACATAGACAAAACATATGAAACTTTACACTTGTTAGTTTATTAAACATGACACGAACGTATCGAAGTAGTGAATGCAACATATATAGACACAAAATGAGTTTTTACACTTATTGGTATATAAAACACGACACAAAATATCGAAATAGTGGATGCAAAATAGACACAAAATGAATTTCCACACTTATAATTAGTTTATTAAACACGACACAAAATGATTTACCTATCGAATTATAAATGAATTTGCTTTCGTGGATTTAAAAATTTATTTTGGGCCGTACTCCAGCCCACGCTTTTATTTGTGCCACTACCGTTATGAACAAGACGTAGCATTGACTAATTTGTCCAGTCTATATTAAGAACAAATTAGGACTAATTGTCCCACAAAGTTAAACTACTGTGATCTTAGCGCTTTGAAAAAATATTGTGTAATATTATTATCGTTTATGAAACTAAAACATAAAAATAAAAATATCTGTAGCTTCTAGTTGTTAGTCACTTCAACTCTAGTGAAACAAATAATTTTGAACTAATGCATAGTTTTAGTTTTAACCGTTAATCACAAAAAGCTAAATTCATAGATGAGGATTTGTGCCTTACTTGTACAATTTCTCAATTTCATCGGGTTAGATTAGACCAGCATAATCTCGAAAAAGTTATAATGCTCTTATTTAGTGAACCACGAAACGATGACAATCTAAAAACCATTTCTATATTTTTTTACAGTTACACAATACTTCAATGCACTTGGGATGATTGTACGTAGTTGCTCTGCAAGGGAGACTGAGATCAACACCAGAACAAAAACACGTGCCACTACCGTTATGAACAATCTAAAAACCTATGTTGTTGTTTCTTTTTCCGAGTATCGTCTACCACAGATTCCCCAACTCCTGAACTCGCCGAGCTAGATATTGTGAAGTGGACCACGACCGAGAACACTACGCGGCACACCAAGTCCTTCAGTTGACTATAACCTGTGGGCGGCGGCGGAATCAAGTAAAACGTTGAAGCTGCAATCGGCGACGGCGGCGCATCAATAGGCGGCACCGTTGCACTAGTCGTTGTTTACGTAATAGGCGGCGCAATCGGACTTATCGCTGGATGGATATCCATTTTATTGACGGCCCGTGCCATAGGTTAAAATAGTGGTAGCAGCGTTAGTCTATGAGATTAACATTTGGTTTGAAACATGACTTGATAAATTGACATTTTGTTCACACATTAATATTTAATATTGTTTTTGAATCTGATGCATTATTGAATAATTCTTTTCTAAAATCTCATGCCTGATCTTAGGGAGATATCTTGAACTAGTTATTGAGTTTGCAACTCACCATTTGCAATGTGTTATTTTCAGACTTTAGTTTCATTTGCCTATAGACTCAGCCTACTGTCAAAACTCACCAAAATTCGATCAAAATGGATAATGTTTCTTCTTCAATCGTCCGCCTCAACATCGGTACAACAAACTCTCTCTCTCTCTCTCTCTCAAATTGCAATAATCATCTCTTTTCAAATTAACCAGTGTAAACTCAATTTTTTTGATAATTTGATGTGGTTTTTGAGCTGAAACTTCTTGTTCTAGGTTTATCTATGTATGATCATGCTGTCAAATTGAAATTGTAGTCAGTGAATTAGAATTAGCTATCACATTTTAAAATCTAGAAAAAGATTGCCAGTGAAAGTCTTCTCTGTGAACTACTCTAAGCTCGATCATAGAACCGCTTGCTAGTTTACGATTATGTGCCTAGCTAGTAGCATCTTTATCTTCTTAGCAAGACATTGTTAGTTTTTTTTTTTAGGTTTTTTTTTTCGTTTTTTGAGGAGCGGTCCATACGGTTCGGAGCCTTCACACATACATTAATTCGACGACGATTGTTAATTTTTTTCTGAGGCTACCGCTAAAAAGTAATTTTGTGTGTATTTTCTAAATTTTGAAAAATTAAAATACGGTCCTCTATGTTTATTTGATATAAAAAGTTGACATGTAATATTTTATAAACAATTTTCTACGAAACTTATCTGCAATTCTGAATTCAACATGATGTAAGGCAAGACACAATTTTCTGCCAAACTTATCTGCAATTCTGAATTCAACATGACGTATAGCAAAATACAAAATACTTTCAACGTAGATAGACACTTTCAACGAGCTACCTATGCAAAAATGTAGCTGTTATCTACATCTAACAATATAACCCTCCTAATTCATCATAAATTGTTGTTGTGTCTCGTTTATGAGGTAATCGATCAGTTTAACAGTGTATTTGACGGCTATCGACAATCCGACACCGTATAAAAAGTCTAAGACTTTGTTGAAAAAACTCCTTGGCGGCAACATCGACATCAAATAAATCGTTGCCGGAGTAGGTTTGATTGTAGGCGGCGTTTTAGCCGATTGAATCGGCGCCAGATTAGCTTCGGTCGCCTGAGTAGGTTCAGCAATAGCCGGGGACATAGCCGATTGAATCATCGGCGGTGCCTGAGCCGATTCAATCGGCGTCGGCAGCAACATCCAGCGGCCGGAAAAGTGATGATAAGGCGGCGATGTAATAAATCGGAGGAGCAGCTGCCGGCGGCGCCGATTCAATCGGAGTGGTTGTTGCATTGATCGACGGCATCGTAGTTGATTTAATCGGCGACGGTACCGATTCAATCGGAGTGGTTGTAGCATTTAAGATATATGAAAACTTTGTATAATTAGACTGACTCGGTGTCTTAAAAAACACGCCTCATGGCATTTTGACCCAGAACACCCTGAGGTCGCTCTTTGGGGATTACACATCGTAATTTAGAGCATACGCCTAGAAGCAAAAGACTCGCCTTTTGCGACTCAAGGAGTTGGGCTTACTGTCAAGTGCTAAGAGGTTAGAATGTGTAGCATTACTAGCACCTCGTGATTTTTTGTTGTTTACAGTGACTCCAAGCACCCGTATATATACAAGGCCACCTCCTTAATGGATGGTGAAGATCAACTGAATCTAACGTCTACTACTTTTCATCTACAAAGTTTTAAACTCTTTTAACCGACAAATATCAGGCCCTTCTAGTCAAATCACCCCGCAAGCTTCTAGAAATGCATTTAGAAGAAAGCCCCTAAAAAGATAGAAAAATGCAAAACGGGCCTATGCAGCCTGCCGCCTGGCCTAGGTTCTTTTTGTTGTGCGCTGCGTGGTAGTCTAGCCTTTCTTCTGTGCGCAAGGCCAAACTAGCTGTGTGCCTTGCTCATTTGTGTCATCTTTGCTGCCCGGTGCACCAACTTGCGCGGGTATTATATACACGAGACGCACATGACGTCTTATTACGCCCTAAAGAATAAGGATTACTTTGTCTATTTCACTCTAAGTTTCATCTGTAATTTTGCATGAAAATAATATTCCACATAAATTACAAGTATACTAAGAGCTATTTGATATTCCTAGTCGATATGTAATAAATTTTAATTCATCTTCTTCTTATTATATAAGTTTTAATCATAATAATTAAGTTGATGATTATTCTTTTTAGTTTTTTTTTAGTTTTTTATTTATTATTTTATATTTCACTTGTATATATAGTTATCAATTAATTTTATCATATATTCAATACATTGAGGGTCTATGGAAATATCTTTATATAACTTATATATTATGTAAAGTAAAATATATTCATAAATCATTTTGTGTTCTTTCTAACATAATATAGACATAAAAGTTCTTTGTAATTTAAGTGTTATTAAAACCGGACCGAACCGGCCGGTCCGGCCGAGCTAACCGCCAACCAGTAGTCAATCCGGTCCGGAAATACCATCTGGACCGTTTCCTCTCTTCGTCGGTCTGGACCGGCAATTTCCCCGGTTGAACCGGGTTAAACCGGCCAACCGAACCGGTTGCGGAACCGGTTACTCTAAATATTTTTTTTTTGCCTCTTCTGACCCCCAATGTTTTTAGCGATAGCAATCTCACACAAATCACAATATGCTCCTCTTATTTGAGGAAATACTTTGAAATTAAACATACGATGTTGAACGGGTATATATGCGGCGTCGTTTTCTAGGAACAAAAATAGAGAAAAATGAAAAATAAGAAGAGAAAGAGGAGAGGCTCGCTCCAGCCCCGACTTGTCCGCTGTAAACTTCAAATATTTATTTGTCTGCTGAACTTATCTAAATTGTTAATGGATATTTAAAAAATGTGCTGATAAGCAAGTACATTTTTTTTAAAGGAGGATAAGCAAGTACATTTAAGGATAGTTAAATCAATTTATCTTCTTTTTGAAAAGTCAAACTTATTCCTTTATTGTTTATTTTGTTTGTGGTTTAAAGTGAAAGTTAATTTACTAATAGATCGATTTATTGTTACCTAAAAAGAAGGAGCATAATCTTGGGATATGATATAGCATTCCATTATTAATTAGATATGAATGGCCGAGAGTTTTGGGTTTTCCATGAAAAAAGAAACAAAATTAAGTTTTATCATTTATGTCAATACATGCCTAATTTTTCATATATCAAAACAATTAACCATTTGTCAACTTTATCAATGGCTTTATGCTAGGAATAAATAAGATTATATAAATTGTTTTGTTATCTCAAATGTGGTGTAAATTACATGTGCTAGTACATTTGGTATAATTATGCCTTAGATATATAATAATGTCTAAATCTTTGAACAAGATTTTTTTTAAATCATGATGTATACTTATATTAGATTTAACTAACACTAAAATAAACATTATATATATATATATATATATATATATATATATATATATATATATATATATATATATATATATATATATTAATGTAGTTGTTTGAAATTAATTAGACACATTGTTCTGATGATCTACATTTTTCAGGGAGAACAATTTGAGAAAAATAGAATAATGTGGGATACGTATTTTAAAAAATCTAATCTAATATGGGGGATTGAGGTTCAAAATGATTCGAAGTAATTGTATGTTGTGGAGAATTGTGATTTTATTGTTTATAATTTAATATTGTGATATGATTATGAAAATATAGAATTATCCGAGATGAGTTGTTTAAATTTTTCTTGAAATATACCTTCACCGGTTCGAACCAGCGATTAAACCGGTTTAAGTGGTCGAACCTGTAACCAGTAACATCACCGGTTTAGGGTCCGGTCCGGTTCTGAAAACACTAGTAATTTTTTATCTTAATCTTTTATCATAAACATATATTCGAAAAAATTAAATATTCAAATTTTGTGGGGCTTACGCCCTACGCCTCAGGACTTACGCCTTATCCCTAGTCCATGAAATGCTCCACTTTACGCTCATCACCTTTTAAAACACTGGTTGAGAGCTTCAAGCTGTAGTACGCTAGTAAATTTCCAATTTGGCTCCGGCCTTGAATGTAATCATTCAACAATTAAAAGATTTTTCTAATCTTTCAAATTCTGAAATCAAGCCCAAGATTAAGAATGACAACACGCCTTTTAAGTTGTAAGGCACAATTAGAGCATCATAATTTGTGTTATACGCTCTTTTGTTAGTTTAAGGACACACAAACCATTGAGCGAATTGCCAAATTAACGTTTTTTAAAAAAATAATTGCCAAACTAACACTCCAACAAAAATGATTACCAAACTATCACTTTTCAACAAAATTTTCCAACTCTAACCTTTTTTTTAACGAATATTAATTTTGCTGCCTGTAAATAGTTAATAAAACTCTACTAACAAACACTAAATATAATTAAGATAAACTAGTTTGTCTTCCTCCCCGCCCCCACTGCCCCACACCTCCCCCATATCCTCGCCATGATTATCTAGCGGCCTGCAATTTTAGATCATTGACAGGAGGAAGAAACGACGGAGGAGAAGTGAAAAAATACAGCTTTGTAGTGTTAGTAGAATCAACACATAAAGCTTGATTAAAAAAATAAATCAACAAAAGATTCAAATAATCTTTCAATTTGGGTGTCTCCTCCAAAAGATTAAACTGCCTAGATCATCAAGTGAAGTCATGGGTTTGCCTTCAAATCTCATTCCATTAAGAAAAAAAAAAAAAAAAAACACCGCCTGGATTATTTTTTTTAGGTTTCCGGCAAATTCAAGCGGTGTTTTTTCCATCAAAAGTAGTGATGGCGTTGATGGCTTATGTTGTGCAGGCGGCGGGATCAGTGGCGGTGGTTTTGCAGAAAAATAGGTTTGCGGAAGGAGAGGGGATAGTTCGAAGGAGATTAGTAATGTAATTAAATTCATATTAATTAAATTCTCATGATATATTTACAGAATATAGATTATATATATATATATTATAATTTAATAATTACTTAATAAAAGAAAGAGGATATAATTGGAATGTTACGTTGAAGAATAATAGTTTGGGAATTAATTTTTTGAAAGCGCAAATATTTTTATTGAAAGCGTTAGTTTGGCAATTCACTCCAAACCATTACCGTTTGGTTCCAGCGGTTACATTTATCGCATCTTTAATTAATTTTGATCCATAATTTACCAACATGCTACAAAATGATATGACATTCCATGTTAGACTTGAAACTCTGTAAAAATCTACCTCCAACAAGGTTCTAGCTTATAAAGAAGCAATATGGTATGATGAACTAGTCGGGTTGCTCACAATAATGGCTCTATGAGTAATTTAATTAATTTGTTCAAAAAAAGTAAGAAGAGATGGGATATATATATATATATATATATATATATATATATATATATATATATATATATATATATATATATTATGAAGTCAATCTTTACTAATGCTGAGAATTTGAGATTTGTAGGTGAAGGAGTCACTTCGGGTCTTCCAGTCGATTTCCCCGTCGACCATATTTAAAGGAACGTATATCATATTTTGTGAGTCTGCAATAGTCAGTTAGAATGTCACAAGATACATGTCGATTCATCATTAGTCCACATCTTACGATCTAAGTACCACCATTAAAGCATCGGTCACTTGTGAAATATACAGGAGCGGAGCCAGGATTTTGACTGAGGGGGCGAAATCACGTCAGATTTTTTATTTATAAATATAACAATTTTATCGGCAATTGTGTTTAATTTATTTCAAAAATATTTAATCATTATGAAACTATTAGTAAGAAATGGATATTTGATATTAAAAGAAAAAACTTATAGAAGTTTCACAATTATTGCTAAAATTTGTAAAATGGAAGACAACATATACTGTATATGTCTCTAGAAGTATGCTATTATTTTTTACTCAGATAATTCACAATTGAATCGCGTAATTTTAATAGAATATTAAATTATAAATAAATTAATTTTAACATTGACCGATTTCTTTCTAAATGTGCATTATTAATGCGTTGCTTAAGAGGAAATATTCAATTTTAATCTTTTATTTTTGTCCCACAAACCTTTTCATCAAGGAGTACACTTTTCACTTTAAAGATGTCTAATAGAGGGTTAAATTAAGACAAAAAATATATAAATCATAAACAAGTTAAGAATAGATTATAAGAAAACTAAGAAAATGGATAAGTTAAAAGACAAGAACAAAAGAATCAAGTATAGAATAACAGAATTATATTAAGTTTTGGAATATGAGAAACCATGTTTAAGAAATATATGGAAAGACACCTAAATCAAGCACTAATTCACCAATTAGCACCCTTAATTGCTTCATCAAATGTTGTTATTATCCAAAGGGAGGTGATATATACAGAGCAAAATCCCTAATTACAGAGTATACCCCTTTTAAATTTATTGTGCAATTCATTTTCCTTTTTAATAAATATCAATGATAAACAGAATCTTTGGAAACTTAATTAAAACATTCTTCTTTCCAACTTATAAAATGTAAAGATTATCTTTCTCTTTTGACACAAATTTGATTTGTTTTACACAAAAAGTATTTATTTACAAGCAAGTTTTCTTTCTGTATAATAATTCAGATTTACGAGCTATAAATATTTCACAATAAAATTATATATTAACTTAAGTAAACTGCGTTCAACTTATATATTTATATATATACATATGTATATATAATTATAATTATATGCATTAACATTTGTAATTATAAACGATAATAAATCAACTTGCCTACTTTCAGACAAGGTTTTGCCTGAAAAATTCATCGGAATAGCTTTTGGGGATTATTCACTATTCAGTGATAATAGAGTAGGCTGGAATTTTGAAGAAATATATTAAAGTAATCATTTAGATTTTTACTAACTATTTTACATGAGTTGTTAACTATTTTTATATGAAGAAAGATATATTTCCATTCTATAAATTGGAAAGAGGATTGTTTTAATTAAGTTTTCAAAAAATTTGCAGATTATAAATAGGCAATACAAACGAAAATAGATTTAAAAGAGGTATAATTGTAAACAATGGAAATTTGCTTTTTAATTAGGGATTTTGCTCTGTATATATCATCTCCCTTATCCAAATCCACTAAAATCGCATAAAATTCATATATATCTCTCCTTTAAATTAAGATAAGAATCTTATCTTAATCAACTCTTGTCGTTAAAATCTCTCCAAAGTCATAACTCATAAATTCAGTTGGATCTCTTTAAATTACCAAACTTTCCCTGCTCCAGAACTTTCTTTCCTTGGTATTGCAGATTTACATATGAAGATACTAAATAAATGTAGTATAATATAAATGTTTATATCTATAGGGTATTAGAGATGTTGATGAGGTCGGCTCGATAGGCAAGGTCAACTTAGTTATGCAAGTCAATGGGGCCCAGAGAGTCGACAAGGCAGACATGGTTGAATTGGTCGAGTTGTTGATAGGGTGGAAGAGTTAACATGTTAATCAATGTGGTCATAAATAAAGACGATTTGGTTGAGGTGTCAATGGGATAGACGATGTGACGAGGTAGACTTATTTCCCAAAATGACAAATTCGTATAGTTCATTTAACCAAGATATATTGTACATCAATATTTATAGAAGAGCATTGGCACCGCAATGTTATGCGAAATAAGCATACCGCCCCTTTGGAAAATAAATAGTTATGTCAGAAAGAATACATTATCACATGATTAAGAATAAGCAAATTATCCCATGTAATTATAAATAAGTAGCACACTTTTGTATAAATGGGTATATTTTATTACATATTAAAATGAAAAGATAATGTGCATATTAAATATAATACAAGGGGGTTTATCTATTTTTATAGGGGGTTAATTATGTGGTTATTTTAACATAACACATGGGACAATTTGTGCATTTACTTTTTAGAAAAAATGGAAATATGCCTACTTCATATAAGTTATAACATAGAGATTATTGTGTCAAAACTCAAAACCCCGTTATAAAAAATAAGGAATCATCATTTAGACGACGATACGTCACAATTAATCTAAAAAATTCGTCTTCAAAGTTCAAACACTAAAACCTCTATTTTATTTCTCAAGAATATGCAACATTTAATTAAAAAAAAAAAAGGAAAGGAAAAGAAGAAGAGGGGCCAATCTGTGATAAACTAAGAAGTAAAGGATCATTTTGTGAACTTCATAAGATGGTGAAAACTACGTTGTTTCATTGCCCTCTAGATACTTTCAAAGCTCACAAGTCATCACCAAAATTTGATCAAAATGGATAATGCTTCTTCTTCAATCGTGCGCCTCAACATCGGTATAACAATCTCTCTCTCTCTCTCTCTCTAAAATTGCAATAATCAGCTTGTTTCAAATTAATCATTGTAAGCTCAACTTTTTTTTGATAATTTGAAGTGGTTTTTGAGCTGAAATTTCTTGTTCATACTCTCAAATTATAAAATTGTAGTCAGTGAATTAGAATTAGATATCACATTTTAATAAGTTATGTATTGTGTAACCAGTTATAATAAAATCTGTAAAAAAAAGTTTGATTTTTTTTTTTTAATTTGCTGAATTGTTTTGTAGAATGAGCAGCTTGCTAGATTATAGGTTTGTAGCATCTTGATCTTCTAAGCAAGACATTGTTAGTTGTTTTAATAATTTTAGTTTTTTTTTTTTTTTTCGTTTTTGAGGAGAAGCACATTTCTTATACTACCAGTATCATGATTATATGAGCATGAGATTGGTACATGACATAATTTGGTTTTGGTTAAGTAACGGGATTGATTCGTAAAGTTAGCACAGATTAATTGATGAATTAGTCCAATCAATAAGTTAACTCGAGTAAAGAAGAATCGGGTAAGGATGAGTCGAAGAGATAAACCATGAGAGCTAATCACGATTTAAAGTGGCTGTCATGCAAGCTCGGTCGGACTTGTGCATTCACAAGGGCCGTCCAAAACTTGAAAGAAAGAAGAAGAGGCGCTCGCTCGAGTGCTCCAAGAATAATAATATTAATGTCTCAATTGGCTGGAAATTACATACAAAGTTGATGCAGAAAGTTCAGGAAAAACCTCCTAGTCTCGCTGGACTATTACTAATTGTAGGTGCGCAAAATGAATAGGTGAAAGAGTTAAACTCCGCAAGGTTAATTTACGCTTATAACCATAATGCAATTAACATCACGTGTCTATCAAACTGGACGAACAATTGATCTATGAAAGTGAATGGTTTTCGTTTTAGTAGTCAGGTGCATATTCTTTTAGGAGTTTTTAGTGCTTCCCAATTTTGGTCAAGAAATGGTGATTTAACCATATTCTGGTTTTCTAGAATAAGAATACGGTTGAGCAAATAGGTGTTCTGTCTTGCTCTGACTCTAATTCTTTTTCTTCGAGCTTGCTCTGACTCTAATTCTTTTTCTTCGAGCGCTTTGTCATACAATTTAATCCCTTAAAAGGCTAAATGTATTCTTTTCCTCTTTTCCTGTAAAGGGGGCAAAAAGTTTTGTACCACAACTGATACCTTAACTCAGCGGGAGCCTGAGTCGATGCTTGCAGCAATGTTCAGTGGTCGTCACACCGTCTGTCAAGACTATGACAAGGTACTTACACTGATAAAAGACACATGCTAAGGGCTGCAGTAGCATAATGCACTAATTTTCATTTTCATTGCTGCAGGGTTATGTTTTTGTTGATAGAGATGGGAAACTATTTCGGCATATTTTGAACTGGCTGAGGGATGGTGAAATTCCTACTTTGAAGGATAATGAATATTCAGCGCTTTTACGAGAGGCCGAATATTTCCAGCTTCTTGTAAGCCGTTTATTTCTCTTTGCTACTTCTATCTCTGATTCATTGCTTTTTCCGATACTCTAAGATATTAAAAGTGTATATTTCTGTTATACCCATTCTGAAGGAATCTCAATTGTTTGATTCCAGGGACTAATTGATGGAATAAAGGCATCTTTGAATAGAATGAAGGAGGAAGAGGAAATGGGTACTGAATTGACGCGCATTGATATAATTAAGTGTATACAGTCGGACAGGGTCAGGTTCCGTGGAGTCAACCTATCTGGCCTTGATCTTTCTAAACTGGTATTCATTCCATATCTTACTGAATGACTTTCATGTGTGATTCAGGCAAAATCAAGATTTTTTAGTGCTTATGTTTTATAAGTTCTGAGGCATTCGTATGTGTTTGAGAGTCGACTGCATATAAACCTGAAAACGGTAGATAAACAAATCTAGGAAATGAGTTACGAAGTCTTCTTGCATATAGCTGGGGTTTGAAAATTTATACATGTATACACCCGAGAAATCTATAACCAGTCAAGTTAATTTTTCTTGCATTAATTTGATTTAGAGCAACAAGTACTTTCTTCAAGGATTCTATATAGATCTTAATTGTAAATTAGGTGTTCCTTTTAGTTAGTTCAACATCTGATAAAACTTCATAATCTCCTGGTGTGCATGTTAATGTTTTTATCAAAAAGAAATGAGAATATTTCCTTGCCTCATGTGGTTTCTGTTTTATCTAAGGGCACATAGAAATCTTTAAAGATGGCGAAATAGGCAGTTCAGCAAAGCTGTAGTCTGAAACCTGCAACATGTTTCATTACGACTCTCTTAATTTCCTGCTGCCCTTAAATTTCTCACCCATTATGACCATCTACTTCCTATTCGTGCTAAAAAACTGCAGGATCTGTCTTTGGTGGATTTCAGCTATGCTTGTCTAAGAAATGTGTTCTTTTCTCGTGCAAATCTTCAGTGTGCAAAATTCAGGGTAATATTTTATTCTTAGAATAAAAAGAAACCTTATCCTGCTGTGTGAATGAATACTGCTCTGCTGTTACATGTATGTTTTGTTTTGAGCTATTACATCTTTGCTTCTTATAGTTACTAAAGTTCGTTTAGTTATTAGTTTATAAAACTTTATTTATGTTTGTAATTTCTACAGTTAGAAAAAGTAAGAGTTTAAATATGTTTAGCGATTTCAAAATCAGCTCAACTAAAGAAAATTGTCACATATAAATTGGTTAACAAAAATCTTCTCAGCCATCCGCATGAAATTCTTTTTCAATCTTCTAGGGCTTCCCTTCTAAATGATTGGTCCACATTTGCTGATACAATTCTTTATTGTTTATGGTGATGGGGTTGACTATCAGTTAACCTTTGGTTCTACAAAAATTTCCAAAGCTAAATCTTTATTTCAAATATTGAGATGATTTAATGTGTTTAGTTAGGCATCTCCAGCGAATAAGGAGTTCTTGTGCTACTCTTTCAATGACTGGTACAATTCACCAGTTCTCTGTCTGAAGAGCTAATTCGCAGTTGCTTGCTTTTTTCTTTTGCTGCTGTTCTCCTGCTGTTTTTTCTCAGCTTTGAGATCTTAGAGCACCTCTTGTACTCTTCATCCTGATTAATAAAATCTTTGGCTTTTCACAATTAAAATGAAAATAGGCATCATTAATAGGCTCCTTTTTGTTGTCACTGTGGCTAGATATTTGAGGATATTTGCTTCGGTGTACTTTACAGACTGTTATGTAGCGGAATGTGACCAATTCCCACATTGACATCTTAATTTTGTGACAGGACGTGGATGCAGAGGCTTCTATATTTCATAATGCGACTCTGAGAGAGTAAGATTATTATTTGTTATATAATTTTAACATAATTTTATGTCATTCTTTTGGAACGTGGCGTCGTGAAATCGAGAAATTGCATTAGTATTGGCACAGCTGCCTAAAATCTTTTTTGTGTTCTCTTCTTTGTCAACTCTGATGACTTTTTGTCGCCTAGGGAAGATGTGAATTCACTGGAGCTAATCTACGTGGTGCCCTTTTAGCTGGGGCTAATCTCCAGAGTGCAAATTTGCAAGGTAATTATCTATTTGTTATATTTGTTAATTTGTCAATGAAAGGCAACTTTTTCATTAGTGCTTCACAAGAAGCACTTCACATGTACAAGGGTAATTCAAGCAAGGTCATTCTTTGATTTGTAAATTTGTTTCTGTTTGATGTGTACTGTTCATTCCTTTGCACTGTGGCAAGATCTGGAAGCAATAGTTAATTAGGCTTTTTTTTTATCTCTTGATGGATCGTGTTTTGCCAATTACAGATGCATGTTTGGTGGACTGTAGCTTTTGCGGGGCAGATCTCCGAACTGCACACCTACAGGTTCAGCGTACATGAGATTTGGATTGTGTAAATTTATCCACCCCTCGATTTTTTCCCTTGGAACTCCCCACTTCTCATCTTTCTTAATCACATGAAAGTATAATAGTCCAATCTACTTTCACGGCATCCAACTATATCCCCACCATTGTCTAGTGACGTTTGCTTGAATTTTACTTTCCAGTTTGCTAACCCGCAGCTTTTTTCACAATTTTCAGTCAGCTGATCTTACAAATGCCAACTTAGAAGGTGCTAATCTTGAAGGAGCCAATCTGAAGGTAAAAGTTCTCTTTTTTCCCTTGTCTCACCAGAAAAAAAAAGGTACACTAGAGGTATCTGTTCCTACATTCTATTTGGTGATGTTCAAAATAGCTCAGCTTGTTACAATGATGCTGTTTGATATGCGTTTTTCTTGAAAATTCATTTAGTGTGCATTTCTCATATTAGCAGAATCAGTACGTAATGTTATTGCATTCATTCTGGAAAATATAATTGATATGTTTAGTCATGTGAACAACTGCTCTATTTCTAGTTTGCAGAATATGCATTTCGCACTAATTTGCAAGATTGAAAATTTTGTGTTGTAAGCCCTAATTTGTAACTTGTGCATGGTGCCTGATTGTATTCCTAGATTCTGGGAGATTGGGAGGATCCTTTGATTTCTGCAAGCACGTATCACTTGATTTGTTTATTTATATGAATTAGGAATTCGAAATCCATCTTTGTCTAGGTCAGTTATATCGATGTTTATGTTTCTCATCTAATTCTTCTCGTAACCTACAGAAAAATATTGGTATGTTTTATCAACATCGTGTTTGTGTGCAAAATAATAGTATATGCATTCTTATCATTTAGAAAAATCCCACTGAGCTTTTGGACTATCTTACGACAGGGTGCTAAGTTAACGAGCGCAAATCTGAAAGGTGCAAATCTACAAAGAGCTTACCTGCGGCAAGTAAACCTTCGGGATACAGTAAGTAATCTGAACCTCTACAAATACAAAAATTCCAAGTTCAGGCATTTCAAGTAGGAGTCATTGAGGAAAGGCCCTGGGTGTTAACTCGAGTTTGAAACTAGAAATTGAGTTTATCCTCAACGAGAATGTGACTTTGAATTTAATGTGTGATCTTATATTCTTTGACAGGACCTTTCTGGTGCGAAACTCGATGGCGCCAATTTACTTGGAGCAATCAGGTGATAAATTAAGATTGGAGGAGGCGGTTGATTATGTGTTTCTTTTCTCATGATTTAAATTTCATTTTCAGTGTTTTCTCTCTGTCTCAAACTGGTTAAGACAATGTGACAATGTACAGGATTAATGTGTTCTGTTATGACTCTGGAGTAAGTTTATGTTATCCCAAGTATTACTTTGTGTATTTGATGTCAAACTCATTGCCTCTCAAAGTTTATGATTAATTATCTTTGTTTCGAAAAGTCGAGAGACCATGTAATCTCTTCGATGAAGTTGGAACTTTGGAACTTGAGGGTGTAACTAAATTAAATGTGAATGTCACGATATATGAATTGACCAATTGAGTTTAGAATAGAATATAAATTGAAAAAAGAATGATAAAAAGACAAAATGGTGTGAAATATTCTTTAACGGCTGAAACAAAAAAAAGCCGATTGATCATAAACCAAAACAAATGAAGGATAAAATCGTATTTAGTACAAAAAATTACTCTAGATTTAAGGATTTTGCTATGGGTGTAGCACTATCAAAAGAAATATGAATTGGCTAGATGAATCATGAGGCAAATTAAAAGAACAATAGTCATGTGAACAAAAGGAATATTCTTTTTCTGCGGGAATTCTTCAACTTTAGTCCTTTAATATGTACCTTATACAACATTGGTCCTCTAATGTGAACTTTCAGGTCCTCTAATGTGCACCAATTACAAAACTCGCCTTTTTGGTCGGAAATCACTGTTCACAACCGGAAAATGCATATGCGTGTCACATGTCTGACGAAAAATTGCACAAACTATCCCTAAATTATGAATAAATTACACAAACCACTCTTCATATTTAAAAAGTACACAAAATACTCTTAGATTATATTTGATAAATATTTACCCCTTTTGGTGTTAAAAAAAATATGATTTTGACAAATAATTTACTTGGATAACTGAATCTTTAGTTTCAAAAATCATATTTCTAATTTAAAAAACAAAAGTTTTAAAAAAATTACATATTATAATATTTTATTCATACTTCCGATTAACGTAATTTTTATTTGAATTTATAAAGGTTTGCTTTTTGTCATATATTAAATATTAAATAGTAAATACAAAAAGGAAAAAAAAAAGAATTGGGGAATCGTCTTCTTCCCCAAATCTCCTCCACCTCCAAACCCACTGGACCCCACCACCTCCCCCCTCCTTCCGTCACCCATCCCTACCCTACCCCACCTCTCCTCTTCAACCCTCTCGTACCTCGCCTCAAATCGCCCCACCACAAGAAAAATCCTAATTCCCAAATCCCCAACAAGAGAGGTTGAGGCGGGGGTAGGGGTGAGTGACGGGAGGTGGTGAGGTCTAGGTGAGTTTGGAGGTGGAGGAGATTTGAGAATCGGGGAAGACGATTCCCCAATTTCTTTTTCATTTGTATTTACTTTCATATTTAAAAAAATAAACCTTTTTTTTTAACAAAACCTTTTATAAATTCAAATAAAATTACATTAATTTGAAGTATAAATTAAATATTATAATATGTATTGGAGGAAATGCAAAAAATGCCCAATAAGTTTGGCGATTTGACACTTTTGCCCAATATCTTTTCGGGCCGAACTTTTGCCCTGTATGTATCGACAATCGCCGCAGAATATGCCCAATCGGGCTCTGCATGGGCTTTTTGCCTACGTGGCATGCCAACGGACAAAAAATCATCCCACGTGGAAAAACACAATGCCACGTGTAATTTTTTATCATATAGCGAAATTACCCTTGTTTTATCTCTAATTGGCAAAAGCCCCCATGTGTTAGAAGTTTTTGCAAAACTACCCCTGTTTTATCTCTAATCGGCCTAATTTTTAATTTTTTCTAGACTAATACACCACATCTTTGAAAAAATTATCTTTACACCCCAAATTTTTTTAATTCTTCTTTTATAAGCCAAAGTTAAAACTAAAAAGTTTAAAACTTTTTAGATTTCATTATTTTGTAAATTAAATATTTGGAAATTATTACATCAAACTAATTTAATTAAATTATATCATATAGTAAATCTTATTACTTATTATTTACAGTAATTTTTTTTATTTTTTTTTCTTTTTGTTGTTTTTTAATATCTTCTCCTTTAATTAAATTTACTGTAAAAAACAACAAAAAGAAAAAAAAAAAATTTACTGTAAATAATAAGTAATAAGATTTATTATATGATAGAATTTAATTAAATTAGTTTGTTGTAATAATTTCCAAATATTTAATTTACAAAATAATGAAATCTAAAAAGTTTTAAACTTTTTAGTTTTAACTTTGGCTTATAAAAGAAGAATTAAAAAATTTGGGGTGTAAAGATAATTTTTTCAAAGATGTGGTGTATTAGTCTAGAAAAAATTGAAAATTAGGCCGATTAGAGATAAAACAGGGGTAATTTCGCAAAAACTTCTAACACATGGTGGCTTTTGCCAATTAGAGATAAAACAAGGGTAATTTCGCTATATGATGAAAATTACACGTGGCATTGTGTTTTTCCACGTGGGATGATGTTTTGTCCGTTGGCATGCCACGTAGGCAAAAAGCCCATGCAGAGCCCGATTGGGCATATTCTGCGGCGATTGTCAATACCTACAGGGCAAAAGTTCGGCCCGAAAATATATTGGGCAAAAGTGTCAAATCGCCAAACTTATTGGGCATTTTTTGCATTTCCTCCATATGTATTTTCACATTTTTTTAAGATAAGAAATTAATTTTTGGAATAAAAGAGTAGGTTATCCAAATAAATCTTGTTAATGCCATATGTTTTTAACAACAAAAGTGTAAGTATTTACCAAATATCTATAATATTAGAGTTTTTGTGTACCTTCTAAATATGAGGGGCAATTTGTGTAATTTATCCATAAATTAAGAATAGTTTGTGCAATTTATCCATAATTTAGGGATAGTTTATGCAATTTTTCGCTAGACATGTGACACTCACATGCATTTTTCGGCTGTGAACAGTGAATTCCAACCGAAAAGGATGAGTTTTGTAATTGCCGCACATTAGAGGACCAAAAGATTGAAAGTTCACATTAAAGGACTAATGTTGTATTGGGTACACATTAAAGGACTAAAGTTAAAAAATTCCACTTTTTCTGCGCAACAACTTGAGTCTCAATATCCAAAAAAGCATAATGCAATTTTCTCAAACTCCTTGCCATCTCCCTAACCACGTAGTGCACAACAGAAAGAACATAGGCCATGCGGCAGGCTGCATGGGCCAGTTTTGCAGTTTTCTATCTTTTTAGGGGCTTTCTTGTAAATGCGTTTCTAGAAGCTTGCGGGTCTATTTAAAGGACCCTAGAAGGGCCTGATATTTGTCTGTTAGAAGAGTTTAAAACTTTGTAGATGCGAAATAGTAGACGTTAGCTTCAGCTGATCTTCACCGTCCATTGAGGAGGTGGCCTTGTATATATAAGGGTGTTTGGAGTCATTGTAAAAAACAAAAAATCTCGAGGTGTTAGTAATGCTACACATTCTAACTTTTGTTTGGAAATTGTAGTTGTGTGAGCCCAAAATGAAAAACTAAAAATAAAACAATTAACTGTAATCATTCAGCCATATTGATAGATACATGAAAAAACTCGGTATAAAAAACTCTCTCTCTCTCTCTCTCTCTCTCAAAATTGCAATAATCAGCTTGTTTCAAATTAACCGTGAGTGCAAGTACCTGATCCATTTTCTACCACAATTTAAAGGTTAATTGTAGAAGAACAAAACAGTAAACAACGTCCTTTGAAAAAATATTTTTTTATCTCCAAATTCCTTTTTACGTACAAATGACAATATTGCCCCCATCAAAACGTATATTCTAAACTCAAATCTATTGTACAGTAAAACACGCCTCTAATTACATCATCTCTATGCAATTCGTCGATCTATCTCCCTTATCACGTAGTGCGCTACTATGGAGGTTGTTATACGGTCGGCGAAGGAGACGATGTTGTTCCACAGCGAAGTCGTCGGCGGCGGCGGTGGCGGCAGCAAATACACCATAGTTGAAGGAGTCGCGGTGACGGCAGTGAAGGAGTTGCCGTTGGCGGCGGCAGCGGTGAAGCTAAGATGAGCGGTGGTAGAGAAGGCGGAGCTGGAGAGATGAGCGGCGACGGAGAAGGCAGAGCTGGAGAGATGAGCGGCGGCGGCGCAGAAGGCCGAGAAATGAGTGGCGGCTGCGGAGAAGTTGGCGACAGAGGCAGAGGCGGCGGAACTGGCAAGAAAAACTTCCGGCGGAGTGATTCGTACTCCACCGGAGCGGTGTTGGGGGTGAGTGTGAGTGTGAGTGATGAGTGAAGGAAAATGTTCCACACCAACAACATAAGTAATAAACTGATGAAGATTTATTCCATTTTGAAATTAGCGCTAAGTTTTTTCAAATTTTTTGTTATATATTGTCTTAGAGGTAAGTACGAGGAAGCTTCCTATATAAAATGACAAATTCCATTTAACTCCCTTGAGGTTTTATATCTCTCTATTCACCTCTCCTCTAGTTTTAATTTTCTCATTCTCCTCCCCTCAAAGTAGTTTAGTCAATATATTTACTAAATGTTATTTATTGGACAAATAATGTATATTAGGTATATTTAGAACAAAAAAATTAAAATAACTTACGTTGAATGAGAGTTCATTTCTTGAAAACTTATTAAGTGATTATGATATTTATTATGTAAATCTAAAAAGATTGTGAATCTTTTATTAAAATTAAATAAGAAATTTTTTAGCTTATGTGTTTTATTTATTATATGTTAAACATAATGCAAGCAATATAATCAGATTTAATATAGGTTGTAAATAGGAGTAGTGAGGCAACAATAGTTATAGCCATGGGGTGCATTTTTGTTAGTGACATTAGTTTAGAGTTGTTTATAATAATTAACGTTTCAAAAGTATCGGTTCTATCGGAAACATTTTGAAAGCCTTAAAAGCATCACAACAAATAACAAGCATCAAACTAATTGTATAAAGGCTCATAACCAGTAGTTTTTGGAAACCAAATATATCAATTCTACTGATACTTTATGCTTCATATTAGGAGTAAAATGAACTTTTTGCTTTATTAAACTTAAAATTTTCTTTTTTGAATATCAAAATTTCCTTTTTAACACTAATAGGTTAAGTTCAACATAAAAAGTTTGTAGATCAACTAAGTTTATGTACAGGATCAATGTGTTCTGTTATGACTCTGGAGTAAGTTTATGTTATCCCAAGTATTACTTTGTGTATTATGTCAAACTCATTGCCTCTCAAAGTTTATGATTAATTATCTTTATTTCGAAAAGTCGAGAGACCATGTAATCTCTTCGATGAAGTTGGAACTTTGGAACTTGAGGGCGTACCTAAATTAAATGTGAATGTCACGATATATAAATTGACAAATTGAGTTTAGAATATATAGAGTATAAATTGAATAAAGAATGATAAGTAGACAAAAGAATAAGACAGAATGGTGTGAAATATTCTTTAACAGCTGAAAAAAAAAACCGATTGATCATGATCCAAAACAAATGAAGGATATAATCGTACTTAATTAGTACCAATAATTACTCTAGATTTAAGGATTTTGCTATGGTTGTAGCACCTCCCAAAAGAAATATGAATCGGCTAGCTGAATCATGAGCCAAATTAAAAGAACAATAGTAATGTGAACAAAAGGAGTCTTTTCCTGCGCAACAACTTGAGTCTCAATATCCAGAAAAGCATGATGCAATTTTCTCAAACTCCTAGCCATCTTCCTAACCACATCACTTCGTGCCTGAATCTCGACATCCACATCCATCGCCAACCGCGTCTTAGGCTTCCATTGCGACCAAAACATCTCCAAAGCCTTTTTGTCGGGATTCTTTCCCGTCAAAGTATAATACCTCATCCCTGCAATATCTCGATGCACCAACCACATTTTTTGCCTCAGGTCATTGAAACGATTCATTGTGTCGTAAAGCATCTCTCTCAGGCTGTTAACTACAGGTTCGGAGTTGGAGCTGCTTTTGACAAGTTCGAAAAGGATTTTGATACGTTCGGCTTTTTTGAGACAGGCGCAAATTGTGGCGTCCATGTTGATCCGAGTTCTTTGACAGCCTTTGCGCTGTAGAGTGTTTTGCTTTGTTCGTTGTAGGTTTGGAGTTGAGCGTTAAGAGATTCCAGGTCGCGGAGTTCGGTTCTAATGGCTTCTGCATCTTTCAGGAATCGGTCCAAGTCCGTTGTCGAGGCGACGTTGATGATGTGGGAGTGTGGTGGTGTTGGTGATTATGAGGGTAGAGCGTTCATATCTTTTTTATTTTGAAGAAAAATAGATTGAATATTCGATAAGCATGAACATGCATAAACCCATATTTATAAGCTATATATATAATTAAAAAACTATACTAGGAAGCATCATTTGTTATATCTTCTCAAATTTGGTATAACTTACCGATAATAACTTTATAATCTTTGTTGAATCTCAAATATTAGAGAAACTATATTGCAACACTAGGAAATAATAGTTAAAATGTCTTCAAAAATTTTGTCCGCATATACATATATGGTAAACATTGATTTCTTGTCTTGTAAGAAGAAAAACTTACAATTTTAAGAATGTCTATTTACTGCGCGTCATTAATTCTAGCTAGTTATTCGTAGGATTGTTTCTAATTAAGATTTTCTTAATCGCCATAGAAGCTAGAAGGAAATTTAATTTGCAATCTTTTATTAAAAACAAATTCAAAAGGAAGCCTAGCTTTGTTAATACAAGATCGATATTCCAAAAATACAAGTTCCTCTTGCAGATATTCTAAATTATATGGAAGGGTGTGAACCAAATTCATTACATGTATAGAAGGATACAACGTTTTCCTTTTTTGTTCTAATTTCCTTTCTTTTGAACGTATAACTTTAACATCTTTACAGTTTGAATGCTTCATTAACTCGATTTGGAAACTATATTTTGGATTTATCTTTAACATTATTTATGGTAAACATTGGTTTCTTGTCTTGTAAGAAGAAAAACTTGCACTTTTAGGAATGTTCATTTAATTGAACACGCGATAAGGATATATAGATTCTTGCATATTATATCCGGAATTAAGAAATAACAATTGCTACATTCACTACCCAACTCATCATCAATACAATTGGATAGGTCATCAAAAGATGGTGATCTTAATCTTAAGATTTCATATTAGAGATAGATTTAATTGGTGTTGGAATTGTATATGAATACTGGTGTAAACTTCACGTAAAGAATAAGAAATTACAAAGTCTCTTCCTTAATATCATTCTACAAACCCAAATAATAACAAAAACCAATCCATTTTGTGCTCTTCTTGTGGGCAACAACTTGAGTCTCAATATCCAAAAAAACATGATGCAATTTTCTCAAACTCATCTCCATCTCCCTAATTAACCGCATTGCTTTGTGCCCGAATCTCGACAATAAAACTATCACCAACTATGTCATGTGCTAGCGCCCAAGTCGACTCTATTTCAATCAACATTTCCAAAGCCTTCTGTCGGGATTTTCTCCCGTAAAAGTATAATACCTCGATTTCTCGATGCTCCAACCTCATTTCTTGCCTCAGGTAATTGAAACGATTCATTGTGTCGTAAATCATCTCTGTCATGATGTTAAATGTGGTTGCTCGAAGGAGGTTGGAGCTTTTGAGACATTTGAAAAGGATTTTGATACGTTAGGGATTAAGTGGTTGGATGATAATTGATATGTTTCTATATTTAAAGAATTTTACGTAGAGGGAAAAATTATTAATAATGCATTAGTTGAATAGTTCAAACTAATTGCTAGAATTAAAGAGTATCAATTAAGGAAAATAATATTACAAGGTTTAAAGAAGATGAGTTTTGTATTTCTTTACTTGATGAGAGGGGTAAAATCAGGGAACTTAAAAGAGTTGCTTTTACATTAAATTTGTGTGCTTAATTTGACAATATCGCTAGCATATATTTTAAAATTGTTACATTTTGAATGCTTTGTTAACTCGATTTTGAAACTAGATATTGAGTTTGTCCTCAACGGGAATGTGATTTTGAATTTAATGTTTATTCGTATTATTTTTTGACAGGACATTTCAGGTGCAAAACTCGATTGCGTCCATTTACTTGGAGTAATCAGGTAATAAATTAAGATTGGAGGAGGAGAAGAAGCCCCGTTGATAACGTGTTTCTCTTGTCATGATTTAATTACCATTTTCAATGTTCCCTCCTAGTCTCAGACTGACTAATTAAGACAATGTACATGATTAATGTGTTCTATACTTCTATTATAACTTTCGAGTAAGTTTATGTTATCCTAAGTGTTACATTTTGTAACTGTTGTAGAGCCCATTGCCTCTTAATGTTTATGATTAATATAATCTTCTTTATTTTGAGTAAGTTAAGAAACAATTTGATCTTTTTGATCATGAAGTTGAACTTTGGAACATGAGGCCGTAAACTAAATTGTATGAATGTCATAATTGAATTTACTCATTTAGATGCTGGATATAATTGTTAAATTGTTTGAAATAGAGTATTAATTGATCATTTTTCTTCTTTTACTAGGTTTTGATGAATTGGTGGGAACTGCGAACCGACCAAAATTATAATAATGTACGTTGAGATTTTGAAAGGATAATCTTAATTTAGAGCTCATTTCTTCTTTGAATGGTAGATAATTTGTGATGTTTATAATATACTCCAATGGTCGGCAAGACTTATAGCAACTTTGCCTCAATATGGTCTCAATTATGGTTATCATCTAAATAATCCAAGAGACCTCCAAGACATGGCCGGATATGTTTACGCCAATCACACTGCATTGAACAAATTTGATCAAAATTCTTTTTATTCTTTTTTTTCGTCTCAAATCTTTTGTACCAAAATGGTTTCACTCCGTGTATGTAAATTTATTCAATTGTAAAACAGAGATGTAAATTGTTATATTTTCACGACTCCACATCAAATTTTCGCTAAAAAATATACGTAACATAAATCTAACGAAGATAAAAGAATTGAGTCATTGACACGCCTTGATTCGTTGAATATATATGGTCAACTAGTGGCTCCAAATTTTAATCCATTAAATGTTAAAGTAAAAGGTCAAATTATAGAATTTAGAGGAGATGAAGGGGTTGGTTTCTTTTTCTTCTTGTGTGTATTGACTTGTCGACATGG
Source organism: Misopates orontium (assembly GCA_946800315.1). Taxonomy (NCBI): domain Eukaryota; kingdom Viridiplantae; phylum Streptophyta; class Magnoliopsida; order Lamiales; family Plantaginaceae; genus Misopates; species Misopates orontium. The sequence continues at coordinate 6,643,868 of OX326950.1, read as the reverse complement.
ATCCTGTTGCTAATTTATTTTGATTGGAACACGATTGAGACCACATGATAGGAAGGTGGAACCTTGAAGCAGGATAGCACAACCCTGTGTGTCGGTAGACCTACATTATTTAATAAATCTATTGATTGACTATGACACCGTCCACGTCTTATCCGCTCAGTGAATGTGGCCACGGACCACCCCATAAATCAAGGCCTGTTCTTTATACCTCTGATATTTTTCGATTATTTGACAAAGAGAAAAATTTGTAAAGCTTATTGACTTAGTGTTAAATGGACTCGTTAATACTTTTATGTTTTGTTTGCATAGGATTAAATGACAAAATTCGGATATTTTTTGTAGAAATGTTTAAACAATTGAATGCATAATTTTGGTAACGTTCGTTTAATGAGTTATAAAAGCAACACAAAAGTAAAATTTTGCTAAGCATTCAACGAATCAAAACTTTTTTTTTCCTCTTTATATCTGATCACATTGAGTATTGATGAAACTTGCCGGGTTCATGTGGGAGCATATCTTTCTTTTGACGAGTCTTCTCATTGGCCAAACTAAATCTCAACTACTCAAATCTGTGTGCATCGTGGTGTACCACTCCATTTCAATCTCTTTATTTGTGTCACTAAAGAGGAAATCTTTTATTATTCTAATTATATTTATTGCGATATTTTGTGAATGGTTCACCAAGATATTGACTATTTGTGACCAAGTTGCTATTTTTCATTATATTTACTATTATTTTATATACGTTCGTGATAATTTACACCATAGAAACAAAACCATGTTTTAGAGTAAGATTTGCTAAGTAATAGCTAACAAATTGAAATTCGTGTATCAAAGATATTTTTTCATCCGATTGAACTAATACTTACACTAGCTTTTGCAAAAGTATTACGTGGAGCATTTACTTAATAATGCCACAGTTCAAAATACTCACGTCAACTTGTAACTATGAGATTAGTTTCTCAATAATAGGAAGAATACGAATAAATGAACTTTGCCAAAATGGTCAAGAATATATCTTTTCTTGTTTCTTTTGTGATGTAGAAGGCTTAATTTGATTGGGAGTTGGTGTCACACGAATCATGAAGCCGCGTGCATTTAAGGGTCCCATCCGCGTCGACCTAATTTAAGAGCTAATTGCAAAAAACTACCCCTGTGAAAATTTCATTAATAAATGCCTCCCAAGTTTTAGAAATTAGCAAATACACCCTTACATCCTACTACACTTTATTAATCCACACACATTGAAACTGATAATAGAACTTATCTTTTCAATTAACTCATTTAATGCTTAAAATATTGACAATGTAATTCTAGTTAAACCACGGTGAAATAACAATTACCAACCAGAATAATTAGAACATGGTTTCCCAACTTCGAGAACTATCTAGTGAAATCACCTTATAAATAGTTGAGTTAGAGCCTTAATAACTACCACAACACCTTCGAGAACTATCTAGTGAAATCACCTTATAAATAGTTGAGTTAGAGCCTTAATAACCACCAAACGTTGTGTTACTTTAGTCTTTAAGTGGTTATGCCCCATTCACTCAAGTGAAGTGCAATTACATAGTCCACGAGCCGTAGGTACATGTCAGTCCTTGTTCGCCAAGTGTCCCAAAAGGCTAAAAATCACGAGCTTTCGATATATGTCAGATTTATGCCAGTCATGTGCCTCAACAACCAACTACTAAAGGTCTTTAGCGAGTAGCGTCACGTGCCTACGCAAATTACTGTGTCGACCCCACCGCTCCATTAAACCCAGTCTTTCGACGACGCTAGGTCGTCAAGGAGTATGTATTTGCTAATTCGAGAATCTCCAAAATCTCGTGACGTGGCATATTTGCAAATAAAACTTGAACATGGGGCTACTTATCAATTAAGAAATAACATAGGGATTAGATTCTTCAAAACTTACACTCCTTAAATTAATTTAATATAATACAAAGTATCCAAAAATCCAGATAACGCTACTACCCAATGACGTGTCCCCTTTACACACCCCACCCCTATAAATACCCCTTCACCATTTCTCATCTCATTCAACAACAAATCAATTCAACTCATCACAAATCCAGATCCAAAAAAATGGCAGGAATAATTCACAAGATCGAGGAGAAATTGGGCATGGGAGGAGCCAAAAAGGAGGACGAGAAGCACACCGGATCATCAGACTACAAAGGCGAGGGCCACAAGCCCGAACACAAAGAGGAGAAAAAAGGTGAACACAAAGAGGGCATAGTCGACAAAATCAAGGACAAAATCCACGGCGAAGGAGGCGAAGAACACGGCAAAGGTGAGAAGAAGGAGAAGAAGAAGAAGAACAAGGACAAGAAGGAGAAGAAAGAGGACGGAGACAGCAGCAGCAGCAGCGACAGCGATTGATCGATCATCGTCTGTTAAATGAGCTTCATCTTCCAGTTTTTAGGTATTTTATTTTAATTTTTTGTGACTCGATTTGATTGATTAGGTTTAATTTTAATTCTGATTGATTTTTGGTGGTGTTTGATTTGCAGGTGAATTGGAGTGAGTGAGCTTATATTTATGTGTGCGGGTGTTGCTGTGGTTTGTTACTGTTGTACTGTTGTTGCAAATAATAGTATGATGAAGAAAAAAAAACAAAAGTGAGAGGTGCTTTTGTTGAGCTGCTCATTTTTAGTATGTAATATGCTTTTGTAATTTGCATTAATAAAAATTTTACTACTTTTGAGTTTTATTTTATCTTGTTAATGTTGCAAACTGGGCCTTGAGTTGTATTGTTGAACTATGGAGTCCATTTAGATCTGTGTGGGCTTTTGGCCTTCACAAATTGGACATGATATAACTCTATGGGCTAACCAGCCCAATAGATGGATAGTGAGATCTTTTTCCAAGTTTTGCTTGACAGTGATCTGCAATTGGCTCTCGTTTCATGGAGAGGATAATATTTGCATTATTAATTGATAAAAAACTTCACTCGAGCAATTAAAATGGAAGAATGGCCATACCAGGTCAAGACTTAACCACTCACTAGTTCACTATTATAGAATTGACAACAGACCCAAAGCTTTAACTAGATTTATGAATATTTTTCAGTAATAACTAATAACCACTCACTTTATTTATCTTTTTTATTTTTTTAATGTGGAATATTCCACATTTCACTTTTTCCCGACAATTTATGATAAATCAGGGGTTTAAATTAAAAAAAATACCAATCTATACCATGTCTATCAAATAATCTCCAGGATCTGTCTCAGTATTACGTGTTCCAAGTTTTAAGTTACACCTGTGATAGTTGAAGTATATAAACTTAATCTAACTACTAAGAAAAATGGGAAATGTCATAATAGGAGTATATAACTTGAACAAATTACTAAGAAAAATGGAAAATATGGTCACGATCTCCTTTTCTTTTTTTTCTTTTTTTTTGTCAGATCATCTGTATGGCTGTATCTAAATTCAGTTGATAAAAGAAAAATGTCCTTGTTTTTGACAGATTGCAATGTGGAAAACGGACGTTGGCAAGTTTATTGGAGTGCCCCAAAGGACAACGTACACAGCTCTAACCATGGTGGAAATTTGATTTGGCAATTTTGACGAATGCACATAATTTACTTATGAGGCATAATACAATAGAATATTTTGATATAGCTATACTAAAATAGTTAATGCAATGTGCCTTACCAAAAAAAATAAATAATGACATGTGCCTTGTGTATCCCAGTAAGAAGTTAGAACTCGTCCCTCAGTTCTAGTCATTTTCTAAAGGAACTGGTCACTGCAGTAGACCGAGTAATTAATCACGACAAATATACAAGGCTATAACATTTTTTGTACACAATATATAAATCTTTTTACTACAATCAAATATCTATTACAAAAGAAGTAATTTAATATTTTATCATAAGTAAAAAAGAGTCACCTTGAGTTTCTGTTATCATCGAGTTTATCCACTTTACTTATTGAATGCTTTATTTATCCTAGATAAATACCAAAAGGCATCAAAACACTAAAAAAAATAGAATCTAGTTGATCTCATGTCATTAACCGGTCAATTAAAATTGAAAAGTGACCACCAGCTCAAGACTAAGATTGTGTTTCCTGATAAATTTAAGAATCGTATAATCTTCGAGACTGTCTTATTATTACGTGTTCTAAGTTTTAAGTTACACATGTGATAGTTGAAACTTGAAAGTATAGAACTTGAACAAACTGCTAAGGAAAATGGAAATGTGATCTCGATCTCAAAATGTTTCTCTGATGGCTTGTATCGCGGGATTTTTGCTAAAATGGTACCATAACTTTTCCCTCTTCCAGGGATTTTTGCTAAAATGGTACCATAACTTTTCCCTCTTGCAAAAATAGTCCATAACTTAAATTTGTCAATTGAAACTGGCGGAGCTATTTTTTTTAAAAAAAAATATTGATAATGACGCCGAAATGACGTCATGTTAAGAGTAACATGTGTGGAATTTTTGCAAAAATGGTACCATAACTTGTCCATATTGCAAGAATAGTCCCATAACTTAATTTTTTGGGATTTTGGTCCATAACTAAAAAGTAAAAACTAATTGTCAAATTAGTCTTCCGCTAATGGATATTCGATTTAGTTACCGAAAATTCGAAAACACTTTCAATGACCATACAACAAACAGTCCTACAAAACACACAATAATTGCGAAATCGTGTTAATACATTACGAAAACAAAAAATCAATTAAGTTAAATACAAAGCAATACAAATAAAATTACAACTTCAACCGAGGATAGCAACAAAGACACCAACTACGACTACAATGCCGACCCAAGTTATATAGATCAATTTTTTCAACTCCTCATTTCCCACGTTCATCTTTTACATCTTCTTATAATTTCTTCCATATTCCCGACTTAAGTAATTATTTGCCATACACGACATTAGTAGCCTTACTACTGCTCCTCATACCCCTAAAATAGCCCTGCTACGATACAAATTGTTAGTTCCTTCAAAACATTCGTCAATTTTGTGATATACATTTATAACCATTTATGTTACGTGTTGGTCACGGTGTGGAATTTGAAGTTGTCTCACTTCTATATGAAGAATTAAGGGCGTCTTGTCCTATGAAAAATTTACACGCTGTCTGCAAATTAGTGACGATTAATGGAATCGAATATTCCGTAAAGAAATGGAATTAACGGAAGACTAATTTGGCAATTAGTTTTTAGTTATGGACCAAAATCCAAGAAAATTAAGTTATGGGACTATTCTTGCAATAGGGACAAGTTATGGTACCATTTTTGGGAAAATTCCACACATGTTACTCTTAACATGACGTCATTTTGGCGTCATTATTAATATATTTTTTTTAAAAAAATAGCTCCGTTAGTTTCAATTAATGGAGGGACCAATTTTGCAATTAATTTTAGTTATGGGACCAAAAATTGCCAAATTTAAGTTACGGGACTATTTTTGCAAGAGGGAAAAGTTATGGTACCATTTTTGCAAAAATCCCCTTGTATCGCGATATCTATGATCAAAGCTTCGATTTCAATGTATAAACATTTTAGTCAGATAGATACTAGCACCGTTTTGTAATTTTTTGAAAATTTTTCAACATGTTTTGAAAATTTCATAAAAAAAATTATAATTGTCATGAAATTGAAAAATGCTTCTAGGTTTTATTTCAACAAAGTTCAATGCAGTAACATTTCGATAGTTTTGTGGAGAAATGAAAATTTTGATCCATAATTGTATCTAAATTCAGTTGAAAGACATAATTCCTAGTTATTACAGCTTACAATGTGAAAAATGGACATTTGTAAGTTGATTTGAGTGGCCAAAGGACAATGCACACAGCTGTAACAATGGTGGAAACTAGATTTGGCATTTTTTGACAAATGCATAGTTTAGTGCAATACGATTTTTTGATATTAGCTATACTAAAATGGTTGACGCAGTGCGATGACATGTGCCTTAGTGTATCCAGTTAGAAGTTAGAACTCGTCCCTCAGTTCTAGTCATTTTCTAAAGGAACTGGTCACTGCGGTAGACCAAGTAATTAAACACGACAAATATACAAGTCTATTACATTTTTTGTACACAATGTATAAATCTCATTACTACAATCACATATTTATTACAAAAAAAAAAAAAAAAAAAGAACTTCACATTCAATCATAAGCAAAAAAGAGTCACGTTCAGTTTCTGATATCATCGATTTTATTCCACTTCACTTAAAGAATGCTTAATTTATCCTAGATAAATACTAAAAGGCATCAAAACACTTCCTCTTGATGCTAATACAACATAAAAAATAGAATCTAGTTGATCTCATATGTCATATTCTCTACGTTGTTACAAGGAGAAATTGTAACATTACAATGCAATGAAAATGACCCAAATGAATAAATACCAAAACAGTCATTTTCTTCAAACATCACTCAATTCTGTACACCTCTAAATTAACCCAAGTCGGACACCAAATAGAACAAGTCCTCATTGATTTTAACACCCCCAAATGTCACTCCCTAGTTTGTGCCGGCTTCACTCTTTTCCTTTACATATATACTTCTCATCATAATTCAACAAGAAAAAAAAAAAAGTTCACACATCAGCAAATGATCTTCAAAAACAAGTGATCATTTTTGAAGAAATTAAGAACTAAGTGAAGAAAAAAATGGACAGGCTTATAAGCTTAGAGCCATCCAACATTGTGACAATCAGGATTGAGCCAGGCGAAAAATGTTGCGGCTCGATCACTCTACGCAACGTTATGTACACCATGCCTGTCGCGTTTCGCCTCCAGTCTATAAACAAAACGCGTTACAATATTTCTCCGCAATCTGGAATCATACTACCTCTCACCGCGCTCACCCTCGAGATCACTTACAATCTCCAGCCAAACTCGACTGTCCCCGACCATTTCCCGCACTGCGAAGACTCCTTCGTCTTACAAAGCGTTGTGGCCCCCGGTGCAGCGATCAAGAATCCATCATCGACCTACGATGCAGTTCCAACCGAATGGTTCACGAACAAGAGGAAACAGGTTTATTCCGACAGTGGGATCAAGGTATTCTTCGTTGGATCACCGATATTGACTAGATTGGTGAGCAGAGGATACATGGATGAGATCAGGGAAGTACTTGAAAAGAGTGATCCGAAATGGAGATCAGCTGATTCTGTTGATTCTGAAGGGAAGTCATTACTTCACTTGGCTATAGCTCAAGGAAGGCCTGATTTAGTCCAGTTGTTGCTCGAATTTGAACCGGATATTGAACCTCAGGGGCAATCAGGGTCGAGCCCGCTTGAGGCGGCTGCAGCATCAGGCGAGGCGCTGATCGTTGAGCTTCTATTGGCACACAAAGCCAGCCCTGAAAGATCAGAATATTCGAGTTGGGGTCCGATTCATTTGGCAGCAGGAAATGGTCATGTTGATGTTCTTAGGCATCTTGTACTCAAAGGCGCGAATGTGAACGCACTTACTAAAGACGGAACTACCGCCCTACACCTGGCGGTGGAAGAGCGGAGAAGGTATTGAATCACTAACTCATCTAAAAGTTTAAACTTGTATAGATAACTGATATTTATTAATTGATATATATATATTTATCAACATGCATGTCTGGTCACGTGAAGTCTAACATGTGATAGATTTTCGTAATTTGGTGAAGTTCTTGTCATGACACTTATACCATAGTGAAGTCTAACATGTGATAGATTTTCGTAATTTGGTGAGGTTCTTGTCATGACACTTATACCATATTGAATTATCGACTCATCTAAAAGTTATTTTTGTGAACATATTGACATTTATTTATTTATAATTATGTTTCATCAGGGACTGCGCTCGCCTATTGTTGGCCAACGCTGCCAGGGCCGATATCCGAAACGCAAGCTATGGCGACACCCCATTGCATGTCGCGTCGTGTTTGGGCGACGAGCAAATGGTGAAACTCTTACTCCACAAGGGAGCCAACAAAGACATAAGGAACAAAGTAGGCAAGACTGCCTACGATCTCGCGGCCGAAAACGGGCACACTAAGCTATTCGACGCCCTCCGATTGGGAGACAACCTCTGCATTGCCGCAAGAAAGGGCGAACTTCGAACCATCCTTCGACTACTCGAGAACGGCGCGTTCATCAACGGTCGCGATCAAAATGGATGGACCGCGCTACATAGGACGGCGTTCAAGGGCCGAATGGACGTTGCACGTGCGTTGATCGAGAAAGGGATCGACGTTAACGGTAGGGACGAGGAAGGGTACACGGCGTTGCATTGTGCGGTCGAGGCGGGGCAGACGGATTTAACCGAGTTGCTTGTAAAGAAAGGGGCTGATGTTGAGGCTAGGACTAACAAAGGTGTGAGTGCTTTGCAAATTGCTGAGTTGTTGCAATATTCGGGGATTGTAAGGATACTTGTACATGGAGGTGCTACAAAAGATGTTGTGTCGCAGGTTAATAGTAAAGAGAGTTTTGGTAATAACAAACAAAGAGAGATAGAGATTGGGGTGATTAAGAAGAAGGCTAATAGGAGTGTTAGAGTTCATCGGAGTAGCTTTGATCGGCCTTCTGCGTTACATGTGGTCTAGACAGAAGTGTGATGAAAATTTTTCTTATGAGATAGTAGCCAAAACCCCTAGTTATTTCTATGGCTCAATGTGGAAAAAGAAAGAAAAAAAAATTGACACATTCGTGATTTAAAAATGGTACCTCTAGCTTGTGCTAGATTACTACTAGTTACAAATTTAAGATAAAAACAAAGAGCGTATACTTTATTATTGGCTGTTGTAATTGGTTCTCTATTTAGTTCTTGTTATTTGTTTGTAATTTTTGTCTTCATTGTAATTTTATCTGTATTTTTTCGGTGTAAATACACGTTGTTAGCTTAGCTCTTGAGACCGAAAGTTTTATGACAATATCTTTTATCAAAGTCACATGATATATTATGATTTTATCGTTAAAGAAAAAATATATCACTCTCTTCTCTAACATTTACATAGTTAGTGGCTGAATCAAATGTAGGATCTGGGGAATCTGAAAATAGCCAATTATTTAAATAAAGGTAAACTACTAGAAAGAGATTATATTATTTAGATCCACTCTTCTTCCAAGATATTCAAAAAAAAAGCACGTGCATGTGATCTAAATTACCCACCTAAATATGCAGCGTAAGAATAAAATTTATGTATAGTATACACAATATAAATCCAATTCTTCTTCGACAGATTTTAACTCGACTAGAAATCAAATGAATCTTTGTGAATAATGCGTGCACACATATACACGCCTAGACATTTATGAGAACTTACTAACATACTATATAACTGTTGTTAGGTAGGCTAAGTGCCCATTTTTTCTTCTTAAGTATATTACGTAAGCTATACTTCAAGTTGCCATTTAACAATCACTAAGAAAAAATAAATTAATTAAACAACCATGCATTAATTCCTTCTAAGTCGTGGAAACCGGATCCTCGACCTCGGGCACATCGCCCCGAACGACAATTGAGGTGACAGTATTATTTTTAAACTATATTAATTCGTAACAACTCATTAATATTAAGTGTCTATGATCTCAGTTATTTATTTAATAATTGTGGAGGTAAGTATAAAATATGCGTACAGTGTGATATGAAAGTATTATATAATACACGTAGAAGAGAACTGCAACACAGCTAATTACCATCCAATGGAAAGAAAGTCCACCATTATAGCACACCACTATTTCTCCACTTTTCAACCATGACTATAGCAGCTCCTAATTATTCATTTATTTATTTATTTACATCATCATTCCCCAATTATCATTTTTATCCAGCCAATTACATCATATGTATTACTAAATTTACTAGTATATTGCATATATAATATCTCTCAAGAAGGTTGCTTGATATTCTCTAAGAAAATCCGATAGAGTCTCTTTGAAATATGGCCATAATACTTTTATCTTTTACTTACTTTTTAAAGACTATTATAAAAAATATTGGTCATTTGTTGGTGAGGAAGTAGGTAGAAATATTATAATGATATATTATGGTATTCATTTCTAAATAGTTAGTGATCCCCATCATCTTAATTGCATGAAGTCGTGTTCAATTCCGTAAACTACTTAGCTAGCTTAGTCCTAGAAGTGGGGAGCTAAACGATATATATAGTTGGTCAAAAAAATTACCTGACCAAATTTAATTAAATGAAACTGCCCCATTATATCTTGCAACGTCACTTATTGGAATTTGCCATGTCGTTGGAGACTTGGAGTAGTTCGTAAAATATGTATTTTCATAGTATTGAAAGACTTACTATAGTTTGGTAGGATGGTGACAAACCAAGCTAATTTAATTTTACATGTAAAATTCAAATCGAGATTTCACAACATGAAAAACTACTTTGCTTGATTGACTTTTCAATGTCTTTTTTTGTCAAAAAAAGAAGAAGATGAAAACAAACCCAAATTTTGCAATAGAGCAATTAATTAGGTATATATATATATATATATAGTTAATCTTTAAAGTACAGGATATTATCAGTCGCGCTCTTATTTGGTCAAGTATTATTTACATCCCATAATATTTCAATAATATAAGTAAAACATCGTGAGGTTGACAGTAATTAATATATCGAATAAGTTTACCATTCATTTGGTCAACTTTGACAAACTTGTTACACTTTTTCTAATCAAATTATGGAATACGATAGCATTGATATATTATGTTATTTATTAAGGGGAAAATCTTTGATATATATTAACATCTTTATTTGTTGTCAACACAGTCATATTTTTATCTATATTTCTAAAAAAACAACAAATTAATTTATAGAAATTAAATGATTCAATTGTATTTGTATATCTAAATTCTATAGTTTTTTATAAATGAGAAATGTATTCAAAAACCATATTCAGCAAATACACTTAAGCTTCTTTTGAATATTTTTTAATTAAACTTAAAAAATCAAGTAATATTTTAAAAAAACATATCCAAAACATGAACTTAATTTTAAATATATATTCAAAAGTACTTGTTTAGTTTTTTTTAGTTTTTCTTTGGCTGATTTTTCAAATTTTATTCAAAACTGAAAATTAAATTATATTGTTTTCTTTTTATTATAAAATTTCTATTTGCTTTAATTTTGTGAATAAACTAATCATTTCCAACTTTCAAATTTTGAAATAACAAAACAAAGTTAACTAGTGTAAACTATTTTTTCATAAAGTTACAATAAACTAATATAACAAGTGTTAAAAGTTCATTTTTATAAAAAAAAATAAAATGAATATTATCATATGTTGGCAATTCTCAAGGTTGTTCGTGTAAATTAAGCACGTCCCCTAATAGTTAGCATAATATTTCGATGACACTTCCTCTCATAATTTGAATACCCAAAAGGTACATTTGGTATGAGAGAATTGGACAAAATTGACCAAAGAAAAAAAATGCTGAACCTCTTTGATATGCTACTGCAAACTTTATGCAATATTAGTGATAATTATTAAAACATGAGGGGTGCAAATGATATATGACAAAACATAAAAAAGTGTTACAATATTACTCCTTAAAAATATATATGGTAAGTGGTAAGCATCATTAGAGCAGTTTTTGAGATTCAGAACAACAACAGGGGGATGATCCCTGTCACACCACCCACCTACTCATTCACAATTATTTAATTAAACTAAATAATTTTATACAAATTTTATACAAATCAAGGGTGTTTTTGGTATTTCATTCCAAAACTATAATGGCAAAAATGTAAGAGTGGTCCAAGTGGTGAGCCACCAATCCCACCAACCACAGCCACCAACTCTTGGTATAATTCCACCACCAATTTTTACTAAATCAAAATCACCCCAAAATCACCCGAATTAGCCCACACAATTTATAAGCGCGTGGAACCAACGCTCTGCTAACCCCTGGGCGAAGATTCGGTCCACGTGCATGATTATTTGGGTAGATATTTATATTTAGTAAGCTAAAACACAAAATGGGAAAAGAAATAACACCCGTTTTGCAAGTTAAGCGCGACAAATATCTGGTTTACTCTAAGGACGAGTTTGGTTGCCCAAATTCGTAATTGCAAATACTCAATGTGAAATTACACATGGCAAATAAGATAGATTACAGCTTTGGTTGATGTAATAAGTTACAACCCAAACAACAAAAATATTGCAATTGGTTCACACAATAGGGAAAATAATTTAGCCTAAACTTCCCCTTATACCCCTCAGATGCCACTTATGCACGGGCAATTTCGTAATGGGCAAAGCCCAGTCCCCCAATTAATTTTATACATGGGCAAAGAACCCAATTTGTAATTGGGTTTTTTCATTGCCACGTAGGATCCACGTGTAATCCCCAATTCCAAATAAGGTTAACCAATTCGGTTTGAAGCGCAATTCCTCACTCAATCTAGGCATATTTCACCAACCAAACTCGTCCTAAAGTTATAATTATAATCCAGCTGCATGCTTAAAGGACTTATGATGCACTTTCTCATATACTTTATTTTGTTACACTTTGTCTTCTATACTTTTTTTTTACCAACTTGTCTTTGTACTATAGATAATAAGCACTATACCTCATGAGTTGATGTTTCACTATTGGATTTCGATATGTGTCTGTATCTTTTGGCGTTTGATTTGGCTTCAACGGGCAAAATGCCTATTTTTCAATAGTATAGGGGACATGTTGCAAAAAAAAAAAAAAAAATAGGGGACAAAGTATAAGGGGTTTAACATTTTATCCCCTCAAAATTCATGTATTCTTTTTTTCATTGAACACTCAATAATGATGCTTAATTTTTTCTTGGGTCCAATTACTTTACGTTAGATTGAATTGGGTCAATTCATTAGCCTAAGAGTTCGTCCAACTTAAATTCGGATTAATCGACACTCCAAATACCACATGTGATATTATGTCATGATTAAATCTAGACATTTTGATGCTTATGTCAACAAGGATAAATAGTAGTTAAAGACTATTCGACGCTTAATCAGTAAAGTATGCTTACGATTAATTGTGTTTTAGATGTTTGAATCAAAGTATGCAAAGTATATGGTATTTACTCCACGATTCTCAATAGTTGATTCAGGACTGCTCCTATATGTATATGAAGATCGATTTGACAATAACTCAATTGTGATCAGTCCACTGATTTGTGCAATTGTACGTTTAATGTTCCCATGGCTCGGTCTAATCATGCCACATCAAATAAATAACAAATAGTTAATTGTTTCATGTTTTATATATTATTATAAAAACGAATCAGCTGGTTACTGAAATTGTTACCCACACAAACTTAGAAATTTGTTTTTTTTTTTTTAATTTCCTAATGTCGAAGGACAAATTCTACATTGTCGAAAAAACAAAGTTTAATAAGAGGCAGATCTAATATTTTGTCAAAGAAAGGGGGAAGATCCAGGGCTTTGGATCACACATCACAATAAAGACTACAGGTGATGTTGGGTTGGAGGGTCGGTGGTGGGACATGCAGCACGTTCCAACTTGCCACTCCATTAAAGCTCGACACCGACGTAACGTAAGATCTTGTAATAGTTTATGTTCATTCCAATTTTTATTTTTCTCTATTCCCTTCTTTTTTGTATTTTCTTTCTTGTATAAACCATACATTATACGTAAGAATGATAAATAAACGAACAATGATTTATTAATCTGGTGTAGAGCTATCAATATATTGAAGATGTTTTCTTAGATGTGAATAAATATCAAAATTTTGCTTTTTATCGGTCACAAAATTTTACAAATAGAACGGGTTGAATCGTAGAATTGTCTGAATATTCTAATTATTTATTCCGAACATCAAGTCTTACTCCATAAAATGAGCCTTATTTGCAGTAAAATGAGATTTCTCAAAAACGAGTTTGAGCGTTGGTAGTGTTTCATGTAATTCTGCATCGCTTTTTGTTGATTAATGCACTTATATAAGTCGATGGCCTCGTAGTATGTGGCATGAGTTGTTTGCAAAATTTTGTTGGGAACAAACTATAATGTGTATCACTTTTGCTGAATACTTGAGAATGGAATCATTAATTCGAATGATAATACTATTTTTGAGGGATTAAAATTCGCTAGCTAATTAAAAGTATGTGCTTAAACAATATATCTTATAAATGTTGGTCAATATATCGAAGAGATCGTTCTTAAGTCTACCGTGACTGAAAGATCCAAAAGCCGTATAACATGCATCATCACTTATATATAATACCTTAGCATTATCACTTATGATAATTTAGCATTACACGGTGAATCCTTGCATCAAATGAGAATAAATACGCTTATTTTTTCAGATAAGTGCCTTTCTCAACGAACTACAAGACATTATGACTCAAGAGGCAATGTAAGAGGTTACAATAAGATGGCCCCTACGCCGCTGATGTTCCAGTTTTCTAGTTAATTGATTGTGCTTTGTAAAGAGTAGTAGAAAATTTTAGAACAATAAATAACGATTTGTTCTCTCAAGTTTATCTCTTCTTAGGTCAATTATATTTCTTTACTTGTACCATCAAGATTCACAATATAATCTTTTATGTAATGTTACGTTCACCACATTGCCAATCCTAATGACTCTTACCATCACGACACTTTTTGAGGTCAGAATTATTACCCTCCTCAAGATTATGTTACATTTTACTAACTATTTGATTAATAATATTTGCATTTTACTCCTATGTCCAAAATAATAAAACAAGAGCTTGTATTTTGTGGTTGACAGACGATTTTACTTTTCCCTACATCTACGATTCAATAGAATCCCGGTCCACACGAATTTGAGATTTGTTAAGGGCTGAAGGCCCAGCTGCCAATTAAAAGACAAACAAGTCCAAAAAGTGTATAAAAATCAACCAAACATTCATTTTTCATTAGTATTAATGAAATAAAAAATCAATTAGGAATTGAAGCCACCGTAGGAATCAGTGTATAAGATCTTATACAGCTTAAACTAAAATAAGGACCATGTTACATACACTAAAATATAAACCTCTTGTCAATTTAATTTGGAAAATGGTGACTAATATATACAAAATTAAGCTATATTACAACTAAATGTTACTAAAATGCCATAGAAACTCGAAGAGACGAATACTCATGATATATATTGTCAGTCACTTTTGTCCTTAAGGTTACATGTTATAATGATTGGATTAGTGCGAGACAAAGTCTAAATAAATTATTGGAATTGAATCCAATATAACATAGGCCAATACATTAATTGGAAGAACCCAAATATAATAGTGGTGCAGTGGGATATATGTAGACTGTAGTACTAAGAGAAGGGCCCTTCAAGCAAAAACAAAAACCTTTGGGGGCTTGTGCAAATAAGATAAAGCCCAGGAGAGTTGTTATCAATGTTCATAGTTCAATGCAACATACAAAGTAAAACAAAAACCTTTGGGGGTTTTGTGCAAATAAGATAAAGTTCGGGAGAGTTGTTATCATTTTTCATTGTTCAATACAACATACAAATTAAGAAACAATATTATTTACATGACAAAACAAGCAACTCGTGATTTCAATTTTCAATATTATTCCAAAACAGAAAAGAGCAAATTTGTTTTTTCAAATATAAGCAACTAATCTACGAAAAATAATTTATCCAAATCTCGGTTGGTAAAACCCACCAACCCACCGCGTGATCACACGCTCCAAAAAGCGCGTCGGTTCGTATCCCCCAATCACATTTACGCTGAAATCAGCGTCAGATAAAAAAAAATGAGTAGGAAAAACTCACTGCCCCCACAAAACTGGAGTACTATCAAAAACCGCCCCTGTGTTATTTCTAATGACAAATAACCCCCTGTATTATTTTTAATAGCAAAAAGTCCTTTATAAAACTTAAAAATTAGCAAAAAAAAAAAAACCTATTGTAGTATTGTTATATCAAAACTAACAATCTTCATGCATTAAAAGTTTAAATCAAACGCTTGCTAATTCAAATTAATAACCTTTCTTATAAATTTTGGAATTTTTTTTGGAACTATTTAAGAACATAAGAAGAATAGTCTGCCGTCGTATTTTTGTTTTTATTGATCTAAAGATTAATCTTCTTCTCACCAAAATAAGAAGTAGTAAAAAAGGGGCAGTCTTCTTAGCAAGATGCTACAAATATAAGAACATTTGTAAAAATACAACTCGAGAGAAATGGTAAAAGAAACTTTTATAAAATCGAGATTGAACAACTTTATATATGAAATAAGGGCAATAAATATCAAACTTCGTTATCAATTTCAGTACGTACAATTTCTATTAGTGTTCTTTCGCTAATAAAAACAACATAGGGGGTTAGTCGACAATTAAGAAATAACACAGGGGTCCATTTGTGCAATTTACCTCCGCCAAAAAAAAGTTTGCAGATCTAACTTTTTGTGAGATCCACAGCTCATTCGCTGCTCTATAAATGAGCACATTCACTCCATTCGCTAAACTCGCGTCTCTCCTCTCTATTGCATCATCATCACTATCTGCTTTCTTCACCACCTAAAGGTACGGATTCCCGTTCACTCTCTGCTGTTGTTCTCCTTTTTCAGCCGCTCATTTTTTCTAATCTTTAATAATTGGCCAAATTCTCTCTGTTCTTTTGATTCTTTTGCGTCTCGTTGTTGAATCGATATCAGTTTTCTTCTATCGGATTGTTTAGTTTTTGTGAATTGAATTGAGTTTTTCTCACGTAGATCTATTGGTGAGTGTTGTTCGTGTTTTTGTTGATTTTAGTTTTGTTTGATGTTGAATTTTAATCGCTAAGTTTGCTGAATTGTTTGTGTTGTTGAATCGGTTAAGTTTTTTATGTGATTTTGTTGTGATTTAATAAGACGGTGTTGGATTTAGGATGCTGACGTGGAATTTAGATAGGATTGGGTGGCGGGGAGGTTGTTAGGGTCTGGATTGGATCTGGATTTGAAACTTTTGAGGTTGATGATAAAAAAAATTAGATCTGATATGAGGAGGCTAATCAGCATCTTTAAGTCGGTGAAATCTGTCTGCATTGTGTCTCACGTTCGTGTTCGGAGCATGTAAATATATTTCCGTGATTGGATCTGAAACGTTTTTACGTTTCGTGTCGGTGGATCTGAGTTGTTGATTGTTGTTCATTGCAAATCTTTAATCATTTGACACGTGATTGTTCAGTTTTTTGTGCTAATCAGTTCTGTTGGTCCTTCTCAATACACATGGTTTAAATCTAATCAAATGGATTAATTTTAGGTGTCAATGTTGGTCGTTATAAGATACCGACAGACAAAACACGTGTTTATGATGTTAATAAACTTTTGGAAACTGAGATCTCATGTACAAGTTAGATCTAGACATTGTTTGATTGTTGTACGTAAATGAATTACTGTTAAATTAATAATAAATGTAAGATCTGTGATTATGGTCCTCTTTTTTGGTGTTTTACATGTTAACTGCAATAGTTTATATATGTCTCTTCAAACATGGGCTGATTGATTGAATTTGGTATAACAGAACAATGGCATCCCACATCGTCGGATATCCCCGTATGGGCCCAAAGAGAGAGCTCAAGTTTGCTCTTGAATCTTTCTGGGATGGCAAATCCAGCGCCGAGGATTTGGAAAAGGTGGCGGTGGACCTAAGGGCATCCATCTGGAAGCAGATGTCTGATGCTGGGATCAAGTATATTCCCAGCAACACATTCTCTTACTATGACCAGGTTCTTGACACGACCGCAATGCTCGGTGCAGTTCCATCAAGATACAGCTGGACTGGTGGTGAGATTGACCGTGCCACTTACTTCTCCATGGCCAGAGGAAACGCCTCTGTTCCTGCTATGGAAATGACCAAGTGGTTTGACACCAACTAGTAAGTGACAATCAAATGTATCTGAAAGGTATTAGCTTTACCCGGATAATGTTAATTTTACTAATCATTTTGGTTTATCAATGCAGCCACTTCATTGTCCCCGAATTGGGACCTGATGTGAACTTTTCTTATGCTTCCCACAAGGCTGTGAATGAATACAAAGAAGCTAAAGCGGTATGAGCTCTGTAAATGCCTTGCTTTATTTGCTATTCAAATAGTAATTGGATTAGGCAAAGTTTTCCTGAATGATTACTTCAATCAAATTCATTGTGCTTTTTATCTTATTACTGTGTGTGTTTTACGTGTAGTTGTATAATGAATGTTATTTCGTTACTAGAAAGTTTGTTTATATTAATTCTGCCACCTGATTAAGTTCATGTTCCCTCATGCAGCTCGGTGTTGACACCGTCCCAGTACTTGTTGGCCCTGTTACATACTTGTTGCTTTCTAAACCCGCCAAGGGTGTTGAGAAAACTTTCCCCCTTCTTTCTCTTCTTGACAAAATTCTTCCAATCTACAAGTAAGAAAATGTTTTTTTTATAATATAAACCTTACGGTCTCACCTTTCAAGTCGTTGTTCCCAGTTCACCTCATCTTACATTCAAATGCTCCACTGTCTTGGCAGGGAAGTTGTTGCTGAGTTGAAGGCAGAAGGTGCCTCATGGATCCAGTTTGATGAGCCCACCCTAGTTTTGGATCTTGAGGCTGACCAATTGGAGGCATACACCAAGGCCTATGCTGAACTTGAATCATCTTTAGCTGGTGTTAATGTTGTAGTTGAGACTTACTTTGCTGATGTCCCTGCTGCTGCATTCAAAACCCTTACCTCATTGAGTGGAGTTACTGGTTTTGGTTTTGATCTGGTTCGTGGAACCAAGACCCTTGATTTGATTAAGAGTGAATTCCCAGCTGGAAAATACCTCTTTGCTGGAGTGGTTGATGGAAGGAACATCTGGGCCAATGACCTTGATGCCTCTCTCATCACCCTGCAGTCTCTTGAAGGCGTAGTCGGAAAGGGTCTGTTGGCTAACTCTAAAAATTTCAATTTGTACTTTAATGGAGGTTAATGTTTCTAATATTAATATATCCCTGCAGACAAGCTTGTTGTGTCCACCTCCTCCTCACTTCTTCACACTGCCGTTGATCTTGTAAATGAGACAAAGCTGGACTCAGAAATTAAGTCTTGGTTGGCATTTGCTGCACAAAAGGTTGTTGAAGTAAATGCTTTGGCAAAGGCATTATCTGGAGAGAAGGATGAGGTATATGTCAGAAATTTCTTTCTTTGAAATTGAGTCCAGAAGAACTCTTTTCACCTCTGAACTTGATATTATTACCATTGATTGCTGCCTACAATGTTATAAATTGACATACTTCTATGCTATCTTTTACTTTTCAGGCATTCTTCTCTGCTAATTCTGCTGCTCAGGCTTCAAGAAAATCCTCCCCAAGGGTGACTAACGAAGCTGTCCAAAAGGCTGTAAGTGATTGATCTGCAATTATTTTTTTTGAAATTTATCAGATGTCCTTGCTGATACTGTCTTGTGCTTACCAATTATAATGTTCTTATGCTCAACCAGGCTACTGCTTTGAGGGGTTCAGATCACCGTCGTGCTACAAATGTTAGCGCCAGACTTGATGCTCAACAAAAGAAGCTCAACCTTCCCATCCTCCCGACCACCACTATTGGTTCCTTCCCTCAGACCATTGAATTAAGAAGAGTTCGTCGTGAATTCAAAGCCAAGAAGTGAGTAGTTTTGGCATTCTCTTCACCTTTGTGATCTAACCATGTCTTTGTGTCCATGTACTGACAGTATAGTTCTACTTTATAGGATCACTGAGGAGGCGTACATTAAGGCCATTGAACAGGAAATCCAAAAGGTTGTCAAGCTTCAGGAAGATCTTGATATTGATGTTCTTGTTCACGGAGAGCCAGAGGTACGTCAAACGAGATGCTTCTCAAAAAACCTCAAATACGTTTATATGTTAGTTTAGATAATTGAATATTTTATTGATACTTCAAGAAATTTGTCCTAATTATATCTTCATCTTATGGGTGTCTAAAATTCCAGAGAAATGACATGGTTGAGTACTTCGGAGAGCAATTGTCAGGTTTTGCCTTCACCGCCAATGGATGGGTGCAATCTTACGGATCTCGTTGTGTGAAGCCACCAATCATCTATGGTGATGTGAGTCGCCCCAACCCAATGACTGTCTTCTGGTCATCAGCTGCCCAGAGCATGACCAAGCGCCCAATGAAGGGTATGCTTACTGGCCCCGTCACCATTCTCAACTGGTCTTTCGTGAGAAACGACCAACCCAGGTATTAAGTCAATCTTTCTCTCATTAAAGAGACTGAAAGTCTAAGGTCTCTCATTAAGTTATTATTCAAAATAACTCACTGACTTTCATGTCTTTATACACAGATTTGAAACCTGCTACCAAATTGCTTTGGCTATCAAGGATGAAGTCGAGGATCTTGAGAAGGCTGGAATTACAGTCATCCAAATCGACGAGGCTGCATTGAGAGAAGGCTTGCCTCTCAGGAAGGCTGAGCATGCTTTCTACTTGGACTGGGCCGTCCACTCCTTCAGAATCACCAATGTTGGCGTAGAGGACACCACCCAGGTCCTTTCCTTTTCTCCTTTCACTCTTATATCTTAACTGGGACATTTCCATAATTCCAGCTCTAACTTTTATTACTAACCTACAGATCCACACCCACATGTGCTACTCCAACTTCAACGACATCATCCACTCCATCATTGACATGGACGCTGATGTGATCACCATTGAGAACTCTCGATCAGATGAGAAGTTGTTGTCAGTCTTCCGTGAAGGAGTGAAGTACGGTGCTGGAATCGGGCCCGGAGTGTACGACATCCACTCCCCAAGAATACCATCAACTGAAGAGATTGCTGACAGGATCAACAAGATGCTTGCAGTCCTCGAAACCAACATCTTGTGGGTGAACCCCGACTGTGGTCTCAAGACCCGCAAGTACGGTGAAGTTAAGCCAGCCCTTGAGAACATGGTTGCTGCTGCCAAGCTTCTCCGCACCGAGCTCGCCAGTGCTAAATGATGTGCTTGATGCAACCAAGTTTTAATGAATTCTATTCTATTCTTATGTTTGTTGTTTCTTCCAAAGTTGAAAGGAATGTTATGTGGTCGATTTAATAATTTGGTAGCAAGTAGAATGCCCTCTGGGCCCTTTTGTTTTTTGTTTTACTGTTTTGGGCTTTCTTTCTCGATATATCGAAATATTGTACTTTAAGCCTTTGCTTTGCAAAAGGCCTCTAGATGTTTGAAATTGAAGAAATGATGCTTTCAGATTTTGTGGGCCGGTTTATTATTATTTTCTTTCTGATTTGCATCTCATTTCTCATGAATGGTATTTTATATAGCAAATTCTAATTTTGGACTTATAGCAGATTCTAGTTTCATGGTTTTGTAGTGGTTTTCTATAACAGAAAATTTTATACTTTGAAAACCTGTACGATCATATAAAAGTTGCAGGGTATGCTGTATTTTCAGAGGAAAATGTAATTTAGTGACTTTCATTTTCTCGTATGGGTGGAATTAAACCGAAAACAGCATAAATTTGTTACATTTAAAACCAACTTAATACAGTTGAATTAAATTTTCTTTGGATTCAAACAATTAAAGTGTTGAATTCAAAGCACTCGATGAATTCCACACTTTTAAAACATGATTTTCCACGAGCCATTGTCCTACTTAATATTTGCCTAACATAACCAACCTCTACCATCCCTATGCTACTGCCACCCACTAATTTCATATTCGCTCAGTATCCCTTAACATTTTTTTTTTCTTTTCTTTTTTGGTAGTACAGTGCATGTTTATTTAACTGTGATATATTCATTTTAGATGATTTATATGTAAAGTGTGTTTATTTAGGCGATTTAGATATAATGTCAACAATTTTTTTAATTTTTCATTGACTACCGACTATATTATTATGTGATTATGAAGGATCAATGGTGGGTCGATCATAATTATTAATAAACTTATGATAATATCATGGTAAATTAATTCAAGGTTCATGAAATTCGGAAAAAATGTAAACAAAGAAAAAATTCAAACGACAACCATAAACCAATTCGTTATAGTCTAACCAAAGTTGAACCTATGCAGGACGAATGCCTTATTTGGACCTTTAACATTAGATAGTATCATAATGGATCATAACCAACACAATTACCACAAATGTGTGTCTATGTTGCATTGATAGTCGGACACTTCAAAAATCATTGTCGTACTGTATTCAGTACTTACCCTCTGCATAACATTTCAATACTCCAATACTTACATATTTTCTATTATAAAAATATGTTTAATGAATGCTTAGGTGAATTGTGTGCCTATATTTACTAATGCATTATGGATAAAATTTTAAGTTTTATCGATTAAATTATTTATATTTATACATAATACACTTATTAATATCAAAATAAGTAGCCGTTCCATATCCATTTTTTCTTAAAACATCAAGTTGTATCAATATCTTACCACGACTACATTACCGTATTCATACAACATAAGCATCATCAATCCACCATACTCATTTCCAATGTCATGTTTCATCTCCTTAAATAAATATCATTTAATTACAATTAATTAATAACTAATAATTAATAACCTTTATAGTTTGTATGATCCATTTTGAAGAGTGGTGCAACACGTCACAACCTCATCTGACACTCACAGTCTACTTTTTCAGAAACTTACTCCAAACTCCCAAGTAAGTAATAAATAAATTCACACATTTTCCATAAAAAGCTTATAGTAAGTAAGTAAGCCCTCTTCCTCAAAAAAAGAAAAAAAAATCTCTTCAAATTCAATTTACCTGGATTCTGCAATTGATTTATTATTGTTACCAACAAACTCTGTTTTCCAATTCTTCAAAACGAGGTAGTTGAGTATTATCACACATTAATCCCAATTAAAGTTAGGTGAAATTAAATTCTGTCATTTAAAACCCTATAACAAAAACAATCCTCATTTCAACACCAAAAAAAAAAAAAAGATTAAAATTAGAGAGAGAGAGATAAAAACAATGTACAAGTGCAAGCTACAGGTGCTGGTGCAGCGGCGCGGCTGGGACTTGCCGATATACTCCACGAAGAAAGATGGGCCGGACCACATGCCCACTTTCACCGCCACGGTCAAAGTCAAGGACTACGTTTTTCAAACCCCGGCCCAGTACAAGTCCGCTAAGGAGGCCCAAAACACCGCGGCCCAAATTGCGTTCGAGAGCTTGAAACCCCCACCCACGCCGCGGCCCGTTCGACGTATCCCTGCGGTTTGTTCTCCTCCGGTTCGTACGCCGCCGCCGCCGGTGAATTCATCTCCGCCAGCGTCGCCGGAGCCGTCCTCGCTGCCTATTCCTCCTCCTGGTAAATTAGATTTTTGTGTATTTTCGTGTGTGTGTGTGTGAGAATATTTTTATGGTTTGATTTAGGTTTTTGTTATTTTGGTTGTACTCTGTGTTGTGAGGGTTGTACTTATCTGACATGTTTAAATTTTTGTTATGTACACAATTTGCTTATTTTAGCTGCTCAGTTTTTAGTATACTGAAGACTTTGCTCAATATTAGTTATTTGAATCCAAAGTGATTCAAGCAAATGCAATGTAAGATTAAATTTTTTTAAGAGTAGTTTAATTTCAAAATTTTAAAATTAGTTTATGTGATAAATTCTTATAAAATAGTTATTTTAGGAAATAAAAC
Organism: Misopates orontium; assembly: GCA_946800315.1. Classification (NCBI taxonomy): domain Eukaryota; kingdom Viridiplantae; phylum Streptophyta; class Magnoliopsida; order Lamiales; family Plantaginaceae; genus Misopates; species Misopates orontium. The sequence goes on along the minus strand of OX326950.1, from coordinate 6,620,331 downwards.
AAAAAATTAACTTTATTCTCATGTAATGACAAAAGTTATTTTATTCTTGGAAAATTATTTCACCACCTATGAGCATCATTTTATGTTTTATACTTAGGATTCATATCTCTGTGTGTGTGTGTTCTTGTGTGTTTGTATATACAAATATGTTAGATTGCATCTGTGTTCTCTGAGGAACCCAGTAATAGGAGAAAGAATTGTATGGTTGTCCGGCCCACCCGCGCAGCGCCTGGAATTGTGTGATTATTCAGAGAGCGAATGAATTACGTCAATTTGGATATAGTTAACATTGACGAGTTTGCATAAGTTGATGGTTTAATAGGAGGGTTGTTTTATGTAGCTATTAATGTGATTGATGCTTCATATCTAGTGCAGATTGTTATCATACTTAGATAAATCTTGAAAAACACGTGTTAAAATGTAGGAAAGATTGATAAATAACGATGTAATGAGTTGAGAAATAGAGAACTGAAGTTGACATTTGCATGACATTGTCCACCATTTTGGATATCAAAACTTCGATGATTGCAGGACTTTTGGCCAAGAAGGATGATACCAACAAGGAGGTACCTCAGCAAAATGTTGAAGATACACAAGCTTCGATGGTCTACAGAACATCAATAGGTTCCTATGATAAGAGTTATAAAGGTCTGAGGAACATTTCCCTCGAGTATTTTTACTTTTGTTATCTTCTTAGAAGTATTTTAATATTCGCAAGAAAAAAAGAAAGTATTTTAATGACCTTTCAAAAAGACGTTTCTTCTGCATCCTTTTTGCTTAGCAAGTTTGTTTGGTTGCTTAGTGTTTGTAAATTATTTTTTAGCAGTCCTCTCTTTATGAAAAATGTCTGTCATTTTGGCACAATCATAATACGGAACGTGTATCATAGTACTAAATTGTTTACGTTTGATTATCAAATATAGTTTATTCACAGGTCAGGAAACTGAGCTGGGAGTTACCAAGTTGTGATTGGAGATAAAAATCTAGAACCCAGACTTGTAAACATGCCAATAAGTGCTGATATCTAATACCAAGATTTAGAGTAATATGTGCAATTGCCAAATTAAATGTCATACTTAAGACTTTACAAGATGCTGATAAGATTACCAACTAATCACTATCTAAATAGCTTGATTATGAAAACACAAGAAGTTTGTGTCTTACGTCAAGTGGTTCCAGATTTAGCAAGATCAGTTAAAACAAATTGCGTTGCTTGGAAGTCCAAGGATTGTTGATATTTTCATCTCTAACCATTCATCTTTATGGAATATATTAGCTTTATACTATTTTAGCTTAAATAAGAATCTAATGGAGGCTACTGCTCTCGATATAGTTTTACCTTGTTGAACTAATTCCTGCTTTTTTTTTTCCTTCAATTTTTCAAGTAAAAATTTGTTATCAACAAAGATGCATGAAATATGTGGCATGCAAAGTTTTGAACTGGAGAACTAAAGTGCTGTTTGTGGCAATAGAGTGGAATGGATCACAATGATTATTATGCTGTACCCTTGAGAATGGCCACTTCACTTCCTTTGTTAGAAGTGTTTGGATTGATAAAAATGACCTCTTTTAACCTCCTTTCAAAATTTTCTTGTTAGAAGCTAATTCCAATTTGTTGGAGGGGAGCATGGTATCAGGACAGGATTTTACAAGTAATGATAATACTCGTACGTATTGAAATACTATATTTCCTTATCTATCTATATCTGTATTTTTAGTACCATGCATAGGAAGCCAATTGTCTTGACCGTGTAATGTTGTCTCGTTAATCCTACACGTGCATCAGCGGAGTAATGTCTTATATACCGGGAAATATTCGAGTAATAAAAAGTAACTATTTGATACTTCCTACCTCAACTCTTAGCCGCAAACTCTATTGACCAAAATACTGTACATGCGAACTTAATGGGAGTGCTCACTTGGTTAACCATTCATGTTTATTACTTAAAATTAGTGCCAGAAAACAAATTTTGACTTGTGTTACTCCTAATCTTGAATGGTTTTAGCTTCGGTGTTGTTTTTTATTACTTCGAACGACAAATGTTCCTTCCTATGGAACTTCCATGTTAGAAGTCTCTTCTCACTGTTGCTGCATGTTCTTTAAATGTGATTGAAATTCATAGATATTCATAATAATAGTCTAATAGATATAGATGACATTATTAGAGAATACACTTAAAAAAATGATCAAAATCGTTACCCATATTATATAAATTGGTTCAACGACACTACCTCTATCGGAGTTCTTGTTTAAGACCTTGTGGTATTACTTAGATTCTACGTATAACATCTTTTGACTACTTTTGTCTTGTTCTTGAATTGATCATATAATAACATCATTGGTCAATAAGTTGGTTCTCCCTCGTAAAAGTTTATTGAATTTGTTCTATATATTCTTCCTGTGCATGACATACATAATGTGATGGATAAGGAGATTTAGTCATTCTTTTAGCAATGTAGAAATCTCTGTGAAGTCCTAGGACTCGTTTGCTTACTACTATTAGGTCCTGTATCCTGAAAATACACTGGGCTACTCAACGTCCATTTTACTTTGGTTACTCTGTTTATTTCCAGGGTCATCCCAGATTATATCTGGCTGCCCCGGGTTTCATCCGGAAGTTTTGTAGGGGGTTGACCTCAGTTTCATAATCTCCTTTGAACAGTAACATTTTAAGTGATGGGAAAATTATGGGCGTGTCCTCTTCAAGTGATGGAAGCACCAAAATTACCCCTAACTTTACTGTCCCACCAACGTATCCCCATTTGACAAAATATCTCCCCCCAAATTCTAAATCCTATTTTCTTTGCAAATCTACGAAATACCACGTCTGCCGCGACAAAGGATCAGGGCCAAGGTAGTAATCTTAATTTTTGTTGCTATATTACGTAGCATCACACTTCGCTCCTGATATTGTATTCAAATAGTGAGCCTCGCTACATTACATCCTTCTTTTACTTATACCTCCCTTAACGAAGCAACCCTTAAGAATTTGTATGGAAATTGTACGTCTGAGTGGTTATGGCTTCCCTGCGCGAGTTCCTCGGGGTGTAGAGTTTGTATCCAACACCGGAAAACCGATGTGTGAACTGTGATATTTAGCTGATTCGTGTGCGTCACAGAAAAGTGGCAAATTGGGCTGCTTTTGATGAACACAAAGATTGAGAAGTGAAGTTAGGATTTTGAGCAGGGACTATTTAGCAATTTATTAGATTTGGTAGAATAATAGTTGGGAAAAAGGAAGCTGACGTAATTAATGTAGTAATCCAGGAGATACCCTCGAGATATAAAATAGGATGCAGACCTAATTTTGTCCCCCCGGCCGCCAATCTCGAAAATAGTCCAGTCTCGGGATGAAACCGACTTACTCTCACCAGAGTAATCAAACGAGCCCCTACTTTATGTGTTCACTTTCATGCTAACAGATTTGGTGCTTTGCATAGTAATTTTCAAAATATTGTGTTATCAATTCATTTTTTTCTTACCTTTTGCAGATACTTTGCACATGTACAAAAACCGGCTGCAGCAACATGCTCAGAAAAAAGATCTTGGCTTCCCTGTGTATACTTGTGAAGCTGAAGGCCCACCTCATGCTCGTCGATTCAGGGCTAGTGTTTCTGTTGATGGGAAATCCTATGAAGCATTCGAACTTTTTACCACACTTAAGGATGCTGAGCAAGCAGCTGCCAAAGTTGCTTGTGAGGCTTTATCAATAGATGCCATTGAAGAGGTTAGTTTTCCAAATTACTTGATTTTAGTATCATTAATTAACATTCCTGTTGGTTGACTAACATATGCACAAACTTGGAAATTACCTCAGGGTGGAGGTTTATACAAAAATCTTTTGCAAGAATTTTCCCAGAGAAAAGGCCTTCGATGTCCTAAATATGAGACAACCAGCTTTGGGTTATCTCACATGCCTTCATTTGTGTCTACTGTGGTGATAGGAACCGATGCTTTTCGAGGGGCTGAAGCCAGATCCAAGAAGCAGGCTGAGATGAATGCTGCTAAAGTTGCTTATTGTGCTCTTATCGGGAGTAAGAAACTATGACTTTATTGGTTCTTAGTTTGTTATAGTTTATCTGTGTGGCTGTTTTTATTTGTTTTGTAGATTGATGCATGATATAGTAATATTATTGGCTTATGTATCTGAAGCATACTTGTTAATCTCTTATGCTTCCAGTACGGCAGTAATATGGTCGTACTTCTACAATTTAAGGTCTCGAGATCACTAATAGATTTAACAATTTTGTCATGACTTATTCTGGACTTTGTTGGTGTTTTAGATATTTTCCCCATTAAGAGTCTGAATTAGTAGCATTTGAGTTCATCAAACCTGGTATAATATGATGGATTATGATAATTTAGGATCATTTCATGTGTCATTGCTTTTAGACTGAAGATAAGGCTTTTTAGAATATTGCTGTGAAATTTTACACTAGGATACTTTCTTGGTAAAAATGATTGCTGGGTTGTCAGTGAGAAAAAAAAAAACATAAGGAACTTATAAAGGAGATTTCTTAACCCCTTCTTTGTTGTGTCAGTAGGTCTTCAACAAGAGATGCAACCTAGCAAACTAGTAACATGAGGCACTTAATTTCAGCTGCAAAATTTTGTGTTTATGTATTAGCAATCATCTGGGTTATTGCTTGATTGCCTTTTCAAGAGTGTATTAGACCAGCTTGTTACTTCCATCACCAAGATAATATTAGTTTCTTTTATGAATTCAGTTACAGATGAATTGGCTGATACAAAATCCTCAAGGGTGTCATCTATCAAAGGAAGTGCTGTTTCAGATAATTTTACACAGATTATCCAGCCCACTTCTGTGATTGAACAGCCCCAAGATGTAAAAATTGAAGACGATTCCATCAAAGACCATGAAGGTAATTCCGATAAGTACTTTCTTTTAGTTTTTCTTATAGGTCTCACAATACTTTTACTGATGTGCGCTCAAGAAAAATGTAAAGAGATGCTCTTTCTGCATATAGATTATTGTTAGGGTGCTCTGTTCATCTGTTAGAGTAGAATGTTTGGCCAAGTTATCCAAGATGCTATTCTTATGGAAGTCGTTATTTGCTTACTAGAAGTTACTTTTTCGTGAAGCTTGAGGATTATCAGCTTATTACTATCAAGATTACAAAATTTGATCACTTAATTTTCTCCTAGAAGAGAGTCCAAGGAGGATATTTAGGTGTCAGGTAAAAGTGCTCACACCAAAGACCAGGCCCGGAAGATTTTCCTTTTTTATATTACTTTTCGTGGTTGAAGATTTCATATATTTTCGTGAATGCAAATTTAGCAATAAATGCTTTTTTAATCACATACAATTTCAGCTTTACTTGGGGTTGACATCAGCCACTTCCGATTCTCCTTTTTTCTCTGTGTGCTTTGAATAAATTTTTGTTCGGCCCATTTTCCCCTGATATTCATCGCTTCGATGATAGGTAGCAAATAAATACATAATAGGTATTAACCTTAGTGAATCAAAAGACTAGAACACCCCTATCTCACCACAATATTACTTCCAACCTGTATAATTTTTTTCCAGACGCTATCCTATACATGTATAAGATTTATAGAGCGGAGTCTGCATGTTACTTGAGTTTATTATCTTCCAATGACTTTATGATATAGTTGGACAAAGTGTTTTCAATTACAAGAATATCATTCACACTATTTCAACATTGTCACTATGTTCTGCAGAAGGCCAAACCAAGTTTTCACCTGATAACATGACTGTGGATACTAGTCCACCAGTTCCCTTACACCGCAAGTCCTCAACTTACAATCTCTCTCCTGTTTCTTCCCCGTTGAAGCATTCTGACATGGCTGTTTCAAACATTGCTGTTGCTGAGCAACTTGTTGAAAATCAGGACTTGGCTCGTTATAAGATTATGGTGTTTCCGCGCAATTCAAGATTGCCAGTTCCTGAGGGCGCCACTGTTTTGCCAATTAGTGATGCGCAGTGGGTCGCTTATAGAGTGGAACTACACCAAGAACCAACTGCCTAAATACATTTCTGAATCTTATTCTGTTACCGTCTTGAGGACTGTGCTGTCTATTGTTCTATGGTGCTGTTAATCTTAATATACAGATCCCGGCAACAATGGCATATATATATAAATACAGGAAGTCATGGAGTCAAAATTATACTGCCGTTTCCTAGCGTGTCAATCAGTATTTACCTTAATATGGCCCAAGTTAAAAAGACTGAAAAACAATGTTTCAATACTTTTAACATTTGTTGGATTGTTCTAGTTTGCTTTGTGAAAGAAAATTGTCTTAAATGCCGCTTGAATTCTTAATTACCTTCAAAATATTCTCCGAGTTCAAAGGGTGTTTTTTTGGATAGATGAGTTCAAAGAGGTTGAAAAGCGTTATTTCAATGCTTTTAGCACTTAATGGATTGTTTTTGTTTGCTTTCTGTCTGGTTAATAGAAAGAAAACCGACTTGTGCAATAGCTCAAGGTTTGGATTTCGATGTAAGTTTCTGTTCGCTAAATATAAAATATGTTTGGCGATGGATTAAGGTTTTGATTTCAATGTATTTCGATCTACTAAAATTTGATAATATCATGCAATGTATTGTTAACTTTCCTATAAATTTCGGAAAATTGGAAAATTTGTAGCTTCAATGTACGTCTGATTTTTTCATTGTGAATCAATAGCATGCATAATGGCTATCTACTGGTCACCTGCCTTTGATCACCTTTGCTTGAAATGATTCTAATTCACCCGGTTACTCAGATGTAACGAGTTACCAGAAAACCTGCTTCCAGTATTTGACTATTCATCCATAATAATGAAAAAGCCTGAAATTCAAAGTAAAACACTGCATTTGTGAAGTAATTTATAGACTAACCCTTAGGAATCTATTACGCTCAAGGCGTAAATGAATGTAACATAATCTTGTCTAATGCACCCGAGTAAACTTATTTTTACCTCAGTAATTTTGACGTGTTAACAAAACTTTCACACTTGTGCGCGCAAAGACAGAGATGGGGTGAAATAACAGTAGAGTATCAAGTCTCAAAACAAAGTAGAAACCAGATTGATTAAATTGAGTATTTGGAGATCTTAGGCACTTCTAGAAATGCGATTGTATGTGTGTATACTAGTTCCTAAAAAATTCTACAGACCTTGAAACTCTTCGATAACCAGAAACTTTCTCTTAACAAAATTTCCTGACAAGTTAACTTAAGCCTACAAAATTTGTGCTGGAACAAAGAGCTGATCACAATCCAAAACCAGCCGATTCACAGTACGACACCGTCGACATTGTTGAGTGCTTTCCTTGCAATCTTGAACTTAACTCCAAGGGCATTTTGACTAGTCACAACATACTTCCTGATGAAGAACTCAACGCCACTCCGAAGAGCTTCATACTCGGGCGTGATGGCTAAACGAGTAAAGATATTCCACAGAAGCTTATCAGGGAACTCGAATATAGCTTCAAATAGCATCCGGAAATGCATAATCCTTTTCGAGGTTAGCTGCGACGGGTCATTGAAGTCAACCGCCTTTAAAACTGCTAGTGAGAGACTGAAAGATGCAACCATTTCTGCTGTAAATTTTGATAAGTGCATCGATTTCACCAATGGCATCGACTCCAGGTCCTTGAAATGATCCCATAAACAGTACTGCAAACAAAAACATTTTTTTGTAGAAGAAGCTTGAAGGAAATAGACTTGCTGTTGTACAATATATGTATATGGCGAGGAGAATAATGCAAAAATCTACGATATACACACGCAGCAATGGGATTACAGTGATGCGCAATAGAGAAACATGCTGAATCTCACCAAAAGGGAGAAGAACTGGTACCTGCAAAGTGAATTTGTGGTTTTTGTCATAACTGCATAATTTAGACGCAAGTACGCAATAATACTTGTTAAATACTTTCTCCTGTAGACAGCAGTCCACCAGTACCCGCATGATCTCTCGATCCTAAGCAAAAAACGCAGAAATATAAGTTGACATAATAATAATTACAAATGATAATTTGTTACAAATAGATACATACCTGCTTCCCTTGCAAGTCTAGTCTCAGAAGCTTCTCAAAAGCATCAACATAGTCCTCCCCGCTCATAATTACACAAAATATTGCCCTTCTTGCATCTGTATTCATCCTCTGTGCCGCAGCAAGCTGTAGCATCTTCTTGGTTTCAGGTATCTCCTTATCAATTGTTCCAGCAACATCTTCGACATTCTCTGTAGTTGAAGCCAAATCCCCGGACAACCACCATTGGCCTTTTTTGTGAGGATCAAGAAGCTTGCCCCATTTTAGCCCTCGTATTAATATATCGACAACTCTTAACTGCAATAATAATAAATTGTGGTCTAAAGAAATGTTGATATTTAAGGAGACTGCAAACTCACACACTGAAAAAGGACACAAATATCATTTTGAATTAGTCTAATTAAAGCTCCAGGAGAGGTAAAGAGGAAATATCTTCAATAACATTCCTTAGCTGAACTGGACACTTTCAAGCTGAAGATCTTCAACGAGGGGTAAGATCAATGCACAGGCAAGCTCAGATCAGAAACAAAAAAAAAAAGGATATAAAATCATGGATTCATGATATATATCCTAGGAGACCGAACAAGACTACATGTACAAAAATAAAAGGAAGCATATCGCGACGAGGTGCTTGAAATGGACAACTTGTCATGGTGACATAACTAACAGGGTTTACATGGTTTGGTGCAGATTTATCCCCCTCTAAGTGGTGTTAAGTTATTTACACAATAAGATCACTAATGGCAAGAAGTGTTTATGTGCTTTAATTAACACATGAACTAAGTAAGGTGGGTCTTGCTATAAAAAGACACTTCACTCATGTGCAGCTTGAGACGGTGGGAATGTAAATCACTTCTGGCCATTATTTTATATACTGAATGAGAAAACAAAAATGAGCGAAGGAGAGATAGTAATATTAAAGATAAAAATAAAAGTAATACTTTCTGTAACCACTTCTTTATCCGGGTGTTCTGTGGAGTATCTTCTGCAGATCTCTTTCTATTGTTCTTTATATCGAATATGGTTTCAAGCATAAACTCCATCTGCAGAATATGGAGGAAGTCAATGGAAGAGGTAACAAATTAAGTAAGCCAGTCATATTTCGAAAGAGCATACTAACTCTTTTGCTGTTCGTATTTGACTGCCCATTTCCAGAAGAAGCCTTCAATTCATTTACCCTACTCTGTACACTTGAAATGAAGTTTTTCATTCCAACGGGATCATCCCCTCGTAGTTTCATCCCACAACCTGCAAAAATCAAATGTCAGACAGTTCACAGAGCAGCGAGCCGTAAAAGCTGAGACAAAATCATCATATTGAAGCAAGCATAACAGAAGGCTTGGCTTAAAAAGAATTCGATGACATATGATGCACAAACAAATGTTGGAGGATTTATGCACTTGAAGACAAATAGAAGGGATGAACCGAGTATATTTTCCAAAAAAAAGAAAAGAAAAAAGACAAATTAAAACAGTTGATTTCTTTAATCTTGTGAACTTGAGCTTCACATCAACGTCAGTGAATCCGGAATTAAAACACTATAGATAAGGCCGTTTACAATTACATAAGTGTAGTTTGGCATGTTAACCAAGGACAATTCAATTAGATTGATTTCTACAATCATGTTTTCGAGAAGTCTGAATAATTTCAATGAAGTTAAGGTAGATAAACAGCATATAAACTTGTGGTAGAAACAATATTCTGATACACGAAAATAAATGCTAAAATTCATACAATTATAGGAATTAGCATATCAACCCCGAGGCAAGAAAATATGTTCCTTATGGTTCAGACAATCAGGAAAACTTTAAAATAAATAACTAGTGTAAAATTAGAATATCAAGTAAATGTGTTATCTTTCAGCTACACACTTTTGAAAGCAGGTTGCGCCCCATGAAGGCCAGGAGGCATGGGGGTACGAGTAAGGTTACAATGATAAGGGAAATAACATATAGTTTAAAAATTGCACAATCAAATATCCATTCTTAGCAAGTCCAGTATAACTTTTGAGAGGAGAGATGGTGTTCATTCATCCTATTTAAAAAAGGATTATTAATTTACATTTTAAGTCTTAAATCTTCAATCACAATATCAAACTAAAAAAAGAAAGCAACTTACACTGCAGAACTGTCAAGACCGTAGAGACGTCAACCTCTGTTAACCTCGTGCTGAGCACTATCAGGAAGTCATACAGTAGCTCACTGGGAATAATTAGAAAAGGCACTTATCAAATACAAATACAAGCATAAGAAAACAATACAGTGAAGGGGAAAAGGTATACAAATGTCAAACAGTTTATCAATCACTAAATTGTGAATCACATAAACGGAACATCAAGCTGTATATCAACCCAATGGTTATCAATTGAGAGGTATCCCTCATAACTAGGGACGCAACCCGGCACCTTCTACATAATCAGGCTCGCCCGATATAAATCCTTTCATAGGGAATAGTAAATGGGTTTTTCTCCATGACATTAAATCCTTGTGAAAACACAAGGCAAATGATGGTTTTGCAATCTACCTTAACATTAAGTTAATACAGGTGTTCCTCTTCATAGGTGTTCCTCTTCTCCCTAAGTAAGGAACTATAGGTAGCGATAGAGGGCTTCCTTAAATTGTTGACATCAAATGCTAAGCAAAGCTATTGATACTTTTCCTCCACATTGAGGTAAAGAACTAAAGCATCCGCAAAATATAAATGGTTATTATGAAATGAATTACAAAGAAAAAAGAAACAAATACTCAGTTATTCTACCGACAACATGCATCTTATAAAATGCATATATTCAAGGAAGTCAAATTCAATTCCTATGAAACAGTGAAAATGCGTGATAAGATGGATTTACACGCGATGGAGATTATTCAATCTAAATTCAACCACAAGGAGAAAGATGGGCAATCTGCTGACAAATTGAATAGAAAGGAACTTCATATCTAATTATCTATAACGACTCTGGTACAGAAGTATGTCAGACAAAGTGTCTGCTTAAGAGTAACCTACTTTCTAAACTAATGGCAGATATATTAGTCTTTTAGGCCACCAGGACTGCTGTCATTAATAAAAAACGCCAATTCATGGGGGAAAAGGGGATGATGAACCAGGAAATTGGATAAAAAATAGATTCAGAACTCATCCTCGCCGGGCAATGCAAGCTTAGTTGCTGGTACATATATGAAGAGACAAATCAGAAGTTTATCTGAGCTTGGTAATTCACCTTGAACAAACTCCAAAAATGTATAAATATGAAAGTAGAAGAGTCAGATTCCGCAAAGAGAGATTGTCTTCTTTCAAATACTCTTCCTGCATATAGAAAAACAACGAAGAAATTACCTCCAGGAAAAGGCTTACAAATACATGTGGCAAAAAAACCCAAACATTCCACTGACAGAAAAGTTGAGGGTCGAGGGAGATTTCTCCTTTAAACTGGATAAGTGTACAGAACCCTCCCAAATGTTCGACTACTGATATCAGCCTACCTTCAAAGTCTGGTTTTATCAAGGTTAAGAGAGGTGGATGCAATAACCAAAGTTTAGGGGAGACGAAGGAATTATCAAAGGTCAGAAAGGAAGATACAACCATCATATGTACATTGGATTATATCCTACAGAAAATGACGTAAAATTTGTGTAAAATCAAGCACCTCAAAACATTTTGCGAGGCGTGCTAGAAGTTTGGCACCAAAGTCAATCCCAACCAGGCAGGCCATGCCAGCAACAAAGGCCCCAAAAATAGCAGCATACCTGCCATAGTCATTAAAATTTGATGTGATTAATAATGAAATGAAGTACGAAATCCAGAAAAAAAAAAAAAAAAAAAAAAAAAAAAAAAAAAAACAGCAACATTAATCTGATGAATCAATTTCATCTCAGCTTAGAAAATTAACAACATTAGACACAACTGCAGCAGTAACAGGTAAAACGTAAAAGGATCACAGGAGTACCAGGAGATAAAAGGTCTTTAGATTTTAAAAAGTAAATGTTGATGCCGTTCTATTATAGCTCATAACCTTAGTACTTACATCTTTGCAGTCTGCTTACAAAACCTGCTACTATTAGTCGACTGTGTAAATTTAGAAAGTTATTGCTACAGAAACAAATTGCTAGCAACTCCTAAACCATCATTATCCTGGAGTAGCATAAATTCATGTAGAGTATCCAAATGAAACCAACAATATAAGGGAACCAGCTAGCCACTGGAAATTTAGCTTAGAGCCGTAAGTTGAATATTAGGTATCAATATGTCTCTGAATAGACTTCACAACTTCCACAACACAAAAGTATGCTCTCTTTTTTTTCACAGCCTTCTCGACAACATGTAAGTTCAGTGTGGCATTTGGATGAGAGACTCATACTAGCCTTTGATGGGGGAATGAGTACAAACATTTCATTCTTGTCGTGGCCATAATTAGGAACATTTGCTTAAACTTTTTAACATATTGCGGAGTTCACAGGATTTTCCATTCCGAAACTTTAGTGTAATTATAACTGATAACAAGACTATGAAGATACAACCAAAAAAAGAGAGCATATTCAAAGTGTTACGATTCCCCTTTAACTGGATAAAAGTGAATAAAACAAAAGCTAAGGAGCAAATAAGATAAAGAAATATACTTAACTGTTCACTTCCACGAGGACCTCCAGAACAAGAAGCTACAACCTCCTCAATGATTATCTGAGAACCAATACCGCGGCCAACAGACTGTATATGCAGGAAAGAAGGAGCAGAAAGCAAAGCAGCCATTCGTCAACGAGAAGAAGAAAAAGAAAACTATGAATTTAAACGAAGTTGCAGAAGTTAAATGGCATGCCTAGTCTGATGAAAATATCTAGCCCAACTCTTGCATTCATTGTGCATCACAAGAAGATTCCAAATAAACAGGTCAAAGCTACAGAACTAATTGGAGCCAACAAAGATTGCCTCAAATATATCACTATTATTGGTTAACCTGTAATTTGGACGTCTCAAATAAAGCTGCGTTGACCTATAAATTCAAATGACTTGCCGAAAACAAAATAATGTAATCTTCTATGGGTGCGTCTTATAGGGGTCCAAGAGGAGTTTGTTACTTTTGTAAATCTTATACTACGTTTTTCTTAAGTATTGTGCAAAGTGAGTAGGACCATGATAAATGTTAGATATTGTCTCTTCATCCTTATAAGGAAAATCAATATAACTCCAAGACGAAAGGATAATTTTACATAACCTATAACTCCTTTCCAAGTCTATATTTACCTTTAGTCCTCCACATTTGCATTTAAACTCTATTATTGCAAAAAAAAAAAAAAAAAAAAAAAAAAAAACTCAAAAGCCACAGTGTTCAAAGAAAAGGCCCATTGAGTATTGTTGATTTGGCTACAAACAACTTTCACTTTTATGGTTACTCAGGATCCTCAAATCATATAATCATACCAGCCTTATACATGACCAACTAATCTCATATTTTGGTTGAAACAAACACTCTGGTTAACTCTATCTTGGTGGTCAGCCAAATTCTACTTTTACAAAAAGAAATGCTTATGATTATCTTTATACATATATCTGTAAAACCTACGGTCTATGGCTGGCCATAAGCAACTATCCGTTGAGTCATTGACAATTCATAACAAAGTGTCCTCATCATGCAACTCACTCCTAGAACTCATATCAAACTTACTTGCAAATTAGATACAATGATATGAAAAATAAGTGACTCACTTGAGACAGTGCAGAAACTTCACTCGTGATTGATTCCACGTTAGTCTCAGAAAGCCTATTTAGAAGTCCTGACGAGAAACAAATCAATCCAGTACGGACCGAGAAATTTAAAAATCAGCAGAACTGAGATAAATGCATACCTCGCACTCGTTTGCGCATTTGAGCATGTTGTTCTGATTCATCTCCAACAGAAGATCTAAGATGAGGAGCAACATACTTTGCAGCAGGTGCCTTTATAGGAAGCTTTTCGACTAAAACTTCAGCGGGAGAGGTTTCTAAGGGTTCAGATGCTTCGGCATCTGAGTTTATTCCTTGCTCAACTTGATCATGTTCCGATTGGTAAGGACTTTTAAGTTTCCTATTAGATACTTTATTAGTGATGTTTTTCCTTGGATAATCTTCAGGATTTTGTGTCCTTTTGGCATCTATGGAATCAAGTACTGAGGGAATTCCATCGAGCAACATATCCATGCCATCAACTTCTCCCCGTAACTTTCCCTCATTCACCTTAAGTTTCTTTCTGTATTTTCTTTCCAATGCCAAATCTGCTTCATCCAAGTTATTACCACCCTGAATGTCGCTTTCAAGATATTCTTCAAACTTTGATTTCTTTCTTTTACGCTTACTTGAATCCTCTGGTAAGAAGGTCTCCTCCTCAGAACTTGCTACTGGTGAATCAGAATCAACATACTCTTCATCAGTTGAGATTTCATCATCTAATTCATCAGAGCCATCAGCTGATTCTTCCTCTTCTGAATCTTCCTTCAGAAAGCTGTTTTTTTCATTTCGCCCATAAAAAGCACCGTATTCATCAGTTTTTGGTACTTGTGCACTTTCCCCATGATGGTCAAGAAATGAAGGAATTCCTTCAAGCAACACGTCAATATCATCATTTGCTGCAGTCAATCTACCATTTTTCACCTTAAGTTTCTTTGCAAGTCTTCTCTCCAACCTCAAATCTTCATTGGCTGATAACACCTTACCCTCCAATTCCATATTCAAAAACTTACTGAAGTTGCTCACCGAACTTTTACTTGAAGCTTTTTCACCTTTTAACTTCTTTACTTTATTTCCGGTCTTTAGTGTTTTACGGTTTTCCTCAGTTTTCAAATCCTTAGCTTTAACTTGGAGTTTCTCCACCGGAGGTTGTTCCATCCTATCGTTCTTCGCCTCAGGCTTGGATTTTTTCTTCAATTTCGAGGATTGCTGTAATAATAGAATCGAAATTGACTCAACCTAATCGATGCATAAGCATATAAAAACTATCATAACTATAAAGCCAAAGTATTACTTGATGGTTGACCCAAGAATCAAATTTCTTCTTGTTCTTGGCAACGCGTGCTTCTTTTCTGCGGTCTCTGCGGGATGTCTTACCACCATTTTCGTCTGCAATCAAGCCACAGCCCCAAATAGAACAATTAAATCAAAACTCCTAGTACAATCACTCATAAATCTGAACCAAAAAAAAAAAAAAAAAAAAATCAACAAAAAAGTTGTCGAAAATCTCACCCATATCTTCTGATTATACGCAGACTCGCAATATCCCCAAACGTCACAACCCAACTGTATCAATACAAATAGTTAAGAACTTAGGAGCTAATAGTAGTATTACAACACAACATCACCAATTAGCATTTAACAAAATCTCATAAACCTTAGGATAAATCCAATAACATAAAATAATAATACAAATTTTGGATTTAATTTCGACCAAATTTTTGGTTTTTTCGCCAATTAAACTCCGATTAGGGCGAGAAAAATAGACAAAAACAACAAATACAGGAGAAATTGCGGCATGATGAGAGATTTTAACAACATATACCTGTTGTTGTACGCAAATTATTCGGCGAAAATTGATACGCTCTCTCTCTCTCTCTAAATCGTCGTCAATGGAGTCCTGGTTCTGAGTAGCTGTGGAGTGTTTGCTGAAGGAGGAGCAAACCAAATTAGGTTTTAATTTTATGAATAAATAACGAACAAATTATTTAGTGAATAAAATAACATTATTGGATTAATATTTATTCAAATATACCTATATACGAAAATATTACTCGTACAGCGTATATTGTGATAAATATATATGTATACGTATAGTATCATTTTTTATGAGTATATAATATAGTTATATATATTGATAAGGTAATATGATTCAAATACTAAAGTGATATAATGTTAATTATTTAGTAAGTCGTAATATAATATGATGTCACAAACATCCAATTAATTGATTGCCAAGTACCAACTGATTTTTTTTTCCTTACTATACTCCAATTATTCAAAATCTAACCGATATTTCAAGTTCTTAAAAACAGTTCAATATTTATATAAGATTGTTTTGTATTAAGTATTAACCACATTCGTGAGTAAATTCCAACAATGTTTCGAATGGTTGCTAATTTCCAAAATCATCTATATTTAATATCGGAATAAGTTAAATTAAAACCAAAATACATTCAAATAAATAAAGGATACTTCCCCATCCATATTATATGATTTGTAATAAATAAATGACATAACTATATGTTTGCAATAAGTCTGGGACAAGTGTATCCGATGTCACAATTATTTACTAGGCAATCTTTTGCATTAGTATATTATTCCTTCTTTTTTTGTAATTTATTAGTATATTATTCTGAGCTAATAGTAAAAACGATTTTTGTATTAGATGTTAATATGTTATAGGCCAAAAACAATATCCCTGGAAAGAAAATGGACAAAAACATCCATACGCTATTCGTAATTGGCAATACATGCATGTGAGTTGCTTTTCCCTATTACACATAACATGCATTGGTTTTTTGCTTTTGCCTATTATTTACAAGTTTCTTTTCCTTTTTGCTAATTAGACACAAAACAGGGGAGCTTTTTTGCCAAATATTTCTATGGGGTTGGGAAATTTTTGTCTGCCGACTTGATTAAGGATTAAACATAATTTGCCAAATCGATTCAAGCTTCGGTTGGGCCTGAATCAACTTTGAGTCCTCAAATTTTACACTCGGACACCACCAGACATGAGTTAGGCCGAGGTTGTAGGCCCTTTAATGCTAAAATCAGAACCCAACTTTTGGTGAGATTGAACCTTGAGGTCAAATTTTGAGATCGAATTTTGCTAGTTTGAACAGAATGTGCTTAGGTCGAACTGAAGTCGTAAGGCACAAGGTTAAACTAGTCCTCAGATCGAATTTAGCTCCCTTAGCTCGAGTTCTGAACTAATTAACGTGTAAAATAATATAACCTTTTGCCTCTTCATAGTATTTAATAGGTGGTTAACATCGAGTTTATTGCCTTAATACTCATCCTCAAATTATGTTTCATGAGGCCAAGGCGAGATCAAAGTAGGCCTTTAAATCGAATTCGACCAACTCAAATAGGTCTCATCTGGGCGTGATGTCAAAACTTGGGCTTGAAGTAAAAGTAGGGGCCTAAGGTCTAATTGTTATTGAATTCGGGGTTTTAGGTAGAAATCCACCTTTCAGTTTTGCGGCATTTCAATGTTATAGCCATAACTTCCTCTTTAATGTTTGAGTTACGGACCGCTTTTTATGTTGGAAATTAGATATTCATTGCTTTTCATATACTTGATTCCTTCTCTTCCACAAACGATTCTATCTTATGCGTGTACTTGGCGTTTAACTAGGCACGTTGAAGTACCATATATGGCACATCACCCTATAATTTTAAATAAGTATATTTTTATTCTAGCTTACGTTCTAAATTCTCTAGTCATTGGATATTCTGCTGAATTTCTTTGTATGAAGGATGCAAAACAAAAGCCATATGCTGCAAGTTTGATTCACGTTAATATTGTTGGGCACAGAAGACATGCTTATTCTTTATTTATTGGACTAAAATCAATTTAAATTATTACCAATGTGGCATAATAAAATGACATGCATATCCAGTATACATTTGGGATGGAAAAACCTCATGCTGCTTTACATTTGATTATGGTTTTTTCAGTTGCATCAAACTATTCACAATCAATCTACCTCAATCATAGTACATTTATACTTGGTAGCAACATAACCAACAAGTGTGGCCATCATTGCAGCGATAAACGCCACGATCACGGCCAACTTGGCCAACCTCAGGCCATCGCTCGACGTAGCCAAAGCATTTTGGCTAGGTATTGGAACTTTCTCCTTTGCTCCGCCACTAGTATCAACCAGTGTCGGTGCCTTGGGCTCCGGTTTTGGGGTATGATCAATTTTATTCGTCTCAAGTGGCTTTTTCCCATTTTTTTCAATTTTTCTTTTTGGCATTGTGATGTAGAGCCACCCGTTCACAAACTTTGCATGAATTGCAGAGGAGTCACAGTTACTTGGGACTTTAAATTCCTTGTAAAATTTGCTCTTTCTCGATGAATCTAATGAACGCTCCCCTGACACTTTTAGAATCCCTTGATTGCTTAGTTGCACCCTCAGCTGTTGTTTCTTGAATTCTTTAACAAAAAATGCAAGTTAAAAGCTATTGTTGAAGATTACATGTAAGAATGATAAATGAAGATCTCTCTATATAAAATTTAGCTTATAGATGAGACGAGAATTCAGGATAAAATCCAAGATCGTGACAAAAAGTGGTCCTATGTTTAAATACTAACTTTGTCTACTTATAAAAAATTGTAACGTGTCAGATGTAATAAAAAAAAAATCATTTCTCTCTACACAAATTTGAACTTGTACATGAGACGACAATCATATACGTTATTGCCAAATTCTAAAGAGGAGAGAGCTCAATTTACTTGCAACAAACATTAGAATCAAATGTTTACCTTGGAGATGAATTTCAAGAATGTCTGCATCTTCATCACGTTGCCATTTGCAGAATGGTTCAAATTCCTCATGTGTGGATCCATGGTTAGCTTTTGCTTCCATAATAGACTTTTGTGTAATTAAGGATGTTGTTTGTGTTGTTCGATTGATTAAGAGATGTCCACATCAAACCATTTTATAACTGTAGCAAATACCAAATTTGAGAATTAATTAATATTAATTTATTGGATGTACCAAATAGTTTCTTTTGGACTTCCTCTCTTGATCAAAGAGAATAAGTTCTTTGTGGGCTAACTTATTGGGTTTGTGTTGCTTTATGCTTGAGAAATCCTTAATTACTAATAGCTTATCTGACTAAGCCAACTTTAGCTTTTTCTCGGATTATGAACTCTCGAGCAAGTATATGACCCCAACATGTGCAGATTGTGTGAGCCAGAGACCAAGCATAGGGCTTAACTAATTTACTTTAATTAATTGGAAATGAGATGCCATTAGCAAGGTTGCTTCTCTCTTAATTAATCAAATTCACAAGGCAGTATTATGATAGTGTTTTTCTTTAATTACAGGAAATAATTTTATTTATTTTAATTATGATATTATGAGAGTATTTTAAATGTTATTATGCATGCTATGTTTGCATATAATTATCAAGGTTAAAGCACATATAATAGAATTATTCTAGACCTGGTGACAGAACTGGAAGGCTGCAAAAGCAAATATATGAGATAATGATAACCGTAGATCTAATATAGATAAGGACTCTTACAATCACCGAGATTTTTTTACGGGATTTCTACAAAAAAGTAAAAATTATAAGTAGCTTAACTTAATTAGCACCAAAATGATTCCTATATATAGTCATTGATAGTAACAAAGTTGCTAATAGTAAATGAAAAAGTATACTCGGTGTGCGCGCGGAGATAATGGAATGACAAATAATATTGACCTCCTATTTTATTTTATTTTATTTTTTTGTTATTAATACTCCAACAAAAAGTTATACAAGACAATACTATTTTCTCATCATTGTTCATGTCTTACACCATAATAGAAATAAGGGATAATTACAGCTACACCCCCTGAGGTTTGGTGTAATTACACATACCTCCCCTGTGGTTTGAGAAATTAGAATGACCTCTCCTGAGGTTTGAAACCTTACACATACCTCCCCTCTAGAATTAAGGCATGTTTGGATATCATTTATGGTATTTATTGTGCTTATTATACTTACACCCTTGAAGTTTGGAATTATTATAAAAAGAGTATTTAATTTTTGAAAAATTAAAATATAATCCAAATAATTTTAGAAACTACTATATTATTGATTAAATATATAAAAAGTATTTAAAAAATATTTAATTTGAAATTAAATTTATGTTGTTTTTGTTACTTCTTATTGAGAAGGTGAAGTTTTGCAATTGAGTTTTCTATTTCTTATCTTATTTTTTCGCATGGAGATGTTATTTTTTACCAAGATTTTTTTTGTGTGTGTTTGATAACCTATATGCTTAAAAGCTTACAGAACGTTCAAGTTTGCTTGATCAGTTCAACCGATGAATGAACCATTCTTAAAGAATTCAGGTCAAATATACCAACGTTATACAATATTTTAAAAATAATTTTGTATTCATTATATTTTCATGGTATTTACCACAATAAATTAAATATTAAGAATCAAAAATACTAAATGTATCCAAAAAAAATCCATGTTCAAAAAGAGTATTTAAATGTATAATTAATACATACCAAAATTATTATATATTATGAATTTAATAAATATCTAAAGTCGTACTCTAAAATAATTGTATTATAGTTCAATTTCTTCACTACTATATAAATAGTTTCTAAAAATATATAGAATATATTTGTTTTTTTTCAAAAAATCTAATATTCTTTTTTATAATCATACCAAACATGCCTTAAGTTCTAGAGGGGAGGTATGTGTAAGGTTTCAAACCTGAGGGGAGGTCATTGTAATTTCTCAAACCACAAGGAAGGTATCTGTAATTACACCAAACCTCAGGGGGTGTAGCTGTAATTATCCCTAGAAATAATCTAACCTAAAAATGAAGCCTACATAAAGTGCAGAGCATGCATAAAACATTGAGGGAGCAAATGGGACCGTGCTCCAACTAATGATCGTCACAAGACCAGCTTTATTAGTCTTGACATATTTTATGAAGCATTGGTCCACACAAAAAAAGAAAAAAAAAAAAAAAAAAAAAAAAAACTTTGGCGTGACAAGGGTCGTGATGACCTCTTTGTGGCTTATCTTTTGGTGATTTGATTGCATAGTTTTGTGGAATTTTGTATAAAATCGTGCTACTTACTTCTAGTCTTCTTTCGGGTGAGAATAGGGAGAAAAAACAATTCAATTCTATTGTGCTACATCAGATATACATACCTAAATGATGAAAAATTTATTCATACAATGTTTGGTCCATCTCACAATTATTATCATAGTAAATTAAGATCTATCTATATCACATATATTGACACCAAAGACTTTAGTGCAAAATGTAAAGATAAGTGTCTTTCGTGCAATGGTAGAGGTTCAAATTTTCTACAAACATAATTGAAAAGTCGAAGCATTAAGGTAGGAAAAACTGTTGCCGTTTTTCAGTTTCTTTCTTTTTTTTTTTTTTTTCTTTTTTTTTTTCTATATAATTTTAAGTTACAAGAACAATAGTTTCATGTGTCCCGGCCAGCAGGTAGACAATATCATGATGTAAATGAGATTAAAAGATTAAAAATTATCCCAGAAAACTCCTTTCTGCTACTAGTATTCTACAAGTTTATTCACACTTATTGAAATGTGAAATACTATATTTCTTAAAAGAACTACAACCTTGTATTTGTAAACATTTTAGCGTTTTTATAGCAAACTACAAGTTCAGAAAAAATCAAAATAATAAAGTATTGTATAGCAAAAATGGCTTAATTTAATTGAGAAAACACGAATGGTATTACAATAGATATTGTTATACCTCGTTATACGCTACTTTCACGTAATATTATAAAATACAATCTATAAAATAACCTTTTAAACTAAACCAAAGAAAAATACAATCTATAAAATAACCTTTTAAACTAAACCAAAGAAAAAATTCCAACGGCGGACTTGAATAACTAAATTGACGGCAGTAGCAAGAATTGAAGTAGCAGTGTCTTGGAGCCCTTGCCAACTTTATCCACGAAAATGACATATTTCCTATCTCTAATTAGAAAATTGGCCCTTCTATCATCTAATGTGTCCGCCACTTCAAAAAAAAAAAAAAGGTGCATTTGGTGGGCTTGACTAGCTTAGTTGCTCATATCAATCATTATCTTAATTTTATTGTTTGGAAAAAATTGTTAAATAAATACATGAAAAAATTACACAAATTGTCTTATTAGTACATATTAAAGTCAAATTAACTCTAAAGGAGCCTGAAATGAGGTTTTTCAACCCCCCCCCCCCCCCCCCCCCCATGAGTCATGACTATGAGTAGTGTACAGGTGACATATTATTAATATATTAGTTTCTCCTACTACTCTACTAATCCCTTAATACGTTTACTAAAATTTGAGTTGATAGAACTGGCAAGACATTTAGAGTTATTCCATTTTAAAATATACTTATTAAATAGGGAAAATTACACAAACCCCCCTATAGTATGCATCTCATTACACAAACACCCTTTGCAGTTTGTTTTTTTAGTCGAGTAGACAAGCTTATGGTGTTAGATCACAACACTAAAAATCACGTGATGAATAATTAACAAAATCTTTCAAATAAACATTGTTTTTGATGTTTTTTTCATTTTCAAAACAGAATAAATGAGACTTAATTTCTATTTTTTTGTAATAACAATTGTGGTTTATTTATCATATATTATATAAGATAGATGAGAGGTGCAAATTTACATTAAGCAAAATGTAACAAATTCTGAACAAAATTGTAATCAGAGGGGGTGTTTGTGTAATTTCTCAAACATGAGGGGGTGTTCGTGTAATTAGCCCGTATCTCAGGGGGTGTTTGTTTAATTCTCCTTATTAAATAACATTTTAAAATCATATAATAATTAAATAATTATTTTATCCACACCGCAAATGCCAGAAGGGCAGTGCCTACAATCTCATCATCCTATAAAAAGTAATTAAACAGCAGCACACACACAGCCGTCAGCTAGAATCTTCATATCTGTTTCAGTAATTAATTAAATTCACCACAACTGGAAGAAGATCATTAAGGTATATTAATATCAACTTCAAAACTATCTTTCAATTCATCTTCAACATTCTCTGCAAAAAAAATTCACCAACATTAACTCACATTTGAATTTACACCTTCAGAGCACACTTCTGTTGAGCTATCCACAACGAACTCGCAAGAAAAAAATCGCAATGCAGGTAAAATGTTTGTTCATTTGATTCGATATTGTGTTTTACGGTGCAATTTTGTTGATATTGTGTTGTATTTGAGCAGATTAGAACGGTGCAAGTTGAGCGAGTATCAGATCTGGCTACGGAGAGAGAAATTCACGAGTTCTTCTCGTTTTCCGGTGAAATTGAACGGATTGAGATCCGGCGGTGAGTTTTTCTTTTGTGTGTGTATAATGAGTGATTTTGAGGTAAAAACTGTGTCGTTTTGTTAATACGCCGTTTTCTATGGACTGGTGAATTGGTTGCAGTGAGGCAGGGCAGGCGAAGACGGCGTTTGTTACGTTTAGAGATCCTAAGGCGCTTGAGATCGCCTTGTTATTGTCGGTGAGTCTCGTTTTTTACTTGTCTTTTGCAATTTAACAGTGTTTTCCCTACGTTTTGTTCACGTAAATGTTACTTTGTAAGCTTAGCTATTTGATGAAAATAGGAATGATTGATTGGAAACTTTTCAGTGAAAGTAGTTCTAATGACTTGAGCTAGTTCAGATGCTGGAAGGAAATGCGTGATATCGTCTCAATTTGTGGAATGTGATTGCTTGTACTTAGATATTGTCTCAGTTTAAGTTTAAAAATTTGCAACTAAAAGTTTAACTCCTGCAAATGTAACAGCTATGGTGTATATGGCACTGGATAGCCGGATATGGTGTCCGTGGAATAAATGCCTGAAAATGCAGCATTCTCTCCACTAGTGTCTGTTATTGGCATTGTATGTTAGTGATTTATCCCCCTTCTTTTTCGTTGGGTGGGGATTAAGTGTCAAGGACATTTGCAACATTGACAGTAAACTTTTGTTTTAGGACTATTTTACAAGAATCTGGAAACTGGCCTTTGATAGATTGTAAAATTAAGAACTAAGAACAGCTTTTCCGAATGAATAATAGCGAGGATTTGATATTCATATGTTACATTTTTAATCATGGATGTCAGGGTTAGAAAAATAAGGATGCTTAAAGTTCAGTTGGTTTTATATCGAATAAGCATGCATTTATGTTTAACTTATTGCTGTTTCCTTGTATTCCTTTAGTATTTGTATGTTTAACATTTAACCCGGTTGCTCTTTATTAATAAGAATTAGTTTTAGTTCTTGGTATTGCTGTTGCAGCTGTTGAGTAAATGTTTCTGATACTGCTTATGTTATTGCATGAAAAATTGCTAACACGACATAATTTTACTTTAAATTACATTTGTTTAAGGTTAGTGACATGAGACTGTAGATGAATACTTTTCTTAAGGTAGTAGATCTGAGTACTAATGATATCTATAGTTTGAAAAATAGTGCTGATTATGTGTTTGGCAGGGAGCAACAATAGTGGACCAGTTGGTTACCATAACACCTGCAGACAACTATTCACCTCAGCCTAAGATTCAGGTAATACTGCAACTTAAGTTGTTCACAATTCATTTTCAGCATATCATCTAAACTATAATGAGTTGCTATGTGTTTAGGAAGCGAGGACTTTTGAGAATGATGTGAACACTTCCGCAGTTGCTGAGGTAATACTGCTGAAACTCTTGTGAGAAATTGGTTAACATCCAGTTAACTGTATGACAATCTGGGCGTGATGGTAATTAGATAGTCATTTATTTGTTATGTATGAGTAGGTGTAGGTGCAAATAGGGTTATAGCCTTATAGGGTAAAACCAATACAAATTTTCTGAAATGTGCTTTGCTTACATATTCATGTCTCTATATATGGCTGGTAATATTTTTCGTCAGTTCCAAGTGCTCTGCAGTGTTCCTTCTTTCTTACATTTGGAATCTAATTGTTCATTCCGGGTATTTCCTCTCTGTGCTCTCAGGAAAGAATGAGTCCAACTAATGGGAGAGAGTACGTAAGTAAAGCTCAAGTTGTTGTTTCAAGTATGCTTGCAAAAGGTTCAGCTATTGGACAAGATGCTGTGAGCAAGGCCAAAGCATTCGACGAAAAGCATAGTTTGACTGCTAATGCATCTGCAAAAGTGATTTCCTTTGACCAAAGAGTTGGGCTGACCGAAAAACTCACAGTTGGAATATCAGTAGTAAATGAAAAAGTGAAGTCTGTGGATCAAAGATTTCAAGTGTCTGATAAAACTGTGTCAGCTCTTATGGCTGCTGAGAGGAAATTGAACAGTACTGGATCAGCTGTGAAATCTAGCAGGTTTGGAGATTCTGCCTCGTATTTCATGTTTTCATATTGTTATTTTACCCAAAAAGTGAGAATTACAGGTCTTGAATAATGATTGCTAGTATCTTTCAAGTTTGTGCAATCAAGTTTGGTTTCTACAAGTTAACATGAAAAAATTCGAGAGAATTGAGACGTAGCTGTTTGCGAACAGTATGGTTTATTTCCTGCAGGACTGGACTATGATCCGATTTGTCTAGTGATTTGCTCGTATGATTTTGAGCTTCTCTTTTACCTGTATCAGGTATGTAACAGCTGGAACATCGTGGCTGAATGGTGCTTTTAACAAAGTGGCAAAAGCTGGTCAGGTAGCCGGCACCAAAACCAGAGAGAAATGGAGTGTGGCGCTATCTAACTTAACAGCTAAGGTGCGTCTTTTTCCATGAACATCATTAAATTCCGAGGAACCAAATCTCTTAAACCGACGATGTTTTTATTTTCCCACGTTTGTCGTGAGTTACATCTGTGGATATCGGCTACCTGAACTTATAATGTGCTTACATCACAGCCTTCACACTATTGTAATGGTTTAATCTAATTGTTTCTTTTCCATTATTGTCATTTTAATATTCTGAAAAAGTAATAGAAAATTTTGTTGAAGGTTTTTTACATGCCTCATGGAAACCCCTCTACCCAAAAGAGAATGCCACAAAGAGCTCAAATTATTATACTTTTAGTTAAGCACCAAATATGTTATTTTCTCATCAAACTTGACTCATTTATCCTCTTTATTTATCATGGCTATACGTATTGGCTGAAAAGTTAATAATAGCTACTAGTATGTTTCGATCTGTTATGCAGCTGATTCACGTTTTCTTAGCCATTGCCTTTTGGTACATTTATTTTGTCATACTCTTATTTCCCTTTCTCAAAGAAACATGCCAGTTCTGTTTACTTTTTATGGAACGAGACTCATGGAATGCCACTTTGATTGTTGTTTTGTAGAGTCCATATCTCTGTTAATAAAATTCCTCTTTTTACTAAAAATTGGGGCATGCTAAAATTTTCAGTTACCAAGGTCACTCTTGCTCTGCTTGAGTTGACTCTCCTATGTATGTGATTTCATAATTGTTTTTTCTTTATTTGCATGTAAATGCAGGATCCTCCCATTGCAGCCTAAATTAGGGACCTGTAGTAGGTGATAGAACGGTTTACTCCCCGTGTGATGGTTTGTTTCAGAATGATATTGGTTAATCTTACGAGATATGCAACACGGAGCTACAAGTGTGTGATAGTTGATGTGGTAGTTCCATTCTTTGTTGGTGGATTCATGCTTGTGAGTCAATAGACTATTCGGCACTTAGTTGTGTGATTCAATTCATTGTTTATAAGTTTGTTCGACGTTGTGTGAGATGCCTCACTAGTCCTGCAACTTCATAGCAGGTGAAATTGGTTTAATGAGTTTGTATCAGCATTTTTGTTTAAATCCAACTCGTGACAAAATGTTTGAAGCTGTTTTTCATATTTTGCTCCTCCATCTTGTAGTTCTAGTTTTCCTCAGGTTCCACATATATCACCGAGTTCTTTTTTTCTTCATTGATCCGATTTTTGGCAGAAATTGTGGCTAGTCTGTGTAGTCACAATTATTTAGTCGCACGGGACTGCTTTCGACTCCAATTTTTAGTTTTTACCTATCTTTTGATTTGCTTCTGAATGAAGCTAACTTCAAAAGTTGAAGTTCACTTTAGCGTAAATAATGAAGAGTTATCTAAGCAAAGAAATACTTTGGAATTGCAAGCTACCTTCATGTGGGATTGACATTGTTTACTGCATAAGTTTCTGATTTGCTTTTCATTTGCATTTCCAATAACAGTAGCACCTTAAAATAATAAGCAGCATGGATTTTGATTCAAAAATATTTAACTTGAGACTAATAGGTTCTTATATTATAAGAAAAATTGTTGTACTGGTGTAATTCAATAGTCATATTCTCTTCATATTGTTGTGATTGATTTCATTTACTATTTAGCCACATATACAAACAACAAAAGTTAAAGTTTTGCATTGCTATGCCAAAAGCAGGGAACAGCAAGTGAAAAATTTATAAGAAAAAAGGACTTGTAGGACCGCGTGACGACTGGGAAACTCCAATTAAAGTTCCAAATTCCAATAGTTATCTGACGCGTTCGGAAAATCGTTAGTTTTTGAAAACTAATTAATCAAATTACAATCTTTGAGATGAGATGCAAATAGTTCGTGCCTTGAAAAATCTAATCTTGTAGGTAGAAGATAAATATGCTTCAAATTTATTGTTTTGTTTAGTGTCCTTATTACTTGTATTTGCTCTCAAAATATATAAAGATACTTTCATGGTGGCATAATATTAGAAAATATAGAATGTTATGATTCTAATTGCATGGTATGAGACTTAGATCCTACATCGATATTATGTAATATTGATGTGAGACTCTTGATTTATATAACTTTAGGATCTTATGCCTTAACTACTAACATTGATGTTAATTTTCAAGGGTCATATCAAGTGGTATCATAATCATCCATTATTCTCTCAATTGTAATTCTATGTCAGGAGTGATGACATTAATATTTTAGATGTTTGTCCAAGGCTGGGTTAAGCTAGCGCAAAGCCAACCTGTGCACGACGCTTGCGGAATATGGTGGACTATCACGATCCTAATGCAAGGTACAAGACTTGTGGTTGCGGAGAAACACAGAGTACAAGTAGGGTATGCACCAATTTATTATAGTACAAGTAGGGTATACAGTACAGTTGTTGTTGAGTGGTGCAGGAGTGGACTCTCGTACACACACAAGGGTCAATTAATTGTATAATTTCTTGATAAAGCTTCATTAAGTAAAGAGAATAAACATCTTCGTATGGGAGTGAGCGTCCTTTTATGGGGTAAATTATAAACAAATTAAAAGATCCACACACACACACACACAAAGAATATGATCAGTTGAGCTTCAGACATATAACTTTAAGAATAAGACAAGACGATGAATCCAAAATCCACCAGCTTTCTCATCAATGTGACCTGTCTATCACGTGCCCCACTTCAACATGGAACATTAATGCACATTTCTTTTTCCTTCTTTCACATTGCACCTTTAATATCTACCCTCTTCTTGCACACTTCTTCTTGTCTTTCTTTAGCTATGCAATAAAATCATAATTTATGTAGCTATAGTATCTGTATAGTTGATGGGATTGATTCTGCTATCCCATTGTAATTATATATATATATATATATATATTCAAAGGGTTTTGATAGTTCAATCATAGAGATTCCAGATACTCATCATGAGATTGTTGAAGAAATGAAGGGAAAGGGGGCGTTTGGAATGGAGGCTGTTCCAAGGTCAATATATAAACTCTTTTCCATGCATGTCCATCTCTATATAAGTTGTATCGGGAAAAATGCATAAAATCTCTTCGTGTCTTATAAAACATGCACCAAATTTCCGTTTTTTTTTACACATAATCTCTTTGTATCTTCAAAAACCCTACACAAAACCCGGCTCTCCGTTTATTATAACTTGCGATTTTTCTGAAAACTGCACCAAATTTTCTCGTATTGTTAAAAACCTAATGTTTTTAGAAATTCGCGTCAAACCGCCTCTTATTAAGAGTAGTATAATTAAATTTCTGTAAATAGAGAATTTGGTGCAAAGTTTTGAAAATATCTGGAATTTTCGTTAAAAAAAAAAAGAGGGAATTTGGTGCAAATTTTTTAGATTAAAGAGAGATTTCATGTGTATAATTACATCGTTCGATCGGTTTCACGATTTAAGAGTTTATCAATCATTACATATATGGTATTACTGGAATGAGAAGAAAATGATCTCGGACCAGGCTTCATTCCTCACGCCCTACCTTTCCACGAGCTATATATGTTGGAAGTGCATGCCTTCATATATACAATATTTTGATGAAGCCTCATTATAACATGACTACTTCACGTGAACAGGTTAAAGTTTTATTTTTTGTATATCATAGATATATTTAGCTATTGTGTGATAGTTTCTGCTTAATTAGTTGGACAAACATGCAAGAGTTTCTACTTAATTAATCTTTAGCTAATATTCTATGCGTACAGATCAATGGTTGTATAAATCAACTGTTAAATTGGCGAAACGTCTGGTGGTGTATGATATGTAACATGTTGTTAAATTTTAGAATCCAAATTAAATTGAATTCTAGATCTAAGTAAAGAGGGGCGTTTGTTGTTGTTAATTGAATTCTTGTAGTTGTTTCAAAAGAGACAGTTGAATCAATAATTTCATCAGGGGTAATATATTTTTGTTTCATATGTCCGATTTTTTTTTTCCACTAGAGTAAAAAGCGGATTTTGGAAGTTATATGATATCAATAAGTTTTCCCGGCCCCCATGAAAAGTAGCAAGACGTGACATGCATTTCGTTTTGTTTGAACAAAAACTTTAACCAAGTTTAAATGTAGTCAAAATAAATGAAAGTTGTATCAAAATTTTGGTAGATTTTTGGGTTGTAGAGGTTTCTCAATCTCAATTCTTTGGGGCTAATGAGTTTGTTTCTAATGATTTTTCTATTGCCCAGGAAGTTGAAAGGTGAATTTTTTGGTTATTTATTTTCAATGTGGACAATGTTGGTCTTGTAGAATTATAGGATTTTTCTAGGATCTTCATATATAAATCCTAAAAAACTCTTCGACCAACCACGAGTTGTTTGGAGATCAAGACTTTACATGCTTTTAGTTAATTACTTTGAGAAGTTAATAACAAAGTATGTTTTACGTTTGATGCGGGGTATCCTCGTCGATCTAATAGATACTCCACATCACACTAAACTAAATAGGTACTCTTGTAGTCCCCAACTTCAACTTAATTCGAAATATCTACACTTAAAAGACTACATGTAACATACAAAGTATTTATAGGTCTTTAGTTTTGAAATTCTTCATGAATGATTTCGACTACTTGAAGCCTTGAAAGATGGCTGATCAATCTAGGGGTCGCTTTGCCAAGCTAGATAGGTGGCTGAATTAGAATATAAACTAAATCGATACTCAGTTCATGGATTTGAGCAACTATTTTCTTATCTTCGCATCCCATTCAGAAATCGCTATGTATCACAAATTATTATGACAAATCAATACTATAACTGTTAAACGCATTAATTAATACTTTGTGGGAATTTTTTCGTACCCTTAATATCATATGTTAAGCTAGCATCAATATTACCGTGGCATAGTAACGACGGATACGTGTAACTACTTATTTCCTTCGCTATTAAGGAATCTTAATCAAGATATATTATCTTAACAAGTAAAAAGCAATTAGTAACAAAATATTGAATTTAGCTGTAATTAAAGAATGGCATAAAAGACTTCTTGTCCATTAAGTTTTTAGCACTTTTTTTCCCTTTATCTTCCACTTTTTTCTCATTTCACTCTTCAAACAAAGAACTTCCCTCATGTATTTTTTACACAAAAATTCCAATGTGATTTTGCATCATTCAATTTTCAGCTAACACTAAGATTGCACCAATGTTAACCTGAACACAAATATACAATGGCAACTGTGCATAAGCTTATAGTAGAGGTAATCGACGCCCGAAATCTTGTACCAAAAGACGGGCGCGGCACATCAAGTCCATACGTACTCCTCGACTTCCACGGGCAACGTCGCGAAACTCGGCACGTGGTCCACGACCTGAATCCTGTCTGGAACGAAAAACTCGAGTTCTACGTCTGCGAAACATCCGAAGTCTTCGGCGACATACTCCAACTCGACGTTTTCCACGACCATAACATCGGACCAACCAGTCGGGGCAATTTCTTAGGCGGAGTCAGGCTGGATTCCAGGGATTTCGTTAAAAAAGGCGAAGAGGTCCTGATTTATTACCCCCTGGAGAAAAGGAATCTTTTTAGCTTGGTCCAGGGCGACATCGGGTTGAAAATATACTTTTCTGACGAGGTTGTATCACCACTGTCTGTTGAGGAGGTTAAACCTGAAGAGGACAAATCCCTTGTCCCGCCGCCTACTACGGTTTCTGATGCACTAGAAACGGCCCTGGATCATCCTGATGCTGAAAAACAGGGCGACGAAGATAATCTTCTGCCCCCTGCCGCACCTGATGAAGCTGCACCACTACCGGAGATTGATTCAAACGCGCCTGTGGAGAATGAAAAGAGTACTAATAAGATGAGGATGCTCTGGGCTTGGTGCAGACGGTTTTGGGGGACGTTGCTACGCAGGGGGAACGGATGCAAGCGATCGTGACATGGCGGGGATCTTTGTCGGGTTGTGCTTTGTCGTGGCGTTTGTACTGCATTTGGTTCCGTCAAAGATGGTTGCCATCTCTGTCTGATAGAATGTTGTAGCTTGATATGTAATGGAAAGACTGGAAGTGAAACATTTGAAGTATTAATAGTATAGACTTATAATGTTATGTTATGAGCTTTGATCAAAGCAGAGAGGATTGTTTATAATTTGAGTGGTTGTTTATACACGGTGTTGCAATTTGGGTAATATATCAAAACAATATATAGTCCATAGTAGAAATATCTCTTAATCTATGCAACCATTATTCAGAAGTTTCAGAATATTATTTGCTGTGCCTGATGAAGATTAATGCGTGTAATGACAATATATTAGAATGCACGAAAAAAATCTTATACATTTACTTAATTTTAATAGTTTGTCTTCGATTATCCAGAGTTCTCGTAAAATACGAAGATATTATATATATATATATATATATATATATATATATATATATATATATATATATATATATATATATATATATATATATATATATATTTAAATTTTAGTTACATTAGACAATAAACATTTGGGTAAAGTTATTATTTTTAAAGTTATATCTATTTATCTTTTATATCGTGACAACTCTTGTTTGATTGAATTTGTATAATTCCGTTCTTTCTTCTTATATCTATTGATAACACGTGTGAGTTTTAGAATAAAGTAAACTAAATTGTGATAGTATATATAAAATCAAAATAACTAAAGTAGTAAAGAATTCACAATTATTTTGTAAAAAATAATATCAAAAATTGAAAATAAGGAAATATGAGCAATGGACTGATATTATTATAAATATTATTTTTACAATATACTCCAAGGTTTATGTATAATCATGATTTTAATAATTAGATCGGAACTAAGTACACAAAATCTTTAACTATAATAATTTTTTTCGAAAAAACAAGTATTTTTCCAAAATCATAACAAAATCTCCTGGAAAATCTGATTTTCCCCCATTTTTCTTCTTCGTTTTTTTTTTCCTTTCCTTCATTTTCATGAACCAACTGAGCCTAGTCTCCAAGAAAGCTTATGAGCAATAAGAATATATGCTTGTTAGAAAATTTAAGTTACTTTCTTAATTTTTTCCAGTTCCAACAACTGGAACTCTTTTTTGTAAATACTCGAATTTAATATCTCTTTTTAGATTAACTCGGGTTGTAAATCGGCTTGAGTTACATTTTTTCACATTTATATGGGTACAATAATGAGAATTTTATTAAATAGTTACTCCTTACTTATAGAAATTGGAGGTGTTAAGGAATTAGCATTAACAATAACTTACATGTGAATGCTAGAAAAGTACTAGGTCATGTCTACATAATAATGGGATCTTCATTCAAATATACAAACAGTCAGAAAGGTGAAAAGCAGATCTAATAGTCTTCCTAATAAACGTGGTCGGTTCAAAAAGCACTCTTATCTTTGTCAAAAGTGTATCACAAATTACGGTAAAATTTTATTTATTTAATATCCCAAAATGCTCATCTCCAATCCATCTCAGGCTTCAAAAAGTGAAAAATGGAATCTTACAGCAAAGCAAAAGCTTGATCCCACATATGCAAGACCAAACGTGTTAGCATGGCAAAAGAACTTAGTACTCGTACATATATGACTAGTCTGGTCATCGGCCAAGACCATGTCATTCATTTTGCATTCTCTAAAGAAAAGTAGAAAACTAGTTAATATGTTTGATTATTTCTTTTTGCTGGTAAAGGGAGGGACTTAAGTAACATAATCCTTGGAAATTAATTTAACCAGTTTCCAATTTAAAAGAAAACTTGAAACTGAAAAGCGAGGGAATCTTAATCAAGATATATTATCTCAACAAGTAAAAAGCAATAAGTAACAAAATAAGAATGGCATAAAAGACTTCTTGTCCATTAAGTTTAGCACTTTTTTTTCCCCTTTATCTTCCACTTTTTTCTCATTTCACTCTTCAAAACAAAACAACTCCACTGCTCACTCTACTTCCCTCATTTGTACACTGTAATCTGATTCATACATTTTTTTCCTATGTGATTTTGCATCATTGTTTTTTTTCAGATTGCACCAATATTAACTAATTCATTGAACCTGATCACACATTTACAATGGCAACTGTGCGTAAGCTTATCGTCGAGGTAATAGATGCTCGAAATCTACTACCAAAAGACGGGCACGGTGCATCAAGTCCGTACGTAATCCTCGACTATCACGGTCAGCGTCGCAAAACGCGACCCGTGATCCGCGACCTGAATCCTGTCTGGAACGAAACACTCGCATTCAACGTTGGAAAAACCTCGGAAGTGTTTGGCGACATGCTCGAAGTAGACGTCTTCCACGACCGGAACATAGGACCAACCACACGGAACAATTTCTTAGGCAGAGTCAGGCTGCACTCCAGGCAGTTCGTTAAAAAAGGCGAGGAGGCCCTGATTTATTATCCACTGGAGAAAAAGAACCTGTTTAGCTGGATCCAGGGCGAAATCGGGTTGAAAATATACTTTTCTGATGAGGTCGTATCACCGCCGCCTGTTGAGGAGGTTAAACCTGAAGAGGACAAATCTCCTGTCCCGCCACCTACAGCTTCTGATGCACCCGAAACGGCCCCGGATCAGCCTGATGTTGGCAAACAGGTCGACGAGAATAATCCTCCGGTCCCTGCCGCACCTGATGAAGCTGCACCACCACCAGAGGAGATTGATTCAAACGCGGCTGTGGAGTATGAAGAGAATAATCAGGTGGAGCCACCTCCACCGCTACCACCTACACCACGTAGCGTTCACAATGGTGATCAAGTGATGGCTTCAGTAGCATCAGGCTTTAAGCCGGAGAGCAAATCCAACAACATAAATGCTCCACAGCCAATTAGTCGTGTGTCGTCTGTAACCAGCTTTATCTCCGATCAGTCGGATAGATCGACTATCGAACGTTCCACATTCGACTTAGTCGATAAAATGCACTACCTTTTCGTTCGAGTGGTGAAAGCTCGGTCTCTTCCCACAATGGGAAGCCCTGTCGTGAAGATCGCGGTTTCTAATTGCCATGTTGTTTCGGGACCAGCAAGAAAAACAGTGTTTTTTGACTGGGATCAAACGTTTGCTTTCAATCGAGACTCACCTGATTCGTCCTCCATTCTTGAAGTCTCAGTGTGGGATCCTTTAAACCCGATTTCATCTGGATCCATGATTGATGTAGCTGGACATGATTTCTTAGGTGGAATTTGCTTCGACGTTGATGAGATCCCTTTAAGGGATCCTCCAGATAGCCCGTTGGCCCCACAATGGTATCGACTGGAAGGAGGTGGAGCAAACAGAGGAGACCTCATGCTTGCAACGTGGATAGGAACGCAAGCTGATGAATCGTTTCCTGATGCTTGGAAGACTGATACTGCTGGTAATCCAAATTCAAGATCAAAAGTGTATCAATCGCCTAAGTTATGGTACTTGAGAGCAACTATAATTGAAGCACAAGATATCTCAATGTCAACTCCTTTGAAAGAATCATCATATCAAGTGAAGGTCCAGTTGGGATTTCAAGTTCAGAAAACAAGATCAGTTGTTAAGGGTAACAGTGCACCGACGTGGAACGAAGATCTGATATTTGTCGCAGCAGAACCTTTTACCGAGCATAGTTTGTTGTTTTTCTTGCTTGAAAACCGGCAGCCTAAGGAGCAGATCATGATTGGCGTTGCTAGCGTACCGCTCATGTCCATAGAACGACGAGTGGATGATCGCAATGTGGTTTCGAGATGGTTCACATTCGAAGATCCGAATGAAGAAAAGAGGGTGTATAGAGGTAGGGTGCATTTGAGACTATGTTTTGATGGTGGATATCATGTGATGGATGAAGGGGCTCATGTGTGCAGCGATTATCGTCCAACAGCGAGACAGCTATGGAAACCTCATGTTGGAGCAGTTGAGTTGGGAATCATAGGATGCAAGAATTTGATACCAATGAAAACAATTACAGGCAAAGGGTCTACGGATGCTTATGCAGTGGCAAAGTATGGTAACAAATGGGTGCGAACACGAACAGTCTCTGATACTTTGGACCCGAGATGGAACGAGCAGTATACATGGAGGGTCTATGATCCATCTACTGTATTGACAATTGGAGTATTTGATAGTTGGGAAGTATTTGAATCAGACGGCTACAATGAGTCCGTTCGTCCTGATTTTCGTATCGGAAAGGTACGTATTCGTATATCTACATTGGCTACTGGTAAGGTCTACAAAAGTGTTTTTCCTTTGCTTCTATTATCACCAGCTGGATTGAAGAAAATGGGGGAGATAGAGCTAGCAGTGAGATTTGTACGCGCAACTCCAACTCTCGATTTCTTGCACGTTTACTCTCAACCATTGTTGCCTATGATGCACCATATAAAACCTCTTGGTATGGTACAGCAAGAGGCGTTGAGATCAGCCGCGGTTAAAATAGTATATGCGCACTTGTCTAGGTCTGAGCCACCTCTAAGGCGCGAGGTTGTGACATACATGCTAGATGCTGATTCCAACACTTTTAGTATGCGAAAGGTTCGTGCGAATTGGTATAGAATCATTAATGTTATAGCAGGTGTAATCGACGTTTTCAAGTGGGTGGACGACACTCGTTCTTGGAAGAATCCAACGGCCACGATACTAGTACATGCATTGCTAGTGATGTTGGTCTGGTTTCCTGATTTAATCATTCCATCATTGGCGTTCTATGTTTTCATGATTGGTGCGTGGAACTATAGGTTCCGATCGAAAACTTCGTTGCCACATTTCGATCCAAAGATTTCGTTGACAGAGAGCGCTGATCCCAACGAACTTGATGAGGAGTTTGATGTGATGCCATGCACTAGGCCAAATGAGATGGTTCGTGCAAGGTACGATAAGATGAGGATGCTCGGGGCTCGGGTGCAGACGGTTTTGGGGGACGTCGCGACACAGGGGGAACGGATGCAAGCGCTCGTGACATGGCGTGACCCTCGTGCAACAGGGATCTTTGTCGGATTGTGCTTTGTCGTGGCGTTTATACTGTATTTGGTTCCGTCCAAGATGGTGGCGATGGCATTTGGATTTTATTATTTGAGACACCCGATATTTAGGGACCGAATGCCGTCGCCTGCCCTGAACTTCTTCCGGAGGCTGCCTTCTCTTGCGGATAGAATGTTGTAGCTTGATATGTAATGGAAAGACTGGAAGTGAGACATTTGAAGTATTGATAGTAGACTTATAATGTTATGAGCTTGATCAAAGCAGAGGATTGTTTATAATTTGATATGCATTAGTTGTTTACACACGGGTATCAAACGAATAAGCATCTCATACTCAGTGGAATCAGTCTTGAGAAGTTTCAGAACATATGAAATATGATAATTGGGTAATGAAATACGAGGCTAGGCCTTGTCAATTTCAAATATTGTCCAGATTTGGCCCCAAACTCGTCCAGAACTTGGAACTTGTAAAAATAAAGTCTCTGCCTCTTATGAAAACACAAATTACTACTTAGCAAATACAGACTGGAGATTGTTTACGGAGTAAGTATATGTAACGGAATTAAACTTTAAACTTCTTATCGACACTTGATTACTCTAATACCAGAACATTTGAGATAATTGCATGAGGGGTTAAAGAATGTGCAAAAGAATTATATCATGACCACAAGCGTGACAATTTACTCAGGACCATGCACCAGTCTACTACTCTAGTCGTCAATTGGTATACAACAAATTTGACTCCTATGCCCACTCGCTCACTAGTTATCGACCATTCCAAGTCCGTTACATCAAAATTAGGCTAATTAGCCATGCCGATGCGGTCCTTATCTATCACATCGAGTGTATCACATAGAAAAAATAGCTTTTGGTTTTTGCTTCTCTCAACAATCACGAATGTGCGCCCATCCTATAGTTTGCCAAAGCATGCACGACATTTCGTTTTCACAACAAATGATGTAATATGGTCACCGACAGACTTGCAATAGTCACCATGATTTTATTATTATAAACACACTACGTACGCAATGTGTCACAAATAATACAACTTGCTATAACTCAACCGAAAATCAAAGAAAATACACCATTTACTAGTCTAACAAATTCCCACAAATTTCAAATATTGTAACGTTGACACAAAAATTATAATTAATTTATCGAAATAGCACTCGTTTTCATTACAATTAAGTTCACAACCGAATATCACGCAATTTTATTTACACAAACTAAAACATGGATAGTAAAAAAACACTAATTTAATTAATCTAGTCTCTTCTTGATATCTTCAGCGTTATCAGCTGCCTCAACCTGCATCTTGGCCGTCCAAAGATCGGCCTCCGTCGCCTCCGTCTCATTCTTGGCCGTCAGTTTCTTAGTAAAACCAACCACAGAAGCTTTAACGTAGCGAAAACCTTCTTGAAACGACGCCGCAAAGGACTTACATCCGTTCATCGCATTTTTCGACGTCGTTTTGGTCGCGGCACCACCACTTGCCGGTGGAATACTCGAACGCCCTGATTCTTCCATGCAGTTCACTTGAATTTGGAGAATTTTTTAGTTAGAAGAAAAGATAATGAAAAAGCAAGAAACATTTTTAGTTTGTTGTGTACATGTAAATGTAGAGAGCTTTTCTTAGAGTGCCACGTAGAAACTAACATGCCTAACGTGCCACCTCCAAGTTACTTGTTCGTGTTGCTTTGTCCAAACGTATCTATCAATTGCTTAATGTGGCTTTTTTTTTACTTACAACATGATTATTGGCAATATGGTTGTTTATATTTTGTTGTGGAGCTTGAGGTAACTAGGAAAAAACAAAGATGCATCTTAATTTGGAGCAAACGTCGTTTATTTGAATACTTTATGCGTTTCATTGGATTGAGCATTTCCCAGTTGCCTCTTGGACTACTGATTAATATTTTAACTTTCAGAAAATCTACATTCGAATGAGATTCGTAAATTGGAGAATGTCTTTGATTAAGATCATTATAATGCTTAAATGAGTAAGAATATGAAGAAAGATACCGTTTTTGTTATATTATAATATGAATAGAATCATGTAAAGCATTATATGTTCTGTCTAGCTACACAAATGAAAGATCAATTCTTCTTTAACTTTCTTATTTTGAATACTATA
Organism: Misopates orontium; assembly: GCA_946800315.1. NCBI lineage: Eukaryota > Viridiplantae > Streptophyta > Magnoliopsida > Lamiales > Plantaginaceae > Misopates > Misopates orontium. The sequence goes on along the minus strand of OX326950.1, from coordinate 6,581,889 downwards.
GTCGTAGAACAATGTGTAATTATTCCATTATTGAGAACTGAACGTTAATTGGGAATTGGTCTTCAAGAACAATTATTCTAAGATAAACTAAAAGGCGGACCTAATAATAGGCCATGCTCATTAGCCTTGGGCTTTACATTTAATTTATTGTTAATTTAAACTTGGATTCGAATAGTGTATATCAATGTTTTAAATGGAAATTGAGCTTAAAGAGGGGTATTTCAAGGACTAGAGGTTGGTCATAAGCTCTAAATCTGCTATTAGTATTTTTAAATATTCGTGCCAATATAACATTATAAAAAAACACAAAAATTATTATTTTACTTTACATATTATCTAATAAATAGTTAAAATATTTGATAGTTATAAACAATGAAACAATAGATAAATAGTTAAAATAACTCAAAAAAATAAAACTATAATCTAATTTGTATGATAAAAACGTATAGAAAGGAAGATGAATTCAATTTGTTAAATATTTACTAAGAATATCTAATATTTTTCAGTACATTTGGTATTTATGTAGAATATATATATATATATTAAACATCCTCATATTTGTGGTTCTAAACGTATAGAAAGGATAATTATAGTTTTAGTCAATGTATATGTCGACTATTATTACGTTATTGAAAAATCTTACTGACAAAAGTACATATTACTCTACTTGTTAAGAATTCCAACTTCATATTTAAAAGTTAAATGTAAAAATAATAATTGAGTTTATTTATTGTTATAAGCTCAGAGCAGGGGCGTAGCCACCCCAAAGGCTGGGGGGCTATGGCCCGGGGTAATTTTTTTTATTTCTTCATTTATATACACATATATATTAGTCTAGTCCAACACAATTTAGTTAAAAAAAATGTTAAAGGAACATAAATATCTTAATGTACTTTAACAAATCAATTTTAACCAAACTAAAAACTTATTTCACCATCAATTGAGTATGAACTCAACCACAAGGCTATAACTAATTTACATCATAAAATACACAATTTAAGTGATATATTATTTCCATTTGTATAAACTATTCGTGTACCGCAAAAAAAAAAATAGCATTTGCAGCTATGAACATTTAAAATTATGTGTAGTAATAGGATGGAATAAGATTTTTTAACAATGTTATGGACATATTTCAATTAATTGATTTTATTTTCTAAAGAATCGCATGACTCAATTTCAATGTAATGTTCGGAAAAAAAAAAACATAAAGTCTCCCATATTTTCAAAAGTTAGCACCAAACCCCCTCGTGGTATTAATTTTCAAAACTACATCATGATATCAAGAACTCCACACGGATCCCCCTCTCATTTTATTATAATTGTGTTAAATTAGACTAGTTTTCGTCTTTTAAACTTGTATAATTATTAAATTGATTATAATATCCTGATAAAAAAGGCATAAAAAACCCCTTGCATTTTTCTCAAACTTGCACAAAATCACCTCCTATTATCAAAAAACATTGCATCAAACTCACTGATGTTACCAAAAATTTGGACCAAACCGCCTTCCACCATGAAAAACTTTGAACCAAACCACTTCCTATAATCAAATATCTCGTGCACCTAAATTTTATAAGAGAGTAGTTTTTCTTAAAAAAAGATATTTTTATGCACTTTAACCAACATTGTCATTTGTTTGTTTGATAGTATATATTTTTCTACTATTATTGTTTTCGGTCGAACAATAGATTTTTTTCGCTATGCTTTAGATATTTTATAGTGAAGTTTTTCAAATTTTTTTTTCAATTTACTTAGTTTTTAACATAACTCGTGGTACGAAAAAATCCTGGCTACGCCCCTGACTCAGAGATGGGACATTAACGCCTTTTGTGGAAACTAGGAACCACTCATGTGATGGCCAAAAGACGTTCTTGTCCCATCTTTGAGCTTAAGGCAATAAAAACAAATTAGCATTACGACTTACTAATTAGTGATAAATCAACTTCATAGGACAAAATTGAAGTCCATGCATGTGATTTTGCAACTCTAATTATTCAAAACTTTGAAAATAGTAGGGGGTGCATAACGGATAGTTTTCCTCACATTACGCTTTCGCTCCCACGTGAATTGGGACCAATAAGAAAGATTCGAAGACCAAATAGATAAAATAGTATATTTGCTTGACTAACTATCACCTAAACTCTTATTTGATTAAATGCAAAATATTGTCGGAACTAGTGAAGGTTACCCTTTCACTATCCAATTCATTGGTCAATTCGAAATATATTAAGAAGCGTATTTAATTATGTGCAAGTTGCTTTATAAAATTTCGTAGTTATTGACTGCTTAATGACGAGTTTTGATTCCACCAAAACATAATAGTGTCAAAAATTGATATCTAATCACCATAATTTGTACCACATCATGTATGAAGCGTCTACATTTGGATACTAGCGGGTTAGAATTGACTAATCACTCTCCTTGAAAATGTAGCAGTATATTATTAAATACTTATGGAAGAATAAAACAAGCCTAACTAAAATTATTTTGTCGTCAATGCTAATAATTTTGCAGGACTAGTCATTTGCTCTTTTTTTTTTTTTTTGGTTCCTCTGTGTCTAACATGTGTAATCACTTTTATAAGACTGAAGTCACATTAGCATTGCACATGGTAGAACATGAAAAATTATTAGGTACAACCGCTGTACGATGACGTGGTACAGCCAAAGGCTGAGATTAAATACTATTACTAAATTATAGGAAAGTAACTTCTCCACACTTCATCCCAACCATGCATTTATATAAATAACTGACTTGCTGCACCACCTCATCGTACAACCGCTGTACCTAATAATCTCTCGTAGAACAGAACTTTATGATACTAATATAATGCTGGCATAAATTATTGTTTTACTAGACATAAGAGGCGTGTGTTAGAGAAAATAATAGATTGATTGTCGCACTCTAGCAACCACCTATTTCATGTGAATTAAACAATAAAAATCAATCAACTAAAAGTTAACTCCGAAATAAATCTTACATTTATAAATTATTGTACATATATCTAATTAACATATATCCGCATGCATCAATTTAATTGGAATGGAACAATGAATGAACTTCAAAAGTGCCTTTTGCGTATTGCATTACTCTTGTTAAACACTTTTTAATGTATCTTCAATCATATATGAATCTTAATATATATTTTAATTAACAGATTAGTCTAAAGTTTACAGTTGGCTAATAAATGCGATTGCCATCCAACTTAAGACCCTTCATTCAACTTCGTGCAAGCAATTAATTAGTGGCAATGAAGATATGCAAATTAAAGGATAATTTTACGCTCTTTTCGCTTTTACCATGTGGGAAAAAACAGGTGGCACGCTTATTTGACGACTCTTTTCGCTTTTTTTTTTTTTTTCTTTATAATAATTGCATAATATATTAGATATCACTGATATGGTGTGAACTCGTGTATCTGTCCCTATTATATAATTTGTGAAGAATAAAAATCACAAGTTTCGGTTAAAAAGTGATGGGTGTATTTACGTCATAATCAATAATATATAATTATAATATAACAAGTTGGTCCAATGAGTGGGGGAGCATTCAATATTGGTCCAATGCACGTAGTATATGCTGACTGACTGACTTTATGTCCTCTGGCCCCAAATGCTGGATTTCAGTTAATCAAATAATGAAAAATCTCTCACTCCGCAAGACCATATCTTTAGATTTTTCCAAACTTCTTTTTCCTACTTACTTAGGTATAGAATGAATCAGATTCAACGAAACAAAACACGCAACTATTTTATCATAGTAGATCGAGATTAGACTGGTCGATTTAGAGGTAAGCATTACAATAACTAAGCTATCAAGACATAATAGATTGAGTTAAATATGCACTCGAAAGAGTACACGTGAAACTGTTTTGGAGTAGACTTATTGATACATAAGTCAACAAAAGTGAAACGTAGTGAATTATGATGATCAACTGTAAGTTGCTTGGATATCAAAGTGAAACATCCAAGTAGGTGATTTCGATATTGGCTTATTCTTAATTGGGTGATATTTGTTACGAGTCAATCGAGTAGAAGGACTCGGTCAATTAAGGGTCTTGATCAATTTGACCTAATCAATCATTCATTAAGAAGAGCTCATTTCTTGTATTGGATGGACATATAGATAGAGCTTATTTGTTGTCTTCGGATGTACATTTATATCTTGTCATATGTCATGATCAATATGATTTATAAAACAATAGGTTTAATTATTCATAATTAAGGTAATATTTGTGTAATTTTCTGTTTAGAAGATCATCATACCCTTTTTAATATTTTGGTTATCAGCTTCTTCATAATTAGATAAAGTTACGCAAGATATATTATACAAGCTCTTTGAACACAATACACAGACAACTCAAAAACTAGCTCTATAATTTTTAGTCGGCAAAATTAAAAATCACACCTAACCAAATATAATGTTTATTGAAGTGCACATGTACTGATACTGGGGCCTGTATTGCACAGAGGTGGGGTCTCACATGTTGAGAAGTGGTGGCTGCAAACGAACTTATCTTAACAAAAAAGTACTCTTCTAAGGTCAAAATAGAAAAAAGGATCACGCTTCTCTAAGTATAACAAATCTACTCAAGACAAAAAGTTCTTACATTCTTAACAAAAGATAGACTTCATATCTTGTAATGTGTTTTTGTCTTTCTGTTTAGTGCACTCAATCAGTGCTCTTTTATAATAACAATATACTAATCTATAAGTAACGCTCTCATAGTTAAAGAGATAAAAAAAATTTTAAAAATTTCAAGTTGGATTTTTATAGAGTGCAATTTAATTTATATCTTATATATATATATATATATATTATGATTCAATAGACTAATGCATCTAACTCGAAGTAATTAGACTGGTATTGTATTTTGAAAGTGGGTTCTCCTAATCCTTGGTAAAAAAAAAAAGTGAGAGTTTACTATATCAAAAGAATATCATAAAAAATGAAAAGACAATTCAGCATTTAAAAACTAAAGAAAGACATCTACATCAATAAATTAATACAAATATCATATCTAAATTTGAAACAATATCAAAACATCGAATCTGAATCAAAGAAACTTCTTCAAAATCTTCAGAACTAAAACCAAGAAAAAGTTCAAAAAACAATCAAACTTTTTGTATATATATACATCACATATCCATCTCATTTCTTCCTCAGAAAATTCTTTCCATTTTCATCACCAGAGAAAAAACTCCCTCTTCCTCATGTCACATTAAGCTCAGTCAATTAACTGTAAGTTGCAATCCATTTTCTTTATGTTCTCACTTCAACTAACTTTCTTAAGTCACATTATGTTCAGTGAGCAATTGCTGCATCACTTATGATTTCACATAGAAACTTCTGTTATATTTGATGACATGATCTTGTACACTAATGGTAAAGATTTGATCTTTTTGTAGTGTGGAGTACATCTTGCAGCAGAAAATGGCCAAAGCTCATGTCTTTTCAATTGGGATTTTACTACTTTGTTGCTGGACAATTGTAGCAAATGGAGAGTACATAAAATACAAAGATCCAAAACTTCCTGTTAAGTATAGAATCAGGGATCTAATGAAGAGAATGACTTTAGAGGAGAAGATTGGCCAAATGACACAAATTGACAGACTTGTTGCATCAGCTCAAGTCATGAAGAAGTATTACATAGGTACTCATTTTTAGCACTTCTCAAATTAATATTTTTTTTCTGTAACATTTCATAAGAGACCTTCTGTATCAAAATGGCGTGTTAGTCTTTGTGCCGATGGATATATTCTTACCGCGTGTAATAATTGTGAGGTAAAAATTTAACTGCGTGCATTAAGATCCAACTATGTGTATGTACACGTGTTGTAAATCTGACGGTGGTACAAAAAGTAGCTCACAGAGTGGCACATAAGAATTGGACTTGTTGTAACATTTTGTCTGATATTGAAATGATATGTTGATCAGGCAGTGTATTGAGTGGTGGTGGCAGTGTTCCGTCTCGTCAGGCGTCGGCCAAGACATGGATCGATATGGTGAATGGTTTTCAAAAAGGTTCACTGTCGACTCGTCTTGGGATACCGATGATTTACGGGATTGATGCAGTTCATGGGAATAACAATGTCTATAAGGCTACAATATTCCCACACAATGTTGGTCTTGGTGCAACTAGGCAAGTAATTTTGCAAGTTATTGCATTCTTTTTGACAGTTTTTTGATGAGTTATGATACAAAGTGTTTAAAGGATTGGTTATCAGATCAAGAATATCAGTGTTATGTGTATTTAACGATCTTGAAATTGAGTCTTTTTTTTTTTATTTATTTATATTGACATGTGTTCTGTTTGAACAGAGATCCACAATTGGTGAAGAGAATTGGATCAGCAACTGCACTTGAAGCCAGAGCTACAGGCATTCCTTATGCTTTTGCTCCTTGTATCGCGGTAAGTGGCTTCGTTCGTTAGTAATCTGCAGTTGCACGAGTAACGTATTCGAAATATCTGTTTCCTTACCCGATTTTGTTCCATACAACAGGTTTGTCGAGACCCAAGATGGGGTCGTTGTTTTGAGAGCTATAGCGAAGATCCAAAGATAGTTAAATCAATGACTGAAATCATTTCTGGATTACAGGGAGAAGCACCAGCCAATTCATTGGGTGTTCCTTACATGGCTGGGCAGTAAGTTCCTTAACTAATGACTCCTATTATTGATATCTTGAAAAACATTTTACGAAATTATGTTGGTAAATCATTTTACTGAGGTAAATTATAGTCTTGATTCATTAGTAACTTGATCTTTGTTTTTCGGCACTTTATCATTAAGGTTGTAAAGTTGTATATGTTTGTTTCTTGTCCAGACAAAAGGTCATAGCATGTGCTAAACATTATGTTGGCGATGGTGGAACAACCAAAGGCATAAACGAAAACAACACAGTGGCAACCATGCATGGATTGCTTAGTATCCACATGCCAGCGTACTATGATGCAATCATCAAAGGTGTGTCAACCGTCATGATCTCCTACTCGAGCTGGAACGGGTTGAAGATGCATGCTAACCGTGACCTCATTACCGGTTTTCTCAAGAAAACACAGCGTTTCAGAGTAATCTAATCTCCGGAGTAGCTTCAGTTTAGTAATCTTCATGTATTCATACTAGATAAAAGAAGAAAACTAACTCAAGTTCTGGATATTTTGCAAATGCTTCAGGGATTTGTCATCTCAGATTGGCAGGGGATCGACAGAATGACTTCTCCACCTCATGCAAACTACACATATTCAGTCTTAGCGGGAGTTAGTGCTGGAATTGATATGGTTCGTGCGTTACTATCATGAATTGATACTAATCAACTTGTGGCAAAATACTCATTAAGTTACCTTATATTGCAGATCATGGTTCCATATAACTACACAGAGTTCATTGAGCGCCTAACGTTCTTGGTGAACCATAACTTCATTCCTATGAGCCGAATTGATGATGCTGTGGCGAGGATTCTGAGAGTTAAATTCACTATGGGTCTTTTTGAACACCCATTGGCTGATTACAGCATGACTAAGTACCTCGGATGTCAGGAACATAGAGAACTGGCGAGGGAAGCCGTAAGAAAGTCTCTTGTGCTTCTCAAGAATGGGCAGTCGGCAGACAAGCCATTGCTACCACTTCCGAAGAAGGCATCAAAGATTCTCATTGCTGGAACTCATGCCGACAATATTGGCAACCAATGCGGTGGTTGGACAATTCAATGGCAGGGTCTAAGCGGCAATATTACTTCCGGTAAATCCATGATCCGTTTAACCTTATATCTCTAGCTATATGCATACTGTCCAACATGCTCTCTCACGTGCATATTGAATCTTTAAGATAAATTGGCAAATGGATAGTGAACACATGATCTCTTTCCGGCCTAATGCACTCCATGTAAAGTTACCGTCTCATCGAAAAGTTTAAACTTCTACTGAGGACAGACCTTATTCTGCAACATAAAAGACTAATTTTTTGTATGATCAGGTACAACAATCTTGAGTGCCATTAAGAAAACAGTCGACCCAAAAACAGAAATTGTGTTCAGTGAGAACCCAGATTCTGGATACGTGAAGGCCAACAAATTCTCGTATGCCATTGTCGTGGTAGGCGAACCACCCTATGCAGAAACATTTGGAGACAGCCTAAACTTGACGCTTCCTGAGCCGGCTCCTAGCATCATCTCAAACGTTTGTGGCTCAGTGAAATGTGTCGTCGTTCTTATCACGGGCCGACCAGTCGTGATCCAGCCGTACCTTGCACAAATCGATTCACTCGTGGCAGCTTGGCTTCCGGGAACGGAAGGCCAAGGTGTTGCTGATGTTTTGTTCGGTGATTATGGTTTTACTGGAAAATTGTCGCGAACTTGGTTCAAGACTGTGGATCAACTCCCGATGAACGTCGGAGATCACCATTATGATCCATTGTTTCCATTTGGATTTGGACTCACCACTAAACCTGTAAAGGCTAATTAGATTCACATTGAAGGATTTAAATTGAGCCTGTTAATTATTTAAAGTCCCTTGAGATGCAAGTGTATGTAATAGTCGTTCCTATTATGTGGAACGCTATTAGTTTTGATGTTTCAACGCATTGATGAAATGGAGGGAAAAAATAAAAGATTCAATTTGCTCGATTCTCGTATAAATTTTTACACCAAACATTCAAAAATAGTGGTTTTATTTATACAAGAATAGTTATGCTCTTACTAGTCATTTTGATGGAGTTAATTTGCAATTACATTACTTTTTAACGAGTAAATACTTTTGGAAGCAAACACTACTTTTATATATCCTATAAATTGAAAAATTGAAATAGTACTTGAAGTCCAAAAAAAGATGAAGAGTATCAAACAAGCCCTGACCTGACCCAGAGTAAACGAAGCGGATTGGATTTGTTTGTTTTCATTTTCATCTCATTTTAGTTTAAATTGAGGTCAAAGTATTTTATTTGTGTTACTATCATTGAGAGAAACTCAATTCATTTATTTTCCCATTAATGTACAATATACAAATACTGAAATACATATATATGCGCGCACACACACTCACACACACACACACACACACACACACATATATATATATATATATATATTATAATTTTGCACTATTTATTTAAATAAAATAATAAAAACTTTAGTTATTTATCTTACATGTCACGATAAAAGTTATTAAACAAACATATATCTCTTGACTTGACATGCTAGCTTGAAAAAAATACCTTATGTTTTTCCCCAAAATAAACACATCCTAAATTAATTCAAATACTTCATTCACACTAAAACCAATAGAATCTTCCACCCCTTCAAAAAATAAAATTTACACACATTTTTTTATTCAAAATATTCAAAACAAAATCAAAATAAATCCAAGAAGACGTGTCCGAATCCACAACTGACACTATAAAATAATATACATACAGCTAATTAAAAGTTATTGGTTCATAAAATAGGTGTCCTATGAAAGATTATTGAATTTGTGACTTATCACATCACAGAAAAAAACTATTGGCTTCTTCCCGCGGTTACGGTTAGACCAATTGGCCCCACGCCCACTCCTTAAATTTTGACCTATGACTTACAATGTAGGTATTGTAAGACCCTTCTTTTTCTATTAAAAAGATATATTATTATATCAAATCTTTGCTATTAATTTAATAACGTGAATAAGGTATTACTAACGACAATCACGCAGACATTTGGGCACTTAGGGGGAGACTAGACTTAGCTCTGTGTCTGCATATTAGTATATTACCCATCTTATCATAAAATTCGATACTTTATTGTATTCTCACTGTTCGAGCAGAACCCACAACCCTCCCACCAATTTGGCGGATTTATTTGGGGAGATATGAGTCGTGTCTACTAGATTTATGGCAGGGATATGGATCTTTTACTATAGAGAGTTGTAAATGATAGCGGATTACTTGGCAAAGCTCGAAGCTTCGTCTTAGACCACTCATTAAGGACAATATTCTGTCCTGAAAACGCACTAGCTACATGCGTTCCATTTTTGAGAAACTTGTTCGAACTGATTATGTTATCTTTTGATAATTCATCAGTTGTATCTCATATCACCATGTCCGCGTTCCTCTGTTGTAAAACGGTTCACCATATATACTAAATTATAATAAATTTTACTTTTATCAAAAAAACCAATATTAATCATAAAAGACTACCACAAAATAGAATTTAAAAAAACAAAACAACTACCAAAATCTTCAAAGGAATTAAATTAAAAGGCATGAATCATCATTAAATAAAATAGATTAAATAGAATAACAGCAAAATACCTTCTTTCACGCTCTGTCTCTCTCTCGCTCCTCGCTGTTTCTTTCTCTCTCTCCTCGCTGTCTCTCTCTCTCTCTCTTCAGATTGAACCCGCGTAAAAGAAAATAAAAAACACAAAGAACAAAAAAGGCATCGAGCCCTTTTTTTTTCTTTAATTGGGAAGAAGATATATCTTGTTCAATCTAATCTTCCTCCCGTCTCTGCAAATTCTTCAACAATGAATGATCTTTTGACGGTGAGCTTTTTCTTTTTGTTATTTTTTTTTTCAAATAAAGTTGGTTAATTTCGATTAATGCATGGAAAATTTTTGTGGGTTTTGCTTATTTGAAGATTTGGGTTGTTAATGCATTGTCCCTTTTGTGTTTATTTGCCAATTTTCGCGAGAATGTTTGAGATTTTGCGTGAATTTGAATTTTGTGTTGTTAAAGAAAGGTTTTTTACGTGTGTTTAAATAGTTATATGTTTGAGGGCAGGGTATTTTTTGTGGTGGAGACTTTAATTGTGAGTTTTGATGAAAAAAGGAAATTGATTTTTGAAAGTTTTAATGCAAAATTGAGCTGAAATGAGGTGACTTTAGGTGGTGGAAATGGGCTTTTGGTAGATTTGGTAAATTGTTTAAGATGGTATGTGGTTTTTGTCGGGGACGGAGTTTTTATTTGGCATTGGTTATAAATGATCAAGGTGGCTGATAGTGCATTTGGCCGTTTATGCTTCGGATTTATTCTCCATTAAGATTATTCGAAAGTTCTCATTATTTCAGTGAGCCGAGACTTGCGATATGGGAGGCTTAGCTAATGTGATAAATATCCAGTGTCACTTAATTTGTTTCGACTAAACTATTTTAGATGAGAGCAGTAATCCTTCTAATGCTTGTTTGCTGAATTAATGGTTGAGAAATTCAAGTTATGAAGTGATTATATGGATTTTCATTTCCCTTTCTTTCTGTTCGAATTTCCTTTTTATTAGCAAAGGTATCAGATTTTTATTAGCTAAGAAACCGAAATTGTAAACGGAACCCTCTGTGGTCTAATTCGCTTGCACACTTTATCCTTCTTGAGAACTACTTTGGGATCTCTATTCTGTTTGAAACTGAGAAAGAAGGATCAAGAAACATTGGAAATAATGATCTCCATTCTCATTTCTCTCTATTGGAAAGCATACATTATTCACAGTAGATATACACCAAAAGAATGAACTAGAAGGAACAAAAAAGTTCCGCCACTTAATAGTGCAACAGCAGTGAAAGGGAGGAATCTCTCTTCTTGAATAAAAGATAAGCTACTCTATCAATTTGCAACAGTAGGGAAGCCCAGTTTTTACATTCATACTTATTGTGGTGTTAAGTTCTAGCTTCTGTAGAAGTAAGTCGACTTATCAATTATGTTCTGTTAATGGAATTTCTACAAACTTTCGGCTATGAGCATTTCTCCTTCGTATTTCTTATGCTTAACTATTCTGCTTACGAGTACTCATACTTGATCTTTTTCTGGTGTTCGTTTTGCAGGATTCTTTCGTGATCCCCCGGGATCAAGCTTATAATGATCGAGATATCGAAATGGGAATACAGAGACCTATGAATTCAGGAGAACTAGGCTTGGATAATTTCTTTAAGCAGGTATATTGGCTCTTGTTTGTGTTTTCCCATTGCCTTAGATTTCAAGAGGTTTATTTGCAGGATCTTATCTAATTTTTCACAAGCTGAATGCTTTAACCACTCTCGAATTTGCATTTCTAGGTTGAGGAGATTGAAAAACAGTATGAGAAGCTCAATACATTACTGCGAAAGCTCCAGGTATGAGGTTTTATCCTCCTACATTCTAGTTATCTTTTTTCCCCCTTTTTGGAATTTGCAGCCTTTAGCTACTAATTTATCCCTCTGGGTTCCGTCCTTTGTTGTGAGTCTGAATATTCTGAAAAGTAAACAAGTAATGAACTACTTGAGGAAGAAGAACATTGTTCTGTTACAATTTGGTTTTCTTTGTTATTGTTGTTGCCGGTTCACTTGACTTTATCTTTTATTCTTTCTCTTTCGAGTGTCCAAAGCTTTAACAAGTGGCAAGCCTTGTTTTCTTTGAAGAGAGTTTGTGAGGTGTAGTTAACTATTAAGTTCGATGTATGCACACCATCTAAGCACTCTACTTTTGGCATCTCCAAACTCCTTTAGTTTTAAATAAATATGGATTCCTTTTAGTGGGAAAACACTTGCTATGCCCAAGATTTCACATAAATAATTTCTAAGAGCTGCTTTCCTTTGGTCGATGTCTTGAGTTATTTTCTTGAGAATAATATACAATTAATTCAATTATTTACCCCAGTGGCATACCCCAATTTTCTTGAGGACTTTTTAAGCAAATTTTGACTATTCATTTAGCTGAAGATTTTGTAATATGAGGGTCTGGGCTGTTGTGACCCCCCTGGGCGAGTTGCTCTGTTTATGGTATTAAAGACTGCTAGATCGAAACATTGTCGTCATGCCAGCATAGACTTCTGATAATAGTTGCCACTGCCAACTGCAGGATGCTCATGAGGAATCAAAGGGTGTCACCAAGGCTGCTGCTATGAAAGGTAGATTCATTTCATTTCACTAGAATGCTTTCGAGATGTTTCAAATAGAGTTTTCAGGATTTTATGTAGCTATAGTTTTGCTAATATGAAGGAACATTGTTTTCTCTGTTCACTCACATCATGTTTTGTCTAATACTCGTTGTAGATGATACCCCCTCCCCCCCCCCCCCCCCTCTCCCTCCTTTTGTTATGGAACTGCATGTGGCTTTGAATAGATTTGGATGTGTTGAACGATTTTTTCTATTAACTTGGATTATAATATCAAACCTATTGTCATTATTTATTGTAAATGATTGGCAGCAATTAAAAAGCGAATGGAGAAGGATGTTGATGAAGTTGGAAAAATTGCCCGATCTATTAAATCAAGAATCGAAGAACTTGACAAAGAGGTGAGGCAATATATTGCTTACCAAGTGGAAGTTGGTCTTTTAAGATTTTTCTAGTACTAATTTTTATTGTTCACTCTTGTCCAGAACTTAGCCAACAGGCAAAAGCCTGGATGTGGAAAAGGATCAGGAGTAGACAGATCAAGAAGCGCGACAACAGTGTAACTTATATACCAATTACTGTGTCCTATTTATTTTTCTATATGCTAATATTCTATAGCTAACATTTCTTTAATTTGGGGTATAATATTCAGTAACCTTTGCACTTTACTTTGCAAAATGTTGTTTTTACTCGTGACCTGCTTGTGTTGTTCAGAATGTGGAAACTGTATAATCTTCTGAATATTTAATCACCCTTTGTTCGTTGTCATCCTTCATTTTTTAGAGCAACTATGTATTTGCTTGGTTTAATTTTTTATTATTATTTGATGGAGCTGTACATTATCGTAGGATTTGATTGAGTAGTATCTTTTTCATCTCTAGCATGTCTATTTAGCATCTGCCTATCTGTAAAAGAGTATGTCATGAAAATTGGTTTAGTTAAGAATTATAATTAACGACAATCATAAAACACTGAACGGCAGCATAGGCACCACTGCAGGTCTGAAATTTTCGGTATTAGATTAACCACATGCCAATTTTGATTATTATAGCAAATATCAAAAGTAATATATCACCGACCTAATAAATCTGTGAATCTTGGTCTACAGAGAGGCGAGGTTGCAAGTTAGTATGCAGCAGTATCATCCTTTGCTTACTATGTATTTCTGCTGAATACTTATAAAGAAAAAACAACAGAATATTATTTCTTAAATAATTGTGTTTGAATGCAGGGCTTTGAAGAAGAAGTTTAAAGACAGAATGTCTGAATTCCAGGTACATTAAGTGCACGCTATCTTGGTACAGCATCAATTTAATTCACACCTCTGTTCCTTATTTCTCTGCATTTCTTGCTAAATATTTTGTAGACGTTGAGAGAGAACATACATCAAGAGTATCGTGAAGTTGTAGAGAGGAGAGTATTCACAGGTAATAATAGCTAGTAAAAACGAGCATCTGTTATTTTATCAACAGCCTTCTCATACTTTGTATAACATTTGTGATGGCTTTTTGTTTCATGTGGCTTGCAGTTACTGGCACTCGTGCTGATGAAGAGGTAGCTATTTTTAACTTTTTGAGCTTGGAATCAGTTTGCAAATTTGCCACTTACTAAACCATTTTCCCCAGACAATTGATAATTTAATAGAGACTGGAGATAGCGAGCAGATTTTTCAAAAAGCAATCCGTGAACAAGGCCGAGGCCAGGTTTGATTGCATTCTTCTCTACTTTCTTTTGCCTTTTCCAAATTTTCTTGCTCTATTATGGATTCCAATCTTTAAAAGCAGAAACAGTAAGTCATGAAGTTTGATCTGGATCTTTGCTTGATTACTTAGTACATAAGCTCATTTTTACCCAGAATTTTCTATGCTACTGACTTATTTCCGATATACACTCTTGGTGTCTTTATTTGTAGGTTATGGACACTCTTGCAGAAATTCAAGAGCGACATGACGCAGTCAGAGATTTAGAGAAGAAGCTACTTGATTTGCAACAGGTATGGTAGTTCCTTACTGCTCAGAGTCTCGAGTGTGTAACTTTTTAAAGCTTCTGTAAGTTTTACAATTGTATTAAATTGTTGGGCTAAATTTTAGTCAGTTTGCACCTTTCCTTTTCTATGTTGTTTTGGCTCCACGGGTTTTCAGTAGCCGGTTGGGCGCTTCAGCCAAAGATTCTGGCATGTATAGTGCTTCAATAGCACCCTCCTTAACAGTGATTAGATGATTCTAAAGTCTTGTGTTGTGTTGATTCCGAGCTTGTTTCATGTACTTTAGATTGGCAAAAAGCTTACTCCCGAAACACTTTGTCTGGATAAAAACACTGGGTCAGTTCATAGAAGAAATATTTATTGGATGTTAATTGTTTTTTGCAGATATTCATGGACATGGCGGTACTGGTTGATGCACAAGGTGACATGCTTGATAACATAGAGTCGCAGGTATGTAAAAGCCTAACTCTCTGTTTCTGGCTGAAGATCTCGTGAAAACCATGATTTTCTGTTCACAAAAATAATCCATATTTGATGATTGATCCTCCGCGCTTTCAAACTTGTCAGGTTTCGTCTGCTGTAGACCATGTGCAAACTGGTAATACTGCTCTTCAAAAGGCAAAAAGTTTGCAAAAGAGCTCCAGAAAATGGATGTGCATGGCAATCATCATACTTCTCATTATCATTGCTATCGTAGTCGTGGGTGTACTTAAACCGTGGCAGAAAAAGAATGGTGCCTAGGTATTCACTGCACCGTGTAATGTGTAAATGGAGTAAAGGATGCTACTCAAGAGTTGTTTTTCTTCTACACTCTTACTATTGATTATTCTTTTTGTTGTGCATTTGGGACTTGGGTTTGCAAGCCCACTTGCATACGCTTACATGTTGAATTCTACCTGCAAATGTGTAATGTTCATGGTTTTACTCCATGCTCTTGTTTGAACTGTTTTTGAGCTTGGATAATGTGTGTATATGTATAAATTCTTTGTATTGTTACGAACAAGATACCATATAGTTTATTTGGTTGTCTCGTTCATAAGGACAATTACCAGTCAGGCAATTTGCTTTTTCCCCACAAGTATTACTTCGCTATAATTGGATTTTAGCAAGGCTTGTATAGCAACTTTATCATCAGCGAAGCGCGATAACACCAGCTACGTGAATGATTCAAAAATCGAAATTGAGCAGAACACTCCAAAATTGTGTAATAAAATAAGGACACAAGCATGCATAGGGATTATTTACACACGTAAAGTCGGGTCTTATTCAATTGTTTTAATAATTGCATGAACACCTCTTGAAATTCGAATTACGTTATATAAATAGACTCCCTTAAAGTATGAATAATTATGGAAATACCCCTTTGAGTTTGAAAATATTAAAAGTAGAAACCCTATTTTACATTTTTAAGAAGCTTCACGTGGCGTTTGTAATTATTGTAACAGTAAAAGGACATTTCTTTAATTCAATCCAACAATCAAAGAGGTGATGTAGATGTAAGAATACCAACAAAATTTACCATAAAAACGAAAGAAACATTACAGACAGAGGCCATCGCAGGCGTAAACAATTGTTCGTATACTGGTATACCTACACTATTTTGATATACATGAACACAAACTTCCAAATTTATCAACAAAAAAGGGTCCATCACTAGCTGGATTTCCTCACTAATTGCTTTTGGATGGCTCTTCGGATCCTTCTATGTTTGACAAAGAGACACTGGAACCCTTCTTCCGTGTCTCTGCTGCCAAAAGATCCGATCAGGAAGCAGAGTCCTGGTTTCTGGCTGGGTTGTTACTATTTTGGCCGGAACCTGAACCTGAACCCGCACCTTCACCTGAACCTGTAGCCTGTCGGTTAAAAAACTGATGAGAGCTTCTGCCCAGTAAAGTTGTCAGTTTGATAACTACGAGGTTGTTCAGGGACATCTTATGTTCCCCCAAAACCGTTCATAATCAAATGATGCAATTTGATTAATCATGGTTTAAGGAACTTTGTTGAGTTACTGTCTGAGAAATCTGGACTCCAGTCCGATGATAGAGAGGTGGTTGAGTAGATGGGATGAAAAGAGCCATGAAAAGACGTATGAGGAAGTTGAGTCCCTACCTGATTGCTAGAAACACAATGAGAAGGCGACCCTTCATTCTGGGGGTTAACCATGCCTCTTGCAGCAGCAGCAGCCGGCGACAGCCAGACGTTTGATCCAGGCCTTCCATAATACGGGCCTACTATTGGCGGCCTGTACCAATAGGGGGCCATGTTTGTGTGGTATTGATATGCATTCAAGGCCGGCACTGGATTCCTCCTATCTTCACGACGTTTGCGAGATTTCTTCTTTTTTGCTTTCCCTCCCTGTTCAGAATCCATACTGATTTAGATCATCTTCCTTTGGATTATATAAGGCAAAAA
This sequence comes from Misopates orontium, assembly GCA_946800315.1. NCBI lineage: Eukaryota > Viridiplantae > Streptophyta > Magnoliopsida > Lamiales > Plantaginaceae > Misopates > Misopates orontium. Next base: position 6,564,659 of record OX326950.1, on the reverse strand, counting down.
TTACACGAGTCATCAAACAGGTGTTGATCCACACCCATGCATGCGTACACGTGGGGTACATGCAGAGAGAACTTTGTCAAAAGCCACCAAACGAGGGTGGTGGTTGGGGTCAGGGGTGAGCAAAATTAATTTGATGGCATCGAATCTATCGAAAACAAACCTCGTGATGTCCGGTACATGGTTGTGGAAAATGACCTTTATGTCCACATTTGGAGCACAATTGAAGGTCATTATTGGCAACTTCTTTTAATTTTATGCAGTCCTACATAGACATGCATAATAAGTAAGTAAATAGAACTCTGCGGTAGTTAATGATAGGATCCGTGAGAACTATTTTAAAATAACCGGGTTAATTACCGAACCAAAGTGGCCAGATTCCCCACAGTAATAACAAGAAGCTTCGTTTGTTCCTTCCATTGTATTGTCAACACAGCAAATATGACCAAACTCGTTACAGATATAACACTGAATACCCTGTCCACGTAGGAAAATTTCAACATGCATTGAACATAAGTAAGCTTGTTAATCTTCTTACAAAGAAATTGATGACAGTACAAGACCATTTTGCATTCATCCATGCCTGAAGTGTGAAACACTAAATAATTTACGAATTTCTTCACCGAAAAGTGAAAATTAATCAGTTCAAGGCCAGGCAACATACACCAACCAATCTTTTCTAATCAATGAAAACCACCAAAAGAGCTTATATTCAATAACCCTTCAAACTAGTACCATAAATTCAATTTAGTTAATAACAAGATCTGGAAATGCTTAGATTCAGTAACTAATTGATGTGGATATTAATTGGACAAACAGAGAAAGAATAAACTTGATGAGTACAATAAGTTCACATGCCTTGAGATCTTCAGGATTGTAGTCATTGGTACACGAGAACATGTCATGGCCTGTACTCCCACATTTTAAACACAGCCTAGAAGGGCTATCCGCTTCTACATTTTTCATCGGACAGTCTGTGATCAGGTGCCCTTTCATTGAGCAGATGAAGCATTTACGCTGCCAAAAAAGGAATTAAATGATTAAAAAGAGCATAAATGGGAAAAGAAAAAAAAAACATAGAAAGCAGATACTAAAATAGGAGAATTGCCAACGACTTTCTATATTGAATCAGTAGAAAGCTTCCTCATAGTTTTGGAGACTATTTGATGGGTATGACCAATCCACTTTAACTATACAAATGGATATAGGGATATAATTCCTCTACCGAAAAAGTGTATCCAAGCAACTTTCTAATAATCACAGATCTAAACCATTTTCAGTTTCATTAGAATAGGCCTTCTTTTGAAGAAATTCTTAGTTTACCAAATAATAAATTTATCCAGGTAAATTATCTTTAGCTACCAGCTTAAAAGTTGAAATATGCACCGAAAAATCCCATAATCCATTTTACAGCGTTGAATCATGATAACTACTGATCATCACAAAGGAATTCTTTTAACACTTAATTGCAATATAAACAAGCAAGGAAAGATGAAGTTCACTAGTATAAGGTTTACCACAAAAATCATGGCAATAATGGAATAGAAACAAATATGCAAAGCAAGTCAAAGTTGATTTATCTGAAGCATGTGTTGAACTAACCCTTTTACATTGTTTTCCTACGTGCCCGATATTACCACAATTATAGCACCGCTTCCTCTTTTTCTTCTTCTTACGTTTCTCGCCTTCACTGGGTTCATTGCTCGATGGCAAACTGCATTCAGGGGGATCAAAGTACCTTGGAGCCCTCTACATCATTCGTATAATTAGTTAATGAGCCCAAAATCAGCAAATACATATGCATACAGTAACAAATTGAAGTACACAAGTTTTCAAGTTAATTGCAAATTACTTACGCGGAGCCTCTGCTGTACCATGTTATCCGTTATGATACCAGGTTCTGTTTCAGACAACGATCTTGGTTCGATAACTTTTTCTGGACATATTTCTTCATTATTTATCTGTAATGTGGCAATAGATACAGGAGGAACAAAAAAATGATTAACGAGTTCCCAAAACATTATTAATCGAATTCTGGTGTGACTAAATATTCTTGAAAAAAAATATAAACTGAATGAGTAAAATACAAAGCATATAAATAAAAATGAACATATCTTTAATTCTCGTTGTCAACCATCAAAACCATATGAATTTATAGGATGCAATATAAAAATGATGGCACCATCTTGGGAAGAATGCATAAGGTGTTAATATGCTAACTATTAATTTATGAAACTATAATAACGACGTCCATAAGTCCAAAACGAGAAACATCCAACAGCTAATACATGGTATAAATTCTAAGAACCAACTCAAAACAATTGATTGACAGATCATAATCACTGCCTCAGCTCTTATATCATTTTCAACATAGCATGGATTCTCTTGAAAATATGCAAGCTTCAATAGCATGTCTCCGAAGTCGAGAGATTTTGATGCATTGATTCTAAAACATCTGACCCATAAATTTTATTCAAAATATCTTCAGTATAAATTTATTCAAAAGCAAAGTGCATTCCGCACATGTGTCATGGATTGGTATCCCAAGTAAGAAAGTGTGCGTCACACATAATGCCTCACGAGAATTTAAGCATAAAACCGAAGGCCAATAAAACCATAACATTCCAGTGACTAAATATGAGACTCCCGAGCTCTGATCAAGTTTCTAGTATGTTTATGGTTATTACCTATAGTCAAGAAGAGCACACACCCACCCCCCCCCCCCCCCCCCCCCGGGCTCTTGACAAAACTTTAGATAAATGTGGTCGCTCATTCCTCGTTACTTTACAAACATTCTTTAAAAAATTAGTTGCATTACAATATTACTAGTACCCAATATTTCTGACAATTCAAATTTTATTTATTTACTTCTACTAGAAGCTTCATGTCCAAATCGGATCTTCATTTCAAAATAATTTGGCTTTGCATCCTGTCGCACTCGGGTAAAGGTATGAGATACTTGTCAATCCTTAAACAGGATTTCTTACTTTAAGGAGTATATTGACGGCATTTTCTTTTCCAGTACTATATTAAATACATTGCAGACCATGTGAAACTATTCCAATTGTATCTTACCTTTTACAAATGAGAAGGTAAGATAACCAGAGACCTTACGTAATACAGAGTATGATAAAAAAAATTATCTGTCTAGTGTTGCAATACCTGGTATAACAACATTAGCAATAAACTGAAAAGGAGTATCAATTTATCCAGTATTCCAGTGAATTTAAAGTTACTCCACAACAATAGAGACAGAAATGAAGATAGAATATTTTGTGGTTGACATTAAATCATGAGTCAGAATTAACTTCACTAATCTCATTTTGTAAAGAATATATAGAAAAAGGCTTCATCTGAAACAGTAGTAAGCAGCTGCCAAATTTGTACAGTATGATTTAACAATATTTGATCCACAGTTGCTCTTGCAAAACTTGAAATTACAGCACAACTGCCGAACCATAGCTGGGAAACTGTTGAAACGGAATTATGACATACTTTCTCACCATATAAGATGCTTTATCAAAAGTTTAAGACAAGCATGATGCCTGGACAGATATGTGGAAAATTGGAAAAACATCCAGCCTCGTGGTTATGTCAGAAGACTTTTTCCTTCCCATCATTGTTAATGTGCTAGAAAAGCTCTGCACCCTTTAATGCAGTTATATATATTTTGTCTCCAAGAGGAATACGTATAAAACTTTAGATAATGCTATTTCAATCAAGAAACACTACACTCACATTGTCATTGCATTCTTCAATCTTATCTTCACCAGCCAAAGCTTGGGCTAGAACCATTTGACTGGGGCTGGAAGATTCATCCTCTTCAGTCCCTTCCTCTTCTTCTGAAGATGATTCCCATGATTCATGTTCATTCTCCAAATGGGGCACAGCAGCAGAATCAAGCAAATCAGTCTTCTGCGCACTTTGTGCATTATCCAAGTCTTCATTTTCCAAATTATCTGCCTGAAAAGATACAAATTGCTGACTTGCAGTGTGTTTAGAAATATTTTTAAGTGAATTAGTTGACTTAAAAATTGATGCCAGAAAGCAAGGAAAAAACTGTAGAGTTGTTAGCATAATAGTTGGGAAAGCCCTCGAAGGCAGATTAGCATGGTCACCGAAATCCGGAAAAAAAGAAAAAAGAAGAAGAAAAAACATGGTCACAAACGATGGCAGAAGTTTTGTAATGGTTCGAATAATTTAGAAGCATAGTCTCTTCATGTAAGTGGTTGATCCTCCTGTCTCATGTAACAGAGCAGAAAATAAGATCAACTGCATTTCAATAGAATATGTTTCTTTTTCTCTGTTCATCTCAACAGGAGCTGCATGAACATTTGAGCAGGCACGCTCAGGAAAACTTAGAATGTGTTATTCTGACCTCATACCTCTTTTACAAAAATACTAAGAAGAGATGACTGGTTAGAGCTCCAGCGGCTCATTCTTTCCTAGAAGTCCCTACCAAGCACTATCCCAAGAATAAAGGTTTTTCAATAAACATTCAACTCCATTTTGCCGTTCTATTTATGATAGAATGTTTCAATTAGTAACTCACATAATGTGTAAACAAGTCATCCCAGCACAGGGGCATCTAAAAGTGATGTCGATTTTCAAGAACTAAAAAAGGGATATAGAGTAAGAAAGAAAAATGGGTAAGTATGGACGAACGAGTGTTGCAATGCGTCTTTCAGATGCAACGAAACTGGCTTCTATGGAGTGGGTTAAATCATGTTCAATGCGAAAGCCTTCGCTTGAAGGGTAGAAGCAAGGGAGAAAAGGCTTCTAATTGAGGAATACAAGTGTCCAATTTGGAGTATACTTTTAATTACTTTACATAGTTTCCATGTAACGCATATGGGTAGTACTATCACTGAAATAGCCACGTGTAATGATGAAATTTGGTTGCGTGCCTACTAAAAGTTAACACAGACAAGAATCCAAGACAACAGTAAACTGTGTTATTCAACAAGGACTAGAAAACTCACAATGGGTCTTTCTGCTGCCAATTCTTGTTCAGGTGTCGTCGCTGCTTGAATCTCCTGAAAATCCAGATTGAGCCACATTGTACTTCTCGTTAATAACCAAAAACAATTAAACAACTACTACACATTATTTCACAAAGCAATAAATCGATCATAATTGGTTTTCCATAGAGTCAGTGGGGTTCGAAATAGCATACTTGACAGCAGAACAACAAAAATAGGATGAAGTCAAAGGCACAAATTCTGATCTTACATTTGTTGAAACAAGTTTACTCAGAATTGCAACTGTACACACTTTCTAGTTAATTTTCAAAAACAACATAACATCAAAATTATGCAAAATAATCAAAAGTTTCAACGCGAAGATTATAGAACTCGTCACCTTCTCCTGCTTCGGCTCCATCTTCAACTCTCCGATTAAACAACACGAATACCAATTCTTCGCTCAAATTTGAATCGATCAACCACAAATTCTACAATTAATCAAACGAGTACGAACTATCAGCACAAGCACCGTCAAGTGCTCTGAGCTAGGGCAAAAACGAATCGATTCAAATGAACCGTTGTTCTTCAGCGATTGTACGAATATAATAACTTCGTGATGATCGCCTCGTAGAATTTGGTGAGGCATTTTTGGACACGAATCTGAGCGCATTTAATTTGGGATAAACTAAAAGTTAAAAATCGGTTGTTGTGGAAAGTAACTTTTATACACCGGAAAGTAGAATTAAGGTGAAAAAATCCAAAAGCTGAAACTCAAATTCAGCTTAATTTTAGGGTTTTTGTCGAAGCAGTTTTTGACTGAAAGCAAAGGCGGGAAGAAGAAGGTGAGGCTAGATTGGTCATTTTCAAATTTGTAGATATTTAATTGTATAATTGGGTTTCAGACTTTCAGTTCAGTCTTTTGTGTTGTGATTTGATTTGAATATAGTTGTATATATACGATTTTTAGTTTTTGCACTTGATTTTTTCTATCAATGTACAATTTTAAAATAGTTTTTCTCGTAACACTTTAGAGATATTTCAATAAGAGAGCAAAAAAGAAAAAGAAGTTTCCAATAGTATTCTCCTAGGTTGCATTTTGTAATCATAAAAGGTCATATTAAAACTTATAATTTAAATCATTTGGAGGAGATCTGATTAATTTTAAGTCAACGATAAAATAATTCGATAGTTTATTATAGTGGTCGGTTCAAGAATATAACTTAAGCAGTTAAGCATAGGAAATAAGGATCATTTAACACATCTAAAGTTTGGTCTTATTGCAGAACACCAATTATTGCAATAATTGCATGAATAACTCTTGAAACTTGATTTTACATTATAAGAGTCTCCCTCAAAGTACGAAAAATTAGGCAAATAAGATATTTGAAGTTTGAAACTATTGTAAATAGAAACCCTATTTTTACAAAATTAACCATCAAAATGAAAGAAATATTACAAAACAGGGCTTGAAGAAATTGTTCGTATACCAGTATACATACACTATTTTAATGTACATGAACACAAACTTCCAAATTTTATCAAAAAAGAAGGGTCCATCACTAGCTGGACTGCTCACTAATTGTTTTCGTATGGCTCTTCGGATTCTTCTATGTTTGACAAATAGCCACTGGAACCCTTCTTCCATGTGTATAATTTCCAGCGTTCCTCCGCTAATACGGTATCGGATTTATATACCGAAGGCTGGGCTATTGTCTGATATCTGATCAGGAAGCAGAGTACTGGTTTCAAGCTGGGTTGTGACTAAGTTCGGCCAAAACCTGAACCTGAACCTGAACCTGCACCTTCACCTAAACCTGTAGCCTGTTGGTTAAGAAACTGATTAGAGTTTCAGCCCAGTAATCAAATTGGCAGTTTCATAGCTACGAGGTTGTTCACGGATATACTGTGTTCCCCCAAAACTGATCTAAGTCAAATGATGCAATTTGACTAATCACGTTTGAGGAACTTTGTTTGAGTTACTGTCTGAGAAATCTGGACTCCAGTCCGATGATAGAGAGGTTGTTGAGGAGATGAGATGAAAAGAGCCATGGGATGAAAAGACGTATGAGGAAGTTGAGTCCCTACCTGATTGTTGGAAATCCGATGAGAAGGCGACCCTTCATTCTGGGGGTTAACCATGCCTCTTGCAGCAGCAGCAGCGGGCGACAGCCAGACGTTTGACCCAGGCCTTCCATAATAAGGGCCTACTACTGGCGGCCTGTACCAATAGGGGGCCATGTTTGCCTGGTATTGATAGGCATTCAAGGCCGGCACTGGATTCCTCCTCCTATCTTCACGATGTTTGCGAGGTTTCTTCTTTTTTGCTTTCCCACCCTGTGAGAGGCCATACTGATTTAGATCATCCTCCTTTGCATTATATAAGGCAAAAATTGCATGAGTCATAACACAGGTGTGCATCCACACCTATGCATGCGTACACGTGGGGTACATGCAGGGGGAAATTTGCCAAAAGCCACCAAACGAGGCTTGTGGTTGGGGTCAGGGGTGAGCGAAATTAATTTGATGGCATCGAATCTATCGAAAACAAACCTCGTGATGTCCGGTACATGGTTGTGGAAAATGACCTTTCTGTCCACATTTGGAGCACAATTGGAGGTCATTATTGGCAACTTCTTTTAACTTTATGCAGTCCTACATTGACATGCATGATAAGTAAGTAAATAGAACTCTGCGGTAGTTAATGATAGGATCCGTGAGAACTATTTTAAAATAACAGGGTTAATTACCGAACCAAAGTGGCCAGATTCCCCACAGTAATAACAAGAGGCTTCGTTTGTTCCTTCCATTGTATTGTCAACACAGCAAAGATGACCAAACTCGTTACAGATATAACACTGAATACCCTGTCCACGTACGAAGATTTCAACATGCATTGAACATAAGTAAGCTTGTTATCTTCTTACAAAGAAATTGATGATGGTACAAGACCATTTTTCATTCGTCCATGCCTGAAGTGTGAAACACTAAATAATTTACGAATTTCTTCACCGAAGAGTGAAAATTAATCAGTTCAAGGCCAGGCAACATACACCAACCAACCTTTTCTAATCAATGAAAACCACCAAAAGAGCTTATATTCAATAACCCTTCAAACTAGTACCATAATTAATTCATTTTTAGTTAATAACGAAATTTGGAAATGTTTAGATTCAGTGATTGCTGTGCATACATTAATTGGACAAAGAAAGAAAGAATAAACTCGATATGAGTACAATAAGTTAACATACCTTGAGATCTTCAGAGTTGTAGTCATTGCTACACGAGAACATGTCATGGCCTATACTCCCACATTTTAAACACAGTCTAGAAGGGCTATCCACTTCTACATTTTTCATCGGACAGTCTGTGATCAGGTGCCCTTTCATTGAGCAGATGAAGCATTTAAGCTGCCCAAAAAGGAATTAAAAGATTAAAAAGAGCATATATCAAAAAGAAAAAAAAAAGAAAAAAAAAAAAAACATAGGAGCAGATACTAAAATAGGAGAATGGCCAACAACTTTCTATACTGAATAAGTAGAAGGCTGAATTATGGTATGCAGACTATTGGATGCTTAACTTGAACTATACATATAGAAAGAGGGATATAATTCCTCTACCTTAAAAGTGAATGCAATCAACTTTTAAATAATCACAGATCTAAAACCATTTTGAGTTTCATTAGAATAGGCCTACTCTTAATAAATAAATAAATAATTAGTTTCGTAGATAAAGTTTTTATCCGGGTAAACATATATAGAGCTACAAGCTTAACAGTTCAAAATACGCACAGAACAAACCCATTTTTCAAGTTAAGGCATCATATCGTGATAACTATTGATCATCACAAAGGAATTCTTTTACCACTTAATTGCAATATAATCTAACAAGGAAAGATGAAGTTCATGGCAATAATGGAATAGAAACAAATATGCAAAGCAAGTCAAAGTTGATTTATCTGAAGCATGTGTTGAACTAACCCTTTTACATTGTTTTCCTACGTGCCCGATATTACCACAATTATAGCACCGCTTCCTCTTTTTCTTCTTCTTACGTTTCTCGCCTTCACTGGGTTCATTGCTCGATGGCAAACTGCATTCAGGGGGATCAAAGTACCTTGGAGCCCTCTACATCATTCGTATAATTAGTTAATGAGCCCAAATCAGCATATACTTATGCATACAGTAACAAATTGAAGTACACAAGTTTTCAAGTTAATTGCAAATCACTTACGCGAAGCCTCTGCTGCACCATGTTATCCGTTATGATACCAGGTTCTGTTTCAGACAACGACCTTGGTTTGATAACTTTTTCTGGACATATTTCTTCATTATTTATCTGTAACGTGGCAATAGATACAGGAGGAACAAAACATGATTAAGGTGTTCCCATAACATTCTTAATGGGGTTCTGGTGCGACGTAATAATCTTGAAAAAAAATATATATAAATTGAATGAGTAAAGTACAACGCATATGGATAAAAATGAACATGTCTATCATTCTGGTCGTCAACCATCAAACCATATTTATTTATAGGACATGAGTAAAATGATGGCACCATCTTGGGATGAATGCATAAGGTGTTAATATGCTAACTATTAATTTATGCAGCTATAATGCTTTGATAACGACGTCCATAAGTCCAAAACGAGAAACATCCAACAGCTATACATGGCATAAGTTCTAAGAACTAACTCAACACTTTTGATTGGCAAATCTTAAATGCCTCAGCTCTTATATCCTTTTCAAAGAAGCATGGATTCTCTTGAAAACATGCAAGCTTCATTTTACTGTCTCCGTAGTCGAGACATTTTGATGCATTGATTCTAAAACATCTGACCCATATCCATGATATGCATTATCGAAGAATAAAGCATTTTATTCAAAAATATCTTCAGTTTAAATTTAATCAAAAGCAAAGTGCATTAAGCACATGTGTCATGATTGGTATCCCAAGTAAGAAAGTCACATTTAAGGTTACTCCAAACGAAGATAGAATCTTTAGTGGTTGACATTTTAAATCATGACTCAGAATTAACCTCACTAATCTCATTCTGTAAAGAATATATAGAAAATGGCTTCATTTGAAGCAGTATTAAAACAGCTGCCAAATTTGCACAGTATGATTTAACAATATTTGATCCAACAGTTGCTCTTGCAAAACCTGAAATTACAGCACAACTGCCGAACCGTAGCTGGGAAATTGTTCAAACGGAATTACGACATACTTTCTCACCATTTAAGATGCTTTATCAAAAGTTTAAGACAAAACATGATGCCTTGTCAGATATGGCAGAAAATTGAAAAAACATCCAGCCTCATGGTTACATCAGAAGAATTTTTCCTTCCGATCATTGTTTTTGTGCTAGAAAAGCTACTGGACCCTTTAATCCAGTTATATATATATTTTTTGTCTCCAAGAGGAATATGTATAGAACTTAAGATAATATTTATTTCAACCAAGAAACATTACACTCACATTGCATTCTTCAATCTTATCTTCCCCAGCCAAAGCTTGGACTGAGACCATTTCACTGGGGCTGGAAGATTCATCCTCTTCAGTCCCTTCCTCTTCTTCTGAAGATGATTCCCATGATTCATGTTCATTCTCCAAATGAGCCACAGCAGAAGAATCAAGCAAACCAGTATTCTGCGCACTTCGTGCATTATCTAAGCCTTCATTTTTCAAATTGACTTGACTCTCCTGAAAATCCAGAATGAGAAATATTTATACTTCTCGTTATTATCCAACAGCAATTAACCAACTACTACAGATAACGAGTAAACAAGTCATCCCAGCACAGGGGCATCTAAAAGTGATGTCGATTTTCATATGTTTCAAGAACTACAAAAGGGATATAGAGTAAGGAAGAAAAATGGGTAAGTATGGACTGACGAGTGTTGCAAAGCGTCTTTCAGAAGCAACGAAACTGGCTTCTATGGAGTGGGTTAAATCATGTTCAATGGGAAAGCCTTCGCTTGAAGGGTAGAAGCAAGGGAGAAAAGGCTTATAAGGGAGAAAAGGCTTATAATTGAGTAATACAAGTGTCCAATTTGGAGTATACTTTTAATTACTTTACATAGTTTCCACGTAACTCATACGTGTAGTACTGTCACTGAAATGGCCACGTGTAATGATGAACTTTAGTTGCGTGCCTACTTAAAGTAACATAAACAAGACAACAGTAAACCGTGTCATTCAACAAGGACTAGTAAGATGTTTCTACTCACAACGGGCCTTTCTGCCGCAAAATCTTGTTCAGGTGTCGTCGCTACTTGAATCTCCTGAAAATCCAGAGTGAGCCATAATTATACTTCTGGTTAACATCCAAAAACAATTAAATAACTACTACACATGATTTCGCAGAGCAACAAACCGGTCGCCTTCGGTTTTCCATGAAATCAGTGATTCGAAATAGCATACTCAACAGCAGAACAACCAAAATAGTATAGAATCAAAACGCACAAATGCAAATTTCACATTTCTGAAAACAATGTTTATACACAATCGCAACTGCACACACTTTCGCGTTAATTTTCAAAAACAGCAAAATTTCTCACAATAATCAAATGTTTCAATGCCTATAGATAATTACCAAAAAAAAAAAAAAAAAAAAGCCTATAGATAGAACTCATCACCTTCTCCTGCTTCGGCTCCATCATCAACTCCGTTCAAATTTGAATCGATCAACCACAAATTCTACAATTAATCAAATGAGTACGAACTATCAGCACAAGCACCGTCGAGTGCTCTGAGCTAGGGCAAAAACGAATCGATTCAATTGAACCGTTGTTCTTCAGCGATTGTACGAATATAATAACTTGGTGATAATCGCCTCGTAGAATTTGGTGAGGCATTTTTGGACACGAATCTGAGCGCATTTAATTTGGGCGAACTAAAAGTTAAAAACAGTTTGTTACGGAAAGTAACTTTTATACACCGGAAAGTAGAATTAAGGTGAAAAAAATCCAAAAGCTGAATCTCAAATTCAGCTTAATTTTAGGGCTTTTGTCGAAGCAGCTTTTGACTGAAACCAAGGGCGGGGAAGAAGAAGAAAGGTAGATTTTTTTAAATTTGGAGACATTTAATTTAATTGAATAATAATTTATTTTGAGGTATTTAAATAAGTGAAGCAAAAATTCATTTTTCTTTTTTTCTTCTTTTGTTTCCCAACAAAATGCTTTTTAGGTTGCATTTTGTGATAGTAAAAGGTTATATTAAGTTTTATATTATATTTATAACCTTGGTCACTTGTTTTATAAAATTTGGAGAAGATCTGATTAATGACAATAAAAATAATTAAATAGTGGTAGGTTGAAGAATATGACATTAAGCTTTTTCTTGTAATTTCTAATTGTGAAATTTTTAACCGCGCATATGTTTCTCTATTTAGAATAATTGATACTTGTTGCGTTTCCAAGAGGTTTTAATAAAAATTACTTCATTATGATAGAAGCACGTTTACATTAATGAATAAAAATTTAAAACCACAAACTATAACTTATAATAACTAGAGAAATGGAGAGAACTAGTTGCATTACATACACAAACATGCATGACTTTAACTTACAAAATCAAACCATATTTACTGTAAAAGAATCAAATAATTACCAGCTTACATACACCGCATTGCTTCACATGAACACAAGCAAAGTAATAAAACATTTTATGATAACCACCTAAGACGAGAATGAAAGTTCACACTAATCTTCAAATCCTTGTATGTATGTTTGAGATATAGGACCTCGTTGTCATTTGTTTCTTCCCAACCTTGCTCCTCTAATACAATGAGAGGAAATCTAAGCAGAATATCTGGAGCTTAACATTTGACCAAGGGGCAGGCTCAAGTCCAGTAGGATTATTAGTGTTTTGTGATGGAACACGAGCTTAGTTCTGCTTCTTGAACAAGTTAGCTTGGCATTTGGGCTCCACAATAGTTGCGGTAAACCGGATGTAGAAGTGAATAACAGGGAAGAATGAGCTTTGCAGAACACGTTGAGTTACTGTCTGAGAGATCTGAGTTCCATTATGATGGTTAAGAGATCCTTGAGAAATCTCAGAATTCAAGTAAATCAGACGTGAATGTTTAATAATAGGGTAGAATGAGCTTTGAGATGCTCGTGAGTTACCATGTTGAGAGGAGTTTGGGTTGTCAAGATAGGATGAGAATGTTGAATCATGGGATGAGAAGAAGTACGAGAAAGTGGAACTCCTACTTGATTGTAGGAACTCCGATGAGAAGGCAACCCTCTATTCAGGTGGTTAACGAAGCCACTTGTAGCCGCATTTGACCCACGCGACTTTGCAGTGTTACGCTGAGATGCAACAAAGGCATGCAACAACTTCTTTCTCTTCTTTGCACGAGATCCGTGTGGCTTCTTCCTTGTAGATTTCGATGGCTCCGCATCTTTCTCCATAGATATCTCCATCGAGGTTGCTTTCACACCCTGTTTAGAGTCCATACCGCTTTAGATGTTTATCATCAGATTATATACCAAAACAACAACAAAAGCAATAACAACAAAATTAAACCTTCAAATTGAAGTAATTCGTAAGCTATATGAACCAAAGGAGAATCACGCCCGCTGTTAATATACATGAATTCTGGTATGGAATACCCCAATGAAATTCATAATATGACTCATATCATAAGATGTAACGATGTTTTATGTTGGGTGTCACAAGCCTTCCACAAACTCCCTCTTTTATACTGGGTTATGCAGTAAAATGTTAAATGACGAAGATAACCTTGTTGGATTACGTGTCTTTATTTGCAGAGTCGTAAACATGCATGTGTACACGTGGGGAAACATGCAGAAGGGTGCAAAAGCAACCTAGCGGAGATATCATAGTTGGGGCCTTTAAATGGCGGAGATATCAATGTTGAGGCCCTTTAAATGGCGGAGATATCTATGTTGAGGGCCTTTAAATGACGAAGATATCATAGTTGGATTATGTGTCTTTATTTGAAGAGTCGTGCACATGCATGCAAACACGTGGGGAAACATGCAGAAGGACCCTCAACTAAAGCGACCTAGTGAGGGTTGGAGCCTAATGGTGGTTGGAGTTGGGAATATTTGGTAGGGGCGCAGCCAAGATATTTATTTTTTTACTCTTTAGGTTAAAATAGGAGTAACGCGTCAAGGTGTTTAACTTGTTCACATTGATGTTTAATGTTTTATCATCTTTATTTATCCTAAGATTTTATATAAATTATACGTATAATATTTTTCCAGAGTACAAATAATATCACACTTCTAAATATTAATATATCTAATCTTAAATATATAATAGTAATTAAGTAAAAAATAGTTAAACTTTAGTTGTTCAACTTTTATTATCACGAATAAATCTTATTTGATGTTAAAGTACTTTGAAAAACTAATGCACCAATGATCTAATATTATATTTTTAATAATAAACTGACTACTCTAATCGTGATATATAACATGACATTTTGGACATTGTAGATACATACTTGTATATGAGTTTTTGGGAAATTTTTTATGTACAACAATAGGCTAAAACTAGTAAGATAGAAGAGCATTTTGACTGTTTTGGGCTTCAGATAGAATAAAGAATACTAAGCCATCAAAACTCATCCCGGGCTGGAGCCCAGGTAAGCCCTCTACTTGGGTCCGCCCCTCACTTGCCAACACCCACAGGACCAAAAAAACAAACGCTATTATCTTATACCAACAATTTGGATCCAAAAGACCAGCCCAAAAGTGAACAAAGTGTTGATGATTTGTTCATTTATACGCATGACTTATAAAATGATACAATCAGATTTCAGATAAAAATCGATATTCAAATTCCAATAAAACTGTACAACCCAAAAAATGAGAACTAATCAGAAGATCAGACAAAATAGGATAAATCAAAGACAGTAATTATTACAGTTAATATGCTTGCTGAAACAACATTACTTGATTTATAATGGATTTGCAGCTCAAATAGGCAATTAAGTTATAACTTTAATAAGGAGAAATAGTTAACCATTACCTATTTCAGCTGCTGCTCCATGTTGAAATCCCCAATTAAACACCAAAATATCAATTTTTTTGCTTCAATGAAGATCCAAGAGCCTCAACTCTCTGCAAAATTTATTGTCATGTGTGTGTGAATACGCCTCAAAGTTCAACCATTACAAAATTGGCGATGAATTATTGAATGCGAATCTAAGTGCATTTATTTTTTATGATGATTAAATTAAAACCTCAAAAGTGTAAATGTAATAGGATTATTGAAGTATAAATCTTTAAGTAGAGAGTTTGAGATTTAGGTTTCATTGGTTATAGTAATCTTCTTTTTTTTTTTTATAATTCATTATTTACAGTAATTAGGGGAATAGGATGACGTCTAATCCAATCATTTCAAAGAATATGTAATTAAAGTACATCGAAATTACTATAAGTACATAATATTATTGTAAAAATAAGAATTTAGACAAAAACTGTACGCTAGAATAAGATTTAGTTCTCCATTATCTGAACTTAATTAGTATGTACTCGAATAAAATCTTGCAAAATTAAACTCGTTTAGATCGTATTAGGGTTTATCGCACATGTGCTCTTTCCTTTTTGTGTAGCTAGAAAATGAGGAAGAACTTTATAAAACCTAGAAATTATAATGCAAAAAAAGCACGTGACAAAGTAACGTTTTAGTTTGAGGGTATAATGGTATTAAGAAAAAAAAAAGGTAGGAGCTATTATGTCAAAAAAAATCTTGTCTTACTCTGATAGTTTGAATCACACCTCCTGAGGTAGGATTCACAAGAGCAAGACAAAACTGTCTGATTCACAAGAGCAAGACAAACTGTCACATTATCTTAATCTTGTCTTTAAAGATTGCAAGTCATGTTATCCAGACAAGCAAAATGTGATGATTATTAGGTGGTGTTTTTAAACTTCTTAGAAAAAAGCTACAATCTGCTTTTAATATTATTTAAGCACTTTTAGAGTGTTTGATTAACAAGATGAAATCCCATAACACTTATTTTATGTTAAAATTGGCCACAATCTACAAGTTGCTATATAGCTACATTTATGTGAGCTTTTAGATTTTCTTCCAAACACCATCCATTTATGGTGAGCATTTAGATTTTTTTTTTCAAACACCCTCAACTGATGACTTAAGCATAATTTTACAGTTTTAACTTAAATTATGGACTTGTGCTTTTGAAAAAGAGTTTACAAACACCACATTAGTCAATCTTGATATATCAATCTCCTCAACTAAACTAAGCTTGGTAAAATTGCTTATTGGGCCAAGGCTTGCTGATCTCATCACATGACATGATACGTTTATTTATGATGAAACTTTTATGGTTTAGATGGAAATTCTGATTTATAAAATATTAAAAACATATTATACCCTTTTGTAATTTTCCATCAAAATTTAAAATAATTATGAATACAACATAAGTTAAATTTACTAAAAACATTTTCTGTACACTGTGAATGTCTTGACCTCAATACATATAAAGAGTAAAATAGTGACAATTCTGTAAAATCGACTCCAAAAATCTTCCATCGGTAAGTTGATTCCCTGCATTATGAATGTTATGAGACAACAGATGTGTGATGATCGCGCCCTACGAGTCATGTTCCGACCTTAGTTGATAAGGTGCTGATCAGACACTATACACAACTTAGACTGAAACGATGCCCTTGGAGAGGGCCTCACTTTCCAAGATCAGAATCATACATATTAAAAAATACTTTTACATTTATCACAACTAAATTCTTTGAAAATACGAACTGTAAGATCCAATAGCATTTCGATATCCGGCAAGGATGTTTTTCCTTTTTCTATTTGAACTTTTTCCCAACCATAGTAAGATTACCATGGTCAAAGAGAGACTGAACCACCCAACGGAGGAGGAGTAGTTTGAGCGATAATGGCGACATTGCACGGCTTTAGATGATGATGTAAACTTTCAGATGGAGTTGTTGGAAGTTTGAAACAATTATATAGTGTTTATGAATCTTATATTTGTATAAATTGGATGCAAATTCGGTCTTGGTGTATGATGATTTTCAATATTGTTTACGAATTGAATGCCACTGTATCTCTGGTGTATGCTTATATTGAACACATTTTTGTTCATGAATTGGAGGCCATTTTATTTCTGGTGTAAGCTCAAACAATTTGGACTTGAGAATGATTTTACTTACCATGACCTTTTTGTTTTTGGTGTATGAACATAGTAAGCAGTTGGAGTACCATGTGACATTCTTGTGAATTGATGCCATTGTCTAAGTTCTTTAACTTTTGATATAAAGCATTTTGTCAAGTGACTTCCCCTTTGAAAACTATTCTCCTATTTTAGTATCTGCTTCCTTTGTTTTTTTTTTTTTCATTTATGCTCTTTTTAATCTTTTAATTCCTTTTTGGGCAGCGTAAATGCTTCATCTGCTCAATGAAAGGGCACCTGATCACAGACTGTCCGATGAAAAATGTAGAAGTGGATAGCCCTTCTAGACTGTGTTTAAAATATGGGAGTACAGGCCGGGACATGTTCTCATGTAGAAATGACTACAATTCTGAAGATCTTAAGGCATGTGAACTTATTGTAATCATATTGAGTTTATTCTTTCTTAATTTGTCCAATTAATATGCACAACAATTAGTTACTGAATCTAAACATTTCCAAATTTCGTTATTAACTATAATGAATTTATTTTGGTACTAGTTTGAAGGGTTATTAAATATAACCTCTTTTGGTGGTTTTCATTGATTACAAAAGGTTGGTTGGTGTCGGTTTCTTGGCCTTGAACTGATTAATTTTTCACTCTTCGGTGAAGAAATTCGTAAATAATTTAGTGTTTCACACTTCAGGCATGGGCGTATGAAACATGGTTTTGTACTGTCATCAATATCTTTGTTAGAAGATAAACAAGCTTACTTATGTTCAATGCATGCTGAAATCTTTGTATGTGGATAGGGTATTCAGTGTTATCTGTAACGAGTTTAGTCATCTTTGCTGTGTTGACAATACAATGGAAGGAATAAACGTATATTCTTGTTATTACTGTGGGGAATCTGGCCACTTTGGTTCGGTAATTAACCCTCTTATTGTATAGTTCTCAATGATCCTATCAATAACTACTGCAGAGTTCTTACTTACCATGCATGTCTATGTAGGACAGCATAAAATTAAAAGAAGTTTCCAATAATGACCTTCATTTGTGCTCCAAATGTGGACAGAAGGGTCATTTTCCGCAACCATGTATCGGACATCACGAGGGTTGTTTTCGATGTATTCGAAGCGATCAAATTAATTTTGCTCAACCCCAACCCCAACCACCACCCTCGTTTGGTGGCATTTGGCAAGGTTCCCGCTGCATGTAACCCACGTGTGCGCATGCATGGGTGTGGATGCACACCTGTGCTATGACTCATGCATTTCATGCCTTATATAATCCATCGGATGATCATCTAATTCAGTATGGACTCTATACAGGGTGGGAAAGCAAAAAAGAAGAAACCTCGTAAACGTCGTGAAGATAAGAGGAGGAATCCAGTGCCGACCTTGAATGCATATCAATACCAGGCAAACATGGTCCCCTATTGGTACAGGCCGCCAATAGTAGGCCCTTATTATGGAAGGCCTGGATCAAACGTCTGGCTGTCGCCCGCAGCTGCAGCTGCAAGAGGCATGGTTAACCCCCAGAATGAAGGGTCGCCTTCTCATCGGCTATCCAACAATCAGGTAGGGACTCAACTTCCTCACACGTCTTTGCATGACTGTTGTCATCCCATCTCCTCAACAACCTCTCTCATTCCTCAAAGCATCACTACTCAGTTTGCATCATTTGATTACGAACTGTTTTGGGGGAACATAATATGTACCTGAACAACCTTGTAGCTATGAAATTGAAAACTTGATTACTGGGCAGAAACGTCATCAGTTTTTTAACCTACCGGCTACAGGTTCGGGTGAAGGTGCAGGTTCAGGTTTTGGCCAATATAGTTACAACCCAGCTGGAAACCAGGACTCTGCTTCCTGATGGGATATTTTGGCATCAGACAAGAGCTCAGCCTTCGGTATATAAATCTGATACCGCATGAACGGAGGAAAGCTGAAAATTATACACATGGAAGAAGGGTTCAAGTGGCTATTTGTCAAACATAGAAGGATCTGAAGAGCCAGCCAAAGACCATTACTGATGAAATCCAGCTATTGATGGACCTCTTTTTTTTTATATATATTGATAAAATTGGAAGTTTGTGTTCATGTACATCAAAATAGTGTAGGTTTACTGGTATACGAACAATTGTTTGGGTCTGCGATGGCCCCTGTCTGTGATGTTTCTTTCATTTGTACGGTAAATTTTGTTGGTATACTTACATCTACATCACCTCTTTGATTGTTGGATTGAATTAAATTTTTTCTTTTTTGCTTTCCCACCCTGTATAGGGTCCATACTGCATTAGTTGATCATTCGATGGATTATATAAGGCATGAAATGCAAGAGTCATAACACAGGTGTGCATCCACACCCATGCATGCGCACACGTGGGTTACATGCAGCGGGAACCTTGCCAAATGCCATCAAACGAGGGGGATGGTTGGGGTTGGGGTTGAGCAAAATTAAATTGATGGCATCGAATCCATCGAAAACAAACCTCGTGATGTCGGAGACATGGTTGCGGAAAATGACCCTTCTGTCCACATTTGGAGCACAAATGGAGGTCATTATTGGCAACTTCTTTCAATTTTATGCAGTCCTACATAGACATGCATGTAAGTAAATAGAACTCCGCGGTAGTTATTGGTAGGATCAGTGAGAACTATAAGAAATGTGAGGGTTAATTAGCGAACCAAAGTGCCCAGATTCCCCACAGTGATAACAAAAAGCTTCGTTTGTTCGTTCCATTGTATTGTAATGTCAACACAACAAAGATGACCAAACTCGTTACAGATATAACACTGAATACCCTGTCCACATACGAAGATTTCAACATGCATTGAACATAAGTAAGCTTGTTAATCTTCTAACAAAGAAATTTATGACAGCACAAGACCATTTTTCATTTGCCCATGCCTGAAGTCGATAATTAACGAATTTCCCCACCAAAGAGTGAAATTTAATCAGTTCAAGGCCAGGCAACCAACACCAACCAACCTTTTTTAATCAATGAAAACCACCAAAAGAGCTTATATTCATTAACCCTTCAAACTAGTACCCTAATAAATTCATTTTAGTTACTAACGAAATTTGGAAATGTTTAGATTCAGTAACTAATTGATGTGCGTATTAATTGGACAAATAGGGAAAGAATAAACTCGATATAAGTAATAAGATCACATGCCTTGAGATCTTCAGGATTGTAGTCATTGCTACACGAGAACATATCATGGCCTGTACTCCCACATTTTAAACACAATCTAGAAGGGCTATCCACTTCTACATTTTTCATCCGACAGTCTGTGATCAGGTGCCCTTTCATTGAGCAGATGAAGCATTTACGCTGCCAAAAAAGGAATTTAAAAGATTAAAAGGAGCATAAATGAGAAAAGAAATAAGAAAAGGAAAGAGAAAAAAACATAAAAAGCAGATACTAAAATAGGAGAATGGCCAACAACTTTCTATATTGAATCATTTGAAGGCTTCATCATACTTTTGGAGACTATTACAAATAGACATAGGGATATAATTCCTCTACCTAAAAAGTGTATGCAAGCAACTTTCAAATAATCACAGATCTAAAACCATTTTCAGTTTCATTAGAATAGGCCTTCTCTTAAAAAAATAGTTACCAGATAAAAAATTTATCTGGGAAACATATCTACAGCTACCAGCTTAACAGTTGAAAATATGCACAGAAGAAATCCACTTTCAAGTTAAGGCATCGTATCATGTTAACTATTGATCATCACAAAGGAATTCTTTTAACACTTAATTGCAATATATTCTAACAAGGAAAGATGAAGTTCACTAGTATAAGGTCTACCACAAAAATCATGGCGATAATGGAATAGAAACAAATTTGCAAAGCAAGTCAAAGTTGATTTATCTGAAGCATGTGTTCAACTAACCCTTTTTGTTTTCCTACGTGCCCAATATTACCACAATTATAGCACCGCTTCCTCTTTTTCTTCTTCTTACGTTTCTCGCCTTCACTGGGTTCATTGCTCGATGGCAAACTGCATTCAGGGGGATCAAAGTACCTTGGAGCTCTCTACATTCGTATAATCAGTTAATGAGCCCAAATCAGCAAATACATATGATTACAGAAACAAACTGAAGTACACAAGTTCTCAAGTTAATTGCAAATCACTTACGCGAAGCCTCTGCTGCACCATGTTACCACATTCTGTTTCAGACAACGATCTTGGTTTGATACCATAGATTACTTTTTCTGGAGATATTTCTTCAGTATTTATCTAGAATGTGGCAATAGATACAGGATGAACAAAAAAAAAGTTAAGGAGTTTCCACAATATTCTTAATCAAATTTTGGTGTGACTAAATATTTTTGAAAATAAAATTGAGTTGAGTAAAATACAAAGCATATGGAAAAATATGAAAATATTTTTCATTCTGGTTCGTAAACCATCAAAACCATATGAAGTTATAGGACACGATAAATGCATGAGGTGTTAATATGCTAATTATTAATTTATGCATTAATACTTTCGTGGCGATGTCCATATCTCCAAAACAAGAAACGTCCGACAGCTATATATGGTATAAGTCCTAAGAACTAACTCAAACCTTTTGATCGACAAATTGTAATCACATGCCTCAGCTCTTTTACCCTTTCCAACATAGCATGGACCGAAGTCGAGACATCTTGATGCTACAAAACATCTGACCCACATCCATGATATCCACTCATTGAACAATAAAGATTCTATTCAAAATATCTTCTGTATAAATTTATCCAAAAGCAAAGTGCATTCCGCACATGTGTCGTGGATTGGTATCCCAAGTAAGAAAGTGTGTGTCACACAATCTTCATCAAGTGTTAACTAGTCAAGAAGAGCATCCCCCCCCCCCCCCCCCACCAAGCTCTCTTGCCAAAACTTTAGTTAAATGTGGTCGCTCATTCCTCGTTACTTTACAAAAGTTCTCTAAAAAATTAGTTGCACCAGCTCTTACAATATTACTAGCACAGTGGCACCCAATATTTCTGACAATTTAAATTTTATTTATTTACTTCTCCTAGAAGCTTCATGTCCAAATCGGATCTTCATTTCCAAAACATTTGGCTATGCATCCTGTCGCACTCGGGTAAAGGTATGAGATACTTGTCGATCCTTAAACAGGATTTCTTACTTTAAGGAGTATATTGAGGGCTTTTTCATTTCCAGTACTATATTAAATACATTGCAGACCATGTGAAACTATTCCAATTGTATCTTACCTTTTAAAAATGAGAAGGTAAGATATTCTTACGTTTTATCTCCATGTTCAAAAACTTTAAGTGCAACAATAATAATATGTGGACAAAAACCAGGGACCTTACGTAATACAGAGTATGATAAAAAAAATATCTTTCTGGTGTTGCAATACCTGGTAGAACAACATAAGCAATAAATTGAAAAGGAGTATCAATTTATCTCATTCTGTAAAGAATATATAGAAAAAGGCTTCATCTGAAGCAGTAGTAAAGCAGCTGCCAAATTTGTACAGTATGATTTAACAATATTTGCTCCAACAGTTGCTCTTGCAATACTTGAAATTACAGCACAACTGCCGAACCGTAGCTTGGAAACTGTTCAAACGGAATTACGACATACTTTCTCACCATATAAGATCCGGTTACACATTTTTTTCTCCAAGAAGGATACACATAGAACTTTAGATAATGTTATTTCAACCGAGAAACATTACACTCACATTGTCATTGCATTCTTCAATCTTATCTTCCCCAGCCAAAGCTTGGACTGAAACCATTTGACTGGGGCTGGAAGATTCATCCTCTTCAGTCCCTTCCTCTTCTTCAGTCCCATGATTCGTGCTCATTCTCCAAACGAGCCACAGCAGCAGAATCAAGCAAACCAGTATTCTGCGCACTTCGTGAAAATCCAAGCCTTCATTTTCTAAATTGACTTGACTCTCCTGAAAATCCAGAATGAGAAATATTTCTACTTCTATGTTAATACCCAAAAGCAATTACTCAACTAGTAAACACTATTTCGCTATGCAATAAAATCAGTGATTCGCAATCACACACTCAACAACAGAACAACGAAGATAGGATGAAATCAAAGGCACTAATTCTAATCTCACATTTGTTGAAACAAGTTTTACGCGAAATTGCAACTATACACGCTTTCGAGTTAATTTTAAAAAACAGCATAACATCAAAATTGGGCAAAATAATCAAAAAGTTTCAATATAGAGCTCTTCACCTTCTCCTGCTTCGGCTCCATCAACAACTCCCCGATTAAACAACACGAATATCAATTCTCCGTTCAAATTTGAATCGATCAACCACAAATTCTACAATTAATCAAATGAGTACGAACTATCAGCACAAGCACCGTCGAGTGCTCTGAGCTAGGGCAAAAACGAATCGATTCAATTGAACCGTTGTTCTTCAGCGATTGTACGAATATAATAACTTGGTGATAATCGCCTCGTAGAATTTGGTGAGGCATTTTTGGACACGAATCTGAGCGCATTTAATTTGGGCGAACTAAAAGTTAAAAACAGTTTGTTACGGAAAGTAACTTTTATACACCGGAAAGTAGAATTAAGGTGAAAAAAATCCAAAAGCTGAATCTCAAATTCAGCTTAATTTTAGGGCTTTTGTCGAAGCAGCTTTTGACTGAAACCAAGGGCGGGGAAGAAGAAGAAAGGTAGATTTTTTTAAATTTGGAGACATTTAATTTAATTGAATAATAATTTATTTTGAGGTATTTAAATAAGTGAAGCAAAAATTCATTTTTCTTTTTTTCTTCTTTTGTTTCCCAACAAAATGCTTTTTAGGTTGCATTTTGTGATAGTAAAAGGTTATATTAAAACATTGGTCACTTGTTTTGTAATATTGGGAGATGATCTGATTAATGACAATAAAAATAACGGGAGAATTACACAAACACCCCCTGAGGTATGGTCTAATTACACGAACACCCCCCTCATGTTTGGGAAATTACACAAACACCCCCTGTGATTGAATTTTGTTCAAATTTTGTTACATTGTCATTTTGCTGAATGTAAATTTGCGCCTCTCATTTATCTTGTATAATAAATGATAAATAAACCAAAATTGCAAAAAAAATAAAAAATTAGTCTCATATATTCTATTTTAGATAATGAAAAAAATATAAAAAATAATGTATATTTTGAAAGATTTTGTAAATTATTCATCACATCATTTTTGGCGTTATGATCTAACACCAGAAGCTTGTCTATTCGATTAAAAAAATACACTACAAAGGGTGTTTGTGTAATGAGATGCATACTACAGGGGGTGTTTGTGTAATTTCTCAAACATGAGGGGGTGTTTGTGTAATTAGACCATACCTCAGGGGGTGTTCGTGTAATTCTCCCTAAAAATAACTAAATAGTGGTAGGTTGAAGAATATGACATCAAGCTTTTTCTTGTAATTTCTAATGGTGAAATTTTTAATCACGCTTGTTTCTCTATTTGGAATAAAATTAATACTTGTTGCGTTTCCAAGAGCTTTTATAATAAAAATTACTTCATTAGCACATTTACATTAATGAATAAAATTTTAAAACCACAAGTTATACAGAGAGAATTGGAGAGAACTCGTTGCATCACCTCTACTCAAATCAAACCATATTAATGTAAAAGAATCAAATAATTACCAGCTTACATACACCGCATTGCTTCACATGAACACAAGCAAAGTAATAAAACAGTTTATGATAACCACCTAAGGCGAGAATGAAAGTTCACACTAATCTTCAAATTCTTGTATGTATGTTTGAGATATAGGACATCATTGTCATTTGTTTCTTCCCAACCTTGCTCCTCTAATACAATGATCATAAATCTAAGCAGAATATGTGGAGCTTAACATTTGACCAATGGGCAGGCTCAAGTCCAGTAAGATTATTAGTGTTTTGTGATGGAACAAGAGCTTAGTTCTGCTTCTTGAACAAGTTAGCTTGGCATTTGGGCTCCACAACAGTTGCGGTAAATCGGATGTGAAGTTGGATAATAGGGAAGAATGAGCTTTGCGGAACACGTTGAGTTACTATCTGAGAAATCTGATTTCCATTATGATGGTTAAGAGATCCTTGAGAAATCTCAGAATTGAAGTAAATCAGACGTGAATGTTGAATAATAGGGTAGAATGAGCTTTGAGATGCTCGTGAGTTACCATGTTGATTTCCCGTCTGGGAGATCTGGATTAGAGTTTGATGATGAAGTCGAGGAGTTTGGATTGTCAAGATAGGATGAGAATGTTGAATCATGGGATGAGAAGAGGTATGAGGAAGTAGAACTCCTACTTGATTGTAGGAACTCCAATGAGAAGGCAACCCTCTATTCAGGTGATTAACGAAGCCTCTTGTAGCCGCATTTGATCCACGCGACTTTGCAATGTTACGCTGAGATTCAATAAAGGAATGCAATGGCTTCTTTCTCTTCTTTGCACGAGATTTGTGTGACTTCTTCCTCATAGATTTTGATGACTCCGTATCTTTCTCCATAGATATCTCCGCTGAGGTTGCTTTCACGCCCTATTTAGAGTCGATACCGCGTTAGATGATTATCATCAGATTAGATACAAAAACGACAACAAAAGCAGTAACAACAAAAACAAACCTTCAAGCCGAAGTAATTCGTAGCTATATGAACCAAAGGAGAATCACGCACGTTGTTAATATACATGAATTCTGGTATGGAACACCCCTATGAAATTAATAGTATAGTGCATATCATGAGATGTAACGATGTTTTATATTGGGTGTCACAAGTCTTCCACAAACTCCCTCTTTTATACTGGGTTATGCAGTAAAAAGTTAAATGACAAAAATAACCTTGTTGGATTACGTGTCTTTATTTGCAGAGTTGTGCACATGCATGTGTACACGTGGGAAAACATGCAGAAGGGCACAAAAGCAACCTAGCGGAGATATCATAGTTGGGGCCTTTAAATGGCGGAGATATCAATGTTGAGGCCCTTTAAATGGCGGAGATATCTATGTTGAGGGCCTTTAAATGGCGAAGATATCATAGTTGGATTATGTGTCTTTATTTGAAGAGTCGTGCACATGCATGCATACACGTGGGAAAACATGCAGAAGGACGCTCGACAAAAGCGACCTAGTGGGGGTTGGAGTCTTATGGTGGTTGGAGTTGGGAATATTTGGCATGGGCGCAACCAAGATAATTACTTTTTCACTCTTCGAACTAAAATAGGAGTAACGCGTCAAGGTGTTTAATTAGTTCCCATTGATGTTTAATGTTTTATATTTTTTATTCATCCTAAAATTATATAGATTATACGTATAATATATGTCCAGAGTACAAATGATATCACACTTCTTACTATAAATATATCTAATCTTAAGTATCTAATAGTAATTAAGTAAAAATTACTTAAACTTTAGTTGTTCAACATTTTATCATCACCAATAAATCTTATTTGATGTTAAAGTACTTTTGAAAAAACTAATGTACAAAGATTTATTTTTATATTTTTAATGATAAACTGACTACTCTAATCGTGATATATAACATGACGTTTTGGACATTGTAGATACATACTCGTATATGAGTTTTTGGGAAATTTTTTATGTACAACAATGGGCTAAAACTAGTAAGATAGAAGAGCATTTTGACTGTTTTGGGCTTCAGATAGAATAAAGAATACCAAACCCATCAAAATTCACCCCGGGCTGGAGCCCAGGTAAGCCCTCTACCTGGGTCCGCCCCTCACTTGCAATAGCCACAAGACCAAAAAAATAAACGCTACATCTTATACCAACAATTTGGATCCAAAAGACCAGCCCAAGAGTGAACAAAGTATTGATGATTTGTTCATTTATACGCATTCAAGTGACATATAAAATCAATGTTTTTAAAACCGGACCGGGCATCGAACCGGTGTAGCCACCGATTCACTGGTTTTACAGGTCGAACCAGCAGTTGAACCGTTCACCCGGTATCCGGACTAGGGGCCGGACCCCGGTCCAATCGGTTGGACCGGCCGGTCCGGCCCGGTTTTAAAAACACTGTATAAAATGATACAATCAAATTTCTCATAAAAATCGATATTCAAATTCCAATAAAACCGTACAAACCAAAAAATGAGAAATAAACAAAAGATCGGACAAAATAGGATAAAATCAAAGACAGTAATTATTACAATTAATATGTTTGCTGAAACAACATTAATTGATCATTTATAATGGATTTGCAGCTCAAATAGGCAATTAAGTTATAACTTTAATAAGGAGAAAATAAATAGTTAACCATTACCTATTTCAGCTGCTGCTCCATGTTGAAATCCCCAATTAAACACCAAAATATCAATTTTTTAGCTTCGATGAAGATCCAAGAGCCTCAACTCTCTGCAAAATTTATGGTCATGTGAGTGTGAATACGCCTGAAAGTTGAACCATCATAAAATTGGCGATGCATTATTGAATGCAAGTCTAAGTGCATTTATTTTTTATGATTAAGTTAAACCACAAACGTGTAAATGTAATCACATAATTGAAGTATTCATCTTTTAGTAGGGAGTTTGAGATTTAGATTTCAAAATTTTTAGTAATCTCTTTTTTTTTCTTTTTTTGATAATTCATTATTAATTTACAGTAGTCAGGGGAATAGGATGACAGTGGAATCCAATCATTTCTAAGAATACGTAATTAAAGAACATGAAAATTACTATAAGTACATAAGATTATTGTAAAAATAAGAATTTAGACAAAAACTGTACGCTAGAATAAGCTCCATTATTTGAATTTAATTAGTATGTACTCGAGTACACCCAAAATTAAAACCTTCAATAATTATAGTTTAGACGAAATCTTGCCTCCTCATATTCACATAATAGGGCCCAGTTTCATTGTTTTATTTCATAGAGTCCCCGCTATATGCACTCAGTTTATAGGTTTCATTAACAATTGATATGTTTGGTTACTAAAATTATCTCTATATAATCTTTGTGACTAAACCAATATAAGATATTCAAATGTAAAGCAAGTAAATTTCGTAGAATAATCCTATGAGAAATGTGAGTAGCCCTAAATCTTAGAAGTTCCACAGGTTACTCATGGTGCAGATTGCAAATTATCCTAATTAACATGAGGGGTGGTTTGAGTAATTTATCTATGATTTTTTGAATTTATCTATTTTTTTTAAACAAAATTGCAAAAATGCCCTCTAACTTCTGAGAAAAACGTTTTTTTTTGTGCGAAAAATTCCACGAGGCAAAGCCTTTTTCACCTGTACAAGCAATTTTAACAGTTTGGCGTCCACATAGGCAAAAAACCAGTTTTGAGCCCGATTGAGCATATTTTGCAGCGAAAATTAAAATCTACTTGGCAAAACCACTGTTGAAAAAGTTATTGGGCAAAAATGAAAAATAACGAAACTTAAAGGGCAAAACTTGCATTTTTGCCGTAGATAAATTCTTATTCTAAATAGAGAACCATGCACGGTAAAAATTCCACCCTTAGAATTTACACGTTACAAAAAGATAATAATTTATTAAACATAAAGCTAGTGCGGTAGTGCCTATTAAATACAAGAAAGCTTAATGTTATATATTCTTGAACCTACCACTATAATAAACTAGTTAATTATTTTTATTGTAATTAATCAGATCTTGTCCCAATTTTATAAAACAAGTAGCCGATGTTATAAATATAAAATAAACTTTATATAACCTCTTATTAAGTATTATCACACACAAAATGCAACCTAGTAAAAACTAAAAAACATATCAAAAAATTGAACTAAGAAGTCCAACTATTCAACTAAATTAAAGTAATAAAAGCGTTAAACCCCCTATACTATATCCCGATTGCACTTTGCCCCCTATCATTTTTAATTCTGACAACTTGCCCCCTGAAATATGGATAAATAAGCATTTTGCCCCTGAGTCCAAATCCAACAGCCAAATATCCTGACACGTGTTCAAATTCAATGGTGAAAAAACGACTCGGAGGTCAAAATGCTTATTTATCTATAATACAGGGACAAGTTGCCAAAAATAAAAGAATAAGAGGCAAACTGGGGTAAAGTATAGGGGTTAATGCTTTATCCATAAATTAAATGTCTACAAATTTTAAAAACTACCTTTCTTCTTCTTCTTCTTCCCCTCCCTTTGGTTCAGTCAAAATCTGTGCTGGATTTTTCTTCAAACAAAAACCCTAAAATCAAGCTTCAATCGATCAAATGTGATCTCCAAAATTGCCTCACCAAATTCTACGAGGCGATTATTATATTCGTACAATCACAGAAGAAGAACTGTTCAATTGAATCGATTCGTTTTTACCCTAACTCAGAGCACTTGATTGTACTTGTGCTGGTTGAAATTGAAACGGAGAAATTGATATGTGTTTTGTTTAATCGAAGGTGATGAGTTCTATAATCTTCGCATTTGCAATTTTTTGATTATTGTGCTAAATTTTGATGTTATGCTGTTACCAGAAAAATTAAGCGTCAAAGTTAACATGTACAGTTGCAATTTTTGTGTTAACCTTGTTTCAATAAACATAAGGTGTGCATTTGACTTTATCCTATTTTTTGTTGTTCTGCTGTTGAATGTGAGATTGCTAATCGCTGAACCAAATGCGATTGATTGATTTATTGCTTTGCGAGATAACGTGTAGTAACTGTTTTTGCTTGTGGATATTAACGAGGAGTACAGTTACGGCTCGCTCTGGATTTTCAGGTAGCGGCGAGGACCTGAACAAGGATTGGCGGCAGAAAGGCCCATTGTGAGTAGAGAAACATCTTACTAGTCTTCTTGTTGAATAACACATTTTTTACTGTTGTCTTGAATTCGACGTTTGTGTTAACTTTAACAGTAGGCGACGCAGCCAAAAGACATCACTACACATGGCTATTTCGGAGATAGTAAGTACTACATATATGAGTTACATGAAAATTATGTAACATGATTGAAAGTTGGACACTTCCATTCATAAATTAGAAGCCTTTTTATATATCCTTCAATCAAAGGCTTCTTTTATATCCTTCATTGCTTCTGAAAAACGCACCCCGACAGTCCTCAGTCTATAATTACTCATTTTACTTTCGTACTATGTATCGCTTTTGTATTACTGAAAACATATGAAAATTGGCATCACTTTTAGATGTCCTTGTAATTGGTAACATTATAACATAAATGTAAGGGCAAAATGGAGCTGAATGTTTATTGAAAATACTTTATGGTGCGAACAGTGCTTGGTAGGGACTTGCAGGAAATGAGGAGCCACTGGAGCTCTAACCCGTCATCTCTTCTTACTATTTTTTGTAAAAGAAGCAAAATGCCATTACGAGGTTTGAATAAAACATTCTAAGTTTTCCTGGGCATGCCAACTAAGCAGCTCCTGTTGAGATGAACTGAGGAACAGGAACATACCCTTTTGAAATACAGTCTATCTAATTTTCTCTTCTGTTACACAAGACAGGAGGACCAACCGCTTACATGAACTATGCTTCTAAATTACTTCGAATCATTACAAAGTTTCTGCCATTGTTTCATGACCATGTTTTTTTAATAGGATTTTGGTGACCGTGTTAATCTGCCTTCAAGGGCTTTCACAACTATTATGAAAAACAAACTCTCAGTTTTTTCCTGGCTTTCTTGCATCCAATATTAAGTCAACTAGTTCACTTAAAAATATTTCTAAGCACTCTAGAAATCAGCGATTTCGTATCTTTTCAGGCAGGTAATTTGGAAAATGAAGACTTGGATAATGCACGAATAGCGCAGAAGACTGATATGATTGATTCTGCTGGTGTGCACTATTTGGAGAGTGAATATGAATCATCAGTATCATCTTCAGAAGAAGATGAAGAGACTGAAGAGCATGAAACTTGCAACCCCAGTCAAATAGTTTTAGTCCAAGCTTTGGCTGGGGAAGATAAGATTGAAGAATGCAATGACAATGTGAGTGTAATATTTCTTGGTTGAATAACATTATTTAATTATACCTATTCCTATTGGAGAAAAAAAAATATAGAAATGGATTAAAGGGTGCAGAGATTTTCGAGCACATTAACGATGATGAGAAGAAAAAATTCTTCTGGATGTTTTTCCAATTTCCTGCCATATCTGCCAAGGCATCATGTTTTGTGTTGAAGTGTTGATGAAGCATATTTCTTGGGGAGGAAGTATGTTGTAATGCCATTTGAACTGTTTCTCAGCTACGCTTGGGCAGTTGTGCTGTCATTTCAAGTTTTAAAAGAGCAACTCTTGAATCAAATCTTGTTAAATCATACTGTGCAAATTTGGCGGCTGCTTTAATACCTCTTGAGATGAAGCCATTTTCTATATTCTACAGAAAGAGTAGTGCCGGTTAATTCAGAGTCATGATTAAAAATGTCAACCACTAAATATTCTATCTCCATTTGTGTCTCTATTGGTTGTGGAGTAACCTTTAATTCATTTGAATGCTTGGATAAATTGATACTCCTTTTTGATTTATGGCTTATGTTGTTCTACCAAGTATTGCAACACTAGACAGATATATATATATATATGTGTATATATATATATGTATATATATATGTGTGTATATATATATATATATATATATATATATATATATATATATATATATATATATATATATATTTTATCATACTATGTACTACGAAAGGTCCCTGATTTTTGTCCACATATTATTATGGTTGCACTTCAAGACTATGTAGGACAGCTTAAATTAAAAAGAAGTTGCCAATAATGACCTTCATTTGTGCTCCAAATGTGGACAGGAGGGTCATTTTCTGCAACCATGTATCGGTCATCACGAGGTTTCTTTTCGATGGATTCGATGCCATCAAATTAATTTTGCTCAACCCCAACCCCTACCACCCCCCTCGTTTGGTGATATTTGGCAAGGTTCCCGGTGCATGTAACCCACGTGTGCGTATGCATGGGTGTGGATGCACACCTGTGTTATGACTCATGCATTTCATGCCTTATATAATCCATCAGGATGATCATCTAATTCAGTATGGACTCTATACAGGGTGGGAAAGCAAAAAAGAAGAAACCTCATAAACATCGTGAAGATAAGAGGAGGAATCCAGTGCCGGCCTTGAATGCATATCAATACCAGGCAAACATGGCCCCCTATTGGTACAGGTCGCCAATAGTAGGCCCTTATTATGGAAGGCCTGGATCAAACGTCTGGCTGTCGCCTGCTGCTGCAGCAAGAGGCATGGTTAACCCCCAGAATGAAGGGTCGCCTTCTCATCGGCTATCCAACAATCAAGTAGGGACTCAACTTCCTCACACGTCTTTGCATGACTGTTGTCATCCCATCTCCTCAACAACCTCTCTATCATCGGACTGGAGTCCAGGTTTCTCAGACAGTAACTCAACAAGTTCCTCAAACCATCACTTCTCAATTTACATCATTTGATTACGAACTGTTTTGGGGGAACATAATATGTACCTGAACAACCTCGTAGCTAAGAAACTGACAACTTTGATTACTGGGCAGAAACGTCATCAGTTTTTTAACCTACAGGCTACAGGTTCAGGTGAAGGTGCAGGTTCAGGTTCCGGCCAAAATAGTTACAACCCAGCTGGAAACCAGGACTCTACTTCCTGATGGGACTTTTTGGCATCAGACAAGAGCTCAGCCTCCGGTATATAAATCTGATACCGTATTAACGGAGGAAAGCTGAATGTTATACATATGGAAGGAGGTTTCCAGTGGCTATGTGTCAAACATAGAAGGATCTGAAGAGCCAGCCAAAGACCATTACGGAGGAAATCCAGCTAGTGATGGACCCTTTTTTTTTTTAATTGATAAAATTGGAAGTTTGTGTTCATGTACATCAAAATAGTGTAGGTTTACTTTTATACGAACAATTGTTTAGGTCTGCGATGGCCCCTGTCTGTAATGTTTCTTTCATTTTTATGGTAAATTCTGCTGGTGTACTTACATCTACATCGCCTCTGTGATTGTTGGATTGAATTAAAGAAATGTCCTTTTACTGTTTGAATAGTTAAAAACGCCCCCATGAAGCTTCTTAAAATGTAAAATAGAGTTTCTACTTTTAATAATTTCAAACTCAAAGGGGTATTTCCATAATTATTCATACTGGTGCATGCATTTATTAAAAAAATTGAATAAGACCAAACTTTAGATGTGTAAATAATCTCTATGCATGTTTGTGTTCTGCTCAATTTAGACATTTGAATCATTCACCTAGCTGGTGTTATCTCGCATCATGATGATAAAGTTACTATACAAGTGTTACTAAAATCCAATTATAGCGAAGTAATACTTGTGGGGGAAAAGCAAATTGCGTGATTGGTATTTGTTCTTATGAACGAGACAACCAAATAAACTATATGGCATCTTGTTCATAACAATACAATGAATTTATACATATATATACATTATCCAAGCTCAAAAACTGTTCAAACAAATGAATTAGGAGTAATCTCATATATTTTCTCAAAAAATAAATTTAGTTTTGAATTATTTTTAATAGATTAATTTCTAGAATTAAATGAAAATCAAGCTTAGTTTAAGTTTTAACGTTTAGCTAACTTTTTCAAAAAAAAAAATTAACCATCATGGGATCATAAAATAAATGGTCTATAGATAAAAGAAACTTTATAACTATACATTAATCTATTCAAACGTTGAACTAAAAGAAATTATATATAGCTCTAAAGAAACATTAATGTCATATTAACTCAAAATTAATATAAGTATGCTTATTTTAGTTCTCGAAAAATATTTTCCAAAGGAATGAAAAGTGCTTATACAATATTTGGGATGATTTAAAGCTTTTGGACGAAGTTAAAATTTTCTAAAATATTTCGGGGTCAAAATGAACTTTTAGAAAAATATAAGGACTAAAATGAAAAAATATAAAATCACTTTATTTTGTTTCAAACAATCTTCCGCGTTATATTCCCATCATTTCCCACTTTTCAGAATTCAATTTCGTCTCCTCTCACAATTCAATTCAAGAACAATAGCAAGAAAAAAATGGCTGAAACTAGGTGTAATCGGAAATGGAGCCCTGAAGAGGATCAAAGACTAAGGACTGCAATGTCTGTACAGCAAAAAAGAAGTACAAATTGGGAATATGTAAGAAAAGCGGTAGGGGGTGGGAGAACAGTGCGATCGTGTAGTGATAGATGGTTTATCATCAAGAAGATGCCCGTGGATGTTCCGTCGTCGCTAATAACCAGTCTTGGCGGGACGACATTTTGCGTAGGGGGCCGATGTTGCCGTCAAGAACCATCGAGTCAGTCTTCAAAGTCAGGTGAGGGTGATCACGAAGAACCGAGAGGCCGTTCCAAATTGCCGATTCAGCGTCGTCGTCAAGAACCGGAAGTGTTTTCTGACCTGAGCTTGGGTGGCGCTCTGATGAGTGCAGCAGAAGAGTATGGTGGTATCCAATTGCATTTGTTGTGGATAAACTAATGACTTTTGACATTATATTTGATTATATGTTTATTTACTAAATCTTTTTGTTATAAAGTTATAGGTGTATTTTATCTATTGTTGTTGTTTAGAAGAATGCTTATACGAAAAGAATGAATGTGATGGATATTTGCACCTATTATCTTTAATA
This sequence comes from Misopates orontium, assembly GCA_946800315.1. Classification (NCBI taxonomy): domain Eukaryota; kingdom Viridiplantae; phylum Streptophyta; class Magnoliopsida; order Lamiales; family Plantaginaceae; genus Misopates; species Misopates orontium. The sequence continues at coordinate 6,529,969 of OX326950.1, read as the reverse complement.
TATATATATATATATATATATATATATATATATATATATATATATATATATTGATGCAAACCTATAGTTCCAACATGTGGTTAATATATTTTTGTTTCCAATAGGATAAAATTAAAAAACCACCATGAAATATCTTTCTAAGATAACAAAAGAGATTTTTTTGTGTAGAAGCTTTGTATTGCTCCCATTTACAAATGGAATTTTAACCTATTATATACTTCATTAACTCCCTCAAATAGATGTTGAAGATTAATTTGATTTAACGACTATGAATGAGTTTCTACATATGTACCCACAATACATTCATGAATATATAAAATTGAAGGGGCGGGAGAGGGGTTGGGTTAATCGATAGGTTTGCTAATGATTCCGAAACGAATAAAAATTATTTTTTATTTTCTATTGATACTAGATTTAGAATTTTAAGGTTGCATCTTAAGATGCTTGATTATTAACACATAACAAAGGAATAATAGCTGGAGATTCAAAATATATTTGTATTTCTTATACTCGGATTTTGAGTTTAAAAATAAGTTAAGAACTAAAGCTGAAACTAAAATCTGAATATAATTTTTATGTTCACTCTTAAACTAGTAATTTAATCAACATATGTGAAATGAGAATGTTGATTCTGAGTTTTTAAAAAGGTACTTCTCTTAAGGCTCAGTTTGGTTCTAAAAAAATTGGGGAACAAAAGAAAGCAAGAAAAAATTTATTTTCTTGTTGTTTGGCAACTCGAGATTTCTTGTGCGAGGTGATTCGAACCAATTTACTATGGGAAGATTTTGGAGTCGATTTTACAGACGTGTCAGTGTTTTACTCTTTATATTTATCGCGGTCATGGTTCAAGCTATCACCTTGTACAGAATACTATTTTTGATAAAATTTAACTTATATTTTATTCATAATTCCAAATTAAGATGGAAAAGTTTACAAAAGGATACACACAATATATTTTTAGTATTTTATATATACATTAAAATATCCCGTCAACAACAAATTTGAATTAGAAGAGCTGGTTGCCTAACACTTGTCCCTCATGCACCAACATACATCCACTTCCTCATGCAAAAAAAGACAACACCACATTGTAGTGTTATTATTATTCGGTCACCTATAGATCAAATTATGAGATATACATAGAGGGTGTGTTTATCTAGCTATTTAATTAAAATTGCATAGCTAATTTTAGAAAGCAAAACTATGGAGGAGGAACCAGGTACGGTTGGCCCAGCCGGAACGGTTGCGGTACCACCACCGGAGGTGAAAAAGACGACGATGAACGTGCTCGTGGCGATCGACGACAGCGACGAGAGTTTCCACGCTCTCCGGTGGTTTCTCGATAAATTATTGAAACGACCTCCAGTTGTAACTGAGGATGAGGAGCATGAGGCTAGAGTGGTCACTATAGTCCATGCGATGGAGCCGTTACCTCGCTACGCTTTCCCTGGTGGATATGGTTCGATATTTAATTAATTAATTAATGATATAGTACTATATAATTATTAATTATATTTTAGTTTTAGTCCTTTAATTATGCTGTGTATGTAACTAAGTATTTATGGATTAATTTAGTGGTGGAATCTGCTAGCACCACACAACAGCAGAACGGCGCAAGAATACTTTCCCGTGCGTTTGAAATGTGTCGGGAAAAGTCGGTACGTGTACTTAGAATCGCCTCTTCTATCTCCGATTAAAATAATTGCCGTGTCACTCTATAAAAGTTCAAGTCCGTCACTCTAAAAGTTCAATTATGTAGAAATGATTCACATTTATATCAGTTCATAAAATAAATGATTCGCATTTATATAACTACGTAATTCTCAAAATATCCCATCACGTGTCGATGAAAATCTTTTTGTCACGTGTTATAACACATGAAATTGACATATATCATATATATCTTTTTATAATTAGATAGTGGTGGAATTCGGATGGACATCTTTTTTGCCGCGATAATTAAATTGCCATCTCATTTTTTTACCATATTAAATTTGCCATCTCATCTAGCTAAGAAAGTATAGACATTTATTTATTTATGCACCATATGATTAATTTTTCCATTTGTACAGTTGACAGCAAAAACTCTGATTCTAGAGGGGGATCCAAAGGACAGGATCTGTCGGGCTGTGGAAGAAATGAATATAGATCTTCTTGTTGTGGGTAGCCGTGGACTAGGCCAAATCAAAAGGTTTTAAGTTTTAGCGTTAATAGTTTATTAACTTGTTCATTTTTCTATCTCATTTAGTACTTTTGTGCATATACCAAAAAAATATAATTTTCTGTAAGTACTAGAGAAATAATGCTTGCTGATTTCGTGTGCAGAGCGTTCCTTGGAAGCGTTAGCGATTACTGTGCTCACCATGCAAAGTGTCCCGTTCTTGTGGTGAAACCGCCGGCCAAGAAAACTTCATAAACCACGTCCTTGGAGAAGAGAGTTGCATCATTATAATATATAGAGTATACGACGACGGAGTACAGTGACGGAGGGGTGTAAATCGTTGATCAATAATGTTCGAGAGCGCTTTACTATGGCCTCAAGTGTAGCTATATATTAAAACTCGTCGTAACTGATTCCGAGATCATGAGTTGTCTGAAGAGTCGGTACATTTGAGGTTAGAATAAAGTGTTCTCAAACATTTTGATGAACAATTTTACTATGCGAGTGTAGCTTTTGCAGTAATCTTAGCTAATAAACGAGGGTGTTTATAAAGTTCCTCGGGCGAGTAATAGCGCAGAGATTTGTAATAGTAATATACTTGTGTTGGCCAATGATATCGGTGGATCACCGGACAACTTTACTTGTCAAAAGTACATGTTTTAGTTACAAGTGCGTGTTAGCACGTAAATTTGTTCGTTACACTACAACAAAATTCCTTTTATTTTTGTAGTTCTTTATCCAAGAATGGATTGGATTGTAAACGACTTTTATGTTACGATTTTTTTTAAATATTGAAAATGTGACATTAAATATATTTTACATTTGGTATGAAATATGAAACCTTTTAACTAACGCCGTAAAGTTATAAGTATGAATTGGAGGTCAGCATGATAATTGATTATAAAACTCCAGTGGTTTCGTTAAACTCTTGCATAAAATCCTCTTGTAATTTCATGGAAAACGATATTTCGGTGTAGAGTTCATAAAATTCTTGCATAAAATCCTCTTGTAACTTCATGGAAAATGATATTTCGGCTAGAGTTCATGAAATAGAGAATACTTAGGCAATTAATAAATTATAAAGTATTTTCCTACAGGTTTTACAACCACAAGTGAGATTTTATGTTGATTCCCGATAATTCATATGTAAGAGTTGGACAATAAAAGATCAGTATCTTGCCAGCGTTTGTCTAATTTCAATGGTTTCTTTCTTTAGATGGCCAGGAAAAAAAATTCGAAGTGGCAGAGCGATCTTGCCACTTGAGGGTAGCAGAGCGTTACATAAATCAGAAAAAAGAAATACTAGAGCGTAACATATAAATTTAAATGCATCTTTCTAATCTAGCCGCCATATGGACTAACTTGTGTTGGTAACTCTAGATGGAGGGTATCAATCAGTGTTTTCATAATCGGACCGCACATCGAACCGGTGATGTTACTGGTTTAAGGTTTAACTGCTGGTTTGAACCGTTAAGGATATATTTCAAGGAAAATTCAAACAACTCATCTCGTATAATTATGTATTTCTACAATCACCGATAAATTTGGAACTCAATCCATCTTAATCTTCTCGTTTCGAAGATACTTTAGTTATTAAATCACAAATTAGCTTCTTCCACACACAACACCATGTCATCATTATTTAATATAATTTTAATAAAATCTTACTTTGTAAAATTTCTTGAACATTGTGCTCGTAATTGTTATTATTGCTTAAAAGAGAGCTTACATGGAAATAACATAAGCATTGAAAATATAAATACTTATTGAAAAGGCAAGAAGCAATTAGTTACAATGAATTGAATTCCATTTATTTATGAACAATTTCCAGTAATTACTATCAATTAATGCCCTTAATTTGCTTCATCTTCACCACCATCTTCTTTTCCTTATTCAATTGTTCATTGTCTTCTCAATCTCTATTTTTCTAGGACTTCCATTTCCCCATAATCTATTTCTCATTTCTTCTCTGAACCTTCAACTGCCTCAAAGCAAAGAAATATATAAATTTGGGACTGCATTTTTTTCTCCAAGGCAAACCTAATCTTTTGTAAACTTTCGCTTCCCTTCGACGCCGGCCAAAACGGACGCCGCCGCCCGGTGAGGCCTCCGATTAGCGGCGGGACCGGCCAGCTTAAGAACACAGACGGCGAGTGGGAGGGGGGGGGGGGGGGGGTGGCGAGCGGGTGTGAGGCAGTGTGTTTTCTTTTTTTCAATTTTGGGGTATTTTGGCAGGCTAAAAAGTTGTGGGGGGCAGAAAGGTAATTTACATTTTGCGACCGGGTCAATTACCGGTTAAACCCGGTTGAACCGGAAAAACCACCGATCGCGCCCAATTGCAAGGAAAATCGGTTTTTCTGACCGACTTGGCCATCGGGTTGCGGTTCGGCCGACCTGACCGGTCGGACCGGTCCGATTTTAATAACACTGGTATCAATCATCGCTACTCGCAACCTTTTATGAGTGCTATGATTATACATAACAGAATGAGACATATCCCGTGTACACACGCATGTATATATGACTCGCATACCTCAAACAACTAAAATGAATTAGACAATTTTGTTTTGAGTATTTGAGGCGAAAAAGAAATCTCGAAAAATTACGTTATATAATCACTACACTAACATATATATATATATATATATATATATATATATATATATATATATATATATATATATATATATATATATATATATATATATATATATATGTCAATTATTTGTGTCAATACAAAATTGAAATGCTATATTTCGACGTGGATTGTTGGTTACATTATGCTTATGACGACATTGTGGGTTTTCTTCAATTTTAGTCCCTTAATGAGTATTGATTCCATCTTTGGTCCCCTGTTGAATTTTTTTATAGCTTTAGTCCTCTAATAGAGTTGCCTTAAAACACAAAAGAGAGGTGCGATTTCAGAATCGCGACTTTTTTTCCACATGAAAACAACCCTCTGTGACCAAGTGCACAACACGTGTTTTTTGGGCAAAAAGGAAGATTTCTGTGGAAAAAGTGATCAAGTATGAATTGTGAGACAAATTAGATGACCAAAGTTGCAAAAAAATTCAATAGAGGACTAAAGATGGAGTCAGTATTAATTAAGAGACCAAAGTTGAAAAAAAATCCGCGACATGGTACATAAAAAATTGCATGATCCAAATATAAATGATAAGCAAATTACTAGTTATTCTTTTCATAAAAATTATGACTTTTCATTGTACGCAAAACCTTGCAAAGGCTTTAGATTAATAATAACTTCTAGTGCTTTATATGGCATGTTTGCCCCCTTTCATATGAAAGTTCAAGTTGCATGCTATCTTATAATTATATCTTTTCAAATAAATCCTAAAATTTCCAATAATTTAGTCACGAGAAACTTGCATCGTTTTGGGTTAATAGTATACGTGTACATTATGGTGACACCTGTTATTATTTCCCCAGCCACCACGTTTTCCCATTCCATTCATCTTCATCCAAATTACGCAAGCATGTAACCGATTTTATAAAGTCTATTCTAAAGACTATAAGTTTAAATGTTTAATCAAATGCTTAATAACTTGATCATATATACATATCGCTTACAATTTATTCATGCTAAATTAATATGGAAACCACCGCAGCTGTGGCAAGTGTTGGCACTCAAGAGGCGGAGACAGAGGACAGAAAAACCAAGGTTATGGTGGCGATTGACGATAGCGACGAGAGTTTTTACGCTCTCGAGTGGGTTTTGGAATCGTTGTTAGATCAATCGGAGGGCCAAAATAAAAATAATGGTCACAACTTAAGGCTCACTATCATACATGTCATGGAGCCTTTCCCTCACTATGTCTATCCCGGATCTCATGGTAATTAATTAGCTAGCTCACTTAATATATATTAACACGGATTAAATTTTCTAAAGTGCTTGATAATTAGCAAGTTACGTGTTGATCATGTGGCCTTTATGTGAGATAATTATTCTTAATCTTAATGCATAGTTATTTTTTACCTTCCTGCTGCATTATCAATTAATTCTCATAGGATCATTTTCTATATTGCTTTTTCCTTTTTTCCTTTTTTGTGTATTTTTGTTTTTGTTTCAGTTGTGTTTCCAACCACCTCGATTATCCGGTCTGTGAACAAAGCTCAACAAGAGGATGCCTCTCAAATACTTTCGCGTGCAGTGGATATGTGTGCCCAAAGAGAGGTTAGTACTACCATGGATTGAACTTCTTTTAAACATGAATACGAAATGTTTGCAAGTCCGCAAAATAAGCAACAATTATTATGTGACTTTTTCGAAGTTTACCCGAAAACTATGAGAAAATTGCAAAAATAATCTAATATTTAGTAGATCTAAATATACATCGAAACTGAAACTTTGATCTAGTATCCTTGATTGACTTCCTCTACATTCCATATGTTTAAAGTTAAACATACGCACACATACATATGTGTGTGTGTGGGAGGATGTGTGCATGCATTTCCTCCAAGAAAATTGATTTCTAATAACCTAACCATCAATGAGTTCATATATTCTATTGAAAAGAAAGAGAATATAATTGGGAAAGTATATATGCAAAATCAAGATATTATTTTCTGGAGTTTGTTGTTTGTGAGTTATGCAGTCCGAAATTTCATGCTGGGCTTGCTCTTGAAAATTATTTGGACTTAATGATATAGCAATTATTTTTCAACATGATTGTTGTATATATTGTTTTCATCTTTGTGCTTTACCAATCTATAATTCAGCTCAAAGCAAAAACGTCGATACTTCAAGGAGATCCGAAGGAAGCCATATGTGAGGCTGCAGAGCAAATGCATATTGATCTCATCGTTATGGGTAGTCGAGGTCTTGGGAAGATCAAGAGGTATGTAAAACTTTAATTTCAAATGCCCAAATGAAATAACAATTAACTGCAATCTTTTCATGTTTTGTTTAATACTGAGATCGAAGAATGTTTTTGACATTGTCATGCCTAAATATCATTTGTAACTTTTGCTATGTTAGTTTTACGTGATAATGTTAAATGAGTCTGTTATGATCCTAGTGCAAGTTACTTGGATCCCACATCGGTATTATGGGATATTGATGTGGGGTTTATATGATCTTGGGCTCTTCCACCTTAATAGCTAGATTTTAAGGTTGGGTTCTCCCAAGATCATATCATAATGAGTCTGCTTAAAGTTGCAAATGATCACTTAATTTCTTCAAGTAATCAAACTATTATTATATCTTGAACAGGGCCTTTTTGGGAAGTGTAAGCGACTATGTCCTACACCATGCAATATGTCCGGTGCTTGTCGTAAAAATACCAAATGATTTGCAGTAATGGCCGCCGATATGCTTCAGATCCCACATCAACACTCCCCAAAGATGTGGAGGCATAAAGAATATTGCTTGCTCAGTTGCTTGGAAATAATGTGTATTTAGGGTCTATTCTATTAAGCGCTCCACGAATCGAGGTTTCGTTTAAGGTTTATCGCCTTAGTATAAGTTTGCAATCGTTTGAGATCTTTTTGATCAATACATATGAATGTTAAATATCGATGTTGGAATGAAATTAAGTTTGTTTTCCGTATTCTATGGATTCGAAAGCAAAAACGTTTTAGTACTTTACGAAAAAATGTCCGGATACATTGATGTACTAGAATGGAGACTATGACAAAAAATTGGATTTAAAAGGAGTGTTTTTTTTTGTTTTTCTTTTTCGTTTTTTCCTTTTTAACAACAATGGATTTAAAAGGAGAGTAATATTAATGTGCATGTTTAACGGAAAAAGAGTTGTGTGAAAGTAGGAAAATTGGTGCACGTAAAAGTTGGCTGATTAATTTCTTGACCCGGGATGCCTTGTCTCGAGGGCAATGACTAATTCTACCTAAGATGATTAGTTACAAAATGATCCCAAACGTGCAAGCATTCTTCGTTTGTTCCATATTCATTTAGTAAAGTAATACTGAGATAGAATAAGACACTTTATATGTATTCATAAAAAAAGAACATTTTATATGTATATATTTTGAAAGTACTCTTCAAATACATCAAATGTATTCTCTTTCATATAAGAAAAGATTTCGTCTAAAATTCAAGTTAGAACTTTGAGCACGAATGAAAATCGTTTTTTAACAGTTAAAAGAATGCACAAAGTAACGAACTTAATTTTATCTATTGTATTATGCAAATTTTATGGGATATCCGAGATCTGCAAGCTTACTTTGAAGTCAATAGGCAAAAGAAAATTAATATACATAAGACAGTCGTAACCAATTTGGTAAATAAATTCTTAATAGGTAATAACTACTAAATAAATAGAGAGTCCTAATAGGTAACTATTAAATAATTACAAGATATTTACAAATAATATCTATTAATTTTATCTAATTGGGCCAACACTGATGGCCCATGAATTTGTCATTATTTTTCATCTAATTTTTAAAAAAAATATTCAATATCTTTGAAGCAGGAGCTGCACTAACAAAGGTTTAGTATACATTAGAAAATTTGCAAAATTTCTTTTTTGGTCCCATGAGATCACCTCATCATCACATTTGGTCTTAATAAAGAATTCGACAATCAAAAGGAGTCATAATTTTTTAAACTTGTGAATACACTCAATTCTACATGAATACTAGAATCAAAAGTAGTTTTAGTTTTTAAAACTTGTCATCACATTTAGTCCCAAAGTACTCTAGTTTGTGTCAAGGGTGAATGACACTTTACGCCTTCAATTTTTTTGTTGGACAGTTCGCACCTCAAAAATAATTTGTTTGCACAATTGCACTCTTGAATTGTTAGTTTCAAATATTTTAGAAATCAAAATTCTCCTTTAAAAGTCATCTTTTTTTTAAAGTCCACATTATTCTTTCTAGTTATAATTGCAATAAAAATTTATATGAAAATTTATTTTGAATTCATAAAATTACAACTTTTTAAAATTCAGTAAAATTCCTTAATTATGTATATATATATTTTTTTTTGGGTGGTTTAGGGAAGAAGGTATATGGAGTAAACGTTGAATAACAAGGAAGGTCCGAAGGTGTGTTGGGGAAGAAGGTTGTTTTTTTTCTAAAATAACAATAAAATAGAAAATATTTACAGTTTAGAAAGCTCCATTCTTATGAATTCAAATTAAGACTTCATATAACTTCTTATTTCAATTATTGACTACAAATAATAATCTGAATATTAAAAACATTTTTTTTGTGAGTTATAAGATAATCTATAAACCGAATATTAATTTTAAAAAGATTGAGGTGCAAGGCTAAAAAAAGTATACCTTTTGGGGGTGTATAATGCCAAAAGACAATATTTTGGGGATGTAAAATATCAATCACTGTTAATATACCTAGAGCTTGGAATCAAATGCTATGGCAAATTTAAGAAAATTGATTTTATTATTTGTACGCGAATCTAAAATTCTTTTTTTTTTGCTTTGTTGACGGAATGTTTCCTAGTCTTCCTCAGTTTATTTGTTATGCCAATGGCAATGCCACATGCATATTCGGGGTTCGGACTAACAAAAACCTCGTGTTATGGATCAATGACAATACTTACAAAAGAGATTCTTCAAGAGGCTCATGAACTAACGTCGTGATATATTTGTTAGCCTTGTCAGAAATTTTTTTAGACCAAATTAAAGTCTTTTATATGATGAAAACTTTTTATAATTAATACTACTTTTTATTTTAACTAATTCTATAACATTAAAAAGTGACATAATAATTTTATTGGACCAAAAGTACATTTTTGCCTAGAAAAATATGTATTCTTCAAATTTTCAACCCACTATATTCTTTTCTTATTGTTTTTAAACATAACAATAGATCCGCTTATATTCTCGAAGTTGATAACGTAGATGTAGACAAAACATAGTACCTAATGTACTTGTTACATTGCTAAAGTGGAAAAGATAATAAAAAGATAAGCATAAATAAAAAAAAGTGCCCCAAATACATTAAATACGTGTCTATTAATCACATGCATCTCTGAACTCAAACTCCACAATTTCAAATCCGCACACACGAAAATGACCAAAAAACCACCTTCACTACACCTGCCTTAATCCTATTGGCTTATTCCAACTCTGGAATATGCACCGGACCTCAATCACCTGCATCGCTTGTCACAACCCTAATCCCCAATTTACCCTCCACATTCGCCCTAATTCCAAACCTATCCTAATCGAAATCCAACACCCAGAAACAAAACTCAGAAAAGTCTGTCTACGTCTCTCTCTCTCTCTCTCTCTTCTTCTTTCTCTCTCTAAAAATTACAATTTTTTTCTTGCTCTGTGATTTGCCGATCAGGCGGTTCTAATCAATCCAGCGATGACGATGATGACTCCTCAGCCGTTGGATGTAAACCTCTTCTCCTCTCATCTCTCAATTTACTCACATTGATGATGATGCTCATTACGCACTGTTGTTGAACTGTTCTCTACAAACGCGTCTGAATTAGTTTTTGAATTTGTGTAATTAATCTCAATTTGTGCTTCGTGGCGGAGAATTTGTTTGTTTTTGTTGTTCAATTTGCGCGTTTTGTGTGTGCGGAGCTGAGTGTTCGTGATCGGCTAGGGTTTTAGTTCGTCACTTCAATTGAGTTTTTTTGTCCGTACGGTTTGATTTAATGTGCGCTTATATAATTGCGGAGTAATAGTTGTGGTTTACTGGATCATGATTAGTTTTTTTATTGAAAATTGTGTGGTGAAATTGTAGCAACAGGATGATGAAGAGATGCTAGTGCCTCACTCGGATATAGTGGAAGGTCCTCAGCCTCTTGTTGAAGGTCCTCAGCCTTTAGTCGAAGGTCCTCAGCCAATGGAAGGTGCTCTTTTTTGTTTCTACACTGATTGTTTATAGTCAGATGCATGCATGTTTGTGGATTGTAGTTTATTGGATGATTGCTGCTCGATTTTTTTATTGTTTTGGTTAGTTTGGACTAAGATTGCTGGTTTGCTGTATATCATATCGAGTTTCAGTAGCATATTTGATTGATTTTTTTTTTTTTGTCAGTGGCAGCAGCTGATAATGGAGGAACTGTGGAAAACCAGGCGAATGATGAGCCACAAGCCTCTCGCTTCACATGGACGATTGAGAATTTCTCCCGTTTGAACACGAAAAAGCTTTATTCTGACGTCTTTGTGGTGGGGAGTTATAAATGGTAATGGAAAGCTGTAAATTTGCCTTTTATCTCCTTTTGTCTGTATAGAGTGTTGGGATTGGTCGGAACTTTAAATAAACTTTTTCTTTATTCATCAGGGTTACGAGACTTGATTTTCATAGATTTCTTATTTGAGTTACCATGTGTTACAGAAAGCAACCTAATGCCTTTTGACTTGCATTGGTTTCTGCAGGAGGGTACTTATTTTCCCAAAAGGAAATAATGTGGATTTCTTGTCAATGTACTTAGATGTGGCAGATTCAGCTACCTTGCCATATGGGTGGAGTAGATATGCACAGTTTAGCTTGGCTGTAGTTAATCAAGTGCATAACAAGTATACTATTAAAAAAGGTGCCCCTTTAATTTCCCTGTTTCTGATTTACTTTGTGATTTATGGTTACTTAAAGGTATATTCAATTTTATATTAATACACACATAGAGACTGAAGGACCGATATGGCTGCATATATCACGTAATGATGCTTTATTCTTGCTGCCGATAAGTGATACCATTTGGTTTTGTGAATGGAATTATTTTCTGAAAGAGGAAAAGGAAAAAGAAAATTGAAAAACATTGGGGCATCTGTCCTCTTCTTTTTTTTTTTTTTTGTCCCCTTTTATTGCATGTGTATCAGAAAATTGGTTCTTTTGGTTTTCCTTCTTAAATTGGAAACCTAATAACTTCCAGCTATGGGGAAGAGTTCTTGAATAAGCACTCTAGTAAATGATCTTGATTGATAATGTGCTCCCTAGGCTGAGAAGGTCATCCTAAATTTGTTTTCTTTTAATGTTGCTCTTGTATTTTATTTAAGTCTCCACTTTAAATGACTGAGAATTTTTCTCGATCATAGAAAAGAGTGGATCTTAAAGTGCAAATACCTGAGTCGGAAACATTAAATTAAATAAAGCATTTGTCATCTGCATTATTCTTGTGAAGTATTGATCCTTGTTCGTGGGCTTTACAGACACACATCACCAATTCAATCAAAGGGAGAGTGATTGGGGTTTCACATCTTTCATGCCTCTTAGTGAACTCTATGACCCCAACAAGGGGTACCTTGTGAATGATTGTTGTGTTATTGAAGCTGATGTTGCTGTACGCAAAGTCATTGATTACTGGACATATGACTCGAAGAAGGAGACGGGATATGTTGGACTCAAGAATCAGGGTGCAACTTGTTACATGAACTCTCTTCTTCAGACTCTGTACCATATCTCTTACTTCAGAAAGGTTGCAATACATTCTTGTTATTAATCTTGTTTTTACTTTTAATAATTTAATATACTAGGCGAAGCATGATTAAACCTTATTTTAAGAGTTTTTTATCAGGCTGTCTATCATATGCCTACCACCGAAAATGATAACCCTACGGGCAGCATCCCGTTGGCTTTGCAGAGCTTATTTTATAAGCTCCAGTATAACGACACCAGTGTGGCAACAAAAGAATTGACTAAATCATTTGGGTGGGACACTTATGACTCCTTTATGCAACATGACGTGCAAGAACTTAACCGTGTTTTATGCGAAAAGCTTGAGGACAAGATGAAGGTCTGGTGTTTGATAGCAGGGTTAACTTAAATGTTTTTGGTTTGAGAAATACCATCTAAAGACTATATGTAATATAATTGTATTCTGGGGTGCAGGGTACTGTTGTTGAAGGGACTATACAAAAGTTGTTTGAAGGGCACCATATGAATTATATAGAGTGTATCAATGTGGACTTCAAATCTACCAGAAAAGAATCATTTTATGGTACTGATTTTCCCTTACTCTTTAGTATTTGTGGAAAAATGTATTTTGACACACGTTCCTGTTGCAGACCTTCAACTTGATGTAAAAGGTTGCAAGGATATTTATGCTTCCTTTGACAAGTATGTCGAAGTTGAGCGTCTTGAAGGAGATAATAAGTACCATGCTGAAGGACATGGTTTGCAGGTATGAATTGCTTTTAGAAGAAATATATTTATTTATCTTGTGTTCCATTGGAAGGTAGATATGATATTAAAAGTAGTTAGGAATGATAATCTGTTTGCACAGACAAATATGAAAGGATGTAGAGAAATTGTATTTTCAAAAGCAAATAATATAAGATAGGGTATAATTGTTATCTCACAAGTCTGGAAGAAATCCTTATAACAGACAAGCATCGGAAACAAATCTTTTACGTTTTCCTATTTAGACATGATCTATGTACAGAATAGTTTGATGCCACCTTGTAACAAACTGTCAAACCTGCCTTTAAGGAGTTTGATTTGACTTTATGCATCCCGTTCCAGGTTTAGTAAATTTGAATCAGTGGTCTCATCAAGTGCAGTGATTATGCAAAACTTGAAAGCTGGAGAATCTCTAAGGAAACATTTCACACACTGAGTGGCCCCATAATTATGCTATCTTGGAGCTAGAGTATTGCTATTTAATATAGTTCGTATTTGTAAGTTTATCTAATAAGTGAAACTGGCATACAAATTGTGACAGGCCTCTTTCATCTGGCAAGTTCACTTATTGGGCCATTATGGTGACACTTTTGTTAATTTTAGAAATCTTACTTAACTGCCATCAGTGTTTTGAACTGTTCTATGTTTTGGTCCTTGATGAACTAAATGATTGTATGTGTCATTTCATTTCAGTGACCTTTCAGTAGTTTTAATGATTTGACCTGGCGAATTATGTTTGGTTTTTTAGGATGCCAAGAAAGGTGTCTTGTTCATTGACTTCCCTCCAGTTCTCCAGCTTCAGCTGAAGCGTTTTGAGTATGATTTTATGAGAGATACAATGGTTAAGGTTAGTTGCTATGGCATTGACATATTTCATATGACTTTGGTGATGGTCTGTGGTTGATTTCTTTCTTGTTCTTCGTATTATTATACGACAAGTATCATTTCTGCATCTAGAGCAGTTTTCTTTGCTTTTGCATGACCTAGTACAGACAAACCTTGTAATTGGGACAGTCACAAAGGCATATGTTGATTTATTTTACTGGTTGGTAGGTATGTATGCTAGTTTATTGTTCATCAGTCCCTTCAAACCCAGTGCAACAGCTCATTTTTGTTCTGCTTCCCTGATTACCCAATGCTATAAGAGAGAACATATTTCCTTTGTTTGGTTGGACATTTGATTTTTCTTCTACACCGGGAAGATGGTTTTTCTGGGGTCACGTGTTTCAGATTGCTTTTTGCGCACATTTAGGCGAGGGTAGAGTTTTACATATGCTTGCATGGATCTTATTTGTTGCACTTGATATTCGTCTATGATGATGCTGTCTAAACTTTACTTTAAACAATCTCTTGTTGATAGTAGCATGAAAGATACCTGAAAAAGTTCTTTCAACCCCTCGCTACATATTCAGGAAGATTTTCTTCCAATGACAATGTTTTCCAGGAAATCTTTTCTCTATTTTTAAGAAAACATGCTGGTATCTTGTGGTTACTTATTTGATATATAACTTATCTTTGATTTTGGTCAGTCTTTTGACAACGCTGAAACAAGCTTCATGGTTGCAGATAAATGACCGTTATGAATTTCCATTGGAACTTGATCTTGATAGAGACAATGGCAAGTATTTATCTCCAGATGCGGATAGGAGTGTGCGAAACCTCTACGTACTTCACAGGTTATTCTGCACTCTTAAACCATGTCTCACTCTCTATATATTTAATTTATTCATCTTTATCTTTCCTATATGTGTCTGATGAAAGTAGGAGAAATGTGGATAGAAAATGATCAGATAAAAAAACATTTATGAATGAAAAATGGCCGAGTTCTTGCATTTCTTTCTTTCGAGATTTTGAAGTGTCTATAGGTAACTCACCTACATTATATTATTGTACATACCCATCAAATGTATACCGGCATGTCTAATGTCTTCGTTTCTCTTGCACATGCACATCCTATACCTTTATATGTGCTAAGGATAATACCTCAGTTTCTTATAGCTCTTGTTCACGTAGAGCCTTCACATTGATTTTGATTGCTGCCTAGAATTGGTTCTTTAGAGCTGATTACCGCATATTGGAGATTACAATGGTTCCTTGCTATTGAATCCTTCAACTTTACTAGTTCAATCTCAGATACTGCTACTGCTTGATGTCTTCTCTTTGCTGCAAATTATTGCCTGCGTTCTGATTTAGGCCCCGTATTATTGAATTGGTTGTAGCAAAAAACTTGCCCAACCAGATTTAGTTTGTTATATATTTTAAGGCATATTCTTACGTCAAATGAAGTTCATCTTAATGTTTCTTCGAGCAGCTTCATGAATTAATAGATCACTGGATGCTCTAATTATCTATTGCCTGATGCTTGGATGCACCTTTGTGTGATTTTGAGAATATTAAGCTTTCTATATTTGTTATATTTTATTAGTCATTTCAAAGAGAATATATTGTTAGCTAAAGAATCTGGAAAGATTCATAATATTGTCGCTTAATTGTTGTGGAACACAATAACTTTATACCTTTAGATTTGCTTCTGTTGTAATGTCTCAACAAATTAGGCAATAAAAGTGTTACTCTTGACATGATTTTTTTACTTGACTTCTCCTGTTTCTTTTCTCCCAACAGTGTTTTGGTCCATAGCGGTGGAGTGCACGGTGGACATTATTATGCATATATCAGACCAACACTCGCTGATCAATGGTATGGATCATACTTCTCAAGAATACTTAGTTTCACAAAAGTTTTAGGAGGGGGAAACTGAATCAATTGAAGTTTCATTGTGATAGCAACGAAACAAAAATAAAGTTTTTGTTAAATCTCACAGACGAGTTTGCACATCTTGGTTAATATGCCTGGAATTTTACCTGCTTAGCTATCCTGACTTCCAGTCAATGTGATGTTATATGGTTCTTGATTTACTTTTCAGGTACAAATTTGACGATGAGAGGGTCACAAAAGAAGATGTGAAGAGAGCATTGGAGGAGCAGTACGGTGGCGAGGAAGAGGTGATATGTCCTGCCTGTTGGATTTTAGCCTCTTGTACCCTTTATACATATGTGCTTACTTTTACCATATACAGTTGCCACAGACGAATCCTGGCTACAACAACACTCCATTCAAGTTTACAAAATACTCTAATGCATACATGCTTGTGTATATACGAGTAAGCGACAAGGATAAGATAATTTGTGATGTGGATGAAAAGGACATTGCAGAACATCTTAGAGTAATTCCTTCTTCCTACATCTCTAATTCATTTCGATAAAGTTCAATACTCTGCATCGAGTTTTATTGTCAAACTTCACATTGCCTTCTTACTCCAGATAAGACTGAAAAAGGAACAAGAAGAAAAGGAAGACAAGAGAAAATACAAAGCACAGGCTCATCTTTATACTATTATCAAGGTCATGACTCAGTCTTGAACATTTTTGGGCAAAATTATTTTCTGCATTTTTATATGGATTACTTAAGCAATTCGTACATTTGCAGGTCGCTCGAGATGAGGACCTTAGGGAACAGATTGGGAAAGACATACATTTCGATCTTGTTGACCACGATAAAGTCCGTAACTTTAGAATCCAGAAACAGACGCCTTTTAACCTTTTCAAGGTATTTGCTCTTGAATCAATGTAAAGTAGTTTTCTTTAAATACTTTTTGTTTGTCGAAATTTACCAATTTCAAGAAAACCTGCTTGAGGCTTCATTTAGTTTAACTGATTATACTTGTACTTCCACTAAATATAGCGAACATGTTTGAGTAAAATAGCACAACGCAAGTTCATTCTTACGGATTTGCTTCTTCACATTTTACATTGGACAGCCCTTCACAAAGTGAAACAGAACTAGTACTTTTTAGCAGATGGAAAAGGGAAGTACTAAGAAAATGATTTCTAACCACATGGTACCAGCTTTGTTCTTTCCATCCTACAATAAAGATGAACCAGAACCACAAGTTAGTGAGACTTAGGCCAAAACTTGTCCGACAAATTAATCATATAACATGACAAATCAATTTGGTATCTCACACACTGCACTGCACACTGGATTCACTTATAGAGTTATGTCATGCAGCTCTAGGATTTAGTGTGCTTACTGGAAGAGAGCTGATAGGAAACAAGCACCACTGTTACCCAACTAAATTGCCTTGAGTTAACATAGAGAAGGAAATTCTAGTATCTCCTTATACTATGTGAGAAGACCTATCTTACATAAAATTTCTCATGCCATCAATCCTTCATTTTGGGTCAACCGAAATTGAATTATCTGCTCAAACTTGGTCTCTGGAGCCATGACTTGACTAAATTAACCAATCCTCTGGTTTGGATTTTATTAAGAATGATATGGATATTGATCTCATCTCACAAGAAAGGATTTATAAACTTCTATTCATGTATTTTTGACACTTAAGCTGAGTAGTATGGTGCTGCTATAAATTATATTGACATTTGGAAACTATAATTCTTTATTCAATTCTCCTCCTTGATTTTTGTTTTCTGCCCTCTTTTTCTTCCTCTTTTTTGCTTAACTCCTCCCCCTCTTATTCTTCCTTAACTCCTCCAAAACCAAGTATCTGGTTGCTTCGGGCTGTTCTGCTGTTAAACCACACTCCGGGACCTACCAATCTTCCCTCCACCCTTGCATGTTTAAGTACAATAAAGATGAGATCTTACATGTCTCTGAGAAGAATAATACACCAAATGCTATCGCAAATATGAGTTTCTGTGATCGGTACAAGTAAGGAACTGCCATCAACGAAATATGCTTTGCTTCTTTACTCAGACACTCACCTCTCTTGGACTTTAACCCTAGTTTTTGTTTGTTGTTATTTTAATACTGTTGATTGTTTCTCGTAAGAGTCCTTCATTGTATTTATGAATCCTCATGCTGATATTTTGTAAGTTTAGTAAGAAATTCTCATGACTCCTTTTTCTTTTCCAGTGCATCCTGTAAGCGGTATCCAATGCTACGGCTCATGCCCTTCTAGTTTCAACTTGTTTATACAATTAATACAAAAGTTTACCATTTGACCTACTACTATACATTTCATGATTTTGTGACAGTCTCAGCAATTTAATAGTGTTCTATAATTTTTCTTTTCTTCTCTCGACACAATCCTTTCGTACTTATTTAATTTCTATTTTTCATGACCATTCGAAGCTCCTTTTTTCTTTTATTGTTCTGTGTATTCATGTGAAATTATATTTTTTTTTTTTGAAGGAGGAGGTGGCGAAAGAGTTTGGTATACCAGTTCAGTTTCAGCGTTTCTGGATATGGGCAAAAAGGCAGAACCATACTTATCGGCCGAACCGCCCATTGACACCACAGGAGGAAACACAAACTGTAAATATATTTACTGCTTTCACTTCCATTTGCAATTATATTTAATGAGAGGGGCATGCTTTCTGAGAATTAGCGAGTGATTGTTCAAGGAGTTGGATTTTTGTACCGTGTCCTTTAGATGTCAAGGCAGATATTGTCATAAAAATTAAGTACGATGAATTTCCATAACGAGTTGTCAATAGTTGATGATACATTTGTGAAATAGATGATGTCCTGTGAAAAAAAGTTGAGAATAAGGGGTGTCAATTAGTCAGTGGCAATAGCCAGCTAGTTTGGTTTGAAGAAATTATATCTTTTTGTGTTGAGATGTGAATGTAGACTTGATTAGTTGTAGAAATGAGAGTTTGCCTCTCATGTTCACGAGCTATTTATACATCTGTGTTTATCATTGAGAAAGTTTGCATAAAGTAAATACCAATATGTTGCATTAGCAAACACCAAACTTAGTAGTAGAGTTGAATAAGGTTTTCTTCTTCATGGGATTTAACATATCAAAAAATGTTTTTTTTCCCGAATTCGCGATCTAACTCTTCTCAGTGAGTCTTACTTCCTCGATGTCAGACCTGAAGAAATTTCTCCCTATTGCTTTAGGTTCAAAGGACAGCTCTTTTTGAGTGGGAGAACCCCTTGACAAGAACTCTAATATCAAATATGAGAAAAATAAGTTAAAAACGTAAGAAACAAGTTTGGAAAAGAAGCTGTGGCCCCACCTTGCTTCAACTACTATATAAATGTCATCTGTTACTTATATCATGGCGCCTGCATTGTTTATCTGAGTTGATCTAATCTTACTGAATTTCTTTCAATTTGATTCCTTATCATCAATTTTCTGTGGAGAAAATTGCTCTATTAGCTGCTTTGTTCACCTTCTCTTTGATCAAAGAATCTTATTAACCATGTCATTATTTTAATGTAGGTTGGAGCATTGAGGGAAGTTGCCAATAAAGTCCATAATGCAGATCTAAAATTGTTCTTAGAAATAGAGCACGGGCAGGTATCTTGTAAAACTATTTATGATTATCTTGAGAGCACTTTCATATCTGAACAGTGAGTAAAATTATTGTGCTAAATATACAGGGTCTACAACCGGTTCCTCCACCAGAGAAAGTAAAGGAGGACATACTGTTGTTCTTTAAGCTTTATGATCCTGAGAAAGAAGAGCTTCGGTACGTTTCCTATTTACCCAAGTATAAGTGATGGTTAGTTGTGCCTGCCATTTTAACTATGTGGATTAATTCCTTTTCCAGATATGTTGGGAGGCTTTTCGTTAAAAATACTGGCAAGCCAGTTGAGATTCTAAAGAAACTGAATGAAATGGCGGGCTTTGCTCCAGATGAAGACATTGAGCTGTTTGAGGTCTGTCTTGTCATTACTTACTCAATTGGGTTCTCTGTTATACTTAAACGGGTAGCCTATGTTATTTATGTTTAATGAAACATCGTGTCCTGATGCAATGCTCTTGCTTGCCATTCCCTCAGGAAATAAAATTCGAGCCAACTGTCATGTGTGAACGTCTTGATAAAAGAGCTTCATTTCGATTTAGTCAGGTATTGACTGTTATACTGTGCTTTTGTAGTTTAAAGACATTTATCGTCCTTCCTTGTATACTTATTCTTTTCCTTATCTTGCTTTTTCTCAGCTTGAAGATGGAGATATTATTTGCTTCCAGAAACGGCCCCCAGCTGAAAGGGAAGAGCAAATTAGATATCCTGATGTTCCTTCATTTTTGGAATATGTGAAAAACCGTCAGGTACTTTTCAGATGGTCTTTTAGAGATTCTAATATGAAGAATACAGTTAACGCAATATGCCAGAGTCACCATCCTACTGCACCTAACTATCAATTGAAGTAACTAAGATTCATAGTAGCCATAATACCCATGTAGTGAACATTTGCAATGAAGGATTACGATTAACTTCCACAGTATATCTTTTTGAGCCACTTCTTTGGATTTCAGTTTAAACTCGTTATTTGATTGTCCTTTTTCATCCTAGTGTCTTCATTTGAGGTAGCTATGCTTTCTGCTCTTCTTATGAAGCACTTTGCTCTAACTTTTAGCTGGAAGTTCTCCCCAGGCTTCAGAATTTATACTCTGTAGAGCTTTTATCATGGCCTTTTTGTTTTTCTTTTACCTCTCTTTATTGGCATTTTTTCTTTTGCAGATTGTGCATTTTCGAGCTTTGGAAAAACCTAAAGAAGACGAATTTTGTCTAGAGTTGTGAGTACTGTGATATCTTTACCTATTTTTTCATAACTGTAATTTGCTAGTAATATTTGTCTGTCTTGGTTATTTTTTTAATTTATTGTGGCCATATTTTCCGTAATTGTACAGGGCAAAGAATCACACTTACGATGATGTTGTAGAAAGAGTGGCTCAGCACCTTGGCTTGGATGATCCATCTAAAATTCGACTTACTCCTCACAATTGCTACTCTCAGCAGCCAAAGCCCAATCCAATCAAATATAGATCGGTCGATCATTTGTTAGACATGCTTGTCCATTACAATCAGGTACTCCGGATATAATTTTAATATTTTCTATTTATTTTTTCTTTGGGTAGTGTGGTGTATTTATGTTGCTTGGGTTTGGACTGTATTTTGCGATAACATAGTACTTTGTGGTTTTTCTTCTTCTTTTTCCGGCAGATCTCTGATATACTGTATTATGAGGTGCTGGACATCCCTCTTCCAGAATTGCAATGTTTGAAGACACTAAAAGTTGCCTTCCATCATGCCACGAAAGATGAGGTGCTTATATTGCCGCGCTCTACCTTGTTTTGTCCTTGTCAAACTCAAGTTGTATAAAATGATTTGACGTCTGTTCAATTTTCTGTCTTTCAGGCTGTTATTCTCAATATTAGATTGCCAAAACAAAGTACTGTTGGCGACGTGCTCAATGAGATCAAAACAAAGGTTAGCTATGTGCTTTCAAAAAGTTTTATTGTAATCGATTGTGTTTGACAAGATGGGACAACTTATTCAATTGTAAACCGATGGTTGCCCCACTGGGATACAGAGATGTCAGCGAACTGAATTTTTCCTTAGAGCTTTTCCTGCATTGTCTGTTAGTTACCTTTTCTGGGATATTTTCATTACATGATTCACTTAATTACGGTAAAACATAGATTTGGAATAAGATGGACAGTATCTCACATTTTCTGCATGCACTGATAGGTGGAGTTGTCTCATACAAGTGCGGAACTTAGGTTGCTTGAAGTTTTCTATCACAAGATTTACAAGGTAATTTTGTGTACTCTAGTTTGTTGTGATTCTTTATATTTTCCCAAACTTTTGCAGTTGAGCTTTGAAATTCTCATATCAGACCTTCTGAAGATTTTGTATATTTTTATAGCGTATTGTGTCACCTTGTCATGAATTGGCTGGCTATATTTAGATGTTGGATATAAATCTGGTGACTAAGGTGATCTTTGCCTGGTTTTAAAGATCTTCCTTGGAGGATGCTGTTTAACTAGGACACCGTGAAAATTTATATTTCGCACAACTTTTAAGGGGATTATGAGAATGGTGCTGTAAATATATTTTTGATATATTTTCTGCATTTGGCGACCCCTGCATGAAATTATTATGAACATCTATTTCTGAAGGAATTTATTTGATTACATTGTTATAAATACTATTATAACTAGCTTTTATTTTTGGAAGTAAGGCAAGACCTCCTTTCTTATTTTGCAGATATTTCCTGTCCATGAGAAGATTGAGAATATAAATGACCAGTACTGGACGCTGCGTGCTGAGGAGGTGAGCTTTCTTTTCAAAATAAACTCTTGCTTCTTTTTCTGTACAACTTTGGTGTTAACAGTATGTCGAATATTGAAATCTCTTTATCTTTAATTTGGTGCACGTTCGAAACCAATATTAAGATGTAGTTGAATTCCTCAACTGATTTTAAGTTTTTGCCATCATATTCAACCAGAAACTGGTAATCCATGAGTTCAAAATACTAGTGCTCATTTTTATATGCAGTTTTGCAATAACTTTTGGCCCTTTCCTCTGCAGAACTTTTGAACTTACTATGTGATGTACTTTGATGGGTTCTGATAATTGTCTGAAAAATTTCAGGAAACCTGTAACGTTTAACTGTTTTCTATGTTTGACATGTTAGTTGGATGTGATATCCTTGAATTGTCTTATAAATTTATTCACCCTTTCACATCTGCAATTAGGATGCTGTACTGTTTTTTATGGGTTGATAGAATTTTTGAGTTTACCTGGAGGTTTATTTTATGCACATTATTTAATTAGTATGTTACTATATTCTCTCAGATTCCAGAAGAAGAGAAGGATCTTGGGCCAAACGATCGCTTGATCCATGTTTATCATTTCATGAAGGAGAATGCCCAGAATCAAGTGGTACTGAAGCATTTACTGGATTTTGTACATGCAAATAAATAGACATGTATTTGGCTGTTAATTTGCAATTTTTCCCTGAACAGCAAGTCCAGAATTTTGGGGAGCCATTTTTTTTGGTAATCCATGAAGGTGAATCGTTGGCAGATGTTAAAATGCGCATTCAAAAGAAATTGCAGGTTCCAGATGAGGAATTCTCTAAGGTAGTTCTTTTCTCTGGTCAATGACACATCCTTGTTCAACAGTCATACTGCAGTAGCTAAAAGTTTCAATTGGTATCTGGTGTTGCATGCTGCTAAAACTATATTTCTCAATTCTGATCATATGAATTTTTTCCCCAAAATGACCAGTGGAAGTTTGCCTTTTTGTCATTGGGACGACCTGAATATCTTGAGGACGCGGACATTGTGTCCACTCGTTTTCAGGTAATAGTTTACATTGTGAGACTCATATCTTTACAAGTATTAGTGCTGTTTACTTCTATTACTAAGGTGAAAGAACTTGTATTCTTTTCTTCCAGAGAAGAGATGTTTATGGTGCGTGGGAGCAGTACCTGGGGTTGGAACACTCAGATACGACTCCTAAAAGGGCTTATGCTGCAAACCAGGTAATGTGATCGGATTGACACTGTTATGCCCAGAAGTGTAGCTGAGCTACAACTCTATATTAAGCGTATCGATTTACTATTCTCAGTTTCTTATTTTACCTGGAGTTCAAGTCATGCTTTAACTCTTGCACCTATCTTCTTATTTATTGCAGAACCGCCACACATATGAGAAACCCGTGAAAATATACAATTAAAGCTGAACAGCCCTTGTTCCGAGATGCTTAATTTTAAGAGGCTGTAGTCCTACACTGTGGCGATGGACGGGAGAATAGAAATCTGCAAGGAGGTTGGCGTTGCGCTTTAGAGCATGTGGTGGTGTTTTTTAAGATTATTTTCTCTTTCGGCATGGACGAGAAGGGTACCCTCTGCTCGTAGTGGTAGATATATATATGTTGCTTTTTGTTGTCTGTAGATCCTGCACTTCTGGCATCTCCTTTTTTTGACGTAGTCTGACTTTTTTTGCTTTCCATGTGTATTTTGCCGTGCATATTCAAGATTTTGATTGATGGCGTTGTAAAGTGGGCACACAATTGGCTTCCATATTGTGTTGCGCCTTTTTCTTATCTTAGTCATATTTGTGAGAGCTCTGAATCCCCTTGTTTTAGTTGTATTTTGTGTTTAGTATAAACAGGGGATAAATGTTGTAAACGACAGATAGTACTTTTTAGAAATACATCAATTATATGAGAGCTTCCAACCTTCGGTTTTATGTTTGGTACACTTGCATAAAATGAATGGATAAGTATTTTCAGCCCCCATAGCTTTTTACTATAATGGTCTAGTTTTTCAGAAGTTCAGGGGCCATGAAATTAATATCAGAATCCTCACGTTTAATCCCAATGATGAAATAAGAATGCAAACACACTAACACACACTTCTGTCTGCTTAGTAAGAGGGGGCTCGAAATTACACAGAAACAGAACATTCTTAAAAAATGGGAAGAGTATAATGTCACCTATGTACATGATATATACTGTGCACAAAAGTTTTGTAGTTGAATCAGGTGAATTCCCCTCTCAAAGCATAAGCAGGCCTTTGAATAGCCCTGGCAACTCTCCAAATCTAATGCTTAATTGCTGCCTTCTTGCTTATCTTCCTCGTCGACTCCAGACATTGCATCAGCTATCGTTGGAAAGAACGATATCTTGCTTTCAGTATCACCAATGAGGTCCATAAATCTGTATAAAACAAATTAGATAAGGTGAAACTGGAGGATTTCAATAAACGCAAGTGAAAATTGAGCTTCCAGTCCGAAAAATATTCACAGATCTTGATTCATTGCTGAAGAACGAGACGCAGTTCAACCACAGCAACTCATATGTTCGAGGCATAAAGTTCTGGGAAATTCGTGAACAGAACCGTTAGAAAAGGAAAAACAGAACTTACGAGATGCTTGAACCATTGCTTTTCGCTGAGCCCCTCCGCATCTAAGAACCTCTTTCAGCAAGCATTAGTCGGCCGTTTAATACGCGCCTCCTTGACATCGATAGCTCATCAAAACTTTGATTCACTCTGAGTTTCTGCAAATTCAAACCCCAACAATGATGTAGTTAGCATACTGGCCATGCCTGTAAATATTTTTCACTAGTCATTTAGCCGCAAAAATTCACCTTCAGAGTTCTGGAATTGGATATGCTTGTAATATATTGTACATCTGTTTTCAGAACAAAGAGTTTTTGACGAGTTTTTTTCAAACCATGGCTTCCTCCATAGTTTCATTGGCAACGGTTGTGAAGTCTTGCGAAATTGGATGTGACGAGATGGCCCCTTCCAACAAAGTGTTGAGAAATATTTTCATACCCCTGGCGATCGTGTCAATTAAACAACACCAGCGGTAATTAAATAGGTACGTAAATCTTAGATCTCAAGGAAAATATAGTAAAGTTTTAAAGTATCGTGTCCGACGAACTTCCAAATGAACAAGATTATGCAATACATTATACACGTGGTTCCCGTTTTAGGATCATACATTTAGACACGATAAGATATGGGTATATGAACATAAACGAACTACTAATGGCAAACTAAACTGGAAAATTTGCATGAGAATGAATATTACTAAAGAAAAATCATTAAGCACAAAAAAATTGCAAGTAACAAGTTAATCAGCTCAGGTTCAAATCATACAACTTTAACTACTTTCATTGTTTCCATCTTTCTTGTCGATCAATGAGATTGAAATGCAGTAAGGTGGAAACGACATACCACTTCCAAAGTATTAAAATATAGAAGGTACCCCAGCATGTTGCGAAAAATGGAGCGAAATCTGAATCAACTCTGCTGAGTCTCTCAATCAGCTGCACAAATTAAATCAATAATCACCAAAACACTAATGTTAGGAATAGTCATATACAAACTTGAATTTGCAGCTATCCATCGTTCATATAGATTTATATTATCCGGCTCGGGATCTCTAACCTGAATTTTCCTTAATCACAACATTTGAAAGAGAGTATGTAAAGAAAATCACCATAATAGCTCAATAAATGGAAGGAATGCAGCTAATAAATTTCATAATGAAGTTAATTTCTTACCTTTTTTGTTGCCTCAACAAGAAGGTCATCTAGCTGAGGAGTTGCACTAACAAAGGAACCGAGACATTGACCCGTGCGAACCACGTTAAGGTAAGCCAATGCTTTGGAGCCAATCTGGAATTAATTTAACTAAACGTAACTCTCGAGTTAGATCCAGACTCGAGAAAAATTAATTCCATACTGTTTGGCAAATACGTAAGGAAGCAATACATACTTAATATTATCTACAATCCCAAATTCTTCTGCATCCCAGCTGCAACGAATGATTGTCCTTCCAGGTTTCCAACCTAAGCGGTTAAGAAGCGCACATCGACGAGCAATGTCGAGTAGAACAGCGGTTCCGCTGTTAGGGTCCACCACTCCATTAGTCCATGCATCTCTGTGGTTGCCTAAGAGCACAACGCGATCCGGTTCTTCAAATCCCTTTATGACAGCAAAGACGTTATAGATAGTTGCCATCTTTTGCTCGCCCTGTAACAATATAGACACATGGGTTACAAATTTACGAATTGTAACAGCGAGAAGAGTTTGAACTATTCCTGATAAATCCACGTGCCCAACAAACTGCATTAAAGGTATCCTACAACATTTTTCGGAAACAGTTACGTAAACATTGTAAGTTCATGGCAGCCAAATTTACAACCCAATACCTCTTTAAAGCGCTTCATACTGATTCAACCGCAATGAGCAAATTCTAGGAAATTATGCAAACTTCTGCGTAGATGTTATTCAAAGGATTTGGAAGAAAGAAGCAGAGATAACCCTGACCTAAGAAATACAGAACAGAGAGAACAATGCTCGTATGTTCGTGGTTTGTATGCGTAGTACGTAATATATTCAGCGCCATGGATAGAAACTTTCTTAATCAGACAAAATAATGTAAAAGCCTCAAAAAGCTACTACAGTAGCTGGAAGATATAACTAAGAACATTTTTGGTTTTATTCTTTCTAGATTTTAGCATTCATCGTTCTTCAACTAAAAGCTGTTAAAGAAAATTTAACAGAAGCCCGCAAGTTCGTCTGAGTACTATGATAAATACACACAGTTAATTTTTTTTTTTTTTAAGTACGTTGGAAGGGCAGGACCCCAGGAAGTTCAGATAAACGCTATTCCACTACATTACGATAATTGAAGCCACCCACAATATCGAAGCGCAGAACAAGCGCAATAGAAGGAGGCCGTGAAAACGCTTGCATGCGATACGGAATTGAATGGCTAATGTCTGCCAAACAATCCGCCACGATGTTCATCTCTCCTTAGTCATGCCTAATATCACAGGAGTAAAAGCGTCCCATAGCTTCGTAACATGCTTCAATAAGGCTAGCATGCGGTTAAAGACGGCCGCGCAGTGGAGAATTAAGAAGACCGATAACAATTTGCGAGTCACACAACACCATAACCATGACATAAGGCTTCCAAGAGACCGAGAAAAACAC
Organism: Misopates orontium; assembly: GCA_946800315.1. NCBI lineage: Eukaryota > Viridiplantae > Streptophyta > Magnoliopsida > Lamiales > Plantaginaceae > Misopates > Misopates orontium. Next base: position 6,502,447 of record OX326950.1, on the reverse strand, counting down.
CCCATAATTCCGCCATAGTAATGCTCCGATAGCCCACATTTCCCGCAAAGCTGAAAATCCAAGACCCATGAGCATCACGACCAATAGCCTCGCAAGCCAAGTGCCCAGAATTGCCGTAACAGTGAAAAACACTTCATAATTCCGCCATAGTAGTTATAATGCTCCCATAACCCAAATTTGCCACAAACCCAAAAAAGCCAAGACCCACTAGCATCACGACCAACACCCCCGCAAGCCAGGATTGCCGTGATCACTCTCATCAACATTAATCTAAATAAAATACCATGAGGTGGATCAGTCCAACCAAGACTCAGGGTTGTTCTTTTCTTACTCGGGTGACTAATACCATAAAGCTTATACCACACCATCCATCCAATTTCAAACGCGGATAGGATCAGGATCAACAATGTCGAAGATGCCAGTTCCAGATTTTCCAACACGCCATAGCAAAAACGGTACCCCATGGCGTCTCCGGCTCCATAACCGCTGATAAAGATTCTAGCAAAGCCAGCCATGAAGTTAATGCAACAAACATTCATTGGCAAAAATCCAAATATCCAACCTAAAAACACCAGGAAATATTCAATATACAATATACAATCCCAATATCCAAAACATATCAACAGAACCACTTTATAATAAAAACCACAAACAAAATATTTCATTTCACTACCACCGCTCCTCACAACTATGCTCTCCCTCGACGCCTCCAATACCAGCAACGAGGACATGCCAGAAATTCATTCCCTCTCCCCCGGGTCATCTGACTCAAGCTCTCCACCTCCTTCAACTATAGTATGGCCTTTATCATGACCTTTCAATTTTATTTTTTCTTTACCTAAATTTCATTTAATCGTTTTCAACTGGCATTTCTTCTTTTTGCAGATTGTGTATTTTCGAGCTCTGGAGGAACCTGAAGAAGATGAATTTTGGCTAGAGTTGTGAGTACTTTGAGCATGGACCAAAATTTCAATATATTTCTTTCTGTTTCTATTTTTGACTTGGTTGAAAAGAAATCTACAAGTATATTCTAATTTCAAAAAATTACACCATTTTACGAAATTTTCAAAACATGTCAGAAAAAACTCCCCAGATATTAAGGAAAATTTCTAATATCTAGACTAAGAACTGTGATTTTCTATTATTATTATTATTATTATTATTATTATTATTTTCATTATTGATAATAATTATAATAAGAATAATAATAATTGTTATTATTTATTATTATTATTATTATTTTTTGTATAGTTAGTTTTATGTGGAACTGATTGTTGATATATTTGTGATAAACTCTACAGTTCAATGGATGACAGTTACGATGATGTTGTGGAGAGAGTGTCCCGGTGCGTTGGCGAGGATGATCCGTTGAAAATTCGACTAACTCCTCACAATTGCTATACTCAGCAGCCACAACCCAATCCTATCAAATATGGATCAGTTGATAGTTTGTTTGACATGCTTGAGAATGTCGACCGGGTAGCGAATGGATTAAATTTTCATCCTTTGATTAATTATTGGTATTGTGTGTGTTAACGATGAAAAATTATTTTTTGCACCTATTGCACGATGAGGTGGCACAAAAAGTCGGTTACTGACGTAGATATAAATGAGATTGTGGAGAAATTAGTGCCGAAAATAGTTATTATCTTGCACATCGGTTGTACCACTTCATCAGTGCAATGGTTGAATAAAATAGTTTTTCGTTAATGAGGCCTCGGAATGTACTGTATGCTTTGATTTAATAGAGTAATTTATGTGTTTTTTTCTTTTTTGTTTTTTGTCCTGATAGATCTCTGATATACTGTATTATGAAGTTCTGGACATTCCTCTTCCGGAATTGGAACTTCTGAAGACACTCGAAGTTGCCTACCTATATGACATAGACGCCGAGGTGCTTATATTGTCGTGCTCCACCTTGTTTCATTGTTGTCAACTCGATTGTATAATATGATTTTGACGTCTGCTCAATTGTTTTTGTCTTCCAGGCCGTAATTTTTAATATTAGATTGCCAAAAGAAACTACCATTGGAGACATGCTCGATGACATCAAAACAAAGGTTAGCTTAGAGCTCTAAGAAAGTTTTATCGCGATCTATTAGGTTTGACAACAAGGAACAGCTTATTTTAATTGTTAACCGATGGTTGCACCATCTGGGAACAAAGATGTTGGCGAACTGATTCTTTCCGTTAGACCTTTTTTCTGCATCGTGTTATTTCTCTGTTGGTAACCGTTCTTAGGAAATTTTTATCACATGGTTTGCGCATTTACGATGAATACGAGTACAGATTAGCAAAAGATGGACCGTATCTCACATCTTGTGCATCCGATGACAGGTTGTATTGTCTCATCCAAGTGCTGAGCTTAGGTTGCTGGAAATTTTCGATCACAAGATCTACAGGGTAATTCTGTGTTCTCAAGTTTGTTCTGTTTCTTCATATTCTCCTCAAACTTCCACATGAAGAAACTCAAATACTTTCAGATTTGAACTGACTTTTTTTCGAACTTTTTTGTGTTTTATACCATATTTTGTCACCTTGTCGGGATTTTGGCTAGATTTAGATGTTGATTATAATTGTGGTGAGATAGATTTAGTTATATCAAATGGGATCAATCAATTTTGGTTGTGGAAAAACGACAACCAAAAATTGAATCGATTGAAAGATCTGATTTGATTTAAATCAAGCCGACTTCAGTTCGATCTGAAACATAAACAATCAAATATTAAACTCAAACATAACTAAACATATGAGTAGTTAAGTTATTCATCAAAATTCATAAAATTCAGTACAAAACATTAAATTCTTCCGCAAACAATGGTAATCAAATGCATGTATACCTACGTATGTATGTAAGCTTATATATATATATATATATATATATATATATATATATATATATATATATATCTATGTGTGTGTGTGTGTGTGTTCATAAACATTCAGTACTTCATTAAATTCATGAATAGACAATGGAAATTAAATTGTGTTGTAAGCTATATATATAAGAATCGGTGTTGATCCGATTAGAGGATCAGTCCCTGAAATCGATAATCAAATCAAAGTGGGTTTCGGTTTTTTCTGTGGCAACCAAAATTCGGATCAGAAATTCGATTTGACTTATAAATCAGATAGTTCGAGCGTTTTTGAAACGATTCGATTATGTTTGCACTTTGCACATCCCTAACTAGAACAACATGAGAATTTAAATTTCGTGCAACTATCTTCGAAGGGGCTTATGAGATTGCATCGATGTAAATATTTTTTCGATATAGTTTCTGCATTTCTGGATACCCTATGACAGCATGAAATTACTATGGAATTTATTAGATTTCAATGATATAAATATTCTTATAACTAGCTTCTATATTTTGGTATTAGCCAAGATTTGCTATCTTGTTTGCAGACATTTCCTGTCGATGGGAAGATTCAGTATTTAAGTGACCAGTACTGCACGTTGCGTGCTGAGGAGGTGAGCTTTCGTTTCAAAATAGTTTCTTGTGTCTCTTTGTGTTCACAGTTTGTCTAGCATTCAAACCTCAGTATCTTTTACTTCGTGGAAGTGACTTATAATAAGATATTACTAGATGAACTCTGAATATTGTCCGTAAATGTTCAGGGAGCGTCGACCCCAAGTGTTTATATGTATTTGTCATCATATTCAATTGGAAATTGTTTGTCCATGAGTTCCAAGTATTGTTAGTCATAAATATCGAACACAGCTTTTCAGTAACATTTGGACCTTTCTTCTACAAAACTTTAAAACTTACTATGCCATGATCTATTGTATGGAGTCTGAACATTGTCTGAAAAAGCTCATGAATCCTCAACTTTTAATTGTTAGTTAGATGTGTCCCGGGTTCGTCTTATAACTTTATTCACCCTTTTACATATGTCATAAGGATTTTGAACTGTTGGCTCTGCGTTGATAGGAATGTTGATTTTTCCTCGTAAGGTATTTTTTTATGCGCATTATGTAATTTGTATGTTACTACATTCTGTCTCAGATCCCAGAAGAAGAAAAGAGCCTTGAGCCAGATGATTTCTTGATCCATGTTTACCATTACATGATAGTAAATGCCCTGAATCAAACGGTACTGAAGCTTTTACTGGATTTGGTATATGCAAATCGATAGAGATATATTTAGCCGTTAATTTGCAATATCTTTCCCTGAACAGAAAGACCAGAATTTCGGGGAACCATTCCTTTTGGTCCTTCATGACGGTGAATCCTTAGCAGATGTTAAGAGTCGCATTAAAAAGAAATTGGTGGTTGAAGATGAGGAGTTCTCTAAGGTAGTTCTGTTCTCTGGTCAATACCACATCCTTGTTAACGGTTATACTTAAAGTAGCTAAAAGATTCGGTTTGTAATTAGGTGTTGCATGTTGCTAAAACTATATTACTGATCTTATCAATGTTTTTCTAAAATGTCCAGTGGAAGTTTGCCATTTTCTCATCGGGACAGCCAGAGTATCTTGAAGATTGGGACATAGTGTCCACTCGTTTTCAGGTAATACTTTACGTTGCGGGACTTACATCTCGACAATTGTTAGTGTTGTTTTAGTTTATTCTATTTGTATTAACACGAAGGAACTTGTATTCTTTTCTTCCAGGGAAGAGAGCTTTTTGGCAGCTGGCAGCAGTACCAGCTGGGTTTAGAGCACTCGGAGGATGACATCACGCCTTAGAGAAGGTGGTGGTTTTTTTTAAAGATTATTTCATCTTGCGACACAGCTGAGAAGGGAACCCTCTGCTGTACTCGTACATATGTATGTTTTTGTTGTCTGTAGATCCGCACTTCTGGGATATCCTGTTTTGATGTAATCTGAATCCATGTGTATTTTGTCATGTACAATATAGATTTTGATTGATGGTGTTGTAACATGGCCACACAATTTGGCTTCCATATTTTGTTGTCTCGCTTTCTTTTCGTTGTCATTTTTCTGTGAGAGTTCCGAATCCCTTTGTTTTGGTTGTATTTTGTGTTTATTAGAAAACAGATTATCCAATTAACTATTTACAAAGTATGGATCAAAGTTTCGTTTCCACAGTAAGTTTCGGTACACTAAATATTAGAAACTTTTCGCAATGTTTCGAAATTTTTTCGATATGTTTCAAAATATTCGTAAAAATTGTTGTTGCAATAGACGTATAAAATATTGTATGATTCTTTTCTATAAAGTCAAAAATGGAAATGTTTCGGTACTTTTCCTGGAAAAGAAAAGAAACTTTGAAGTTCAATTATTTGCTTGTGTGAAAGATTTGGGTTCAGTTATTTGAGATATGGAAGCTGTAAAAGCCTTGTGTTTTCCAGCTAAATGATCAGTGGAAACATAATCAGAGATGGGATAAGTTTTACCGGTAGAAACAGAATTGGACTTGTGAAGAGATTTAGGAAGATTGCAATCATATATATTGAGATAAGCAGGAGGAACAGTAGATCTAGTAGATCTCCTTTGAGGAACAATATAAGGAGTAGGTAAAGTAGAAGAACCTGGTGCAACATGAACTTGTTGCACAATGTCAAGAGAGGCTATAGAATCAGGGAGGACTGAAGGTTGAGAGGAAACTTCCTGATTTGTAGAATCAGCTGTAAAATGACTATCAGCTTCTATAGAACGCATAATGTCAGGTGTAGGTACTTGATAACTTTGAGCATCAAATGAGGCATCAGATGAATTTGCTGGTTCAGGAATGATGTCTTCAGCAATCTGAGAATTCTCTACATGAACAGCAGGTTTTAGTCTTATAAAAGGATCTGTGTTTTGAGAAGAATGTGAGCTCTTATCAAGCTCCTCTGATGTTATTCTGAAAGGAAACATATCCTCATAAAACCTGACATCTCTAGACACAAAAGTTCTGTTAGTGTCAAGATTTAATAGTAAATAACCTTTGACATTTTTAGGATAACCAATAAAAACACATTTTACTGCTCTTGGATCAAACTTTAATCTATGAGCAGAAAGAGTAGAGGCATAAGCTAAGCATCCAAAAACTTTTAGTGAAGAATAATCTGGTTGTTTATTGTAAAGTAACTCGTAAGGAGATTTCTGAGAAGTATGATGAGAAGATGGCAAACGATTTATCAAATATGCAGCAGTGTAAACACAGTTACTCCAAAAGATCAAAGGAATATTGGATTGGAATTTTAAAGCTCCGGCAACCTGTAAAAGGTGCTGGTGTTTCCTCTCTACTAACCGTTTTTGCTGCGGAGTTTCTACACAACTAGTCTGGTGAACTATACCAAGAGAAGCATAAAAGTCCTTAAGTATAAACTCTGCACCATTGTCAGTTCTTATGGTCTTAAGTTTAATGGAGAACTGAGTTAACACCATGTTATAAAACTGAAGAAGATAATGTTTAACTTCAGATTTTTGTCTAAGCATGCATATCCAAGTACACCTACTAAAGTCATCAACAATGGTAAGGAAGTATTTATATCCATCATGAGATTCCACAGAAAAAGGACCCATATATCACTATGAATGAGATCAAAAGGAGCCACAGAAATAGAATTGCTAATAGGAAAGGGTAGTCTCTTTTGTTTAGCTAAATGACATGGCTCACAGTGAAATTTATTACATTTCAAAGATGAAAGTACAGGTAAAGATGACATCTTCTCAGAAGAAGGATGTCCAAGTCTAATGTGCCAAATGTTTACATCAGAAACAACATTGTTACAATGAACAGAATTATTGAGAGATAACACATAAAGGCTATCTTGTAATTCAGCAAAACCAATCATCCTCTTGGTGATTGAGTGCTGCAAAAGACAAACAACATCATTAAAAGTCAATGTGAGACCAGAGAATTTAGCTAACTTGGAAATAGATAAGAGATTATGTTTGAAAGTAGGAACATACAGAACATTGTCTAAAACCAAATCAGGAAATAGACTAATCCTGCCTCTATGTGTAGCTATTGTTTTGGTATCATTAGGTAAGTGAATAGGAACATTAATAATAGTAGGTTCATCAAGAAATAAACTCATGTTGCAGATCATATGATCTGTAGCACCTGTGTCAAGGATCCAAGAAGATATAGGATCATAATTTTTACTTGTGATAAGCATAGAATTAAGAGCATAAACAGAAACTTTTGAGATGGTACCAGTGGTTACTGAAGCAGCATGAGAGTAGTTTGCAGATGCAGCAGCAGCAAAATATTCAGTAGAAGTATTCATTTGCTCTTTTGCCTGCTTATAAGCCAAAAACTCATCAAACAAAGTTTGATTAGAAGAAACAGAAACATACTTAGATTGCTGAACATCAATGGGAGTATCATCAGAAGCCTGCACATTATTGGCTTGAGATGGATTCACACGCTTGCCCTTAGGACCATCCCATCCTGGAGGGTATCCAATGATCTGAAAACACTTCTCAACAGTGTGCCCTATGTAACCACAGTGAGTGCACTTGAGCTTCTTTTTGTCCTTGTTTCCAGGCTTAAAATTCTGAGTGAAAGGCTTATTCTTAGAATCTTGAGAGTTGTTCTGTCTAGTGAACATTGCCAAAACATCAGAATTCACAGGAGCAGTAGAGTATAGATCCCTTTGGTGTTCTTCTTGAAGCATCATGGAGTAAACTTTACTCAAAGAAGGCAAAGGAGTATTCAACAAGATCTGACTACGCACAGCACCATATGAATCATGCAATCCTACCAAGAACTTGAGTACACAATCATATTGCTGCAAGTCTAACATTTGCTTATTCACATTACAGGTACAGAGTCCACAAGAACATGAGATTATAGGTCTTTGTGTGATATATTCATCCCAAAGTGAACGAAAGAGATTATAGTAGTCAGTAATTGAAGAACTTCCCTTAGATATGGTGGAAAGAGACTTCTGAAGCTGATAAACTCTAGATCCATCAACTCTTGAGTATCTAGTCTTTAATTCCTGCCATAAATCCAAAGCACAATCAAAGTAAAGTAAACTATGACGCAATTCCTTCGACACAGAATTCAACAACCAGGATAGTACAAGACTATCAGCACGAGTCCAACAAGTAATAATCAGAGGATCTTCAGTAGGCTTAGGCTTAGATCCATCAATGAAACAAGTTTTGTTTCTAATCTTCAACGCCATCAGAATGCCTTTGCTCCAGGCAATGTAATTTTTACCATTAAACACATCACCAACAATCGAATTACCAGCATGATTGTTAGATCCTAAAAAATATACCGATGAAGAATCTTCACTCGGATTTCTTCGCAAAATAGGAGCAGTATTCGTATTAGATGCAGGAGAAGTCATTGTGATCAACGAACAGTGATATGATCGAGATAATCAACAAGATATCAATCAACAACACAATTTGATCGGCGCGATCAACAGAGAACAAGATCGGATCGGTGAGATCAAAAGAAAATGAGATTTGATCGGTGAAATCAACCGAAAACAACGAACAGAGTAAAATTAGGTTATGCGGAAGCTAAAAAATTGGCCCGATCGAATGATACCATGTGAAATTGAGGATTCAAATCAGTTTGAATCAAGCGAAGTGAACAAACACAGTGATCAATTGAACAAAACGAACGAGAAAGTTGTATTGACGATTATGAATTCAACGGTAACAATGTGTTACCGATTACATGAAGAACAGAGAGTTTCTCAGATTAATTCTCTCACTAAACTAAAACTAACTAAATTGAATGTGTCAAAAACGAGTTTACAAAGCCTATTTATAGGCAATTATCTGCTGTGAGTGAGATGGAGCCGGGTTACTTAATCTGGAAGGTTCTTCCACCAACGGCTATAACGGTTTTATGAAATATTTCCTAATATGGAAATATTTCATTTTATTCAGCTAAGACATCACGTTTAATCAGATTCCACATATTAGAAGTTATATGAGACTTACAGGACTCAAAAGTTTATGTTTGGTACACTTGCATGAAATGGATAGATATATTTTCCGCCAAAATAGCTTCAAAATTCTTCAGAAGTTCAGAGGTCTTGAAATTGCAGTATCAGATCCCACATGTATAATTCCAATGATGAAACAGAAAATCTTTCAAAAATCAGAAGAACGTATTAGTTTCGCATATTTACATAGTTATATTATGTGCAACAAAAGTTTTGTATTTGAATATCAGGTGAATTCCCCTCGCAAAGCAGAAGCTACCCTGTGAATGGCCGTAGCGACTCGCCAAATCTCCTAGTTAATTGTGCCTGCTTATCTTCCTCATTGATTCCTTCAGGTGTTGCATCTGCTATCCCAGCAAAGAACGATGTCTTGCTTTCAAGATCGCCACATATGAAACAAATCAGATCAAGTCAAATTGGAGTATTTCAATTATCACAAGTGGAAATTGAGCTTACAGCTCGAAATATTATTTCAGAAATTTTGGTTCATTGATGGAGAATGAAAAATGCAGTCCAACCACAACAGCCCTCTCTGAAGAACAAAATGCATAATGTTTTTGGATATTCGTAAAACGCGCGTGCAATGATAGTGTGCATGGACTTTCTCATATTCGTTAAGAAATTTACCGTATATGAGAAATCTTGGGTCCAACAAGGGGTATACACGACTACCTACCCGTTCAGCACCGTGGATCAAAATTTGTAAGGATATGAATAGTGGAAAAGGGAATCAAACTGTAATTAAATTAAGAAACAAAGTAAAGCCTCTCTGGTGAAGAAGGAAGTATACGAGCTGGATATTACCAAGTATAACTTCGACTTGTTGGCATGAAGTAGATTGGATTAGTTGAATGTGACAAACAATGCCGCCAAAGCAAGAAGTAATGACCAAAGTGCAAGTAAAAACATTGATCTCAAGGAAAATAAAGGTAATTTTTTAAGTATCGAATCCGTGAAACTTCCAAGTGAACAGGATTATGTAATACATAATACACGTGGTCCTCATTATAGGATCCAACGATTAGACACGGTATGATATGGATATATGATCATAAAGCGAAGTACAGAACGGCAAAAAAGAAGAGATCATGCAAGCAAAAATCGACCAAGAACATTTACTGCACTATAAGTCCATGCACTACGTTTGCCTAGAAGCAACACGGTCTGATTCTTCAAATCCCTTTATAACAGCAAACACATTATGGGTAATTGCCACATTTTGATCGCCCTGTAGCAGAATAGAACATCTGGGTTACAAAATTTACGAGTTGAAAAGACAAAAAAAGGTTGAATTACTCTCTGATTTAATCCACATAATGCAACAACTGCATTAAAGGTATCCGACATCCTTTTTCGGAAACAGTTACATAAAAGTCCATGGCAGCCAAATTTACAACCCAATATCTTTTTAAGCACTTCACACTGATTGAACCGCAATATACAAATTCAAGAAAATTATGCAAACTTCTGCATAGATATTATTCCAAGGATTTGGAAGAAACAAGCAGAGATAACCATGACCTAAGAAAATACAGAACAGAGAGAACGATGCTCGTATTTTCGTGGTTTGTTTGCAAGTACGTAATATATTCAGCTCCATGGACACAAACAATTGTTAAGCAGACAAAATAATGTAAAAGCCTCAAAAAGCTACTACAGTAGCTGGAAAATATAAGTAAGAACATTGTTGCTTTTAAACTTTCTAGAGTTTAGCATTCATCGTTCTTCAACTAAAAGCTGTTAAAGAAAATTTAACAGAAGCACACAGTTAAACCTTTTTTTTTTTTTTTTAAATACGCTGGAAGGGCGGGACCCCAGGAAATTCAGAGAAACACTTTTCCACTACATTATGATAATTGAAGCCACCCACAATATCGAAGAGCAGAACAGGCGCAATAGAATTAGGAGGCCGTGAAAATGCTTGCATGCCATATGGAATTGAATGGCCAATGTCTGCTAAACAATCCACCACGATGTTCGTCTCTCCTTAGTCATGCCTAATATCACAGGAGTAAAAGCGTCCCACAGCTTCGCGACAAGCTTCAATAAGGCTAGCTTGCGGGTGATGACCGCCGGGCAGTGGAGAATTAAGAAGATCGACAACAATTTGCGAGTCGCACAACACCATAACGTGAAGGTAACCATGACTTAAGGCTTCCGAGAGACCGTCAAAAACACCCCATAAATCCTCCATAGTAATGCGTTCAAAGCGCAAATTTGCGGCAAACCTGAAAATCCAAGACACACTAGCATCACGACCAATACCCTCGCAAGCCAAGTGCCCAGAATTGCCGTGACAGTGAAAAACACCCCATAATTCCGCCATACTAATGCTCCCATAACCCACATTTGCCTCAAACCCGAAAAAGACAAGACCCACTAGCATCACGACCAACACCCCCGCAAGCCAGGGTTGCCGCGAGTACTCCCATCGACATTAATCTTAATAAAATCCCATGAGGTGGATTAGTCCTACCAAGACTTCGAGCAATTATTCTATTCTCACTCGGACCACAAAGACGCGGATCCATTTTGAAACGCGGATAAGATCAGGATCAACAATTCCAGATTTTCCAACACGCCGTAGCAAAAGACGGTAGACCACGGCGTCTCCGGCTCCATAACCACCAGCCTCTGATAAAGAATCTCGAAAAGCAAGTCATGAAGTAAATGCAACAAACATTCATTGGCAAAAATCCAAATATAGCTGCCCACAATCCAAATATCCAACCTAAAAACACCTAACAACTATGCAATATACAACCCCGAACATCCAAAACATATCAACAGAACCACTTAATAATCAAAACCACAAACAAATATTTGTGCATATATAGTGGACCAGCAGGCCCAAGTCTAATTTCATTTCACTACCACCACTCTTCAAACCCTACCCCTCCATTCTTACCAACGACACAACTATGCTCTCCCCCGACGCCTCCGATACCAGCAACGACGACATGCCAGAAATTTATTCCCTCTCCTCCGGGTCATCTGACTCAAGCTCTCCACCTCCTTCAACTATAGTATGGCCTTTTAAATTATTATTTTTTACCTAAATTTGATTTAATCGCATTTCTTTCTTTTTTTGCAGATTGTATATTTTCGAGCTCTGGAGGAACCTGAAGAAGATGAATTTTGGCTAGAGCTGTGAGTACTGTGAGCATGGATCAAAATTTCCATATATTTCTTTATGTTTCTATTTTTGACTTGGTCGAAACCAAATCTACAAGTATTTTCTAATTTCATTAAATTACAGCATTTTACGAAATTCTCAAAACATGTCAGAAAAAACTCAAGAACTGTTATTATTATTATTATTATTATTATTATTATTATTATTATTATTATTATTATTATTATTATTATTATTATTATTGTTATGTTATTATTATTATTTTTATTATTATTGATATTATTATTATTATTGTTGTTGTTGTTGTTGTTGTTATTATTATTATTATTATTATTATTATTATTGTTATTATTATTATTATTATATATATATATATAAATATATATATATATATATTTTTTTGTATAGTTAGTTTTATGTGGAATTGATTGTTGATATATTTGTGATAAACTCTACAGTTCAATGGATGACAGTTACGATGATGTTGTGGAGAGAGTGTCCCGGTGCGTTGGCGAGGATGATCCGTTGAAAATTCGACTAACTCCTCACAATTGCTATACTCAGCAGCCACAGCCCAATCCTATCAAATATGGATCAGTTGATCGTTTGTATGATATGCTTGAGAATGTCGACCGGGTAGCTACTAGATTAAATTTTCATTCTTTGATTAATTATTGGTATTGTGTGTGTTAACGAGGAGAAATTATTTTTTGCACCTACTACACGATGAGGTTGCACAAAAAGTCGGTTACTGACGTAGATATAAATGAGATTGTGGAGAAATTCGTGTCGAAAGTAGTTATTATCTTGCACGTTGGTTGTACCACTTCATCAGTGCAATGGTTGAATAAAATAGCTTTTCGATTATGAGGCCTCGGAATGTATTGTATGTTTTGATTTCATAGAGTAATTTATGTTTTTTTTTTCTGTCCTGATAGATCTCTGATATACTGTATTATGAAGTTCTGGACATTCCTCTTCCGGAATTGGAACTTCTGAAGACACTCAAAGTTGCCAACCTATATGACATAGACGCCGAGGTGCTTATATTGTCGTGCTCCACCTTGTTTCATTGTTGTCAACTCGATTGTATGATATGATTTTGACGTCTGCTCAATTGTTTTTGTCTTCCAGGCCGTAATTTTTAATATTAGATTGCCAAAAGAAACTACCATTGGAGACATGCTCGATGACATCAAAACAAAGGTTAGCTTGGAACAGCTTATTTTAATTGTTAACCGATTGGTTGCACCATCGGGGAACAAAGATGTTGGCGAACTGAACCTTTTTTCTGCATCGTGTTATTTCTCTTTTGGTAACCGGTTTTAGGAGATTTTTATCACATGGTTTGCACATTTACGATGTATATGAGTACAGATTAGCTAAAGATGGACAGTATCTCACATCTTGTGCATCTGATGACAGGTTGTATTGTCTCATCCAAGTGCTGAGCTAAGGTTGCTTGAAATTTTCGATCACAAGATTCACAGGGTAATGCTGTGTTCTCAAGTTTGTTCTGTTTCTTGAGATTCTCCTGAAACTTCCACATGAAGAAACTCAAATACTTTCAGATTTGAACTGACTTTTTTTCGAACTTTTTTGTGTTTTATGCCATATTTTGTCACCTTTGTCAGCATTTTGGCTAGATTTAGATGTTGATTATAATTGTGGTGAGTTAGATTCAGTTATATGAAATTGAATAGACGAAATCAACTGAGATCAATCAATTTTGGTTGAGGAAAAACGACAACCAAAAATTGAATCGATCGAAAGATCTGATATGATTTAAATCAAGCTGACTTCAGTTCGATCTGAAACTTCTACTTAATTTAATTCAACCCACAAACAATCAAATATTAAACATATGAGTAGTTAAGTTATACATCAAAATTCATAAAATTCAATACAAAACATTAAATTCTTCCGTAAACAATGGAAATCAAATGTATACAAAACTATTTGATTTATAAATCAGATAGTCGAGCGTTTTTGAAACGATTCGATTATATTTGCACTTTGCACTTCTTTAACTAGGATAGCATGAAAATTTAAATTTCGTGCAACTATCTTCGAAGGGGCTTATGAGATTGCATTGATGTAAATATTTTTTCGATATAGTTTCTGCATTTCTGGATACCCTATGACAGCATGAAATTAGTATGAGCATCACTTTTTGAAGGAATTTATTAGATTTCAATGATATAAATATCCTTATGACTAGCTTCTATATTTTGGATATTAGCCAAGGTTTGCTATCTTGTTTGCAGACATTTCTTGTCGATGAGAAGATTCAGTATTTAAGTGACGAGTACTGCACGTTGCGTGCTGAGGAGGTGAGCTTTCGTTTCAAAATAGTTTCTTGTGTCTCTTTGTGTTCACAGTTTGTCTAGCATTCAGACCTCAGTATCTTTTACTTTGTGGAAGTCCAAAACTTATAATAAGATATTACTAGATGAACTCTGAATATTGTCCAGAAATGTTCAGGGAGCGTCGACCTCAAGTATTTATATGTATTGGTCATCATATTCAGTTGGAAATTGTTAGTCCATGCCATCTATTGTATGGAGTCATAAATATTGAACACAGTTTTTCGGTAACATTTGGACCTTTCCTCTACAAAACTTTAAAACTTACTATGCCATCTATTGTATGGAGTCTGAACATTGTCTAAAAAAGTTCATGAATCCTTGACTTTTAATTGTTATATATGTCTGACATGTTAGTTAGACGTGTCTCGGGTTCGTCTTATAACTTTATTCACCCTTTTACATATGTCATAATGATTTTGAACTGTTGGCTCTGCGTTGATAGGAATGTTGATTTGCCTCATAATGTATTTTGTTATGCGCATTCTGTAATTTTTCGCTACTACATTCTGTCTCAGATTCCAGAGGAAGAAAAGAACCTTGAGCCAGATGATCTCTTGATCCATGTTTACCACTACATGACAGTAAATGCCCTGAATCAAACGGTACTGAAGCTTTTACTGGATTTGGTATATGCCAATTGATAGAGTTATATTTAGCCGTTAATTTGCAATTATCTTTCCCTGAACAGATAGACCAGAATTTCGGGGAACCATTCTTTTTGGTCATTCACGACGGTGAATCCTTAGCAGATGTTAAGATTCGCATTAAAAAGAAATTGGTGGTTGAAGATGAGGAGTTCTCTAAGGTAGTTCTGTTCTCTGGTCAATACCACATCCTTGTTTAACAGTTATACTTAAAGTAGCTAAAAGTTTCGGTTGGTAATAACGTGTTGCATGCTGCTAATTAAACCATATTACTCATCATATTAATCATTTTCTAAAATGTACAGTGGAAGTTTGCCATTTTTTCATCGGGACAGCCAGAGTATCTTGAAGATTGGGACATTGTGTCCACTCGTTTTGAGGTAATACGTTACTTTGCGGGACTTTTATTTAGACAATTGTTAGTGTTGTTTTAGTTTATTCTATTTTTCTTAACACGAAGGAACTTGTATTCTTTTCTTCCAGGGAAGAGATCTTTATGGCTTCTGGGAGCAGTACCAGCTGGGGTTAGAGCACTCGGAGGATGGCACCGCGTTTTAGAGAATGTGGTGGATTTTTCTTGGGATGATTTTCTCTTTCAACATGGTTGAGAAGGGAACCCTCTGCTGCTGTACTAGTAAATATGTATGGTTTTGTTGTCTGTAGATCCTGCCCTTCTGGGATATCCTGTTTTGATGCAGTCTGAATCCTTGTGTATTTTATCATGTACAATAGAGATTTTGATTGATGGTGTTGTAAAATGGACACACAATTTGGTCTTCCATATTGTGTTGTGCCGCTTTCTTTTCGTTATCATTTTTCTGTGAGAGTTCCAAATCCCTTTGATTTGGTTGTATTTTGTATTTATTAAGAAACAGATTATCCAATTAACTATTTACAAAGCATGGATCAAAGTTTCGTTTCAATAGCATGTTTCGGTACACTAAATATTAGAAACTTTTTGCTATGTTTCGAGGATTTTTTCGATATGTTTCGAAATATTAGTAAAAACTGTTGTTGCAATAGACGTAGAAAATATTTTATCTTTTTTTTTCTTCCATAAAGTCAAAAATGAAAACGTTTCTATACTTTTTGTTGAAAAGAAAAGAAACGTTGAAGTTCATCAATCAGATTCCACATATTAGAAGTTATATGAGACTTACAGGACTCAAAAGTTTATGTTTTGGTAGACTTGCTGAAATGGATTGATATATTTTCAGCCCGAATTCTTCAGATGTTCAGAGTCCATGAAATCGCAATATGAGATCCCACATATTTAATTCCAATGATGAAACAGAAAATCTTTCAAAAATGAGAAGAACGTATGATTTTCACATATCTACATAGTTTATATATTTTGTGCAACAAAAGTTTTGTAGTTCCCCTCTCAAAGCAGATCGCTACCCTGTGAATATCATGGTTAGTGAGTGCCTGCTTACCTTCCTCATTGGTTCCTTCAGACATTGAATCGGCTATCCCATGAAAGAACGGTATCTTGCTTCAAGATCACCACGTACGGAACAAATTAAATCAAGTCAAATTGGAGGATTTCAATTATCACAAGTAGAAATTGAGCACACCACGTTTTTGGTCCTCTAATTTGGCTTTTTTTTCGATTTTGGTCCTCCAGTGGCGGCAATTTGAATTTGTCGCCGGATTTTGCCACGGTGGACGGATTTTGAGGATTTGACCTAGTCAAGATGCCACGTCACCCAGATGCTTAGTTGGCACGCCACGTGGACTTTTCTAAAAAAATGTTAAATTACAAAATTAAAAGATATTATAATTTCAAATTGATGTAAACTAAATAAAAAATAAAATGTAATTATAAAGGTTTTTCTAATTGAATAAAATTTAATATTAATTAAAAAACAAAAAAAGGTAAAAAAAAATAATAATAAATAAAGTCCAGAGGGTTTGACGGTGGAGGAGGAGAAGATGGGGGAGTTGAAGGGTTTGACGGTGGAGGAGGAGAAGATGGGGGAGTTGAAGGGTTTGACGGTGAGGGGATAGAGGATGGTGGAGTAGGAGACGATGGAGGAGTTGGAGATTTTGGAGGAGAAAGTGGTGGTGAAGGGGCAGTCTTAACTTATGTAAATATACGGTTTTATATAAGCGTATCTGCATTTCATTATGTAAATATTCGCATATCTATTCTTTCCTTACTTACCGCATTTTCCTTTTTAGTCCTCAATCTTTTGTATAGTTAGCTTGGGGCCCCAACTATAAAAGGGCTAGTTAGGACCGATTTGTAATATCATTCATTCATTTTCTTCTTCATCTGCCTCTCTCTCGAACCCTAAATTATGTCGCTTTCTCTCTCTAAAATTAGCTCACAAATCTGAGCGATTTACCTTTGTTCACAGGCAATGGTTGGTGGTTGTGGTGGAGGAGAAAGAGGTGGTGAAGTAGACGGTGGTTGGAGGAAGAGGAGAAGGAGTTGGTGGTGGAGGACTCACCGCCGTTCTTTTTCTTTTTTTTTTTTAATTCTTTTTTGTTTTTTAAACTAATATTAAATTTATGAAATTATAAAAACCTTTAAAATTATTTTGACATTTTTAATTATTTTACATTAATTTGAAATTTTGACATTTTTAATTATTTTACATTAATTTGAAATTAGAATTCTTTTTTAGTTTTTTTGGTAATTTTGAAATATTTTTCTGTATTTTTTTTTAAGTCCACGTGGCGTGCCAACTAAGCATTTGGGTGACGTGGCATCTTGACTGGGTCAAAATCCCAAAAATCCGTCCACCGTGGCAAAATCCGGCGACAAATTCAAATTGCCGCAGCTGGAGGACCAAAATCGAAAAAAAAAGCCAAATTGAAGGACCAAAAACGTGGTGTGCCAAGTTAAGGCACCAAAAACAAACTTGTGCCAAGTTAAGGCACCAAAAATGTGATTTTCTCTAGAAATTGTGGTTACACCTCGAAAGATATTCAGAAATTTTGGTCCATTGATAGAGAATGAAAATGCAGTTCAACCACAAACAACCCACTCTGAAGGACATAATGCATTAAGTTTTTGGAAATCCGTGAACAGAAACACGCATGCAATGATAATGTGCAGGGACTTTTTCATACTCGTTAGGAAATTTACCGTTTATGATAAGGTGCAGGGACTTTTAAAGTATCAAATCCGTGAAACTTCCCAGTGAACAAGATTATGTAATACATAATACGCGTGGTTCTCATTATAGGATCCAACAATTAGACACGATATGATGATGGATATATGATCATAAAGCGAAGTACAGAACGGCAAAAAAGAAGAGATCATGCAAGCAAAAATCGATCGGAACATTTACTGCACTATAAGTCCATGCACTATGTTTGCCTAGAAGCAACATGGTCTGATTCTTCAAATCTCTTTATAACAGCAAAGACATTACGGATAGTTGCCATATTTTGCTCGCCATGTAGCAGAATAGAACATCTGGGTTACAAAATTTACGAGTTGAAACCACAAAAAAAGGTTGAATTACTCTCTGATTTAACCCACGTAACGCAAAAACTGCATTAAAGGTATCCGACATCCTTCTTCGGAAACAGTTACATAAAAATTAATAAGTCCGTCGCAGCCAAATTTATAACCCAATATCTCTTTAAAGCACTTCATACTGATTGGACCCCAATATGCAAATTCTAGAAAATTATGCAAACTTCTGCGTAGATATTCTTCCAAGGATTTGGAAGAAACAAGCAGAGATAACCCTGACCTAAGAAAATACAGAATAGAGAGAACGATGCTCGTATGTTCGTTGTTTGTATGCATAGTACGTAATATATTCAGCGCCATTGGCAGAAACAATTCTTAAGCAGACAAAATAATGTAAAAGCCTCAAAAAGCTACTACAGTAGCTGGAAAATATAACTAAGAACATTTTTGCTTTTATTCTTTCTAGATTTTAGCATTCATCGTTCTTCAACTAAAAGATGTAAAAGAAAATTTAACAGAAACCCACAAGTTTGTCTGAGTACTATGATAAATACACACAGTTAAACCTTTTTTTTTTTTTTTAAATACGCTGGGAAGCCGGGACCCCAGGAAACTCAGAGAAACGCTATTCCACTACATTACGATAATTGAAGCCACCCACAATATCGAAGAGCAGAACAGGCGCAATAGAAGGAGGCCGTGAAAAAGCTTGCATGCCATATGGAATTGAATGGCCAAGATCTGCTAAACAATCCGCCACGATGTTCGTCTCTCCTTAGTCATGCCTATATCACAGGAAAAAAAGCGTCCCACAGCTTCGCGACATGCTTCAATAAGGCTAGCTAGCGGTTGATGATGGCCGGGCAGTGGAGAATTAAGAAGATCAACAACAATTTGTGAGTCACATGTACAACACAATAACGTGAAGGTAAGCATGACTTAAGGCTTCCAGTTCCAGAGACCGTGAAAAACACCCCCATTATTCCTCCTTAGTAATGCTCTCAAAGCGCACATTTGCGGCAAACCTGAAAATCCAAGACACACTATCATCACGACCAATACCCTCGCAAGCCAAGCGCCCAGAATTGCCGTGACCGTGAAAAACACCAACAACTATGCAATATACAATCCCAACATCCAAAACATATCAACAGAACCACTTAATAATCAAAACCACAAACAAATTATTGAGCATATATAGTGGACCAGCAGGCCCAAGTCTAATTTCATTTCACTACCACCACTCTTCAAACCCTACCCCTCCATTCATACCAACCGCACAACTATGCTCTCCCCCGACGCCTGCGATACCAGCAACGACGACATGACATAAATTTATTCCCTCTCCTCCGGGTCATCTGACTCAAGCTCTCCACCTCCTTCAACTATAGTATGGCCTTTTAAATTATTTATTATTTACCTAAATTTGATAAAATCGTTTTCAACTGGCATTTCTTCTTTTTGCAGATTGTGTATTTTCGAGCTCTGGAGGAACCTGAAGAAGATGAATTTTGGCTAGAGTTGTAAGTAGCATGGATCAAAATTTTCATATGTTTCTTTATGTTTCTAATTTTGACTTGGTCAAAACGAAATCTAGAAGTATTTTCTAATTTCATTAAATTACAGCATTTTACGAAATTCTCAAAACATGTCAGAAAAAACTCCCCAGATATGTGGAACTGATTGTTGATATACTTGTGATAAACTCTACAGTTCAATGGATGACAGTTACGATGATGTTGTGGAGAGAGTGTCCCGTTGCGTTGGCGAGGATGATCCGTTGAAAATTCGACTAACTCCTCACAATTGCTATACTCAGCAGCCACAGCCCAATCCTATCAAATAAGGATCAGTTGATCGTTTGTTTGACATGCTTGAGAATGTCGACCGGGTAGCGATTTATTAAATTTTCATCCTTTGATTAATTAATGGTATTGTGTGTGTTAACGAGGAGAAATTATTTTTTGCACCTATTGCACGATGAGGTGGCACAAAAAGTCTAGATATAAATAGAGAAATTAGTGCCGAAAATAGTTATTATCTTGCACATCGGTTGCACCACGTCACTAGTGCAATGGTTGAATAAAATAGTTTTTCGTTAATGAGGCCTTGGAATGTACTGTATGCTTTGATATAATGGAGTAATTTATGCGTTTTTTTTTTTCTTTTTTGTTTTTTGTCCTGATAGATCTCTGATATACTGTATTATGAAGTTCTGGACATTCCTATTCCGGAATTGCAACTTCTGAAGACACTCAAAGTTGCCTACCTATATGACATAAACGCCGATGTGCTTATATTGTCGTTCTCCAGCTTGTTTCATTGTTCTCAACTCGATTATATAATATGATTTTGATCTGTTCAATTGTTTTTGTCTTTCAGGCCGTAATTTTTAATATTAGATTGCCAAAAGAAACTACCATTGGAGACATGCTCGATGACATCAAAACAAAGGTTAGCTTAGAGCTCTAAGAAAGTTCTATCGAGATCTATTAGGTTTGACAGCAAGGAACTGCTTATTTGAAATGTTAACCGATGGTTGCACCATCGGGGAACAAAGATGTCTGCAAACTGATTTCTTCCATTAGACCTTTTTCTGCATCGTGTTATTTCTCTGTTGGTAACCTTTCTTAGGAAATTTTTATCACATGGTTTGCGCATTTACGATGAATACGAGTACAGATTAGCAAAAGATGGACAGTATCTCACATCTTGTGCATCTTATGACAGGTGGTATTGTCTCATCCAAATGCTGAGCTTAGGTTGCTTGAAATTTTCGATCACAAGATTTACAGGGTAAGGCTGTGTTCTCAAGTTTGTTCTGTTGCTTGATATTCTCCTGAAACTCAAACATAACTAAACATAGGAGTAGTTAAGTTATACATCAAAATTCATAAAAATCAATACAACATTAAATTCATCCGCAAACAATGGAAATCAAATGTATATGTGTGTATATATAAGAATCGATGTTCGATCTAATTCGAGGATCAATCCCTAAAATCAAAAATCAAATCAAAGTGCGCTTCGGTTAATTTTTCCTGTGGCAATCAAAATTCGGATAAAAGATTCAGTTTGATTTACAAATCAGATAGTTCAGGCAATTTCGAAACGATTTTATTATGTTTGCACTTTGAACAGCCCTAACTAGGATAGTATGAAAATTTATATTACCTCATTACCTGCAACTATTTTTGACGGGGCTTATGAGATTGCATTGAAGTAAATATTTGTTCGATATAGTTTCTGCATTTTGGAATATCCTATGACAGCATGAAATTACTATGAGCATCAATTTTTGAAGGAATTTATTAGATTTCAATGATATAAACTATCCTTATAACTAGCTTCTATATTGTTTGCAGACATTTCTTGTCGATGAGAAGATTCAGTATATAAGTGACCAGTACCGGACGCTGCGTGCTGAGGAGGTGAGTTTCGTGTCAAAATAGTTTCTTGTATTTCTTGCTGTCCATTTTTTGTGTTCACAATTTGTCTAGCACTCAAACCCAATATCTTTAATTCAGTGCAAGTCCAGAACTTATAATAAGGTATATAAATGAATTATGAATATTGTCTGGAAATGTTCAGGGTGCGTCGACCTCAACTGTTTATATATATATTTGTCATCATATTCAGTTGGAAATTGTTAGTCCATGAGTTCTAAGTACTATTGGTCATAAATATTAAACACAGTTTTTCGGTAACATTTGGACTTTTCCTCTGAAAAAGTTCATGAATCCTTGTCTATATGTCTGACATGTTAGTTGGACGTGTCCCGGTTGCGTCTTATAACTTTATCCACCCTTTTACATATGTTTCCTCTGCGTTGCCTCTGCGTTGATAGGGATGTTGATTTTGCCTCGTAAGGTATTTTTTTATGCGCATTATGTAATTTGTATGTTACTACATTCTGTCTCAGATTCCAGAAGAAGAAAAGAACCTGGAGCCAGATGATCTCTTGATTCATGTTTACCATTACATGATAGTAAATGCCCTGAATCAAACGGTACTGAAGCTTTTACTGGATTTGGTATATGCCAATCGATAGAGATATATTTGCGGGACTTATATCTCGACATTTATGAGTGTTGTTTTAGTTTATTCTATTTTTATTAACATGAAGGAACTTATGTTCTTTTCTTCCAGGGAAGAGAACTTTATGGCAGCTGGGAGCAGCACCAGCTGGGTTTAGAGCACTCCGAGGATGGCATCACATTTTAGAGAATGCGGTGGATTTTTCTTGAGATGCTTTTCTCTTTCGACATGGTCGAGAAGGCAACCCTCTGCTGCTGTACCCGTAGATATGTATTGTTTTGTTGTCTGTAGATCCTGCACTTCTGGGATCTCCTGTTTTTTATGTAGTCTGAATCCATGTGTATTTTGTCATGTACAACAGAGATTTTGATTGATGGTGTTGTAAAATGGCGACACAATGTGGTCATCCATATTGTCTTGTGCCACTTTCTTTTCGTAGTCATTTTTCTGTGAGAGTTCCGAATCCCTTTGTTTTGGTTGTATTTTGTGTTTTAGTATAAACAGTGGATAATTGTTGTAAACGACAAATATTACTTTTCTGATATAGATAAATTATATGAGAGCTTCGAGCCTTAAGTTCATGTTTGCCTGTTTGGTACACTTGCGTAGAAGGAAATGATATATATATTACCAGCACAATAAATTTTTTACATAGTACTATTACTTCCGAATTCTTCAGAAGTTGAAGTTAATCAGATTCCACATATTAAAAGTTATGTAAGACTTAATGGACTCAAAAATTGCGTTGAAGCAGAAAATCTATCAAAAATAGGGGAGTATTGATTCATCTATGTACAATAATTATACTAGCTGCAACAAAAGTTTGTAGTTGAACATCAGGTGAATTGACCTCTTAAAGCAGATGCAGCGCTTTGAATGGCCCTGGCAAGTCTCCAAATTTCATGTGTAATTGCTGCCTGTCTTACTTCCTCATTGACGCCTTCCGACATCGCATCGGCTATCCCAGGAAAGAACGATATCTTGCTTTGAGTATCGCCACGAGGTCCATAAATCTGTACGAAACAAATCAGATCAAGTCAATTATCACATGTGGAAATTAAGCTTACAGCCCAACAAACATTCATAACTTTTGGTTCATTGCTGGAGAATCAAAATATATTCAACCACAGCAACTCATTCTGAAGTTGAAGGCATGACGTTTTTGGATATTCATATACAAATTTGAAATTGGAATATTTGGGAAGAAAACAAAGCACATGTGATGATAATGTGCAAGGACTTATCGTATTTGTTAGTAATATAGAAACTTATCATGTATTTGTAATCTTGGGGTCCAAAAAGACTGATACACAACTACGTACCCATTCAGCACTTCGACAACAATAAGAAGGAAAAGAAAAGCAGAAAAAGAATCGAACAAAAATAAAAATTAAGGAGAAACAAAGTAAAACTTAGGTGGTTATGAAGAGAAAATATAAGTTGGCTATTACCCAAGTATAACTTTTACTTGTCACTTGTCAGCATGAAAAGTAGATTGGATCAGTTGAACATGGCTAACAATGTGGCCGAAGCAAGACATCTTAACCAAAATGCAAGTACACAAGGATCCATGATCTTAAACGGAAGAAAACATGCAGCTTATGAAATGCAATCGTTAAAGGTTGAAAGATTGTGCTCACCAGATGCTTGAACCATTGCCTTCCATTGAGGCCCTCCGCATCTAAGAACCCTCTTTCAGCAAGCATTAGTCTATCGTTTAATATGCGCCTCCTCAACACCGAAAACTCATCCAGGTTTTGCTCCACTCTCAGTTTCTACAAGTTCAAATTCAAGAGATACTGCGATTAGTGTGTGTCGGCCATCCATACATTATTAATCTTTTCAACTTTTCACTTGGCATTAAGCAGCAATTAGTGAGTTCAAAGTTTCAGAAATTCATTAGCTTGTATTCTAGTGTACAATTTTTTTAAGTTCTAAGGATAAAGAGTTTTCGCCAAATCTTCTTCAAACCTTCGCTTCCACCACAGTTTCGTTGGCAGCAGTAGTGAAGTCTTGGATGGCAGCAGAAATTGGATGCAACGAGATGGCCCCTTCCAACAAAGTGTTTATAATATTTTCATACTCCTGGCGAACATATCAATTAAACACCAGCATTAATTAAATATGTGGGTAAAATCTTAGATCTCAAGGAAAATAAAGGAAATTTTTAATGTATAAAGTACGTGAAACTTCCAAATGAACAAAAAAGATTATGCAATACATTACACGTGGTTCCCATTATAGGATCTTACAATTAGACACAATAAGATATGGAGATATGAACACAAACGAAGTACAGATCGGCAAACTGGAAAATTAAGTGATCATGAAAGCAAAAACGTTTACCTCGCAGAACAGGAATTAGAAACAAGCACCCTTGAGCATGCATAAGAACTAGATTAGGGATGACAACCAACTTACGAGCAATACAGATAATGTCATGATTGAACCCGACATATATGGTATACTTTTGAAATAAATAAATATGATGTGTTTGTAATAATAATGAACGAGAGTTCATGTTTTATCAGATGCCAAAACCTAGTTCAACATAAACAGAGGAGAAATAGAGGAAAAAACTCAACCTGCAATTCAGTAGCATAAGAAAGGTAGTTGAAAGGCAGAATTGGATCATCAGCAAGGTGAAGTGCCACGAGTCCCCATACTCCGGCCACTGAAGCATGTGGGTAGTTAATTACACAATAATCATAAATTAACCACGAAAATATACTAACAGCACACAAAAATCTGGAGCGCATGTAAAATACTATTGGAAACTACAAAAATTACAGGCAGCCACAACATAAAACCCAAAAGCTACCTGTCACGTGTCGCTGAAAAAACGGGTCTCCAAAGTTCTTCATCCAATCATAGGAATCAAAAGCGGTGTGATAAACTGGAAAATCTGCTTGAGGATGAATATTACACAAGCACAAAATTTGCTAGAGTTCATTAGCGTCAGGTTCAATAGAAATTTAATTACTTTCATATTTTTCCATATTTCTTGTCAATCAATGAGCTTGAAATGCAATAAGTAGAAAAGACGTACCACTTCCAAAGTATAAATCAACAGATGGAACCCCAGCATGTTGCAAAAATGGAGCGAAATCTGAATCAACTCTACTTAGTCTCTCAACCAGCTGCACAAATTAAATCAATAATCAGCGACTCGGTAAATTTAGGAATGGGCATACACAAACTTGAACAAATGATTGTTGCAAAAAAATTGTAGGTATCCTTAAAGATTATATAACAGTATTAGCACTATTGCTCACTCATAAATATTGCTAGTTGTAATATTTAATCAGTGTAAGAATTAGAGAATCCAATAAACACTACAGGTATCACTCCCCATCTGTCTCCACCACCGACTTTAGTATTTCATTAGGGCGTTGACGAAGCAAACTTACACTGACACCGTTATTAGAAGCTGTCCACCGCTCATATAAATTTGCCTTCTCTGACTCAGGATCTTTAACCTGATTTGTGCATGTGAATAACATTTCAGTAAGAAATCATAAAAGAAAAAACTAATGCAATATAACACCCACAAACTGGAATCTAGCTACTAAATTTTCAAAAGTGAAATTAATCATTACCTTTTTTGTTACCTCAACAAGAAGGTCATCCAGCTGAGGAGTAGCACTAACAAAGAAACCAGGGCCTTGAGCTGCGCAGTCCACATTTAGGTAGGCGACTGCTTTTGAGCCAATATTTAAAAGGTTTTGCTCAACCCATTCAGTGGATCCAATCTGGAATCAAGTTAACTAAACGTATCAGTTAGATCTACACTACATAATTTACATGGTTTAGGAATTTCGTAAAGATGCAATACATACTTAATATGACAGATGAAAGTACCTTAGTCCCATACAATGTAATGTTATGCATCAGACAACTAAATGCCTCGACTCATAATCAGCTACAGTTATGAATAGTGCTGATAAGAGCAGGTAATAGAATATTACCTACCATCCCAAATTCTTCTGCATCCCAGCTGCAAAGAATGATTGTCCTTCTAGGTTTCCAACCTAATCGAGTAAGTAGCGCATATCGACGAGCAATATCAAGTAAAACAGAGGTTCCGCTGTTAGGATCCACTGCACCATAAGTCCATGCATCTCTATGGTTGCCTAGAAGCACAACGCGATCAGGCTCTTCAAATCCCTCTATCACAGCAAACACATTATGGATAGTTGCCATCTTCTGCTCACCCTGTAATCAAAACAGAACAACTGGGTTAAAATAATTCATACTAAGCTTTGGAGTTAGAACGCAAAGATTCGTTTTTTCTCCTTTTTTTTCTAAAGCCTCAAAAAGCTACTACAGAAGCTCGAAAAATACAACTAACAACGTTTGTGTTTACATTCGTCTAGAATTTAGCATTTATTGTTCTTCAACTAAAAAGCTGATAAACAAAATTTAACAGAAGTCTATATATTCATGTGAAAAATATGATCGACATACAATTGAACGTAAAATCTGGTTATGCATTCTAGAAGAGGAAAAAAGTTAAAGCATCGTCTCGCAGTTGAGTTTTTGTAAGCCGTCTATCATAAAAACGTCATTAAGATGGTTTACTCGCTTGATCAGTTTCCATAAAGTCAAACGAGATTCCAAAAGTAAAATTTATAACAAGCTACCATAATTTGCTTGCCGAATCCTACACCATTTTCCCCATCTTCAAAAGCAAACGAAGAGGCCGAAAAAAAAAGAGCGAAAAAAGAATCCTTGGGTTGTGCACATAGTATTATCACCTAAAAGTCAACTCAAAATTCCAAATATAGCACCCCACAATCGACCACAAAATAAAAACAACAAAATCCACAAATCCAAAATAAAAGTACTACCAACAAGGCAACAACTCATTCAAGAAACAATCTCAAAAAGAAAAACATAAGCAAAAAACAACTTTAACATCAAACCACAAACAAAATATTTGACCAACTAACCTCGTACGTGAAGTTGACCATAGTGGGCCCAGGCCCAACCCGTTTAATTTCACTACCACCACTCTTTAAACTTTCCCTCCACTCATACGGCGCTCTAGCTCCCTCCAACGTCATGAGTATCCTCTCCGCCGCCGCCTGTGACACCGGCAACGACGGAATACCGGGAAATTTCTCGGTCACCCGAGGGTCGTCTAAATCGAGCTTCTCACCGCCCTCGACTCCCGCCCAACCGGGACTGAGTGGGTCCCCCACACCCTTCATCACAGTACCCCTCTCCACCCCTTCCTCATACTCACCCTCCGTGTACATAAGCACTGCCGCCACACCGTGTGCCGCCGCATTGGCCACCACCTCGTATCTAATAAGAATCATCAACATTATATACTAAAAAACTGCAAAAATTACAAAATTGTAACAGTAATTTGATTATGAGTTCATTCGAGTTATTTTCATCCCTATTTAATTTTCTCTCTCTTAAATTATCTTTTCGATTCAAATTCTAAACATAGATCACAATTTTGTCATTTTTCTCTTACTGTTCAAATTCTAATCATGAATTAAAAAATTTAAAAAGAATTAGGAAAAATCCTAAAATGTTTCAATTTTTGATTCAGCTAAAATAATAGTAAATCAAAAATTCTACTAATCATTGCAAAAGATACTAAAAAGTTTCTATTTTGATTCAACGAAAATCATAATAAATCAAAAATTCTACTGATTACAAAAAAGTTTCTACACTTTTTATTCAGCTGACATCACAATCGATCAAAAATTATACAATTATTCCCTAAAATACCAAAATATTTCTAATTTGATTCAGCTCAAATCACACTTTTGAAATTCATCAAACAACTGTTTGCTTCAATTTTCAAAACAACACCTCAAAAACTCCATAATTTTCAATTTTTTCAGCTAAAACAAAAAACACAAACACACCTCAAAACCCTAAACCCTAGATCGTACCTCGACATCCCCATCCCCCTGCGCACCACCCCCACGCACCCACCCACCACCTCCACACCAGCCGCGCGATAATCCTCCTCTCTCCCGTAGTTCAAAAACACCGCCGCGCCGTACGCCGATCCCGACGGCGAGTACGCGTGGTACGGCCTCACGACGCCGTCGACGTTCGGCTCCGACAATCGGACGCTCGATACGGTGCCGTTTCTCAAATGTACGGTCAGAGATGAGTGTTTGTGGTACGACAAGAGTGTGGAGAAGTTTGTGATGTGCGTTGTGAGATTTAGGGCTTGGAATTGAGATTGGACGTAGAGTGCGGTGGAGAGAGACGGCGGTGTTCCGGCGAGGTGAGGGTGGCGCGTGAGGCGGCGGAGGTGAGCGGCGATCGTGGAGTTGTCGGCGGTTGAGAGGAATGTGTTGCGGTAGTGGTTTTGGTTTTGATCGGGCGGTTGAGTTTTTTGTTGGGGATGGACGGTGGAGATTGAGTGGCGGTGGTGGTGGAAGGTGAGGAGGGTGATGAGAGAGAGTGTTGTGAGGAAGATGAGAGTGGATGTTGGTTTTGTGAAGAGTGGCATTTTGTGTAATTTTGGTTGATTCTGAAGGGTTGTTTTGTTGTTGGTTCTGATGGAAAAACCAGTGCAGTATCAGCAGCTTGATGAAGATGATGAGTATTTGTTTTGCCCTTTAAGTTCGCGCTTTAATAAATATCATATTTAATAATAGTGATCAGATGTTTCTTTTTAATGAATATAAATAAATTAAAAAGGAACGAGTAAATGATAAGTTTTAAATTAAGAGGGACATTTAAAAAGAAAAAAATAGACAGAGAATTATTTACCATTTTGAAATATACCACTGATACTATCTAATTTACTCAATGCAGAATTATTACAGTAAGATTGATGGGCAAATAATAGAAAAGGATTTGTTTGTTTGTAACAAGTGGAAACTTTTGTTGGGTGGAGTTTTTGACGTTATTCTGTCTTAATAAATTGTGTTTTTGTTGCTTTGCTACTGCAATATTTTATTTAGTATTATTTAATAAGAGTAACAATTAAAAAGTAGATTCGACTTTTGAGTGTCTATATATGCTTCGATTTATTAAAATTGATTATAGAAAGTCTCAACACTCGAGAACGAAATCTTGGGAACTGTCCAAACGTGCCTCAACGTTGCCGTTTACCTTGGAGAATTAGTAATTTAGTAACGTCACTGTTTAGTTAGTTGTCATTCAAATGAGTAAATGGATCTGAAATAGGCTTAAGAAAAATTGTTAATACATATAAGTTTCAGAACAATAATTTCGTATCGATAACAAATTTGCATATTTTAATATGCTATAAAAGTAGGACATGCTTGTGGAGACTTACGTGAATGAATTTAGTACTAAAATCAAAACTTCTGACAAAACGTGAAATAGATTCGATTCAATTCGCCAAATTGAGCCAGAAACATGGTCATGCGACGTGAATGAAAAAATCTTGAAAATCTGGTGGGCGAAAAAGTGGAGATAAATCCATAATTTTGATGTGAAATGTGATATGAGTGACAGAGAACCGATAAGTGATGGAACCGAGTATTGACATTTGACAAGACAAGGCAGACATGCATGCATGATATTTTGAATTAAAAACTAATTCTTTATTGGAAATAATTAAAGTTTATTTTGTATATAAAAGAAGATAAGAATCATATATATGACAAGTAGGTATAAAACATATACAATTTTGATATAGAGTGGATTTGCAGCTCACATGATTGTTACATAAATTTGTAGTGAAAGGTTTAGGATAAAAATCTGATTTCGGTAACTCTTTTCCATTAGTTCTCTCAAAAAAAAAAAAAAAAACTCTTTTCCATTAGCTAGCAAGGCTGGTCTAGTTTTCTAAAGATGTGGAAATCTTTTTCTCGATTTTAAGCTTAATCTTTATGAGGATCAATTTGATTCTACACATTGTAAATCTATAATTTGTTACAATGTGTTAGCTCGACTGATGTTTGTAGACTCTTGTGTCTATTTCGTGGTTTACTTTAAAACTAGTAGTTTCGGACAGGTTCGACTTGCATAAAGGGAAAAAAGAAAAGAGTATTTAATGTTTTATACGACCGGTAAATTACAACTCTATAGGCAATTGGGGTAACACGAGGGCAAGCAAAAAATATCCTACTATTTTAATGGTACGTCATAATGGAGAAGATGCATGCAAAAGTGTGGTCGTCAATGCATGATCATAATTTTGTAATGATAAATGCAAAAGTCGCATCATAATTGAAGAAAAAGACATGAACTTTATCACGATTTTTTATGATTTTATCCAACTTTTCATTTAACTTCTCTTATTTAGAAGAATCTTAATCTGTCTTTTAGCAGCATCATATCTCACTTTGCATGTCTTATGCCTGAAGATTTGTCTCCAAAAGATTATTAATAATATTAAGATTTGATACAAAGTTGAGTGGGAAAAGCATATCCTTTGATGTGCCCATAATGTCTCGTATGAAAAGCCAATCCACAATTATACACCTCATCAAATCAAAGATTATGTAAAGAAATGAAAATTTGTTTTGGTATGAGACTCATATCTTCCATTTCTTATGCAATGTGACTTGAGTGGGTCCCTATAAAATCTAATTTAACAGACTAACTTTTGGGACTATATTGTTATAGGTAAATAGTGGGTTTATGAAGGGGTTGTTTGCAATAGTTTATAAAAAGAGTTTGTTCACTACTTTTGCTTAAAGCTACTTTAAGTGACTTTTAACAAAGAGTCGTGAGTGTTTGCAATTTTTTTTTAAAAGCAACTTAAAGCATTAATTAGGTGTTCGAAAAAATAAGAAATGACTTATTCTTTTAAAAACTTTTTAAAAGTAGCATATTTTCAAAAGCAGTTGGAGAAGCACCCTAGACATGATTTTGCAGCTAATGCTTTTTTTTGACTAATTTTAAGTCAAGTAAAGCAATAGTCAGTATTTTAAACACCAAAAATGTAATTCAGCTGCAAAAGTCAATAAACCATTTTCATAAGCATTTGTAAAGACTACCTAAGTCTTAGCCCCAAGCCCTCAACCCAGCCTGGTAAAAGCCTGATTAAGACTCATTACAACTAGAGAGTCCAGGTAAGACCCAGCCCGTTGGTTCACAATGGGCTCATAATTTTAGACCCATATTACCCTGTGGCGGAGGACCAGTTGACCCCCAACCCAGCCCAGTCATTAGGAAATACCAAGAGACCTTAGGATTTTCTGGATTGCCACAAGAAACCCAAAAAGGCCCTGGCTTGGTTTGGACTTTTTGAGAATCTCAGGTTGGACCCGGCCCAATACAGGGTCAGGCCCATGTGGGCCTGGACCGGCTAGAACCCTACAAGTACTCTTGCATCAAGCCTTAACTTGGCAAAGATTTAATCCTTCAACATAATTTATTGCTTTAAATTTAACTTTAAATATCAAAAAAATAAAATAAAATCATTCATCAAATAACCCGGACTAAGTTCCTGAATACTGCATAAACAATTTCAAAACTGAAGAAAACCCCCATATAAGAACCGCTGGAAATTTGACGAATTTTCTCCCCCAATAACATTTGAAGGTAATTTTTTATTTTTTCCTAGTGTCATATTTTGACTTGTGTATTCAATGTAATATAAAAATATTATCCAAAATTATTATAAAACCTTTTACTACGTTTCCCGTTAAATTAAAACAGAATCACGTGACGTACGGAACACGTGTACTACATGCAAAGGTCAGCTCTTAGTACACTTTTGACGCTGTCACATTATCATTAATATCTCATAATAAAATCGTTACGTCTCCTATAAAGTCCTAGTCCCGCTAGTCTTCTACAACGTTTTAGCTTCTATACAACATAATAAATAACAAATTGTGACAGCTCATTTAAGCCTTTTCTTTCTCATACTCCATAATTATTTGTACTAATCAATTCTGTTATGCAAATTGATTTATCACAATGAAGTTCGGTGAGACGTTCAAAGAATACATTGAAGCACAAGAAGAGAAATTTTTGGACAAGTGTTGTCACGTTGAGTACAAAAGGCTCAAGAAAGTGCTCAAAAGTTGC
The DNA here is from genome assembly GCA_946800315.1 of Misopates orontium. NCBI lineage: Eukaryota > Viridiplantae > Streptophyta > Magnoliopsida > Lamiales > Plantaginaceae > Misopates > Misopates orontium. The sequence goes on along the minus strand of OX326950.1, from coordinate 6,469,961 downwards.
AGTAGATGCAGGAGAAGTCTCAAGGATTGTGACAATATTAGCAATGGTGATAAAGATTCATCTTTTTGTTGCCAATACGAATCTTGCCCTGGTAATTATTTCCTCTTAATTATATCTTCTGCACCAATTTAACAACTTTCGTTTGATTTGTGATGGAAAATTTAATTAATAGATGCCAACTTCTATGTTTTTTTTTTGACAATTATGTATTAACTAGCACGTAGTGCTTCATAGGAATTGCATGGAATATTTGATGGAATTGATTTGATAATGCAGCAATTTAGTATATATATAGGTAATAATGCTTTAATGATTTTTGCTCTGTTTTGGCTGGTGGTATTTATTTTTTTGGAGAGAAATCAATATAATGAATAGTGTCGAACATTGTGTTGTCTTTCTTATGCATGTTTATTTGTTTATCTATTCTAGAGAATTTTACAGGGCTTAGGAATTATTAAAAAAAAATGAATTGCTAATTGAGAGCATGGATTGGAATTTAGTTTTCTATGTATATTTTGGTTGAAACTCTGGCCTCGAGTAAAAGAATTTTGTGTATGTAAAACCAAGGTCTAGACTTGGTTGATTCTAATCTGTGATAGCTAGAACAAATTCCAAACTGTTTCCACAGTTGAAGGTCGATGTATGTCTTTGATTGGACTATAAGATTTAGTTTAAATAAGATGATGATCACTCACTTTGTGCCTGAGCATGAATGAGTTTCCTATTCATTGAGTGCTTCACTCAAGTCGATTTCTTCGCACATCTTCATATGGAAACAACAGCTTTAGACAGTAGCCATATACTTTGTTATTTTTCACAGATTTTTAACATGCAAAATCTGATCACTAGGATACATATGAACATATTGTTGTTCTGTATTCACTGTTGGCTTCTAAATTAGGAGGCTTTGTTTATGTGTTTTCCTTATTGAAACTTCTAATTTAGGCAACTGAGGAGACGGGACTTTGGCCAGTAAAGAACAGCCGAGGTGCTGCCGACCTTGGGTGAGTGAGGAGTATTCTTGCGCTGGCAAAACTTTAAGCTGAGATAGTTTATGGTTCCTTTACATGTAGTTTCTATCGTCTTATGCTCAACAGGATTGTTAATACGCATTTACTTCAATTATTTCTGGTTTTGATATTGTTGTGCAATTCGGCATATGTCATTGACATGGTTATTATACCGTACGACAAAATAAGTCTAACGACATTGCTATTTGCATCTTATAGTGTGTGATGAAAAGTTTTTCTCTGAATTGACGAAGGAGGCTTCTGAGATATCTGGGTGCTTTAGTTCAAAAGTGAAGCATCTTCAACATCTTCATCTCCAAAATGGACTGCAGGGATTCATTACGTCTTTGCGAGAATGTTTTTCTGGGCCCCAGAAGGCTACAGCTCAAGAGTGTCGAACGTTGATTGAATATGTTTTGATGAATGCCGTTGCCATGCGGAAGATCCTCAAGAAGTATGATAAAGTAAGCAGAGTTTGGTTATCGATTAGATTATAATCGCTACATAAATTATTTTGGTCGTTTTAGTACAACTATGAGTTCTACGTGTCTCATGTTTTTCTGTCCTAATATGGTTTGTTAGGTACACAGTTCTGCCAACGGAAGGAATTTCAAATCTAAAATGCGTGCAGATCACATGGAAATTCTGCAATCACCTTGGTTGATAGAACTAGGGGCGTTATACATCAACATGAATGAATCAAATGATGGAAACTCTGATGAATTGTTAAATCCATTCTCTTGTGATCTGAATGCTGACCAGCCTATAATGACGTTGAAACTCCCAGACAACGTAAAACTGGAATATAATCTAACTTGTCCCATTTGTTTGGTAAGGTTCTTCCTTTGATCAGAATATATAAAAGGCTTATTTCTTTTAGATTAATTCTGTAATTTGAGATGCTATAATAACTATACTCTGCAATATTGTCATTTTCAGGAACTAGTTTTCGATCCATATGCACTTGGATGTGGGCATCTCTTCTGCAAATCATGTGCCTGCTCTGCAGCTTCAGTGATGATTTTCCAAGGCCTCGGGGCTGCAAGTCCGAAATCAAAATGTCCTGTCTGCAGAGAGGTTAGATTTAACATAGTTTTAATTGGGCTATTTTTGGCCTACTCTGGAGTCTGAAAATCCCTAATCTATACATGTAATAAACGTCAATTGGGTACGAACTTTATATATTTTAATCGATTTTTTTTTTTTATGGTAATTTAGCTCAACCAAAATAATGGATCCGCCATTGGATTAATGCGAGATTTTCTAATTTTGAAGCATGCAATCTGAAAGTTTGGTCTTTCATGCAGGTGGATGTATATGGTAACGCAACACACATGAAGGAATTAGATTTGCTCCTGAAGAAACGGTAAGCGAAACGTTATTGCTTTGCTATACTCCATCATGTACGATAAACATCTAATCTTTGCTTTTTGTTAGTAGTTGCAAAGAATACTGGAAGGAGAGAATGATTGCAGAACGTGCTGAGAGGGTGAAGCAATCAAAAGTCTACTGGGAGACTCAAACCGAGTACGTGGTTGGTATTTGACATTCTTGGCTTCTGAGTTTTCCATATGGATTCATCGAGAAATGTTTGAAACATCACACAGAAGGAATATGTATCGTCGCATGAGGGCTCTCGTGTTGCTGCTGGGGTTATATGAGCTGTGAGTGTTTTGAGCAATAGATTGGTGAACTACTAGATTCAGGTGCTAGATAAATGGGGCATGCATGATCTGTAGTTTAGATTGAAACTGAGATTGAAGGACATAATTATATAATAAAGCAAGACTAGTTGCTGAAGGCAATTGATCTTGGCTGCAAATTTTGTGGTTTAAAAAATAAAATTGTTGTTTTTTTTTTTCTTATATATTGCATTCTGGAGATGTTTGAAATAGTTGTACTCGACTACTCGTGATGTGATGTAAGAATTTTTTAACTCCAAGTAGTTGTTAAAGTATATTAGCGAGTACCCTATCCTACAGATTGAAGGCTTAACAAAAAAAATAAAAATCCTGCATATTTGAAGTATCACTTATTTTTTAAAAAGTTACAAGTTGTTTGTGACCTTTTCTAATCGATGCATGGCATGGACCAAAGTTTCATTTTTATTCCTTGAAAAAGTACTCATTTTTATTCCTTGAAAGTACAGAAGTGTTTTCATTTTGAACTTTATGAAAACGATATATATATATATATATATACATATATATATATATATATATATATATATACTTTCTAAGTTTATCACAACAAAAGTTTTTATGAATTTTTCGAAACATAGTGAAAAGAACTCTATCATTATGAAAAGTTTCTGAATCAATTTCATCATGAAATTGTATTTTTAAAAGTCATAAGTTGTGACCTTTTTTTGATTAACGCATAGTAGTACCTCAATCAAATTTTCGACGGTATCTTTTCATGTGCAAGTTTACAGGGTCTATTTACACATACTAAATAGATGAAAAGACAAATTGCAATTTATTAAAGAGATAAAAACATCGAACACCCAGTATTATGCCTTCGATTGCACTTTGCCTCCTATCCTTGGCAATTTGCCCCCAGAATAAGTAAGCACTTTGCCTCTTGAGGCTAAATCCAACATAAAAAAATGCTGACACGTGTCTAAATTTAATGGTAGATTGGTCTCAGGGAGCAAAGTGCTTAATTTTTTTTCATAGTACAGGACAAATTGCCAAGAGTAAAAGAATAGGGACAAAGTGCAACAAGGGAGTAAAGTATATGGTGTTTAACGCTTTTATCCCTTTATTAAATGATAGGTAACAAGTTGCTCAACGCAGGAATAAAGAGTTTGACGTTTTTTTTACCCATTTTCTTAATTTAGGGAGCAAAAAGTAAGGACCAACAATCATAAAGGCAGGCATTTTTCTATTTGGTGATTAGCTTTGACTTCATGCGTCATGAAATGATTTCCAGTGGTTGGAATAAAATCATTAACTTCCTCTTTTTTTCCTTTGACATGGTTGATTTGCAGCATTGGAGGCCATAACGTAAATTTGGACATCAATTCTTAATCATAGGATCATATCACTCTTCACATGGTACAAATAACTTCAAACTATACCTTTACCTCATCTCTTAGCTTCAACAGTATTCAGGAAACATTGCATCTGAAAATTAATGAACGGTCATAACTTTTTTGATGTAAACAGTTAAGACAATGAATATCAATAGTTGCCTCCTTTCATGGACCAAAATAGAAGGGACATCACTGTTGTGAGCTGTGTGCAATATTTTCTTTCTTGTTATCTTAACTTTATTCATGGAAATCTTTTTTCGGATCTTCCGTGTCAAATTTGTGTCGGTTTCCGGTATAAGTTTCGGTTTTGATGTGTATTGGAAACTTTATCTCAAGAGTTTTCTACATGTTTTGCAGAAGTTACATTGCAATATTGAACTTGAAAAACGGTTTTATGTCACTTCTTCACAGAGTTAAAAACAGAAACGTTTGAGTATTTTTCGCTAGTGGAAACTTTGTTCCATATATGATACCATACCACATTTTATTTAGATTATGCCATGTCCCACTTTTTATTTTAATTTGTGTCACATCCATTTTATGTAAAAGAATATTTACTCTTCAATTCTCCTATTTCTGTTACCTCCATATATGCCCTAGATTTAAAAAAGGTGTCTTTTGATCTATGAGAGGTTGAAAATTTGAGACAGGGCTCATGGGTGATGAAGAAAAAGGTTCAATCACCATACTTGCTTTATATCCCAAAAGTCCAATAAAAAGTAAGGTAGAAAAAGTTGGTATTTCTGCTCCATATATAGTGACTGAATTATGAACCCATGGCACACCTTGTCTCCCTGGGCCTTAGTTCTTGCAAGAGTTCCATCCCACTAACTATATATGCTACTATATATCAAGTATTATTGGTGTGGTTGTATATAACTTAATCAATTATAGATTGTGTATTAATTAATATATAATACCAAACTTGTAGCAAGCCTTTCATATTCAAATTAAACCTTTGTTACGGTAGAAAATGGGAGAAAGCTAGCCTGGAATAAACAACAGACAACAATTAAGTCTTTAATCCATATTAACCGAAGTAGGCGATATATATAAACTAAACAAGAATTCAAGTCGAGTCGATTACATGATTCAATTTTTCTCCACTCATCCGGTTGAGTCTAGAGTATCATCATTCAGTTTTTTGATGATCATAATGTTTTAGAGCGTTACAAAAAAGGAACAAAGCGGATGGCTTAATATATATATATATATATATATATATATATATATATATATATATATATATATATATATATATATATATATATATATATATATATATATATATAAATAATGTTTGTGTTATGAAAATATTATTGTAACAAGGTTAGAATGTAGTACGTTCTGACTCAAGTAAAGATTGTTAAGAATGTTAGTAGTAACACTCATAACAAACTCATTCAAGCTAGAACGTATTAAGCTCTAAGCTCGTTACAATATTATTTCCATATAGTGCGTGGCTACAAAAGACCTCACTTCAATGATAAAATTGAAAAATCTAGTGAACATTTTTAAAATCAAACAAATATAATAACATATTTTTAAGTTTTAGTTAACTAAAGACCATTGATAAAAGTGTATGATTTGATTCGTTAAATATTTATAAAAAAAAACATAGAATGTTTGGAAATCTTTCAACATGTTTCGGAAAATACTTTAAGAATTTTGTTGTGATGGACGTGAAAAAATTCGTTATGTTTCGTTTCTATAGAGTCGAAAATCGCAAAGTCTCGACAATTAAAGTTAAGAAACTCTCATCCATGCCAAAGACTAGTGAGATATTTTCGTACGTAGAACATGTAATGTTGTGCTATTGTAATTGAGAACTTAGAAAAAGCAACCAACAATGACATTCTACACACTACTTTCCAACCACTGAAAATAAACAAAAGAGCAAAGCAACACAAAACTCATTATCAAGCATATTCTTTCACTTGTCATTCTCACCAAAAAATCTTATCCATCTCCAATTAATAGTAGTACTCTGTCATGTAAACATTTCCCTGGTGAATCAAAACTGATGAAAAACATGAAAGGAAGAATCCTTAAAAAACTCAAATCCATTTCAAAACCAGACATAGTTTTGTACCCAATTCAACTCTTTCATACCTCAACTCCCATAAAAGAACATGACATCTCTGACATTGTTGAAGACTCTGAAGAAGAAAAAACGGCTACCGGTCCCAATGCGGCTGGCGAAGAAAAACTTGCACCCTCCATAATAATATCAATGGCACATAGAGATTTGGCATCAGAGTCAAAGCCTGACAAATTTGGTGTTGCTACAATTCATGACAAGGTACAATTATTGTGTGATCATGATCCTTCATTAGTAATGGACACATCGTCCTGTCGGCCATCGATACTACAAATCAACAGCTCTGATTCTAATTTAATTACCACATCTCTGTCCATGGAGAATCAGACAAACCTCGAGGTGGAGGACGACAATCGTAAGTGTCCGCCTGGTGGAAACGAGTCGATAGTGCTCTACTCGACTAGTCTTCGAGGAATCAGGAAGACGTTCGAGGACTGCAACGCGATCAGGTTTCTTTTGGAGAGCTTTCGGGTGGTTTTCTACGAGAGAGATGTTTCCATGCACTTGGAGTATAGGGAGGAGCTTTGGGAGATGCTAGGTGGGAGAGTAGTGCCCCCCAGGCTTTTCATCAGGGGGAGGTATATTGGAGGGGCTGATGAAGTTGTGGGATTGCATGAAAAGGGAACGTTGAGAGATTTGTTACGAGGGATACCGGTGAGCCCGACGAATTGTCCGTGCAGAGGTTGTGGTAATATGCGTTTCGTGCTTTGCGCGAGATGTAATGGCAGCCGGAAGGTGGTGTCGGAGGGGGGGCAGGATGGCGAGACATCGATAAAGTGTCGTGATTGTAACGAAAATGGATTGGTTAAGTGTTCAGTTTGTAGTTAGTAGTGTAGTGTCAAGAATTATAGTTCTTGTGGTTTCTTGATCTTGTAAATTATTCAGTTTTATCAGTGTTTACTAGCATTCTAGCCTATTAGTTCTGAACCTCTGATTAAATGACCAAAATCTGGAATCTTGTGCTTAAGTTATGATTTATGTCTTCTTAAGTTTTTCTCTGCTTAACTTCACTTTCATAAATCTGATTTTTGCTGGTCAGATAATGTATTATCAGACTGATAGTCTCCCTAGTTGATTAGTGTAGGATCAAGAAAAACTTGGTGCTTCCTGTGCTAGATGACCTCAAAATTATTGCATCTTCGAGTTTTTCAACAAACTTTATATAAGTTCTTATAAAGAATTTAATTTACTCAAAACTAATATTTTTAGGATGATAAAGCATTTGAGCATCGTGTTTACATAATTTGCTGTATTCAGAGAATTATCTTTATGATGGATGGAAAAATATGGAGAGACAACTAACGTTTTACCAAGTTACCAACCATCTTTCATCATGATTATAACTCATAGAGTCTTCTATGACTGTAGAATGTTTAATGTAGTATCCAATTTTATTTTAAATTTTTTTACAAACAATGCAGTACTCGGTTTGAACTGCAAGTCTATAACTATTGTCTACAAAGTTAATCAGTCTTAAACCCCTAGACTAAAAGTGACTTGGTTCACAAGCTCATACTTACATAAAGTACGTGATTGTAATTGTGTCGCATCATGATAAAGTTGTATTATAAATTCATGATTTCTAATACATAAATCGATTGTAGCTACAAAGTCTTTGATAGACTTTGTAAATATTTTCTCATTATCGCAACTCGGAGGTGATACGAATCACATACCACTCTATGACTATGTGTACGAGAGGGCTTACATACTGCTGCTAGAAGCAAGTTAGAATCAATTCTTTGCAGGGAATAGTAGGCCAACCTTTTACTACGCTATCCAAGGTCATTGTGTTGAAACACGTTCAAAGAAAAAGTTCACTTTTTTACAAGTTATAACAAATTGTTTAAAACATCAATCATTTGATTTTCTTCCTTACATATTAGAATACAATCATTATCTCAAGGGTCCATGAGAGCAGTGCAGATAAAAGTTGCTCAAAAGTAGTGATCTTTATGTTCTTTAATATGCTAATTTCTGGAGAAAAAAAGGTGACTCGCTCTCTGTACTACCGTTAGATTTATGATATGTGCATTTAACACACGATGAAACCTCAATGCTCTTTAATATGCTAATTTCTGGAGAAAAAAAGGTGACTCGCTCTCTGTACTACCGTTAGATTTATGATATGTGCATTTAACACACGATGAAACCTCAATGCGCCAGACCATAGATCTTTAAAGAAATAAGAAATTAAATATCATACATAGTGTAAGAACATTAACAATGACTTCTACGCGCTTTCCACTAGAAATCTAGTAGTCCCCCCCACCCGAAATTCCGCATACATAGTTTTCTAGTTGTCTATATAGTGGTTATAATTTTTATCACTAAATATCATGTCTTTCTCTAGGGTCCAATGAAAAATATGAGCCCCCCATAACCATCATAATCATTATAAACAAATTAGCAAAGGGTATAAAGCATATTCTGCAGTTGCAATGATATCATGCCATCATTAGCTCTGCCAATTGTTGGAGATAAAATGAATAAACATGTAGGTTAAAAACTTAAGGGAATCCAACAGCTCATCAACCAAAAAAATTTGTCCCCCAGAAAAATGAACACAAATGAAAAGAATCTCAACCACATGTAAAAATGAGTGACAAAAGATTTCATGTACCTAACTTTGGTATAATGATAAAGAAACATATATTGAAAAACTTAAAGTCACAATATCTTCAATAGGAAGGAAACTATCTGATTAGTAGAAAATAAGCATCATGATCTGTTGTTAGACCTTAAGCATTAATGACAAACGATTCGTCCGAAAAGCTAAAACAAACGCAAAATGACAAAAACAACAAAGACCGCTGCGTTTCTGAGCCCTAAACGCAGCAAAGTAAGAAAACATCCTAAGACGAACAACGCAAGAAGATGAAAGTCGACACACTTTTTAGCCGCCCTCATTCACCCCACAACTACATATTTCTCAAAAGGGAAGTTTAGTATAATCACACTACTCAAATATACAGTTACCGGCTCTTCTAGATTAATTCTTTAGGCAGCAGCAACCTCATGTCCAGCAAAATTAACTACCTGTGGCACGGTCGAAACTACTTCAATTGCAGGAGAAGGTGACACTTCTGGTTGCTGCAGTTCAGTGAAGTGAAACTCAATCTGTAGTCGTTGATGAAGAGGCGTTGACTTCATCAAACCTTTCTTGATATCTGCCTGAAGTTCTCTAATCGGAATTGCAGCCAAAAAACTCTTTATATACTCCTTGCATGACTCTTTACCTTGGCAAACCACCTCTTCTTCCTGTTCATTCTTCATTTTTTCCTTCTCAGGCCCAGTCACGGACATCCCTTCTTTGGAATCTTCATCTGAGTTCATCGACTGTGCAGTGGAGTTCTGGGACTCTCCTGAATTAGTAGTAGCACGTGGCTCGCTAACTGGCTTTACATCTGGAGATTGATTATTACTCGTCAAATTATATATAGTCGTATCCCTGTCAAATTTCAGTATGTAAGCTTGATTGCATCCCTCATGCAGTCGTTCCCCTAATGTGTCAATAATGTAGTAAGCGTCCATTTCGACCTTGAGTACAAAAAAGTGATCATTCCAACTGACTATGAAAACCGGGGCTTCAACATTGCTAGAACCCTCAGAGTGGCTAATCTCATCCCAAATATTGTCGAACGACATAGCACCGTGCAAAAACTCAAAATTACCCTCTTCCATCCCATCTGGGTGGAAAAACCCAATAAATGATTTTCCCGGTGCTACACAAAGATCGCGAATTTTCGCCTGAAGGACTGTCTCAAGATCGAAGTGCTTATCGGGAAACTGCTCCCTATAAGTTTCATTGTCGCACAGATTTCTCCATTCAAGGGAGCCATCTCTGATCAAACTATCAAACTGAGACTTAATGGGCATGAGATTAGGATTGCTCTGCAGCCAATCAGCAATAACGGCAACAAGAGCTGTGCATGCACTTTCTCCCGCAGCACGCTCACTTCGCTGATCTATGGAAGCGAAAAAGACCTGTGTTTGAATCTTCATTCGTCCATCACGACTTGTTATTTCTTTTTGCTCCCATGTACCAACAGCAAAACTATCGTCTCCGAACTCAGATATTGATGATCGATTTGCGTGTGAGTCTTCATCAGTTCTATGCCACTGCATTAAAAGTAGAGAAGGATAATTAACATTTTAAAAAGAATGTGAAAGTTGCATTTAATGCTTGGATTATTTGTAACGTGTAGAATCCCGTAAACTGAGTGGGTAATGATTTTTTAACAAAAATATGCATGATAAAACGTCGTGGTCAACAGCAAGTATTTTTGTTGAACCCTAAAACTTAAGGTAATTGAAATGCCCAGCATTGTTCTTTATCATAAACTCCTAACAGTTATTTTGATGGAAGAACGTTGTTAAGAATAGATGAGGTTCCCCAAGAAGATTCCTATTATAAATGATAAAAAAATGTGCCATAACTTTATGGTTCTTAACCTTTAATGACTCTTAACACGAAAGAATAATGCATGAGACTACTTACCCCATATGAGAGAGATTCATCAGAGCTGAGCTGCCTGCGATCGAAGTCTATATCATCTCCGCCTTCTTCTCCATAAGCCTTTTTGAGTAAGGGCTCCCCTTTAGTTTTAGGGGATCTGAAACTCAGCTTCCGTTTTCTCCAAGGTAAAATACTACGTTTAGAATTCTGGATGAATGGCTGTTCAGGAACATTAGAAACGATATCCTCTACATGGGAGCAGCCAACATCAGATCTACGGCGATTGCTATAGTAAATCCAATCTTCGTCACCATTATTGGTTTTAGTACTAGAATAACATGACACGCCAGCATAATTAGCATACGCCAACGTCCCGTAGCTGAATGAATTCCTAACGGCAGGTTCCTCCTTGCCTTCATCAGAATCACCTTCCTCAAAATCATCGAGTGAATCAGAATCGAAAGGGTAAGCATATTCACCATCGTCACTCTTTACAGACCTGATCTCGCTACCCTCCTCCACTCGGCAGGCTTTTTTAGCCCTTCTCGTCGACACATATTCAGTAAATATTTTAACCTTCCTGAGACCAGCTTTAAGTGCAGAAACTTCATCTTTCTCAGTAGAAGTAGTTTCTCCAGACACTGAGGGGGATGGAAGAGGCATCATTGGATTCTGCACCACCTCTGCTGATTCTTGTGCAGCTCTAAGTTCCAGTAAGCCAAGTGATATCTGCGATGTAGATGAATGATAGTTATTATTATTATTGTTATAAGTACTACACGAGGGGAAAAAACTTATACGCATAGTAAGCATCACAGTGGAATAGTTACTTACACAAAGCAGAGGGCGATGCTCAACTGCAACGCCTGAAACTGTTAGAGGAAGCTTGATTTCAATGGCTTGGTCTTCAATCTTGGAAGCGTATTCAGCAAGGTTTATAGCTGCCAAACCAACAACAGAAATCTTGTTCTTCACTGCTTGGTTCAAACCCTGATACAGAGAGAAAAGGTTTAATGATCTTAGAGCAAAGCTAAATAAAAATCGGAGGCAACCCTAGCTTCTAATAGAGGCAAGACCTGAACATAGCCGACCATGTAACAAGATAGAGCTTTGGTAACATTACTTGCAGAACAAACAGAAATTATGACCTTCACACCTATATAGCACGTCCTCTAACGTACGATTTTTACTTAATTAAGAATCACGAAGTTACTACATGACACGTGGGCGGCATCTAAAGTTGGTACGTACTACGCATACAACTCAAACCAACACCAAATCCACAAATGCAACAAGTTTCATTGAATGATAGTGGAGGAGAGATATTTAAGCTTTATAGACGTTGTTTTTCATGCCGTCTGGTCATACTTTTGGCACTAAAACAGCCAAACTAGATTAACTGTTCAAGTTACAATACTACAAGCACGAAACGAAAACATTAGCTATCTAAGTTTCAATACTGGATAAGGATCAGCAAATGTTTGGCAACAATACATAGACAGAAAAGATAACTTTTAACACAATTCTCAATTAATACGACAAAATACTATCTTAATCAACTACCACGCATAAACAAACAAATCAACTGCCAGACACGACGTAGAAAAATCCACAAAATCAGTCGCAACCCTGGATATAGCAGTAATACTTAATCTCCACTACCAATCTAGTTAATCTTATTCAACTCCTATGTTATGGTAACTGAAGAATACCCAAATCAAAATCATTATGGCTACCCCCGCGTCACCGTTAAGAGGCCATCTATCCTTTTTCGTTATTCACAAACCTTGAGATCACATGAGAAAAAACTGATAATTTACATAATGTGAACAAATCAAACAACCAATACACCTGAAAAACTCAAATCCCCAGAACCAGAACCCATCCCTGTACTCCTCATAGACAGATAAACACATAAACCTAATACCCCTATTCACAATATTTAGCCACATGCAAGATGCAAAACACAAAATTCACAACAGTAAAAAATAAAAAATAAAAAATATCCACAAAGTAATATCTTTTCTCACATAACCACAAGTAAACAAGAAAACCCACCAACATAATCAAGAAAATAACACAAAATCCATAATTAACAAAAAAATAAAAAAAAAACAAAAAAAAAAAACCCACATGCAACACAGTGAAGCTGATCTCCCAAGGATGAAACACATTGTCCTTGTACCCAGAAAGGCTACAGACACTCCGAAACTCCTCGTTCCACTCCACCGAAACGGCGCCGTTTTGGTGGGCCCCCAACTCCCTAGTGAAATTCCTCTTAACGCTCCTCCTAAAAGAACCAAGCCCAATAATCTTTGGACCCTTCCACTTGATCTCCACCGCAAGACCACCCCCACCATTGTCCTTCTCTGCACCCTCACACAGACAATAATCTCCTCCCTCGACCCTCAAAACCCTCAATTTAACCTCGTACTTTTTCGAAATCAGAGGCGGCCATGGCCTCCATCTCATCATCTTTGCAACCATATTATAAAAAACACCAAAAAGATTCGATCTTTACACTAGATCCGTGAGAAAAACACTAAATACTATGTGGGTTTTGGTTAATGTGGGTTAAAAAGAAGAAAAAGATTGCTTTTTTTTTTATTGAATCAAGAATGTGAGGATTTTTTATTTTTTTTTGGTCTTGTGTGAAAAAATAAGAATAAAGAGTTGTAAATTGAAATTTGAGAAGAGAGGTGAAGAGGAATATATTATGCCGTTATTTGTATGGCTCTTTTTTATGACGTGTGATAGTAATAATAATAAATTAATAATTATTATTATTAGTAGTAGCATGCTATGTTCGCCCTACACAAATAAAGGTGTGAGTAGAGTGGGGTGAGGGTTTTTTTTTTTTTTTGCTTTTGTGATTTTGTGGGTAATTAGTGTTAATTGGTATAATTAATGGTAACAGCGTGGATCATAAAGTAGTGGGTGGATATTTTTGTGGGTTGGGCTCATTAATTGTTAAGTGCTTTAGCTTACTATAATGTTATGTGACATTTAATGATATGTGTTCATAAAATGTTAAGAGTGTGATTTTTGTTATAAAGATTGTAAATGGAATTGATATGTGTGTCTGATTATAAGTCTTTTAGGTTTGTAGCTCTTATATTAGGGTTTTTTTTAGTGTAATTTTTGTGTGACGTTGTTTGTGACTATTGTGTCGAGTTTAATGGTTGACCTAGTACACGGTAAAATTAGGAGATTTTATCAAAATTGATGTTATAACTTGTTCCACCATCTATATTGGTCCTTTAATGAAAAAACGTGTAGTTTTAGTTGTGTAATGTATGATCAATTCAATTTAAGTTTTAGTAGACTACATCTAGCCCTTCAATTTTATGGCTTGATTTTGCTTCAAAAAAATTAAAATAACTACACTTACATTCATAAAAATTTAATTTCTTTAAATTTCACTTCAAGTATAAAAGAATCTCATGATTGTAAATGTAATTACTTCAGAATTTTAGGGATGTAGGTCTAATTATTTAAAGAAGATGGGGTAAAATCAAAGGATTCACAAAATTAAGGATTTATTTATTATATATGTAAAAGTTGCATAAAATAGTATTTCGAGTAGATGGAAAAAGAGTGTGAGTGGTGTGTTTGTTGCGAATGGAACGGCGTGGAAAGTTGGATATTGACTTGGATAAAAAGAGATTAGAGTCAATAAAAATATAGATTAGGTTGGTTGAAGAGATTGAGTAATCGTAATCTAGCCTGATTTTTAGGGCCCGCCCCTAATTAATTTCTTATGCACTTTTCTTTATTTAGGAGTACACTTCACATTAGGCCACTATTAATTGCTTTTTACCTCAATTTACTTTCCTTAACCTAGAAGTAGATTAAACGAGTAAACTTCTTTAAGTACGATGATTTTGTACCTTAAACATGATTTATGGCAGCTTCTAGATTACTGTTCCGATATTATTTTCAAGATATGAAAAGAAAAAAAAAAAGGAATCTTTTTGATCTTTTGATTCTTTTGTGAATCTGCATTTTATATTTGATTTAAGTTTTGAGAAGTTTGACCAACATGCGATAGAATAAGAAATTAATAATGCGTCTTGAATTTATGAAATATGGTTTATTTTGTGTTGTGATAAATCGTATATCGAGTCTGAAATATTTATTTTTCCATCTTGAATAACGTGTGACATTGTCTTTTCTTTAAGATTTGATATTCATGGTAAGACAATAATTTTCAAATTCTAACTGAGGGATAAAATCCTACTAAAAAGAGGAACAATGGGTAATATCTCGGTCCAATTTATATTGCCAAATAGTGTTGATTATTTATGTTACTATTAGATATACAACAACTTACGTAATTCATTACTGAATCTTAATCTACACGGTAATGGATCATTAGAGAAATAATAAATATAGTCTTAGAGATTGAAGATTCATTGTGAGTATATATATGGTAAGCGTATAATTGATATCATTATTTGCCAAACTAAAGATGATTTCGACTTATTTGACAATAAAAGGTGACTTACGGTTGTTTTAGTTTTACCCTCTCCAATACTTATGCTTGACTTTTGCTTGGTAATTCTAATAATTAGTACAACACTTAAAAATTGATAGTTAACTTAATAAATTGGTACATAAGACTCGTCAAGTAATAATCATTTTTTTCATATTGAACTTGAAAGTCACGAGAAGCGATATAAAATTTATTTTTTTCCATTACTCGCCTAAGGTTTGCTTGAGAAGAAGCATATTGCATAACCATATGCTGACCATAATTACTAGAAAATAAAATAACTGACTTTTAATATCTGAAAATCTCTAAAAATATTAACACCAAGACAAGTGTGCAAACAATTCTCTTTTATTTCGTACTTTTATATCTATTGATTGTAGTATAATAGTTTAAAGGTATGATTTAAGCCCTAGGATGTGGACTTGGGAAGGTTAGGCCGTGAGAATGCAAGTAGTTAAATGCTCCTGGTTGGCTGGTTCTATTATTCATGAATCATTGGTGGATTTAGGAAAATGTGTCTCTTACTTGAAAAAGCAAAACACATAGGAGAAAACGTATAGATTTATCAATTATTTATGAGAAATTTGATGACTTGTTGAATTATACATATTGGTTCTTTTTCCGATATTGAAGAGGATGATGCTTAACTTTGTTTTCAAAAGAAAAAGAAAAGAGTAATTAATTACACGTAAAAAATATGAAATCTTTGCATTCTCTAGTCTATTCAGGAACCATTTGCTAAGAAGATAAAGACTAATTAAGTTACGACTAAAATAAGCACAAGTTACAATATATTATTCATGGAATTATAGAGACGTTTTGCAAATTCTAGTATAATCCGCCCTTAATACATAATGCAAATCATTAAATTAATATATATATATATAAGGCTATTATATGCTCATAAAAGACTTTTAAGAGTCCCAAACACACACACACACACACAAAAGAGCGAATTATCATTACTCATAATTGCTTGCGGCTTGATGGCTCCTACTTACTACAAAGAGGAGTTTGGGCTGCATTTGAAATTTGAATTAGTTTTTAGTAAAAGAAAGAATAAGAGTCCATTTTGGAGTAATTATATTTACACCACGTCATCTTTGCATGATTTTTTATTTTAATTTTATGCCGGAGTGGAATTTGGCATAAAGAACATGCCACGAATCTGGGTAGAATGTTAATCCGTAACATCATTGGATAAGGAATTTGAGCATCTGGGGAAAAATGTGATATATATATATATATATATATATATATATATATATATATATATATATATATATACATATTGTATAATATTTATTCATAGACATACACATTGACTTTGAACAAATATTGACACCTTTTTTGTTTCCAAAACTCATCAAAATAAAAAGATGTAACTTATAAACTCTGCTGTTGACTATTATCAATTTCAAAAGTGAATCCCTTTCGATCATTTTCTTTTGCGGCATGAGTAAAAAGGTAGCAAAAGTTTGAAAGTGTAAATTTAAGCCTGGGTTGGAACTTGGATCACAATTAGTAGTACTGATCAGGATGAAGTAGGACATGATTTCAATAACGAGATTTTCATAAGTTCTCGATATAAATGCTAGATTGAACACACTTCAGCTCAATGAGTCGAAAATATTTTCTCTTTTTTGAAAATTTTGATTTATTTGGAATTTAGGATCTTATCAATTATCATCTTAATCCGTAAATACTGAAATTAAATTATTTTTTTTGTCCGTAATCATAGCATGCATGTTGTGACTTGAGAGTGAGTGGGACCAATATTACTAGTTCACGAGCCAAACAAAACGTTGGCCAACATAGAAAAGCAATGGATATACGTAGATTGCTTGAAATGGTGGGCAAGGATCGTTTGTAACGTATGTACAATAACTGAAAACTGTACAAAAGTGAAAAGACACACACACGTTCAAAACTTACTTTCATTCTTCCACTTTTAGTGTGCAAAGTTTCTTTACAGCTAATTGACAGTTTCAAACTTCAACCTGAGCCTTCTAATGTGTGAGGAACAAATATGTGATTCTGCTTAGATTTTCTCACATTGCTCGAGATATTTGTGGTGAATAAGTTCGATAATTCAAGAGAGTCTCGATCTTTCCATTTATCATAGAACACGATTCTCGAACTTAATTAGATGTTTAAAATGGCTTGACAAATTAATAATATCCAGGTACATAAGGCTTTAACAACTAAGAAACTTAATTAAACACCAAATATTGTAAATTATGGTAATATTCGTTAATAATATAATACAAAGTACGATGTACGAGATTATGTCGGCCTTTTTGGCCTACAGAAGCCAACGCCTTGTGACGACTCCATGCAACTTTGGGCTTCGCTCGATGGAAGAGTGAAGACATACACTCTCGTACAAATTTATACCCTTATTTGAAATTACAGATACCTCACCCGTCACCCTAGTTGTACAACGCCGAAACTGGTGTCATTGACGAGCTTAACACAAACACAAGACTAGATGACAGTACCTCTTAAGGCTCGACACCCTTAGCCCCTTCCAACCCCTAGGTCACAAGGGCCCACCAACACGAGCCCTCCACCTTACTCTTCTCATGCAGCGTAGATAATCATGTAATTCGACGTTTTTGTCTTTGTACGCACCAAAATTATTAGCTCAACCTCCATTACAACTTTCCCACTCATGAACCAATAAAACATTTGTGCTGCTATTAAAAAGTAAAATAACTTGAAGCACACCAACCTCTCAGTAGGACAATTAAGTTGATTGGGGCCTACGTTAAGAATTCAACATGAGTTGACTCGTTAGTATGTAGTGGAGGTTAGCTCATGTTTAATGTTTTAGTCAAGTATCCTCGATCACCGACTCTTGAAATCTATCTCATATTGCTTGGGAACTCTTATAAACTTCTATAGATTAATGACCCTCCATTCTCTCTAATAAGGCAGAAAAAATATCACAGATATCAAGTTCTACATAGTATTAAAGCCATTTCTATCCAAGTTAATGTTGTGTTTGCCTAAAACACACATGTTAAGATCTATGCTCATTCTGACACATACGTGATGGGCGTCTTAAAATCTACCCCACTTTGTTGAGAACTCTTCAGGACTTTTGTATATCAATGAGTCCTCCCTCTCTCTCTAATAAAACCATTTAAAGGTTAATATGAGAGGAACCAATTTCTACACCGACCCACAATTCAATTTCTTACCCTAAATATTATACATATGCTCATGCACGCAATATAGAAGGCATCCAAACTCATCTAACAAAATTCCCTAAAAGATATATATAATGACTTGATGAGGTACAGATCTTCTTTAATATATCAACCATATATTTCTCCCTGTAAAATGTATATATATTGGTCACTCATAAAACAAAACTTTCATATCAAAATGTTGCGCCATAATGCTCATTTTTACTTTTATTTTGGTAATTATAAATGCACATTTCTTACAAATAGAAAATGTGTTACCAATACGCACGATCTTGTCCATTCACATGATAATGGGGCATGCACACATTTTGTGATTTGACGTCACTATTGTTGTAAATAAATAAATCCAAACAGGATTATGCACATAAATCTAAACTTGTCTCAATATAGCTGTTTGCATTATACTTTATTTTTCTTAAAAGAAACGGATGTTACTGCAAACCAGCCGTGCGCATGTCGCTTTCCACAAGGCCTGTTCTTGCATCGGGTTCTGTTGGCATCTTATGGTAATATAATTAAGTATACACTTACAAAATTAAATCATAATTTAATTGCGTGCTACTGTAATTTTTTATGGTTAAATTAGCATAAATGGACTTCAACAGCTGGCATATTTACTGGCTGTCAGTCACGAAAGTTTTTGATCTTAACGTTAGTTAGACTGAATCTTATACAGCTAGGAATAAATTGTTAAGATTCTGGATTAAGTAATGTAATACTATATGTTCATATATTTTGTCATAATTTTCTTTGTCGATGTAGAGTATACATTCTTAGAAGACTGAGAAGTGATCTTATAACATATTAAGTAACGATTCAAATGGTAAGAGATCTACCTAAAACAAAAGGTCAATATATAGTCGATTTTTTTTTATTATTTTGGATTACTTTCTCACTAGAACAAAATAATGAAGAAATGAATTGATGAAACTAAAATCTGGTTGGAACTATAATCATCTCGGATTTTTTTTTTCTAAACTAAAGTAAGATACAAAGTATACTTGAATAATTTGTTTGGATAATGAGGGATACATGAGATTTAGAATTGTCCCACATTGTTTGCAAAAATAAATTGAGTTATTGTGTGTCAATAGAAGTCCTATCTCCCTTTAACAAAACATTTCAAAAGGAAAATAAATGAACTTCAAGTATACTACTTAAATTTAGAGCAAGTACAGTAAATATGTGGTGCAAAACCAGGAATATGATGTGTGTGCTCGCAGCCAATGAATGTGTCTTTAGACCAACTTTTCAAGTATAGTACTTTCCCATAAAAAAATAAAAGGTATAGTTCTTTTCCCTTTTGCGACATTAATTTTAAAAAATAAAACCACCAAAGTAAAAGAGCACAGCAAGTGTTTGGAACAATACTTGGTCAGAAGTAGTTCAATTCCAAAATCATAGCAAAATATCTCTTTCAAACAAAGTTTTTTCTTTTTTTTTTTTTTTTTCATATTCCTTTAGAGCAAAGTTTACTACACCGATGCAACGCAAAATAATATAAAGTATTGCCAGTGCTGCATTTCAGTACCAAAACTAAAACCATTTGCCCAAGTTGGGGATGGCCACAATACGTCCGGTCCACTTATACTCTTCATTTTGCGTTGGACCATTCATTCGTCGTCATCTTCTTCTTCACAAAGATAAGATCATTACATGTCCGAAAATCAGATAACGCGTGCAGCCAATTCCATAAATTGGATTTAGAAAACTTTAGATTCTTGAGATGGATAAAAAATATGTTAACATTAACATTATCACAATATTAGTTTCATTACATATTGTAATATGATGCAGGACATATTTGTTGTCCAACAAATACTTCATGTCACACTGAATTATGTCCTTTTAGAATTTTATTTCAGCTTAGTTCGAAATAATTTGTATTCAAAACACTACACGCGAGATAAAGTTGAATCTATTAAAGACTGTTTAATGCATAGGTCGGTAGGGTTTAATGGTAATTGAGCACAATTGAATGGTATGCTCTGCTTACAATTTGATTGATCGAGCTTCATGGTTCTTTCTTAACAGTTTAGGACTATTTCTAATAGTGTGACACTCGTAACATACATAGCCGTGAAGGGTCGATCAAAGCCCTGAGACACGGTCAATCGGTCGATTGTCAATCGGTCGATCGTCTCGATTTGCCTATCTAATAAGGCAGTTGAATGAGATAATAAGAGGTCACAACTCACAATCAAGATTAATTGGCTATCGGATAACATTTTTTTTTTTTCTCATCTTCGTGATTTATTAAAATGGTGTTACGAGTTATGACCAACTATGATACTTTGTAAATTGTAATCTTTTAAACCTTTCAATGTAGATAAAGTCATAAAACGAGTATATCTTCTTAAATTGAACAAGCCTCAAATTTTGCCGTATATTTCGTCGATTCGATTCTTCATGGTGCAACAACAATCAATTTCATGTCTTCGAAAGTAAATCTACTTTTAAGATGTTTCTTAATTATTTTATGAATTTTATATATAAGGGCGGCAAAGGAACACCATTACACTAGAACATAATCACATATAAATCCAAGCAATTTGAAATAGTAGGATATATTGGTTGTTACAAAAATGACAAAAAATAAGGACAGCCACGTGACAAAGCAAGTGGGCCTCGAGGAATGAATCTCGACCACAACACACAACACCATCATCATGTGTGATTCAATAGCTTGCATGTGACATAGCCGTTATGGGTTTTTATTTTATTTAAAAATATAAAACCGACCAGGTACCGAAGAACCACTAGAATTTCTCAATTCGCATCTACCTATGTTATTTATTCTATAACATATAATATATGTAATAAATAATCTAACTCAATTCTTAGCTTTTGGCATCGGATCCAGCTCGGAAGTAGGAATGTGGTGTTTTGTAAATTAATAAATTGTTTGTCTAAATTCTTGTGACTTCAAAAGGATTTCATGTATTATGAATATGGAGTACGTGCTTTTATTTTGATTCAAAATGTTAAAATGAAAAAAGTTTTAAAAATAATAAGAGGAGAAGTGTCGAGTGATACTATATCTTAAGTCCGGGCCCTAAGTCTATCCTAAATGCAATTTAAAAAATCAATCATGAGAGAACTTTTTTACTAAACTGAATCTGAAACTACTCAAACTATCCAAACTAAAGTGTGGTGATTGAGATTGGGCCATGGCCCATATTGTGCTTGCCCTGGTGGTACTGAAAACTGGCCTACAAAGTTTTATTAATGGGCCGCACCGCACCAGTGGGTCTTAATTTAAGCCCAGTAAAGGATTTTTCTAAATAGAATAACATCGGACTTGGTCGTTGTTAAAAACTTTCAATAGGTGTCCATTTTGTTACCAGTGAGAGCAATTTGATGACTACGACTGGAGTGGCAAATGAGTCCTCCTGTTCTCTTTTTGTGCAACTTAGAAATTTGGAGGGGACAACAAAAATAGAGTTCGTAGCTCTAGTAGAATTGTCATATTTATAACAACATGCTATGTTTCTTCTGTATCATTTCTTTGTGCAAGTGATGTATTATTTCGCGCCACCGTTAAATATACAACATATATACATAATTTGTACGGAGATTTAAATATTTACCTTTAAACTATTACTTGTGCCTGATACTAAAAGTTCGTACACCATTTTAGCACATAAGACTTTTTTGCGTTGTATCTAGCTCTATATGTGAAAGAAGTAGTCCCTTGTTTTACCATATCTTGCTCATAGGAACTTCACCAACATTATTCATTAAAAAAAAGGAGATGGCAACCTTACAACCAAAACTTGAGGAACGTACAAATACTAATTATTAAGTGTAGATGGTTTAACTATTAAGAAAACAAAACACAAAACAACACTTGCACCACTTACTAGTACAGAAACACATTACACACGTATGAGTTACAAATTAGAAGAAACTTGTGATCAGTTTCCTCTGGAGAAACAAAAGAGGCAAGAACATATGCGGCGCTTGATTGTCCCTCGGACAGGAGTCACAAACTGTTTGGTAGTTTTAAATTTGGCGGCCTTGTAACAAGGCAACACCCTCTTGTGTGTAAAGCAGGAAAAAGCCATTGTCTTTTTTTTTTAATCTTTTTTTCCTATATATCTTTTTTTTTTAAATGGAAAAAGCTGAATTTGTTGTAAGAAACTGAAAAGTGTCTAGTATATATAGATGTCGAGGGGCAACAATTAAGGGTGAGGGGGAGTTGAACTGAGTGAAGTCGTTGTTTAAAGTAAACAAAACTTATTTTTGTTTGAAAGGTTCAAAAATTTATAGTAACGCGTGGATAAAATACACGCGGCGGATTGCTATAAAAAATTATATTTTTAGTAAGTTTAGGGTAGAGCAATACTATTAGACTGGAGGGTACTTTGGGTAGATGCTTAAGAATGTGTCAACGACTATGTCAAATGATAAGAAATCGTACACTTATGTACATTCTCTATTGTGATTTATTTCAACGAATAAGTAGGTATGGCTTATTTGTGGATAATATTACAAGCTAGTGCGGTGTATCAGTTTCATTTAATAGTACAATTTATTTTGTACTGATTTAGTTTAATAGGTGAATAGTAACCGAAAAATATTACTACATAGTGCGAGTTTTATATTTGGGGGAATTATATGATGAAGGAAATTACAGTTTGGTATCGTTATATATATTTTATTTCTAATCATACGGATTGTAACATCTCAACTCATACTTAGAGAGTTTAGATAGAGATCCTCGTGTTTGCGAATATAGTCGAGGCATGCACCCAGGGGCGGACCCAAGATTTTACTTTATCCTGGGCTACTAAAGAGTTAAATGTTAAACAAATAATATCCAATTTTAGGATTAAAATCTATAAACAATGTCCAATTTTTTTTTTATATACAACTGTAGGTTCAACTACCCACTCCTCTCTAATGTTTAAATTCAAAATCTTTGAAGATTCCATTAAAGCCCTCACTTTTCAACTTTCTACAATCGAATCTTAACAAAACTTTAAAGTTCAAACTTCAAATCTTACGAAATTTCATTAAAATTCTCACTTTTCAACTTTTTACATTCTAATATTGGCAAACTAGGAATCAAGTGAGTACAATTAAAAGCATTTTGGTGTCTACTTTGTTAAAACATTTAAAATAAGAAATCTAAAAACAAATACAAGTTTACAACAATGAACACAAACCTGAAATATGAATGTTTTGAAAGTTTTCTTACCTAAGAACAAGGATTAGGGATTTAGACTTGTTGGGTATTTTTCTTTCCTCCTTCTCGTGATGCTTTTTTTTTTCTTTTTTTTTTTACGTGTGATTCTAGTTAGCTACTTTTGGTTGCAATGGTTTAGAGTGATTTTGCAATTGAAAATTGGAGTGTGGGCCAACCTTAACTACTTGGACTTAGAATAATCAATAATTTACATGACCCATTATATGTACATGGGCTAAAATATATTTTGATGTGGGCTAAGACATATAAATATATAAGTGGACACTCAAAATTTACCCTTGGCTATACTCCTACCCAGCCCAAGGGTAGGTCCGCCCCTGCATGCACCTCATGATTAACGAGAGTAGCACACTCTTGGCTAGCAGACAAAGAAGTCTTGAGAATTTTGTAATGGTTATCTTAAAAGCTATTGTAACTTGTAATGATGGTATCTAGGATAAACTTAATTTAATTGATATGATACGAAGAAGATGCTTAGTTGTATGATGTTACAAGGCTAGTGAATAGGGGTTGACAGCTGATTGGTCCTTAGGCGTAGCTCTCATGTACAAGATTGTTGATTTTGGGGAGGGATGTATCGTGGATTGTTGACTAATGACTATCATTTATTTCAACGAATAAGTAGTTATGGCTTGTGGGTGGGTACTATTGAAGCTGCATCAAATTCAGTTGGCAAAATGTTTAAGGTGGCGTTTGCAAATGCTTATAAAAGGAGCTTGTTGACTTTTGCAGCCGCAAAAGCACATTTTTAGTGTTTGGAATACTGACTTTTGCTTCTACTTGTCTAAAAAAAAGTCAGAAAAAGCACAAGCCGCAAAATCATGCCCAGGGGTGCTTCCCCAACTGCTTTTGGAATTATCCTATTTTTAAAAAGTCTTTAAAAGAAAATGTTACTTCTCATTAATTTTTGCAAACACCTAATTAATGATTTAAGTAGCTTTTTAGAAAGATTTCCAAACACTCCCGACTTTTTATTAAAAGTCACTTAAAGTGACTTTAAACAAAAATAGTGAACAAACTCATTTTATAAGCATTTACAAACACCACCTAAATCAGGCTTAATGTGATTAATATTTCACATTGTTTTTGAAAATTTAAATTCATTGTTTGTATATGGTTTCCACACTTCTACAACACATTTCAAGGCTTGTGATATCAAATAGTTCATGGTTAAATTTCTGCAACCTTGTGTTTTGTACATATAGATCAGTGTTTTGGTTTGTCAATTATTAAGAAAAATTGTGATGTTTCGAGATATTTTAAACATGTTTTGAAATTCGTGAAATTGTTGTTGTAATGAAGAATAAAATATTTTTATTTTTTGTATTCAAGAAGTAAAAAACAAAATATTTCTTAGTACTGGTCCAAAATCGAATCCAAGAGTAAAACATCATGGAATTGAGTGAACAAAAAATAAAACATGGAGCGTTTATGGAATCCATTATGTAGCGTGAAAGCCGTTGACCTCCTACAATTATATTTTGACTCGTAGCAACTAAAATTATTTTCATAAAAACATAATTTTTTTTTATTGACACTAGAAACCAAGGAATCGGAGCTCCGCGCACATTAATTTTTTATATTGTAAATCATTATAATTTCCTAGTCAAGTGTGAAGAAAAAAAAATAAAATGTGCAACACAAATAAAAGGGAATAAAGAAGATTCGTGTAGATAGAAAGATGTTTGAATTAATGAGAGAGTGAATCAATATAACTAGAGTAGAATGGAAAGAAAAGTAATTTCCATTACAGGATATGAAATACAAGGAAACTAAATCAAGCTTCTTAGTAAATGGTATAATTAACTTAAATAGAGAATATAGAAAAATGCTATAATAGAACATAAATTATAAAGTTAAACTTGACAAAGTAATTAACCATTCTAACAATAAGTAATTAAGTTATATATGCAACTTCTTTCCAATTATTTCAAAAAATAATAAAACACACGCATATACTTTGCAAGCATTATAACACTCCCATCTAAATAACAATTACAATTTAGTTATAGTTATATTAATTTAATAACACCAACAACAAAATAACCTAATCAACAAATTTACTCGAAGAGAAACACAAGAGATTAGGTTGCAAAAAAACACTTAAATTCCCATCCACACTCAAATTACTAATATTCATTAACAACTCAAACTCAAACTCCTTTCATTGTCTGTACTAATATTAAACACTTAAATCACTATTAATAACAAACAAACTACAATTATAATTATAATAAACCCACCATTAGAATAAATATTTTATATTGATGATTTGATTATTATTATTATTAATTATATTATTTTGATGAGCCGCAGTTTGAACAACAAACACCCAATCGCAACAAAAGCCCTCAATTTTCACAGAATCTTCAATCTCCTCCGACGAATCCTCGCTAAATCTCTGCGATTCATGGATTCAATCTTCTCCTACGACGACGACAACGACAGCGACGCCGCCCGGTCATTCTCCGACCCCGGCGAATCGCTGTATTTAGTCTCATTCAGGTTAATTTAAGAAATTAGGGTTTACTTTTGAACGTTTTTTTGTTTTTTCAGGTTAATTGGAAAAGTTAGGGTTTAGTTTTAACGTTTTCTGTGTGTTTTTTTGTTGTTGTTGTTGTGTAGGTGGTGGAAGGAGGCTGTGTGCGGCGGAATTGGTGAGGTTGGTGCTGGTGTTGTGTACAGTGCGATGGTTCGAACGAGTGAGGGTTTTGAGGATGATGTGATGAGTGAATTGGGCTTTGGGGAGGCTGAGATTTGTGTTGGTATGAGGAGAGAAGGTGAGGCTGGGATTAGTGGTCAGGGTGAAGAAGAAGAAGAAGAAGA
Source organism: Misopates orontium (assembly GCA_946800315.1). Lineage (NCBI taxonomy): Eukaryota > Viridiplantae > Streptophyta > Magnoliopsida > Lamiales > Plantaginaceae > Misopates > Misopates orontium. The sequence continues at coordinate 6,443,606 of OX326950.1, read as the reverse complement.
AGAAGAAGAAGAAGGAGAAGGGGTTGGTGGCGGTGGTGGAGATTTCGCTTTGGTGTCGGAGTGGATGTTTTTGACGGCGCTTAAATGGTTTGTTTGTTCAGTAGCTTACTTAACTAGTTTCTGTTTCTGTTGGTTCGTAAATTCGCAGCAGTGTTGGTTATATCTGCTAGTGATAAATCGGTAAATATATGTTGTTTAGTGAAAAGTTACTATTAGAAGCTCTGCGGAGTTACTGCAATGTGCGAGGTTTGAAGTCTTTGTATTGGTGTCGGGGTGGATGTTTTTGACGGCGCTTAAATGGTCTGCCCACTGACTTAGTTAACTAGTTTTTTGTTTCTGTTGGTTACTTATTCACGCCGGTTTTGGTTATTTCTGTTTGTGATAAATTGGAAATTTATGTTGTTTCTGTGAAAAATTACTATTAGAAGCTCTGGGGGGTTACTGCAGTGTGCTAGGTTTGATGTCTTTATCTAGTTAAATTTCAGAGCTCTTAATCGTTTGAGATCATAAAAAAGTTATAACTCTTGAGCTTCGTGATGTGGTTTAAGTCATGGATGAGATTCTGGTATATGAAATATGTATATGTATGCTTAAATGGCTGAAAAGAGATTAACGTTTAAAGTTATTACGATTTCTAGAGTTGGTCGTGGTTTTGCTATCGGGATTTACCTCCTTCTAAGACATCTCACTAACATAGCTAAATACCTGCAATTATAAGTTGTCGTGTTTTTCTCCTGTTTGAATCTGTTTCTTTTGAACAACTCCTGTTTGAATCTTTTTCTTTTTATTTTGAGTAACTCCTGCTTGGATCTAAGCATTTACTGTAAAATATCGTAACAACATACACAGCTTCATAGAAGTTTGTGGCGTTCTGTGAGCTATTTATTGATGAATTGAATTTGATCCAAATTGGGAATGATAGGTCATATTCTAGAAGCCCGAGATTTGATGTTTTTGCTCTGTTTTGCTCTTTGTCTAGGCATTGCAATAATGGCGAGGAAAATTTATTACATGAAGAGTACAGAGGGAACGATAGGTTCTCTATTCAGATAAGACTTCTGTACATGAGGCAAACTAATTTATTGGTCATAAAGATCAGCCAAAAGGTTTGCTGGATTTACCCTATTTCTTTTTCCTCATTACTGTTTTTGTGTTGTGACTTTTTGAGTTGTTGCAATGGAATATATTCTGGTAAAAGGATTTCACATTGCTAGGTTATCAAGGTTTTGTCCCAAAGTTTGATGATTTATATTTTCAAAACCTAGTGACTGGTTTATAATGCGGGATGGATACTTATGTCACCAGTATTTTAGCTTTTTACAGCTGGCTGTTTCATTTTTTGAGAAATCCAATGTATTTGTAGTTGTTTTGGAGCTTGATATTCTCCTTCAGATCTCGCTTTCACAATCTTACCAGTGATAGGAAGATAAAATGATGCAAATTGAATTTAGTTGCAATAGCTAGCCAGTCTTTGATTTACTTTAAAAGAGTTTTAATATACATTAAGATTTTCCACTTTTATTTTGTTAATTTACTCATCATTTGTATGGTGCACATATACTTGTGTCTATTTAATGATCTCCATAGGAGTGCCAGACTAGATACTGCTCTTACAGATTCATCCAGTACAAATGATTTGTATTACAGTTGGACATGAGGTGTTGGTAGTAGTGTAAGAAGATTGCTTGATGCTGTTGTGATGAGTATTGGCTCTCATAATCTGACAAACTTTTTTTTCCCCTTCTTTTTCCGATTGAAGGACAATAAACTTGGAGCTTTCAACCAAGTGCATAGTATATTTTGTACAAAGTCTGAGATGGTGAGTAAAGAGATAGATATTTGTATTTCATTGTTAATGGGTCTGTTGATGGACAGTAGCTCATTTTAACATTTCACAGTTGCAAATCTGGGACTTCTCAGGGAGGACAAACCATTTCTTTTTGAACAACATCGAGATATGTTCAAATTCAGATCAATTTACTGATGAGGTAATGAAATTTTTTTCTTTCTTCGTACTTCGTGGAATATGGAATCATATGATTAATCATTGGCTTAGTTTGGTTCTTGTTTCTGTGTCTCCTTACGTGGGGGTAAGTACACAAAAGGAATGCCAAGCTTTATAGCCTTAGTGGATAACAGCTGAACATTAGGTGTTTTCTTCATTTAAATGTTTGGTTAAGTAATTTTTTTTGTTCACTGTTTTTAAGTTACAAATTGTATCCTAACCTGAGTGAAGTTAAAAAGAAAAAGAGAATATATAAGAAGATTCAGCTGACTGCCTCAAAATATGTTATGATTTAGCTGTTGCATATCCTAAAACCAAAAAGTCATGGCATATGGTCTATGCCCTCAAATTTTAGGGAGAGATCAAATGAAAATGGCATGTAGTTACATGTATGCGAACACTGATGTCTGCATCCCCCCCCCCCCCCCCCCCCGTTTTTCTGGTAGATGACGCTAGTTAAGTCAAGCTATTATCTCCTTAATGTTTGTTAAATGGGTATTTTTTGTCTATCTCAGCTTTTATGCCTTCTCTGTTAGTAGTTTCTGGGTTTCGATCTTGGTGTTCTTTTAATGTATTAGTAATTTGATTGAAGACTTTTAGCAGCCAAAATTATATGCTTTGGCACCCATCTTTTCATGTTGTCAAGTAACATCAGTGTCTGAATTTGATGTACTGATGACATGGGAACCCGGTTTGAGATCATTGCAATTGGCCTTCTCATTTGTGCACTTTTTATTTGAATAAAAACAGTTTTACTTGTGTTGATTTAATCTGCTTACTTTAGGATTCTTTTGGAATCCTGCAGCAAATTATTTTTCCCAATCTTTCATACTTTGGACGCCAGCTATTATATATCATCTAGGAAATTATAATTTTTGAGATGTTTCTTTGTTATTTGCTTCTGCAGATTCTCTTAGAGTTGCAAATATATGGCTTGTCTTGTACTATCAAGGATGAAGAAAAGAAAAAGGAGGATATGATGCTTGAATCATCCATCAACAATGGTCCCTCGTTCAGTTCTTCTCTTGGGGCCGCTGGCTATGTAGATAAGATGAACTTGTTTTCTGGAGCGCAGCCATCACTGTCAGTTGCTAGTGGCTATTGCTGTACCTATCCTTTGGGCTTGACTGGATTGAATAATATTGGAAATACTTGTTTTATGAACTCTGCTATCCAATGTTTGGTGCACACACCCGAGCTTATTGATTATTTTCTTGGGAACTTCAGGAAAGATCTGAATTTTGAAAATCCACTGGGCATGAATGTATGTAATTGTTCTCTTTCATATATTCTTAAGAGTGGATTAGTTAGTTACCATGATTCCACTTCTTCTTCGCTGCTGCTCACAGGTAGTTTGGTTCTCAATAGCCTCTGTCTACCCTCTCACAGCTCTTCTTTGCTGTTTCTGTTTTTTGGATAATTTTGGCAGGGCCGGCTTGCTATAGCTTTTGGGGACTTATTCAGAAAGCTATGGGCTGATGGTGCAAAAGCAGTTTCTCCAAAGTTATTCAAATCTACGATTTCTAGATTCGCTCCCCAATTTAACGGCTACAATCAGCATGATTCTCAAGTAAGTTAGTGCTCTTGCAGAGCAGCTGTTTATTAATATTTCCATGATGGAATTTTGTTGTGTCTTTACAAGTTTCGTATCGTAGGAGTTTCTTGCGTTTTTGTTGGATGGGTTACATGAAGATCTCAATCGTGTGAAAAGGAAACCTTACATACAGGCAAAAGATGAAGATGATCGTCCGGATGAAGAAGTGGCTGACGAATACTGGCAAAACCATTTATCTCGCAATGATTCCATCATAGTTGATTTATATCAAGTAATATGCTCTCTCTCTCTCTCTCTCTCTCTCTCTCTCTCTCTCTCTCCTGCTCTGGTGCTCATTCATATACAAGAGCGCTAATATTTTGACATTCTTACTATTACCATTTCTGAATTTGTAACTCATTATCCTCTGCTGCTTCTTTTTGGTCGTTTCGATTGTTTAGTCTGTTGGCCTTTGAATATTGTTTGTGGTTCATCTGGTCTTTGTTAGGACATGGTGTCGATTAGCAATATCTATCTGAAGGCCTTCATTTTGATTATAGGGCCAATATCGATCGACACTAATTTGCCCAATTTGCAGAAAGTTGTCCGTAACGTTTGATCCATTTATGTATCTCTCATTGCCACTTCCTTCTACCACATTGAGGAAGATGACTTTGACAGTCTTGAACACTGATGGGTCTACATTGCCACATCCAGTTACAATAACTGTGCCCAACGATGGGACCTTGAAAGATCTTGTTGAGACTCTGGGTAAAACATGTTCGGTGAGAGATGATGAAACTCTATTAATCGCCGAGGTATGTCTCCTGGAAAACTCATATTAGGAATCAGGTTTCTATTTTTATCTGTTAAGACTATGGTATTGAGTTGAGGCTATATACTCTATGGAATATCTGATACAGGATGGACATACTGATGTACCTGGGTGTGTGCGATTGCATATGTGAATGCACACCTCGTCAAACATGTTACGATTGTACAAAGAGGCGTGTGAAGTTTTTATATTCTGAGAATTGTCAGAAAGATTTGTTCCAATTGATATACTGCGATTTAATCCAGAAGTTGAAAAAGTAAACTTTCCGGTTTTCTTTAGTATCCAAAATTTTTATCTAAAAAGTGAAGCTTCTTAGCAAATTTAGATAAGAGGTTAGTAAATTACTGTTGCAAAATGATGTAGTCCCAACTTTAAAAAAGTACCTTTTTCTTAATGATGCGCAATTAAGTAGTGCTGAGTTTTCCCGATTGTATTAGGAAAGATTCTCTTAACTGTTTTTTGATGCTTAACGTATTTTCAGGTTCTTTTAGCAATTTTCTTATGTAGAGTTCTTTGACGTTAAAAAGCAGTACAATGTGTCTTCACCTTATTCCTAGGCTTGCTTTCATTTTATGTGCTATGGTTGCGAAAATTCACCCACTGCATAACTTATGTTGTGGTCAAACCTTGATATATTCCTAGTCTTGTAATATAGAAGCATTCTAATGAGTGTCAGAAACACTGTGATCAAGAAATCTACTGTGTTAATACCTTTATCTTGTCCTTGAAAAATGATTATATCAGCTCTTGACTTAATTTGGCTGTTTGCAGATTTACAGTAGTGCCATCTTCCGTATTTTGGACGAGTTTACTGATTCAATCGACCTTATCAGAGACAATGACCAACTTGTTGCCTATATTCTGCCAAAAGACGTCAGTGGATCTCCTTTGGTTGAATTCATGCATCAGCAGGAGGTCAAGTAAGTTTATGTTTGCCCTTTGGATGGATATTCTCTAATGAAATGCCAAATCAACATACTTTGCAATAAACTATTGCCATAGTAGGATGATGGTGAGTATGTCAAAGAAGATAACTATTTTTGTTCTGCAAGGATCTCTTTATTTTCCCGTCCTGTTCGAGATAGGGGTTATAACAGTAATTTGACTGCTGCTGCCTGAAATAAACTAATTATTCTTTATTTTCTTGTGCTGTGCAATATTGAAGTAATAACAAGTGTGAAATTCACAAAACACCCTGAGATATGGGGGTATATAACAACTCACCCTTCGTATTTGAAGAATTACATAAGCCATTTGGATACCTTTGACATAGCCCTTCCCTTTGTGCCGTCGACTTCTAATGGAAGTTGGCATCAGAAAAATTCCCAATTTTCTTGGTTGCGTATTAGCATAAACACTGTTTCATATTGGAGTTAGTAATTTTAGTACTCCTTCATGAAACTTAATATTATGATTACCCACCTTAAATTTTGTAATTTATTACAATATCATTTTGTCCGTAAAAAGGAGCCATAAATGCAAAAATTGTATGCAGCACAGCTACAAAGTTGTCCATGTACATTGTTCTCATACTACTTCGAGATACTAATTCCTCATAGGAGCATCAAACAAAAAACAAATGTTGTGTATTGTCAATAAAAAAAATTGATGTCAAAATGTCAAAGCAAAACATAATGCAATTGCCCCTGACTAGTAAATTATACAAACTACCCCTTAGATATGATTTATTTACACAAACCACCGATCATGTTTGGAGAAATAAATTTTTTGCCCATATCCATCATAGAATCAAGTTGGAGGAAGGGCCTTTCTTCTTGCATGGTATAGGCTGGGTAAATCTAATTCTCTCTAGAATTTATGCTCTTGCTCCCCACCCTCATGTAATATATGCTTCAACCCAACCACCGCATGAAAATTTCATCATTAAAAGATCTCCATTATTTACAGCCAGTATCCTTAAAGTGCATCTATCGAGCTGAAAACATGCAGACCAGTTAGTTTATGCATTTCTTTATTGCATAGTATCTTGGTACACAAATGATTCTTCAGGGCTAGGGAAGGTTGCTTTGAGTTTTTTCCTGCAGACTGATTAATTTATATAAATTATTGTTTTTGGTTGAACTTATTGTTTATCATGATTTGGTGCCTAAATGTTTCTCGAGGCTTCTGGAGACTCCATCAAATTTCATCAGTAATGATATGGTGTTTATTATCCTCTGGCAGGTCATACATTCATTCTTATACTTCTTTCAAGAAGTTCGGCATCCCTCTTGTTGCAAGGATGTCTGATTTTTCTAAAGGATCTGAGATACATAAAGAATTCCTTAGGCTAATTAATCCCTTATTGCTTCCTAGCGAAGAGGTCTTGAATGATGATGGCAGTGGTGGTGATGGTGACGACGACGATGTTTCAAAGCTTGCTCATGATGATGAACAGATGGTAGATGCTGTTTCTGATGGGGCTGAAAACTCGGATAATCATTTGGAAGGCAACTTAGACATTCAAAATGAATTTGAGTTTCATTTGGAAACTGGGAATTTTTACTCAAGTTGCTTGGAGATCCAGATGGATGAGCCAGTGCCCATATCAAACAATGGAAAGCATATTAAAGTGCTTGTTACTTGGCCAGAAAAAATGATCCAAGATTATGATACTTCTATCCTAAGCCTATTGCCACAAGTTTGTAAACCTGCACTCACGCCAAAGTGGGCCCCAGATTCTGTTTCACTGTACAAGTGTGTTGATGCTTTTTTGAAAGAGGAGCCACTTGGGCCAGAGGATATGTGGTATTCATCTATACATTGTGTGGCAGTAGATATATCGTTCCATGTTTTTGATGTTTTCACGTTGCATCATATAGTTATAATGTAAAACAGGTGCATGCACATCTGATGCTGCATTGATTATGTAATAAATTCCACTATTTCCGTATTATTGATGCTATATGTTAATTATTCTTTGTGTTATGACCTCTTGGGTGTCCGACAATATAAGTATTCTGAACTGATGGTATTGATTTTGTCATAGGTACTGTCCTAACTGCAAGGAGCACAGACAAGCGAGTAAAAAATTGGATCTTTGGAGATTACCAGACGTATTGGTCATTCATTTAAAAAGGTTTTCATTCAACAAATATTTCAAGAACAAGCTGGAAACTTTTGTGGACTTCCCTATTGATTGCTTGGATCTCTCAAATTATGTGACTCACAAGAATAATAAGATTTCCCATCGATATTCGTTATTCGCTGTGAGTAACCACTATGGTGGCATGGGTGGTGGTCATTATACTGCATTTGCTAAGGTAAGTAAAGTTATAGTTAAAGCTATATATGTTTGAGACTTGGTAGCTTTTCGTTAAACTCATTTGACGTGGGATCCAATGTGCTTTGGGTAAGTTTCCTCTGTTGTTGAGTCAAGACAGGTTTATGGCATAGTAAGTTTCCTCTGTTTGAGTTATTGGAGAATGGGTAAGTTGTATAAGGAATAAAGTAAGAAGTCCATTAGATGTCTTGCTGATTGGTGGCTACATATACAGTGTTAGTATACCTTTTTGCTACCTGCCGACTTAGAGGAAATAGTTGCACATTGTCTGAACTTGTTCGGAGCTACTTTAGGATACTGACGAACATGCTAGTAGGTTATTGGTTGGATTGCATCATATAATCTGTGAACTACCTTTATCAACACAAATGGAATCACCTGTTTGTTGAGTTGATGGGCTCATTTATACTTGATATATCAAATCTTTGCCAAAGAGGTAGTTGGACTCCAATGGTTGCAGGTGTGTTGTTCTAGGAATATTTCAAAGGCAGTGTCTTTGTGGTTCAGCAGTAAACTCTTAGAAAAGTGTTATAGAGTTCGAACTGAATGGAAAAGCCACATTTGTCATACTAGGAGCTTATATCACCCGGATACTAGCTTTACTTTATTATAAGATTCCTAACTTCTTTTTTTATGCTTTGTCCTGCTAATACACGTCTCTTGTCTTTTGAGGCTTGATAATGGCCATTTTAAATTCAAAAACCTGATAGCCATTACATTTATTGCATTGTTTATTCTTTGTTACAAGAAATACACATAAGAAGAGGAAGTTTAAACCAGCTGATCATAAATCTTTGATGTTTCACCTGCTAGATCTGATACACAGCCTCTACCTAAAAATTGTCTTGAAACGAATTATTTATCTTACGTGATTGCCACACTATGCTTTAGCTGTACATTACATGTAATTTCCGTTAACTGTACTTTTTTAGATGTGCATCCTTAAAAACAAACTCGACGCCTCTCTATATTCATACTCTTTTGTTTGTTTCAAGTTGACTGAAAGGACGAGGAAGTTGTTTACCGCTGATCGTGTATTACATCCCGAAACATTCAGACCTTGTACCTGGACACTTCATATGTTTGATTCCTTAAATTCTTACTCATTGACCTCTTAATACAAGTTGCATTAGTTTAATCTGACCTTTTTTCATGTCATTTGTCAACATGGTTAACTTCATTATGCTAAGATTGTTTAAATAACTTGTTTGATTGATGTTATTAGGTGATATTGTTTTTTTTCTAATTCGTGGTCTAAAAAATTTATTCTTGCTGCTGCAGCATGGGCCTAACAAATGGTATGAGTTTGACGACGGCGATGTTTCCCCCGTTAATGCGGAGCAGATAAAGACGCCAGCTGCCTATGTACTCTTCTACAAAAGAATTTAGGTTTCTGACACTCCTGCATTATATATGCATCATAGTTGCAGGCGGTGACATAGGCTAGTATTTTCCGTTGTTTTTCTTTTTGGTTTGGATCAATCTCACAGCAAATCAGAACATTCTTTTACTTGTACATGTGCGACGTCAATCTCGTATTACAAAAATCTAACCTCATCAGATTTTCGTTTTGTGTCCAGCTAACATTTACCAGATATAGAGGAGTCAGATGATTGTAAAACATAATTATTGACGAATAGAATGGAAGAATCATTTTTTCTGATAGCTACAGTTGCTTTTCTTTATGGTTGTGTCTTGTATAGGACTGCTCCGTTGGGATTTTCTTTTGGAGCTATTGTGTGAACTTGATTTCGGATCCTCTTCTATGAGCTTTATGTCTTAAAACTCCCAACTATGAAATGTTATTACTTACACTTAGTCTGCTGTTGTAGCCCGTGTAAAAGCTCTTGCAAGTAATTATACTTGTAATAACTGCGACTTAGTTTGTAGCATTTGCACGAGTCTTGAATAATTCAAAGCTTCCTATTAAGCACATAAAAAGGCTTATTATATTAAGAAGTTGAGGGTATTGTAAAATAAGCTTTAATGTTTCTAATTTATTAAAGGGTCAATTGCACTAGATCTCCCAAATTATGGGGCCTTTAGCAAAGTGCTCTCAAACCTGTGAGAAATTGCTAATTGCCTCTGAACCTAATGAAAAATATGCAATTACCTCCTGAATATTTGATTAACTGTTTATTTTAGCGTGTTTGTATATTTCTCTGTTAGACTAGGATCAGAGCAATTCGCACAATTCCATACAAGGGGCAGGTTCCACATTTCAATAAGTTGAGGGGACATAACAACGGAGCACATACTTTGGAGGGATTAATGCAATTGACCCTTTATTAATGACATTACAACTATTAAACAACTACAAGACACTTTTGAAGATTTCTTCGCAAATGAATGGCAAACAGTGAAAATAGAGTCCACCTGCACCCTTCGTAGTACTGGCTGCTGCATTTGTGTCCTTTAGTGTTTAAGGTTCAAGAGAAATCCACTGGTTTTGCTGACGATCTTGGGAGTATCTCGCTAGACGATGTATCTAATCTAAGAGGTATACGTGAGATACAATAGGCAATCTCCATATATATGGGAAGGGTTACCCATAAGGATCATATCAAACGCAACTTATAATACTGTCTTAGTCGATTATTGAACTCAACAACAGAATTGTATATCAGTGCATTACAAAAGAAACGAGCAAAAATAGCAGCAGTATAGAAGCAAAACATGAAAATGTTAACTGGCACAAGTCTTTGACTCGAATGCAAAGCTATATTCCGTTTCGCCATGACAACTAATGGAAGGAAATCTCTCACGCAGACATGACGCCTGACTGCTGATTTCTAGTTCTGCTTTTGCGATCCCATACAGGAGTGGTCTCAATAAGCTGATGGGGTACAAGCCGTTTTTCTCGTTTAGTAAGTTTTTTGAAATTGTGGACCTTCAGCTTAGCTATCTCCGCCTCCTCCGCCGGTGTTATCTCCCTGAGTACCACAGTCAGTCTACACTCTGGTCTCACTCTTATCCCACATTTACCTTTTCCGTGGTATGATATCCTTTTCTTGAACAGGCCCTTTCCAACAAATGCTTCAGCTAGAGAGAATAAACAAAGGAAAATTAGTGTAACAGATGACATAGAGGTATAATCTACAATATTCTTAGGTTTAAGAAGATTACCAACAAGAAGACGGTCCGGATCCAGCCCATGGTTGTGTGTCGCATTGGCCCGAGCTGAATGGATAACCTGTGCATATATTTTTGTCATACAGCGTCTAGCTTGAAAACCATCCATCCTCCCCCAAGAATATGATTTAAGTTTTGGACTAAGCAGATGCCTTAATTTATCAATTTTTATTCTAGTTTCTACCCTGGCAAACAACACAAGTGATCGAGCAAAGGACAATAGGTGACTAGGGAGGCTATACAGGGTAAAAAACAAAGCCAGTGAAGGCTCAACGGAAATAAATAAATGAAAATGGTTGCAAATTTTAGAACCCTAACAAACTTCCCCCTAGCAACAGTTTTGTGATAGATGGCTAACAAAATAAAAGGTCCTACAACTAATATCCTGTTGAAGGTCTAACATGAAATGATCACCTGGTAGACAGTTTTAGCAGCCCGTTTCACGGTCACTTGCAATTGCAACAATGCATCTTCAACACGCATTCCACGAACCAATGCAGCAAGCAGGTTTACCTTCTTAGGACTCTGAAAGAAACAAATGCATCAAATATGCGAAAACAAACTGAAGAGAAAAGCTCTTTGGACCACATTGTAACTTCTTATATCTTTCAGGTATGAGACATTCCATTAATGAAGGGTGGGGTGCCCTCTTAATAATGAAATAAAACGACAAACAACTACCAAAAGTATGCCATGCAAACTCTTGGAACAAGGCATAAAGGCACGATATTCCCACGATTCAACTGAATAAACCCACCTATATATATATCTATGTGTGTGTGTAAGTAGGAAAAACTATTAACTTTTTTATCCCAAAGTGTAAGTAACAAAGATAAATTTTCAACAAAAAAAAAAGTGACAAAAATAAATAAGTTCGGGAGAGACCAAAATATGTAAGTTGGAAACCTAAGTTCTAATTAAATTCCAGCAAACAATTAAGCAAGCAATATGGATTCACAGCTTTAGCTGGAGATGTCACAAGCTTTACCTGCTTTATTCCCTTTAAGATTGCCTGAACTTTCGATGGCTTAGAGATAGCCTTTTGAGTTTCTGTAGTTCCAGTACTTGCAGGTAAAGCTGGTATTAATGGGGAAGAAATTGGAGTTGCATCAGATGAGCCTGAAAGTAATCTCCTGGTACTGGTGAATTGCTGTCAGAACAAGATATAATGTAAGAATTTTAGGAATTAGTTGATGCCTTGATAACTAGAAGCATTATAAATTAGTGAATACGTGAGTTATTGTAGAAAAACACAGAGTTCTGTATCTCCACAATGGAAAACTAATGTGTCACAAGTCTATGTTATCCAGTAAAAATGTGAAAGAGATAATCAGGTAATATATCTTTTTTCGAAAAGCACAATTCTTTCTTATTACAACACTGCAGAAGCCTCACAACCATATCTCTGTTCCTAATGCGAAAAAGAAAACTAATCCTCACCCACCTCATAGTTGTTAATCATTAAAATACAAATATAATCATCTGATTCAGCAACTCTCCGATACTTATCAAGAAGATTTTTACCGGGTGTGGAGACAAATTTGATAATAGCAGTTTTTGGGTGAAAAAGGAAAAACTGAACAGACATATTACCAATGTAGTTATATACTGATGCAGTGGCCTTAAAATACTAGGAGATAGCGAATTCCGCAGGGTTGACAAACAAGGCGCTTCACCTGCAGATAGTTCAATAGTTATCTCCAATTTTTTTTAAAAAAAAAGATGGAACCTTTGAGATACGTGAAACATTCCAAATACAATGTTGAAGCAGTTCAGATAACAATTTCTAGAGAAGCAACCTTACATCAGAGTTACAACAGCAGAAAAACAACATGCTCACTGACTATTGTCATGTACACATAGCTGTACACATTTACTTAAAGAGTACCTTTCAGCAAAGAAGCTTTTGAGTGATTCAAAGTAGTAAATGAAGCACTAAGACTGTACTCATGTCTCTTGACAGCCTGACGCACTAAAGACTGCAAATGCCGCTGCCATCCCGCCATAATTCAAGATTTACAGAGTCCCTTTTATGCAATCTCAAATCATCTACAAGCAGAAGCAGCAATCATCTCAGCATTTTAATTTTTTTTCATATTGGCATTTTATCAAACATGTAGCATGCACAAAACAATTTAGCTTGCAGAATAAAAATTCTATATATTAAACAATCAGAAAGTGAAATTGAAATAGTGGGTAAAACTGGGTTAGTACCAAAATTCGAAGAAGAATGCGCGGCGAGGCGTTGTGGAGATTTGATTTACGCAGAAGTGCGAAGTGAAAAAAGACGAAGACGAAGAGTGGAGGAAGTCAGCTTAGCTGGGCTTTTTGTGGGAACTAGTTAGCAGACCCTTTTGCTGTTACTGGGCCTGGCCCATGTTTGGCGAACCAAATATGGCCCAATATGGGGTGATTTTCATTTACCTCCCCCCAAGTTCTTAGTAAATTACAACCATATCCACAAACCGACATTTTTATTGTTTTTGGTTTGGAAGTTCAATTCAATGTACCCGTATACCAACAGACTTAAAGGTGAAGTTGGGTTTTTGATGAGCTTTGTTTTTGTAGATTTAATACGTTGGATTATATTTTACTAAATTGTGCCAAATATTAATTATTCATGAAAAGCAATGGAGTATAAAGAATAACAAAGATTTTAGGTGTAACAGTTAAGAAAATGATTTAAATTAGAAAAGTATTTACTCGTCTTGGGCCATTAGGTTTTTGATATATGATATATTTTTCGTAATTACTAACTCCTTGTCTACTACTTAACTAGTAAATATGAGGGAGAAATGCCCGTAAAGTTCACCTAGTTAGTTAGAAATGTAAAGTTCTTTCCCTTATGTTTCAGCTTGAACCTCAAAAGAACCAATTTAATTTTGTCTTTAAAATGCGTCCATGTGACACCATATTTGTCTAGCTATGGTTGTTTACATGCTAGTGAATTCAAACATGGGGTGTACCTAACATGCATCAGGAAGGTAATAGTAGTTGAAGATTTTCATAATATAGAAATAAATAGTTCAACTATGTGTTCACGGTTATTTATATTTTTCTTACATAAATTTTATTTCTCTACTAAATGCCACTTCAAGTACTACCGTTTCCAACTACAAAGTAACCATCATCCCATTCTTTTGGGAGTATTCAATGATCAGATATTTTTCTTATATGTAGTAAGGTGCATGTATAAAGTTAAATAAAATTCATGCAATACTTGTGTGTACATGCATCTTGCTTTTTTAGTAACGAGGATAATATGAGACGGGTGGATCGCCAACCACCCCATGTCCCAAAATTAAATTATGCAGTCATTTCATTTTCCTTAAGTGACCTGTCAATTTGAATACGGTTGCCTCTACTTTCTTCGTAAATGATCCAACTCTTGTCCGAACCTCTGCTTTGTTCGTCTATTTTGGTTGGTTGTTACAATCTTGTATCACTCAACCCTCATAATTAATGCACACCACGCATTACATGAAATGAGAAAGATTGGTTATAATAGTCTATACATGTAAAATGAAGACTCAAAAGGTACTTGTACCCAGTGTTTTTAAAACCGGTCCGGCTCGGCCGGTTGAACCGACCGGACCGGGACCCAGTCCCTTGTTGGATCACTGATTTTGACCGGTTTAACCGGTCAAAATCAGTGAACCGGTGCCTTGCCGGTTCAAAGCTCCGGTTCGATTTTAAAAACACCGTTTGTACCACATGTTGAATTTCTATAGATTTAAGTCAAATTAATAGAAAAGGAAGACGACGGAATAAAACATGATTGGAGGTCATGAAATTACGATGATTATAAACTTAATTGAAGGTGTTTTACTCAATTAAAACGAATGAAATAGGTAAATTAACGTGTTCGACTTATTTGACACTAGCTTACCCAATTAGTTGGGATTACATGCTTGTTTAATATTGTTAATGTATAAAATAGGAGACATAGTTATTAAACGTTCAAAATGGATTAATGATATATTATTCCCATCTTGGAACAACATTGAAAGGCTGCAAAGAAATAAGGAAATTAAATAAATAGAATCTAACTCAAAATTTCAGAATAATATATATTAGTAGCCGTTGAATTTGATTTTTTAGGGACTATATATAATAGCAAATTTGCGATAATAATGGTAATGGTGCGCATTATTAGGTTTATCCGCCTAAGCGTCCCCACCATCTATTGCTGCCGTGTGATAAACTGGTTAATGAGAGAATTACGAAAACTTCTTATCTGAAAATTGGTATTGACGTTTGACACCATAAACTAAGTCTTGGTTGCGCAAATGAAAATTAAGTAAATAGGAAAAGGGAAATAACTTTGCAAGTATTTATATGTTTTTCTCTCAAAAATTATTGAATGATATTAGTTTATTCGAAGCTTAGGATTATGTAGGATTCTTATAGTAGACATTAGACACGAGCACCATTTTAATTCTTTTACGTTGTGAACGCGCAACCACTAGTGATGCACTGAGTAAACTTGTTGATTAAACGCAGTAGTTCGCAAATAACACCAATTACCACAGTAAGCAACCCCAACGCAACAAACAAAAACCTAGAAGGTACCAAATCTAATTTGACCTATTATTACACTGAACTTGGGACAAAGGGCAACTCTTTACTTAACTAGGTAAACTCGTACGAACCAATTAATATTATTTGTGAGGGTTTTGTAGTAAAATATTTCAAGACTGACAAGCCTGAAATAATTGAAGTGTTGACTGTTTGAACCTTTTACATCCTATAAAAAAAAAAACCTTTTACATGCAAATTCCACTATTATATTTGTTTTATGTAATATAATTTTAAGCATCAAATAACCATCCATTTTTTACGTATCAAAACTCAAAATACCAAACAAATTGGCACATACAATTTCATTTTGGTTTATGGTACACATCATACGTCAATACGAGACTTCTTGCTTGATTTGGACAACGTCATCAAAGCTTAAAACTTTTCTAAAAGGACCATGTAACATCTCGAAAAATATTAATTACTTTAACGAACTCAAAAACCATATTTTCATCAAAATAATCAAAATAGTTTAAGTTGAATAATCAAAATAGTTTTACTCTTCTAAAATGGGAACGCACTAAAATTTCCAAATTTTCATCAAAACAAATGACTACAATTCCCAAGATCAGATTAAATTAATTAATTAACCTTTTTAATCGTGGTAGGTAGATTAGATCAATTGCATCTTTTTTTCTTTAACTTTTTTGGTAAAAAGTTTGTATGATAATCAGAACCATAATCATTAAATAGCAGTCAACTCATTGAAAGTTCTCCACTTTAGACCATTCATCATCAGTTCACCGCGTTATAATTTATAAATATAATTAAAATATTAAATTCTTCTCAATAATTTAATTTAATTTAATAAAAGACACTCGGGCACAAACCAACATTATACATGGATATTACATCAATATTTTAATGTGTGTGTTTTTTTATTGTTCTTATTTTATTAAATATATTGTTAAAAATAACTCCGTTTTATTCTGCCTTGTGTCTGCAAATTCGTTATGTTCAAGAAAAAGTCTCTCGTGTGAAGCATAAGCCCGTCACCTGAAGTTGTCTCCTCTGCAGTTCTTTCTTTTTTTTGAGATCTGCAAAAACTCATTTTTTGGCTCAAATATCAGCTGGGTTTTTTCTGTAAGTGAGTTTTTTCAGCTTATTTATGATCATTTTTTATGATGATGCATGATTGGTTATGGTTAATATCTATTTCTTGATGTGGGGTTGTGAATAAATTGTGTTAGGTACCTTTTTTTTGAAGAATCATTAATAGGGATATTCTGTTTTTGAGATGTTTGTGTTAAAGTGAGGATAAAGGTGTGATCTTTGGGAGAATTTTTGTCTCTTGGTGATTATTTTTAGTAGCTTTAATTAAGTTTAATTAATATGTGAAGGTGGTATCTGAAAGTAATTAACATTTAACAACCAGTCAAGGGTGGTGTTGGATTTTTGGTCATTAGTACTTTTTGTGCTTATGGTGAAAGTTCTATGAGGGCATTGGATTATGGATATATATCTTTAGCAGTGTTGTTTTCTGGTTAAGTTTTAATTTTTCGAGCTTCGCGGTTGCAGTCGTTTTTAGTTTGGAAAATGGAATTATGTTTCATCTTTCGTGATGAGCGGGTGTAAACTTCTGTTTTGATGATGCAAGCAAATATTTGGATGTTTATTTTGTTCTGTGTCTTGGTGTTTATGAATGATTGGAAAAGCTATTCATTTGTTTTATCCTCTTTGGGATCAGGGGACAATTTTGTTTCAACTTTGGATATGCAAATATGGTGAAGGAAGGTAGTATATCCGAATACAGAGGCAAGTTGGACAAGACATTGAGATCTCCCGATTTGACGGATGATGAAGTTCTTCACACCCTTGTGAGAAATCAAATTCTGCAATCGTCAAATTCTAAGTTAGAAGGTTGGTTGCTTTTGATACAATACTGAATATTGTAGTATGTGGCATTAGTTTTTGAAGAAGTTCTATATACTAGGACTTGTAATATGATTTTATTGAATCAGTCATATTTGCTTTGCAGACTGGAGTGAAAATGTTATAGAAAGAAGATGTAAGGAAGTGTCCAATTTCATGAGTATGCTGAGGAGTGCCTCAGCAGATAGCGTTGAGAGGTCAATCTCAAGTGAGGACTCACGTGGATGTTGGAAAGTATGCTGTTCATTTCCATCATTTATAAATTTCTATGTTGCATAATCTTTACTTTAGTTTGTAGTTAAATGTGAGTTTTTTTGAGTTTCACTTTTATCTTTATTTACCGGTATTATGTATCACATGCAAACTTCTTGTGTACTGGTCAAAAGAAAGCTTTCTAATATGTAGCAATGTGTATGTCATTCTGTTCAATACGGAGTTTTGGAGGTAAAAATGCTGACTTTTTCTTATTTTATAGGTAAAACAGGACACTGAAGAACTGCGTGTTATGTATCGAGAAGGACCAGAGGGCACTCCATTTCATACACTACTTGCTGAAGGCTATGTTGATGGACCTGCTGATGTTTGTAAGCTGATCCTAATTCCTTCTATTATATTAATCGCGAGTGCACTACTCATTGCTACTAAATGAGACCATCAGACTTACATGTAAAAGTTTCTGAACAATTTTTTATACATTTAACAGGCCTATGTATTTCATGTGAGTCGGACCTCTACCCCAGATGGTAAGAGTTACTTACAAACTGCAGTATGGCCTTGTTTTTTGCAATATTTATAGGTCTTACAACTGCTGGTGTTCTTCCATATTTAACACTAACCGAGTTATGCACATAATTTGTGATTTTTGGGGTTAAAAATATCTGCTATATAGTTCATAAATTGATAATGTATGGTAGCAAAGATTGAAAGCCAGTCCCTGTTGCTAGAGTTTGCTGTGCGAAGTTGAATTGGACTTGTTTATGACAATCAAATGGTAATTAAAATGCTTTTTATATGAGTATTTTTCGAGCTCGATTCTCAAGCTGGTTGCTTTTAGGCCTAATAAGACAATAGCAGTTGTTTTGGCCATGTCAAAAGAATTATGAAAGTCAGGCACTTAAGGTGCTGCTCAATTTTTTTTTTGGTTCTTTTGATATCAGTACTTGGTCAATGAATGTTATTTTGCTATGTAAGTTAGTTTATTGGCACTCCTTAGTTCTCGTAAGAAGAACAAATTAGTGTCTTGTCCCTCAACAATATATGCAAACCATGAAAATTAGTCCCCACTTTAAGAAGCTTAACACATGTTCCACAATCATCCTTTTCCATTTTCCCTCTGTTAACTCTACTGGAAAGGGAAGATGTTGGAACCGTACTTTACCTATAAGGACCAAATCGTCTTGATTATTATTTTAAGGATCGTCGAAATTTGCCTCGTTATAGAGGTGGTATTTAATAATTATAATGTGAATCACCACTACATAGGTTTCAAAGTGCTAGTTTTGGCTATCACTATTGAGCTTCATGAGAACAAGCATACTGTTGCAGTTAGAACTCTGTTAACCCTGTCGGGTTACGAGACAAAATTAAAACAGGGAATTTCAAGTAGTCTCACGTTTCTGTCCCTTTTTTGCCCGTCAGGTGGCCTCAGACTGCAATTCCAACTTTTAGAATCTTGTCATCCAAGTGTTTACAGAGAATCAGAACAGGTGAACAGATATCATTAGTTAGGTAAGTCCTATTACACATGAAAGTATTTCTGGACCCAACTGCTGCACATCTTGATTTTTAAGCTGCTTATAAGTATCTAATTATTTGGAAGAAAGGATGAAGGTTTCGTGGCCACTGTCAAGTAGAGAAGCGCTAATTCATTATTTTACGTTTGAGTATTTTCAAGATGGACTCGTCGTCGTGCTTCTTAACTCGGTAACTATTTGTGCTTCTTTTGCTTCCATAGACATGCAGCTCTTTATTTCCTTTTCTTTAAGACATATTTATACGTTTTCAGATCTCTGACACAGAGACTATCAGTAAAAGTACTCATGGATTCACCAGAGATGGAATACCAGATGCACTAGATGTTGTAAGAATGGATGTAGTCGGAGGATTTGCTTTACAGAAAGTAACTGCAAATAGGAGCTACTTCAGGTAAGTTTATCCGATGAACTGTCCACAAATCTTTACCATTGGCTACCATAATTCCTGTAATCCTCTTTGAACAAATGATTCTTCATCATGATTCTTTATTCATCCTTTTGCTCGTTTTTTTACGGTAGAATATTTCGGACAAAAGATGCACATGGGTGTCTAACTTCAAATGCAGGCAATCAATAACATGTATAATCTTTAGTTTTAAAGCGGCAGACTGTCAGATTTGCAGTCTGATAGTGTATGAAGCAACTATAGGAGAGACAAAAGTGTAGATTTTGAGTTTGTCTGTTCTTTTTTCATTATATGGATCCAGTTCCTGATGATACACACAACATAAGGCAAACTTATAGATACTTGGTTCAGAAACTTATAGACACTTTTAAGACTTTGCTATAGAATTTAGATCTTCTAAGCATTAATATTATTACTTCATTTTTAGCCTTTCTTCCATTGATCAATTGTACTCACTCTCAAGCTTTTTTATTTCTGCAGGACAATAGCAAACATGGATATCAAATTGGACATTATTCCTCCGGCATTCATCAATTTTATGTCAAGGCAGCTCGTAGGTAGCGGTTTCAAGCTATATAAAAAGGTATATTCAGTTTTTGAACTAATTTTTCTTTTTAGTTTTGTATGATGATATTTGTTTTTTTAATATTCTGTTTTGTGGTCTTCCATTCTTGTTTACATTTAGATTCAGTCAGTTACCTTCCAATACCTTCTGAGATGCATTGTAGATTTCTGAGACACCACATTTAATCCCCATTCAATTTCAAATAGAGAATAAATTTCACCAATATAGGAATAATCAATAATGCAAGAATAACAATATCTCTAGTCGAAGTTGAATAGTAATTCAGAAATTTATAGTTCACTATTTGAGCTTAATTCAGAAATTTATAGTTCACTATTTGAGCTCTTATGTTTCCAATTCTTGCAACAATTCCAGGAAGTTGCTTCTGTTTCTCAAGGTGATGTTAAATTTAGCGAGGCCTTAAAAGATCCAGCGTACGCTCGGATACGTGAGAGTCTGTATTCAGAAAATATATACACTGGATCTCCAGAGCTAGATAAAACGATAAAAACCACAACCATCATGCTTGAAGAAAATGGAATTGAGGAACTCAAAGATAAAGATGCTGAGAATATAAATCATCATGATTATCCTGTTGTGGCTTCAGAAGCCAATGATGTATTTGTTAGAGAAGGAGAATCTGTCAATGAGATCGAGGAACTTGAAGAATCGGATACTAACAGAAATCACTCGTCAGCTGAAAATACACAGAAATTATGGAATAATGTAACCAATGAAATTACAGAAAAGATTTGGGCTCAAAAGAAGGAAGTAGCTCGTAGCAGTGAGGTGGAAGTGGAGCTCGACCCAGGAACATCTCATGATATTACGAGAAACGCTGGAACTGAAGTAAAGAAGAAGATTGTTATTAGTCCAGAGGTTGAAGAAGCTCTGAGTACATTGGAAAAGGCTATTTCGATATTTCGGGGGTATTATACTACCCAAGGGAAAGAGCAGTCTAACGTTGAGAATGAAAATTCAATAAAAATAGAGAAGGAATCTGTGGAAGAATCCGTGCCTTCACAAGCTGAGCAAACAACTAGAGAAAATGGGAATCGTGCTGAATTATTGGTAGTTGGATCAACAGAGACGACTCCTCACGAACCAAGAAACAGTATCGACAGTCATGGTTCCAGGTAAAAAACTCTCATTCCAAGTTATTAGCAAGAAACAGCTTCCGTAAAAGGTAGCAATTTGAAATTTTCTTCTGAGATTCCATCTCCACGAAAAGTAAAATACAGTTTAAATGACATTTAGACCATCAAACCAAGAACTCGTGTCACATTGCATTTATCTTAGGCTCCGTTGGAAGTATATTCAGACATTGAAATTAAAAATGCGAAGTTTCAAATCTGATTGTTTTATGTTTGACTAGAACTTTTTCATGAGATAGAGGTGCAAAACATAGTTTGCGACTTCTGATTTTGTTCGTAAAACTCTTATTGCAGGCGCAGAGCGTCCAATTCTCATCAACGGGAAACGAACCAAAGCAAGATTGCACCAGCCTCACCAGACGAAGATCTCTCGACCTTATCTCACGCTCAGTACACCACAAACCAGAGAACCGATACAACCGTCTTTGAGAAAACAACAGAGAATCATCCGTCGATCATCGATGCAAATAACATCGGTCAAGACAGGGCGACCAAAAGAAAAAACAAAAAGTCCAGATATTGCTGCTTTAATCTCATTTACGGGGAGTAACTACTAAGTGGCTTCAGTTCATTGAAGTTGCAGCAAGCACAGTTTTGGTACTCCAAGAGTTGAACCACTGATAAGTTTGTTATAGTTTGTTGTTTATTAGTGTATTAATGTCTTTATAAGGTTGTATATTTGTACTCAAAATGTGTTGAGAACATCATTATACTTTGGTTAAGGTGCAGTTGTAAAATGTGTTTATTGCTCCTCCATAGTACTTGACAACTATTAAGGTATATCTGTGATGTTACTTATTTACTAGACTCATATACTTTATCCAAGGATTACTAGCGATTCACCTAAAAAAATATTTTAAAATTAATAATTTGTGTCACCGAATTTATGATTTTACAAGATACGACACAATTGAGTTAAGTTGCCTTAAGGATTTTTTATCAATGTAAATTAGGTTGGGTAACACTTACGTATTTTATGTTAACATATATCATATATCCATATAAAACGTGAGAACACGTAAAATTTTAAGTTCAAGTAGGATTAACATCAATTTTATTTAAATTCAAAAACAATTAAAAAAACTCAAATAATATACTATAAACTTAAGTAACAAGTAGCAAACGTTCCCCTCTTCTCTACAAATTTTATTTTGTCACACCTTAAATAGGAGATACTAAAATAGGGAGCAAGAAATAGTAGAAGAAAAATTAAGTTCTAAGTGAGAAAAATATAAATAAAACGAGTTCATACCTTTAATCAAATGAAATGGGATAGGAAATCACATGAACAATGAACAGTTTTTTTCCACTTGCTTTTTACTCTTTTGACGTTTTAGATTTTGACACTTATCCCCCGCCCTTTGTTTGCTTTAAACCACCGAAAAGGCGAAAATAAAATAATAAAAATACAAACACTTACACTTCACGTTGCGTGTTCGATACATATCTCGACTATGTCCAATCTTTTTCTACTATTAACAGACACGTACATTTTTTTTTTTTAAATTTAAATTACTGACATTTTACAAGGCGTGTCCAACGCGTATATGTCTCAATCCTATATATGTCCCATGATTATCAAACAATGGTTCTTCAATTTTTACGAGTGTCTTCAAACTAAATATTTCATTGTCAATTTTTTTAATTGTTTTAAATAATCCTTTTCAGAGCTTCCACAAAACTATTATTCAAAACTAAAGCACACTTTTGTAAGTACAATCAATTGGTAGAATATCTAAAACCATTAATTCTCCCAAAATATTATTTAATTAGCAATTAAGACCATTTAACCACCACGATTTACCACAAAGCTACTTTTCCTCCAAATTGTGGGCGCCACACCACCGTAAAAAATATTCAAATCTCTTTTCAATTATTGATTACAAAAACATTTTTTTCAAATTTTGAAAAACAATCCGTAACGGTCACATTCCACTCTGCAACAAAACTGCTCTATAACCCCCAAATCCTCAACACAACAAAAAAACAGAGCACATAGCTCAAATTTCATCAACAAACCCTAATTTTCTCTCCAAAAATGGCGAGTTTAACACCAGGAATCCTCTTAAAACTCCTGCAGACGATGAATTCATCCACAAAAGTCACCGGCGACCACCGCAGTCCTCTCCTCCAGGTCATCGGAATCGTTCCGGCGCTCTCAACCGGCGACTCGCTGTGGCCTAACCACGGATTCTACGTACAGATCTCCGATTCGGCGAACTCGACCTACGTTTCGCTCTCCGATCGTGATACGGAGCTAATTTTGAACAATCGGCTTCAGCTAGGTCAGTTTGTTCACCTCGATCGCCTCGTGTTTCAGTCTCCGCCTGTTCCTACGGCGGTTAATGTGCGTCCTGTTCCCGGTCGACATCCGTTTATCGGATCTCCTGAAGCGCTAATTGCTCGAATTTCGCCTTCGAGTAACGGAGGAGGACGAGGATTTGTCATTCAGCCTGCTTCGTCTGATTCGTCTCCCGATCCGATAGCAGCTGTGAGGAAGGAGGTTGAGGTTAAGGAGAAATTCGCGGTGGAGAGTAAAAAGGAGAATGTGAACTTGAATTTAGCTGACGAGCGTGAAAAGAGTACGAAATCTGGTGCGGATAAGGTTCCGCAGAGGTTCTCGTCGCCAGCTGCGTTGAAGCAGAGATCTGTATCGGCTGGGAGGAAGGCGGTAGCGGTGGAGAGAGATCCGTCGCCGGCGGGGAAGACGGGGAGGAGGTCGGCGTCGCCTGCGCCGCCTTCAAAGTGCGTGGTGCCTAGCCTTGTGTCTGCCAAGGAGGAGAATAGGCGTACGTCGAAGGAGGCGGCGATAATTGTGCCGTCTAGGTACAGGCAGCCGAGTCCGGTGGCAGCAAGGCGGATGTCTTTGTCGCCTGGGCGGAGGTTGTCGGGCGGGCTTAAGGTTTCGCCTGCTGTGGCTGAGAAGAAGAAGATGGCGAATATGGCGGCTGGGATTTCTAAGGTTTCCGATGCGTTGGTGGGGTCGACGAAGAAGGCAAGTAGGAAGAGTTGGGATGATGGTGGGGGTTCTTCGGAGAATAAGGAAAAAGCGGGGACTAGGAACAGACCTGATCTGCAAGCTATTTTGAGGACTCAGGTGAATTTTGATTCACAAGTTCCTTTATTCAATTAGTACTAGTAACTAGTATTGCTTAAACTTTTTAGTATGTTTGTTCTTTTTCAGGCTGCTATATCGAGGCGTTTGAGCGATGTACATGATAATCCGCCTAGTGATGACTGTCGCTCGGAGCCTGAGAAGCCTAATGATGCGGCTCCAGTGATAACCATTCATGACAAGAAATGGACTGACGGCAGTGTCTCACTTGATGCACTATCTTCAGGCATTGCCAAACTTGGGAAGGATGCTATACAAAGGAGAAAAGTTGCATCAGCTGCTGCTGCTCAAGCTTTGGAGGAGGCCATTGCCACAGAATCTATTGTGAGAAGTTTGAGGTAATACTCAACTGCCTGTCCAACTGTGTCGTTGCTCACATGTTTGATGAACCTAGCCTGTTCTGTTTTCAAGCAAGCTTACAGTTTAAAAGCTTTTGTTGAATGAGGTCTTGAAATTTCCTTTATATGATATTTGCTTCTTTCATGTTATTGAATATTATAAATTTCTCAGCATTGTTCGAGTAGCTCCCATTAAACTTGTCCAGTCCCTTGAGATCCTACCATTGCATTTTTTGGGGGGCTGTTAAGCTTTACTTCTATATATGTGTAATGTGTGCTTTCAAGAAAATATTCCTGCAGTCCTGTTAGAATGTCACTCTTGCAGTCTTTCTTGTTCTTTCACTTATTGGTAGCGAATGTCAAAAAGGTAAGCAACTTAACTGAATCTCAACTAGTTAGTAGGTAAACTGAACAAAAAAAAAACTGTTAAAAGGTGTTGAAGTCTAATTTGAAACCCCACTTATTTGCTAGGACACTAGATAGAATTTGTAAACAACTTCTGTTAGAAGCTTGGTAAATCAGAAGTAGACTGAACACAAGAAGATTTTGGTAGCTCTTTTTTGTTATCGCAATAAATATTTAAGAAGCTGATATTTTTGCTGAATTGTGATGATCACATCAATATCCTATTTGCTAAGGCTTGTTTATGTAACTTATGTTGTCAATAGTCCAGGTGAAAATATTGATGTAAACCCTTAAATCCAGAGTAATAGTCAGAGTGGGATACACTCTTAGACTCGGTTATAGGAAATTTTGCGAGCTTTCTAAAAATCATTGATAGTAGATTTGACAGTTGAGATACAACTCCATTGATATTTGAGAAGTATTCATATTTTTCACCTCTTTCATTTTGCAGTATGTTTTCTGATCTCCTTGCTGTATCAAAGCCCGAAAATCCTCTACCCACAATTGATCGGTTCATGTCAATCTATGAAGATGTTTTAAAGTCGACAGCAGCTGCTGAATCCGTTGCTGGTAATCATATTTCATCAACACCAACCACTGAAAGTACCTCAACTGAACAATCAAAACCGAGTAATCTTTGGGTAGAAGCTGCTCTGGCAACAAATCTCGAAGTTGTTTCCCTCCTGACCAACCAGAACTTCGATGGTGCATCAAAACTTGAACAAACTTCAAAAAGACGACAATCTATCAACCCACCTGTTAGAAACAGCGCGAAGGCCTCTTCCTCAGTAGTTGGGACATGGAGTAGAGGCCAGGGGATGAATGAAACAGTAGAACTTGGGAAGAATTTGCAGGGTGAGATGCAAATGTGGTTTGTGAGGTTTGTGGAGGAATCACTCGATGCTGGCTTCCGAGTCTTTGGGAAAGGCTCTCCTGCTGCTGGCAATGGAGGTCTTAACGGTGGTCCAATAGCGGCAATTTTATCACAGCTGAAACGAGTCAACGACTGGTTGGATCGCATGGTATCCAAAAGAGATGAGCTGCTGATGAAAAAAATTGAGGGTCTAAAGAGAAAGATCTATGGATTTGTCATTCAACATGTTGGTACTACAGCCGAAAATATGATTCCAGCAGTGTCACTATGATGATTTCATGTTATTTCTTGTTGACAAAACCTTCTTGTCCTCGTGCGCGTGCTATTCTATTCTGTTGGAGAATGGAAAGTTGATCAATATTGTAACTTCTTAAAAATTACTTCTTGTAACTTCAAGTTGAAAGCTTGCACTCTTACTCTTGAATTTATAACAATTTGTGAAGTTCCAATATCATGCAGCTGATCAGACAAATTGATTATTTAGTTTTCATTTCAGGGAAACTATCTTGTTTAAAGACAGAATATTAATTATGTGCTCTTGTTTAATTTCAGCTTTGTTAGACAAAAAGATAAATTATTTATGTATTATAAATCAAGCATAACAAAAATATCTTTCTCCAAAATGATTATTTATCTCAAGTCACACATTTGATTTATTAGTGTGATTTAGTTATTGAATCTTAACGATGCAATTTGAATGTTATTTTTATTTCAGTGATGATTTTCACATCTAAAAAGGGACATTTTTGCAAACAACAATTATGAAAAGCAGAGGATCCTCTGCTCCAACTATATAAACCCCCTCATTCTTTACGTCTTTCAAATAATCCAATGCTCTCTCAGAGATCACTACTTCTGAACTACCTCAATGCTGAAACTGTGTTTTGTAATTGGACTCTTGATCAACTTTCATCAAATGGTCAATGGATTTAAGGATAAAAGCGTTAAACCCCATATACTATAAGGGGTGTAGCGATTTGCTCCCTAAACTTTTTTTTTTTGGCAACAAACCCCCTGTACTATCGATAAATAAGCACTTTGCCCCCTCAACTATTGACTGGAAAAAATAATTTGCCCCCTGATCGAATTTCCGGCCAATTTTCGCCGGAATTTGAAATGAACATGATGGTTTGTCACTATTTAACCTCAGAGTCGATAAAATGCCCTTTTTTCACTTCGGTGTTTGTTATATTTTTCTGAATTTCCAAGTCCTAAATTTTGATAATTTAAACTATAGTTTGAAAATTAAGGAAATATAACAAATATCGAAGTGAAAAAAGAGCATTTTATTGAATTTGAGGTTAATAATGAACGCTCATGTTTACATTTCAAATTCCGACGAAAATAAGCCGGAAATTCGATCAGGGGCAAAAAGTCTACTTTATCCATAGTACAGTGGGCTTGTTGCCAAAAAAAATAGTTCAGGGGGCAAATCGCTACACCCCTAAAGTACAGGGGGTTTAATGCTTTTATCCCTATATTTAAATATAATTAACAAGAAAATTACTAATCTGTGTACTTATGTGTATGCATGACAAATATGAAATATCCCGTATATACTAGAGTATAGTTACCATTTCAGGTACCATTTCATATTTAAAAATAGATATATCTTTGGTTGTCACACCTTCAAAAGGAAAACTAAATGTTGTCAAATTTCGATCCATTACAAGGAAACTGAGATTGTTTAACCATAACTAGTCTTGTTATCTCCATATATAAGTAGCAAATCTTTTTCTATTCCTGAACTGCTCTTTAAGGTATGGTATATTGTAGAAACCTCTAGGAGGGAGATATATCACCATTCTTTGGTAGGTAAAGATCAATGCAAATATTGATGAAAAATACATATTTCTTTTTCACTGGATTTGCAATAACACGAGAAGTGATAGGTTGAAGAGATGAAGATATTCACGATGAATACGTCACGCGACACCTATTAACTAAAAGAAGCAAGAAAATCGCTCACAATGCTCTGGTCGAGTGCAATGAAGATTCAGAAGCACAATGTGACGTGTTGGGACCTTCGCTACTAAGGCACACAGATGGAACACGAGGACGATAGAAGAAACATAAATAGAAGTTGTCTTAAAAAATAACCAGAATTTATCTAAATAGTTAAAAAATATGTCAACAATACTAGAAAAAAATTACTTCGTACAACCAGTGCATGAAGACACGGTACCATCAAGGATTAAGGTCGTCTATATTTCATAAATTATAAAGTAGTAACTTTCCAACGTCCTATTTCAATCGTGCATTCACACAAATAACTGAATTGACTGCATCACGTCATCGTGAAACCGATGCACCTAATAATCTCTCGTATCTCAGGGGGTAAACTGCAATTTACCCAATCTTTCATTAACTAGTTTTTAAAACTTGAGGCCGCTTTTTGATATTTAAGTAAAACCCAGGGTCCACAATGACAAACCCGCCAAATTTGAGAGTAGTTCACTAGTTTGTGTGAAGTGCACGAAAAACTTGAAGATGAGGCGGTTCTAAACTTCAATTTAATTACATTACTACCCTCCACTATAAATACACAGAAAAAAAAATCCACTGCAATTTTCATAAAATTATCTCGGAGTTCAATCGGGAATCTACAATGGTTAGGTTTTGGAGCAACGACGGCGATGATTCCGGTTACAATCCCGATTTTCACGATCCGTCTAACCCTATCGGTAACGGTGACGGCAATCGACGCGGCACACGGACGATCGTGAAGTCGCAGTGCCGTACGGAGGAGGTGGAGCCTGGGAGATACATTCGCAAGTGCGAGAAAACGGAGCAGATTTTCAAAGACTGCGTTGGAAGGTAAAAAACATTAGAAGCAAAAACAGTTACGTTTTGTGTTATTGATCTGGAATTGAAATTCTTCTTATGCGTTTTGGATTAGTTATTTGTGTTGGTGAATTTTCGTTTTTAGGTTTAGGTGTTGGTGATTGTTTTGTGTGCGTGTGTGGTGTGGTGTGTATGATGGCAATTGTAGAGTAATTTTGTGGATGTGGTGATTTTTTAGGTTATATGTAGTTTTGGAGTTATGTAGGTGCTGTTGGCTAGGTTAATAATGTAGATTTGGATATGATTGTATAGAATTTGTGGGGAGGAAAATCGAAATGTTAGAGGATAAGTTAACTTTATCGAAGATGTAGATGAGGTGTGATCGAGCTAGGGTTCTACTTATCTAGGAAATAGTATGTAATCGGATGTTATGTGTTATTTGTGATAATAGTGATAATGCATACCATACAGGCTCCTGTGCCACGAAGGCATGACGAGCCCTCACGTGTGTGCGCAGGGCGTTTAGTGGAATTTAATACTGCGGCAGGTCAATGCTTTTGCCACTCTAGTTCCTCGGCCCCTCGGGACTAGTAACTTGGCCATGTTTATGACCCCCTCACAGGTACCGAGCACATTAAATGTGAGGCAGATTTTTAAGGAATTGTCTAGTTCAACACTTGGCAGACCCTTTCCAATATCAGTTATCTAGCCGGATTCACTTCTATCACTCACAGGACACGTTTTGTTTAGAGGTGCTTGAGGTTAGGAATAGGGTGTTTGAGTGTTATCAGATTTCGCGGTTCTAACCTCATCTTAGTAGAATTCAGTTATCAATTAGGAGCCGTAAATTTCTGTAGTAAGACATTTGAATGTATGGATAGATATTTGTTGATCAGTGTTTTGAAGAAATGTAAAGGTATCTTCCGTGCATTCTATATAATATTGGAGAAAATTTTGAGTGAAGGTGTTATCTCCAGTGATTATAACACAAAGGCCGCAAGCAGTTTCAGATACAAAAGTAATCTTGATATGTTTTAAAAGAAGTAGGCTTCGTGAAGCAGGGGCTTCTTGTGAAGCATTTACTGTGCATGAGTATTTGGATACTCTAGCTATTGTCTCATGGTACATGTAGCTTTTTCTAGATCCTCATTTTCGATCTGTTGTTTGGAACTGAATGAAGTTATTCCCTTTGGTGTAGCATCCTTAACGACTCATGGCTTCAAATCTGTGGAACTATTAGGTATTACAGCAGCAGCGGTGTGTGCCTGGCTTAAATTTTAATTAGTGGTAATTCCCATTACTCACTAAATGGATTACCTATTGTATCAAAATTTTGATAGCATACCTGGATCACCAGTCCATATAAGATTAGTTATGTGCTTTCAGTGTGAATGAAGCCTATTACAGGTGACATGTACATGATCAGGAATTGTTTTGCAATATGAAAATTGAGCTTTTCGTCCCGAGGATCTCTACGTGTACAGAATTGTGCAATGGGCATCGATTACATGAAGACTAAAATGGTGAAATGCCTGTACAACATTTTAGACTTTAAGTTTATTGTTTATGTATTAGATAACTTAAAGTGTTAAAATATGTAAAGTCTGTTGCTTAGTAATGAACGCTTTAGGAATTTCTTCCGAAAATATTACCAAAAAGGGAGCGAAAGGGAACATATATCCTGTAGAAGACAAGAGAACGTTGGAATATTTTAATCTTCTCCTAACACCGACCTTTTATTAGATCTGTAAAGTATCTGACTCTGCAAAAAACATTCCATACGTAATTGTGAAGAGTCTAACCCTACATGCATTATACTTGACCATGCTGCATTTGTTATAGGAGTCCCATAGAGCGAGTTTTGGGGTTCCCATGCATATGACACCAGAATGCGGAAGATATTAAGCTTATATTGAAGTTTGTTGCCGTTTGCTGTGCCCTTCGAGAATACCTGATTGGCTAATTCGTAGTAGGTTGAGATTTTTTTTTTCCTTTGAGCATGATGTGGCACATAACATAGTGGTGTGCCTATACTTTCTAGAGTAAGATAATCTGAAAAAAGAAAAATAAAATGTTACCCCTGTAACTAGAGTCATTAGACTATTAGTTTTATTTGCTTCAATGTGCCTAGTGTTTTGTAGAGGTAGCAAAATATGTAACTCATTTCACGTCCAAGTATGTATTACCACTAACACATTATGAATATATATGACTTGCTGATTAGTTTAAGTTGATTTGTTTTTTGTAGGCCCAGTGAGATGGTACAATCCACCAAAGAATACACCGAGGAAGATGTCACAGACCAAATGGTTATGGGATCACTTCCCCTTGATACAAGGGGGCACGATCCCTTCTTCCCCGGGCTGCGTAAAGATATCGAAGCTATTGAACGTGGTGTCTTTTCTGGCATCGGCCAATTTTTAGAAGCAGCTGAGGAGATGAAAAATGAATTCTTCCGTTCGGTTGGGGTTCCAGACTTATATGATCACAGTTCTTCCTCATCAGACACGAATCGTGGAATTCACATTGAAGCTCCTCCTCCTGAAGAAGCTGATCCTAAGAATATCCCAGATGGACAAATCGACCTTACTGGATTGGCACAAGATGTTTGAAGCATGATATGCGGTGATTTCACTAGTTCTTGTTTTATCCAAGTTGAATTAGAATAGAACCACAGGTCTTGAACTCCTCTGTTTATTATATCACTGAAAATAGAATCTAGAGTTGTTTTTGCTTAGTCATTACTGACTGGTCCGTCCATGTTTTATCAGCGGAGTTCATTCTGTGAGAGTAATAGCAGATGCAATAGTTGAGCAAAATCAGGGGAAACAGTTTTGTTCCTTGGCTTTGTTGTGGTTCAAAGGTTGTCCAAAGTTTGTATGTCACCTTCTATAACCAGTTGATAGAATAATATGGCTTTTGGACTTGATTGGCCACATTTATTCGTGTAGTTCTGTATATGGACGACTCCTTAATTAAGTCAGTAGATAGAATAATATGGTTTTTGGACTTGATTGACCACATTTTTCGTGTAATTTTGTATATGGATGACTCCTTAATTAAGTGATCATCTATCTGAATAAAAGGATGTGCGAGTACATAATCTTTATTTCTGTTCGGCTTGAGCTCACGTTACAAATATGCTTATTACGGAGTAAAATTTATCTCCGTCTCTCAAATTTTCTCATTAGGGACGAAAGGAAACAAGATTTTTCCCTGCCTTCCTGCAACCCCGACTGGCCGTCTTCCTTCAACCCTCAACCGGTTCCGGCCTGCAGCCGGCTGCTGTTTTAGGGAATAGTTTTTAAGTTAATATTATAGCATAGTTTCGTACTGACATGCATGCACGTCTTAATTTGGCGCCGGTTGTTCAATATCTTAAATTTTTGTTATTATGTGTGCAGACAAAATATCTTTCAAGAAAAAGACCAACTTCGTGGCTTACCACTTCAGTTTCCAAACGTTGAAATAATCAAATACTTAAGGTTTCTTTATTCGTGATTAGATATGAACACGGATATGTCGACGTGCACGTACAGCAAATGAACTGCCACCAAATGTCCCTAGTTTCTATGCCACTAATTCCTCAAATCAAAAGAACTTTAAGCGACCAAAATGTGGATAATAGAAAGAACATTGCGTCAGTATCTCATGCCGTTAATTTATACCAGGTTCTAATTAATGAAAAACTGTCTAAAATAAAAACAAT
Organism: Misopates orontium; assembly: GCA_946800315.1. Taxonomy (NCBI): domain Eukaryota; kingdom Viridiplantae; phylum Streptophyta; class Magnoliopsida; order Lamiales; family Plantaginaceae; genus Misopates; species Misopates orontium. The sequence continues at coordinate 6,411,260 of OX326950.1, read as the reverse complement.
TAAGGTCTTAATTTTAGTTAATTAATCACGATGTAAGCGTACTTATACCATACTTTTAATTCTTCGAAATAGTGATGAAGTCAAAGCCAAATAAGGAGCAAAAACTTTAGCATTTTGAAGATATCATCATGCATATATAAAAACCCATTGCTTAGATAATAAACTATTAACATTCTTTTTAAATATTTACTTATTGCATCTACTGATATTCAAACCGCGTAAAACTTTGTAAACATACCAAGTTAACAGAAAAACCTGCCACCCTCTCTCTCTCTCTCTCTCTCTCTCTCTCTCTCTCATTTGCCATAACGTTTATTACAAGGAAAGGGAGAGAGATTTAAACCCTAATCCAACACCCCTTTTTTACTCACAAACGTTAACATCGTGTCTTATATGGAAACAGAAACAGAGACTTGTAATAAACCGTGTGAATGTTCATACGCAACATCAACAACAAAACACATTCTTTCCGTTTATTTTCCAATTCCCACTTCATCTTCATCTCCACTAACCATGTTTCATAACTGAGTTCAATCTATTTGTCACATGCAAGACTGGGTTTTTTTTCCAGGTTTTATCTGAATTTTTTTAAATCTCTCAGATTCTCTGTATTGAATCGGTTAAAGTTTTCATTTTCATGCTTCATCATTGACTATAGCACAAAGGGTCTGAATTAGTTTTTGTTTTCATCCTCTTTTTGTCAGTCTTTTTAGTATTCTCTGTTGTGGGGTTTAATGTGCATATAGTGCTTTAAGTTTGAGTTGTGTGGAAACAGAGGAAAAATAGTTATAGATGGGGAATACTTGTGTTAACGGCAAGCTTGCTAAAGATAGCTTTTTCTACACATTATGGTCGTCTTCTCCACCGGATATGATATCTTACAAAAATAAAGAAGAGAAAAGCGGAGGCGTGCTTTCGGTTAAAGCAATCGAAAGTTGTGATCAAATTCAGACTCATCCCCCTGAAAAAGTGAAGATTGAGCAGGGGAAGACTAAGCCATCACACCCGAGTAAAGTCGAGCCGATGATCGTGGAAAAGGAAGATACGATCAAGAATGATGCGGGGTTAGTAGCTATGGTATTCGTCGAAAAGGCTAAGCCTGTAGAGCCTCAGAAACCAAGGACACCTCATAATGTCAGGAGAATGATGAGTGTAGGCCTTAAGGTGGAGTCTGTGCTTAGAACCAAAACAGGACACTTAAAGGAGCACTACAATTTAGGCGATAAACTTGGGCATGGACAATTTGGGACGACTTTTCTTTGCGTGGAGAGGAAGACGGGAAAGCAGTATGCTTGCAAATCTATTGCAAAGAGAAAGTTGTTGACCAGTGATGATGTGGATGATGTGAGGAGGGAGGTTGAGATTATGCATCATTTGTCGGGACATCCTAATGTTATATCGATCAAGGGGGCGTATGAGGATGCAGTGGCAGTTCATGTTGTAATGGAACTGTGTGCGGGGGGCGAGCTCTTTGATAGAATTGTTAAGCATGGACATTATTCGGAGAAGAAGGCGGCTGAGCTTACAAGGACTATATTTGGTGTGATAGAAGCTTGTCATTCTCTGGGGGTTATGCATCGGGATCTCAAGCCCGAGAATTTCCTATTTGTCGGTGAGGAGGAGGATTCTCCGATAATGGCTATTGATTTCGGGTTGTCAGTCTTCTTTAAGCCAGGTACTTTTTTGCAGCCATTGTCCCCATATTATTTATCTCACAAGAGCTTGCATTCTATGAGTTTTTATACGCCTCATTTTGCTGTTTAATTTGCTGCTTAAATGAATAATTTAAGTCACTGCTTTGTCATTTAGACCGCAGGAAAGTATCTGCAGAGCTACTTGTTTAACTAACGATCCCATCTCTGTTGCGATCAATATGCAGATTTAGCAATTCGATTAGATGAGATAACTCTGATATGATTCAATCTGATGAAAAAGTTTGTGTGAAAGTTGACCCTTAATGGCCTATAAAGTTGACATTATTTCTGGATTTCTATCACAGTTCCACAAATTATTTATTAATCTGCTTGTGGACATTTCTAAGATTTGTGCTAATTTATTATAGCATAATGTTCTTGTAGCCAAATGTTTCTAGTTGTTTCTGGTTTTCAATACGCCTTTGGTTGATATACAATACAGGGGAACTCTTCACCGATGTGGTTGGAAGCCCTTATTATGTTGCCCCTGAAGTGCTTTGTAAGCGTTATGGTCCAGAAGTAGATGTCTGGAGTGCAGGCGTTATAATTTACATTCTTCTATGTGGTGTACCCCCATTTTGGGGTGGTAAGTTTTGATAGATTTCGTCATTTTTTGGCATGCCTTTTACTCCATTATGATATATGTACTTCTTTGTACAGAGAGTGAACAAGAAATCTTTGAAGAGGTTTTGCATGGTGATGTTGACTTCTCATCAGATCCCTGGCCTCAAATTTCCGGGAGTGCAAAGGATTTGGTGAGGAAAATGCTTATAAGGGATCCAAAAAGGCGGATAACGGCCCATCAAGTTCTTTGTAAGTTACATTGTTAAATCTATCTTATAGTTCAGAGGAAGATAATTAAAGATCAATAAGTCAATGATTGCTTGAGGCATGGTGTATAAATCTAATGAACTTTCTGATTTAACAAAACTTAGAATCTTGATTCTATATTAACAAATTGTACGTAAGTAAAAGTCTTTTGAGTACCCTCTTGCCTGAAAGCTGAATCTGTGGGTTTCAATCAGATCAAGCTTTTCAAGTTTAACGAGACGTGAATTCTTCTTGACTTCTTTAAGGTATTCAACGAAAAATGTTTGTATTGAAGGAAGTAATGCAATCTTACTTTTGGTTTGTATTTTAATTCGGCAACGTACTATCCTAAGTGCTTCCTTGTTTTTTATCCCAAGAATTAAATTTAGTTATTGATACTTATGCTATTCAATGATGATTTTGCGACAAATATGGAATAATTTATCTCTGTTAATCATTAGACTTCACTTATGAAAACCAGAAACTTCCATTGAGTTCTGATATCCTCTTCTATTTTCCTGCAGGTCACCCTTGGGTGCAGGTTGATGGAGTAGCTCCTGATAAGCCTCTTGATTCTGCAGTATTGAGTCGCTTGACGCAGTTCTCGGCCATGGACAAGCTTAAGAAAATGGCTCTCAGGGTACGTGGTTTTTGTGTTTAACGTTATAAATCAGGGAAAGAATACATATGGAGGATGCAATTGCTCCATATTGGTTAATGATTATTTACTCTTTATTGTTGCAATACTGAGATCAAGTTTATCTGTGTACAGATTATCGCAGAAAGTCTCTCTGAAGAAGAGATTGCTGGATTAAGAGAAATGTTCAAAATGATAGACACGGATAATAGTGGTCATATCACTTTCGAAGAACTTAAAGTTGGCCTGAAAAGATTCGGAGCTAATCTCAACGAGTCAGAGATACATGAGCTGATGAAAGCTGTGAGTATTCCTTACAATCTCATACATACTTTTCACTTGACAAAACTCCTCGAAAGACATTGATGCGATGACATGAGATTCAGAAACATTTGAAAAACCCATAGCTTGTCCATTTTGATTGTTAGACGAAAACTTCTCCGAACATCATTTGTTTTTCTTTTTTAAAGTTCTGTTTTTTCTTTGAAATGCAGGCGGATGTTGACAATAGTGGTACTATTGACTACGGAGAGTTCATAGCAGCAACATTGCACCTGAACAAAATAGAGAAGGAAGATTACCTATTTCGAGCTTTTTCTTACTTTGACAAAGACGGGAGTGGCTATATTACCCAAGACGAGCTTCAAAAGGCTTGTGAAGAGTTTGGCATTGAGGATGTCCACTTGGAAGAACTGATGCGCGAAGCCGATCAAAATGATGTAAGTGCGCGAAATGCTCTTTCACCTTGCTACACTCGATCGATTACTTTTTGTTAAGTCGTCTTATGTTCAGACGGAACGAAACGTGTCTGTTTCTCAACTCTGGGGATACAAAACATAAAAGTATTTTCTAAATTCATTGCAACTGCTATTTCTATGACCTTTCAAAAACGTATCGAAGGACTTGTGGTGTTTGGTCATAAAAATATGCTCTACTTAGCATGAGAAACATGAAAGGTTTATCCTATGGTGTTTGTTAATTGAGAAGTATTTTCATTGTGTGTTTTAGCATATTGCTAATGTTTTTAACCTATTGTGATGTTCTTATTGCAGGATGGTCAAATAGACTACAATGAGTTTGTTGCCATGATGCAGAAAGGAAATACAGATTTTGGTAAGAAGAGATTTCAGAATAATTTTGGCATTGGGTTTAGGGAGGCAATGCCGGTTCATTGATATGATAATCTCTTTGTTTCTATTACCAATTGTAGTATATGTGATTGTTCATTATATGGGATCTGATCTGGTTGATATATAAATTCTCATTGGTCCCTCCTCGCAAAATTTAGTTCATTTTCACATTAGCATTTGTCGATGCAAAATTTGCGTACCAAAATCGAGTATCACACTATGTCCACTTTTAGGTTGGCGTCTTGGCCACTTGTGGATATGATGTTTGGTGGTATCTTAGTGCATGTGGTGATGGATGGTGTTAGACTAAAGCCTGGTATCACTTTCGATACTATCATTAGGTTGACGACATGTGAATATTACATTTGGTAGAATCTTAATGCACTCGGTGATGAATGGTTAGAGAAATAAATATCTAAATTTTTACCTTGTATTTATCACACATGCCATAAATCTAGCATTATACTAAAAACATATGTTATCAATACACAAACTGCTTTTCATCCACCCGTGAATTAATGATAGTACGTACAATCAAATTCAAATTATGAGTTTTTAATGATAGGGCTATTATTTAGTTCGATAAGTAATGCACTTATCCTGTTCCATGGAACCATATCTTTGATGTGGACTTCATTAGTATGCTCAGCCATAAAATTACATCCCTACACATTTAGTAATGGATCATAAGAAATCAGTGCTCAATATATGCAATAATTAATGCCTCAAATCCGTGTGGGGATGTGTGCAAATAAGGATTAGTGGTTGCTTTGGACTTGATTAAGTTAGCTACCTATTGGCCCCACCCTTTCTTAATCAACAATAAATACTCAGATTTTGATGCTAAATATGGGTCCATTTTGCATTAATAATACGTTTCCAACCAAAAAGGAAACGAGAAGATAGGTAAAAGTGTAATTATGATTAACTATAAGAGTAATGGATTCAGTTTTTCTCCTGGATTGATTATGGGAAATTGACATCCAAATCATTGAATTCCATGGGATTGCCAGCAAATAATAGTGGTATGCTTAGAGTATTAAATGTCCCTAGCTATTTTTGTTGTTTTACCATGTTTGCTCTTAATTAAGAAATAAGAACCATATTTGATAATTAACGTATGATTCTATATATCCTGTCCATATCTCGAAAAAGCATTTTTCACCCTTTTAAGACATATTTAACGATTCTTTATTTCATTCATTCTATGATGACACTTTTAGATAAATGCATTTTTTTTTTTTTTCAAATATGGGATATGTCGAGCTCGAAGCGTACCTAGAGTTGTGCAAAATCTTTTATATCAATTGAATTGCCGGCTATGGACTAGAGATTATTTACAGAATCAATCAATTAACTTGCTAAATAATTACATACCAAATATCGAGCCAGTATTAGTGTTTGGCCCTATATTAGGTCGTGTTGAACAACACCCCCCCCCCCCCCCCCCAAAACCACTCTCCCCCCATTTTTTTTTTAAACCTCTTGTAATCGTTTATCGAATCAAGTGATTGAGATTGTAAATAATTCGTATCGATCAACTTGCATACGAGTAAATTTCCACAACATTGGGACCTTAGCTCGCGTTATGGACTGAATTTGGACCCAAAGTGACGATAACTTTGAACTTTTCTTTCTTCACATAGTTCACAATTTTCATTCGGCCAAATTTATCCTAGCCCACCCTCGTACACTTTTTTTTTTTTTTTTGACAAGCACTTAAACCTCAAAAGAAAGTGGATTTTGTAATGCCTAGGATGCTCCTATAACCAAAGAGGAGAGGGAGACAAGGATGCAACAAAATCAGATTAAATACGATAACATTACATGTGCATGGTTTCTGTGCTTTCACTCAAATAATTCCCAATCTTTGCTTAGCGACAAAAACTCGCGGCTACATTATTTCTACCACAATTAAGAGGGTGCAATTTTGATTTAATATAATCGAGACAATGTTTATTTCATTGTGGGAATTAAATTAAATAGAGTTTGGTCCAAATGTGATTTGCTTGTGGCTTTGTCCAACGTTGTTAAAATGATGTTATAATATTAATTATTCGTTAACATTGTTATAACAAAATATGATGTTATATATTATCTTAAAAGAGTTCTTTGGAAATTTGGAGCGGTCTTAATCTAGTTATTTGAAAGCAATTGTTTCCTAGAGTACCTGACAATAATCAAACATATACACTGTGCATACCAAAACGACATAGTTAACCATTTAGTAGCAGTAGTGATAGCCAAATATATTAATGGTCTCAAATACTTCAGAAATTAATAGATTCAAGTGGTTAATATTTGAATTTGGAACTTAATTAGTGTACCACAACATGAAGTCTAGTCCCATTTATTTCGCATTAGTTTCTAATTGAATAGAGCCACATTTATGAAATTCAAGTTTCGACTAGAATATATACTTGGACCTATAAAATGTTAGAAACTTGTTACAATTTTTGACACGACTTTTTAAAAGATTCAAAAACATGGCCATATTGTTGCAATTAACATGAGAAATATATTTTTAAGTTGTGTGATAACATGAGAAATATATTTTTAAGTCGTATAACATATATCATACGACTCTTAAATTGTATGGGCATGACGGTCCACTAGACGACCACAAGATGCCGACATTGTTTAAAGTTAACGAGACAACACTATTTAGCTGCTTTGCACTCTAAGTCCTCTTGAAAATGGACTGCCCCTTATGATTATGACCCATTCCCATACACAAGTACCTAACAAAATCCTTGAATAGCTTATCTGGGAGGACACTTGGTAAACAACTCACAACATATAGACGAGGTCCCTCTCTTATTTTGAAGTTTACAAATGAGGCGTGATCATGCAAAACACTTTTTTACCCCCTAATGTGTCCTTGTAAGACTCTTCTGAATTGTCTATAAAATACGTTTTGTAAAGTAGGACTTGAGGTTGGAAAGAGAATATTCGTATTGTAAAGAATAAGTTATAGTTCTACCCTCGTCCTGTAGAATAGAAATATCATTTTGATTTCGTTGAATTAAAAATGGAAATGATGTTTTTCGATATAAATGTTGAAAAACTCAATTATAAGATTTTGAAGGGAAAATCCGCATAATGCATTATTAATAATCAGGATGCATGTCCCATACAAATACACCTAAAAAAATAATTAATGATGAAATGATCGCAAATTCCACTTGTACAAGCCAGCCTTGAATTCAACGTATCACCATAATAATCCGTTCCAACCACAATTATCATCTCGGCTCATTCTCGAACGTGGATAATGATTTTGACTTCTAATTGACGGCCACGATTTCTTTAATTGAAGCTTCTCCGCCGTAGGATCTTATCCGGCGCCACATAGCATATTCTGACAACTCACGATCGACGGTTGGTAGTAACACTCAAGCATGGGGCCTAGCCAATCACGTTGCTACGTCGTGCCACGTTGGCTGGTTCATTTGTGTTGTAGCCACCCACGTTCTTCTACAGTTATGTTTTATGCAGTCTCAATCATTTGGGTTCCTAATTCTTGACCATATTGCCCTTGTCCAAGTGCTTGGGTTACATGTCAATATGTCATTAGCTAACATCTGATCTAAAAATATTTGTATGCAATGGTTCCATTGTTAAAGTGATAAACTAACGGTCAACGTGATAAAATTGTTTTGAATTATAAGCTTCAACTACTCTATAATCTCGTCACAACTGTTTTAAAACATTGATAACTGATGACACCTCAACGTGGAATAGTTCAATGAAATAATTTTCTCATTTCAACCACATTGTAAAACCAACATGTGACTAGCTTACATTTCTACATCCCTCTTTTTTTCTTTCGATTGAAGTACTAAGTTTTACAACTCAAATTTAGCAAAAAAATATATTTTATACAACTGTTGCGTGATCACGCACAATGACAAATGGTAATATTATACTAAATTATAGGTTTTTTAACCAATTTTTAATTTCATCTCTATCGTGCATCTACACTAACAACTGACAGGTATGCATCACTTAGGTGTAGACACGTGGTTACATGCAATAATTTCTCCAAATTTAGGGAAGTCACCTTTAAGATCATTTTGTAGTTTTTAATAAGGTAGCACTTAACCCTTCTCACTATTTTTTGCTTTGGTGCATATTATATGTGAGGAACATCAGTTAGGTACTTAGGTTAATCATCATGTGTTTCTCTAAGAATGAAACATCATCTCAATGCATTTCATCTATTTTAATTTATTGTAAACTAGCAAAAAGACGCGAAGTTAAAAATTGGAGGTACGGTTTTTTCTAGAAAATGAATGTCGCTTCCAATATTTCTGGCAAGATGCAATTTTCTTAGAGAGGAATTTTGATTTACTTCTTTAATCAGAAGAAAATCAAACTGAAAATGACAACAACAAAAAATAAATGTCTGATAACATGGGTCCAGATATTAGTTTTTGCCACAGCCCACAAGTATCCACATTGACAAATTAAGTTGTTCATGAACACCAATTTACTTGTATTTCGTGTAACCGTTGCATGATAAAGTGGCACAACAAGTCGGTTATCTATTACTATATTAAAAGCAAACCCTCCACCTTCACATATTTTGGCAGTTGTTGTACCAAATTATTAGTTTTCTTAAAATAACCCTAACTCCTTTAATTTTTAACAATTTAAAAAGGATAAAAAAGTAATTGCCTTTCATCCCACTGACCCACTTTCTCACTAATATTGTAAATTCACTTCTCAGTGTGTTTATTTTTTAAATATGAAAAAATAAAAATATTATCTATACTTTGAAAATTTTACGTGCGGTCCCGCGTGTGCTTTGGTGACTAGTTGGTGTAAATGCACGGTGGTGGTTGATGCCTATATTTTAAGAAATTATTATTATGTTAACCCTTGATTGCACCTCGTCAGCAATGCAACAATTGCATAAAATAATTTTTCGTATTGAATGAAGCCATGGGATTTGGAACTTAAATAAAAATAATTGAGAATAATCACTTAATCTTGTCATTTCCTATGATGAGAAAATTAAACGAGAGGTTTATTCAATGTACTTTATGCCCTCAATATCATTAGAAATTAGAATACTTTTTGATTTATGTCACTTTTCTCGATTTGGAAAAATACAACAAAACATTTTTCTCCACAAAATAAATTCTTACAAAGATTGAAACCCACCTTGCTTTTCCAAATTAGAAACCGCACTCCACCACAATCTTCTAAGACAGAAAATATTCATTATTAATAGCATGAAGACAATGAAGAAGAAGCCAAAATTTTGTTCGGCTCAAGCTCATGTGCGATGTTTCATGGGCTTTCATTTAACTTGTTTGTGACACTACAAAAATATCATGTTTGGTCATCACCTGTTTAATCCATGCATCTTCAATTGAGGAATTGACCAGACAACATATTATCTCATTTCTTAATTAGAGTGCAATAATACCAAAATAGAGGCCAAATTTATGAAAGTTAGTTCACTCTTGAAAATAAAACTAGAAGCATGTTGCATATATTTAAAAAAAAAAAAAAAAAAAAAAGGAAGTAGAAGCATTTGTTTTAATTAAACTCGACACTCTACAAGTGGAAAATACGAGTGAGCTTATGCTACTCATAAAGGATCTCAAATCTAAATTAGTAAATTTCTTTAACTTTAACTAGATAGTGTATAAAGTGTGACATGGTTTTCATTACTTTTTTTAGTTTTTACTAAAGAGAAATATTTAAACAGAGGAACAAATAACTCTAGCAATATGCATGGCATGTGCCCACATGTTATTTTATCTCAATAAAATTTATGAAGCACCAGAGCATCCAATACATGGCTTTAATTCATGCATGGCCTATGAGACTTTTGTTATTCCATCAATTTTGGGGCCCTTACGTGCACCAACGTAAAATGCTCGACAGACGGACAATAATTTATATCCAATGACCATGGAATAAAATATACATCGCTTTAAGTATAGATCTAGTTATCTTTTACAAATTATCATGAGCAAAAATTATCTTTTATAATACTATTTTAGCTTAGCTTTTAGTTTATTGATTATTATTTTATATTTTAGATAGAAAAAAAACATATTAAGTTTTTATGTATTTTACTCTGGAAATATTAGCTAGACATTAATTTTATCATACGCGTTTCACATTATATGCATATGGTTTTTCATAGGACGGGTGGACTCACGACTTAACACATATATTACCTATAGATCTCTTAAAACAAACATATTAAATAATCTACGGCTAGTTCCACATACAACTTCAAAAATTCAAAACAAATATACCTAACACACTTTCGTAACTGGCAGGTAATTGGTATTAATACGTGATAAATACGACACGTTGGAAAGTTAATTTTCTATAATTCAAAAAAATATATCAAAAAAATACGGGTAGTTCCACGTAAAAATCCAAAAATTCAAAATATACCTAACACACTTTCGTGACTGACAGGTAATCGGTATTAATACGTGATAAAGACGACATGTCGGAAAGTTAATGCTCTATAATATTTCAAAAAAATATCTATAATCTGAACGTTATAATGTAACGGCTACAGGAAATAATTTATAATATTATTTTATGAAACATACCTAACATATAAGAACTCCATAATAATATCTCCTAGAGTCCATTAATAAAAATATCAAAATGCCAACAGATAACCTTCTTGTTATTATAGTCATTATTCATTAACTAGTTTTAGGAGAAGATTTAGATTGATTGCAGCCAGGGGCAATTTAGTCATTTCAACCCATTGACAACTATCCGTTCCCTTTAAAAAACTCAAAACTCTCCATGAAAGACAGAAAACTACCACACTCTCTCTCTCATCACTCTCTCTCTAAAAACACACACATTATCATCACCAAAGCGCGTTCGAATAATCGAATTTTCACAATCAATTTGCTGTACTGCGATTCATCAACTTGAGGTAATACTTGTATTTTTTATTCGTATCAATTTGATTTGCATCATCAAATTGAGTTATGGATGAAGTGGTAAATTTTCAATTCTTGCGCCACTGTCGAGATCACTCATCACTTGATATGTGTGTTCAGGATCTCAAGTTTCATCTGATTGTTGTTGATTTGTCTGATTTGAATCGGTATTTGACAGTTGTGTACTGTAGCTTTTGATCATTTTCTTATGTGTGCTCTGTTTAGGTTTATGAGGAATCGTGACGATGAACAGAGTGTTTGCTTAAGCATTGCTAATTTTATTAAATCGTGTGTATTCTCTGTTTCGGTTTGACCTGGTATTATTTGTTCAGGATCTTAATTTTCTTCTGATTGTTGTTGAATTGTCTGGTTTGAATTGGTAAATGATAGTTGCGTACTGTAGTTTTCGATCATTTTGTTATATGTGCTCTGTTTAGGTTTATGAGAAATCGAGACGATGAACAGAGTGTTCGCATAAGCATTCCTAATTTCACTAAATTCTGTTTAGTCATAGATTATTTGAGGTTAATTTTTCTGAAATGGAGTCCGACAATGGTGTTGTGCTTGAAGAAGAAAGTTTCAGTTCTCGTGCCAATGTTGAGATCACTCGTCACTTGATTTGAACTGATATATTTGTTCAGGATCTCAACTTTCTTATCATCGTTGTTGAATTGTCTTATTCGAATTAGTGATTGACAGTTTTGTATTGTAGTTTTCGATCACTTCGTTACATTTGCTCTGTTTAGGTTTATGAGAAATCGAGACGATGAACCAAGTATTTACTTAGCATTTCTAATTTCACTAAATTATGTTTATTCACTGATTCTATTAGGTTAATTATTATTCTGAAATGGAGTCGGACAATGGTGTTGCACTTGAGGAAGAAAAAGGAGTGCTGATAATTGAGAAATCTAATGGGGAAGAGTCAATTCCTGGTGTGAATAAGGAAAATATCATTAGCAGTGATGTGATAGAGGACAAGGAGGGCCTCACTTCATCTGAGCCAGCTGTAGAGTTGTCCACAACTGTAGCAAAGAGTAAAAAATCAAATTTGGGCAAAGACGCTAGTACCAATGGCCAAAAAATCATTAAATTGTCCAAGAATCAGACTGGCTCAAAGGGAGCAGTAGTGTTTGGACGCAGTACGAAACCAAACCTGTCACAGAGTCTCTCGTTTCCGTCAAGAGGGCGACATTCGGATGTAATGAAACGAAGCATCGATGTGTATCCAGTTATAGCGGAAGCCAAGCAGTCTCAGAAAAATGGTACAAGAGTTGAGTCGCGAAAATCGACCGGGAATGCTGTCTCAAGTCCACGTATGAATCCAATTAAAAAGGGACCGTTTCCTGGGACGAATTCTAAGGATGTGGCAGGTGCGGGCAAGACGGCCAGCAGACGTGCAACTATTGCTACTTTGCCTAGTGTTGGCCAATCTAAGGTGATGCTTCTTTTTATTATTCCTATTATTCTTATTTCATCCTTTCGATTCCTCACATTTTCTTTGTTGGTATCTGTATTTGCCAAATTCAGCCCACAAAACATTTGTCTGCTAACGGAACCAAGACCGACCCTGCCCCTGATGTGTACGTTTTATTGTCATTACTTCATGGTTTAGCTTTTTCTGTTATCAAGTGGAGTTTTGCTATTCTTTGGTCTTGTAGATTTTAATACTGGCCAATTACCTGCATACTTCACAATGTTCTCTACCCTGACTATTTTGTTAAAATTACAGATTGGTCGAAAAAGATTCAGAGCCTGGCAACAACGGGTTGACTTTGAAGGAAGACGAGGATGCCCATTCCACTACTTCGTCGTATAAATCTTCTTTAACTCTAAATACTTATTTTTAGTTTCAAATTCCTTTCGTTATGGTTTCTGTTGAACATAAATGTTCATGAAAGTGTACTTAAACCATATGTGTTATTCGTAGGACGCAGCAGAGGATTAATGCCGCTGCATTCTCGTTCAGGTTGGAGGAACGTGCTGAAAAGCGTAGAGAGGTATATATTACAAATGCACATAGTTTATTATTTCAATGCATCATTGAATAACGTGCTTTCTATGTTTTTTTTTTTCATCAGTTCTTTTCAAAGATAGAAGAGAAAATACACGCCAAGGAAGTGGAGAAGAATAACTTACAAGCAAAATCCAAGGTGCTTGAGAATCCGCTCTCGCTAAGACCAGTATTTTGTCTTATTTCTTTAAGTTTTGAGCTGTATGGTGCTTATCTTGGTTTATTTGCTCTTTCCTATCCTCTGGTGATATTAGGAAAATCAAGAGGCAGAGATAAAGAAACTGAGAAAGAGCTTGACATTTAAAGCTACCCCTATGCCGACTTTCTACAAGGAACCTCCTCCAAAGGTTGAACTGAAGAAGGTAATATTCCTGAATCTTGCTTGAATATGTTTTGGATTTTCTGACAACAATTTCGTACCTTATTGAATTTCATGCAGCAGAACTCGTAAAAAGTCTCCCATAGTAAAATAAAAAACAATTCAATTTCTTCTCCTTTTCCTGCTAGTGCACTTACCATCTTAAATGATGACTTTTGAGGCTGCTGAATGATATAGCCTTAGGAACTTGCAGTTATTGTTGTTTTGGCCTTTAGATTTGATTTGAGGTGGTGTAACTTATCAGACCATTAAATCACATTTTCTGCCACTTGCACCGACTTCTGAATGAAGTAATAATTTGTATTTCATCATTTGAATGAATATCAAGTGGAGTTGCATCTTTTGCAGAAAATGGTTAAGTTACTGATCCTTTTAGGTTAATTAGAACTTTTGAGATATTCACTGTTTGCTCCTGCATCAGATCTAATATCTATTATCTAAGGCTTTATATCTTTGACTTACTGGTATTCCTTTTCTTTTTAGACCAAGTTACTCAAACTTATCATCGTCACTTAAGGTTCAAGCACTGAGATCAGTTCTTGAATAAAGTAGATATTTCTCAAAAGATATTGCGAACCACCTCGAATATGAATGAAAATGAGCATGACAAACTTTGTTAAGTGTAAATTACTGCCAGAAAACATAACATTATCCTTTATGAATTATATAGTGTCTTACTATGTCAGTTGTTCATTAACATTATTTGATTCACATTCCAATCTATACAGATCCCAACAACACGAGCAAAATCTCCCAAGCTTGGAAGGAACAAAGCCACAGACGGCAACTCCCTAGAAAATGGTGGATCTTGTGTCAGTCCAAGAGTTAGTAGAGACAGTTCCAACTCACCAAAGGCTCCCCAGACAAATGGCCTAAAGGGCAATGTTACTTCAAAGAAGACAACAAAAAGCTCGCTTTCGAAACGACAATCTTTGACCACTACAAAAGTAAAGCATGAGGAAAAAGAGGGCCAAGACAAGCAAGCGGCGAACTTGGAAGAAATCCAGGAACGGCCTCATTGCACCCTAGAACCGGAGGATCAGATTGAAGAAGTTCTTGAAAAGAATGTTTCTGAGAGTAATGGATCTATTGTTGCTTCAAATGCAGAGGCGGTGATTTCCGAAGTCACAGTTGAAGGTTAAAGTACATTTATCGTCGTACTTTTATGTTCAGTACAGGAAGTTTAAGAACAAAAGTCCATTTTGTTGTGAATATGATTGTTGTTTGTTTCATGTTTGAGCTATTTATCTGTTGTCTGGAGGTTATTAAAACTGTACGTATTACTTGTTGAAGTTCAAAGAGTATTTTGATAAACTACATGTACTAAATATCTTTTTCTCGACATTAAAATTTTTCTGTCTTTTTGAGTTAGTAATTTACATTTTTCTTTCTGCAAATTATGAGTAACTTTGCAACTTGCATGGCATTTGGAGAAGGCCAAGTATATTATGTTGGGCTGGGTGAGCTTGAATTCTGAACCCAAATCTTGTGGGCTTATGAGTCCTCGGCTTGCTATTTAGAAGTTCTTTTAGATTCTTTGGTATATTTTGTAGGGTCAAATGCATCAAACACCCCAACCTATTGTTTATGGGCGATTTGCTTCTCAATTTATGAAAAGTTGTCGTATATCCCCCAAAAATTGTGTGCATGACCCCTTGACTCGTTGATCATAGTTAAATTTGGACACGTTTTTACATTTTTTGCAGTCCAGTTCGCACATTCGGAATAAATTGGAGAGTGTGTTGCAACTTTTTATAAGTTAAAGGATAAATCGCACATGAACAATAGGCTAGAGGGTTGATGCATTTGACCTATTATATGTTAGATTCTTGAGGTCCTATTATTATCAATAATTCTTCTCTCCCTTTAAGACGGTCCTTTAGGGGGAACATTTCTAATTTCTAATACTTGTAAGCATAGATCAAAGTTTCTTTTCTTTTTCTCAAAAACTACCGAAACTTTTCTATTTTTAACTATGTGGAAAAGAAACATACAATATTTTCTACATCTATTGTGCACATAATTTTTACGAAATTTTCGAATCATATAGAAAAGATCTCGAAACATTGCGAAAAGTTTCTAATATTTAAAGCACCGAAACATGCTGTCAAAACGAAACTTTGATCCATGCTTGTAAGTTCTAATTTTTCACTCGGGTCATTTTCTGAATTTGCTTGGTGTGGAATAGACTGGAGAAACATCTCCTCCACCAACTTTTGCTGCATCAACAATGTTAGGCTTTGCGAAGGTATATACGTATAGCGGGTGTGTGGTTTATCCGGATCGTTGATCGTTTGCTGCATTTATGTGCATTAAATCTGTAATATCAATTCAAGATTTTAAAAGTTTCTCTGATGATACAGATGGACAAATAGCTTTCAAACATTATTCTTTATTCAATACAAAGATTAGAATTTGAGCAAAAAAAAAAAAAAGGAAAAGAAAACAATTAGCAAGTAATTGTGTAGTTAGTACTTAGTACTGATTGTTAATTGCTTGCCGATCAGAGTTTCATCTCTAGTGTGTTTTCATTCGCTAAATATTAAGAACGATTCGTAATATTTTGAAATTTTTTGATAAAAATTGTCAAAGTAACTGTTGCGATATATTAGCTTGAAAGATACTTTTATATTTTGTTTTTATAGAAAAATTAAAAAAAAAATCTGATACTTTTCGAGAAAACATTTAGAAATTTTAAGACAATTTGGTTCACTTGATTCCATCAATTAAATAGCGAAAGTATGGTAACCTGTCACATTGACGGCCTATTGAAGAATTTGGAGTTGGAAGAATTTTTCCTTGGCAACGAAGTTTGGACTTTTTCCAATCTTCAATCAAAGAATAAAGAAAATGGATTTTCAAGTCCCCACCAACAACTAGTTAATGAGCCAGCTCACTCAACTTTATTGATTTGATTCATCATTAAAATAACAACACCACCACACCATGCACGACCACGATCAAATGCCTCAAAAATAATAAATTAATTAGCCAACCATGCATTTATATAGTATATCAACTGTTACTTTGGGGTTAATTTCATCCACCTCCATGAGGTTTCTTCTCTCTCCGACCACCTCCCTTCTAGTTTGAAAAATTCTCATGCACCTCCCCTTGGTCAATTGTTTGATAGTCAAAAGTTAACTTTTAAGGGTAAAAGTGTCATTAATGAATATAAAACAAACTATTCAATTATTAAGTTAAGTAAACATATTAAAACGCAACTAAGATTGAATTAATAAATTTATGATTATATTTAACTGCACATATTAAATAGAAATGTTATATTTAAATAGTTAAACTTTAAAAAAAAAAATATTTCTATTTCCAAGAAAACATAATTACATAATTGTTAAATAACATATGTGAAAATAAACTCATTTGCGTCGCTTTTACGGAACTAAGTAATCAAATCAACTTCTTCAGGCAAAACTTTAAGCTAACCTTTAAATGTATGTGGAATAGTGCAGTACGAAAGCTTTGTCCCTATTAATAAAAAATAAAATAAAATTAACTAAACTTTAAATTTGAAATAGTAAATCATAATAGAATAAAATTAGTGAGACAACCATTGATTTAAATAGCTTTAAATATATTTAATTTACTAAATTTCAAACAAAAGTATCTAAATTATATAAGAGTCATAACTACTTTTTAGAAGTTCAAATCATAATTTCAACCCACGAGGTATGTTATTTAAATAATCAAAATGCACATATCTTTTTTAATTTTTAATCGACGTGTTACAAACGGTGCAAAATGAGTTAAGTAATCGGTTGTTTATATTTATTTAAATATAATTTTATTTTATCTACAATTCACCATTTAATTACATATTTGTGACTTTCAATTTATAAAAAAATCTAGTTGCATTATAAATAAGTCTATTAACTTAATAATTTAATAGTTTGTTTTGTTAAGTATTACTTGACATTTTTGCCCCTCAATGTTGGTTAGTCAACTAACTAAAGGGAGGTAGACGGAAAAACTGAAACTAGAGGGGAGGTGGATGGAGAGAGTAAATACCTCAGGGGAGTTGGATGGAATTTGCCCTGTTACTTTGAGTCAGAAAAGAAAAAAGAAAGAAAAAGAAAGATATAAAATTTTGTCTTAAGCATGCATCAATAATTGACAATGATATATGCATTCTTGCTCGTTAATTTTCTTGGCATATACTCTGACTGCTCACCTTCTAAGAAAAAACATACACTGCCATACACTAATTTGCTGTCTTCTATCAATTAATATAATTGACGCAACATCCACTATTAGAATATATGGTTTTGTTTATTAGTTAAATGATATAATACAGATCTAAGAGTTTTCTGCTTCTCTTAGTTTATTGACAAAATATACAGATTACTCAATCTTGTTACTAGTGTTTGTACTGATGTAAATATACTGACACGTACACGATACAATATACGCATCGGAATATGAATTTTGAAAAATTTCACAATATGATGCCTGAACACACACACACACACACACACACACACACACACACATATATGTATATGTATATATATATATGTATATATATATATATATAATTAATTTACTTTTGTTATTTATTGTTTAAGTTATAGAAATATTGTAATTCATCTATTCTATATTTTTGTTGTTTTGTTTTTTACAATTAAATTTAAAAGTTTATATAATAGGTTTACAACGTGTGAAATAAAGAATAGAATACGTTCTATGATTTAATTTAGTTTTAATTATAGCATACGATACTTGGCTAGTTTTAATTATAGAATACGATATCTGGCGTCTACACGTATCTAAAGAATTTCAATACATGTCGAACGTCGCGTCATTTGATTATAAACATAATTGTATTGTTAGTAGATATTAAAGGCTCCTCATGTGTAGTACTACAATATTTACTTTTTGATTTCATAGCATGGTAATTACAAAATAATTTCTTAAAGTCCGAGTAAATACAAGAATTCTAAACTAAAAAGTCCCATGATATCATCGCATGGCAATTGTAAAAATCTTTCTTAAAGTCTCAATAAATATAAAGACTCTAAAACCTAAAAAATCTAGTTGTAATATTTCTCAAACACTAAGAGATGCTTAGTAGATATTCAATATGAAGTTTTAGTAATTAATAAATAAACTCCAAGTTATATAGAAAGTACTTGTAAATAGCTAAGGTTTTTCACATTGCTTGGGTAGAAAATAAAGTTAAGTTATGAAAAGGAAATAAAGGTTCTTTTTCCAACACACCGAAGGACAAAAGGGAAGTTAGTCACAAGACTTGGATAGGAGGCAAAAATGGCAAGCCACCCGTGAATGAACAATAATAAGATATTATATGTTCTTCGATACACTGTCGGTGGAACAAACTTACATACACAAAAAAAGGAAAAAAGAAAAAATAATAATATGTTAATTACAGTATTTATATAGCAAAATAAACAAAGAAAAAAGAAACTCTCCTGTGGGGTTCAACTGAGGGAAACTACTTCAATGCAAGCAACTTTCACCATTCACATAGTAGTCCTAAAAATCTGTCAAAGGGAAATAAAAAATGAATAATGGTTAGTAAGATATATTATAAATTTTAAAGCAAAAAAAATAAAAAATAACTAAATTATGCAATACTCACCCCTTCTGCATACTGTGATTCTTTCCCTCTTTATTATTTTTTAAATTTTTCTTTTTTTCATTTTTTGCATGGTGTAAAATCCTAATGACAGCTAGAGAAACGAGATTCTTGTCCAACAGCCCCAAGCATCGAACATGTCATTTCCATCAACCTCCCTGAACATTATTGTAAAACAAAAAGTTAGTCAATTAATTTTAATCACAACATACAATAGTAGAATAAAGCAATCATTAGTATTAATA
The DNA here is from genome assembly GCA_946800315.1 of Misopates orontium. NCBI lineage: Eukaryota > Viridiplantae > Streptophyta > Magnoliopsida > Lamiales > Plantaginaceae > Misopates > Misopates orontium. The sequence goes on along the minus strand of OX326950.1, from coordinate 6,391,799 downwards.
TCAAATTCAAGATTTTTAAATTGCAACTTTTATGGAGCCCTAATACAATATGGGTTAAAAAAGTTAAAATTGATTGTTTGCAATCTAAACTAAGAAAACAAACTCATCTTACAAGGACGTCGCCAGGTCAAGTCTTTTTACTATTTTCGACGACTCAAACTACAATTACATATAATCTCCCAAAACTCAATTCCCGATGGGATCATAATCTGGATTAAAGACTTGAGTTACAAATTATAAGGTTCCTTATAACACAAGTCCATTTTCTAGTGGCTCGTCAAAAATAGTTAAAAGTTTTCATGATATGTCGCTATCAGATTTTCTTACAATTTCCGACGAGTGAAATTACATATAACCTCCCAAAAGGCCAAAACTCAATCTTGATTGGATTGTAAATTTGTAATTCTCCAATAAGGACTTGTGTTATAAATATAATGTACCTTACAACACAAGTTTATATTTTAGTGACACGTCCAAAATAGTAAAAAGTCCTGGCTTGACAACAATTTCGTAAGAGGAGTGTACACACACATATATATGTAATATATATATATATATATATATATATATATATATATGTGTGTATATATATATATATTATGAAATTAATGTTAACCCATGCACAGCTGGGCTAGGCTGGAATCATAATGGAACTTAAATCCCATGAGGCCTACCACATGTTACATACCATACAGACCCATCGAGTATCCAATACTTATGATTACCAAATCAAATTTTAAGTCAGAAGGTTCTAAGGTGATTCCAGTACCACGAGTTAAGATACGTCCCTTCTTTTATGTTGCACCGACGGAATAAATACCTAATATTATTTAATCCTAAACTCTCTTGTCTTAAAGGTTGTATGTCTAGTTGCTTAATTAATAACACAAGCTAGGGTCCAGTTCAAGCAAAGTTCTAACTTTGAAAAAAAGAAATGAAAGTGAAACGTGATTACAACAGCTTGCCTAAACAAAGCAAGAAAACAAACATGTAACAAAATTAAGTAATTAACTATGACAAGGCAGGTGTTACAAACTATTACGCAACACTACTACGTGCGTTGATAAAAGAACGTACACATGAAAAATAATAAAAACACAATTCTGGTATAATTTTCCGTAAATTGTCTATAAAGTTGTTCCAAGAACAAATTGCCTGTAATTTTAGGTAAAATGCATGTAATTATGTACCACTATTGCATTACATAATTCGTTGATAAAGTGTTTAAGAAAAGATTAGGTGACATATGTGTACTACTACAAGAACCACGCAGAACCAAAAAGCTATAATCAGCTACACTTATTACACACCTAGACCAATTTCGAGCAATTAACTACTACGTACCAAAGTAGTAATTACCGAAAAAGTAGAAGTAACGTCCAAAAAGCACACCTAATATTCTCACAACTCAATAGAGGAGCAAAGCATGTGTGTGCGGTTAAAATCACATAAACGCCAGTACTTCAATATTATTCCTAAAATTTCTGAGCACGAAGGGCGATATATTGGTAAGACGTTTCACCTATTACCTAGAAGAGTAGTTCGAGTCTCCTCGGGTATACGATAAATAATTTCGAAAAACTCATAAAATTAATAAAAATTAAAGAAATTGAGTCGGCCAATTCAACAAAATTTTTGGTGCCAAACTCATAAAAGGTGCACAAATTCAGCAAAAGAATGAAAACAGCCAAAGAGTGGCAGCTGTAACACCTAAAGCATTGACTCCACATGACTTCTGAGTATCATCACATCATAAGCAAATTTAGCTGGCAACAAATTAATTGATGCAATAAAAGATTCAATTTTCAACACTAAATGAATAGGAAATATCATGAACATGCAAGAACCAAACACAAACAAAAGTGCATAATTGATTAGGTTAAAGAACACACCTCTTCTTTGCTTTGAGACACTCTTAGCAACAGGTGCAGCTTTAGGAGCAACTTTAGTCTCCTCCGGTGGAAGCAAAACACCGTCGATCCCCTGAACTGAGATCCTCCCGTCGGTATAAATATCGGGATCAAACAAGTACGCCGACCCTTCCCCTTGTCCGAACTTAACCGATCCATCAGCTTCTTCGGCCGCCACCTTATGAGGCAATCTCAACGTGTCGTACTTCACTTTTCCAAATCTCCTAACCGCATTGTACATACTCTCCTCCGTTTGGTACTCTGGTATCAAATGATAGTACATGATTTGCTCAGGCGCACCGGGTTCACTCAATTGGTCTGTACTCAACTTCGCCATCGCCTCGTCGTTGGGCGCTAGAACCGTAAGTGTATAGCCCTCGGAAACCAATCTCCCCATTTCTGTAGCGAGCGACGTTAAATTCACCAAAATGTCCGCCATCTCGTTGTAACCTCCGTAATGCAAGAGGGTGGTGATGAAATCCTTGACCTGACTCTCGCCATCGAAGTGGTGGTGGGGTCCACCTACACGTAAGAATAAACTTTTAATAAATTCATGGTTCGAATCCCACCGTCACTCATTTATAAAAAAAATTGTTACGTGTCCGACTTAAACATCGTACTAATTCAGTCAAAAATGTCACGTGTCAGGCTAAACAAAAAATTTACAGCATGCATGTGAAAAAAGTTATTACATGCAACCGCTATATAATAATGATAATATAAACAATAAAGCACTAATTACCAAATAACATTATCTCCACTTTGAATTAATACTAGTATTAATCGAATTAACTGCACCACGTCACTAGAACTCTTTGCTATTAAGACAATGAAAATATATAAAAAAATAACATGAATAATTTAAAAATCTATATAAAAACATAAATAACTAATAACTCTACGAGCTCAAACTTTTAGACGAGACGACAATTCAATAACCTCAAGCAACTTTTAGACGAGACGACAATTCAATTACCTGGACCAGGAGCAGGGGCCGGAGCCAGAGACGGCCCGGGAGCAAGCGCGTCGTACACCGGTAGCACCGGGGGAGCTCCAGCCGGCACAGCTGGCGCCGCTTTCTTCAGCCGGTGCGTCCTCGGGTCAATCTCCGGCGCACCTTCCGGAATAACCGCAGAAGTAGCTCTCAAGCTCCTCCTCGCATTAAAATCCTGTTCAACAGATTTCGGCACCAACAATCTCTCAATGCCGTGAATAATCCCATCGGGCCTAACAATATCATCCGATTTGATCACCCTCGAGTTGCCCACAACCATGGCGCCGTTCTTGGTCCTCAAAGTTTGAATCTTTTCACCATTAGCTTCAGAACAGAGGCTATTGTGATGACTTGCTCTGTTTTTCGCAACCCAATTTTTCGACTCAATTCGAGCTGGGATCATGTGAAAGAGCAAGAGATTTTGCAATGATTTGAGATTCCCAGGTTCGAGCAAGAATCTTTTGAACTCGGGGTCCAAATCCCGCTCCAAAGCTTCGTTTTTGGGCGCAAAAATGGTGATATTGTGGTTTGTTACAGCTTCTTCGAGGGTTTGTAGTAACAGGGCTTTTTCGACCAGCTCAGAGAGTTCTGTGTAGTGAGAATCTAACAGTGCGACGAGGACAGAATTTGAATTAATCTGTGAAGTGGGGTTTGTGGGCAATGCAGTGATTGTTGAGAAAGTTAACAAGAATGTGAAGAACAGAGCAAAAACAGAGTCCATGGCAGTTTTTTTTTTGATGAATGTGTTCGAGGTTTCTCTCACTAGAAAGAAGTGATTTTTGTTGGTTCTTTCTCTCACTAGTGAGAAGAGAGAAGTGGGTTTTTTTTTGGGAGGAGAACAAATGTGTAATTTGTATAGTTTTTTGGTGGAATATTAAAGTAGGGGGTGTTGTGTTATGTCATATGTGTGTATGTGTGTGTGTGTTGGAGTTGAGATATTCTTTTCATATTTTATTTTTTCTTTTAAAGGACTAATGTCCAAAAGAAGGTACCCTTAAGTTGGATTATGTGGTTTGAAGTAAAGTTGATTAAAGATAACTATTTGCTTGAAGTGGTTAAAGAGTTAGGGGGGAGGTGGAATTGCTTGGGAGTTCAAATAGGTGGAGGGAGAAATGAAATGTGGAAAAAAATGGGGCCTAACCTTTTCTTTTTGATGAAATAATGGGACCATAACCTAATAAGTAAAAAGTTTAGGAGTTGATATTCATTTCATGTTTTATTTTGTTTTAGGACTAATGTCCAAAAGAAAGTTACCCTTAAATTGGATTATTTGGTTTGAAGTAAAGTTGATTAAAGATTACTATTTGCTTAAAGTGGTTAAAGAAGTTGGGGGAGGTGAAGTTGCGTGGGAGTTCAAATAGGTGGTGGTAGAAATGAAATGTGGAAAAAGAAAATGGCGCCTAAACTTTTGTTTTTGATGAATAAATGGGGCCTAAAGGGAATAAGTGGAAAGTTTTGGATTTTGATTTAGAGGTTTAATTAGGGGAAGATTTGTAAAGGTGGTTAGTGAGCAGGGGTAAAATTGGGATATTGGGGACAGGCTGGAAAAGGGACCCACACGGAGTTTACACTAGCGGCGAGCTTGCGGTCATGCGGTGGCTTGCTTAGCTGCATGTGACGTTTACAAGCCATTAAGAACTGTCGGTTCCTTTTGGCTTCTTGTTTTATTTCTTTTTCCTTTTCTTCTTTATGAACTATCTTTGCATTTTTTTCTTGTAATTTGATGGGATATCTAGATTCTTGAATTGTTACTAAATCAAGATTTGATTCGTAATGAATATTCTCCATTTCTATAATAGTTTAATAAAAGTATATGAATTGAACATGTTGAGTAAACAAATTATGCACGATAAGTAAACTAGAGCGACATTATTTTGCTTAAGTAATTGGATCAACTATTGAATATCGTACTTTACATATTTAAAAAATATATATTTTTATTGAGATTTTTTATGTTATTTAAGATTGCTTACTTACGGTATATCAATAATTTCACCTTTTCTCTCAACAAATTTTTTTGCTTCTGCCTACACATGAAAAGTGTCTTCATCTCAAATCGTTTGAAAGCTATTCTGAATAGTGTTATATGCTATATTAATAATCTGTTCTCACTTTAAGATGAGTTTAGAGGAGACTCAATTAGAGTTTTTTCTTTCTAATTTCTTGAAATGTATCTTATTTCATAATTATTGTACTAAGAGAAATATATAAAATAAATTTTATTTTTTTTCAAAAGATCTTTGCGCTTTTTCGACTACCCTTAACTATTTAAGCCACCTAATTGCCACCGGAACACCTGCCGCTTGCCGCATTAAACTCTAACTGCAGCTGGTCTAAGCTAAGTTGTTAGCCGCTTCAATCGGCTCGGCTCGGAATCCTATGACTTCATCAACCAGCCGAGAAGGCAAGCTGTCCTTGTCCCGACAATGAATATAAAGTGACAATCGTTTACAAGCAAAGCTACCATCGTCTCCACGCGCCCTCACAGCGCGTGTAGTTACCGTCCACTTTACGTACTTTTTTTAAAAGGGACACAACTCCAAACGAGAAGAATAAGATCTTTTTTGTCATCACATATTACGAAAAATATTCAACAGAGCACAGAATTTTTGTTTTGGCGCCTGTTTGTTTATTTGTAATATAATTGTTTGGCGCCTATTCTTACAAAAAACTTCTAGACCAGAATTGTATGGCATGAAAATTATATTTAGTTAAGATAATATATGTTTAAAAGATCAACTTATTGAGAGCAAGTTATATAAAAGTCTTGATGCAATATATCTACAAATATTCTTTGATTTTTTTCTTTGACTATATATAACATAGTAAAGTTATTAGAATATCGTTTAATCAATATAACGAGCAACAAGTACGCTTAGTTGATCGAATGTCCAGAAATAGGTAAACAATGTGAAGTATAATTTTGTGAATTTTAAAATAAACAAGTTGAGTTTCTTTTTTTTTTTTTTTTGAAAGTTTGAAAATAAACAGGTTGAGTTGTAACATCAACTAATGATACATGATCAATATATTACATCTTTTTGAACGAGTAATAGAGAAAATTAATTAAATTATAGAATAAGGAAAAGATATTTACATTCCAAGTGTTGCAACAATAAGAAAAAAATATCAAGTCCTTAGAAAAGGAAATATATACTAAATGTTGTATGTAATGATAATTGCTTAAAAATTTAATCATTGAGAAAATAGGGTGTTTAGAAATATGTGAAACTTCATGGAAGATGGATGAGAAGCACTCTTAAATGTCACTATATTTTTGTAGTATTTAATATAACTTAAGGCCACATTTGGCTTTGGTTATAGAGAGGAGGAATGAGGATGCTTCCATAAGCAAAAGTTGGTAAGAGTTGTATTATTATGGAAATATGGGAGATGTACATAAGCATGGTTATGGGGACTGCGTATCTTTTTTTTTTTCTTTTCTTAATTTTTTGAGTTGATTATTGAGTCAATTAATTAATTAAAACGGTGGGTGCTTGGTCAAGAATTTAGAGACGGCAATGACCAAATATTGATTAATAACATGATTGAAGCTCTTGTCCGCCGACAGAATTGAGAATAAGGCTTTTTTTTTTCTTTTCTCAATTTTTTTTTAATTAAACTTGTTGGAAGTTGGTTTTTACTATTTTTATGTATATGTTGGGCGTTTGATAACATATATTTAAACTGTAAAAGATATTGTAAGCTTTTGAAAAATCGTAGTGCCAGTTAGTTAGTTACCAACTTTTGTAAAACGGGGCATTTCTAACTAAAATTTATGGTAAAAATAGTGTAGCAACTTTTAAAGCCCAAATCTATATGTTGATTACTTATAGCTAAAATTCACGAAATATATTAACTCAAGTCACTAGTAATATTTTGAAGTGTAATTATTCTTGGATGTATGATAACACGAGAAGTTATAAGGTTAAAAACGAAGATATTAGTAGCAATTACAATCGTGCCACACATCAGAAAAAGATGCAAGAAAATTGTTCACGATGGTTCAACTATGTGAAGTGAAAACTCGCAAATGCACCGCACGAAATTTTGGAACACTCAATTGATTGAAATACATAAAACACAAGGACAAGCAAAATAGTGGAGACAAAATATTATTATATTAGATTCAATATAATTCTTGTTCGGTTCATATAGTCTATCCACTAATTCTGAATACGGAAATTGATTGTTAGTTGATATTGAGCTCAAGTTTATTAGGCGTCAATTGTCACACTACAGAAAAATTGACCTGTCCCATTTTGAGCATCGAGTATCCTAGAAATTGAGATGCTTCGAAAACAAAAGGTGGTAGAATTGCAAATGAAGATATGAAAATTGACAAAAGCAAGATTATGGGGACTGCGCATCTTTTTTGTTTATTTATTCTTTGAATTGATTAATCAGTCAAATAAACAATCTAAAAATGGTTGGTGCTTTGTCTTGAACTTGGACATGACATTCATCATACAATAATTAAGTGGAGAATTGCGTTTTTAACGTGAAAGCTATTGTCCGCCGACAGATTCTGAGATGAATGGCCACTTCTTTTCCTAAATTCTTTTATAGCTGTAATAATTTTTATTAGTTCAAATGCAATTATCCTAGCTTTCTATTAAACAACTCGTGATATTAGCAAAATGTTTATGTATTCTTAAAATTGCTTCTAATTTTCTAAAATACTCCGCAGCTTCTCCACTTTTGACTTTTGTTAACTCTTTTACAATAAATAAATTTTACAATTTAGTCGAGTTCCTTTTATGATGTAGAAATCCGCGGCTGATATTTTTAGAATGGGCACTGGGTGAACGTTCAAACTAAAGTAGCTTATTTATAACGTACAACGAACAAATCATACTATACAAACTTGGTATAATAGACAAAGATGTAACAGGTAATTAAATTACCTTCGATAGGGATTGAACCATCCTAAACAATATTTTTTCGAGTTTCAATTAAACAATACAAAGTCAAAAGTAAACAGATCGACGTTGCACAATTAGCATCAAAAGAAGATTCACTATCTAGTGATACTCGTACAGGTTCAACAAACCCATACTTCTTTTTATCTCGTATTCTTTGAAAACCCAAAGATATTGATTGAATTTGAAAGCTCCAAATACAATTCACCCCTTTGTTATCAACATATATGTAAAACTTGAATTTCATCGACATTTTTTTTTTTATAAAAATATTTGAATTCCATCAAGCACACCATAAATATCTATTTTCACTCAAAAGAACCTTCCCATAGGACTGTCGGTACCAAATACCCATTTGCATTTAATTTAAAGAAAAACACACCCACCTCATTATTGCCATTTAAAGCCATTCATGACTTCAGAATTTGAATTTGTTCTTTTAATAAAATAAATAAATTGCCCCACTCCAAAACATAAAGAAATATTTGTTTGCCGAGCAAAAACCTTTGTTTAGTGCGAAAAGTAGCTGAGGAAAAAGAAGAAGCGAATACACAAAATCTTGAAGGTCTTGAGATTCTTTTGTACGAACACCACAGTACATTTTTATTGTTGTTAAATTCAGTGCAGGGAACAAAAACAATAAATATAACGACATGCTCGGGTCGCTATTGAGGTTTTATTTTCATTTGCACCTGACTGGTAAGGATGAACATACCCCAAATATAAGGGACCGTTTAATAGCCAAAAAATACTTTATTAGAGATGAATTGAAAAAACTAGAGATTATATTGTGATATTTGCCACATTTCATTGATTACATTGTAGTATGTTAATATTTCATAATATAAGCTTGTTTCCTTTATAGATTATAATCACCAAAAGAGGTGAATTATATCACGACGTAGCACCGGGGGAAGGATTAAATCCAACCAATCCGTACTACAATAGGCTTACAAAATGCACTAACAACATGCCACTCCCAATCGGATACTTTTCTATAAAGGTGTATTATGAGCTTCCAAACGGCTCTATGTATGCACCTATTTATTCACAAGATGTTTTTTTTCCATACTCGACAGTATGACTTATAGACACATATAACACAAACGGGCTTTTACTGTTAACTCGTGTTTTCTTTAAATAACACGAGGGTACTACTTCTTCGGAAAAAATAGTCGCAGACCCAAAATAAACACAACTACGTCAGTAAAACGAGAATATAATTCGCCGTATATACGAAATTCAAATACCCTTTACAAGCAGATAGAGATGAATTTATACATAATAAGTTTTTCCTCAGAATTACTTCTATTGATAGTTGCCCTCGCTCATCATTTTATTGGAATCAACAGAATTACAGGGTTCTCTAACTTCTCATGAATTCAAGTGCTAAAGTTTCTCATCTTCAGCATCTCGTATTTGGATACCTGAAAACAAGATCAACACAATCGTTACCCTAAAGAAAAAATAAATCAACAAATTGAAAAACTGGTGATGAATCCAAGCAGGAGGAAGCAAATTACTATTGGTAATTAATAGCACAATATCAACAAAATTCTTCTACATGATGAAACTTAAAAATGCAAAGCATGACAGGAAGACGACAAATAATGTGCAGAAAGTAATATATCGACATCATAATTCCAAATACTAATCCGGAAAAAAATCGTAGCAGCAGCATGAGTACAATGCAAACACAGAGTTAAAAAGCAGCTCCACCATCAAACTCTGGTTATTGTTGAGAAAAACCATATTGGGCTTGCATATACAGCAGTGGAGCATATGTTTTGCTAAACTTCATCTTCGCGGTAAATAAGTTTTAATTTATCTTCGCTTATTAATTTTCCACGCCCACCTAAAAGGTACTTCTGCGGAGTGGGTAAGTAAGTCGTCGTTTTCTCATAGCCTCATCTACTTTCATGCAGTGTAGTCAGGATAGATATACGCTGTTGGTAACTAGACCATTACCTATATGCTGGTCTGAATAGTCCCGCAGATAATGACTATTATAATGAAATTTCACTTCCCAAAACCACAAGGGATAAATAACACCTTTCAATCCTACAACTAAATGCATGCAGTGCATACCAAACATCCCGAATAGGATAAAAACTAGTCATCTGATGTGTAACATGTCAATCAGTCAAAAGGTCGACTTTGCACAATCCATGAGACACAAAACCGGAAGGTTACAAATCAGAAGGTGCAAGAAAAGAATGTAGAGACAGAGCAACTTGAAAATGTGCTGCTAATGAAACAGAAAGAAGGAAAGCAGCCAGAGAAAGAAAGTAACACAAGTGAAGCTTATTATTCACTAATTACTTAAAATTAAAATAATCCTAGGAATTTCGAGCTCAATATAAGAATTTATCAGTTACGAAGAAAAAGAAACTCTGCTGCAAAATGGCAAAACGTGCAACAGCATAATTCCCACATTCGGTAGCCGCAAAGCTAGAAACGGCAGCGACTTCCAGGTTGGATATTCAGAGAGTTGACCATACATGAAGATTTGCAGCACCTATTCAAGAGCTGGGTTTATATGATGAGAATAGAAATTTATAGAAGAATGGTCAAGGCTAATAATACATCTGAGTTATTTAATGCTATCTTAGAAAAAATACAGAGCTCCTTCATAAAACCGCCAGTGAGTACTAAGATCACCTTATTTGAGATTGACCTCAGCACCTCAGGGTTTTCCGAAACCCTCCGTCAAGTTAATCTCTTCGAACGTAGGACAGTATAGAACAAGTGAGACATTGTACACTGCTTTAAGCTTCCTTCATCCTGATTATACACGCCCCCATAAGTGAATACTAAATACCAGTTGCATTGCTACTAAGATGAAGTGTTCAGAGGTCAACATTTCGATCTTAAACCTAATTTTCTACCATTTCAATATCCTCTACTTTTTTATCTTTCTTCTACTGTCGTTCACTGCCAAAATGAAGTTAACTTCCAATAGACAACAAACAAACAAGATAAACAGCAAATGGGTAATACCTAGAACCAAATGTACATGTCTCTTGCTAAGAGCAATAAACATGTGGCAAATACCACCAATGATCTACTTAAAACTAACAGATGTACATGTCTCTAGCTAAGCCCCCTAACCATGTGGCTAACAGGGTGCATATTCACTTGCAACACCTCATTAATCTTGACAACCAATTTTCTTTTGCTAAAGCCTTCGCTTTTAGGCAAATTTTCCACTACCATATAGGTGAGTAACCGCGATTTGCGAAATGATTGTAAGATCACGTGAAATATGTGAGAAAGGAAGAAATAAATTACTTCATATGCCATGAATGAATCTCTTCATGAAAAAAGGAAATCACATATTAGCAGATTGCTTGGTTTATTAAAAACTGAAACCAACCTTCAAAAATGAAGTGCTGAAGAAGGATGCTCCTCCTGAAGTAACATCATAAACTTAACTTGAAATTGACCTTGTGGCAAAAGAAGCAGAGCTACTGCCACTGGGTGTCTCATTGGGAGTATCCCTGTTGCCGGGGTTGCTTCGTTCATCGATTGAAGAATTAACATTAGTTGCGGGCATAACATGACCAGCTGTATTGTCATCTCTAGTCTCAAGGCGCTCCATCATGCGAGAAACAGTAGCAATTCCAGCATTTACCTCTCTCCTAACTTCAGAACCAATATCTGCCATTGAAGAATTGCGAGAGAACAGCTTCTCTTTCCATCCTCTTGTACTTTTTGAAATAGACTCTTTGTATCTTCAACCAGATTAACATATGATCACAGTTAAGAATTAAAAGGCATAAAAAAAAGCTAAAATGTAGAAATACGACAAAGAATCTGAAATGCCAAGACAGATAATAGCATACTTCATTGACATGGAATTGAGCCGAGATTTCCAATTGTCAGAAAGAGACTGCAACTCTGAAGTTCCTGAACTGTCTTGATTTGGCAATGAAGACTGACTCATATAGCTTCTAAACACGGGAAGCAGAAAATCAGTCCCCGGGATAACAAACAAAAGATCATTTAAAAATTAAATGAACAATATCCTTTTTGACTGATTGTATTCTCAATGGTTGGAATTGACAATACCTATTATCTTTAAGTATTCCGTGTTGAGTAGATGGCATGCCCAAGGATCCAGATGATGAAGCTGAAACTTGACTGCTTTGAACAGAAGATGACATGTGTTGTAGGACTTCATTACGAACAGTTCTGATTGGAAATGGCAAATTAGCTCCTGCTGCAACCTGCTCAGTTTCCACTTCACCGGGAGCTAGGGAAGCTGAAACAGGACCAGTAGAAGATGCATTAGGATTAGCTGAGAACAGCACAAACTGTGGGTGGACATGAGATGATGAGCGGCTTCTTGAACCCTCCCTATGAGCAATGTGGTGAGTCCTCCGCATTGCCGCTGCCGCCGCCAAATGTTGGAGAATACGGTCCTCAAGTTCAGGATCATTCACTCCCATTGGTAACTACAGTGGTGAGAAAAGCCATGAGATACCAGTATAAAATTAAGATGATGATCAATAATAAATGAAAAACTAACTAGTAGAGATTGCAAACACACATGCTGCAACTCAAAATCCCCAAGGGTAGGGTGATGAAATATTGCTGCATTCCTTGGTGGAGTGAACCTAAAATCTCTCTCCCTTTCTACCCCCTCAAGCAATTCTTGACTGCATAGTTTCAAACACATTGTTACCACAAAAACAGGCAACATTGTTAAGAAAAAGACGAAATAGAAATTAAAAGAATAGATGAATATCAACCTGCCAGGATCTTTCAGACTGATAGATTGCCAACACATTGGACAGTTGGAGCTCCGCTGACACCTGTTCATGTAGAAAAGTATAAATTTCTTGCCCTATTCTCCGCAACTAAATCAGCTTCTAAATGTAGGCTTCTCAGATCTTATCATCCTCGTGCTAACCCTGAGATTATCACAAATCTCCAGAATGCATATTATCTCACAACGGTTATATTGCAGAATTATCTCCAGATGACTGCAAGAATCAATATCTCCAAAACAAAAGACAATTCTAAAGTTCAATCTCTTAGCCAATCTTAGCAACAGCCTTAAAAGATGCTAAGTGATTTGAAACTCTAAGAATATTACAACTAATTTCACGTAATGGACACTCCAGATAGAATTGTGCTTCTAAAGTACTCCTAGCATGAGCAAGAGTCTCGTGTAACGATAATCTTATCGGTCATTACCCGGAAATTTGATTCTTCCTGCTCTTTTCTTTGTATAAGGAAAAAAACAGGAGGCGAATTTGATGACATTGCCCTTGTAGCATTTCTTCAGAAGTAAAGTTGACATCCAGAATAATAGATGCTACAAATGTACGAGATAACTGACTTATGCGCAAGGCACTACATCACCTTTCTCTTTCTTTATTGATGGTGTGGGTGTGGGTGGGTAGCGCTAGTTAGGAAATATTCAAGGTTGCACTTGCTCACAGTGAACCTGATTGTCAAATCGGTAACTGATGCAGATATAGTTGTTATGCATAGTAAGTTAGTAACAACATATTGGTGTCTGAACATTCAAATTCACGGCACATAGATCTTCAAAGGTTTCCAAGCAGTACACTCAGAAACAAAGTTTGACCTTACAAGACTCCAGAATAACACATAACCAACAATAGGCACATGGCAGTGACATAAAGAAATAAGTACTACATAGCATATAAGACAACCATAATTCTAACTTCAACAACACGTAGTCCACATACCATTCAAGAATGCATTGAAGGTGGAACTCATGCTTGCAGCTTGTCACCTGTAACGCACCACGATCAAAAACATTTCACTACTAGCAGAAGAAACTAGAGTAATCATTACGACAACAGAAAAACACGTCCCCGCACTCACCGCGGAAGGATCACTATCGCAAAATGCCTCGAGGCATATGCTACAAGAATCCTCACAAGCCTCCTGAATCCCCCCTTCCACAAAAGCCGCAGCTGATGTCAGGTGACTCTCCTCCTTGACCTTATCCATTCCCGGAACCTAATAACGCGCCGTGACAAACAAATTACCATCTTATCAATTACATTTCTAACAAAAAACCCACACATTCTATCAACACAAGCTCATAACATCTAAAAACTACGACAACAATGCGCGGTATTGCCCGTGAAAAATCCTGCATATATATTGAATAAAACCTCATAAACTACATTCAAATCATCATATGAATAAACCTAAAAAACTAAATTCAAATCATCAACAGAAATAAAACGAATCCCATTTCTAAATTCACAATTTTGACGAACGTGAATCAATTTTAACCATACAAAATTACAATCAAACGATCAATTAACAAAGCTTATATAGCAAATTCACAATCAATTGAAAAAATGAAAACATACACGATTCAGATCGGAACAAAACAATTGGATTAAAGATCTTTTACCTCCATTAAAGCGGGTCAAGAATCGAAAAAGATGCCCATCAATTTCAACAAACCCAAAGCTCAATTTTTTTCCTCTCAGAGAGAGAAAATTAGGTTTGAAGTTTTGATTTTGATTCCAATTTCGATTTTTTTCTTTTTTGATTAAAATAATATACTCTAATTAGGGGGTGTTATATTTGATAACATTTATTTAATATGGAAAAAAGAGTCTATTTGATTAGTGGTTCAAATGATCTCATGCCATTTTTCTTGTCAATATTGCTCACGTGATAAATAACGTATTAGTAGTTGGAATGTAATTAATGGGTATTAATTGTGGTATGTATGTTGTAATTTTTGGTGACTATGATTTTAGTGTGTATAAAGAAATATAATGTAATGTCAAAATACTATAGAACTTTAATAGGAAAATGAAGATTTGTTACATTAATATCTACTTGTTCATGTTTTTATAACTTGAGATTTTTATTTATTAACATCGATTGACTCACAATTGAAATCTTTCGTTGTTACCAAATTTGTAATTTTGGTTGTTTTTCGGCATATTTTAGTCATTTACTTTCTCCAAAAATATTGAACTTTGCCTTGCAATTTCTTTTGTCGTCCATATGGCATTCTATAAAACCGTATTACCAATTTTGAGAGAGTAACCTGAAAAGTAGTTAAACTTTGAGTTACCACACTGTACTGTGGCCTAGAATACAAATTATGTTCATCTCTTCGACGTCTTGTGGAATGCATGATCCATGCTCATTGTGGCTTTCTTCCCTTATATGTGTCGCTCACTACTGAAACTGATTTTGTATACACCATAACGATCACCTTCTTCGACCAGCAAACAAGTAGAGTCAACTTAGCCATACATGGTGAGATTGGGGCAAATCCTTGAGTACATTATCCCAACCTCCTACCTAGACAGAGAGATGGACCATGGCCTCCTCTGAATAGTCCTTGAGTTTGATTGTTGTCGTCAGAAGGCAAAAAGCAATGGTTGTCGGTTGTGCGATGTCTTGATAGGGTGCATGTATTGCAGGAATATTGGGTTCTTAAGAGGATTATTTTTGCAGATTAGTATCTCAAAATTGGTGACTTGACAACTAGAATGCCACTTGGATGACAAAAAAAGAAAGTTGTTTGATTAAGTATATTATCTTAGGTAATATAAAGGAGCCAAAAGAAAGACAAAAATTGCAAAATGAGTAACGATAAAGGACCAAAATTGCAATATTTCTAAATAAAAGACTAAAAATGCAGATTGTCAAAAGAAGAAGACTAATATTGCAAGTGCATTAAAGCTAATGGATCAAAATTTTAAGTTACCAAAAAAAAGACGAATATTGTGAATACTCAATGGACCAAAAGTTCATTTTACTCGAAGCTAATAATGACAATTTGCCAAAAGTGAGAAAAAAGTTGGAAACATAATACAAAAGTTAATCAAAACAAGCTATATAAACATGACACGTATAATAGAAAACGTGATATAATTGTATCAGATAGTTATATAGGACCCACATTATATCAGTCTATCCACGTTTTGAATCGTTTGTTTTGATTGTATTATTGACAATTGACATCTTTGGAAACTATCAATTATTTGTTTAGTGATTAATATTTCAATGACTTTATTCCATTCACAGGACTATCAGAATTATATTTCTCTAAGCAGTGAAACATAAGCAATCATATATATATTTTCTCATCTTTAAACTTTACAGTACATAAAGGGAATTTTGTATTTTTGGTTCTGTAAGTTGGCTCATCTGCAATTTTGGTCCTCTAACTATTTTATCAACAATTTTAGTCCTCTAAATTGCAATGTGTTTCAATTTTGGTCATCTGACAATAATTTTGGCAATTTTGGCCAAAAATTCCTATAGAATTGAACATGTCCAAACCAAAATCCATCAAATTCAATCAATTTTCATGTCCAATTTGTTCTCCTCCACGCAATCCTATAGGAATTCCCGGTCAAAATCGCCAAAATTATGGCCAGAGGACCAAAATTGAAACACATCACAACTTAGAGGACTAAAATTGTTGATAAAATAGTTAGAGGATCAAAATTGCAGATGAGCCAATTTAGAGGACCAAAAATATAAAATTCCCGTACATAAATGACCAGCTTTTGATATTTTCTATTAAAACCATAATTCATTGTTATGTTTTGAAATACTTAATTTCTTTTCCGGGTATAATGACCACGAAGAAACTTAGGAATTTACGAGACATGTCATCTTAAAAGTGATGCATACAGTTAGAAACTAATAATAATATGCATGTTAAACAATGTTATAGGCCTAAACCTAAACTGGTATGCTGAAGCCTTTGGCCCTGTTGCAAAATAAGAGGCCCAATCGCAGACATAAAGGCCACATGAGATCCATGTTCATCTTAGTGAAATCAGGTAAAGAATTAAAAATGAGATTTAATTCATTTATTATCTCATATCCTGATGATAAAAGAAATTACAAACTTTAAAACGTGGAACTCAGTCGAGCCGGGCACACTTAGGAATAAAGTAAATTAAAAATTCCCTAAATCAGAAGAAAGCAAATACTCTTTTTAAAGTGTAAAATAATTATATTTACACTTTAGGAATTTTATATTTTCTTACTAAATTATAGATTTTATTATCCCTTTTTAACGTCTCAAATATCCTTCACCTCTTTTTCCCACTTTATTGCGAGCTCCTTACATTATACATAATTAATGTATTGTACTATTGTTCTATCATCCAAAGTAGAGGATGTCGTTTTATGTATGATCAAAAAGCT
This sequence comes from Misopates orontium, assembly GCA_946800315.1. Taxonomy (NCBI): domain Eukaryota; kingdom Viridiplantae; phylum Streptophyta; class Magnoliopsida; order Lamiales; family Plantaginaceae; genus Misopates; species Misopates orontium. Next base: position 6,374,790 of record OX326950.1, on the reverse strand, counting down.
TAAAGTTATAGGGTTTCAACCAGACAATTATCACGACAAAATCCAAAAGGTGTAATTTTTTGTTCAGGAAAAATACGGTATCTAAAAATTGATTCGGGGGGTCCAGATTAAAAGAAAGCGTGAGACAACAGCTTCATCATCAAAAGAGAAAAAAGCTTTGACAAGCTTCACTTGTGTATTTTTTTATTGTTACATCTTTGAATGTATAACATTTGAAATGATTGGAGAATCTAATAAAGTAGTCTCAACCTTTGGACCGGATCTAAGCAAAAGCATGAAAAAACAAAGTGAAATTTTGGGTATCTTATCATGATTCGAGCATAAGCCGGATTAGCATCATTGGTTATATTAAGTTACAATATATAATTAATGTCCAACTTAGAAAGTAGTTCATATGGAATTAAATTAGGGTAAAAAACCTCAAATTCATGTTCTATCCTTCGTTATGCAACATGACGCTCATAGTTTAAAAAGTTACCACCTGGGCCATGACCTACTAAATATGTATGAAGTACTCCTAATCAACTTTTAGATAACATTTTTGTGAAAATATTAAAAGTGTATATAGAACTTAATCTCAATCTAACTTGAATATCAATAAAAAAACATATTTTCCTTCAATATTAGTTATATGTTTATTAATTTCATTACAACTCTTAATTTTCAAACTCTAAATTTGAGAACGGGGATGAAAGTGAAGGAAAATAGAGCTCTTTATTGAAGATAAGGTTAATCGAAATAAATCCTCAACTTTACACTTGATATTCTGGCGAAACAAACTTTCTGATAAATATTAGGCAATATAAGGAGGTACTTTGCAACGATAATTAGCAAAAGTCACAAGCAAATTACAAGTTTTTAAACAATAATTAAGTATATGATGAGGACCTTGACGCTTTGTTAAATTAACCTGTAATATTGGAGACACAAATATTAGAGTAATGTGGACTCTGCCAGTATTAGATCTATACAACAATGCCACTAGATGATATGTGAGTCATCAATTAGCTTTAATGCCACAAGTTCTTTTTAGAAGGAGCATTATATATAAGTTAAAGTACTTCACTATAATCAACTAGGCATGCTACTCAATTTTCGGACTAAAATACAAAACCATGTGTATTTGGATTTATATGCAGTTTGATGCGAAGACAAAAACCAATTGTGATAAATGAAAGACAGTGGAGAAAAAGCATATGATCAGATGCAAACAAGAATTCACATATTTACACACATGTACTTGGTCTGGAACTGTATAGAGTCTATGAGTCAGCCTTAGAACGAAATTCTATCCTACAAGAATGAAACTCTAGTCTTAAGTCGAGAACTTGAGCTAATAGAATTTACCTTTAGCTATGTATATGGAGTTGATGCCAATGAGAAAATCAACTTGTCATAGTCTTGCTGAGAGTGTCATTATTGCTTTAACTAACTTGTTATATATAGCAAGGAGACTCAATATTCACAACCAAATAACAATTGATATTCATTGTGATTTTCTCTTATGAAGTTAAAATTTTGTTGGGAATAAGATTTACAAAAGTTTTAGCTTTAGATTTATTGTCGCCTGTGTTGCTCAACTTTCTAATATAAATGGCCAAATTTCAACGTGACTTAAAAAGTTTGACTCGATTAGACTTCGGTAATATATGTAAATATATGATAATGCATAGAAATGATCTCCTCAATCATGAGGGTATAATGGTTTGCGCAACAATGCCGGCCCTCATCTACACCGATATATATGAGTATTCAATATTAGTTCACCACGATTTCTTCGTATATTCTTAACATGCAGTAAGCAACGCTTTAACTATTTTGAAGTTCCACCTAAATTCCTTTGAAACAACAATGTTTTCAAACTAATGACCCTCTCACAACTACGAAACAAGTCTAACGTCAGACCTAAATTATGAGGAGCAACACTCATCGAACAACCCCCACCACGTGTAACGTGGCCCAGTAGGTGGCCCGTGACCTATTAATTCATGCCCAACATCACCTATCAATGCAAATCCACTTCCACCGCTCACAACACACGTTTTATTAAAATATGCTCGAGGCTAAAATAAGATATTCAAAGTTATATGTAACTACTCACTTCCACCCTTGTCTGGGTGGATTAGTGTCATCATTACTAGTCACTCAACTTACTCATAATATATGATGCAAAAATAAATCTCTGTGTGACTGCCGACTCCTAGCTAGGAGAAATAATTTGAGCAATAAAAGCAATATTAATTAATCTTCTTCATCAATTTACATTCTTGTCATAACAAAATTCAATTCACCATCATTCTATCCTCTTCCAAAATTATCTGAGGCCAGGATCAATTCTAGAAGGTACTAGCCATCTATTGATTCCATTGGCGTGTGGTCGTTTCAGGTCCTTTTTTTTTTTTTGCCATGTGACTGTAACTGTGGTGAAGTGAAATAAATAAACATAAAAATTATTAAATGTGTGTGGGACTGTGGTGTTGTGTACCTCTAACTCTAAGGACAAACACACAACAAGAAGTAAAAGTCATAATTTTTATAAGAAAGAGTGTCAAAAATTAAATCAATCAATGAGATTGAAACATAGGGGACCATTTATCCGCTGATTCTGCTACTCTTACTTCTGAAAACCACCTGGACTCGCACCACTCGTACATTCGGACACTGACCCTTCATCCCACAAAGTACAACACCATTATGCATGCCATCAGCTTATCTCATATGCATTTACTATATAGTAAGTAATAATTATTCTTTTGTAAATTAACACTTCATGCGCCTTGTGGTTGAACTTAATAAATTAAATTGTTTTTGGACAAAAGATTAGTGTATGTTATGGGGGAAAATGTGCATATTTTCGTGTTTCAAAAACTATGCACGAAATACCATCTTATTATTTTATTTTTTTCACATGATGTTTTTATATTTTAAAAAAAATCCTATATTAACGCGAATTGACAATTTTACCTCTCTCGTGGTGCATGATTTTTGATATTATAAAGGAGTTTGGTGAATGTTTTTGATAAAATGAGAGGTTTGATGCAAGTACATATTTAATTGCATGAGGGAGTCTTTTATGCATTTTCTCTACAAGGCTATGTTAGTAAGTTTTAGTAGGTGTAAAAGTTTGAAAAACTAATTAAAACAACTCTAGTTGTAATGGAAGCTACGTCGTGATAAAGATTTGGTGCAAATTTTCTGAAAAAGTAAGGAGATTTTGTGTCAAACTATACTCATAATTAACGCAAAGTGGTTTGGTGCGGTCTATAAAAACACAAAGAAATTTTATGTATTTTCATTTTTCAACTATGATATCAATCTAGAAAGATTTTCATTTTTATGGTCCCGCTGCAACAAAAACGTGTGAGTTAATTTTATGAAAATAATTTTTCCACCTACCAGACAAAAAGACGTGATGACATGATCTCAAGATTTGGAACATTTTTCTCCTGTGTTTTTTACCAGATTCTTGTACTCCATTGAGCAAATGCAACGAATATGAATGCGCCCACTATCTGTTAGGATTTAGTTTTTACCACCACTTTTCCTCATGTAACAGAATTTTTTTGGCTTCTAATTTTATCCTTATGCTTTTAAACTTAAAAAAATTACTTGCTTTAACACAATATTAATTAACTTAAACAATATGCTAGTTTTATGTTTTGAAACTTCAAAAAATTAAATAACGTACGAAATCCAACCACCTAACCCAAGAGCCGTGAAGGTGTTATGCTTGATAGCTGCATGCGGCGCTGGTCTTAATGGGAAAAGGAGAATTAAGGGGTGAGCGCAGGTGAGGGTTTCATTTCTTTATTATGTAATTTAATTTTTTTTAATAACCATGTGTTAGTTTTATAATAGAGACAATGAGAGAATGTTTTACCTTGACATTCAAAAATGTATTATTGTGCCAAGGAGTATTAATTTGGTCATACAGAACTTTTGGAAAAGCTCATGCTAATTCGAAATGACATTAAACTCTATAAAGCGAAAACAAAAGGAGTCTTTTAGAAATTACCAAAAAAAAAAGGAGTCTTTTAGGTCCTAGTCTTGCATAAGTACTACTCATTTGCTATTTTCACTTTGTTTTCTTCTTATACGATATCGTACATAAAATATCTAGAATTTAGAAGGCATATCGTATATAAATATCTAGAATTTAGAAGGCATTTAGGGGTTACCTCAAAGGTTCTAAAACGAGAGTATGTGTTTAAGTTAATGTGAAAATCACATATTTTCACGTTTAAATATTCAATGTGAATCTGACTTACATGTGAGCGGTGTGTTTAAATCTATCTCACATCGATCGCGAATTATTATAAACTATGATGTATCAAGATCTCTATTAGTTACAAGATCGATTACGGGGCATTTGAGAGGTGCTATATTTCAATATTTAAACGAATAGCAAATAATAATAAAGAAACGTACGTTCATGCAAAGAGTCAAAACAACAATTTCTAGAAAGAAATTAAAATTAAGCAAGTTGAACAAATATAAACCTATAAAAATTAGCATTAATCCTCGTTTCTGTGGAAACCCGGAGACTAATATTAATTTATAAGAAGTGTCTACGTCTTCTCTAAGTTCTCTTCTCGAATATTAGACAGACTTGAAGTACAAAACGTCAAGAAAAGAGACAAGCCACATACGGAAATTTGCGTCGTCAAATATAGAAAAAAAATAGTAAAAATACTACTAGACAAGTATAATGTCAATTTCGACGTGACATAATCATAATTATCATCATGAAAAAGTCTCATTATAAATTATTAGCGTGGCATTAACAATAGTCATAAGCATTAATTTTAAATTGCGTGTCGCGTCATCCATTATGATTAAGTTAATCTGTGATAAATGTGCCGCGTCTGTATATAAAGATAGTAGAAACTAGAGAATTGGTGACAAATCTGAAAAACTGAGCAAGTAATTATTCGCTATTTCCGTACATTTAGCAAAACAATTAATGACCACGGTGAAATTTGACCAGAAAGTTAATTTGTTATTGAAGAATTGATATCCTTAACAAACTGATTCTTCTAAACTATACTGAAATAGTAATTGATTTATTACGGTAGAAAATTTCAAATTGAAGTATTATGTAAGTATAAATATTAAATAATTCACTTAAATGTAGTTTAGTTCATCGAAAATAGTCGAGACGTATATATTTGGCATAGTACTAGATGTGTGCACGGATCAAATTTTCTTTTCTAAAAAACGTTTCCATTTTTGACTCTATGAAAACGAAACATACAAGTATTTTTTAAATCTATTATTATAACAATTTTTACGAATCTGCCGAAACATATCGAAAAGATCTCGAAACATAGCGAATTCTAATATTTAACTTACCGAAACATACCATCAAAACGAAACTTTGATCCATTAACGTGTGAATCAAAGTTCTAAAAGATATTTTTAGAAGTATGGAGATGTTTACGTTTGCCTTTGTAGAGATAAATATAATATAAAAGTACTTTAAAGTTAATACAATAGTCATTTTAGTATAAACTAAAGTCTCTAGTATTTAAACGTCAAAGCCAAAACTTTGATTCATGTTATGATGAGCTCATGAGTATAATCCATCTTCCGCTTCAACTACTTCTTTTTGTTTGCACATTCTCTTATTATTGTATAATAATCGCTCAACAAAAATCTCCCCAAAATCATACAGATTGACAATTCAGAAATAAAAATAATAAAAGATTATATACACATCCATTTCATTTCAATTACAAATTTGATCACAATAACAACAATAGTAGTAACAAATAGTAAAATAAAATATTTATATCCAAATTTTACTGATTCGACATTTCACTTCTCTGTGAAGAACTCCTCCAAAACCCAGCACTGTAAAATTTGTTCCACATCTCATTCTCAAGCTCAACAACTTCTTTACTACTACTATTATTATTATTATTATTCTCATCCGGGCCCACTTCCACACCGTTGACCGCGTTGACGGGCCCCACCTCGGGGTGCACTTCATCGCAGCCGCACTTTCGAGGCGTTAAGAGCCCCTGCTTCATCATCCGACGGCGCCGATTCCTCCTCAGCGCCTTGCGGCACAATCCCGCCGGGACCTTGTACACCGCCAGCACCAGAAGATTCACCAGGCCGCAGGGACAGCAGCAGCACACCGCCGCACACTCCGCCGCCGTGCCGCCCGCGACCTCCGCCAATCGCACGCTGCCACGTGTCGAGCAGTTGTTGCTGCTGTTGTTGTCTAGCAGCGGCTGCCGCCGGTCGATCATTGAGGCGTGTTGACGTAGAACGATTTGCTTCGTCATCGTTTTTTTTTTTTTTTTTGTGATTTTAAAATCAAAATCAAAATCAAAACCTAATCGATAATCGATTTTATCGAATCGACGAGATTTTGAGTAAATTTTTTCACACCTGCACCTGAAACAGTTGCGGAAAAAGCGGAAAACGGTTACAGATTGATTCAAATCGGATTTGAAAATCAAAATTATGCAAAATTGAGCGGAATTCACCTCCGTTTATCAAACGAATTGCTTCGTCATCGAATTGACGATTTAATTCTTCGAGATTTTGAGTCGCAGCCTGCACCTGAAGCAATTGACAGAGAATCTGAATCGATTGATGAAATAGAAATTTCTTATCGAAAACCTAAATTAGTGACGTTAATAAAATTGAGCTAAAATTTACCTTGAAGATCAAACGATTTTGGTGCAGGGCGAAGCGTGTGCCATTACGGCGGAGATTGAACGGAGTTTTTTTTTTTTTTCCGTTGTCTTCAAACAAAATGAGGCTCAATTCCGAAATAACAGGAGAATTTATTGGATTTGTTATTGGTTCCCCTGTTTTTGTGCTCTGTATCTGATATAACCAGAGATGATGAGAGAGAGAGAGAGAGAGAGAGAGAGAGAGAGAGAGAGAGAGAGAGAGATTTTGTGTGGGGGAGGGAAGGAGGCGGGATTTTAAACGGGGGATATGTAACGGATGGAGGAGAGAGAGAGATTATTATTATTATTATTATTATTATTCTAAATTAGAATTAAGAGATATATAAAATTTTAAATGATTTGTGAACAAAATGTTTCTAGATAAAATCAACATTTGTGACTTTTTGAGTTTTTTTTTGGCTTACTATAGAAACGGAATTATTTAGTTAGTAGTTACTACATAACGGGAACGAGCAGAAAAGGAGAATTAAAGTGTTTTATTCGACGTGAGTCGAGTTCCGTTCGTGTGCGGTTCCAGCCTTTTGGGATTGAAAAATCAATTGTTGTCGTTGTTGTATACTTTGAATTAATTATGGATTCTGGTATTTGATTGTTTTCTCAAATATTGTGGGAAACGTTTCCGTTGTAGACTATGGGAAGACAAAATATAAATGTATTTTTCTATATCTATCGCAACAATTAATTTTTTATGAATTTTCCAAAACATGTGAAAGTACTTCCAAACAAAACTTTACTCTATATAGTAATTCATGAGTCTAGGTTTTTTTTTAATGCAAGAATGATTCTAGGTTAGAAATGTCTAATTTGTAAGGGTTTTGATTTGTACAAAATGAACTAGACAAAATGGTCCAATTTGCCTTGTTGTGAATATTTTTCAATATCACAATGCTATTGTGTTGAAATAAGCACACAAGTCCTAACAACTGCTCATTTGATGTTGAGCTAAGGTTTGTCCTATAATTTTTTTAAATATAATATCTTACCTAATGAAATACTTTTAATGTCGGAATTATTATTTATGAAGCTTACTTATAAAGTTGGAGGTTTAGGCTCGAGTAAGGGCACGAAAATGACATTTGATGGAACATATAAGCATTACTAATTTCGTCCACAAAAAATATGGATTTGTCATAAATGTATCTGGTCGCTTCTTTCCTTGGGTATATAGATGCATGATAGGGTTTAAAGCCGTCCTCGTCAGCTATCGGATTCTGATAAGCATTTGAGGAAATGTGATTATAATGGGAAGTAACAAAGTTTTGTACTCATTTATAGTGAAAATAACAAACTTTTGGGTTTAACATTTTATTTTGTTATAAGTGTCACGTTTCTATAGTAAATGAATGTGGCAAATAGCAAGAAGTTTTTGGGGGCAAATTCGTAAAACTTTGTGTTATCAAACCTACATCAAATCTCTTTATGTTATGGAATACTATGTAACAAACTCATTTAATGTTAGTCTTAATAAAAGTGCATTAGACTCGCCTCTTTTAAAATTCATTTTCTTTTTATTTTTAACGGGGTTGATGGCTTGAAATAGTTAACGATAACTTAAAAGGAATATGGTGTAAGTTTTGAAAAATACAAAGAAGTTTGGTGCTGGTTTATCATCACGAAAAAGTTTTATGCCATTTTTTCAAAAGCAAAAATGATAATTGGCGTACTATTTAATGTTTGTTTAGTGATTTTCTTAAAAGTTAGGTTTGGCGTAGGGTATTTGATAATACGTGGAGGTTTTATATATGGGTAGTTCTTGATAATAGTATGAAGAGGTTTACATCATAGATCAAAGTTTCGTCTACACAATATGTTTCAATGTCTGAATAACATAAACTCTTTGCAATGTTTCGAGATTTTTCCGTATGTTTTGGAAAATTTGTAGAAATTCTTATTGAATTAGATGTAAAAAATGTTGTATGTTTCGTTTTTATATAATTAAATATGAAAATGTTTCGATATTTTTTTGAGAAAAAAAAAAAGAAAGAAACTTTAATCCATGATTTACACAGATTCAACATTGAGTGGCGGAAATAGATTTGTAGAATTAATAAATCACAAAGGAGTTTTATGCACATTTTTTTTATTATTATTTCTTTAGTCCGTGAAACTGGCAAACGTACCGTAAGAGACTTTTTCCTAAACCTATAAAAATAACTCAATCAAATGCATGTAGCATCCCTAACTATCATGTAAATGAATAATTTATTTTCTTAACATCAAAGTAATTAATTAACATTGTAGACCAGTGACTCAGTACTGAGACGAATCTTTGAATAGTTAATAATGAAAAATGCAGCTAATTTTGAGTATTATCATGAATATTAAGATTTTAAAATTGTTCATACACAATTATTAGAGAAATGGTCTTAATCAAAAAATGGGCCATTCATACGTGACATGAAAAATAGTACTTAATAAAATCAACACACATTAAGCAATCAGATCTTCTAGAATTGTTGCGTACCACAAAATCCACAATACACCATATGATTAAATTGGTGGACACGTGTACTTTTCCCAATATAAAAATAAAAAAAACCTCAGTTTTTAGTACTATATCAAAATTAAACGTAATAGTGAACACAATAGTGCAAAGAATTTATGCAGAAGCTTATCCTGCCATTGAGATATATTATAAGTTATGGTTGACTGATTTGGGATTTAAAATTTACTACCTTACCTGGAGTAGCAAATAGGTAGGATGAATTATAAATGAATGGCTAAAAATAAACGATGGGTCAAAACTCAACTGATGGGTTTAAAATATATGTTAATTCATTTATAATCATTAATACGTCAGTAATAAATTATAGATTTAAAAGCACATCTTTAGTTTCAAAATGTAAAACACTCAAATCAAATGCGAAAAAGAGAAAGAAAGAAAAAAAGAAGTAAAAAGACAAGTTTAAGAAAGAGCTGTTTATAAATCTTCTCAGAAATATCAAGATCATTGAAATAATATTGTTGGTAAAACAAATTCATTTGTGAAATTGTTTTCCTCTAACGTTTCTCAATATACGATTTTTAATTAAATTAATGCCTACGAAAACTCAAAAATTATTTACGGCATCAATGTGTTAAACCGAGAACAAGTGCACCATTTGAATTCAATTAAGAAGTCCACGCCAAAATTGATAATCTTTGTCTAAAACTAAGTTTATAAATCTTATGATACCATATTTAAATTTAACTTATCAAGTAATAAAATTATATAAATAATACATAAATTTATATATAAATTAGAGAAGCAAATTCAGGTGAATTTAGGTGGTGTTTGCAAATGCTTATAGAATTAGTTTGTTCACTATTTTTGCTTAAAGTCACTTTAAGTGACTTTTAATAAAAAGTCGGGAGTGTTTTCAAATCATTTTAAAAAGCTACTTAAATCATTAATTAGGTGTTTACAAAAATTAATGAGAAATAACTTTTCTTTTTAAAGACCTTTCAAAAACATAATTCCAAAAGCAGTTGGAGAAGCACCCATGTGCATGCTTTTGCGGCTTGTGCTTTTTCTCACTTTGTTTTTTAGACAAGCAGAAGCAAAAGTCAGCATTCCAAACACTAATATTGTGCTTTTGCGGCTGCAAAAACCAACAAACTTCTTTTTATAAGCATTTGCAAACACCGCCTTAGTCTGCACAGTACTTTCCACAAAATTAAGATTAACTTTCTGAAAATTCTGAAATGCCTTTGGGATATCCTCAAGCTGATGTGACGATTATCTCTTTCGAGAATTATGAGTGAACACAACGTCGATTAATATTGTCCCCACCATTTTAGATTTTTTGGCCAAGTGAGTTTCATTTTTTCTATTTATTTTCTTCTGCACGCCGGACAATAATTCTAATTATTACGTAGGTTTAAAGTTTCGATTTTGGCGCATATTTTGATGTATAAATATTACAAACTTTTTACAATGCTTTGAAATTATCGCGGACATATTCTGAGGAATTCCTAAAATTATTATTACAATAAAAGTAAAAAATACTTTTATATTTTATTTTTAAGAATTAAAAAATCCTTTATTAAAGTATTCACTTGCTAATTATAGGTTGCACACCACGAGATCAATCAAATATCACAACTGAAACTGAAACCAAACGCGTGTTATGTTTACTGTTTAGGCGTGTGATGTGATAGATGAACAAATAATTATTACGTTTTATGACATTTTTATTATTATATTTGTTAATAGTTATGACATTTTATTAATTTTGATGACTAGGATATGGATTTTTGGCTTTTTTGCAGGCTACGTGTAGGTTCCAGATTTTTCCAATATTTCAGAAAAATGCGGGACGTCACTTTCACGCGCTGCCGTGTGCAAGTGGTGACATTAATGAGTTGGCAATAATGAAAAGACACCTGAGCTCGAAATTTTGGGAATATGTGGGCTCTACTGTAATTTGACCTTAGGATAGTGTCGTGATGGAAAATAATCAAATAGTACTATAAAATATCTTGTTTGAGTAAGTAAATCGTGTTAATTTTGAAGTAGTTATATACAAAACCAACCCCAGTGTTATTTCAAATATGCAAAAAGGCCCATGTGATAATAATGAGTAAAAAACGGTCTTATCTTAGCTAACATTGATGTTAGCATCCACCCCTCTCACGTGGACTCCACCCGTGTGGGACCCACATCAATGCGAGAGGGGTGGATGCTAACATTGATGTTACCAACTGGATTTTGAGTTAAAACCCAAAACCACTGCAATAATAGCTTTTTGCGTTGTACTATGAAATAATCTTGAATTTTATGTATGTGTATTACAATTTAGTGATTTACAAATCGATAAAAAATAAGTTCGAGAATATCTCATTGGGTTATTTGGTCTTTCTATGCAAGAAAAATCAATTCTTCCAACACAATACGTGTGGACTGTTTTTACCATGTGGAGTATTGCAAATTAAGATAACACTTTTTTTCTTCTTTCGTTGGTGATTTTGCATATAACTCTAATTTGAAGCGGCTAAGGTGAAACCCTTATTCACCACATGTGCAATTTTGCAAAATAGTAGGTGAAAGTAAAGTGGTAAAGAAAATGACACTCGAAAAAGTGGGATATAGAATAACATACCCATATCTTTCTCTGTGATCAGTCAAATTAGGGGCAATATATTTATATTGTATTTTCACTATTGCAAAAGTAACCCCTTTGACTTGTTAATGATGATCATAACTGCGGTCATACACTAAATACTAGTTTTTTGGGCTCCTGATGTGGATGTGTTCTCGAAATTGTAATTTGATTTTTTTAAAGCTATCCGTTCGTCAACGATAATATATATTGTTTCAAGATATATTTAATAAATAGTGCTATCACTAATGGAGCTATCTTAAGGTTTTCTATATCTATATCTATATCTATATCTATATATATATATATGTATATATATATATATATATATATATATATATAGATATAGATATATATTTTTTTGGTACTTTATTTTCGTCAGACTTTGAAAGCTCTTGAATTGAAAATTTAATTGAACTTTTGAAACATAGACACGAAGATAGCTTGCGGACATAGTCAAATTAATTGTCTTTAAATTAAAGTTAAATTAAACAAATGGTCAGTTCAAGTTTTGGCCCTTTATATCGTTAAAAATAAATGGTGGAGGCAAATACGAAATTGGCAAGGTGGCACAGTTGTCTCTTGATCAATCACCACGCAAGTAACTGGTTATATTTGGCGGAGTAATTAGGGAAAACATATGATGTCATGAGAAAAGTAAAACTTAATGAAATTTCTACTTCTCTTTGACTTTAACCGACAATTTTGGATTACATGCACAATAGTTTAAGTATAGGGGCATAGGGGTGATGCTGGAATATGGTAATATTTTAGTCGTATTTCTAAAAATTAATACATATAATTAATATATAAACAAATAAACTTATATAACTATCTTTTTATCTTGTAAAATGAAGTATTTTCTTTTAATATCTACCAAAATTTTAATAATTTAAGTGAATCACATGTAATTAATATATTTTTTAGCGTCAATTTAACCATGCACAATAGAAGAAAGTTCATCAAATCCAGTCTTAAAAAGCATAATATATAAAATCATCACTTTGTTCACATTAAAAGCAACATGTGTAATCACCATTTCTGACCAATTGTAAGTTTTGTTACCTTTAAATATTATGGGTAGTTGGTACGCAGCGCCACTCAGATTATTTAATTTTCATTAATGGATGATACTCTAATTTCTATAAAATCTCTCTTTGTTGTGACCTTTCGGCGACGATGATGGTCATGATGGACCAATATATTTGTGCTCGTCACAGGCTATGGACAGTATTTCAAATCGTAAATTAAATAGATTATCTCAATAAGAACTTCAAATCGCAATTGCTATAGTTGGATATCAAAGCACCTCAAGTGTTGCATAAAGTAACCTGGATTTTACGTCCATAAACAATAGCGTAATCATTAATCTGGTACACAAACTCTACAATTACGAGATATTGGACGATTTCCACAAATATTATTATATATATTAGTGTATTAATGTTCACTAGTTGTATGTGCGAAAAAATTAAAACAAGCTCAATTCTCCTATATAAAAAAGGACCCAATAGAAAATTGTAAACGACATTTAAGCTGAAACTCAAACAATGATAAGTCCAATGTATTAGCATATGATAAATATATTGTATTTCTCACTTACATAAACATATTAAATTACAAATTGCATAATCTAAACATGAAGATTGGCCACCCCCGTCCATCTCTAGAGCAGCTACGTACCATCGTCATAGATGACCCAAATAAACACTACTCAAATTGGATCAACTCTCCTGGTCTAAATTAATTAGAGAGATATAACACAAATGGTGAAGTGCACAGTTTGTAATTACTGTTCATAAATAAAAGACTTTTTCTTTAAAACATTAAAAATCTAATGTAATTACAATTGATGCATTCATGACGATAAAAAGGTTAGCCTAAAATCCTGATATATAAATTACCTTTAAATCAAATACGATTACCAAAATAAAATGATAAAAAAATAATTAAAATTCTACAAATCTAAAAGGGTATGAATCTATGTACCGTACAATCCTCGTGATGAAGTAATTTTATTTTTGCAAAGCTTTTCTTTTTACATTTTTGTTTAAACACTAAGTTAAAATAATAAATTGCATATTAGAACAGTTTTAACTTCACCGCATCATGCTTGCCGGTGGGAATGGTTTGGTTTTGGCTTTTTAATTGACTATTTTAGTAGGAGTAATTATTATAAGAAAATTATCGATAAAAAAGGTAATAACTTGGAAAAAGAAATAAAAACTTAGTTATAACCCCTGAGGCTCCTCTGTTTCAGAATCCCTTTGTACATAATTTGCCAATTTTGGGGCATACCCTCCAAATTCTCATCATCGTCATAAAAATTCCGGCAGGCCGTCCTCGGCAATCGACTCATGTCGTTTGCCCTCTCAGCCGTTGATTGCACTACATCATCAGCAAACCTCACCCTCTTCTTCGCCCCATCCTTCACATTTCCTGAAACAAAATTCACACACAAAAATAAAATGAATTAAAGAATTATTTCGTTTAATGTTAATCAAGTCTCATGAAATACATGTTCTCATAAAAAATATTTAAGATTATACACAAATTAATAAATGACAGTTCTTTCGACAAGCTTGAAGTTTAGAGCTCACTGCCACACACGTATATACAAGTATGACAGAAAGATCTATAGTTTGCACGTAAAGGGACGTTGTGAGAATTATATATAAATTAATAAATATCAATTCTCTCTGTAAATTGGAATTTTTCGTTAGACAACAATTTGATAAAAAGAAAGCAAGGGGAGAGAAAAAAAGAACCTGGTGAGCTTTTCATTTCGAACTCCATCTCCTTCATGAAATTGGAAACAAGTCGCTTGTGAGCTTGCAGAGCTAGGAATACCACGCTACCCGAAACCGCGAAAACCGCCATCAATCCGGTTTTCAATGAATCATCCATTTCTATTTTTTTCCTTTTTTTTTTTTTTTTTTTTTTTGCTTCAATGTTCAATCTACTATGATCATAGAATTTTTCTCATAATCCGAAAATCCGCGATAACCACCATTCTCTGGGTCTAAAAACAAAGAAGGTTGCATTTGATATAACAATATAATGATTGAATCTTGGTTGAAGAATTGACACTTTTTAATTTATTTTTTATATATTTTGTTTCTGTCAAATGCCATCAATGGAAATATGGCAATTGACTTTCTAGCTAGAAGATGACAAACCTAAAAATTAACAACTCCTTCTCCTTTTTGAGATGTCATGTAAATTTGCACGTCGGTTTCTGTTTTTTGTTCAAAATCAAACCTATATTGAGTGTCATGAGACATATTTTCTTGGTGTGAACTCAGTTTTTGTCGCAAATTCATATACACGATCATAAGTGGAGTTTGTGTTCTGGTTGTATTAATAACGATGACACCATCTGTTTGTTTTGGAAATGTTAATATGGATTTAATGGCATGAAATTTACGTAGGGAAATTTAGCGGTCATTGTGTTTAGGTTAAACAAATGAGTAGTGTTTAAAGGAAAGCGGGTATATTCGAAAGGCATGTATTAACCGGGGCTTAATATCCTAGCAACATGGTTGGTCGAAAAAATATTATGATAAAAAAGATGGACACTATCTGTTTGAGAAAAAAATTGGGATTTAATATTAAAAGAATGTTTGGGGTGCAATAATTTAGCATAAAAAATACTAAATATAAATATTTTGTTGGGCAATGGTTATTACATATTTGACTTATCGTGAAAATGACAATAATATATATTTACATGATTTCAATCAATGTTACGATGGTGCTTTTGCATTTCTCATTGTATTTTGCATAATTGACTACTTAATTTATGAGTTCGAACCTTATAAATTTGGATTATTATCATATTTTGGATAGCTAGTTATGTGGTGTAGCTATTGAAATTTATCTTAGTAATCAATTTTAGGCATAAGTGTAGGTATATACAGTTTGATCTAGTTAAAGAAACTTCTCCTATTGTTTGAATAACTACAGCACAAAAGATGAATGCTATTCCTTCATGAAGTTTGAATCATTGTAGAGATATTCTGCGAAATTCTGAAAAACATTACAGATACATTCATTATCTTTGGAGTTTTTAAAACTTTACGAGGCGTCTCAAGAATTATTAAAATTTCATGTGTGAGGTTTATGTAAATTGCACCAATCCCAAAAGGTGTAGATACTATTTTATCCTAAGTTTTATTGTGAAATTCTATATAGTAGGTCTAACATATAACTTGATTAATATGAATGTGTCAATTAAGTCACGTTTATTTGGAGACATTCTATATACTTAATTTTGGAAATGGCTTCTGAATTATTTATTATTTTTGTTGGAAAGGGAAGGGCACAAATACTTCTTCGTTCTTTGCTCCACCGACCCTTTCATTTTGTCCCGTCCTTCTCTATTTTTCGGGTAAAGGGATTGCCGGTAACTATTTCGAGGTGAATCTTGAACGTGCATGCATGTTTAAATACTTAACATTGATAATCTAAAACTAAATACCAAAAAAGAGCGAAGCTAACAAAAGAGATGGTTGTTGCATGCACGAAAAACGATCTTATTTTTGCTAACTATAAATAAAATCATGAAACTCAATTAAGTTACAATTTCAAAATGTCATTTTTGTTGCGACGTAAAGACATGTTTCTGTTGAGAGATTACGAGTGCTATTTGGATTATGCATATTACGGTTTCTTTTAATTTGATTTTGACTAATATTGCCAATATTGTCAGAAGCTTTCCAAAAGCTTATTATAATATTTTACGAATTTCAATATGAAAAAATACAACATAAAGAAGAAATAAGAAAATGCAAGTTGTGAAGTATGCATAATATAATCAATTAATTTCAATGTTGATGGCGCGTAGCAGTGGCATTCAATTCGTATCTTTATAGAAAATTAATGCCCACAGCCTTTGTAACACTAAAAATAGCTAGTATTGATGACTATACCAAATTTTTTTTTAATTAATGTTACGTGCAGAAAATAACCTCATTGTCATATGCGATTCCAAAATATTATAAACCGTGAAGTTATAATAGAACGATACCAAAATAAATGATGTAATTTACAATCATGTTTTTGTTCTATTTCCCTTGCGTTATTGAAAGATAATAATTCCCTTGAGGTTATTATTAACGTGTATAAAGTATATATCGTGGCAAAATGGATCCGGATCCGCGGATCTACCCGGATCCGATCCGGATCCGATCCGATCCGATCCACGAAAGAGACATGCGGATCCGGAACCGGATCCGAACCGCCGGTTCAATTAGATTATGGATCCACGCGGATCCACTCGCGGATCCGTGTGGATCCACTCGCGGATCCGCCGGTTCCACTCGCGGATCCATGTGGATTCACTTGCGGATCCACACGGATCCACTCGCGGATCTGTTCGGATCCACTTGCAGATCCAATTTTTTATATAAAAAAAAAAAAAAAAAAAAATTGAATCCGGATCTGAATAACAGAATAAGTGATAAATTAATAAAGTAGATTAGTGCTATATAGTGTGTTACAATTATATATATTATATCAAATTTGAGGTAAGGTTGGATTTCATTTACAAAATTGAGGAAATATCAAAAAATACTACGATGATAACTCTTCCTCTGTTTCAAACTCTTCAAGATCACCTTCATTTATTGCAAATAGCCAAATACTCTTGAGCCACGTTTTGCAACATTAATCTTAAAAAGAACTGCTTAAATTCTTGTACCCCAATCTCCCCTTTTTGAATCCTTGTATACTCTGTTCTTAATATAATATAATTTTTTGACCGAGTCCAATGGTAGGGTAGGGTAGGGTAGGGTAAGGGGTGGGGGATAGGGTATGGTAGGGGGTAGAGGTAGGATATGAGGAAAAAATTGGTGAAAGTGTGGATATGGTTGGATCCATATCTGGATCCAAATCTGGATCCTAAAATGAACTATCTGGATCCATGGTTCTGTATAGATCCGGATCCGGATCTGGATCCGATTGGATCCATTTGGGAACCATCATAATAATTCAAATTTGGATCCGGATCCTATGAACCGGATCCTACTGGATCGGATCCGGATCCGGATCCGAGTGACCCGTTTGCCACCTATGCGTACAAAAGTCCTATCCTCCCTGAAACTTCTAACCGTACAAGGTAAAGATTTCGGAGGATCTTCTGAGATTTATTTACATAATCAATTAGTTATTATGATCTATTAGTTATAATGTATTAACATCATTGTACAATATATGAAATATAAAATACAGGGTGAAGACCAAGTTAGCTCATTCACGTCCATTTTAAATATGTTGTACAAACTTTAGATATAATCAAACTGATCATCAGATATATATACTTTGTGCCAAAGCTAAACTTGCATACGATAATAATTACCACATTATAATATTATTACATAATTTGATATCACTTTGATCAATTGCGGGTAGATGCCAGTTCTAATTATCGAACAACAAATTAAATAGCATTGGATATATTGAACTTTAATCAATTTTGTTTTTGAACAAAATAACTTTAATCAATTAAGTTATTATTATGCCGAGCGAGAAAAGGACACAACGCATGGAAGACCACGGCGACGGATACTAACACGCTTTTTTTTTTTTTTTTTTTTATCACGTGATGAGCCTAACTTATTATATGAACTTTACTGCAACACCAAGTTCTTTAATACAATTGGCTCTAACCCCATGAATGATGCACCCCACTTCTTTTTACCTCTATTTTTTTTTTCCAATTAACGTAATCTCATTTGACCATAAATATAAATCACTGACTGAAGGCGGTGGCGTGAAGGAGAAGTGATTATAGTTTAATTGCTACAAGCAACGTAAGCCAAAAGGAAAACAATTAACAAGCATACAATAAACGCAATCATACTTTAATTGCTCTAAGCAGCATAAACAAAAAAGAAGAGAATAATAATAAGACAAAAATGCTAATTAGTATTTAGTAGTAACTAATCCATCTTAATTTGGCATTACATAAAACAAAAATACCAAATATAGAACCCTTAATATTATGACCTAATTGGTCACTTGCCACAACTTAGACGATGAAGAGAAAATTATGGATCACGGGAAAAAATTAGAATCATACCAATTTCCTCAACACCAAAAAAAAAAAAAAAAAAGTGATGAACAAGAACAACCAAGTTAAAGACCGATCGAATCTTGGTCGATCTTGTACATAAGTACACAAACAAACGTATCATAATTAATCCATACCTAATGTTAGAACTAATTAAGTCAACGATCCCTTTGACCCTTTGGAGCTTCCATTTTCAGTTCTCAAGAGGTGAAGTAAAATACAGGCTGAAGAATGAGATAGAGGCAAAGAAAACAGGCAGTGGAGAATGAGAGGAACACCACTCCATACACCAATCTCAGATCCATTCTTCTTTTCTTTTCTTTTTTTCAACTTGATAACAATATTGGTACAAAGAAAAAATAGATGTGCTAATTTGTTATTTGGAGAATATATGAGAAGTGCTTGAGCTTAGAGTACGAGTATATTATATATAGTATTATAGTGAGTTGCTTACTTTTTATTATGGGAAAGTAGTGGTGGGTAATTAATTAATAGAATATTTAAAGCAGTTAATAAAAGATATATAAAAAGGAGGCAAATGGGACAGCAAATTAAATAAGATAGAGTGATAGTGACAAATACGTGAGTTCTGAGCCAACCCTAAATTGGATAAGAAGCAAAATCTTTAATTTCCTTCTCGGTTTTTCTTTTTTGGTATTTAATAATGTTTCAAGTTCAGGGTCGTGTCAGGTTCCAGAATAGAAATGAGCATGAGTCATGAGTCACTAACACATGATCAGGTCAACTTAACACCATTACATTACATTAGCTGTTTTCTTAATTTTTGTGATCTGATCTTCAATCCCGAGGCGTAAAATACATAAATAGGAGATCGGGGTTAGGTCTAGTTAATTTCTATTAAATGCCCATCTTGCCAGCAGCTCTATTTGTAAGAATTCATAATGTAATATTAAATTTCAATATAACATAAAAAAAAAATTTAGTAATCAAGATGGTGTTTGGAAAATTACCTAAGAGGCTAAGATCAACTGATTTGAAATTTGATAACTCTCTACCTTTGGGGTAGAACCGTAATATCACCAATATTCAAACATTCTTCTCGACCTCAAACCCCAACTCCCAAACGTGAATTATATAGTATATGAGATCCTCGTTCTTTGATGTGTTTATATATATATGTCTTGGATTCATGTCGTTCACATGTCAAATGTCTTTTCAAACAAGTCATTGAATAATATAATGAGTTAGGATACTCGTGTGAAAAGTTCTAATGTGAGAAATACCCTCTTTTGCAAGGGGCCTCACAAGACAAATGTGATCAATCCCTTGACATGTTAGTGTCTTAAATTTCTTTCCAACAACGTCGGTTACTGTAGCTCGTTCAACGAGTCCATACAACATATACAACTCGATAATGGGGACATTCCTGTTTCAAAGTTGCTTAGAACATTGACCTGTAAATCTCGATGAATGTATCTAGTTACATTGGAAGGTCGCACAGTATCATTGTGTCCTCATACGACCTGAGGAGTCGTATGATATGCATTACTAATTTTATTTTAAAAAAAACTTTAATAAGTCAAAAGAAGATTCATAGAAGCTTTAAAGTTGCAGAGAATTTGAACTTAAAAATGTTAGGAATATATATATACATAATGATACGATATTTTCCACTTTGGGCCAAATTCTCATAGATTTGTTCTTGGGCTTTGTCCCAAAAGACAACATACCAATGGAGATATCACTATTCTTAGAAAAGAGCCAATTTACTCTCATTCACCTTTTTGGTGTACGGCTATTGTCTGCCTCAACATAATGAACTCGTTGTTGCGGAAAAAGCTCGTTATAGCTTTCTTAAAGAGTTTGTCAATCAGACACACAAAAAAGATAAGGATTAGATTGTAGAAATAACTTTATACAGTTAAATATTAGTCCTAGCATGTGAAGGCCAATACTTAATTTGGAGTATTAGATTTCAAAATTTATGATAATATTATTAGTTTTTCAAACTAATAGCTGTTTTCTATTTTGTTACTTTAGTAAGTTCCTTATGAATTATATAGGATAAATACTTGAGAAACTCAGTGTTCGGCTAGGTACGGTATCTTGATCAACAAATTTAAATGACTTTCCGACTAAATCGTACCGGATTAGTTTCAATTTATTAAAAAGGTTAAATAACCAATGTTGATACTCATCATACGTACATACACCTACATACACAAACTTAATTAAGTATAGTACTTGCCCCGTAATACGCGCGGAAAGTGGAAACAGAAGATCATAAATGATATATATAGACAGGAAAGTGATAAAAGAAAAAAGGCTATTTTTAGATAAACCTGCTTATAATACATGTGTGATTGTTTGTGCAAAACATTAATCAAATAGTTTCTTCTTTAACTTATACACAATTCAATTCCATGACTTAATAATTTAATACGACCTCTTAAAAAGAATGATAGAATTGATTGCACTATAACTGCATCATATATATAATTCCTTTTATTCATGCATTGCCGCCCAGACTTAAACCTTCATTATCAACGTACAAAGCATTAAAATAACCTCACAACCACTTCATATCCTTAAATTCAAGAGGCAAAGAGTAAAAGGTAACGAACAAATATTCCAATTTTTTAGTTTTCTTTTTGATATTGTGGTTTAGGTGTTTACTGGTGAAGGTGAAGAACAATGGCATGCGTTCTTAAACAGATTCCGCATTGCATTCCTATCTCGTTTAAAAGTTTAAGTTTGTAGTAAAAGGTTGGAACAAGTTTTCTTTCGTCAAAAATCTTCGATACAAAGCCTTTAAACTTTCGCTTGACCTCGCGAATTTAGTCTTTTTGCAAGAGGTAACCAAAGTAGCTAAATCATCAATTGAGAGATACGTCTAATGGACACTTCAAATGTGACCTTTTTGAAGCCACGCTCTATTAACTTGTCCAGTTCTATAAGTTATAACTGGATCTGCACTTCAAGTTAATGGGTTGTTTTTAACTTTGATCCCTTAATGAGTACTAACTCTATTTTTTGTCCTTATTGAACTTTTTTGCAACTTTGGTCTTTTAATTTGTCTCACAATTCATACTCGATCCCTTTTTTCGCCGCAATCGTCCTTTTTGGCCAAAAAAAGTTACATGTTGTGCACATGGTCACATTGAGGTTATTTTCATGTGGGAAATAAGTCGCAATTCTGAAATCGCACCCCTCTTTTGTTGTTTTAAGGCAACACTTTTTCTATTAGGGACTAAAGTTACAAAACAAAAAATCAATAAGAGACCAAAGATGGAATCAGTACTCATAAAGGGACCAAAGTTGAACAAAACCCCAAATTAATAGCGTAAGTTATAGATATTATAGCATGAAGGTAAACAGAATATTAACAAAAAGAAAACAAAACTATAATCTATTTAGATATATATGACATAAATACAATTAGCCACTCAAAAAAAATCAAAAGTATGTTTTATTTAATTTACATGCGACATAAGTACAATTAGCCACACTAAAAGCAACCAAAACTATAATTACATAGGATATAAATACAATTAGCTACTGAAAATAACTTCCGCATAGGAAACTTGAGATGCGAGTACTATGATCCTATTAATAGTCTAACTAATTGATGGTCATAAAAAATACTGCATATGTTTTCCACTAAGTTACCTAAATTTATTACATGCTTCTTAATTTCTTATGAGCAAGAAAAATAACTAAAACATCCCATTTTCTCCACCATCAAAACATCCGAAGACAACTCAAAAAATGTCCAAAACATACACAAACATGCGGTAATCCTTTCGAAAAGCTCCACAATCATGCATGGCCACCAAACCCCTTGGCCAAAACCAATATAAAGTACACCATCCACCCTCCCAATTTCTTCATCCCCAAGAAATACGAAAAAAACAAAGAAAATAAATTTATTTTCCACATTTTTTCGCATTTCTCTTCCTTAAGTTCATCGCATTTGTTCCCTTTTTGGTTGGTGGCGAGGAGAAGTACATAAATAACAACAACAATAATAACAATGGCATTCTTCAATACC
Organism: Misopates orontium; assembly: GCA_946800315.1. Classification (NCBI taxonomy): domain Eukaryota; kingdom Viridiplantae; phylum Streptophyta; class Magnoliopsida; order Lamiales; family Plantaginaceae; genus Misopates; species Misopates orontium. The sequence goes on along the minus strand of OX326950.1, from coordinate 6,351,915 downwards.
CGTATTGCCGCACTTCTCCTAGCCGCCTCGCTCACCCTCTCGCTCTCTTTCGCCGACGAATCCTCCGCGGCCCCCGCACCCGCCCCAAGCGCCGATGCACCAACATCATCCATTTCCTTGGCCCCGGCCGCGGCCCCCGGCCCTAACTCCGCCTCCGGATCACTAAACTACGTCCCATTCGATGCGGTTCAGGACGGTGTCGCGGTCCCAATGGACGAGCAAGCAAAGGACAGCCAATACCTCGAGACCAACATGGCTAAGGCCGCCAACCAAATGGAACAATTCTTGCAAAACGTCGTCGAGAAGAGGCAAAAGGACTCGGCAACCGATGATTCGACCAAGGAGTGCTTGGTCCAATGCGCCGAGGAGTACAATAGCGCGGTCAACTCACTAAAGAGAGGATTGGTCAACGTCAACGCTAAAGATTTCGTTAAGACAAGCGCTGAATTGACGGCGTTCGCAGGTAACATTGACACGTGCGAGGATTGCTTTGGTGATGCCGGTTCGGATCCCGAGTTCCAAAAATTTGATGACTGGGTTAGGGGTGTCAGTAATGATTGCCTAGAACAAGTTTCTAAATACGTTTAAGGCGAAAACTAACTAAAAAAAACAAAAAAAAAAAACTTCTCCTTTTTTTTCTACCTTTTCAAAATTTAGAGTTAATTAATTTAATTTTTCGGCGAATTTTGTTTCCTTGTTTTTCTTTTTGACTTCTTTTTGACAGTATTTAAGGGAATGAGGATACATAAGGGTAGGTGATAAAAAAAAAAAAATTAGAAAAAAAAAACAAAAAAAAAGGAGATGGATTTTTTTAGGAAGGGAAATGATGGGGGGCAAAAATGGAAACTCAAGTGCTCTACTCCTCAGGAATATTGGCGACGTTCATCATGTGGTGTAAAGAAGAATGGTTATTGCATGAAGGTGGCCAGTACATCTTTTTTTTCCCAGGATTAGAGTGCTTGTTGTTTACTCTTGTAGATTTTTAGAATATTTTATCCGGTTTTTTTCATTTTCCTTCTTTTTTGGAGATTGTAGTTCCTGTTTTTATCTATTTATAGACTTAGAAGTTGTGTTTTGTAGCTATAATCTATTCAATAACAAAGTTCTTTTTTAATAAATTATAACATTATTTAGTTATTGGCATGTGTGCAATGTTTTCATACATTATTCTTTTTGTATTCTTGATTAATATCGAACAAGTTGATGGTATAATTTTCTAGATGCAATGCTCTAAATCTTCCTAAAAAAATGAATTGATAAGACATATTTAATAATAATTAGTAATTACAATCGTGTAGCCTTTATTGTCTGAAGCAACTCTGAAACTTTATTTGCTCTGTATATAAAGTAATTGTAACCTGAGTATTTCTTTGGATTACTATAAGTTCTTAACAATCAATACTTACATTCAAATTATTGATCGTATAGATTATTTTAAACGATATATATCAAGCTCAAATAAAAGAGAAACTTTTATTTAAAATCTTATAAACATCACCAAGGAATGCACCTTTAGATTATCAATAGTAAAATTTAATAAAATATATTTTACTTCTTATTGACCAGCATATCTATAAGCGCTTCAATTCAAACGAATCCTAGAAATTAAGAGCTTGAGTAATACCTCACACGAGTTATATCAAATTCTTGTTTCTTTTTTGAATAGTTCACGATTGAAAACGTGTCGAAATGTTAAGAAACTACTTTGAAGCAACTCGACAATGTTTCAAAAACAGTACAAAATAATTACAAAGACCAAGAAATTAGTGGATCTTACAAAAAGAAAATAAGTAACATTCTATCTTTAATTCCAATTGCAAAACCTTTAGTAAGTTTATTAATTTTATATATGTAACTCACAAAATAATTTCTGAATTCATCCAAAAAGAAGTAATATGAAAGTCACGTGTATCAGCAATGATAATGCGTGGAGCACCATTTCATATTTCCTGGATACTTGGTTGCCCCGTACCATCTCACACAAGGTTGATGCACTTTTTTTTTTCCTCCCTCTTTGAATAGTCTTAAAAAAAGGGGAATTTCGCAACATTAGTCATTTAATGTGTATGGTTTCCAATAGTACGATTCACCCCGTTTTGGTGGAATCTCCTGACGTCGCCACGTCAGTAAACGACAACGACTTAGTTTACAGAGAAGGTGATACGTACTTCTGTTCGTTGGGGTGAATGTGATAATGTGATAAAACTACCATGTAATTTTAAGGAAAGTTAACTAGATGAGTAGTTTGTGCAATTTTTTAAACATGAGAGGGTAGTTTGTGTAATTTACCTACAGTTTAGGGGTACTTTGTGTTATTCTTCCTTAATTATTTGAGGATTAAGTCAAAAAAGGATCATTTTAGGAATTGTTGCACGTTAGAGGACCAAATTAGAGAAAGTGCACAATAAAGGACTAAAGTTGGAAACCATACACATTAAATGACTAAAGTCGCGAAATTCCCTAAAAACAGTAATGATTATTGTTTTTCACTTGCAAACAAAGTTCAATTTCGTAGTCAAAAAAGTTAAACAATTAAATTAGTTTGTTAATTTATTTTTTCAACTTTATTCCAATTTCACATGTCCACCAGAATAACTATTTTTCCACATTTGATTACAATAAAATGAACGTTTCTAACTACTCAAAGAGAGTTGGCTCACAAGTCAACTCATTGATCTTAGGCCGTTTGTGCAACAAGTTCATCTTAAATATAGGGGATTAGCTTTATTCAGCACACTCAGCACAAAACGTTGGTGGAGCGCTACGGCACGTCCCAAATCATAGGGCGCAAAACCCAGGATAGTGAAGGTTAATAAGCCTCTAAGAGCCCCTTCCAGGCGCTCTGGGGCCATTTTTTGCTCCTAGAAAGCCCGAGCGAGTTTTTAAAAGACATCGATATTAACATCGCATGTGCATTCGATACAGAGGTCAGTCGTTGATTAAACAGCCATATATTATATGGGAGTCGATGTAGTTTAGAACAAATCTCCTTTTGACCAACAATTCATTTCAACATAAAAGCATAAAAATGACTAAAGATCAACACAAGATCTTATCGAGTTAGAAATCGTCCAACGCATGTCAGATAAGTGAACTCATCTCGTTTGGATGCGTATCTGAATTATGAATAACAGGACAAAATGACCAAAAAAAGTAAAGCTATAGTGTGCACTCTCTTTATTTTGATAGAATACATGAGATGCTACCCAGCGAGGGGGACAAGACACAATCTAGAATAACCAGGTGTTATTGTTACTATTTGGACCAGCACCATCTAACCATGTCTGATGCACGTGCATCCACGTCAGACCTTCCGCAACAGTCACGTCCTGGAACAGAAATTACAGTAAATATAACAAACATATGAGAGGAAGAAACGTTGGCACAAAAGAATGATAATTTTTCTACCTTTGAGCTTAAGAAAACAGTGGTCAGACAGCCTTGTCGCTCTTCGCCTGCACGAAAGACATTAGTTAATGGAACTGGTATCTTCTTTTGCTTGTAATCTTAAAGGGTAACTTTCAGAATCCAGAATAATAACACAATTTCTTAAAATATTGTCGTTGAAGGGTTCCATACGGTAAAGCTTGATACAGAATCTCTAGAAGCGTAATAATACTGAGGGATAATTGTCGATTTGGTTTGACTTATCTTTGGAATATTAGTCTATATGGTATCACTGTTCAGCTATCTAGGAGCAGATATTTATGAGGAAATCTTCATAAAACCCAACCTACACTAATAAAAGCTCCAAATTATAGATGCAATAGCAAAAGACATTAGTTAAAATCTGAGAATAATATTATGTGATATTAAAACAAGTACCAACGATGCTAAACTGCAACAGGGTTCTTAGACGGTTACATGGCCATCAATATCATCATCAGTACAATTTTAAGCTGTAAGATTAACTGACATTTACAAATTTCAGTTAACTACTTTTCATCTAATTACTCCAACCCCTAGCATATCTAATTCATCGTGTGTAATTTAGCTCATCAACAGTTCATATAGGCCATCTGTGTATGAATGTTTGCTTGATTTGCAATTTTGGATAATGAAAAGAAGGCTACTCTTGTCAATGCCCAGTCCTGTTTGAATTATAGAAATTGATACGTAAACTTAGATGTTTTCTTTAATCGGCGATGCTCAATGAAGAAGCTCTATGCCCACCACAACTTCAGTGACATACATTCCATGAACTCAGAAGGCATAATAAGTATCACGGTTCACGAGTGAGATCAACTTTTACTCCATTGATATCTTGTAGTCCCACCAAATTAGATCTCAAATAAAACTTATATGTAGTGAAAAATTACCAGATTGCTCCCACTTCTTGAACTTCACCAGCCATGTATCTGAACCAGTCTGCATTGGTAAGACCTGATCTACCCATATCCGAAATTGTTTCCCTTGTTTGTCCCCATAAATTGTCCTCAATGAGCTTAGGCAGTCACTAAGCTGTTGCTCGATTCCAGATGGATGAACAAAAACTCCAGTTCGAGACTGCAAAAGCAAAGTAGAGACTGAAACCTAACACGGTGAACAGGGAATCTTCCAATACTAATATGAAATGGTAATATTATATAAATAAAATGCACGTGCTTTTGTAACTTATATCTGTAAAAGTACAAATTAACTAGATACTATAACTGAAGTCAAATCAGTTGCAAACAACAAATACCGGACATAGAACTGATTATCAACAGTGATAACGAATGAGTATGCAATAATTAAGCAGAAAGTGAAATTGAACATACACAGACTGCTTTCAGATTTGCCAGATAAAGCTCAGAATTCTCAACTTCACCACGTCTCCATTTCTCATAAAACAAGTAAAGCCTCACGACTTCGAAAGCAGGATCAAACTTATCCATCTTAGAGTCAGATAAGTCAGTAACATCTCTAGGAGATCTACTCGGTCCAAGGTTGAAGTGACCAATGGCTTGTATAATACCAGCTGCACATCTCTCTGTTGCATGTATTATTCTTGGATTATCTTTTGCATTTGCAGCATGCCACTGCAATAATTCTTCCTGAGCATTACTAACCTGTAAAAGACAATGATGCCCATAAAATAACTCAAGTTCACAAATTCAAATCTATTGACAGGAGACAACAAATTGTTGCGAAATAGTAGGCGAACCACTGACCATTACTCCATGAACATCTGGAATAGTAAATAATTCAGCATCATTTCCCGAGTCACCACAAACAAGTGTGTTTTTAGGTAATTTACCCTCGGCCTTAAATCTTTTGTGCAAATAAGCAAGTGCTTGCCCTTTGCCAGCACCTTGTGGCAAGATGTCGAGGTCCATTCCTCCACTGTATATTATTTTGACATCCAACTGAAACACCAGAAAACTAAAGTTATGTATCATGTGACCATATATAAAAGGAAGCTTTTATCTCCACCAGAAAAGTTCCAGCATAGATAAGCTTGAACTCAGATATTCAGTAGGAGCAAAGATTCAACTTACTCCACGTTCTTTAAAGCGATTTGAAAGAGCTTTTGTGACGTCCTGGGCCTTCTCTTTCTTTACATAAAAGCTTACTTTATGTGGTCGTTGCTCTGTCTCTGACTGCATAACCCCAAAAGTTTGACATACAGAGGTAAATTATTTGTCTCTCTTACTGTTTGGACTAAAAGAGAAATGTCTAATTAAATTCTATGCAAAAGCCATACTGCTCTTTCCATAGCTATACCTGAAGAGTAAGTTCAGGAAATTTGCTTGCCTCTTCCGATACTATGTTCTTGTCCCATTTCTGATTTAAAAACTCAACCCAACCATCATCAGGTACCATAGAGTTGCCATATGTTATTTCAGTTCCCACTGACATTATTGTGATATCAGGGGTAAGCATGGGCTTCTCTTTCCTCAACTCCTTGTATAGTGTGGGTGACCTCCCAGTAGAGAACACTAACAAGGAGTCGCTGCGATAATTTGATTCCCATAACGCATTGAATCTAAGAAGAGATAAGTTCTCGGCATCATGATGGTCAACCTGCAGTGATGTTTTTATCCCCGTTACGACGTTAAATAAACTGAATAACAAATATAATCACAACTGACCATTGTATGATCAAGATCTGAGACAATCATGAGGCGAGCATTTCCGGGGAGCCGGTCCATGGTTGGTCTAAGGGTAGCTTCACTCTGTAAACAAATAAACAACCGTGAACTCAGGTCCAAATTGTCACTATTTGAGCTTTTGCACATACATTTCTAAACGTAGAACTTATTACTCAAATTGTCATTAATCGAGCTTTCACACATACATTTCTAAAAACAAAGATGAGCTAAAAATTGCATATTCATCAGTCAAAACTCTTCAGACTCCGTACAAAGGCCAGTTCATAGTGAGACACTATATGAAGGCTTATATCATCTATCGTTCTGAAATCCTAGTTATTCCGTGAAGTGAAAGCTAATACGAAAACTAGATTCTTCCTTTCTTGACACAATTATGCCATTACTGACTAAACGAACTCGCTTGTTCGACAAAATTTCAGCTCAACACTTCCGAAAAACTACTAAAGATTATGTCTTTATGTCGAAATCATCTGATTGCGGAAAACGCAACGAGAACGGACACCCGTAATCCATAAATTCAGACTCCTTAATCCAATTCACAATGTTTAATCAAGATTCATAAATTTGTCGATTTACATTCCCATCAAACACTAAGATTCATCTCAATCGTCCATCACAAAAACACATAACAAGGAAAAACAAAAGAACATAATCGGTAGCTAATAAAAACAGAGCAAATGTGAAGCTTATACAATTCCAGATTATTAAAGAAAACCCATCAACAAGATTCAATTTTGAACATCAAAAAATCATCCCCATGATCTAAAGATTCGAACCCACGTGAGTTTTTAACATTAATTCTACATTAAAAAAAAAAGAAAAAAAAAAAGAAAAGCGAATATACCTGCGATAGCACACGGTGATGGAACAGAGAGTGAGGAAGAAAGGTGAAGGAGCATCAAAGAGCAGGTGGCAGCTTTAGAAATGGTGGCATCGAACTATTGTAATATTTTTTTTTGAATTATATTATATTATATTAATTAATTTTGGCCTTTCAATTTTTTTGTTGGATAATTTTTTTCGTTTTGTGCGATCCTATTTCTTTGGCGCTTATTTCATTTATCTACAAGTATTATTTTTAGGTTATATGTGTGAGATATATAATTAATATTATTTGTTCACAATATTTAGTAATAAAAATGTCTATGATTATTTTATTTTCTCCTTAAAACACTATGGGCTTTAAGAATCTTGTTTCATAAGTCTGTTTATGTGATTTCGAGCAAAATGTTGTTTAAATTCATTGAAGTTATAAGTTATTGTTAGTCAATAAGTATTAATATGATTTCGTGATCATAACTTTAGTCAAAGTAAGATTGGACTATATAAATTGTCAATAGCCGTTTTTCGTGTCTTATGAGGCAAATTTAATTTAATAACAATGTTAACTTCTTATTCTCAATCAAATATTCTGTCCACCTTGAAAATTTTGGATTCTCTAGAAGGCTGATAGCCAATACTGATACCAACATACATATTCTGCGCATACAAGTAAGTTTCTATTTGGTGTATGTTCTTGTCAGCCAAATATCATAATTTTTCATTATTTTTTTAGAATTTTTTAACTTGTTTCAAGAACTTCATAAAAATAATTGTAATAAACTTGAAAAATAATTTTATTTAGTTTTATTTTCACAAAGCTAAAAGCATAAACGTCTTGATACTTTCACAAAGTAGTAATAATATAAAAAAAACTCGTAATTATACTTTTCTTGACAATTATGGGAAAAAATTACAAACCACCATTAAAGATGTAACTAATTTAACAACGAATTAATATCAGATTGCTCTGTCTCATAAACAAATCCAAAACTCATGTCCTAAATCCTAATGTGCATTCATGATTCAACCATTGTTTTTTCTTTAAAAAAGGAAAAAATAAATAAAGGTCAAGCAACATTGTGAGTCTATCTATGACAGCTGATGACATTACAATTCAAGTGCACATTTAAAAAAATCAAAAGCCGATTTAAGATTTTGTCTCATCTTTGTAAGGAATCATAAATTCAATATGAGAATGATGCCAACCCCACTCCTAAATCCTCTTAAAATATGCCTACTCAAATGATCCTCCTTCATTAATGCCGCTTCCATAAATAGGCCTAAAATAAACTCCTCCAACACTCTCAAACCCAAGACTCCATTTTTTTCCCAATTTCTATGTTAAAAATTCAATCTTTAACAAATTTGTCCTAAAATTCAAGAAACTGGAATCTGGGTTTTTTAGAAAATCACCTTTTGTGACCAAATTTAGTGAAAAAATGGGTTCTTTGAGTTATGGGGTTTCAGTTTCTCCATCAATCATCACTACTAGCTGGAAAAATAAGCCTTTGAGGAACCAAGACCACAGAGTACTCTGTTTTCACTCTTCAAAATCCCATTATTGTGGTGATGCTCTGTTTCACAGCTTAGAATTTGGGATTGGGATGGTGAAAAGTAGAAAAAGGAGCAATCTTTTTAGGTTGAGTTCAGCTGTGACTGCTGACAAAGAAGTGGAGAGTAGCTCTAGTGATGTAAATAGTAGTTTGTATGATGCTATTGTTATTGGTTCTGGTGTTGGAGGACTAGTTGCAGGTACTCAGCTTGCTGTGAAAGGTGCAAAGGTTTTGGTTCTTGAGAAGTATGTGATTCCTGGTGGGAGCTCTGGGTTTTATCAGAGGGATGGATTCACATTCGACGTTGGATCGTCTGTCATGTTTGGTTTCAGCGATAAGGTTAGTTGGATTTGGATAATGTCTCGTTGGTTTATCGTTTTTGATTGGTTTTTATGTATAGAAATGATGAGCATGCTTTACTCATGGCTAATTAGTCTTGTGTTATATCAACTGGTTTATTTGAATGAATGATGCTTCTTCTTGTAGAAATGGTAAGGTGAGCTAGACTTGATACAAAAGTTGTTTAGGAATTGTATAGAATCATGTTGATGGTGGGTGCATTGAATCTGGTATTCTCGTTATCTTTATTGTAATAGTGTTATTTTGTCGACCAATTCGAGGTGATGCATAGTAAAACGAAGAAGGCAGAGACGATCTTCCAAGTTAGTATGAATTGACTTGAACTGAGTTGACCTGAGTTACTTTGCTTATGCCTCAAAGGAGATTAAGAAACAAATACAATAAAATAAACAGTGGCTCATACTCAATAGGCTTGTCTATAAAGCACCTTGTTTCTTTGGAGGGCCATTTACACAGTTGAATTACTCAAGCTCAAAATTTTGCCCCTTGTCATCTTCTATGATGTATGTTGGCCTAATTTGTTAAGAACCTCTACTATCTTGACTGTGTCAAGACCATCTTAATCGTTTTGTAGCAATTACGTAGGAAGGGGCTTCCTAAGTTACGAATATGATTTACATATATATTATTATCTTGTGTTATTGCCCACTTCTCTTTGCTTTATATTCTACTTCTTGTTCCTTCATTGTTTTACCTGTATTTGCTATAGTAGTCTCAGTTTACATGTAGTTCTTTGTTCTAGGCTTTAGCCCACATCCTGTCCCCATTCCATTCATAGAATTGATGGTCAGATGTCAATGTCTTTGTTGATTTTTGTTTTAATAAACAATGCAAACATTCTGCAATCCTTCAGTGTTCTTTATGCATTCTTCCATTTTTTTGGCAATCACAAATGTAGCCATGACTGTTCTTTGATCCTGAAAGGGAAATGGACTCACATATAGCATACAGATCTATACATTTCAGAGTCTTGGGATGTAAGCGCGCTAAGACAAACTCTAGCTGGCAGAGATTTTTACTTTGTAGAACATGATTTCATGGAGAAACCGGTGCTTCAATTGTTCTGTCCTAGTTTATGTAGTTAGAGATGCCATTTTTTCATCTTCGTAATTTGAATCTGCTACTCTATGGATGTTGATCATTCCTTAATTCAACTTGTTCTTATGTCTCTACAGGGAAATTTGAATTTGATTACGCAAGCATTGGCAGCTGTAGGATGCAAGATGCAAGTGATCCCTGACCCAACCACAGTTCATTTCCATTTACCAAATGGCCTCTCTGTTCTAGTGCATAGAGAATACAGTGAATTCGTTTCAGAACTCACCAGCAAGTTTCCTCACGAGAAAGAAGGAATTCTCAAATTCTATGGTGTATGCTGGAAGGTTTGTGATTAAGGTGATTGATGCTTACTCTTGGTTGTTCACCTTGTTTGCTTCAAACTCACATTGATAGCTTCGATATTTATTGGTCAGATCTTCAATGCCTTGAACTCACTGGAATTGAAATCTCTAGAGGAGCCAATCTACCTCTTCGGGCAGTTTTTCAAGAAGCCTGTCGAATGCTTGACTCTGGGTAACTGATTCTGGCCTTTCTTTTAGCGTTCATGCAGCGTTCCTAATTACCACCACAAGAAAATTTCTTAATGATATAAGATTCTTAAATAACTTATATCTGCCTTCAGAAAATCTATTCTGTTTGGCTTATCTTCTTACTGCTGCCACATGATCTTGTGCAGACCAGTGTCGTTTATTATTTTGTAAACCTGTGAAAGAGCCCAGAAGAAACCACTTTTTAAAGTCAATACTAGTAGAATTCGAAAGTATAGTAGTGCAATCATACTATTTTAATTTCTTTTAAATTTGTTTACCAGAGGTTGTACCCTAGTTATTTATATATGAATGTCCATTAAAAATTGGCAAATGTCTGGACTCACGGGTCATGCAACCATATTCCTTTGATTATGGAACTGAGACAACATTGGTAATTTTGTATTAGCTTTATTTTCGAAAACATATTGCCGTGCTTCGTAAAACCCGGTTCAAAGTAGCCCAGAAAGCCAGGCAGGATTTTCCTGGCTTTATCATGTAAGAATTATCGAATAAATGTGGCTTGTCAAATCCACAAGTTATTGATACGATCTGAATAGAAGTCAGTGCAGTTGATATCATAACAAACTGCTTTGCTTGTGCTAATTGTCAATATATTGCTCTATTATAAGCTGCAGAGGAGCACTTAGTTGTTATATATTGATGGACGCTTTTGGTATTTATCTCAGCCTACTATCTGCCCCAGAATGCCGGTGCCATAGCACGAAAATATATTAAAGATCCTGAGTTGTTGTCCTTCATCGATGCTGAGGTGCACTTTTATTCACCTTACTAAAATTTCACTCTTTTAAGTTGTGAATCAACAAACTTTTTCATTTGACCAATCCTTTAATTCGGGATTTTTTCAGTGTTTTATAGTGAGCACGGTAAATGCTATGCAGACGCCTATGATTAATGCAAGCATGGTAATCTAGTTGATTGCTTTTCCCCCTATTTTCTTGCTCTATTAGTCTTTTGTATGATTTTTCTCTTTCCTGTAGGTTTTATGTGACAGACATTTTGGTGGAATCAACTATCCTGTTGGTGGAGTTGGAGAAATTTCAAAGTCATTAGCAAAAGGCTTGGTTAACAAGGGGAGTGAGATACTTTATAAGGCAAATGTTACCAGCATCATCACAGAAAATGGAAAAGCTGTGAGTTTTGAGTTTCATTGAATGTACTGCTTTGTTTTCCTACGATCCTTAAGTCTGACTATATGGATACCTCGTGTTACTTCTTTTGAAGGTGGGAGTGAAGCTTTCGGATGGAAGGCAATTCTATGCCAAAACCATTATTTCTAATGCTACTAGATGGGATACCTTTGGTTAGTTAACAAAAACATAGTTCGATCTTGCGTTGAACATCTTCCACAAGATTGTTAAATGCTCTTAGGCAGATTTTGAAATTTTGAAGTTTCCTTGTTTTAGGCAAACTCTTAAAAAAGGAAGAACTTCCTGAAGAGGAGAAAAGATTTCAGAAAGCATATGTTAAAGCTCCATCGTTTCTTTCCATTCACTTGGGGGTTAAAGCTGATGTTTTGCCACCAGACACGGATTGTCACCATTTTGTACTAGAGGTAAAGTGGTGGTTTCGGAGAATCTAAACGAGTGGTTAATTGTTATTTATTCTCTATTTCTTATGGGACTCATCTCTTGTTTCTGCTGTGAGTATGTAGGATGATTGGAGAAATCTAGAAGATCCTTATGGAAGTATATTCTTGAGCATTCCAACAGTTCTCGACTCATCATTAGCTCCAGAAGGAAATCACATTCTTCATATTTTCACAACTTCTTCGATTGAGGACTGGGAGGTATATTACTTGATCTTGTCTCGTTAACAACATGTTGTTTTTCAATACTCATTGTTTACATTTCCAATTTTCTTCTAGGGTCTCTCTCGCAAAGATTACGAAGCAAAGAAGGAACTTGTGGCAGCAAAGATAATTAGCAGACTCGAGAATAAATTGTTCCCAGGACTTAAATCCTCTATTGTTTTTAAGGAGGTATATTAATTTCCTCACTGGCCTTGATATGGATGCTTAAAAATTTACATCTCAAACTTCTAAGTTGTGGAATATCATTAATGAAGCAAAGACTGAATAGTTTTATGGGTTTCACCAACTCTTTGTCCCTGACCTTCTAATTCACTTTTGAGATGTGAGGTCTGGGAAATCACGTGTTTCCAACTTTAGCCTGCAACACTAGTTTCCCTTCTAAAATTTACCATCACTTCAAGATTCAGAACTTGTTGTATATGACAGGTGGGTACACCTAAGACACACAGGCGGTACCTGGCTCGTGACAGTGGTACCTATGGTCCAATGCCTCGTAACACACCAAAGGGCTTACTGGGAATGCCCTTCAATACGACTGTAAGTCAATTAGCAAATTATTCAGTTGCTACTGCTATTCATTTCGTGAATAGAAAGCTGTCTATTTTTGATTTAACGCTGCTAGTGAAGTAGCTCGTATTATATATTTATGAAATATGCAGGCAGTAGATGGTTTGTATTGTGTGGGAGATAGTTGCTTTCCGGGGCAAGGTGTCATAGCTGTAGCTTTCTCAGGAGTTATGTGTGCACATCGAGTGGCGGCTGATTTAGGTAATATGGTTTTTAAAACATTTTCATGCCGTTAATTCACAAGATATTGATTAGGCATATATGTAATTATTAATTTAGCTGCTTTCCACGTTTCACTTAATTGGACTCACTCTTTTGCATCAATCTGTGCAGGGATTGAGAAGAAGAATCCAGTTCTTGATACTGGTCTCCTTGGGCTACTTGGTTGGTTGAGAACATTAGCGTGAGAAGGTTCATTCAAGAGATATGAGATGCCTCAGAAACTGTTAGCTCTTTTTTCCTTGTCTTGGCAGAGTTTTGATGAGTTCAGATTGAGTTACTTATGAATAGCTTTACTTTACAAAATTTGTATAGCAGAAATTTGTTGGTTATAGATTACTTTGGAATATCTTTATGAAACTCTTATAGTTGAATGGTGTTAACTGAAACACTACATTTATGCAAATTCAAGTGTAAATTTAGTGTATATTCATGTGACTGCCATATTGTAACCTATTGAACGAGGAACAATCAAAACTTTTAGCATAAAATTTCACGTAAGGGAGAAAAACTGAACTGATATTTCAGAAATTTCTTCAAACAAGATATCAATACATTATGCAAAAATCTAATGAATTCTTATGTAGTCCTGACCAAACGAACCTTTGTTAGAACCAAAAAGTTTCAGACGAAACGGTAGTTATTGCACTTCAGTTGCCTCCTGGATTCTTAAGCAACCATTGATCTGTGTTCAGTAATAGCTTTTGGGATACTAAGTTCCTGGTTAGAGTTTCATTCTTCGCAAAAATATGTAAGCCAATAGTCTGTAAACAACCACCATGGCCACAAGAACTCCAACTTCCTTGTAGCCACTGTCTATTCTTACCCCATTGATTGTGTGACTTATATGTTCATACTGCACCCTCAGGAGAAGTTTGTAGGTTTGATAGTTAAATGAGAGATAGCGGAGCCAGGATATAAACGCTGGTACATTCTGTAAAACCATAAATACTGTATTATGATTGCATCTATACTTGATACTGAAACTTTTCCTTAGGAGTATCGAAAATCATGTTCAAGAAATTTCACTCAGGTTAGTACATGTACCTTCACAAAGTATCCCCCAGCTAACATAAAGGTCATTACGGTAACAGATGCCAGAGTTGTTGCCCTTTTCAAATCCATCAATATAGCACCAATAGCTAGACCAAGTCCCTGAAATTGCTTAGATACTTTTATCAAATGTTGAGTTCGATTATTTATTCAATATACTTTGTGGAAATGGAGAAAGCGCAGACCTGAGCAGCTATAATGCAGAGGAAAACCGTCAACATTGTAAGGAAAAAGGCACCAACAGTCATTCTTAGGCCAGCCATAAAATATACCACTATGAGAAAAGGTACTGGCAATATCAGCTCGAATGGGAGGTCGCTTGTAGTTCTAGCTACAAAATATGCACTTAATCTGTACATATCAGCTGCTCGCTCCTTACTCAGCATAGCTCTTTCTTGCGGAAAGGTGAAGGTGGCTGTGAAAACTGGAAAATAACCCCAGAACACAGATATAAAGAACACTAACCCCGCCTGCAATAAATTTACCGGATTTACGTTAAATTTTACTGCATAGCAAAAATAATGTGCATCTTTTGTCTACTTTATTTTCTTATAATTTGGTCGCGGAATGAGGAATGTGGAGATTTTTAGAATATCTGACCTGATCTTGCAGTTTTTTGGGGTTATTACTACCAGATTGCCACCACAGCAACCCTAAGACAATTGCAATAGCAAGCACTTGACTGACCCTCAACCAGCTAAAATATTCATGGCGCCGTTCTTTAAGTCCTCTCCAAAACAATATAGAAAATTGCTCACACCAGCTTGCTCCCCATTCCCTCTTTAAAGAGCAAGCCTTGGACTTAATTTCTTCGTTAATCGGTAATGGTGTCCTAAGTCTTTTCTTCACACTTTGAGCAACTCTCGTCTCATACGCCTTCAAAAGATACTGCATCGACAGCGAAATAACTTTTCAAATCTTTAACAAGATTGTACTTCACTGTCAATCAATTTCTCAGTCGTGATTGCCACTAACTATACATTACCTCGTGCACAACTGCTGGAGCTGGTTTTGCACTTTTTGTGTCTACTTTCCCATTTTTCCTTTTAACGTTATCTTCCAATTCTGGTGGGACAGAAATGTCTGTTACATTTCCATTCGCAAGGTCAAGCATGAACTCCGCAGGGTTCATTGCAATAAGAGGGGTGCATCCTATGGATGAAAATAAACCATAGCTTCTGATGTCTTCCCGAAATAGAGCAAGCTCCCTTTGCCTAGAAGAATCAGCTTGTCGAACTTGAGGAACACCCTGCTCGAAGGCTGGTGGATAGTTGTGATCACTGTTTTGCCAGCCTGCCACAATATCAGAAAGGTAAATATAGCGCGATTCATGAAATTCAAGAAATTGGGGCTTTAATTTTGTGTACCTCAGCTATTTCATGTAATGTGTCAACTATCTTTAGAGCAGTCGTAGAATCAAGGCCAGAGGTTGGTTCATCAAGGAACAAAAGCGACGGATTAATAATTATCTCATTTCCAATACAGACGCGCTTCCTCTCTCCACCTGAAACTCCCCGAACCAAAGAACCACCTATCATGGTGTCCTGGCACCTGTCAAAAATATATCAGTAATTCATAAAATCTGCAAAATTCCTTGGTTCCTTGAACTAGACCTAAAGAAAAGGTTACCTTTCTAGCCCCAGCTCGTAAATAACATCTATCGCTCTTTGATCCTTCTCCTCTCTGGCTAATTTCCTAGGAAGGCGTAGTCGAGCTGCACAGGTCAGCGTTTCTTTCACTGTAAGATGTGGAAATACAACGTCGTCTTGTGTCACAAATCCTATCCTGCAAGATTTTTCCATGTGACATTCATTATAGATTTTGTACAATTTTAGTCATATGAGTTATTATCCTTTATTCAAGAAACTAACCTGCTTTTTAGTGACTTGGAATACAGTTGATCATTATAAGTTATTGAGCCACTAGGAGTTGGATCTCTAACTCTCCCTCCCAGTAGACTCAATAGTGTCGTTTTTCCGCTACCTGATGGTCCCATTAGAGCTAATACTTCTCCTGGATCAACACAACCACTTATTCCATTTAAAATGTCTTTCTCCTCTGTTGAAGTTATGCCTTTTGAAACTACCTTGTATCTTACATCTGTGAACTGCAAATTACCTATAAGCTAACGAGCAAGAATTCGTGTAAAGAGTACATGTTTCATAGTTTTGTGAATCTATGTAGAAAATTTCCATGTTTTCCTTTTTAGATAAAAAAGATGTATATGTTACTTTTTTTTAGTTTATGAAGTTTAGCATTTTACCGTGAGGTAAATTGGCAGAGTGGGTTCTGAGTGAAGTCTCTTCTTCTGCATGCCTGCTTCAAGATCTTCAGCTGCTAACATTTTAAGGACAACATTTGACTTTATGTACTAATGTTTAATAACATTATGTTATAATGAAAAAATTATTTTATGCGACTATTGCATTGACGGGTGGTCCGATCAATACCCAAGATAAATATTTTTTCACCAACTTTTCATAATTTCATTTGTTATATCAGTAAATGAATTGTATGCACGATATCGTGCAGCAGTGTACAAGATAATTTTGGACTACTATGACCACTACTTTTCAAAAAAAAAAGACCAATTTTTATGTAATGCAAAACTACCCATGTGTTAAATTTTAATTGTTAAATAACTTCATATGTTATTTTTACCAGCAATAACCCCTGGTGAAATTTCAAAAATCAAAATTAGCGAATGAATTGTCATTATATTTTTAGTTGATTGTTTGTCATTATATTTTTAGTTGATTGTATTCTATGTTCCATGGATTCTTCTAAAAATTCATGGTATTCAATACGATATTCATTGGATACATGTCGGATGTGTCCAGGTATTGCATCCAATAGTTAAATTGAATTAAAATTATGGATACTCGTGACGAATACCTATCATGAACGCACCAAACTATTCTATTTTCACGTTTAAAGATGGAAAACAGAATAACAAAAATTATAAAAAGAAGAAGAATGATATTTTTATAACAGACGTAATATCTTAATGTAAGTTGAGACAACTTTCTCACTTTTTAAATAAGTGTACGACTATATGTTTCTTTCTCGAAAGTTTGTTTACATTTCTATAAGAATTACATAAGCTTTACTTTTCATTTTAAGTTTTTCAAAATATAGTTACAACTTATGATTGTATAAATATATACACACTTGTCCATGTCGTGTCATGGATGATGCAACATAGATTATATTGAATGCATCAAAATCTTATATCAAAACGTATATTTATTTGAATAAATATTATAAACTTTGTTATAACTTACTGATATCTTTTGGAATTATCTAATAACATAAAAAAAAATGAATTACAAAAAAATTAAAAAATAAAAATAACATAACAAAATGATAGGAAAAATTACCCAAAAGAAAAAAACAAAATGATAGGGAAAAAAATTATATATATAATTCAATTTGAATAACACAAATTCTTACGATTTTCATCATCATCACGATACGGCTTCTTCAAATCATGAGCAATTCCGTCCGGCGGCACCGTGAAATTGAACGAACAACCTAAGCTGGCGCTTCTCAAGGCGGCGCCGGCGCTCAAATCGTGACCGTAGGATCTCATCTGCACACTTCTCGACTTCCTAATGTGACCGTTGGATTCAATCGGCGACCACATTCCGGCCAATTGATCGGATCTCGTAAGTATCAGAGGACTTGTGCACTTCGTTTTTTCCATAAATTAATCTCTTAATTTCACCGATCGTTTGTTAATGTTCGGATTTATATTTAAATTTTTAAATTTATTCGTCTCTGAATCTCCAATCGTGTTCATTTATTTATTGTACTAGGTTTTGATTTGTACTAGGTTTCATGATCTGTCGCTAATTTCAGTTAAGGAGTAGTAATTTGACGGTTAGAGGTCCAGAACCAACCCTAGTTTCAGTAGGGGTGGGTGGTTTAATTAGGGGGGAGACTAAATTCTAATCTAGGGCCAGCATTTGTGAATTTGACTGGAAATCGGATTCAAAAGTAGTCGTGGACGCGGTTCGTTCTCTGCATTTGATGCAGTTTTGAGAAAGAAAAATCAGCTCAATTAAGTAGTATTCGGTAAAAACGTACTTGAGTGTGATGATTTGAGAGTTGTGTGTAGGGGCGTCATCTGTTGATAAATAGAGCATGCACTCTGCGTAAATTCAGGCATATAGGCATTACAGCTCGTTTTAGTGGAGGGGTGTGATTTTGATGGGGATCAAATGGCGGTTTTTCGTGTACCTTTGACTTTGGGAGCTCAAATGGGGGCCTGCTTACTTATGTTTTTCTCGTATGAATCTATCTTTTGTCTCCATCTATTAGAGATCGCATTTGCAGACCAACTGAAGAGATGCCTGTTATTGGACTCTATGTATTAACGAGTTAGAACCAGAGAAAATATAAAGAGTTTTGTTATTTTACTCGTGCAAAAACGGAGAGTTATAATTCCTATAATTTTTTCGCCGTAGTAAAATTCTTCTATATTGCCCGGTAGTTTTTCACCTCAATGTTAATTAGCATTTTCCTCATAAATTCATGTAATCACAATCATATCATTTAGTAAAATTTAAATTTCTTAATATGGTATTGTAGACTTACAAGATTAATAATTTTTTTTGTGAACTTGACCTAAACATAACTATATCTTCACCCAAGTGACGTAAAAGTGATTAAGCATTTGGTATTATGCATTTCTTTCTTAATTCTGTTATAATGATTCTGAAGTCTTAAAACATGGCACAACAGAATAGGGATGGGAGTTCATATCGAGTAATTGGGTACCCGGCCTGTTTGAATAATTCCCGAAAGCTCATCCCTTTTGGGAAAAAGACAAGGATATGAAGGTTCATTTTCTCAGGTTGTGGAGGAACTGCTGAAGATTGGAGATGAAGAGAATTGAGTGGTTGATCGGAGGTGGAGGAGAAAGGCAGATTGTGGAGAGACAACCACCTTTGCGGTTGAAGAAGATGGGAGAGAAGGCTGGCTGATTAGGAATTGTTAGGTTCTACGGGGAAGTGTTGGGCACCGTTGCTTGTATTAGGTACAGAGTGGAGAGTGGGTTTGTTGTCTGCAGAAGGAGCAACCCTCCAAGAGGCCAGTGGAGAAGGACAACTGAAGTGAACCGTGTCGCTAAATTCCGAACAGTCGCACTTGCATTGCCAGAAACTGGATGATCTTCAGTAAGTGGTTCATAGACCAACAGAGGCATGCGGTTCCTGGCTTGTAACAGCAGTATCTATGGTCCAATGCCCACACTATCTCAAAGAGCTTTTGAGTACGCCCTTCAAATGGCTTTAAGTGAATTAGCAAATTAGTTAGTTGCTGCTGCTGTTCATTTAGTGAAATAGAAATTTATCTTAATTCTTAAATTTAGAGTTGTGAGAAAAAAGGTTTATATTATTTGTTTTTGAGTTTGCTGGCTATATATGGTTTGTATTGTGTGGAAGATACTTGCTTCCCGGGGCAAGGTGTCGTAGCTGTAGCCTTTTCGCGAGTCATGTATGCACATTGAGTGGCACCGTGAGATGGCTTTTAAACATTTTCCTGAAGAGATATAAGATGTCATTTTGAAACTGTTACTTCCTTTTACCTTGTCTTGATTGAATATCGATCAAACCAAATTGAGGTAACAGCGACATTAGAAGGTTAGTAGCATAAAATTTGTTGGTAAATTACTTTGAACATTTGATGACATTGTACCTGTGATTGTTGTTAGTAATGTATTACATTTATACCGAATGAAATTATAATGTGAATTGATGTGATGCATTACTTTATAATGCTAGTAGCAAAAAGTTTGCTGGTTATAATTTACTTTGGACATTTTGATGCTACTTTTACATGTGATTGTAAGTGATGTATTACATTTATACCAAAGTGAAAATATAACGTGAACTGATGTGACTACCATAGATTTCAAGAAAGAGGAAAAACTGGTATGGTTTTTCAGAAACTCCTGAAAGCATGATATCAATACATTACGCAAAAATCTAATGAACTCCTTGAGATATTCATGTCATAGTCTTGACCAAATTAACCTTTGTTAGAAGCAAAAAGTTTCAAAATAAAGGGCAGTCATTGGGCTTCAGTTGCCTCCTGGATTCTCAAGCAACCATTGATTTGTGTTCAGTAATAGCTTTTAAACATTAAGATCCTCCTTGGAGTTTCATTCTTCGCAAAGATATGTAAGCGAGGAGTCTGTAGCCGACCACCATGGCTAAAAGAGCTCCAACTTCGGTGTAGCCATTGTCTATTCTTACCCCATTGATTGTGTCACTTATATGTTCATACTGCACTTTCAGGAGAAGCTTGTAGGTGTGATAGTTAAAAGATAGATAACGGAGCCAAGATATGAACACTGGGACATCCTGCAAAAATCATAAATACCGTATTATAATTGTATCTACATTTGAGAACACAATAGTTATATGAGAGAATTGAAAATTCGCCCAGATTAGTGCACCTTCACAAAGAATCCCCCGGCTAACATAAAGGTCATTACAGTAACAGAAGCCAGAGTTGTTGCCCTCTTCAAATCCATTAGTGTAGCACCAATAGCTAGTCCAAGTCCCTGAAATCATTTAACATGTTTAACAAATTTTGAGTTGGTATAATTTATTCAAAATACTATGTAGTAATGGAGAAAGGGCAAACCTGGGCAGCTATAATGCATAGAAAAACCGTCACCACCGTAAGGAAAAAGGATCCAACTGTCATTCTTAGGCCAGCCATAAAATATACCACTACGAGAAAAAGTACTGGCAGTATCAGGTCGAGTGGAAGATCGCTTGTGGTTCTAGCCACAAAATATGCACTTAATCTATACATGTCCGCTGCTCGCTCCTTACTCAGCATAGCTCTTTCTTGCGGAAACGTGAAAATGGCTGTGAAAACCGGGAAAAACCCCCAGAACACTGCAATAAAGAACAGTAACCCTGCCTGCAATAATTTGTTGAATTTAGATTAAATTTATTTCATAGCATTCTGAAAATAATCCTAATGTGTTATTTTACTCATTTATATGTCAACTTGTGTGGATTTTTTTGAATATTTTACCTGATCTTGCAGTTCTTTGGGGTCATCACTACCAGATTGCCACCATAACAATCCTAAAATAGTTGCAGTAGCAAGCACTTGAGTGACCCTCAACCAGCTGAAATAGTCGTGGCGCCGTTCTTTAAGTCCTCTGCAAAACAATATAGAATATTGTTCGCACCAGCTTGCTCCCCATTCTCTCTTAGTAGAACGTGCCTGAGACTTAATTTCTTCATCAATTGGTAATGGAGTTCTTAGTTTTTTCTTCTCACTTTCAGCAACTCTCGTCTCATAGGCTTCCACAAGATACTGTTTTAAAATGATGACAATTTTAGGTTGAGTAAATTTCAAATGTTTATTAAGATCAGAGTTCACTCTTGGCGACTAACTATACATTACCTCATGCACAACTGCTGGAGCCGGCTTTCCATTTTTTGTGTCTACTTTGCCATTTCCCATTTGAACTTTATCCTCCAATTCTGATGGGACAGAAATGTCTGTAACATTTCCATTTGCGAGGTCAAGCATGAATTCTGCAGGGTTCATTGCAATAAGAGGGGTACAGCCTATGGATGAAAAATAAACCATAGCTTCTGATGTCTTTCCGAAATAAAGCAAGCTCCCTCTGCCAAGAAGAATCAACTTGTCAAACTTGAGGAAGAGCCTGCTCGATGGCTGGTGGATCGTGGTGATCACTGTTTTGCCAGCCTGCCATGATATCAAACGAATTTAACATAAGGTATCTCGCAACACATGCATTGTTCATTCCATATAATTTGGGCGCTTTAAGGTTATGTACCTCAGCTATTTCATGCAATGTATCAACTATCCTAAGAGCAGTTGTAGAATCCAGGCCAGAGGTTGGTTCATCAAGGAACAAAAGGGATGGATTAATAATTATCTCATTTCCAATACACACACGCTTCCTCTCTCCACCTGAAACTCCCCGAACGAACGAACCACCTATCATGGTGTCTTGGCACCTGACAAATATATATCAGCCATTTACAAATATGCATACGACGTTTCCCTGGTTGCATAAACTAGGTTCATAGAGAGACTTTTAAGTTCAATGTTGATGAACTACCAAAGGAGGAAAAAGGTTACCTCTCTAGTCCCAGCTCGTAAATAACATCTGTCGCCCTTTGATCCTTCTCCTCTCTCGTTAATTTCCTTGGAAGGCGTAGGCGAGCTGCATATGTCAGCGTTTCTTTCACAGTGAGATGTGGAAATAGAACGTCGTCTTGTGTCACGAATCCTATCCTGCAATATTTATCATGCAAACATTCAGTAACTTGCTCTATTTTTTTTCCTATCTCTGACATCTCGTATTAGATACGGTATAACTTTGAGATAATTACAGTTACACGCCCTGAGGTTTGTCTAATTACAGAATCTTCGCCTTACAGTTTGATCAATTCAATAAACTTACCTGCTTTTTAGTGACTTGGAATATGGTTGATCATTATAAGTTATTGAGCCACCAGGAGTGGGATCTCTAACTCTCCCTCCAAGTAGACTCAATAGTGTCGTTTTTCCGCTACCTGATGGTCCCATAAGAGCCAATACTTCTCCTGGATCAACAGAACCAGTACATCCATTTAAAATGTCCTTCTCCACCGTTGAAGTTATGCCTTTTAGAACTACCTTGTATGTTACATCAGTGAACTGGAGAGAAAATATTACGTGTTAACGTAACGAGCAAAAACTCACGTAGAATACGGATAAAAAGAATGTATTCTTTTGTAGTTTGTGATGTTATGTATCTACCTTGAGGTAAATTGGAAGAGTGGGTTCTGAGTGAAGTCTCTTCTTCTGAATGCCTGCTTCAAGATCTTCAGCTGCTAACATGTTAAGCACAGCATTATACAGAGTAGAATTCAGAATCCTAGCCACAGTTTGATGCATAATGAATCAGTAAATGTTGTTATTATATTCTAAACAATAGTGTAGTTTATGAGTAACATTGTTCACTAATTAAGTAAAAGTGGCAACAATATTTCATTACAAGAAGCCAAGAGCTATCATAGAATAGTGTAATTCTTGGAGTTATTGCTTAGGTTCATTGTTTCTGTTTTCAATTAAAACCTTCAATAGTTCCATGTATATATCTGAATTGGAGAAAATCATAAAACTTAAATTGTTAAATATATTCCTCTTGCTATAATGGAGTAGAGAAAATTATGAGCTGCCTATTATTATGATTATTACTATTAATTTGTATGTTATAATCAGTGTATTGGTAATTCTCTTGAAATTATTATAGGTTGTGAGTCTTGTGACTACCAAACAAAATTCCCATCTGTTACTTATACTTTTCTCTTTTTAGTGCTTGCTCACAGTCCCCAACAAACATTGCTAAAATTTCCAACTTATTTGACCTCATGGACATGCCGCTGTTGCAAATTTCACACTATGGACCATTTTTGGATGGTCTTTGATAGGACCTAAGTGTTCCAATTTTGAACGTCATTTATTTTTCACATTTGGTGATTGACACCGTGCAATGGAGTAATTTGAAGATTGATAACATGTTACGACACTTAGAAATTGTCCAATGACATTATTTTCATCATTATACTAAATTTTAATACAGCTAAAAATTATTATGCAACTTTTTCTTAGTCGGACCTCGCGCAGCCACTACTTTAAGTGTGCGTACTGTGTAAACCTGCAACTGCTAAACCTGAAGCTGCTGGCAAACTGTGGTAGGCAAACTTGGAACGACTTCAAAATTCACATGCCTAAAGGAGACAATAACTTGTTTCTTTGGAGATCGATTTTGAGACTAAGACGAAGAATTTTACCTCTTTAACTAACTAACATCGTTAACAAAAAAGTTACTATTCTTTGATTGTTAAACAGATTTAAGTCTCTTGAGCTTCAATTAAAACTCTACTTGTCTCTCCATGCTTAGTTTTCAACTTTTTAAATTTCATAGTATCTTTTCTATGTACATGTTTTAATGAAATTTAATAATTTATATCCCAATATATCACGTGGAGCCCCATAAATCTCGTAATAATGGGCTCATTTTCTCCAACGAGTCAAAAGAATTAGACCCACTGTGACCAAAGCTCCTTTAATCCTACAACTGTGGATGCAAAATGAGACAAGTGTCTGTGACAGTTGTGGAACTGTCACTTCATGTAGCTCTTTACCTAATTAGGTGAGTGGGACGAAATAGATGGATTAAATCTCTACCGTTCCTTCAGCTGACTATTTTTGCTAACCCTTTTGACTTTGGGTCCCAATCATTTGTCATAGCATGGTAATAAGAGTATGCTATTATGACCACTACTTTTTGTCTGAATAAATGGTCAATTATTTGCAAGTGACTAATACTTTTCATGATCTTCATGATCAGGTTTAAGGGATCAAGCAACCTAATTAAAGAAAAAAGAAATTGTGCATGTGAGTGCTGAATCTTAATCGTCCAAGGCACTAAATTAAGCACTACAATCAAGGCTGTCACTAGAAGGACATGTGGAAATATTTCCTAGATTAAAAGTTCTTCTAACCTATAGTTTTCCACTAACAAACATGTGAAAATGATGCGTGAACAAATAACATTCTCAAGGTAAGGTAGGTTATAGCTAAAATTAAACATTTGTGGCAACAAGAAGCTTGTGAAGTTGGTCTTTTGTTGGAGATTATATATAAATTAATGAGTGTCAATTCCTTTTTAAAAAGTTCATGCTTCTATATGAGACGACAAATCAAATTGGTATTTATCTCAAATAGAAGTTATGAGTTCCAAATTCGACATCTACCCACTTATCAAAAAATATCATGTAACATATGCAGCAAAAAAGTTGCGGCGTGCATGAGATAGAGCGTGTTAGGGATTATACGTAGTTTTAATTAATAAATGTTTATCTTCTACCAAAACGATCGAGCTTTTAGATGAAACGACAAAACAACAACTTTATCTTTTATTGACTTATAACACAAAAAGAGATAATTCTCTACATAATTACAGAAATTTCTTTGGTTTCATCGAAGTTTTGCTTCAACAGAAAAAGCTGAGTTTCACTTTATGAAAGCATAAGGGGTCCCAATTCTCACCCGTTTTCTCATTTTATCTGTGGCTCAAAAAGTTGATTAACGTGAATTTCGTTCGTGATAGATCCATGCATGTGTTTGTCTTTTGTTTTTTCAAAGTATATTGCCTGAAAGTTCCATTGACTCATACATGCTATATGTAATTAGGTTGCACCATGAAAATCTCCTAATTAATCTATAAACACAACTAACAATTTAAAATTTTGGGTCATTAAACTTTTTTATAATTAGGAGGTCATTAACTTTGGTTATTTAGGTAGTTTATGTTAAGAATTATGACCTTAAAAATCGTGTATCATCAATAAAAAAAAAAATAAAAAAACAAAAAAACAAAAAACTTGATTGTTGGTTCGTTGGTGAGAATAACTTGCCTTCCAAAGAGGGAAGATGAGGATTGGGAACATTTATCATGGAGATAGAGAATCAGAAAAGCATCCTCCAAATATATTTATTTTTGAAAATCATGAACCACAAGTTCTTTGGCTCGTGGGTCGAATTTCGTATAGATCGAGTTTTTAATAGGAATAATCCTTATTAAGAGCTATGTAATTTGGAATTGACATTTTAATGTGATAAGCCCAGTGGATTAATTAAGCGGATTGTGAACTAATACTGCATGGACAATATATTTTGTTCCTATTTAGTGTATAATTATCTCTAAAGCAACAAAGATTATAGTAGGAGTAAATTATGATATCAGACGAACTATATCAATTAATTATGCAAATATCACACTGTATTCTCAAGCTATTCCAATCTATATTGCCAATCAAAAGGACCTCTTAATTAACTAAAATCAACAAGTGAATGTGAGAAGTGAATGCATGGTTTGTTCTATACTATCCACTTTGCATATTAAATAAGCTCGTTTACTACATGACATAAGATTATTTAAACATTCTACTACGAGCATTCTAAGTGGATTAACTAATAATTACTAATTAGTGAAACACATAACATATTTATTATGCTAAGCAAGAGAGAACTTACGGATATCATCATCACTATACGGCTTCATATCACCAATCTCGTCCGGCGGCACCGTAAAGCCGGTAAACGTAAACGAAAACCCCAAACTAGCACTCGAAGCTCGGCTCAAGGCGGCTCCGCTGCCCAAATCATCCACGTCGAATTTCATTTGAGCACTTCTTGCTTTCCTTATATGTGTACTGCCGCCGCTCCGCCCCGGTGACGCCGATGTCAAACGCCGGCTTGACTTCCTCGATAAATTGCCGCCGCCATCTCCACCTGCCGCCTCTCCTGAGGATGACATCGGGGACCTCATCGCCGCCAGCGCCGCCGCCATAGTCTCCACTAGTTGGTCGGATTTCGTACGTATTAGACCACTCGTGCATGAGTTTGATTTCTCCATGATAGAAACCTATTAATAATTTCATCAAGAGCTTAAAATTGAATCATGCAATAATTATAGCTAACATGTTGAACTATTGAAGGAATAATAAGACAATATGAAATCAATTAGATGTTATGAGTTTTATATATTCATCTACAAATATTTATCAACCGGTTCATTTATTGAACGAGGTTGCATGGTCGGTAAGTAACCTCAATTAAAGACAAGTAATTTTCATTTCATTATCAATCTTATAATTTGTAACATAATTAAAAATTGTTATACTTACCCCTTAAATATTTTCGGAAGAGCTGCGCCAGATGAGAGTAGAGCTGTTGAAGTAAACAAGATGTGATCTATAACTACTTGTGAGTGTTGCCGTGATCTTTATATAAGGGGCCAATCTTGAAATAAATACTGAAATTACATGATAGCCCCTTGAGGGTTTGAATATTAACGTGATGCACAAAATCACACTTTCTAAAAGTTTCTTGATTTGATTGAAAAAATGTATTGTTTGGCTGGGACTTGGAAGTTTATGATAAGACCAAATGTTGTTTTCGTATTCATACAGCTCATTGGATCGATGAAGTGGGGATTGAGTTATATTAAGTGGGTGTTTGGCTAATAATTTAAAATTTGAAAAAAACCCCCCTTATATGCTGTTTTATACTACCTTTTAGGTATGTGCATGTTACATTGAATTTCTTTGAGGTATTTGGTTGATTGTCGTTATTTACACACTATTGTATCCAGATTGCATGTAGTAGTTTAGTCATTAAGTATTCTAAGGATAGTAGCATGCGAATGTCCACTATATTAAAAAAATATGTAATAAATTTAAGATATCTCTTAATCACTTGAAAAACACATAGAATTTAGCTGGCGAGTCACGATATATCTATGTCTTTTTTTGTTTTTTGAAGCTACAATTAATAAGCTCCACGCATTTGTTTATGGAGGTTATAACTTGAAAGTTATCACCTTATTAATGAATTTCATTCTTAATTGTTCTCCTAAATACTTTGACACATTTAATGAGCTTCAAGGAAAGCGTATAATGACCTAAATTTCGTCAACTTCGTGAGACAATATCTATTTATAGTTGTCTACGATACACATAGACTATTCAATAATTAAATACAGGGAAGTGCATAACGCATAGCTATCGCACCCGATGATCACTTTAAATGCCATATGGCCATTCTTCCATTATTACTCTTAAAATCAATTATCCTAGCTAGTCCAATCAATTCATCTTTAGCGTACAAGTGTCCGGTATATATGTACATGTGTGCCCCGGACTTCTAAACATAAAATCTCAGCAACGATATAATGTGGGGTTCTTGTTCGGTTAAGAAGTGAGGAAATAATTCTAGACCTTATAGCAAAAAATCTCCATCTGTTCAAATAATTTCAGCAAAGAAAAAAAGAGACAAAAAAAAACTCCATCATGTTATGCATAAACAAAAGATCCCATGTGATTATAAATAAATAAAACGGCAAAATTGTTATTCAAACAAAGAAATAAAAGATTTGTCAATTGCACAAAATAAAAATTAGAAGCAATAACGCATCTATACGAAGCCATGGCTCGTGAGTTATCGCTTTATCAAGTTGACGCCTAAAATATTTTGCGCTAACCCCTCTTAAACGATATTGATATTATTTTTCCTAGATTAATGATTTTCAAAGGAATGTCGATCCGAAATTAATATAAGCTCAGACTTTCAATAGTTTGTTTGGGACAACATTTAGCAAACACCTAACACCACATACTACAAGGACCCTAACATATGAACACGTACACATTGACAACACCAATGCAAACTAACTTCGTCCACTTGCAAGACTCGTTTGCAGAATGGTATTTGAAGTCGGGAATATGGTGTCCGAAAGTAGTGATTAATTTCCAGTACTTACGCTCGTATTAATTAGTAGAAATATGTTTTCGAGAAAGTTTTTTGTCTTTCTTTGTCCACGAAAGGTATTTTTTGCCTATTATACATAACAAATGGGTGGTTTTTTTTTTTCTTTTTGTAAATAACGTTTCTCTCACCCTTTAATTATTAGGTATACTTTAGTTGTAAGACCTAAATGGATAAATGGGTATCTAATTTATACCTCCCTTTTATAAGGGCTACTTTTATATATTGAGAACTTTTCAAGAAATGAATACATGGATGTTAATAGAACATGCATGTTCTATTACACGTACGATGGTCCTTACGCCTAATTAACCTCAATATGTCTATACAATGATCTGCCTTGATGAATTATGCGGTGTAACGAGAGAGTGAGTGAATGTACAGAGCATAAAAAGGTACAGATTTGCAGGAGGATCAGATCTAGTTGCAGCATTTTCTTTGCTGTACAAGCTAAGGGCCGTTGTTTCATCTGAGCTTGCCTCTTAACTAGGGCAACCCGTTTGGAACTTTCTTAATCATGTACCACCTTTTCTTCTTTGCCTTTTTGGATCGTTATATTGGATGTGAAAAGTTATGTATTATGTATATACTTTCATGGTGATATGATCAATTTTTTTTGTAGCATAGCTAATATATATTTTTTTGTCACGATTTCGTCATGGTTGTCGTCATGAGTACATTTGTGAACTTCATAAACTTAGTTTTAGCTTTTGCGTATTATATTTTGCATGATATTTGAGATACTTCCAACAATCACTTTGTACCATGTTCGAATACATGACATTTAGATACTTTTATGTTTTTTATGTAGCACGAATTTCTTTTAGTGAATGTTCCAACAAAGTAAGTATGTCTAAACTTTACTAATGTATTATGTATTTTTTTATGCATTATAAATTAAATTATATGTAATATGCACATATTAATGTTAATAATAGTATCCATTTCGTACGATATCCATCATATTCTGCAACAACAAAATCTGTTATTGTGGCAACCCGACGGTATTGTACCCATATTAGAGCTTACTGAATGACCACTCATAACCGTCACTAATAAGAATGGAGTTATGGTAAAACAGGTCCGCTGGAACTTCTTGAAAAGGAGGTGTTTCCACATTAGACCACTCGCACAAGTACGCAACAAAGCAGACCATTCACTCACTTTTGTGTGAAAATACTTGACAAACGACTCTCGACACGTATAAGGTACATGACCTATATAAACACACTTCACTCAACGCGTAGAATCGCTTAAACACCTTAAACACGTCTAAGTGTATTGTAAAACTCACCACGTATTATAAAACAGGCTCGTGGTCTGAAAAAACGTGTCCAAATATAAGTTTAACGGTAATATATTAAGTACTAGCCTTGTAAAATAGGATTTTATTATCAAAATCTATTCAAAAAAAAAAATTGAATAAGACTAGTGAGTGTAATTTTGCCTTTTTCTTCCTAACAATGTGATATATTAACTTTTCTTGACATGGTACCATACTACCATTTACATGAAAGTATCACTTCTGAATTCTGATAGATCAGAAAAAAGTCAACCACTTTTTCTTTTGTATTTTGTTTTTTAGCTAAGGAAAGTTTTAAGTAGTGGTGCTCTGTCTGCCGGAAACAAAACAGGGCGGTGCCGGACAAAGCACGTTAAATGGACGAGGTGGGGACAGTGGTCACTCGTCCACTCTCGTCCGCACACGTGGACCTAAAAATCAAAGCACCTGCTTTTTACAGCTGCCACGTGGGGTTTTTGGATCACGATTATCTCATGATTAAAACATAATTACGATAAAAGTTTCGACCTTTACTTGTTTAAGTGAAAAAGATAGGTTTTCTTTTTGTTTTTTTTTAAACACGAAAAAGATAGGTTTGGCACTTTACATTCTCGCTCCATCAATATGAAAAAGTGACTTTTGTAAGTTGTGTTGGTTCATTATTTTGCTAATTTAATGGCACAAATCAATTGGTACTCCGGTGGATAATCTTGTCATTCGTAGCTTTTATGGAACAATAAAGTGTCATTTTATACTAGACTAATTAGTGACTAATCGAGTATTAACATACGTACGTCTTAACATGAATTAAAATTTCCAAAAGGTGCTGATATGTTTCTATATTCGATTTTGAAAAAGTAAAAGACGTAAAAATACTTTTCTATGTCTATTAATTGCAACAACAATTTATACATAAGTCGAAAAGATCCTTTTAACCGAACAATTTCTAACATTTAATTCACTCAAGCATGCACCAAAATCATGTATCAAATTAAACTAGATAACAAGAATAGCCATGCATATGCTCGAATCCAATACAATATTATAGACTTATAGTGATCATAAGGTTGGACATTCACATTTGAGAACTAGGTTGTGGTCTGAAAATTATTACATCTAATGGTCCTATTGAAAAATAATATCAACGTGTCTCAAACTATGATACTGAGCCACCAAAATCGAAAAACAAATGAAATCCAGAAACTGAATTACGGTACCGAGAATCAAATTATACGAAAAGAAAGTGTAATCTTTATATAGATTAAATATTAGTATATTTACTAATTCATTTACGATTGTGCAATTAACATAAATTTGTTTAACTCTACAATTACTATGAACCCCAATCCTAAGAAGAAGAAAAAAACTTAACGTACGTAAAGTTACAAAAAAATGCCGTGTAACAGAGCTCAATGACAATACAAAAAGACAAAAGAGAAAATATGTCCTATAGAATAGACATTAACAATAGTGATGGGGTGCAAAATTACAGGCGGAAATAGCTGTGAATGATATAGATATATGATACTTGGAAATGAAAAGTAATGATCAGAGTACACTTTGTCATTATCAAAAAATGGAAATTAGACGGACGTACGTTGAAATTAGATGATCATGATGAATTGATTTCACAATCGAATAATAGATGCTATTGTCCTAACACTCTCATTCATTTACAACTGGCCTTTTAGCCTTGTACCATACTACCATATATATCTTTATATGATTATCAATATATATGTATATGTACACACATAATTATATATCTATATGTTAGTACTTGCAGTACTAGAGTTGATGGAAGGTATCAAGCAAGAAAGTCCCCAACCCTAGCCCCCCCCCCACCCACCCACCCACCCCCACCCCAATCAAGAGTGTTTCGTTTAGCTTGTCGTTTATGTATTTCACTCTTAACACAATGAATGCGAGAGGAGAAATTTTATTCATGGTATATGTTTAGAGTAATTACAACTTTTTCGCACTATTTGAGATTTAGGGGTGCGTATTTGGTAAAATCGTACCATTGGCCAAAAAACAAACGGCAGGATAAAGAAACCCCGTTTCGTTTCGGGATCATGGCTCGGTGCGGTTCAGTACAAACTGGCATTGATTCGGTACATTCCGTAACAGTTAGTTCTGGTATTGTTGCACACCCCTAATTTAAATAATTACAAATTCTTAATTAAATAAACATGAAAATTATGCCTTATATCCTCACAATTACTCATATCTTCAAGAGAATACTTGACTGCAATTGGATCGAAGTGCATACCTTTTCATTTTATCTAATTTGTGTATGTTATGAATTTGATTTCTAACTCACTAGACATTACCCAAACAAGCATGTTTTTTGTAAAGGTCACTTCTAGAACCTTAAATCTTGCAATATAATTGCTGGAAAAAACATGTAGTAACTTACTCAATAAATGGAATTAATATTTAATACAACAAACAAAATGGGAAAACAAAAATACCTCAGTATCTATCCAGAAGTAGATCCTAACTAATCTCTTACAACAAAGTGAACCATAACTATGATGAGCCTATGATACATTTAAAATTTACAAAACTAGAAAAGTATTTGTTTCAAAGATTACCAGACTTAAGCCCACCCTTTAACCCCATGCTTATGCTGTTCTGCAATCCCTTCATTCCAAAACTGGTGTCTTGCATCATAGCCACAAATTCATTGTAATCAATCCTCCCATCCTGAAAAAAAAAAATTAAAATTTGAGACATTTCATGTACATATGTTTCAGATACAATTGTTAGTATGGGCGATGAAATATACGTTGTCCTGATCGACTTCACGGATTATGTCTTCTAGATGACCATCGTCAAGGCCGAATTGCTCGCAAGCCAGTTGAAGCTCATCTTTCGTGATGTACCCGCTGCTATCTTTGTCGAAATATGAAAAGGCCGCGTATATGTGGTCCTCTTTTTGGACTTTGTTTATGTGCAACATTGCGGCCACGAATTCTCCATAGTCTATAGTTCCACTATTGTCAACATCAGCCTGCATTTCAACAAAAAAAAAACATCAGCCTGCATTATCATGGAAAATAAACAAAAGGCGGAGTTCATACGATAGATGAGGATTCACTATAATTATGGAACCATTGTGTTTCCGAGTTACTATATTCGTCTAATTTCCATGGAAGTTAAACTGATTTTGAGGCATTACAATATGAAATGAATATGTGCAGGACTTTAGAATGTGTTAAGCAAATAACATCCAGAAATCAGAGAACAAAAACATAAAATTCTTTTCGGTGCTTACTGCTTTCATTAGGCTAACTATTTCCGAATCATTAAGATTGGCGCCAACTTTATTCAACCCGTTTTTGAGTTCTTCTAGAGTAATCTGCCCGCTATTATCGACGTCTATCATTTTAAACATTTCCTTTAGTCCAGCAATTTCCTCTTCGGACAGACTCTCAGCGATAACCTGTAGATCAAGGGATAGTTTTGTTGGTCGTAAGATGAAATATCACAGTAATTATGGCAAGAAAAGATGGGAAGAACTTACTCTGATTGCTAGCTTCTTGAATCTGTTCATGGCGGAAAATTGCTTCAGTCGAGTAAGAACAGCAGAATCGAGAGGCTTATCTGGAGCGACACCATCAACTTGTACCCATGGGTGGCCTGCGTCGAGCATTTTAAAACCATATTTGTCATTTATTCATTCAAGAATGTGAAACAATCCACATTCATAGATTGCATAGTCATTCAAAGAGATGCTAATAATTGCTTGATTCTGGTCATGGCGAAAATACCGTAGAATCATATATCTTGTATACTCTATCAAGCTTAGTAGTTACTTCTGCTTAGTAAAGCAAAATTAACCGCCTTAGAAGTAAATCCAGTTCAATATCACATATTCATTTCTGTATCCACCATTGGGATTTTGATATACAGAATACTCACGGAGAACTTGATGAGCCGTTAGTCGCCTTTTGGGATCTCGTGTGAGCATTCTTCTTACAAGATCTTTTGCACTTTCAGATATACTAGGCCAAGGTTCAGATACAAAGTCAAGTTCCCCTCTCAAAACCTGCTCGAAAATCCCCTGTTCCGATTCTGTTCGAAGCATATTACAACAAAACCATATTAAGTAGCTGGATTATACTTTAAAGCATTATAACTGAAGCAAAAACAATGATAAAAAGAGTAGATGCTCACCATCCCAAAACGGCGGTACTCCACTTAGCAAGATGTAGATGATGACCCCAGCACTCCAGACATCGCATTCAGCCCCATAATGCTTCTTTAACACCTCCGGAGCCACGTAATAAGGGCTTCCAACGACATCAACAAATTTTTCACCTGTTCAGCGTTTAAAATTAGCTCTCTTTTGATAAACTTTTGTGCGTAAAAAGTTAATAACACGAATGTTGAAGCCAAATTCATATTGAGTACCTGGCCTAAAGAAAACCGAGAGCCCAAAATCGATGGTCTTAAGTGGCGATTCTTCTTTCTCGTTGACAAAAAGAAAATTCTCCGGTTTCAAGTCTCTATGCATAACTCCCAAAGAATGACAAGCTTCCACCACACCAACTATCAATCTTGCAAGCTCAGCCGCCTTTCTTTCCGTATAATGCCCCCTCTTTATGATCCTATCGAAAAGCTCCCCTCCCGCACAAAGATCCATCACGACATGAACTGCAACCGCATCTTCATAAGCTCCCACAATCGATATGACATTGGGATGCCCTGCCAAGTGGTGCATTATCTGAATTTCCCTCCTAACATCCTCAACATCCTCCTCGGTAACCAACTTCCTCTTAGCTATCGATTTGCAGGCGAACTCTTTGTTAGTCCCCTTCTCCACGCATAAAAACGTCGTCCCGAATTGTCCTTGTCCTAACTTCCTCCCTAAAGTATATTTATCCTTCAAATTCTCTGTAGTCCGTAGTAAAACTGACTCGACCTGCAGTCCTACACTCGACACTCTCTTAATATGACCGGGCTTGTTGGATTTCGCCCCCTCTGCCGGCTTCGTACCATCGCCAGTCTTAGCGGTTGCATTAGATTGACTGTCCACTTTCACCTCTGGCTTTTGAGGCTCCTCATTGCTCGAGATTTTAATCGATGTAGGTGGGGTGCTCTGCACGTCGGAGCTATCTTTGTTGCTTCTAATGCTGCTGTCCTCCTTATTATTGTTTTTGTTGTTACTACTAGCGGCTTGTTGGTCTTGGTTCGGGCCAGCGAGGGTATCCGGCTGCTGCCGGGTTTTCCAAACTGCGGCTAAGAAGCCATTGTTACCCAAATTAGGACCTACACATGTGTTACCCATCAAAACCTATCTAAGCTCTAAAAATCCTTAGCCATCTCCAATTTCACCACTCAAAAATCCCATTATTGATCCCATTCACCACAAAAATTGAGCTTCTAGCTCTAAAAATAAAAATTCAAATCAACATGCACCTCAATGAGACCATCAAATTTTGTACCATAAAATAGGTTAATTGCACCTAAGTGCACACTAATTGTCTAAACAAGATAATTTCTGTTATTGATACCTAAAATGTAGCAAAAATACAGAAAATCTCTAATTTTTGGGACATAAACGACGAACAAAAAGATGAATCAATGGCGATAACCAACGTGTTTTTTCACGTTGAAAAAAAGAAATAAAGATCTAATATATATTCTAAAAAGGATATTAATTGAATTTGGTGCCCTAATTCCTCCACCTCGTGACTGCATGCACAGAGAGATGGAGAGGAGAAGGGGAAAAAAGAATTGGAACCGCTAAAAATATTTCACATAATTCAGCACTGTGTGTGATTGATTTTCTTTTCTGTTTTGTTGGTTGGTCACATTATTCTTTTTTTTTTTTTTTATATTCGTAGATTCATGCAAATTCATGCATATAAATAGGTACGTCCAGATCATGACTCATTTATATTTATTTTTCTTTTCAATTAAACCAACTAATTAAGGTCTTCATATATAAGTTGATCTATTAGATTATTAGCACGATGAGGTGGTGCTGTAATTTGGTTATTAACGGAGTAATGAAATTAATGCCTTATAATTTAATAATTATGTCTAATCTCAACCTTTAAATATACTACGTCATCATGCAACCACAACACCTGATAATATTTTCGCTTTAATGGTCATGGGTCACCTACAAATTATTATTATTAATTTATTATTACATAAGTTTACAACGATGAGCTAATGTCTTTTGCGTTCTTACATTCGTGAAGATTACAGTCAACGTCTTCAGACAACATCTAGAAACAATATTGCCAACTTATTCAAAATTATATTGTATTTCTTTTTCTAGTTATTTAATTAGCACATTCATCGTGTGATAGTCCACTTCAAATACATCCCTATTAAAATATTTACTCTACTTACTTTTCAATAAATTATGAGTTATAACTTATAACTATACTTAAAAAGAATTGACTAAATTATCAAGTGCTAAATTACTAAACAAGATTAATCTTTTTAACATCAGCCCTGTCCAATCAGCCCACATTTACTTTACAGTGACGCCGTTAACTATCAGTAACGGCGTTAAGTACTTTGTGGAGGGAACCAAAACAATTTCAAATCGAAATCGAAATGTTTATAATTCAACTTATCCCGCCCCAATTCAGAAAACCCTAATTTATTTCAATTTTCCAATTTTGATGACATTTTGATCCTTCAATTGATTCGGTCTGAGAAGATGACTACAGCTGCCGTCGCCGGCGAATTGCCTCCGTTCAACGCTCTTCCATTTGGCGGCGGTTTAAACGTTGCCGCCGCCGTTACGAAGCGGAAAACTCCGTCGGAGTTGAGGGTAAATTTTCGGCCTTAAATTATCGTTGTGTTTGAGTGTTTTTAATTGATTGTTAAGTTTATGTGCCAAATGAAAGTGAGAAGATACGATATTGTGTTTGAGTGTTTTAATTGATTGTTAGGTTTATGTGCCGATTGAAAGTGAGAAGATGTGATTATTGTGTTTTGGGGATTTGATTTGATTTGATTTGACGATGATGTGCTGAGATGTAGATTAGGCAGATTTATTTGTTGCGATTATTTGTTGCATATGGTTGTTTAGAGGCTAATAGGTCCATAACTGTGAGTAGTGGTACAATAAGTATAAATGGAGTTACAAGGTAGCTCAAATGAGCATGCGTAATGGAGGCCTAGAGATAACTAAATGAGCATGAGTGAAATCATAGGAGAAGACGGGAGAGTGAGGTAGTTGGTATAGCTGAGGAATGGGTCTCGGTTGATCGGCGAATTAGGGTTACTGAAAGTTGTGCAGAATTGATGGGAGACCTGTAAATACAACGCTAGTCTAAATAGTGGCTGCATAGAAGTACTGTCAATGCTGCATTTAATAGGGTTGAAAGACTTTTTATATGAATATTGCTTGCGTAGATTTAGAGTAATGTGCAGTCCAAAGGGAGTATCTGTCTTAAACTCAATAGGAAAAGGCACTTTCTGCATGCAGTGCAGCTCAGCTTGTAGCATATTCTTTTGCTGAATACCATCTCAGCTTTGCAGGAAGCTCCAAAGTTTCATGATCAAACCTGCATCTAATTCATCGATTTTCTGAAGAAATTTCTTAGTAATGCAATATTTTTTTGGTTTTTAGCCTGTCTGAGAGAATATAATGGAGAATCCTTTGTCATGTACGGTCTAGTGGTCCACAGTGTCACATGAGAACTTTATCCATGATCCTGCCATTTTGCTCTTGTTTTTCTTAAACATTTGAATGTAAGAAATCCTCCCCCTTCTTATTAGGCGTGCATTTATATTAATTTAGGTTTAGACACAGGTATATGCTATAATGAATATCAATTCTGATGTAAAATTAAAGGGATATCTGGTGCTGTTAGAATACAGTTTAGTTTTTCTGGTCTTGAGCATGGACTGGATATATAAATCTTGAGAACATCTGAATGTGGCTGTCAATGTGTAGTATCAAATAATAATATTTTTGTTTACTGAAATCAAACAACACTTAATGAAACATAAAAGAGTAGAAGTTTGACTCATCGTATTCTTATCTGAAGGGAGAATTATTGAAGCGAAGGAATTTAGTTGAGCTTGTAGACGAGTCCTCAGGTCCAGTTACTAGTTCCACAAAGTAAGTTGTTTTTCTGTTTGTTTCTCACATAAGCATTAATTAATTTCTGATAATTATTTGTTTCCCGTAGGAATGCAGATGGAGCAGTTTCTGGGCTCAAGAAATCAGACTCATCAAAAGCACCAAGATATATTGACACACAGATACCATATCCGGTTACTAAAAGTATTAGACATAGGCTGCTTTCCAAAAAGGAAAATGCTAAGGTCAATGGAATTTCTTTTAGATTATTTTAATTTCAATAGACACCTCTAATCATTTACTAATTGTATCTTAGACTGCAACCAAATATGTAACTGCATTATTGCTTTTTAACATGGTATTTGTATAATGTGATCAATGGCAGGAAACTTCTACCAGCGAGAGGATCAGCGGCATAAAGAATTCTGGCGTTCCCATAAATTTGTATGCGAAAACTCAAGTCCCCAATTCATGGTACACTTTATTCTGGATGAATAATGACTTTCTTTGTGTTTCTGACTCACTGAAGCAATTTGTTTCTGCTTGATCTTGAAGTTTGGAAGATCCTGTTGCTTCAGAAAGTTGTAATGATTATTCAAATCAAGCTACCAAAGCAACCATTCATCGTAATAATGTCACGTTTGCGAGTCTTAGAGGGTTATTTTTGGATGGTGAAAAGTTGAATGGCTCAGATGTAGATATGGTACTCACTTCCCATAACATATTCCTTGAACAACAAAGTTGTTTCTTGATGTCTAAATATTTTAAAAAACTCGTTTTCATTGACAGGATAAAGCTTTCAAAGGAATTCTTTCGTATCAACCAGAACCTCTTAATACGTTAGAGCGGATTGTGCCACAAAACTTTTCTTCAGAGTTTCTTTTAGATGGACACGAGATCCCGCTGGATTTGACTTTAAAGACTACCATGCGATTTCAATCTTCATCTTCTGTGAACTGGTTAGTTCAATGATTCATTTCCTGATGTTTCTTAACAGAATGGAACTAAACAATCAGAATGTGGAAGATAAATGCATTTTGTCGTAGTTTAAACTTGTTCTGTATTGCTGCTACGCTGGATGTAGCTTGGCAAAAGCTGTATCTTTTTGCTTCATGAGCTGTTACACTTGGGTGTCTTTTGGGACTTCAAGTGTTGGTCCTTTATTTTATTTTTATTTATGGAAAATCACATCTTCATTTTTCATTGTATAAATAGCTTTAATGCAACCATGTTTGGCTGGTTGCTTTTACTTTTTTCATTCCTTATATGTATTAAACAAATATGATACTCCTCTTGGTGCCAATGAATCATATTTGACCAAGTTAAGTACTCTAATGGTGAGATCTTGACTGAACTATTTGACTACATTATGTTATACTATTATGTTTTCGCTTGCATCCCACATTTATCTCCCAACAGATCAATTGGCAAAAAAGTTTCTTGTACTTTTCGTGTAGCATTGAGCTCCTTTTGTACCATTATTCCATGATGTTTTTTTGTCATGGCAATAACTATTACCAAGAAAAAATAAGCTTTTGAAAATAATTTACAAGTCTATGGAGAAGTGAACAATTCATGAGAAAGAAAGGATCCTTGCTTTCTAGCAACCCCTTTTTTGGTGGGAGGGAAAAGGTCTCCACTGTTTACTATACTTTAGAGTATTTGCTCATATTAGAACTGTCTTTATAAAAGAGAACTTTAAAAATGTCAAGACCAACCAATATTTAATTCGTAATTGTAGAATTACTATAGCTGGACAGGACCATAATACCACTCTGACAAATGGGGCTCAAATGTCCTGCACAACAGGTCTATTAACTTGGTGATATCCTGCAAGTATTCTGAAGGTTCAAATACCCAGTTTTCATTACTTCCCCAGATCCTAGCACTTTAAAACTTTTCTTGAGATTGTATGGTATAACAAGGACTATGATAGAGCTTAAATTTAGTTGCTTCTGACATTTGAAAGTCAGATTTCTGAGTTCACATGCTCTTTCTAATTTGGCATCTCATGTTAATAACAGGAATCCATGTCTCAGTGAGTGAATATTATTTGTGTCAAGTATAACTCTTTAGATGAACTTACATTTTTTCTTTATTTTATTATTAGATTTAAAACGCACTGCATGTTGCTCAATCGTAATTGCCTGGATATATATCATTACCATGCTTAAATGATATGCTTTATGCATAGGTTTCATAGGTTGATAAATTGTGGAACCTTAAATGGCTATGCATACTGCCAAAGTCAAAGTACAACCCAATCAATGGAACCCACCTCTGCCAGCCAAATTAATAATCCTGTAACATTCCACTCCTGGGTGCACCCTCAATCTACTCTACCTCGTTCAGCTGTATCAGCATTAATTGCAGCAGGAGGTATTACTATCGAGCCTGTGTTATTTATTTGTACTTTTTCTTCTGATTTTGTCCCACCTTATTAATGCTTCCACAAATCCAGGACAAACAGATTTTCTTAGCAAACGGCAGAAAGCATGGGAAGATTCATTTCAAAGCCTTTACTACATGCTACGAAAGAAAGTTTGCAAACTCTTTTATGGTACTCTCTTCTTTGATGCCTCCATGACAACACAAACTTCCCCTCTGGCATTTTTTATGAAGGAACCCTATACTAGCTATCTGCTTGTGTTTGGTTCCGTGGTAGTGTGAGCCAAAAGATGGAGTCCGACTTTCCCATTCTGATACTCACTTTTTTATCCATTTAGTGAATGCTTTGTTTAAAAATACATATTTCTAGACTTGCAAGCTTTGAGTTGTTGATTGTAAGGTTGTTTTACCCTTCTGCTGATGAGATTTTCTCTTACTGTTTTGTGATAATCAAGAATATTGTTTATATGTTTGGATACAAGGACCATGTTTTGCTGAAACTTATAAATAAATGCCTTTCCTTGTGACAATAGAGCACTCTTGGTGGATAAGAACATAGCTTTCCCTTGGTTGTGCTAATTGTGTGGCTCTGACAAGTGAGCCTCACGTTTGCCTCTCCTTAAAAGAATTTCTCAGTAAACATGATTCTGTTCACGGTTTTCTGTTGCTCCGATGTTTATCACAGTTCCAACTTACTTGCAAACAACTAGTATACACTTCCAACCCACTTATCCATGTAAATTCCACAACCCTTCATGCATGACCTTTACTGGAAATTCATGCACCAAAATTCTCTGGGTTGGTATCATAGGGTAGTTACATTTGTTTATAGGGATGGAAATAATCAGATCTCTCTTAGAATAACGACAATACTGTTAATAGTCCAGCTCAGTTATTATTATCTACTTCAATTTTCAAACCTTAGTCATAAATCATCTGGCACATGAAAAATGTATTTACTCAGCAGGGATATAATTGCTGTTGCATTGTGACAGTGTAAGAGGCGAAAGCAGTAATAATATTATCATATTCTCTTGAATTCACTTGTAAATTGCTAAAGCTCTTGCTTAACTGTGGTAGTTGATTGAGCTCTCATCTCTAAATATTTTTACAAGTGTGCAGTCTAATAATTAAATTTCTTTAATTTTATTTAGACTACAAATAACAAACTTATCATATTGGAAAACTGGCCTGATTTGTTCTTTCAAGAACCCAGTGACGTTTCTTTTTCTTTAAAATATTTAAGCTTCAAACACTGTTTTGCTCTTATCGTTAAGAAATAAATTGAATCTCTGCTCTCCCTGTGTGAACTTTTGCAGTGTGCACAGAGCAGTTTGTGGTACTGTTCACTTGTTCAAATGAGACCAAGCGCTCTTTCTACGCATATGTATCTCAGTCAACAAGACATTTAAGATCAATTCTAAAAGAACATGTAAGACTTCTTAGCAACTAAAGTAACTATTATTTAAAAATGGGACTCACGTTAGTTTCAGTTTCTGTTATATCGGCTGACTATATCTTTTTGAAATTTATACTCAACTGCAGGATGTTTCCTTCTCAATGCCTCTTTGCCACTCTAAAGTAGAAGAAGTTACTGTGGAAGATCTCGTTGAACTTTCTGAAATGGCAAAACACAATCTTGGGCAGGTTTGAAATTTATACATCTCTTGTTATTCATATTGTGTGTTATGGCGAGCATCATTGGGACATCAAGGTTTTGGTATTAGCCTATTAGGCAACATTTTCTGAATGCTTCCCAAAGTTGAAAGAAAGATATTTAACAAAATAGGATGCTTATGTTTTAAAATTCATGAGTTGCTCTTGATCTTCTCCCAAAGATTGCATATTCTCTCACTCATTGTGGTTAATAGCCATAGGTTGTTTTGTTTGAGGCTACATTTCTTAAGAAATGGAACATTTTAACCCATGGCCGACAGATGCGGTAATATTCCACCAACTAGTACTAGTAACATTATATATTGTATATATACATACATATAATATATATATATATATATATATATATATATATATATATATATATATTCAATATCATATGCTTGTATTCCTGGTAGTTTGACGTTTTCTTCATAACTTAACGATTTAATTTGACTTAACTTCCATTATATGTCAATTTCTATTCAAGAACTGAAATGGTAGCTCCTTTTGTAGTTTGTACACTTATTTGCTCTTTCACTAGTTGAAGACTTGAAGTTTTATATTTGGGGCTTATAATAATATAATGTTCTCGACATCTGGCGTATGACATCTTCCTTCATTAAAAATCTATACCAGATTTTGTTTCTTTCGGTAGTTAGAAATACCTTTACATAAATGTGACTGTGTGTTGTGTGTTTATATATGAAATTGTTTTAAACAAATCTATCTTTTGTGGTTTTGTAATTATTGTCCCCTGGTTTTCAATTTTTGCATCTTCCATTGATTTTTGATAACTTCATTTATCTAATTTGTGTTATTGGAACCAATAATGCTATAAACTTAGATGAACTACAACACTTTCTATTTTGACTCGACATATATACTTATTTAACATATTGACACAGACTCGAGCTGTAGAGACCATGGCTGGCGTTGATAACAGCCCACAATCTTTGTTGATGTTTAGTGGAGGCAAGAACGTACAAGGGTTGTATGATTTTTTATTCAATTATAGGTTAGTATCTGGCAATTTGTTTGCTTCTATATTTTATCTCCAGCAAAAGAAGGAAAACAGCTAGAACTATAGAAACTTATTGAGTTATCTTAAAGTTGTGATTGATTTTCTTACAGAGCCTTTCTGACCTCTTTGACTGGTGATGATGTTCCAATGCTCTACTCACCA
Organism: Misopates orontium; assembly: GCA_946800315.1. Taxonomy (NCBI): domain Eukaryota; kingdom Viridiplantae; phylum Streptophyta; class Magnoliopsida; order Lamiales; family Plantaginaceae; genus Misopates; species Misopates orontium. The sequence goes on along the minus strand of OX326950.1, from coordinate 6,308,870 downwards.
GTTCCGTTTGAAAATGCTGCTCTTTCAGCTCCTGAGGTAGGTCCAATTGATGCATTATTATGTCCAGTTACTTAATCGAACAGGTGGTGAATCTATTCATATGTGTGTTAATTCGAGTATATTCCAATATGCTTTGATTTGAAATCAAAATTACCATGGCAGCATGAACTTACAGCCTTGCTGCTTGTTATTGCCCCTTATAATTCCAAATAGTTGATAGATCTTGCTCCTTTCTGTTGCAGCTGAAGCACAATTACAGATTCCTCTGTGCAAAGTCCTTTTATGGATTCCTTGTTGCATGTCTTTATTTCTACTTTAAGCAATTACCGGTGACATTTTTGCCATTTATTTTAAATTATTAAAGACGAATTCATTCTCATTGCACAGATTAGATGCAAAGAGGTGAGGAGAGCTGATCACGTATCTACTAATGATAATCAACCTGATAGAGGTTCAACTGCTGGCATTAGCTATAGCATTGAAATTAGGGATGCCTATCTTCCACCTTGGATAATTAGTGATATCTGCAATGCTATGCGCTGTAGAGGGGGTGAATTTCAAGCCAGGTAGACTACCATTTCATTATTCTTTAAACGTAGGTTGTGCTATAAAATTTGGAATTTGGATTGGTGCATTTTTCAGGGATCATAGTTTATTCCCGAAACCATCAGTTCCATTTCACTATCTTTTCCCTTTGTTTGTAGTACTAATGTTCATCTTACATTGAGTAGTTCAAACCTCTATTTGCAGTTTATCCAGGATAACAATAAATTTATTACTTAATTTTGCAAGTTGTCGCCTAATTTGGTTTTGGTGTCTTGACATTTTCTTTGAGAATCCTGCACCTGGATGTAGAATTATGAATAGGTTTCACTTAAGAGTATCAGTTACATGCAGAAAGCAGTTTATTCTCTTTGTAAAATGGTATTGATACCGTTGCAACTGGCTTGTACTTATTAGAACTCATGGTTGCAATTAAATAATTATCAGACTGAATGTTAACTTGCATCATCTGAAAACTGGAATGCTAATCAAGTCGTGTCGAGCAATTGGCTACCCACGTGATTTCTCATTATTATCTGCTAGCCCGTGAAAGATGGTAGTTATAGCAGTAATTCTTGTGAAATTTTACTCGCACGTGTGTATATAAATGTCATGAAAATTTATCCTTTAAAATTGAAAAGGTTTTGTGCATTACTGTGTGTGCCTGATGGTCTTTTTTCTCTGACGTCATTTGGTTGCAGCTTTAAGACGAAGCAAACATCAGTCGGCCTGAATGTTGGTCTAGGAATAGACAGGGACCAACCTGGTGAGGGAATTACAGCCAACAAACCATCGCAACCAAATGGTTCTTTTGGTATTGTAAATGCGACGCTTTCGCCTCACCTACGTTCTGCCTATTTAGAAAAATTGAAATACAGTGGTGCTTCTTACACTGCTTCTCTGTCCCGGATAACGTAGGTAATAACATATGGGCAACCAAAAACTTCTTTGTTGCATTAAACATTCTAATCTAATTTATATTATGCTGTTAAAAGCCTTTTTCATTTGAGTTGAGCTACCTCATTCAACCTTCTCAGCCTGACAGTTTATGGGATATTGTATCATTTTATTCTTGAAGGGAGATGGGACAATATACGGACTCAAACCTGGTAAAACTACTTATAGTTTACAAATCATTCTTAAATATCATAACAGCAATCATCCAGAATTGCAAACAGAAAATGTTTCAAAATCAATGTCCTGTCAACCGTCCGACTTCTATTAATGAAAAATCGTACTAAACCTCTATATCATAGCCGTTGAAAGCTTTTGCAGAAGGGAAATCCCTCGCCGCATTTCGGAGGGTGAATCACTCAAACAATCAGTTTATTTAGAAGTTGGGCTCATTTAACAGGAGACCATGTTAGTACAAGACGACAAAAGTCTAAAACATGTGTTAAACTTGGTTTATGTTGGATCCAAATTTCCAGGGGATATACTATTCCATCATTTATTTAGTCAATAAGTTTTCCGAAGAGATTAACAAATACATAAAGACAAGTAAAGGAAAACAAGCAAATGATACAAAAGTGCTTCAAGGAATTGATTGGCACAAGTCTTGAACTTGAGAAACCATATAATGTACAGAAGGGAGCTAACTATACACATACCTCTCGACTAAATTCAAAGCAATTTGGTCATGTTCTTCCACAAGAATAGAAGGTATCTGTACTTTTCTGATCAACTGAAAAACATATCATACAACAAATTGAATGAAAACAATACTGCACACAAACCAAATACCAATCTCACATCACCACTAACCAAGAACGATTAACGCATTGTGCAATAAAGGGAAAATTGGCAATTAAAACCACTCAGCCGAAATCATTTTTGAACAAATCATTTCATCGAAACAGAGCACTTCGCATTGGTCTCACAAATGTGTCTTTGATACATATCCCAACCGTCCCACTTGAGGACCACGGTTTAAAAGCATTAGCAACCCTGCATTGTGGGCCGATAATCCAAACATGTACCTGAGGCAATGAGAGAGGGCTTAGTAAGCAGGTAGAATATCTCCATACAAACTGTAAGAAAGATCATCAAAAGAATTCCCGAAGCAGCAAATTGTCAAGTAGTCTCTACCACCTACTACGTCTAGCACTTTCTTTTCTTCCTGCTAGTCATAAAACAACTGAGCCTCCAGATTTGTATATTCTATACATGTCAAGTTTTCAAGGACTCAGGGCAATGTTATATGACAATACTACCTCTTAGCCATAAGAGGTCCTGCATAGTATTATGCAGCCACCAAGAAGTTTAATTTAAGTGTTAACACAATTGCATGAGAATAAGGTAATCCACCAAGAAAACAAAAGCAAGTAATATAGTAATATCTAAAATATTCAATCAGAAAACTTGATAGATGTATACTCACTTGCATCTGTGCGCTTTCCTTCTCCAAAAAACGAAAGAAACAATCCACTGAATAAGAACAGGGAAAACATAGTCAGGAGCTATAAAATACCATGAAATGGATAAAAGTGTTTAGGAACCACCAAGCCATGATTAAACTGACAAATAGCTTTCCATGTGACAAAATATAAGAGAATAATCATCAAATAACAGAACATAAATGTCCAACCATGGAAGCAGCAACATATGATTCAACCTAAAGAGTTTTTGCCAATAGCTCTATTATATGTAATGCAAAGTTCTGTATTTAAAATTACATGATGCTATCAATCAGTTGAACCATATGAAGTTAAGACTTTAGAAACTGGTCCAGGGATTTTAAACAGGGGAAACTAGTCAATTGGTTAAGTTGTTGATATCTTCAATTGACTAATCAGTTGAACCATATTGTGTACTTTTTCATTCTGCGTAGCTGCATTTTTGGCTAACAATAATGTGAATCATGTAACAAAAGTTATACAGAGGACCTACTGAGATCTTTTATCAATAAAGAAAAATACGAGATAGAAGAGACAGAGGTTAAACAAGGAAAACTTCTTTTTTTTTTTTCATGGATCAAAAATCATGAGCTAAAATAGAAGTAGAATAGTACAAACAGGAGTAGGTGATAAGTCGAGAACTGGAATATCAAGCAACTCCCCTACGACTACAATTATGACTTCAACCATATAAACAACCATGCAATCAGCATGCTAGGGACTAGCAGAGCAAAACTTATGTATGCCTTGCATATAGATCTCTGTTGATATTTGACATCCATATGTTACATTAGTGTTCGAAACCCTTCTATAGTGAAAATAACTTCTATTAGTAGAAACTAAGGATCTTCATTGGTTCTCAATTTCATCCTGCTTCCCTTTTTTTATGATATCATTGGTTTTGCACTCACAAACCAAAAATGCAGCTACGCAGAATGAAAAAGTACACAATACTTATTTTTATATTGTCGCTTGAAAGGCATGCCGTTATTCATTAAGACACTAACATGCAGAATAGGTTCATGTGATCAATAACATCTCCAGAAGAAAAAAAACTAGGCATTCCAAAATCAGTTTTCTAATCAATGTCCAAATTATAAAACATGGCTCAATGAACGACTGGAGGAATAAGGTAAGATATACTAAAATTGCAGGGCTTCTTATATGCAAAAAGCAACTTAGAGAACAAGTCAACACAAAGATAATTTGTCGGGTAATTAGTTAAAGAACTTGTTATCACCACTACCTTGAATACTGAAATGAAGGAAAAGCTCCCAACCACAGACTGCCTTCTCGCAGGCATTCTCCCAGCTGGTGACATTTCTTTACACAAGTTCTGAGCTATCTCTTTCAACAACACCATTTGAGCTTTATCAGTCCCAACAGATATAATTGACTGCCTCATTGACTCTCGGTCAGCCTCAAGCGCATGAAGTCTTGCATACAGCTTCTGAATCTCTAGATCTCTAACATCCGAATGATTCAGTGACTCCCTAGGAGTCGTCATATAGTCATCATAACCAGTCCCAACAGAAGCCTTGGGATCCTTGATACCATAAATAGAAGCTCCCTGCTGAACAGAATCAATAGTGTAAACTCTGTCAGACATGTCATCTCCCAGTTCCGAGGCATTATCCACTTTCCTCGAACTAGATTTCTCCTCCACATGAGATAGTTCTGCCTTCTTAAAGCTGTTCCGCAAATTAGGAGAATCTGGACCCATATCCTTTCCCTCAGCAAAAAATGAATTTGAGCTTCCAGTGGAAATCTTCCTGAGATTGCTGGGCCGCCTCGGAGACTGGCCAGCTATCACCTTCTCAAACACATTTTTCGCACCAATGAACTCCCCGTCAGGCTGAATGGTCCTCGGACTTAGCTCCAATTGATTGATTCTACCCTCCAAATCCTTCAATTGATCACGAGATCGCGGTGTTTCTCCAGAAGCATACTTCTCAATATCCGCAGGTTCATCATCGTCATAATCAGCAAAAGTCTGGGATTCATTCAGGTTGCACTTCAGAGGAGGGTAAATCTCATAATGAGGAAACTCAAATTGCCCACCTAGGATCTCATTCATGCTAGTGTTCCGACTCATACTCCTTTCTCCCTCGGCCTCAGCCTCGGCTTCGGTCAGTCCATAACTCATCATCCTGTGTTTATACGCCTGAACCTCACACGTAAGCGACTGAATGACTTGCTCCCTCTTATACAACAAATCCTCCAACGCCAACAACTCCTGCTGATCATGAGCTATCTTCTCCTCTGTAAACCGCTTAAACTGCCTCGCCTCCATCTGAATCTCAGCCTTCTCCCTCTGCAGCCTCAGAATCATAGACATGGCCTCGTTGGTAGCCGACGAGGAAGCGTTCCTCTCCTCATCCAGCTCAATACTGAGATCCTGAATGGTCTGCTGCTGCGTGCTAACCATCTCACGGAGCACCACACACTCGTTTCCCATCTCCACACGCGCATTCTGCGGTATTACGAATCCCGGAATACAAAACTGACCCTCTTCCTCCTCGAATTCGTCCAACTTTCGCTTCACGGAGCGAAGATACGTCCCCGAAAGCGACCTGTTCATCATTGAACAGCTGCAACCGCAGTCGCAACATTTTCCTCCTAAACTAGTCGACGGGGCCGAATTCTCAGACTCCATAGATCAATCAACACACACAATAAAACCTCAAATAGAATTTCACCTTCTTCACAAATTCAAGCCCTAACACAATCAATTCAATCTTCACATCAAAAATAAAAAACACATACACCTCCCTCCAATCTCCAATTCCCCATTTTCTCCATCAAAAATCGAAAACTCCTCACATATTATCGAAGAATACATATAATAAAACCTCTATTATCTCTTAATTACCTTCTGAAAATGATCTGAATCTGAAGAGTTTCTTCGCGGGTAAAATTGAGATTGAAAAAAACAGAGGGAGAAATGAAAATATAATTGGGGATTTGGAGGGAGAAAGAGGATTTTTGAAACCCTAAATATCTGTTTCTTACTTTCTAATTTTGTTTTTTTTTTTAACAGTTATTGATTTTTGCTTCGTGCTTCGTGCAAATCTGTTAGCTGTGTTTTTCTTTTGTTTGTAGAGAGAGAATTTGTTTGTTAGCTGCTGAGGAGAGAGAATGAGAGAGGGGTAGTTTCGGAATTTGGCATTGTTGGACTTTTTTGATTTGGTGGACAGTTCAACGTAGTGGTGGAGTGGAATAGATGAAAGTTGCAGGCCGGCTTGCTTCTCGAAAATTTTCAAATTGGTACCATAAATTAGTGATAATTGCACTTTAACCACAATTTTTTATGTGAAAATCCAAGTAATGAAGGGTAATATTGTCCTTCTTATGAATTTAAGAAATTTCTTTTACGAAACTATTTCATAAGGATTCACTTTTTTTTTTTTCTGTTAAATGAAATCCGTATTAATTTAAGGGAGATAATATGAGAATGGCAAAATTATCCTCCATTTTAATAGTGAATTTAATGTAAGGGCTAGCAGATGATATCATTCTAAAGTTAGAGGAGAGGTGGATGAAAAAGGTTAGTACCTCGAGGGTGGTAGGTGAAATATACCCTTTGATAGACAGTGGTCCAATATTTTGTCTAACAGATTGTGTTCTAAGAAAAATACTGTGTTTATTTGGTAATTACGTGCGTATAAGTTTTAGAAAGAAAATATCAAAGAAACTTTAGACACGCATAAAAATGTTAGTTTAGGTTTGCAAGTTGTAACTTGATATAGATGGTTTTTTTGGGTGTCCTACTGGGACAAAAAGTAGTTGATAAACTCAACTAATTGAAACATATGTGGCCTACTTCTTATGCTATTAAGTATTAAATAATACATAATAACATTATTATAACTGGATAGACATCGTGCTTCACGAGAATCTATTGGCTACTTTTTGCTTTTTTATTAGTTTATGATACTTTGACTACTCTAGTTACGAGTAATTAACTTTTGAGCATTAGATTAAATGCTTGTACCTACCTGGCTTATAACTTTATCTCAACTTAATACCAAAACTTTCCCATATCTAATTATACTATTGCATGTTCAAAAAAGACCAATTGATGGGTCTTACAATGATGTATGGACCATACTTTCTCTGAATCACAATATAGACATAATTAGAAAGGTATATGATTAAGCAATGTCACAAATTTCTACTCAATTTTCGTTTTGTTAGGATGCAATTTCAATCAAACTTCGAGTTGGATTAATTTACACTTAATTTAACTAAGATAATAAGACGAAAAGAAAGGACCATGGCCCATGAAACAGACCCTCCATTTACTTTCCAACGCTCACGTTGGTTTGACAATGATTTGTGGGACGCAGTAAACAGGTACTAATTATTTATAATTATAGCATTACTTAAAAAAAAAAAAAAAAAGTAATGTGTCTAAACTATAGCCCACCTATTTAGAACAACATCAGATATAGCCTAATCCAAAGAGTCCCATAGTTAAACATGTTTCGTTCTACTTAGATTCTTTAACATATATTCGCCTAAGAATTGCTAAGTTGCAGGATGACAAAAGACATGTGATGATTTAATTTTGTCAATATAATGTTAAAATTTGTTCTCAATCTCGGCAAAAGAAAGCCAAAGGTTGAATGAGTAAAGTTGTAGTTTTTTGTGTTAGCTTCATAAATTTCTTTTATCTAACCTACGTGCTTCAAATTCTGCATTTATACCACCCTGCACATGCCACACTTTGCCAAAACGCTCAATTTGACATGTATTGTTCTGTTGATATAATAACTCTGATTTTTATATGTGCTGACATTCTTTAGTCGATAAGAGTAGTTTAGTTAGTTAAAGAGGTGAAACTCTTCTATTATTTAGTCTCAAGCTCAATTCTTACAAATAGCAATTTACTTATATTTCTGTTAAGTTTGTGTCAGTCACACTAGGTTCGCTTATGTATTTTGTTTCCATGCTATCGCATCTTGCAGTGGCTGCAGTTTTGACATTGTAAAAAATGATAGAGAAACATATACTGATATCCTTTGAAGTGACCTCCCATACCCATAATTCCAAATCTGGGTTTTGAAATTATTCAAGTCAAGATTTTCTAGAAGACGCGCTATATAACAAAGAGTGCCAATATAATTGAAAAACGTGAACGTGGACGCTGAAAACAAAATTGCATTCTGACTAAGGTTAAGGAACATATTCTTCCCATCAAAAAGAGAAAAAGTTAAGGAACATATTCAGTATCAGGCCATGATCAGAGGTACATAGTGTAAAAGGGAAAACATAAAAGACATAATCAGATATCATCAACTAGTATCATATGTCCAATTCCCAGACAACTACGATAAACCAATTCTTTTCAGTAAATTCATAGTGAACAACAACCAAATTTAACATGGATATCATCATTCCTGGAAACTTACAACAACATCGAGTAGCTCAAGTAATTTAAATTTACACAACCGGAAACATTTCCATCGAAAATATATGACAAACTTAAGAAAAGAATTCAGCACAAAGAAATCTATGGTTTTCTCTTAACACAATTAGAAATTAATAATTCCACTGAGAGAGTTCCTGAGATTGGAATAGAGGCCGAAGAGAGAATACTGGCGTAGGTTCTTAACTTCATACCATGTGTTGAAAACAGACTCGTGCTTATCAGTGCCAGAAAATGCGAGTTGTATCCCAAGGCTGCAATCTTCACGTCCTCCTCGGTTTGCACAGCTGCTAGTTCTGATGGCACAGTCTTGATTGTTTAGGCAGACGAACCTAGAGTTGCCTGCGCATGAGGAGCACCCATCTCTTTTCCAGTACAAGTTTTGTAGCCTCCCCCTATTAAATTCAAGAACCTGCAACAAGGTAAAAGTTGGGTTGACTTGACATGAGATAACGAATTAATTCTTGCTGCAAATCAACATGGTAAGGATTGAGTTCTTGCCAGAGTGAAACTGGTGACTATGTATGTACTGTTTGCAACAAAAGCTGGAATTGATCTCGCAGCGTGTCTTCTACCAGCAAATGCAACCATATAACCTCCAACAGAATCCTGGAATCACCAAGAAATTGATAAAGAGAATAAAAAAAGAAAAAGAAAATATTGCAAGAGATTAAAATACGTGCAATATTGCCAAATCAATAAAATTGAAAAGGTTGTATCCAGCTAATTATATCCAATATGAACCTTAATTAACATCATCTTGCGAATGTTTTGGTCAACATAAAAAAAGAAAAAGAAAAGAAAGGAACACATAGATTGTTAATGATTACGACAGTAAGGGTTTTAGAATTTGTATTCACAGCAATTTATTTATACTGTCAACAGAATCGTAAATGTGTGAAGATGGAGCTTTATTTGCATATAATTGCAGTTCACCAAGAAGAAAAGAACAAGATTTGAGTGCGCCATTAAGCTGAATGGTAAAAAAATTGAATTCCATCTCAACCTCAATGGCCTCCTTACTATTTGGGTGGACAGTTGACACAATGACCACCAAAAGAGTCCCAGCTCTGCTGGATCATACAAACTTACAAAATTTCTCTTCAAACGAGAAATGCATAGATATTGTTTTCTTGCTTGCACTTTCATACAATGACAGATAGAATCAGCAGAAATTAACTTTCTCAACTCATAGGCCACAAATCACACTCCTCATTCACTACAACTAGTCACCATACAATAAAGCTTCAGGACTATCACCTGATCGCACTTAAAAACCGATAGGCCTCAGAGTATCCTCCAAGAAAATGATACATTCCAAAATTTTACAGCATTCCAAGAGAACCAGTCCTATCTCAAAATTGTAGAGCAGATTGTTGCATACGAGTTTCAAATGTCTATCTGTCGTCATGAAAACTAATAATTCAACTTACCACCTATTTCTGGTGTGCTTCCTCTGGACATGAAACCTCACTGCACCCTTATTCACCAGTTTTAAATACTATGTAACAAGACTGACAACATATAACACAGAGCCTCAATTCATGTTCACACCAAACTTTCATTCCCCTTAATCTACTTTCGCCTATTGAAGTCTTATTTTCCATCTACTAAATTATATAACTATCACGGGCAACATAAAGGAATAATAGAATAGCTAACATGCAATTGAAACAACTATAAAATATTGTCTTTTACCACATCTACACTGCTCATGATTGCCTTCATGCCGTTAGCAATACTCCACAGAATATTACAGTATAGAAGTAGATACGCGTGTGGTTATAATAACATGATTTGACCTAAGATCTCAAGTGTTTTATTCTTAAGTGGTTCACAAAGGAATTTTATTGAATGCAGAAAGCCAGGAAAGTGGTACATGAATGGGCTGCTGAGGGAGCTACGATCTCATATTCAGGAAGTTTGCACCACCAACAAATAACATCTGAATCTTGATGTTTGTAAACGCACTAGCTGTTAAAATCCATTTGACTAACTTATAATGATTGAAAAATACTCGGCAGCTATTCAAGTCTCTACTTATCACTACAAGAAGGTTACCCGTAGTAGCTAAGCTTCCCTTGTCGTCTGCCGAGGAGTTTTATTCAATAGAGAAACCCAGGAATGTGGTACATGAATGGCCAGCGAAGGGAGTTATGATATCATATTCAGGAAGTTTGCGACACAAATGAAAGTAATAACATCTGAATCCTGAAGTTTGCAAACACGTGTAGGTGGTAAACATAGTTTCACTAATTTATAATGATTGAAAAGTACTCGTTAGGACTCAAGTTCCTATATATCATTACATTAAAGTTATCTGAATCTGTTAAATCTTTACAAGATCTAATAAACTTAAAATGCTGGATACGAGCCAATAGTCAAGCTTCTGGTCTAAAATAAGTTATAACTGTAAAGTACTCGACAGTTATTCAAGTTCCTAATATTTGTTATTACATCAAGGCTATCCCTAATTGCTGAATCGTTACAAGATCTAATAAACTTAAAATGCTAGACACGAGCCGAAAATCAAGCTTCTGGTCTAAAATAACTAACAACCGTAAAGTACTCGCTAATTATTCAAGCTCCTATTTGTTATTACATTAGAGACTTAAGAGTTATCTGCAATTGGTAAAAGGATAACAGAATCTGAAAAACGTAAAATGCTGAACACGAGTCGAGAGTCAAGCTCCTGCACTCAAACAAATTCTGCAACCGGAACATATGTGAGATACTACTCAACAACCAAACCCTAGGAAACCGCATAAACTCACAAATCCATCACATTCGCCAAATTGCTCACAACAAGAGCATCAATAAGCACAATTACACACAAATCGATCAACTAATTAACTTCACACACAAACATAAACCGTCGAAACAGATCATACCGGAAAAAACGTGGAGGTATTGATGGTGAGGAGCGAGATCTCGTCAACTTTCGGCCGGAAAACGGCGAGCTGCGAGTTGGACGAGAGCGAGAGGCGGCGATCGCACGGCGAGAGCTGAACGGAGCTGTTGAAGAAGAACGTAGGCCTCGACGAGAACGCGATTCCGAAGGTGAATCCGTCGGATCTCTGCACCGACGCGTCGCCGCACGGCGAGAACACGCGGTTCGTGTCACTGCGAGATTCCGCGACGGAGATTGTGATTACGACGGCGAGGAGTGCGATGAGTAGAGATTTGAACGGCGTTTTTTGACTGTGAATCGCCATTGTTGTTGTTTGTGAGAATTGTTGGTTTTGAAAATGTGAGCTTTGAGCTTAGCTGTGTTTGGTTGTAGTGTTGGGGGTATGTTTGTCTTTTTGGCTCCTTTGTTTTCGGGCTGTGGTCTGTGTGGGGGTTTTGTTTTAAAACCATTTGTTACCCTTTAGATTTTGCTTTATTTCTTCTTCTTCTCTTTTTTTTTTTTTTGATAATTGATTTGCTGTATTTCACAAATACATATCTTCTTACAAAAAAATATTAATTTATAGATAATAATAAATAAATAAATAAATAAATAAACTCGAAAGGTTTTTATCTTACTGTTCTTTTTGCACAAAAGCCACTAATATAAGGCCGATAGGAAATAATAAGTATTAAGTACTCTGATGGATATTACGAAATTAATCATTAATCTAAAACATATGATTTGGAAACGTGGGGTCATGGCACTTCTTTACTGATTTAGTTGATTGGTTCTTTTTTTTTTGTGTGTGTTTATAAACTGTGACGAGTATTGTATATCAAACCTCAATCGTCATGATCTAACTTATGCAAAATCATAATTAAGGTTGTGTTCGTAATATAAATAACGCTACAATTGACTTATTGAAGATTGTTAAAAGAAAAAAAATTGTTGCCATCTCGAAGCTAAGTCTTTTGACTAACTGAATAAACAAATGTGTGTGTCTTCATTATTTCTGTTTGCATATTTTTCTATCGTCGTCAATTACAACTTAGAATACCATATGAATTAAATGAGAATTCCATGGGATTATATACATAACACAGCCTGTTATAGAAAAAGTTTTGAGTTTTTCTGTTGAGTCTCTTGAGTCGGGTTCTTATGAATATTAGCAAGTACACTGATGCTTCAGCCCAAGCTTATTGGGCATCAAACGAGCGACGGCCCAGTCTCAATCTCCGACAGAATACTCTCAAGCCCAACAAACTTTGGGTCTCTAAGAATAGATGTAGTTTTCTAATCAAGAGAATAAAAGCTTATTATCTTAAAATTAATATTATTTCTTTAATCATTTATTTTAATTTAGATGGAAGCACGAGATTCTCATATTTTACTTTCACGAGATGCATCATGCATGGGAAGGTACTGCCCGTGCTTATGTCGCATCTTGCAGTGTCAATGATCGTAGGACTATTAATTATAGAATTCTATCTTTGTGTGTGTACAAGAAATCAAGAAGTAAGAAAAAAAAATCATACAAGTAAAAAGTTGAGAAAGTAAAAATAATATTAAAAAGAGTGGTTGTGATGGTCTGTTATAACATTTTGGTTTTGATTTATCAGTAACCATGCGATACTCGAGTTTTTTAATTTATTAGTTCTGTTAATTATTCTCTATTTCTATGAAGGGCCAAAATACCGTTTTAATGAAAACCAATTGTAACTTGTGCTATGTGCGCGAGAGGCTTGTAAAGCGTCTAAACCTATCAATACTACAACAGATAAAGATCGTTATCACTGTAAATATAACATATTCGCCTTGTTGCTAAAAAGAATTCAAGGAGCTTCCAATGCAGATTATCCTAACAAATTTACACAAATTTGTGACATCTCAACATATTTTAGGAGTGTAACGACATTAAGATAGCATATTTACCCATAAATATAATTTAAATTTGTGTTTTAAAAGGCGTTGACGTTTCATGTGCTTACAGGATGGAGGACAGCCCCACTACTTTTGATACTTAATTTACTTAAAACCAATAGTTGTAAATACTTAAATATAAAATATAAAAAATAAGTTAGATGTTCCTTAAATAAATTGCAAGAAAATATTTATGCAGCTACGATGATGTGGTGCAAACAATAGTTGAGATTGTATATATTTCTGAATACTCCATCTTAAATGCATTTACACCAATAACTTAATTGATAACACCACCTCAACGTGCAACAGTTTTCAAACCAATAATAACGTTGAAAAATGATAATTAAAGAGCCGAATGTTTTCCCAAAATGCAATTTTATCCTATTTAGATGCAACGACAAACAATGAGCAAATGACTAATATTGTTTATGCTCCATCAATTATGACATAACTGTGCACTAATGATTTGTTAGGACATCTTACAAACTAATGATAAGTTATTACCAGTTCGACCAATAAACAATAACTAGTTGTTGGAACTTGGACTTTGGAACTTCATGATCTCAAATTTTAGGCAAGGAAAGCAGCTTCAGGTTCTAATAAGATATCATCATGATGACTTAATCCACTATTCAACATACAGCTTAAAGATGGACAATTTGTCACTACGCGGAAGCCAAATTGTTTAATCAGACCAATCCAAGACATATATAGATTACAAAGAAGAAAAAAAACGCAGGTTTAATTAAATTATAGTCAATTCACCTACATACACCCAATTGATAACGATTTTTACTTGCCTTCAAATTAATCTTCTAAATCCAATGGTGCATGCCCCTTGACTCCTTGAGTAATGGTTTTATCTTCAAAACGTCAAAAGTCATGTCAAAACCCAACTTTCACACAACGTAGGAGGCGGCATCAAACTAAGAAGCTTAGGATTGAACCGCAAGAGTGACCAATTGGTTAAAAGGGTGAAATTACTTTTTTGGTCTCAACTTCGAATTCTGTGGTGAGTAATTCGATTCGATCTTCTAGGTATGTGTTGGTTATACAAAGTTTATTTAATGTGATTTGGTCGATTGGCATCTAGTATAAGGGTTTATTTTAATGTAAATACTCCTAAGAGTTACTCGCATATAGGCTTCATTCCAAAAAGAAAAAAAAAAAGGCTATGGAGGTGTGGGGTCATCTACAAGCCTTTACGAAGTTAACTAATGAATTATTTCATTAACCACCTAAGCTAAGGCAAACTACCGTCCTACTGAACTTATTAATCAAGGTAATTGATTAGTTCCTACCTCCTAATAATATTGGAACTTCCTACCTTGTACAAAGACGTTTATTTATTTATTTTTTTTACATTTACACATAACACTATACAGATAGTTATGTAATAAAAAATTAATCTTAAACTGATTGTGGCCTGGATCTTGCAGTGCAAGAAGAGTGACAGATAGCGTTGAAAACTGAAAGAGAGAGTTGAATTAAAAACTCCATTGATTGTTTAATAAGAAAAGTAAAGAATTAAGTTGCAAGAAATAAAGGCGTCGCTCACATGTTCACACAACTAATAAAGCGCAACGAAAATTGACTATCCACCGCTGATAATAAATTCATTGACAGCAGTAATTTTTAATTTTTTTGGTGACTATATTCCTATTATTAATTGACGAGCGACTTAGAAGTACATATATTTATTTAGGGATAATACCAGGGGGACCATGAGGTTTGTGGTAATATTAGAAACAATCCTTCAAATTTTAATAATATCGAGAACACTCCTCTCAAATAACAGCATTTTATTTTAAAACAAAAAATAGTGAGTAGATTTTGTTCTTATTCTTATTTATAAAAATATATTAATAATTAAAAGATTAATTGTAAAATTATATAAAACACCCTTGACGGTAAGTTGGTCCTATTATCTAGAAAACTATCCAATTTTAATCTATTTTAGTAATCATTCTCTTCGAACAAAGAAGAAAAAGAAACAGATTTTACTTCATCCTGGTTATAAGTTCGGGCTTGAGGTTAAGTTTTTCTTTCTTTTAAATAAAATAACAATTTAAGGAGATTAATCCATTATAAATTTGAATTATTTACAAGATTATTGGGTCAACTCATTAATGAAAAAATTTATACTTTGAAATTTAAAATATGTATTTAAAATCAGAAAGAGGCCAATAATGTTTTGTTTTTTGTTTCAAACTAACGAATTTGTTAATAAAATCAACTAAGACCAAATGCCATTCCTCAAGGAGTATTTCTAATATAATCAAGACCTAGGGGTTTTTACTGATATTATACCTTTTATTTCACCATAGTACGATCGACATCCATGAGATCATCTTACAAATGAGTTTTTTTCTCCAAGAAAACTAAACTACGTATACATATATTACAAATCAATTCCAATCTATTTTACTTTCAACTCTATTTTATTCTCAACTTGAAATTTTATTTTCAACTTCAAGTTGCACCCTCCCCCTTAATAAAAAGTCTTCCCTAATCTTTTATATATCAAGCTCACATTACCGTTGACTTTCACATATTTTAGTACAACCCCCTAATAATCCACCAATGGCCCCTCATCACCACCCTCATTTTCATCCTCTACCATCACCATGAACGCCACGGACACGGGCGGTGGGTTCCTCGGCTCCGCCAACATCGGCGGGTTCGGATACGGTATCGGAGTGTCCGTAGGAATCCTCCTCCTCATCACAACCATAACCCTAGCCTCCTACTATTGCACAAGAAATAGCACCACAACGTTCACACTACCGCAACGGATCACACGCCCGGCCCCGCATCAAAACGACGTCGACATCGAATTAGGACTCGACGAGGCCACGCTAAAGAGCTACCCTAAGGTGTTGTACTCCGAAGCGAAGGCGAACTATCACAAGGACTCCACGTCATCGTGTTGCTCTATATGTTTGGCGGATTATAAGAATAGTGATATGCTTAGGGTTTTGCCCGAGTGCGGACATTTGTTTCACGCTAAGTGTGTTGATCCGTGGCTGCGCCGACATCCTACGTGTCCGGTTTGTCGGACTTCGCCGTTGCCTACGCCGATGTCGACGCCGTTGGCCGAGGTGGTCCCACTTGCGACGAGGCCGAATGGGTGATTTCTGATAATAGGCATGTTTCTTGAAAATCTTACATGTTATTTTTCGAGTTTCTTTGTATAATATAGATCTCTAATCGTCTAATAATAATTATTTCCCCTCATTTCTTATAGAATCTTACCTCACAAACTTTCTCGTGATAGTTAACTTATACGGTTGCTTGCTGCTGAATTGTCGTCTCATCTAAAATTATAGCTATAATCTTTTTCTATTTTATTAGATAGGATTCGAATTGCAAATCGAATCAAGGTCTATCTACAAGTTTAAGCTTTAAGAGAGATTAAAAAGTTATATTTTTGTTTATATATCCATTGATTACGATTATAGACATGTTTTCTCAAAAGTTCATCTGTTTCTTCAAATTTTCCTTGTATAGTATAAATATAATAATTATTTTCACTGTTATTTTTAATCAAGTTTTCGCCCATTAATTATTAGTCAGTATACATGGTTACATATCTACACCGTAATTAAGTTTCTAACTTGAAATTGAATATATTTATATACCAGTAATTTGTTTATGATAATTAATCAGATCATGGATCAAAATCTTGATTTCAGACCTACAAAGTATTAGGAATTTCGTTATAACTTTTAGTATTTCAAATGTTTGATTATATTATGAAATATATGTATGTTAAATGGACATGAGAAATATCTTAAGAATTTCCTTTCCACTGATTAAAATTAATAACATTTCACTACTTTTGATCAAAATATTTAGAAACTTTAATTCATACTTTGGAGACACACATGTGACCTTATTATTTTGTAATTATATTGAATCCGTGTGGTTCGTTGCCGTAGAAAGAAAAGAATGTCGAAAATAGGATAAAAAGAGGTAGATAGCAGATCATGTTACGCAAACAATTTTTTTGGCTATCTAGCCCAGTTCAAACTTCAGATGCATCAACGTGCATGTAACTATAAGATTAATTTTGAGGTTTTGAAGATCCCTAAGACTTCCCATCCTCTCTGACTTATTGCAATTGAATTGTCTTCCATTTAATGCATCCATGTGCATGTCCACAAAATGTTGGTATAGTTAATTGACTATTTGAAACATTTTGATTTTCATAATATTTACTCGATCCATATAGTTCTTGCCTTCACGATTTATATCACTTACTTCCGTCCGTCTCTAGTTTTTCACTTCTCTAGGCTTCGTGATGTATATTCAAAACTTTGGAATCTCTGGGCATTAATTTGGATCGTTCTATTTCGTTTCTTGCAAAATAGTTAAACATGTGTGGTTGAATCTTTTGCGTTACATTAGGTGTTGCTTACTATGTGATCATTATTAGATTTACATTACTTACAAAAACTGCATAATCATGAATACACATACAAGATTAACAAACTGAAAATATATATATAGTAAGTTTAAGTACGATAATGATAGCAAATCGATTGTTCTAGTGTTTAGTAATTTGAGGTTCATTATTGACTTACACAAGACAAATTTTATACAACAAAATTACAGAGAAGTTGGATAGTAGAGAAATCTTAATATGATATTCACACAATCACACGTCTCGTAAGTTACGTTTTTTTCTCTCAACTCCAACACCCAAACCATATATCTTAAAACATATCAAAAGTCAAATCCACTAAATAGTATTTAATAATATTTTACAATATATCTTTCTTTTTTAAAATTACATCCAAATTATTTCCTAAATATACTGTATATTTTTACAAGAAAACTTTAGTTCAAGTAAGATTTGCATAAAAGTGATAACATATCAAAGTAAAATATCTCTTAACGGACTTAAAATGGATTTGTTTGATATTTTGAAAGCGTACGAGACTCCGATCTATTAATATGAAAAGTAGAAATCTAGGTAATTCTAACCTCATTCTCTGTATCGAGCCACAGTTTCTATTTGCTCATGTATTAGGAGGACTTACAAGCCCAACAAGCAAGTATTTGTTATTGTGCGCCAGCAAACAATGAAGAATTAATTGTTTCGTGCAAAGATCTATTGGACCAGCTGATTCAAAACTTTAATTTTCAGAACATGTTCTTAACTTCTCATGAACTATATATTCTCAATTATATAATTAAAATCGATCATAGTCACTTTATCACGTCATATGCAACGGATTTGTGAAATAAGAGTAAATTGTAATAATAATAACAATAACGATGATGATGATAATAATAATAATAATAATAATAATAATAATAATAATAATAATAATAATAATAATATATGTATGACCAGCATACACTAGTTAATTCTATATATAAATTATTTTAAATTTTGCCTTCGACGTATTTTGGTAATTAATATAAAGATAGTAAGTGTCCGTTAGCCAAACTAACTAACTTATGAATAATTACTATAAAAGGAAAGTTATCAAAACTGATAATTTAAGATTTACCTAATCTAATCTCAAGTCGCATTCCGAGAAGCAGCATTATCAAAAGTTAAAACTCTGTGCGCTTTTACAAAAAAAAAAATATAGAATTTATATTTTTAGCCAAAAAATTAAAATAAAAACACAGTAGCAGAATTTTATAATATTTTCAAAACAATCAAGAGAAAATCTTTCCAAGAGTTAGATATAATTCTCGTTATTGCCACATTACTAATCGGAGCTGTGAGTTTGGCTGAGATACAATAGCTAGTTAAAGTTAACACAATAATTCTAAGAAAGTGAGCATGCATTTTAACACTCAGCTAAAGAAATATATTTTTCATGACTAGAGTAAAAGCAGAAAAAGTGATTAATAAATAACAGAGCGCATTAAGGATAAAGATAACACACTGATTATAATTAAATACAGAAACGCCCACTTGTCTAACAATCAGCGTTAATTACGCTTCGTTCAATGTACCAGGCTTCAGGTTTATAATTAATTATATCATATACTACACTACTTTTGTAGTAAATATGCAACTCTGCTGTGGAGGATAGACTTGAAATAGGTCTTAAAGTTGTTCAAAACGTACATTAAAAGAGTGAACTGTGTACTTTATTAAGTGATTATTTTTTTATATATGTTTTCTAATCACTAATAAGTTACTTCACCAATTATTTGGAACAAAAAGACTAGTCCACAAAACATATACGTACGAGCTCTATCTTCGATTCAAGAATTTGATCCCACTTGCACTAAAAAAGTTCAACACAGTTTCCCCATAATTTTTTTGACGTTGGACAAGATATTCTAAGTTCTGAAGATTCCCCCGGTAAAAAAACGGACACGCAAAATTTACCATAACTTTTGACTCAGCTCGGTGGTCTATTTTGGACCCACAAGATATCAAGTCGAACGTCTTCAAGTTTCTATAAAACTAAGCGAGTTTCAGGCCCAAAATCGGACATTTAAAGCATCTGCCTAGCCTTAAGTTTTATGCTGCTTTATTTTAGGATATTTCCTATTTTTCTAGTTTTTTTAGGACTTTATTTTTTATTTATTTATTCGTATTAGGGTTTCTTTCAAACTATAAATACTTTATTCCTTTTTATTTTCAGCATCTTTTAATCAATTATTTATAAAAAGAGTCGATTACATGATTGGTGTGTCAATTAAACGTTTTCATTTTACATTAGAGATGGATTATTATCGTTGTTGTCAGTAAGAAAAGGAGTCAAAATGATGCACAAACAAGCCCTTTGATTCAATGCCCATAGTAGAGTAACAGTTAAAAATGATGTAGTCATCTAACTTCCACTTGGTATATATAATTGGGGTCATAGTAAAAACTAAAAATGATATAGTCATCTAACTTCCACTTGATATATATAATTGGGGTAGTAGCAAAAACTACCCATGGGTTGTTCCTAATTGGAAAATGACCCCCTGTGTAATTTTAATTGAAAAAAAACCCTTGTGTTATTTAAAAATTAGCAAAAAAAACTCTATCATATTTTTAGTTCACTGTATTGATAACTAACAATGGTTATTCATTGAAATCCTACATCAGACGTATTGTTATTTAAAACAATATTATAAACTTTCTTATAATTTTTCGAGATTTTTCTAGAAATATTTAGAAACATAAAAAAAAATAGTTTTTGTTTCTATAGATCTAGGAAGTAATGCTATTTTCGAAAATTATGATACAAATCATGCTTATAACTCAATTTGAACAACAATAATTCATTATGCCTATAATTTTCACAATAATAAACAAGTTTTGTTTATTAAATAAGCGTAGTAGGGTTTTTTTTGTTAATTTCTCAATAACACATGGGGGTTTTGCCAACTAAAATTACACGGGAGGTATTTGGCAATTAGGAAAAATACAGGGGTAAATTTTGCTCTTACCTCATATATCATTCAGGACTGCCTTTTATTGGCAAGAAAGAAGCACTAACAACCTCACCATCACTAACTTTAATACGCAGACCATATTATTTTTTTGGATAATTATATAGGTTGTGTTTGACAACTCAGAACAAGAATTACTATCAAACATAACTATTAAAGATGATAGCTTAACTTATATCATGATAGAACATTTTCGAAAACAAAGTGCATCACCAATCACCAAGAAAATACTTTCTTTTTTTTCTTTTTGATACTCAAAGGAATCCTCAATTGTAATACACAAATAAACCTTTAGACTAGGTGCAATATTCTGCAAACGGCCACCAGCCTGATAATTCAGGCTAGACAAATGCTGGAACCAATAATTATCACGACTGGAGGTGAAGAAATTTATAATTGGACCAAACTATTTTTGACTTATTGCAATATTATCTAAAGTCTAATTAAACCCATTTAACTAAAATAATCTGATTTTTTCTTGTTTTTATGGATGGACAATTTACGCTGTATTGGGGAGGGGAAGGTAGAAAATCGTGATCAGGTAGCTGAACCGATCTATCAGAACTTACTTGGAATAGCAATTTTTTTTCATTTTTAAAATATTATTTTGAGTGAATAACGAAATCAATGCACATCCTTGTCCAATTTGTTTTTTTGGTCAGACTTGGGATTTGGGGATGCTGGGGATGCAAGATCATATCTATTAGATAGTGATGCGTCACGTTTTGCATTATTCTAATTGGATTAGTACTGTTAAATTAATGCGCTCAATAAAGTTGCATATTCAAAATATTAATATTTCAATGTATAGCTAATAATAATCGTGGAAGTGTCGTCGTTTAATTTAATTCACAATTATTCAACAATCAATAATCAGGTCAACCTATTGAATTCGTTGAATTTCGAAATTGTAATTCTAACGTATACAGAAGACACTGCATTTTTGTATATCAGCTTCAATTCTCATATTCTTTGAATTGATGACAATATTCTCTGAATTAAGTTTTACCTATCAGTATTAATATATTAGTTACTAGTGTTTCTTGTGGATTGTGATCATAAGACTTAGTATTATAAAGAAAAAAAAAAGAAAGCTAAAATGGAAACACACAATAATAGATATAGCCCTCATAAATAAATAAAAACTAAATATTTAAGATCGTTAAACCATATGTGTGCAATTAAAGCAAGCCGATCGCTATGCAACAAAATGGTCGTTGTATTACACGAATATATCTCGCTAAGTGAGAATAATTACTGCAAGAAAAAAAAATTAAAATGTGATTCGACGTGATTAATCGTAGAATCTTAATTCACTATAACTAGATTATAAAAGAAAGAAAAAGAAATTCAGTATAACTGTAATTAAAGACTTAATTAAAGTCGTGGTTGACCATAGTTTGTTGTTAGCTCAACAACTACAGAAACGCCCTTGTGGTTATCCTTTTTCCATTACTTTCATCAGTCCAAGCCTATTTATATATGGCTTCTCTTATTTACTTGTTTACTACATACATAGCAAAAAACAAAATCTTAGCAAAATACATATTATATATTCTCAATTTCTCACAGAAAAATACATGGGTTCTCTTCCTTGTGTGGTTGAAGATTGTCTTGGAATTGTCCAAGTATTTAGCGATGGCACTATTTCTAGGACTGATGACATTAAGTTTCCCATGAAAGTTCACGACGACGGTTCCGCCGTTTGGAAAGACTGTTTGTTTGATACCAAACAAAACCTCAGCCTCCGCCTATATAAACCACGTTCCTTGGCCTCCGACGTTAAGCTCCCAATCGTGTATTATTTCCACGGTGGTGGGTTTTGCATCGGGTCAAGAACGTGGCCCAATTGCCACAGCTGTTGCCTTCGCCTCGCTTCGGGTTTGCAAGTCCTCGTGGTGGCGCCAGACTATCGTTTGGCCCCTGAGCATAGGTATTAAATTATCGTTTTATCTAAAAGTTTAAGCTCATGAGAAATTAGGCATTTTATATTTTTTTTATATTCTCACACACGTCTCTCAAGTAGAGAATATAGTTCCTTTTTTTTTTATTACACTTGTACGTTTCTTTTAAAGGCTTGAACTTGTAGACATTCCAAATTGACATTATTGTATATACTTCCCCACACTTCGCTCGCGTACAGGTTGTAATATCTTTTTTTAAGCTCGACAAATAGCATTTTTAACAATCAAATTGAATTCAAATACTATAAATCTCTTTTGAATCGAACTTTAATACTATATTCAGTTGTCATCTCAATTTAAACTTAAGCTTATAGAAAGAGCTGATAAAATTAGGATTAGACATTTATATTTAATTTCCCTGTCATCTGAAACTTAAGCTTATAGAAAAAATGCACATTTATATATTTATATATATCTTTCAACCACAGGCTCCCCGCGGCGGTGGATGATGCCATGACAGCCGTTAAGTGGCTTCAACACCAGGCTAAATCGATATCGAACGCTTGTGATGAATGGTTGAGGGATGGGGTTGATTTTGACAAGGTTTTTGTGGTGGGAGATTCCTCCGGCGGGAACATGGCCCACCATTTAGCGGTGGAGCTCCGACGTGGATCCACGGATCTGGCGCCGGTTCGGATTCGAGGATATGTGTTGTTGGCACCGTTTTTTGGTGGCACGGTGAGAACCAAGGCTGAAGCACAGGGGGTATCTGAATTGTTCTTGAATGTAGAGACCCTTGACAGGTAAAAAACATTTCACTATATATTTCGATTTTTATCTTACGTATGAATGCTTGTTTTGTTTGCATGGGGATACAAATTTTGGCGGCTTAATCTTGTATCTAATATAATTGCTAACACATTACGTGTCCAATATTGAATTTCATTTTGAAGAAGGAAAAAACAAAAAACTGATACCAATTAGCTAATATAATTCGAAAAAAGTATGAACAATAGCCACATAGAATAAAAAATCATATTTAGGATGCAGTTCGCAGTTGGGGTACGTGAGCAAATCATAAATCCTTATATGATCTATATATATAATCCAAGAATCTACTAAAACTATATACACATCCTATTTATTCATCTAAATACCTCCAATTGCTGCATTTGTTTGTGAAAGGTTAGTACCCCGAAGAAAATCAACCACCAATACAACGTAAACGTGCATTTTTATATATAGATTGTCTTCATTATATATACTATAGACTCTATAGTCTATATACATAGAGAAATACTGAGCTAGTATGCATAATTGAATATAATATGTATCTTGAGATATCTTGAAATGAACTTGACGGGAAAAAAAAAAAAAAAAAAAAACTTCATCAAGTCCTAAACAATGCATTTTCTTTTAATTAGAACTAAAGTAAAAATTTAGATTTACCGTCCCAGATTATTGATTGCATAATAAACTCAAAGAAGAAAATAGGTTATTCTCAAGATAAACTAGCTACATACATGTCCCTTAGCTGACTATATTTGAATACCATTTGTCTATTTTTATTTAGCTAGTATTATTAATAACGAATATCAAATACTATAATTCCAACTCGATCTTTCTTAAATTTACCTTTGGAACAAAGTAATTTGTGTATCTCCTAGTACTATGCCTTTGACCTGATATCCAATCCCACTCTTTTGATTGATAGGCCACACAAATAGTAACTTAACAACTGGAGTGCTCAATAATACAGTACTTTTACAAAAACGTACTGATTAAAGCAAAAAACAAATCTTGGAAAACACGTGGTACGAAAGTTTGGTAGTTCCACTTAGAAAAATTTGGAAGTCTTTCAAACATCATATGACAAGTGTTACTTATGTTATGGCCAAATAGAAATTTGGACAAACTTTTTTCGTCCAACTATCCAAAACTCAAAATTATAACAACTAAAACATCGTACAAGTCTCTACTCTTCGCGCTCCAATTGATAGAATCATCAGATTGTTACAAAGTCTTACCAACTCTTAGAATGTCCTTCACATCCTTTCTACCCCAAACTCGTGTATAACTTTTCATTTCTTTGTTAGTTTCATACGATATATAATTAATATATATATATATATATATATATATATATATATATATATATATATATATATATATATATATATATATATATATATATATATATATATATGATTATTAATTTATTCTCAGCAATTGTGGCACCTCTATAATTTCTAGTTTTTGTCTCTAGACCTCTAGTACAGGGATCATGACATAAAAATATCCCATTTGACACCGAAATTTGGACGGATTACTAAAAGTGGAAGAAATGGTAATGTTGGATGTTTGAATCTATAATGACACTAACTTTATCATGATTTAGACATTTAACTATCCCAAGAGAAAAAAAGGTCAAAAATATTGAGCTAATCTTTATGCTAGCGATGGATTTATGTCACATGTTTATTAATTATAAGGCAAAGACTTAAATTTTTATTTCTCTAACTACTTACTATTGTGCAAAGTAAGATCTTATCACGAGTAACATACATGTGCTATAAATCTAACAATGTCATAAAAGAAAACGTATAATTTGACACAAGAGAATTAAACCATTTAATTAAGATAATGGGATTAAGACAAAAAAAAAAAAAAAAGAAAGAAAAAGAGAGGGTGAAGACAAAACCTACCCCATCTAAAAAGCAACACGCATCCATCCATGTATATCTCTCTCATTCCCTTCTATTTGCATGTGCCATAGATATATAAATACCTTGATTATGTGGTTGTAAAAAGATGTTGGTCTTTTAGTGCATGAGTTTTCTTTTAGGAATTAAATTGAATGTATATCTATCTATGAATCCACTAAACAGCCACAGTATTCCTCATAAGATTGGCCTTTTCCAATCTTATCTTCCCCAAACCACTTTTTTTCTCATGATTGGACAAACTGATTTTGTGGAATATATACCTTAAAAAATTTATTTGCGCATGCCAGCCTCACTATTGTGCTCTAGGTACTTTTCTTATAATGGACCATGGATCATATGAATCACAGTCTGAATGGGACTACAGATTTTCTAGTGTGAATGCAGAAGATTCTTTATTATATACTGCAAGATATGCTGACTATTATTTATTTTGTTCAAAGATTCAAGTATAGCAGAATTTGTAATTATAAAATTCAGACCTAGAAGAAGTGGCTCGAACCTTCGGTCAACTTATAATAAAGAAAATTACACGCGTTTGTTCATACATTTAAAGATTTTAACTTGCACGTAAAAGATAATGTTACAAATAATTATAAAGTAAACGTCGTTTTTACCTAAACATATATTAACTAGATGACATTGACAGTTTAGTAATATATCCTATAGAGTAGAGATCACGTGAAGAAAAAACAAGAGGCATCCACACGCCAAAGTCTCACCAAAAACAATTAATTAACTAATTGCACTAAACATTGATGGTTCTATATACTAATAGGTATATTAAGAACAAAATTCAGAAATAATTTTTGATTTCTCTAACCAAAGACCCGTCTCTACCAAATCTTGAAAATTCTCATTCTTTATCTGTATAAATTTATAATAACTGACTTTTCGTTTTCATTTTTTCGCTTGGATTTCGCAATCTTATACAGTTATACTTTTCCAGTTAAATATAACAAAATGGCAGGTAAGCCGCCATCTGCACCAATTTTTATAAGATATATATGGTAGGGCATTAACAATCTACATAAGCCACTTATGTCATATACAAACATCGTGAACTTTTCCGCTAGTGATGATAACTATTTGTGATATTTCCATCAAATAGTAGAATATTACTTGATGATAAGATAATCATAGCCTCCTGGATTGTTGACTTGACTTGGCCTCTCATCCTAATCTATGATTATTGCTGCTAAATCATTAGAAAAATTAGTAATCGAAGAATTTTCCACGTTTTGTTCATTACCATTTGGAACCATATCGTTCAATTTTACAAAGCAATAAGCTATTACTTATGCTGTTGCATGAATAATTTGAAAAATTATGTATGATATCCAATAATTATGTACTGATATCCCATACTCATGTTCTAATACTTCTATATTTCTATACTACATGCGTATTTCGGAGTCAATAGTTAGAGGAATTGTGTGTCAAGGCATTACTGATGCATTAAAGATTTGATTTTTGATGTAATAATAGATTAAATTGTTTATAGTGATGAATAATACTAATATTAATAAATTATCATATCTATATTGTACGGTATCCAATATGTCGTCGCGCACACACCCTATATATTTGTATCGACGTATCCGTATTTATGCAATGTATATAGTTTAATTTATACTGAAAAAAATTAATCTTTCATTCCATTTATTTATGCCACAATATGTACCGGTAAATTGCATGAACATCATGTCATTATGTCAAAAAACTGCATTAAACTCTCACGTGATTCGTTAATTGTGTTAAATCCCTATGTTTTCATCATCGATTCGGATTTTGGCCGACACAAAATAAGCAGATTTTGGAGACTATCACTGCCTAGCGGAAGCACATCAGACCATCCATTGGCAAACCCTTTTGGGCCGTCAAGCCCGAATCTCGAGGACACAAATCTTGACCCAATACTGGTGATTGTTGGTGGGAATGAATTGATGAAAGACAGAATAGAGGACTATGCAATGAGGCTAAAAAAGATGGGAAAAGAGATAGATTATGTATTGATTGAAGGCCAAGAACACGGTTTCTTCACGAATGAACCTTTCTCAAAAGATTCGGACTCTGCATTGAAAGAAATAAGCAATTTTATGACAAGGAACTCTATTTAGACGCCAAGATTTGGATTTCTTTTTTAGTGTGTGTGTGTGAGTGAGAGTTTGTTAAAAAAGATATTATGAATAGATTGAGAGTGTAAGGGGGTGTGAATTGGTTAGTTTTAGTACTATTGGCTTTCTATTTGCATGAATCTCCATGGTGGTGGTAGGCTTTATATTTTTGGAGCTTGATGAAATTCTATTTTCTACCAACTTTTTAGAACATATGCATCGTTGAGTATAAATTAAGGTGATTTGTTAAAATTTAAGTTGAGTCTTTGTTTGGTAGAGACTAAGTAATAAGCTCTATTTTTATGATGGGTTGAATAGAAGTTTAACAAAATAGATCTTATATAAGGAGGTCATCATGGTCTTCGAATTACAAGAGACTTTTTCTATTTTACATCCCATATTATTAAATTACCAACTATAGCACTCTCTATCCCTCGAGTAATTTTGCTACTGAATGATTAAAGCTACAAATACTTAATGAGATTCAGGCATTAATTAATATGGCCGGTTAATAATAGAAACTTCTCATAGTATTTAAGAAATAAGAGACACCTAAAATTATGAGCTAATAGCAAAAATCATCACCCTTGTCATGGAAAAGAGGCAAAAGAAAATAAAACATTATTCATGAGTAAATATAATAGAGATAAAGAACTACGTATTCTGCATAAGTTAAAAAAATAATATCGCATATAGGTAAATAACCCCCTCATGACTCTGATAAAAGAGGTGGAAAAAAAATGTTTAACGTAGGAGGGTATTCGGCGTATTTAATTCGTTGCATGGGGATTTTTCGCAAATTTGCAAAACACAAGGGGTTCTAATTTTGCTAATTGTTTTTTCAGAGAACTTCTTGCCTCATTCTTAGTTTCTTACCACAAATTTTGCAAAAAAGCCGTAAAATTAACTACTGTTGGGATAATTCACAGAATCAATGCAAGATTACTTTTGTCCAAACAGAATCTAATATTTTAACTAAATGGGTACTTCCATATTTTATGGATAAAAATGTGGGGGATACTATTGCTCTTTCTAATGTAGGACTAATAAATAATAATGCCAAACGATCACAATCGGAGTGCTTTGTAATCCACTTTATAAAAAAGTAGTGAAAGCGAAAACACATAATACGAAAGTTGGCCATTCCTCTTCTAAAATTTTGGAAGCCATTCAAAGTTTCAAACATCATATGACAAGTGTGTTTAATTGTTTATACTTTATAGTACTCCTTCCATCATTACTTTCTATCATGAGACAAATTGAATTTGGACATGTAAAAATCCGCCAACTATCCACAACTTTTCAAAATTACATAAGACAATAAAATTTACTTAAGATCTGAATCTGATGTAGTAAATCCAACAAGATCACCTAAAAAGTTATATCCCATCTGAACTAAGGCTTGGAACGACTAAAAGTGATGGAAGAAATTGGTAAAAGTCGATGTTTGAATCTTTAAATGATTCAAACTTTTAGGACTTATTGAACGGCAACGGATCTTCTATCCAACATGTCACTAATAAATAATAACAAAAACTATTGATCTTTTGCAATATAGACTTTCAAGACTTATCGGACATGCCAATAATAATCAAGTTAAACTTTAGGACCCTTCACACGGGCTTTTATTTGTTAAACCTTTAGAGTTGTCTCATTGACATAGTTGTCTCATTCACGACTTATATTTTGTTACTAAGAGTCCACTGGAGTTGTAGATATATTGATCAAGATGGAACCTGATCCAGCCTATTTGCAAAGTTCCAAGTGTGCACATTCATCATTGGGAGATTGTCCAGCTTGACTCATATTCAGTGTTCAATCGAGTCTTTTTATGTAATTGTCTCGGATATTCCTAATATTCCGGGCTCTTCATATAAACTCATGCACATATTTTCATGATTAGTAGTAGGCTAATACCCTCATGCTAAAACTAAAATAAAAAAATTAAATGATAGTAACTTTATCATGATAGTGACACGTTTTAATAAGATAATAGGATTAATAGACAAAATGTACCCCTTGTAGAAAGCTGCAATATGCACATTCATGTTTGTATATCACTGTCATTCCCTTTCATGTGCATGTGAGTATAAACCTTTTATGTGGTTGCAAAAAGATGTTGATCTTTTAGAATTGAATGTACAGTAACTCCACTTAGATCCACTCTCTTTGTAGGATAAATTTTATCTTTACAAACTCGATTTTGCGGAACTTAAAAAGTTATGGTACCATTATTGGTCTAGGTATTTGGACCCTGGATCATGTAATTTCATCCACCTCCCTTGAAGTTTCAACTTTAGTATATGCTCTCTTGAGGTTTTATGCATTAATATATACCCCAAAGGTATGAAATGTTTGACAAATACCCTTTTAAAGTTTCAATTCTTTTACATATACCTCCCTTCCATTGACCCTTAATCAACTATCAAAAGTGAAGGTAAATATGTAATATTTCTGTACTTTGAAATATGAAAACTTATTTATGGTTATTAATTTAAACATAATTTATTTATTCTTATAATTTAAATATTTAAATTAAAGGTGGACACAACGCAAAATGTTCGGGCTAGAAGAAGAAGCCATGAACAATGTAAATCGGCAGACAAATCATACTAAACAAACTTGGTGTGATAAGTATAAATATAAGACAACTTCGAGGGATGAAGATCGAACAATTGTGACCCTAACATCTTTATGGTTTTTTTTAACATGCAGGTGATATGTCTCTCTTCTTAGATATATCATATGAGAGTGATCTTTGATATTATTTCATATTAGGTTTCTTATAATGTTTGGTCGTCAGCTATTAATTAGTTAATTAAAACACAAAACAAGAGACATCCACGTCAAAGTCCCACTACGGTAATTGCGTATATTGGAGATGGCTTATTAGGTATTGGTTATTATCCACATAGATCACACTAAACTTTCATTGATTAGATAATCATATATATCCTCCTGGATCTCTGATTTGACTTGGATATCTTGAATCCAAATCTATGATATATAATTGCTAGCTACGTAACAGCACTAAAAAAATCAATTATCGGAGAAATTTATCACTGTTTTCTTTTTACTATCTAGAAGCAATCATGTGAAGTTGTGAACTACTTTATCATACAATCGACGTGTCAAAAGGGAAAGAGAAAATTCTGAATTATTTATGACTTATTTTGCTTTTAACTTGACTTAATTTAAATACTATGGTAAAGCAAGTGTTTTCACTTAGATATTAGCACCTTTGTTATGAGATTTTATTTTATATATTTGTCTAAATTGGGCCCGACTTAAAATACAGATTTGGACGTTATTGTTGCCCATTGGACGCACAGCAGACCATCCAATGGCAAACCTCTTTGGGCCATGAGGCCCAAAGCTTAGTTAATGCTATCTCTTTGTATGATGCTAGTTGTAACTTGTAGGTGGTGAATTTTCCAGCTTTGATAAAAATCTCCTTTCTTCTAGCTAATTGTAAAATTAGAATATGCATCATTAAGACTATTACGATTTCTTTGGAATGTACTTGCTATAAGTTATTATTTCTAAATATGTAATCACCTATAGTCATATATTATATGTCCAATGCATAAAACTATATATAATCAAGAAGGCATAGCTATATACCTATGATGCACGGATACTCCAAAAAATCGCCCCGTGCACGTATCGGATACTCCGATACTTGGATACTCTACCGATACTCCTCGGATACGTATCGGATACACCACGTGGCGTATCGAATTATTTAAAATAAATAAAAAATATCGGATACTTTAGGAGGACGTATCCGGCACCTTTTGGGACGTGATTTTTATGGGTTAGAAGAAAATTTTCAAAACTTCAAATGTATTGTAAATAACAAAAAAAGAACAAAAACTGAAGAAAAAAGGAATAGGCATATTGCGTAAGCATGAAATTTCTTTTCGTTTCTGACTTCCTCTTAAGAATGGCAATCGAAACCAACAACACTCAACTGCTAGGAATATCTTTAAAGTTTATCGTACTCTTGTTCTTTCATCATCTTGGCGCTCAAACTTTGTTATATTTTCGTAGTTTTATCAATCAATTTATAATCTATGGTCTATTTTGAAAAATTCAAAATTAGAAATTGATGTAAATGGAGAACAAAGCAGCCATTTGTTATTGACTTAAAATAGTAATGTGTTTGGTTGTTTGGTATGGTAGTTTGTAGTAAGATTTAGCAGGAGATTTGGTGCATTGCATATTCAATTTTAAATGATTGTCGAAGTTATTTGCTTGGAATAATATTAATATAATCTCATGATTTATACTTGTATTATTGTATATTATAAGTTAGATTTTTATATTTGTATTTAATATAAATATTAATACAAATATATAAAGCTGTATCCTCGACATACCCGTATCCTATATTTTTGAAAGATTCGTGTTCCCTTACCCGTACCGTACCGTATCCGTATCCCCGTATCCGTATCCGTGCATCATAGCTATATACACTTGTCCACATAAATAGAAATGGCTACTTAACTAACTAATCTTATCTAAAATTCTAAATTAAAAACTTAATATATTATCTAAAATTCTAAATTACAAACTTAATATATATAAGAGCATAATATTATTCTAATTCAGTTAACCCACATAATCATTAATTCAGATGGGCCGCCTTGTTATATATTTGGATAGCCTTGTTATATATTTGTATAGTCTTTAAATTGGCTCGGGCATATCAATACCAGTCTCGTCGAAATGGGTCTTTGTCTTCAAGACCCAAACCAACAAAAGTAGCCTATATTTATAGTTGAAGCGCGAGATTGTGGCCCAAATTCTGCAATTTTATCCATGATAAATCTGAGTTAAACCAAATTTCAACGACGTAGCCTTGCTTTCAAGAATGAAAGGCCTAAGTTGCAATCATAAATCTCGTTCTTTTGCCTGCGTCGCCCTCAAAATTCAAGTTCAATGAGTGTTAATCATTTAAATGAACTGTTATTTTAGTAGACTTTGTTTGATATATGAAGTGGTTGAACAATTAGATGGTGCAGTTCATCCGATTATTTGTGTAAAGTCATAGTTAAAATAGGGATGTGAAAAATTAATTTCTTATTATATTTAATGTTCTCCTTATTGTACGGTGTCATTACACGGTTGCGTGAAATAATTTTTCACATTGTTGGTACTAGGTATTTTGCGAAGTGGTAAATAATGTATCCAGATGTGGGGTCACTTGGTGTAATGGATTTAGGTATGAACTATGAAGTATGAATAGGGTTTGAGGATTGAGGTCTAGGTAAAGTGGTGGAATTGTTTTGTATGTTGTTGGGTACAGTGGCTGTGGGGCCCCTAGCACTGCAGTATCGTTTTTCACGTGTTTCCAAAATTCAGACAATAATGTGTGCATATGTTGGAATTTAGAAAAACTGGTATTCTTTATTCATATTGTACTGTGTAAAATGCAGAAGCCTACTATTTATATATAGCTAAAGATGCATAACCATATACACTTATCCACATAAAAAGGAACGGGTACTTAGCTAATTAATCCTATCAAAAATGCAAAATTACAAACTTTAAGGGCAAATTCTTCTAATTAAGTTCCACGTAATCATTATATTTGATGTTTATATCTTTGGGCCGTCCGTCACTGGGGCCGGGCATATCATAATCATGTTATAGCATCGTCAATTCTGCACAACCCCCTCAGAATGTTTTTTAATAAACAAAAAAGTATAGGAATAGCTTAGTTTAAGATTTTCTATATAAGATTCAAATACTTGTACTAGACCAAGTCTTTATTGATCCTCAATAACGTTAAACATATAATCAAAATTATTCCCACTTTATCAAAACTATTCCATGTCAAGTCAACTCGATCCTCAATAATTTGCCGAAAGTTTTGTAGAAGCTCTAAATTTGCATCCGACATAATCAACCCCTAGGCCATAGCCTATACAATAATGACAAACTGGAAAACAAATGGAATCACGGCAAGAAGAAGACTATACGCAGTTGACTTCAGTCTATATAAAGACTTGGAGAATGTTAGCTTCTGAAACCCAAAAAAGAAAACTGCAAGTATTTATTCTTGATATTTTCATTAATGGTGCTGAAAATTAAATGAACTCAAGATTTTGTGGGAAAACCTCGTCTTTGGCATGGGTGGAATTGGAAAGGTTACTCTTATTAAGCTCTCATTTTGCGAAAACGTGTATTATGGCTATGCTATCTCAGGTATGTTATGTAAATTATGTCTTGATAAGTCTTGTTAATCTGCATTAGATCACATATTCCCGTATTTATTTCTTGCATTTTGGTTTTGTATTTCGCAGAATCAATCTATTTTGAGAGAACAAGCATGAGACCAAAAAGATTGAGGGTGTGATGTCGGAAAAGGTCATCAGAGATGGTGGATGAAAATATTAGTTGGTTTGCATAATCGGAGAATTTGAAGCCGTGAACAACAACTTGAAGTATTATCTTTGAGTTATAACCATCTTTTGTCGCTTCAAATCCTATGCTTCCTCCATCATTACCATCTCTTTTGCCTTTTTTGCTCCACATTTAAAGTAAGAACTATTAGATCACTCGAACTATAGGAGTTTTGTAATGTGTACAAAAGCACCGGAAGAGAAGATTTAAGACCATTCGAATTTGAGATTAAGACACTTCCAAGTTTTGCACTGGGAAGTTGCGTAGTTCGCTTGTAAACTACTTGAGATTGAAGATTGAATTTTCTTGTATGAGTTTGAGAATTAAATTGTCTTCCATGAAATTTTAGGCAGTCATTTTATTTTTCAGATTTTGGCACACTCAATTTGTGGTAGATTGGCTTTATTTTTTCTTTTGAAGCTTGGCTTAAGCCCTCTTTAATGTCAATTTGTTCTTTAACGTAGTATTGCACTTAATTTCCCGAAGTATTATCCACTCGGATACTAGTTGGAGGTGACCACGTTGAAGTTAAGCTCAACCAGCTTTTAATTCAGTTGTACTGTCCGTACAACTGTTGCCGGAATTTTTATATTAGCCTATATATGCAATAATTATGTGGAGATGAGTCATAATCTATGACTCATATAGTTTGGTGGGTAATGATTAATTTTACATTTGTTTAGCTTTAAATCTGATTTTTACGTTCCATATTTACTTTCATTGTTATGGTAAACTTCAATCCTTTTCTAGTACAGAAGCTCGTACAAGAACTGTGACGATGGTACCTCTTAGAATTTATTAAACATTTTGATAATATATCAAACAAACGGCTTTTTGTTAAAAGTTAAAACAAGGGTAATAATATTCAATGATAATGGTTCCCATGGTGACCCATATCCAGTTCATATCCCTTTAAATCAACCATTAGTTTTTTTTGCAATTTATTTATGGCAAAGAAGCTAAAAAATCAGGTAAGTTTCGGTCGAGAATTATCCCCACAATGTCAAGCAATTGGAAAACAAGTGTGGGCACTTTCAGTTTTTTACTACTATAAATGAAAGACAATAATCGACGTTTAAATGATATAATTACTGTATGATTAAAAAGTCTTTTCAATGATTTGGTCCATTCTCGTTGAAATAATGTACATGCTAATTGCAAAAGCCGTCTGATATAGACTGAACTTTTAGCGCCACTTCCAATTCGATGCATCTCCTTTTCCCGAATTGTCTTTTCTAGTTTATAAAACAAACATTTAGTCTTGCCGCTCTGAAGTTTGATGTATCATATTTTGGATCTAACACTTAATAATATATTGCAGATCAACAAAAACCATGTGACCTACCACATGAGAGACCGATTGTCCCAAGGCAACGAACAATTTGACCGTACGATCATAACCCCTAAGTACTTCACTTAGGAACGTAACCTAGTACACAAATCAATTGATTGTGCTCCACAATTTGATGCATCATGGAACCTGATTACTTCCCTATCAAACTTATTTGAAAGATCGAACCCTCAATCTGATCTATGATCACGTCATTGTGCCAAACTCAACTAGTCGATCAAACGTTTGATATTATTGATATTTGGTACTAGATATCAAAAGCTCACTATAGAAACAGTCATATACCTTTCGAAGACAAACAGCATTACTAGTACAATTTCGAATCAAAATATATGCCAGCGGCAAAATTTTACAATTGAAATATCACCTTATTAGCCCACAAGCAACAATCAATTGGAACATTATGGATTTTAACATTTCATATTTCCAGTTTGACAAATACACTTGGCTACATAGCTTTCCAGCAGTACATCAAAATGTTGTTCACAGAAGTATGGGTATTGCCATTTTACCTTTTGTTTACCATCCCAAATGCTCTTAAGTTCACAACCAAGAGCAAGAAATGCAAATAATATAAATCCCGCTTTGCGTTTTGCTAAATTAGCCATGAACTACACTCATCTCATTTTAGACAATCCACCAAGTTATACAGAAATGTAAAAGTTGACTGCTTATTCACCTCTGAATCATTGGAGGTCGAGCAATTCCTCGGCTGTCCATTAGAGCTACAGCTCCTGGTGCAGCCACATTGAAATTTCTTCTCACCTGTACTCTTCTGCAATTAACTGAGAAAGCTCATTGCATGTAAAACCATTATCTTCAAATAACTGGAGACGAAAAATCAGCAATGCAGAGAGAACTGCTGGCGACATCTTTCTGCCGTATGAAAGTCAAGTAGATTTGCCAGTCACCTAGGTGGCATATTAAGAACAGGAGGTAAATTTGCGGCACCAGATGGCGGAGTTTGTGGCATTGGTGAACCAATAGCAGCCATTTCCAACTCATCTTGAAGCATATCTACACCACTCCACTCTCCACCAGCTGTAGCAGATTAAAAGAATTAACTACAATCAGTAATAGAGTAGGGATAACAATCTGGAAAGCCGAATGAGCATCAAATGAAGCATACTATCTGTCTTCCACATGTCTGTGATGCTGACATCTGCGTCTGATAAAAGCCAATAGTCTGCATCATTCTGCGGAAACCAAAAGACCTTCAGATTAAACAAATATCTTTCAGAAAATAAAAAGTTAAAAGGATTTTTTTGAAATGCACAGGAACCCTGAATGCAAGCAAAGATACATGAGAATTTATCTCGAAACCAAGCATTACATTCAGGCACCATTAGAATTATATCCAGAGACCATCTACCTCGAGATTAATCAAAGTCATGAAACGCAGAAAAAATGCGTCCGAAGAGGATTCAAAGTTGAATGGAATAATACACTAGAGGTTATTACTTCACCTCATCTTCTAAAACTGCAATCTTACTTATTGTCTACTTATGAAACTCACCATGCTAAGTTGGGAAACATCAGACTTTTGTGGCATGGTAAATCTAAATTGAGCTAAATACGGAGATCATCTTTTCCAAACATTTGACTCTGAATCAGATAGTGTGGTAAATCCTCAGAAATGGAAAGAAAACTAAATACATAAACTGCCATATCTATGCTTATTGTGCAGTCGCAGTGGATTAACCTCTGTTAAAAATTCATTCACGAAAACCACTCACATCAATATTCGAGGGGATGATCTTTGTCATTCCTCCTGCATATTCTTGTGGAACACCAACAAAGGAGTCAAGTCCATGACTCTCTTGTGTCTGGGGTTCAATTTGATGATGGCCACTGTGTGCCAATGCTCTCCTGTGTGGTGGATTCTCGTTTGAACCAGAACTTGAGGCAACGGGGACGCTAGCTGCTGGTTCAACTCCATTCATCTCCTCAAACTTCTCTTCAAATTGGCTGAGTCAAAAAGGAAAAACTTTATAAGGCTCTAAAACGGCAGTTCAATAAACATTAAGAGATCAACCAAGATGTTTCAGGTGTCAAAAGTAACTGAAACATACCTGACAAGGTAAACATCGATGGGACCCATTGTACTTCTAAGTATAATTCTGTATCTCCTTTGTGGATAGTCAACAGCCTATGTAAATTACTTGATCAGAAACATGCCAAGAACAGGTCATACAAGCTCGTTAATCCAAGATATACCTCATCAGGATCTGGGACTTCAAGTGTTGTACCATGTGGAGCTTTGATTGCTATGAGGGTTTCATTCTGTGAGAGTAACAACTAAAGAAGTTAACAACCGAATCCTGAGGCAGTGATCATAGAAAATTAAGTCCACAAAATATTCTATATGCTTTAATATAATACAAAAACATTAACAAACATAAACACCATAGACGATTTGGACCTGGAAGCGAGGCAAATTCTTAATGTCGTCCTCAGTAACAAAAAGCCATCTACAATAGTGAAAGTGAAACAATAACATTAGACCAAAATATTGTTCAATTCTAATAAAAATGAAGTACAGTGAAAATTTACTTTTGATTATGTTCGGCTTCACTCAGATCTCTTAATTTTTCTTGCATTTGCCTGTAAATTTTATAAGAAAAGGCTTGAGAGATGATATAAAGATAGCAACATTCAGTAATTGACAACAAGATCAAATATCGACCTTATTCGGTCATCCAAACTTCTTTCTTCCATGGAGAGGTTCTCAATTTCGGCCTGCAGATGGAAACAAGGGAAAATATCATTCATGATGATTAATATTTGACCAAACTTCGACATGATTCATCTAGGAAGAATTTTAAGCAAATAAAGAAAAAGATACTGAGAGCATGTTGTTTAGAGAAATTAATGGAAAAAGTTAATAAATAATAAAGTACAAAAATAAAGTAAATAAAAGACCATGTGTAAGCATGCTTTCACTCAAGTACCTGCAAAAGAGTGGCATCGTTGTCTATTTCTCCAGGTCTTGAAGGATCAAGTCCCCTAAGTAATCATATAAATTCTCATCAACTTTCAAAGGTAATACCTCTCTGCATTGACTCCAACATGCAACTAAAAAGCATAAAAACGTAACATCTTTAAGATCAACCAAGCTTACTTCCAGCGGATTCTGTTCTTCAGCTTCTTTTCAATGAGACCAATTCCTTCAAGCACATTAGTTATATCATATATCCGTCTCTTCTGAACCTGCACAAACAGAACCTCAATTAAAGTTTCTGATGTGTACTCAAATAAACATACTTATCTGACAGGCTGATCACCTGCAATGTGTCAGCAGCTTTATTTAGATCAAGTTCACCGTCTTCTGCGTGCTTTATTAAAGTGATGAATTTTTTGGTTAAAAGACCTGAAAAGCATAGCAAAGACTAATGTTACATTCTTGCAACTACTGCTCCAAATGAAAATCCTAGTGCTGTATGACGTACTCAAGGAGCTATCATAGCGGCAGCTGCCAGCAGGAGTAAGCGGAGATGGTGCATCTGCAGATTGGCAATAATAATGTTTTAGTTTCATTATATAAGTTAAACTATCAACAACCATTACGCGATTGAAATTGCTTGGTACAACTTCTAATAAATGGTTCCAAAGATAAGCTCTCATAATTGTACCCTAGAAGTTGATAGAGAACATATGACATATATCTCACCGAGATTAGAGACAGGGGTCGAGGGTACAGCTTTATTGTTCTTGGTGGCCCTTGAACGCCCATTTCCTCTTCCTCCTTTACCAGATACAGGAGTACGGAAAGGACTATTAGCCATATCGCTACAAGCCGGACTTGCTGTCCACTCACTTGACTCGACATCATTGTTTTCATAGACACTCTTCCGCTTCAAAGGCTGCAAGACACCATTTAGGAACACTAAACTCAGCCACCCAAAAAAACGTCAAACAAAATCCAGATATCGTTTATATAAACTGTTTAATTGAGTTTACCAATGCCATTATACTTCAAAAACAAACTGAGACGCTTTCCATAATTAAATTTGCAACACAGATCAACAGCATTCTATAATTCAATACTAGACGAATCATCCAGCACCAAAAAATTTCCGCAAATCGTAAAATGGAAACTAATACTAGCAGGTCGGTTTCTCAAATCAAGTGCATCAAACAGCACACAGTAGGTCGCTATTTCATCTCCTGTGAGCACATTTCACCTCTTCTAATCTAACAAAAATCAATAACTCAATTGCACCAACACACTCACGATTGTACACGAAAACACACACACAGATCTACAAACAAACACATCCAAACACAAACTCGCACCACAAGCAAACTACAAAAATCGAAAAAAAAAAAAAAATCAACAAAATCGTCGACTCACAGGAGACTTGATTACAATAGCCTCAGCCTGATGATCGGAGGCGGAGGCGGCGCGTGAAGGAGTCGAGAACCTGTGGTACTCATCCGGCGAAACAAACGGCGGCTTCATCGACGCGAACGGCAGGTGTCTCCTGATCGTCGTCGGCGGCGTTTGACGGAGGATCTGACCGTTCGCCGTCGCCGTCGCCGGAGGCGTCGCCGCCGTCGATTCGCGAGTCGGTGCACCAGGTCCAGCCATTTCAAGTTAATCGGAAAATCGATTGCGAATCGAGTTGAGGAGGTGATAATCGCGAGGGTTTTGGATTTTTTTGAGATTGTAGAGGGAAAAAAATGAGGGTTTTGATATTTATATGTATTGTGTATGTATTGTTTGTGAAGAAAAAAAGAGGAAAAGAGTTTTTTGGGTGCGTGAGTAGAAAACGAGGGAAAGGAGGGAATTTTGGTTCGGATAGATGTGGAGGGAAGTGGGCTTAAAATGCGAAAAACTTAAAATGATATTTGTTCTCTTTTTTGCAATTTGGTCCTTGAACTTGTTGTTTTGCTAATAATCGGCCTTAATTATTCGTGTAAGATTACAAAACAAGGGATCCGTCAAGGGGAATTCCACGTCGTAGTACATACTTACGAGGAGACGCGAAAGGGGTGCGGATGTAATCCAATTACGATAATCGGCATGTGCGGTCAGAATATGAGTTGTTCTAGTGGTTCGATCTCGGAGTAAACTTAAATTTCCACTTCGGCAAACATGTACGATATTTCTTGATTTGTGAGATTAAGCTCTTGATTGACGAATGACGATCTATTTTGCTGCAATACTAGGATTATTGATAAAGTTATTCATCTCCAAACCGTTCCTTGTTGTTT
The DNA here is from genome assembly GCA_946800315.1 of Misopates orontium. Taxonomy (NCBI): domain Eukaryota; kingdom Viridiplantae; phylum Streptophyta; class Magnoliopsida; order Lamiales; family Plantaginaceae; genus Misopates; species Misopates orontium. The sequence continues at coordinate 6,268,542 of OX326950.1, read as the reverse complement.
TCTTGGTGATTATTAGAAAATTTGTGGATCCGTAATGAATTTACCATATTGATTCAATAATTCAAGAATTCATCCAGTAGTGATTTTACCTACATTAGGATTATTAAAATAGAGTTTTGTATTGTAATTTGTAAGATTTAATTACATTGATTGTGATTGAGTAAAACTTGTTGTATTTCCATGGTTGCGTGCATAGTGTTTAACTTTTATATCTTATTCTCATTTATTGATATTTATTTTGGCATAAGATGTAGTTCAATAATTCTCTGGAAAACCCATATGAATCACTTCAATAGAAAGAAAAAAAAAATATGGTTGCACACTTCTTGCAAAAAATTCAATGCCTAGTCCATATAAGCTAATTTAACATGCAGTGGTTGGTGGAAAATGCCTACCATGTGAATCACGATATAACACCTAGAAGTTTAACAGGAAATAGGCAAGGAAAAAAATTACGATAGGTCTGAACTTTGATGTTATAACTTACCAAATTGACATACAATTTCATATTCAATTATTCAGATCGAATGTTTATTAACAGTGAAACAAGTATAACATATGCTGATTTTGTTTACATGTGAAATTTCAATACCTCATTACGAACATGAGTCTATGTACACGTTATTCGTGTTTGAAGTAAGATAATAACACTAATTAAAGGATTGTGGGCGTAGATAAGTTGTTTGAGTGTACATTTTTACTACATCCACATACATAAAATAAAATAATTCCCAATATTGAAAAGGAAACCAAAACTCAATTCTTAAAAAAGTAACATTCCTATTGCCCTTTTTTCATGCAATCTAAAACCATGCTAAGTCTTACTTACATACAAATCACAAGAGATAATTCCGATTTTAGTCCTCTAACTTGATGTGGATTTAGAAATCGTCCTATAACTTGGCACTACATAAATTTTTTTCCTTAACTTGGCATAAAATCCAATTCCAGTCCTACGGCACCAGAAATTACTTAATTTGTCCGGATTCGAGCAGTAGACCACCCACATGGCCTCAACTTGGAATTTTTTTTATTGCAATTGATTCACAAATAAGTTCAAATTGACTCGATTGCTCTCGCCTACCCAATCCCCTATCACCAATTGGGTTAATGATGGGGTAAAGTTTATTTTTCTTCCCGAATTGCAATCAAATATCTAAAAATTGGGGCCATGTGGGTGGTCACGTGCGCAAATCCTTCCAAATTAAGTGATTTCTGACAAAGAAGGATTGAAATTGAATTTTTAGCCAAGTTATGAGACTAATTTTATGTGGTGCAAAGTTAGAGGATCAATTTCCAGTCGGAGGCAAGTTAGAGGACGAACGTTGAAATTTCCTCCAAATCACAAACGCCACCTAAATAAATGTTAAAAATATATATTAATAAAAAGCCCAATTAGTAAAGGCCCAATTCTCAACCCACCACAAACAAACAAACACAGCTTATCTTTTTTCCTCTTATCACTCGTCAACCACTCTCATCAGACAAAAAAAAAAGTTCATCGTCAATTCAATTCAATTCAAAGCGATGGCTTGTTCAGCTGCTGCTGCTACTTCAATGGCGGCTGCTGTTCTATCACCAAACCCTAATCCCAAAGCTGCTTTCTCTAAGAAATCAACAACACTTTCTCTCAATTCGTCATTTTCAGGCAAATCCGTCGTGTCTCGTGCTCATCGCTCCGTATCATCTTCCTCAAAACGACGCAGTTTTGTCGTTCGTGCTGTGAGTGTTGCTTTAATTTGACCTGTATTTGACGTTTATTGTTCTTATTGTGTGTGTTTGTTCGTTGCGATATGTGTGAAATGTGATTGATAATTAATGATTCGGTTGTTTGATTTGTTGAATTTGTTGTGTGTGTTTATTTTTTTTAATTTTTTTTTTTGTTTTTTGTTTTGACAGAGTGAAGCTCCACTGGTTGGGAATAAAGCTCCGGATTTCGAGGCGGAGGCTGTTTTCGATCAGGAGTTTATTAAAGTAAGCTGTTGGAGAATATGCTGTAACAAGCTTCTATTCCGTTTTCGAGAGACGTCGTAATGTTGTGAAGCAAATGTTCAATTTTCCATGGGATTAGATAGGTTGCATTGACATGTATGGTTCTAATCGATTAACTGAGGCTATGCGATCACCGGGGTAGTGATTGAAGCTTTTTTATCGATGTTAGCAGTCACAATTCTTACATCGAAGTCTGAAAGACTCTAACTTTATTTTATTCCGAGTCTATTCGGGTGTCTTCATGTTTCTATTGTGTTTATAAAGAGATTTTAAACGAAGAGAGCGCGTGGTTGTCTTTTTATTCCTTTTGGAAATGGGCTCTTGAAGTTTGAAATGGATTGTGTGTTGATGTTTAGACATTTGGGCAGTGTTTTTTTTTTTTTGTGTCTTTGCGATGTTTTGTATCAAATGATTTACGTATCATCTGATAATTTGATGACTCGTAAAACTCGCTCTTTGCAGGTTAAACTGTCCGAGTATATAGGGCAGAAGTATGTTATTCTCTTTTTCTACCCACTGGACTTCACCTTTGTTTGTCCTACTGGTGAGTCTGATGTCTACCTCATCAGTGGACTGGTAATTATAGACAATGTCTTTATAAATCTCATTTCTTTATATCTTTGCAGAGATCACTGCTTTCAGCGACCGCTACGAAGAATTTCAGAAATTGAACACAGAAGTATTGGGTGTGTCCGTTGACAGTGTGGTAGGTCTCATAATTTCACTTCTGAAACTGGTGAAGAATGTCATTTTACAACTTATCAACTCTGTTTTATATTGCTTTACTTCTGTCAACATTCGAATAGATGCTAGTTAAATCTAAGCTGCTCCTCTTAACTTTGATTATAATAGCCATCACCCGTTTTTCTGCTAATATGTCATCATGGTGAATTTTCATATGCGCTACAATTAATTGGGGCATGTATGCAGTCTGTTTATTTTCGCCTTTTGCATCTTGCAATTTCTGACTAGGTCTTATCCTAATTTCTCCTTATCTTGTACTGACTTATTCTTTAACATTCATGTAGTTTTCCCACCTCGCATGGGTCCAAACAGACAGGAAGTCTGGGGGTTTGGGTGACTTGAATTATCCATTGGTTTCTGATGTGACCAAATCAGTGTCAAAATCATATGGCGTGCTAATCCCAGATCAGGTACATATGATGTTCTTTACTGTTTTTACTTCCTCAGAAGCCATCTAATTAAACTGTATAATCACGATGCTACCTGGCTAAATTTGGTTATCTCATATTTGACAGCAATCCTTGCTGTTAAACATGTGTGCTAATTGCAGTAACAACACGTAAGACATAAGGAGTAGCTGAATTTAATCAAATATAGATTTCATAGGTGCTTTGGTTTGCATAAGTTGTTTGTATCTCAAGTCTGTGAAAACTTAAGGAACAGAAAAGACCGAATGTGCTCGCATTTATTCTATAAACTTGGTTGTCCAATCAAAAGAATAAAGATGTAACTTGTAGTAAAAAAACCACTCTGCGTTCTCGTACATACCCATTATGCTGCACTACAATTCCTTGTAGCACTACTAGAGATACAAACTATTTCCGTTGGAGTTTTAGATCATTTAAGGGGGTATGTGGACAACCTTATAAGGCCTTTGTATTATGATGATGGGAGGATACTTTGTTGAGCAATGCAGCCTTGTTTAAAAAACTTATAGACTGTGCACTTATTGGTATATGGAGTTTGACCAGCCTTATATAGGCAGTAGTTGATCTTGCTTGGCATATTAGATTAACAGAAGTCGTTGACCCAATATCTTGTTATTATCCATGGTTTTCTTTCAGGGAATTGCACTGAGAGGGCTTTTTATCATTGACAAGGAGGGTGTTATTCAGCACTCGACCATCAACAATCTTGGAATTGGCCGCAGTGTTGATGAGACCCTGAGAACACTCCAGGTACTGTAACTTACAAGATTAGCACGGACAGGGTTTTAGGAACATAACTGCAGGCTCTATCTAATGTTACTGTTTAGACACTTTCATCTTTCTGTGGATGTGCATGTTGTCTGTATTGATTCACCTCCATCACATGAGTTATCTAATGTATATGGTGAAGAATTTGTTATAGTTATTTCTAGAGAAGTACTGTTAATTGTTGTTTTTAATTAACTGAACATTATTCATAATTCCCACAGACATCAAAGGTTATACAACTTTTTCTCTTCTGGTTCTCCTTTGTGGTTTCCATTCTACTTAAACCACTATGCGGACAGTGTCTTTTTAGAATTTGCACCACAGGAGTTCCCTGTCACTCTTGAACAACTGGCAGGATATTTCTCATTCTATATAGACGCTCCATCAGTAACCTTAGACAAGGCAATTGTTCCCAAAGTTCTTTCCTTTTCTTTAGCAAAATAAGTCGTTTCGATGGATCTTCCCTTGCTGTGTTTCTCCAAATCAAGCGTCGTCTTATATTCTTATTCTTTTTGAAATTGAGGGTGGATTGGGATTTCAGGAGTCGTAGTTTCTCTCTTCGAAGTCTATTTAGAAAATCTGTAATGGCTTATTAAGTATATACGGGTGTGCAGGCTTTGCAATATGTGCAAGAGAACCCCGATGAAGTATGCCCCGCCGGTTGGAAGCCTGGGGAGAAATCCATGAAGCCTGATCCCAAGCTCAGCAAGGAATACTTCGCCGCTATTTAAACTGTGTATGTCTCTGGTCACTCCAGTTGTTGGTGTTATTTACCTGTTATAGAAGTTGTAGAAAGTTTTGTTATAATGTAACAGGTTTGAAGTCTGAACATTTCGACCATTGACATTTGACAAACGGCTTAAGTCTTTCGATGCCGTCATGTATCAATAACATTTATCACATTACCGTGTTTGTTTCTCAAGCAAATTTTTATTATAGGGATAGTTGGACGTACACTCTTTGATGCTCTACAAAAAGATCACATATTGGCTAAATCATGGATTAAAGTTTTCACAGCATATATTTATGCCCGTTAAATATTAGAAAACTTTCCATAATTTTAGAAAATACTTTTACATTTTGTTTATAGGTCGATATTAAAATGTTTTTGTATTTCTTGAGAAAACGATAGATCATTGCTCGGCTCACATTGAAATTTAAATGAAAATAGCACTTAGATACCTTGAGTTTTGAATAATTTCAGACAGGCCCTTTAAAGATTATATCCAGTATTTTACTCCTTAACCGCTGATTGTTAATCAAGGAATCCCATGTAAAGGTTGACCAGGCAACCTTACATCGCCTCCGACAAGCTGGGAGAATCTTATTAATTTATACGACTGCTTGCCTAGGAATTGCACAATTTGCACTTGTTAATACGAAATAATAAAGATCCATGCCATAGCTTACTTTATATTATAATGTCACCTAACTTAGATAGAAGAAAACAACTAGAATTTATACTAGCTAATTCGAGAACCATGCGCAACATTTTCAAGTTTTCTGTTCTGTCCAACAGTATATAAGCTTTGTCCAACACTTCTCTTGTGCTTCTAGTCAATAGAAATTACAACAGTTTAGCTAAATAGAAACCTGGTCACACTTGTAATATAATTTGCAGGACAAAATAATAGCCGTTGAAAAGACTAGTGTTTTTGGAGGACAATCGTTTCAAAACCCAAAAGTTCCTGTGCAGCGATCTTCTTGCAATTAGTCATATATACTATATAAGTCCTTAACCCAAAACTCGAGGCTTGTTCATCAGTATTTCACGTTGGAACACCAGATTCAGGCACGTAATTTAGTCTTTCAACCTCGTTCCAGATCAACTTCGATGTTATTTCATCGCACTCTGGGATATGTTCCTGAGAAAAAATAAAAAAAAAACGGGACGTATAGATTAGTTTCAGTCGGCGCCACATACAATTTAGTTGTTGCAAAGAAAAATGTAATAATATATACCTCAAGCTCTCTAACCAACTGTTTGGCTGTCGGGGCAGAGACGATAATCCGACGTGCGGTTGGAGAGATAAAGCCTTCATCAACGGCCTTGTCAAGGAAACACAACAATGAATTATAGTAGCCCTCAACATTCAACAGCCCCACCTGCAGTTACAAAATCGTTATCAGTGAATATAACTTAACTTAGTCAAAGCACATTATGTGAAACGTGACTTGCGTAATTCTTTTTGACCCATAATTACTAGTCCAATTTTTAATGCTAACTTACAAGATTCTTCAAAGAGAATTTTGAATTCTGAAGCACGACAATGATAAAATATACCGAACGTAGTACCTTGTTACTGTGCGAACGAGAACATTTCCATATAGACATGTGTTTTTTTTTGTTATCTCATTTAGTTGGCAAGTTTCTGTCCATATTAGTTGATTAGGACCATCAACCAAATATTTCCATTAAGAGAAAGAACGTGTAGCAGTACAAGAATGATTAAAATGCCCCATCAACTTTTATACTATAAGCCCTTTATTCATTACAACTCATTTGTCCACGTTCGATCGAATAGCGTTACCTTGGTAGAGAGAAACACGTTGATTCACAAAGAATAAAGACTCGTCATCTCGTAATATAGAAGAATAGGACAAGAACAACTTACTGGCTTGCGGTGGATCCCGAGCTGAGCCCATGTAATAACTTCAAGCAACTCTTCAAGAGTACCATAACCACCTAAAATTGACAAAAACGAATATTAATCTGTGACGCAAACAACTATTTTAGCTATCTAAGATGGTACATATGATCTAAATTACCAGGAAGAGCGATGAAGGCATCGGCTTGTCGGGCCATCTCGGCCTTCCTCTGGTGCATGTCTGATACAGCTCGTACCTCTCCGATGGTTTCGCCTGTGATCTGTAATTACACTGCTAAATTAGAACTCAAACACACTTCAAAACGCAATGTAGCTTGAATTCATGTGAAACAAAATATGAAAATTGAAATTCTAGAAGACTACTTTTCAAGTTATCAAAAAACGAATCAAATTAATGTTGGTAGGTAGTGGTCCATACTATGTTACTATATCAATGATGTAACTTGAAATTTCATGTACTGAAAAAACAAGTAAAAATAGTAAAAACATCATTCTCACATAGGATGAATTAGAAAGAATCTCCAAAAAAATATGACAATTTCTGAAAGTAGCTCTTGCTTTGCAAACTAAATTAAAAGTTTCATATGATCATACCTCTCGAGGCATGAGAGTTCTTGGGATAACCCTGTAACATAATCAGAAGAATCATCTATCAGCTTAATTAGCAATTAAAAAGTAAATTTACCAACTGTAAAAAGTTAATTTGTAATTTTTCTATGTATAATATGAAATTGACCAACTGTAAAAAGCCACAATCAATTCACTTTAAGCTGTGGTCCAAATGTTGCTTACATCTCCACCAATTAGTGTGGTAAACTTAAAAGGCTTTCAACTTTCGAAGAGCTAAAAAACAAGACTACTTTTCCTGTCAGTTAGAATTTGAGCACTAACTTTACTTGGTCGAATAGAAAAAGCCACACATGAAACACCCAAAATCATCAGAAATCAGCATATGATCCCATGATGTCTGCCTTTGGGTGGTAATAAATGAAAAGAACATCTTTTCAACAAAGTTTTATAAGAAACTTGCATGGGTTGAAAAAGATAAATTTTCCATAAAACTAATTGAAAGACTAGAATTATGAGGGAAATGATGTTTAAGCAAAACTTTAACCCTCACTAAACCACCTGCACACACGAAAAATTGTTACACTCAGCCGATGCATAATGATGCAGCATCCGCAAGATAAATCATTTAACGCAAACTCTACATGAGTGATGTCATGGTATAAACGATCAAATAATAGTATTTTTTTTTCTCAATTATCGGCATTAACCACCTATAATTCCATATCATCCCATCGTGAATTTACTTTAGTACTCAAATTATATGCACCACGTTATCGTACAAAAATTACGTGACTATATATGTGAGAGAAAGTGAGTGAGGGTACCCTAGAACATGGCGCCCACCATCATGAACTGCCTGAGAAACTAGACCCATCAAACCCACGCTTCCCCCTCCATACACCAAATCAATCCTTCTCTCCACCTTCACAAAAACAAATTAAAGCACAACGCATCGTAGGAACAAAAGAATCAGTTACACGTGTCAACATAACCATTTGCACAAGTTGACAAACTCATCATCACCAAAAGCAATGCAATTTGATGAAGCCCCATTGGCAATAAATAAATATAATATTACACACTATACGTGCATGAGAATATTGATACAGAAGAATTTATACAAAACCCCATAAACAAAAAATAATTATAAGAAAATTGAACACGCTAGAAGAAACAGTCATGATAACCAGAGGGCACGTTTGGTTCCCCATTGAAAGGCAACAACAAATATTCATATATATTTTTCATCCCAATAAATAAAAACTAAGATCATGCAAGAAGGCTGCTCTCAACTGACAGGCAAATTACAGCTAGCACTTCTCTCTCTCTTGTTTCTCTCTCATCGCTCTCACTCATGCCAAAACAAACAAACAAACCATAAACCCTAAACCTTCAAACCCACATCTTGTCACAAAACATTAATTCTTTGACGAGAAACAAAATGTGAAAGAAGAATGGACTTGTTGAACGTGTTAGAAAAAAATAGACCATATAACAAAATGTCACATAACAATACCAAAAAAAATAAAAATGCATACATTTTTTCATAATATGTAAGTATTTATATATGTTTACCAGTTCTTTGCCTAATTCAACAGCAGCTTCTTGATAGCTTGGTTTTTTGCCAGAACTGCTACCGCAGAAAACACATATTCTTGTGAATTTTGATCTTTTCTCTTCTTCCATATTAGCCTTTTGTTTCTTTCTCTCTCTTGTTTCTCTCTCTGTGTGTGTTTGTGTCTGAGAGAGAGAGAGAGAGTAAATAATAATAATGATGTCCTTGAACTGTGGAGGTCATAGACGTCTTATAGGTTTTTATATACCCACTTGTAGGAACTCGATCGCTTCTCTCTCTTGCCTCATGGTGTAATTTAGTTTAAGGGTCCTTTTATTTTATTCATTATTATTGATTTTGTTATTGTCTTATTACTATTACTTACCAAAATCTTTGAGTGACGTGGCAATTTTTAATAGGCTGAGAGCAAAAGGTTTGCTTCTAGAGGCAGATGTTAAAATGAAAAAGAAAATAGGAAACTGAGAATTGTGTCTAAAGGTTTCAAGACTAATTCAACAATTAAAGTTGAGAAAGCGTTTTTTCGGTTGTTTTCGTGTTTTATCTGTTTGCACTAGTTAGAGAGTTCCAATTTGTTGTATCGATGTGTATATACTATATTTACACGACCGCGCTATATATTAGTTTTTAATATCGTCTCTTTGATGCGTGACGTACATAATCTTGCACATTTTTTTTATTTTTTACCTTATCTATTCACGTATTAATAAACATACAATGTAATATGCGTATCTAGTTTCATTCTGTGTTATTACAACATTGGTTAATAGCTAACATTTGTAACAATATAGGCCGAGTCAACAATTTAAATGGAATTGCTGACATTACTATTTAATTTTCAATCCTCGTGAAGTATAGTGTCGAAGTATTGAAACTGAACGGACTTAGTATATCTTATATGTCTAGTGTAATAGTTTTATAATTGCAGATCCTTCACGTACCATACAATCTACAATGGTCTCTTGATTACACACCTTAAGTCGGTCGCCACTTAGTTCTAACATCTAATTTATGCCTACTTCTATTAAGTTCTCACGATGCGACGATACCGAATCAAATATTTAAAAATGGTAGAGTTAATACGTTTGATTTCGTTTTTCATAAATTAATTATCCATCTTACATTTGGATACATGCATTAACAACTCCAGGACATTCGAAAAGTTAAGTCTTATAAGTTTTTTTATTATAGTTCTTGTATAAAAATTTATGATCACGACAATATGTGTGTGTGTGTGTGTATATATAGTTATCTCCACTAAATGTCAAGATCTATCCATAGTTATATAAGAATTCTCCTCTCGTCCGGCATAAAAAGATGTTGTAATAATAACAAGAAAACTGAACGAAATTGATAATAAGCAACAAAAAAAAAAAAACATGAATTCCAGTAATATTTGTAAAATCATTTCTTGTGGTAAAATTTTACAAAATAAAAAGCATTTAATTGGGGCCGGTGGGCAAATGATAAATGATAATTACAGTTTCACGACACTTTGAGAACTCGAAGCGACGAGTTAAGATAACTTGACAGATGAGGTTGTTGATTCGATGTTTATACTGACAAAATAATGATTGCACTTTTTGCTTGATTTATGCTTTTTGACTGATTGATACAATATTATCTCTCACAATTTATTGAGAGTTGCAGAAAAATCACTTATCCATAGACCTTTCTATAGCATATTTTTCTGATTGGCCCTTAATATCCCACACACATGTAAGAAAAAGTGTTTCTCCTATTATGAATAGCCAAGATGTTCCTCCTAAGTTTTTTGATTTATGTAAATAGTAGCTAGTAAACTTCCACCATGGCGAAATTAAGCTTATAAAACTAATCATCCCTTTTAATAGTTATGAGTTTTTTGACTACTATATAGTTGTTTCAACATTCAATACTATATTTTGAGATTTTTATTTTTATTTTTGATTTTATAAATAATGTTTGGAGACTGAAGCTCTGAAAGATACTGAAAGATCTTTGCTTTACAATATTAAATTCAGCATACAAGATTCATAATATCAATATAATCTCTTGGTTTCGAAGTTGAGTTGGTGTCTTTGAAGCTACTTAATTTAGACTTCAAATTTAAAAGCATGTGTAGCCAACTAATTCCCTAATTAATATTTCTATGATTTGAGGATCTTGAATAGCTTTGCTTTATTATAAAAAAAAAAAAGAAAAGAAAAAGAGGCTTTGCTTCTAATTAAATTACTTGCAGTTAGAAAACGAGCTAATAGTAAAAGGAAAAAAAAAATCAATGTAACTAAAGAAAAGAGAGAAAAAAGTTTTAGAGGAGTTATCTATATATCGCAGAAGAACTCTTATATGTGCAAAGCTAATTTAAGTTTATTAAAAAAAAATGATAGTTAGACAATATTACAATTGTTTCATTAAATAGTACGCATAACGTTAAATATGCACTTTTGAGAATTTGAAAACTCGGATGAAATCGCTCTGTCGATCTAAGGTTTAGCCACATCGTCCCTCGTTTAAATAAATAAACAGCTACACGAATTTTCAGATTAGATTGCATCCACAAAATCCAACTAAGTATGCTCGTTTGCTGATGTCTAAAGACCAGTTAAATATGTTAACATCATATTTTAGAAGATTCTATATCTGTCCGGTATCTTTGTCACGATTTTGATAACAATGTGCAAAGATCTTAATCGTGTGGAATATCCAATTTTGATTATTTCACACATATGAAGACACACTATCACTTTATCCCCAAGATTCTTGAATAAGTCAACCAAATAAAATATCACGGACGATAATTAATGTTGTTAGTATACAAGAGAATCTTTTCGTATCGCATTTAACTTGAATGAGTGGGATTAATGAATTATGATTGTTTTCAAAAGAAACGCTTCTTATTTTAAGAAAACAAAACATAAAAGTAATTTTTGAATTAATTAAAATAACAGTTTTTATAATATTTTCGAAACAAGTCGAAAAATTCTCTTAAAATTACGAAAAACTCAAAGTATACACTAAGCTGAATCTTTGATCTATGGTTAACAATAAAGAAAAGGTTTCAAATAAACAAAGAAAGAACTAGTATATATAATCGTATTGGTGGAAAACGGGTTCTATTAAATAGGTGAGACAAAACTTGGTCAGCAATCTTTTAGAGTTGTTTCTTAATGAAGAATTGCTAGTTGATCTGTTATTATTTCATAAAATAATTTCACTTAAGAATTGATAATGCAAAAATCTCTGTCGAAGTTGACGATCAATTTTTTAGTTTAACGTGGACAGAAAAAAAAATGCTGTTATGTCATCAACTTGGAGGTCATCGCATCTCATTGCTCGAGTACTGCCTACGGGAAAGTTAGAAAACAACTTTTGGTAATCGTCACAACACCTTAAACAATAATATGTACAATTTCGGATTCAGCTAAAAACTATTAAAACTTTTAATCTGAACACGAGTCTATTTAACTGAACAAAATACATGACTTGGCTAGAAATAACTTTTTTTATCGAATGTGGCTAATTAGTTAAAGTCTTCTCATTTTGGCAGAGTATCTCTTATACTCTTGGCCTTTCTTCAATAAAATTTTCATATTGCTGATCACAAAAAAAAAAAGTTAAAGAGGCGAAATTGTTCCATTCGAACTCAAGTTCAATTTTACAAAGGGCAATTAAATTAGTTTATGATTTGTAACATCGAGTGCAACTTCTCTTTTTCCTCTTAGAGTTTATTCAATGTACACCTAAAGAACAATGGTTGCAGGCATTAAAGAAAAAAAAGAAACTTTTTATCAAAACTGCGTATTCTCAATCAACCCCATTGATGATTGAAATCTTCCAAATTCGATAAGTCTTTTGGATTTAATACTCTTATCTTTTCCCTCTAAACTTATAATCGTTAGTTGCTCCCGCATCTCTTTCTTTTTTTCTTTTTCATATTTACCTTATACAGTGGAGATAAAAGAAAAATACATAGAAGAACAATAAAATAATAGCAATATGATGATCTAAAGTAAACTAACTCACTGAACAGAATATTCTGTTTGGTATCCAAAGTATATATCAAGAACAAGCCAGACAATGAAAAACAAAAGAAAAGTCCATGCAAGGAAACACGACTTCTTTTTTTCCTCTCTTTTCCATTTCCATTTCCATTTCCTTTTACTTATATTTTTATTTTTATTTGCGCCATATCTTATTTAGTTATGTCATATCTCATTAATAAGAACTCTGGCCCCCCTCTCCCAGCTCCACAGCTATATGTTAGTTTTGGTGCATTTTTATTTAATTACGACCATCAGCATGATTTAATCTTTTTATCATGCACACGAGCTATAGTTCAAATTCCAGCAGAACATTTTTCTTTTTTTTTCCTGTTGGGTAGGGGTAAGAGTGAGGAGGTGCTTGTACGAGACATAAGCAAGGTACAAACATGCCAATAACCGTCTGGGTATAATATGATACAAGTGCGGCATCGTTTATTCTTCTTTTGAAATTGATAAAATTACTTATTTTAACATTAATGTTTACATTTTACATGTAAATATTCAAGTTTAATATATCATTCGTTAATAAAGTTCAAATCATTCGTTAATAAAGTCCAAACACATAATTAATCTAAACATTTACTAAAGATGGTAGTGCGACCTAATAAATATTAGATTATTAAAACTCAAAGAGAATCGATGCGGAATAGCTTTTGAAGATTTTCGAAATACCATACGATGTAGGGCAGAACTATATAGCTTTTCAATGTAAGTACTGTTAATTTTGAACTTAATGGGCGTGATGACATCACCGTACAAGGAAAACGGAGCGGAAAATTCGTTCTATACAGAAAGAGAACTTTTTACTAGGTGAATTAAGTTAGTCGCTAATGTAATCTCCAGTTCTCCACTTCAATAAGGCCTAACATCCTAAGAGAAGGAAAAGAAATGTTGAACAAATAATCGTCAGGCTAGCAATCAATTCTTTCGGTAATTTTGCGCAACAAAAACACAAATTTAAGTAGTCTTTGACAATTTCCTGCCAATACTTCAGGCCAAATATCATCATGCGTAAGAACAAACTTAAGTTGGAATCAACAATCAACATACCAGCTAAAACTGGGAAGCACATCTTTGTCCACAAAATCTGGGGTAAAATAAGTATTGCCAGACACTAACACAATCAGTTGCGGTATCTCCCACGGTCCCTATCACGTTCTCTTTCACGCCCATAATCTCTGTCTCGATCATAATCATAGCCTCGATCCCTCTCTCTTGGCCTACTATCTCGTTCTCTACTTCGATGCCTAACTCTCTCCCTCTCGTCACGTTCTCTTCCCCGGTCTTTGCTTCTATCTCTTCTCTCTCTTTCAGCTGCAGCTGCCAAAATAATTACCAAAAAGTTTCAGTAAAAAACAAAATATTAACTATGCTTGAAAGTAGTATAAAAACAATCACCTTTTTGCAGTAATCATCCATATACTCGAGAATTCAGATGCAAGTACAAATGTACCAGGCAAATCCAAATGCATAGTAATGATTCTTTTTCTCAAAACATTGTTAACAAATTATTCGGCCACATGCTTTTGCAAAATGCTAAATCTCCAAAGTTCATAACACCCCAGTAAAAGCAGTTACAGTCTGAACTCATGGATTTCAAAATTTGATATGCCCTTTCCCCCAAATCTTCGGAACAAGTATCAGGGAACAATGTTTGTAAGTTTAATTAAACACACAAGGACCCCAGAATCCATCAAGTTCATGAAATACCTATTTCTTCAACCTCCCATCCTGCGCGTCCAACGCCAGGAACACCCAGAGACGTATCTGCTTGCTGTGTTTTTGCACGGAACTTTTTCTTAAGATTGCCAAACTCGTCATACATTTCACCATCATCCTATGATCATGAAAACAACCATTTTCAGTGTGTAAACTATGCATATCAAACCATACTTCAATAGAAACTTGAAATTACTTCTTCAGCCTCTCGCCGTCGCCGTCTTGTCTCTTCTATTTCTTCTTCGTCTAGTTCTTTATAGCCTCCCCCACGTCCTCCTCTAAAACAGTCCAATATAAGCCCAAAATCAGTCTACAGCAATCTAGAGATTTATACATTAAAAGGGAATCACCCCTAAAGATAAAGACAAAGTAGTAATTGATTATGAACAAAGAAAAAAGGCAACAAGGATCATAAAAGATTCTGCATATTTTTCTGGGTGACCTGGCTATGCATAACGAAGAATCATCATAAGATGTTTTGAGAGATCAAATTTGACCAAGTGCAACCAAAACTTATAGTTCAATGTAAAAGCACCCATGAACTCAAATCAGAGAAACAGTTTTATTGAGCAATCAGTCCAGAAGGCAGCCAAAAGATAAAAGTGCCGTGTCAAAATACCTCACACCTCCTTCATTATGTCCAGGTTTATTGGTGTTGCAGATGTTGCATTTCATACGCTTTGCCCAATTGATGTTCCCACACCTGAGTCATGGAGTCAGTAAATGGAAAATACAAATATGCTATTGTACTGCAAGATTGAGCAACCACAAATGCCATTAAGCACAAATAGAGAAACCTGGCTCACAGCACAGAAATGAAATATGATTGCAAATGCTATTAAAGATAATCCATGATGGCCTACACATTCCTAAACTACATTAGAAAGCAGAGAAAAAGATACAATGATAACGAACTAGTGAGTAACATCATCAATTAAATGGATTACTTTAATTTATCAAAACAAAGTAAAATTAGTCATAAACATCAATAAAAACTCAACAATCAAGTACAAGAGATAGGTGAAATAACATGCCAAAGAAAAACCAAGATAAATCACTTCACAGCACACACTGGTTGATTGACTACTAAGCACAGATCATTCACCGTATATTTAATTATATAACCAAGAAGTTACTACATGAAGTCCAATAAGAATTGTGGACAGGATATTTCCTTTAGCTTGCAAAATGTTAACTTAGGAGCAATAATGCTTGATATATATATCATGGTTTAATGGGTATCACAAGCTGCTTTAAATGGTTGTGGACTTGCAATACTAAGACTTAAATGTTTGGGCTGTTCATATCTTGCATTTGGATATAGAGTTTTTGGACTTGCAGAGACAAACTGTCAAACAAACTAAATATCTTACCGAACCCTATAAACTTAGAAATTCAATTTGAGTATGCATACAGATTGAGACTACAAACTTGTGCCCCAAAAACACCGGACAAATCCAGAGGTCAAGCTTGAACTATGCACGAATAATCCTAGAATGACGACAAATGAGAACTAAAACTTGTGTTTCAAAGATAGGCTATGAATATATAAGCTTACAATGGCTTCTAGCTACATCAATCAGTGAGGGTCCAAGTAAAATACCTTGAATTACTTTAACATTTGAAGATTTCAAGAGATATATTATCAGTGGATTATTGCCAGTTTAATAAATGATTTTCAGCACTCTAACTGCTGCTGCAGTGTGCCAGCCCCTTAGCAGCTCTGAGCAAAATTCAAGTAACTGCATTTGGACAATGTTCAAGCTTTTTGTAATGTCTAATGAAATGCATATTACGGATTACCTGAACCCTATTCGACTAACCTAGCAATATTAGCAGCTCCATAACTAGCAAGAGATAGGTGATTTATATATTTCCTCTGAAAAAAAGCAGGATTAATCACTGACAGAAAGTGGGTCTTCTCTGCGACAACTAGGACGACCTTTAAATAACATTTCATAGTTTAGGCACTTGAAAAGAACCTTCTTTTCCTTCTGACTGATCTAAGTCGAGTTCATCAAGAGAAGCAGACCCTAGACATCTATGATTAAACTTAGAAAACAATACGGTATAACCTGCCTGAGTCAAACAACCTAAACTACTATAAATTATTTACATGAAAAATATTCAAACATGCTAGAGATGGATGGGCTGTGGAAGATGTGCAAAGCCACAAAACTCTTACATTGGACAGGGCCAATCATTTGGACCAAAAAGTCCTCCAGTAGCAGGTGCTGCACGAGAATTGGCTCCTGCATCAGGAGCACCACGTCCCCTTCCTCGACCACCACCCATGGCACCACCAGCGGCTCCAGCAGGACGTGCAGTTCCACAACGATTGCACACACCTCGAAATGCAAAGTTTACATTCCCACAACTGCTTCCACCAAAAATATAAGAAACAATTTGCAGAATCATCTTCAGGTGAAAATAAAAATATCAGTACCAGGACACAAAAGAGCAAGAAAGAGCTGCTCACCAATAATCACATCACAGACCTTGTATTCGTACACATCCAGTCTCCTTCTTGCTGCCACGGCTTCGCTGAAGCATCGCCTCGTCCTCTACCTCTTCCACCCCCACCATTCAAGTCCGCAGCTCCTTCCTCCAGTTCATCAACAACACTCTCTACAACCGGATCAGCAACATGATTCACAACTTCATCTTTGTTCTTCGACTCTGCCATAAACACTCCAATCACGGCTCCATGAAAATCTTTGTTGTTGAACCACTCCACAGCAGCTAACGCAGCGTGTGGATCCTCATACGTCACCGTGGCATCTCCTTTCGGCTCGTTCGTCACTTTATCATGATATATCCATATCTTCGGACGCCCACTACGTTTGTCCTTCTGTTCAGTTACAAATTAAACCCCACTTCAGAACCCATCAACCAAACAAACAATGCCCATAAGCACACATACACACAACATTTCGTAATTTATTACAAGCTCGAATATCTCCATTCAAACACCAAAACACGAACCTCAATAAGGACACACACAATACAATCAAAATCCATACCTTTAACACGCCAATGGTACCAAAATGCTCAGCCAACATATTCTCATCGGTTCCAAAAGGCAAATTACAAACGTAAACAGAACCGTTCGTTGGGGCTCCTCTTCCAGCATAGCTAGCCATTCTACTCCAATTTCATTAATCGCCGCTTTAATTTCAAAATAAAGCAACATTGTTCATCAGAGATACAAAATTAGGGTTAGGGTTTTCAAAAAATTTAAATTCGAAAAAAAAACAAAATTAAACAAAAGAACAAGAAACAGAGAGAGATGTAGAACCTGAATTCGCCGTAATGATGCTCCGCCGTTGAGAATTTCAGAGCGATGAATCGAACAAATGAGATCGAACGATGGCTGCAAATAGGATCTAATCGATTTTGCTTGATTATATCTGAGGACACAGAGTGGAATTTAGAGCTGAAGATGAGGTTAATTTGGTCACGTTAAGGTCCCAGGCCCAATCGTGAAGGCCCACTAGAAGGCCCGTGAGGAATTATGTCTACATGAATCTTGTTCTACTAAATGGATAAAACGTGGGAAGGGCCCAATAGACGAGGTAATTTTTATGGCAAACACCAAGAGGCCCAAGAGGACGATCTAGCGGCCCACTCGTTTGGAATAATAATTTAGATAATATTAATAAAGTTAGTTATTAACTTATTATGTAAAAGACGGTTTATTAGCAGCTATTACACTCTTATGTGAATGTACGTAGTATGAGGTGACATACAGTTACTGCAGTTGGCTAGGGTATTATAGTACTAGGTCATTCGGATTCAATTCGACTAGCCTGGTACTACATAGGTAATATAAAACGCCTCTCGTGGGCGGATTATATTCTATAAAGGAAAAGAGATTATATTATTCTATAAATAACACTATCAAACAATCATGTCATAATCTGCGAAATTTCATATCATAATCTTCAGTTGTGTACACTTTGTATAAGGAGATTATGTGTAAGTTGAGTCATTATCAATAAATCAGTCGTAGAAATTTATAGGTCAACTTTATTATACAATTTGTTAGTTTACATAGGTACTTACAACAATAAGCGTATTTCATGTATTATCATCGGTTAATTTCATACATGCGCTTCTAATTCATGGAGTTCATTATTCATTTTCCATACACTAAATAATCTACGATTAATGACTCGCATTCATTGAACATTCTAAGTTAAAAACCAAGAAAAAAAGGAACAAGAAACAAAGAAACTAAGAAAAAGAGAGAAAGGGAGATGACAGAGAGAACATTCCCTGGAGTTGATTTTAGCAAAGTGAGATTAACAGCCAATATTAAGCATTTGGATTCTATTCTATCATGATGATAGTGTGGCCCTTTTAAGTTCGATGAAACATATGTACAAGTTATGGACATTACGGAATGATGCATGTAATAGAAAAATGAAAAATAAATGACAACTTTTGGAAAAAGGGGGTGCATAGTACTACGTAATTCGTATCACCTTTGCATTAAGAAGGCTGTCATGTCAAAATTAGAGCAACTTTTTCCTTGTTCTTACTTTTAATGTGCATAAAGTTCTGCCCAAAAACCTAAAATCCATTACAAGGGAGGATTTAGTAGAATTAATTCCCTTTGCTTTTGCCCACATGGCCGTATAGTGAGGCAAAGATGCGTATTTGAAGCTCATAAAGCATAAAATAAGCAGCCCTTTTGAGTAGATAACGCCACACTTTACTTTTGTTAATGGTGCTTTGCTTTAAGCAAAAGAAAATTAAATTTAATGGGGTTTGAATCCTGTATAATTATCCCATTCCATGATATACAAAATACATACCCGCATAAGTAAAGTTAATGGTCCGTTTTTGGGGCAAATATTCAAATTGATTTAATTTGTTTAAGTGCTGCATTTTCATCTGCAATTAGAATTCGTTTCTAAATATTTGTAACTATTAATGTACTTCAAGTTGTTACGGCAAAATCCGCGAAACAAAAGGTAAGTGAGTCATGCTCTAAGTAAAAGTGCTATAATTTTCAAAAATTCAATTTTAATATGTCTTTCAATATAGTTTTTAACTCTCTTTTTGAACCTTAAAGGAGAAAAAGAGCTAGAGGATTTGCCAGGGTATAAACAGTTATTGTGTCTTTTTGCGCAATTACCCTAATTAAACAAGGTTTACCGTTATGGGCCTAGGGTTAAAGAGTTATATGGTACGTATATAGCATGATAAAGAAGTTGCAAATTTATTCCTTTCTTTTAGTTCAAACATTGCTTTTCTAGTCTTAGAGAAAACTTTAATTACGTTCAAATTATTAGGTACTATTTGTATGTCTTTTTAGGCCATCAAAGAAGTAGAAGCTTTTTGACTGAGATTGAAATACTTTCCTTTGCGTGAATGACGATATGCTATCAGTTTTGTAACATTTTGGTAACAGCTAGTATTATTGGAAAGGATCTATATATTCGTATTGAAAAATATCTAAATGTCTTCTTTTGGTGAAAGATACCCTTATAACAAATCAGGACGAAGTTGGTTTTCTCAATTTAGAAACCCTATTTTTGTAAATGGGTGATAATGATCTTTTTAATTTGAGTTGGACAAATATCAAATTAATCATGACTACGTACTGCAGTAAAAACCTTAAATCGGTTAACAAAATCAATTACATTATTCAATGTTGTAAAAAGATCACCACAAACACAGTCAAATGATTGAGGAATGAAAGGGAGATCTCTCGTTTCTTGAGTAAAAGTAGATCAAAGACTATTTACATGCTATTTATATGCTTTTGCTACATAGCCCATGCATATTGAATGTCCCTTTATTTTTGTTGAATTTTTTTGGAACTCCAAGATAAAGATGAATATGCATAGTGGGTGTTTTCGCTCCTTTCCATGGCATGGCACGCTGAGGAACGATGAGACCACTAGTCTAAACAAAGAATGGACCAGGAAAAAGTACATCATATTTTCATCTTTAACTACATATATAGACATTCAAATAACTTATACCAATTGCAACCATTAGTATTACATTGACATTTCAATTACCTAAATTAAGTGCAACCATTACCTCATTGCATGCATAAGCTGCATTAATTGCACAAGTTCATGGTAAATTATTCCAAATTTTAATGGATTTTAGAAACATGAGCAATTCTAAAGATACAGTGAATAGTTGTCATTATATGGCATTTGTCTGAAAGATATGGTGATGGATAAAATAGGGCAAAATAAGTCCCTTAACTTTAAGATGGTCGGATAAATACTTCTGACTTTTTATAACTTGCAAAAACTCCCATCTAAAATAATAAACTAAATTACAATTTACCCTACTAAATTAATAAAATGCACATATGGGTTATACAAGAAGTGATTATGTGTGTGTGTGTGTGGGGTGGGGGGGGGGGGGGGGGGGGTAGGCGTGTGTTATATATGAATCTCTGCCATGCAATGCATATGGGATTTGAAGACATCTGCAAATACATTTTACATGCAACAGAGTCCTAATTATCTTTGAACTAAATCAACCTTTACTTTATTCCACAGTTCCCGATTCCTTCAAACAGACAGCCTCCACTCCTTGCCTTCACTTTTTCAGGTCCTCGTATTTTGTGAACATTCTTTAGCTTCTCCCTAAGTTAATTCTCCTCCAAAAGGGTCATTTTCGTAAAAGAATAATTAGTGTTTATTATGTCATGGGTCTTTCTTGTAGTTAAATTTTCCCTTTATTGTTTAGTTAGGTAGTAAGTTTTTGTTTTATCAAATAAGTATTTTCTCCAATTAATGATATACCAATAAAACGTAACTAAGAAAATATCAATTGGAGCGACCATACCCCATAAAATTGCCGAAAAAGCCCATATGTGCCGTTTTATTATGTACAGCAAAATAACCGCTAGTTGTATATCTTAAGTCCATTATTCTACTATGTTATAGTTTATGATGCTAATCACTCACAAGCGCGGGTAATAATTGCTTTTTGCAAATTTTTCATGTTATTTAGTTATGATTATGATATATATTTTGAATCTCGATATATGAAAAGTGAGTAACTGTTTGATATGGTAAAATAGCACACAAACAGATATTAGCGAACCATTTTGCCACAAAAAGAATTATCCAGTTGATCAACATTAGTTCCTTTCGTCCGAATAATCTATCAATTCGATCCGATTAGGATAATTATCAATAAATAGGTAGCTGTCACATCTCTTATACCACTCTTTTTTATTTCTGGTAGCACCATTAGCCAGATAAACCATGACGTCCATCTTTTACAAAAAGTTAATGGAGTTAAAATACTACTCTTTGAATGGCTACACCAACTTCTCTCATCGCTTCATGGTACTACGTACGATATTTCTATTATTAAGCAATAACATTGAGATACTATATGCAGTTAAGTGATGATACATAAATTAGAAAAGTTTATGCTAAAAAAATTCCAGCTAAATAAATTATTTTTTATTTTAAATACGTACCTATGTTTAATTCATCAAAAATTCCACTCTTGTTGAGTGTGTAGGAGTACTAAGTGTTATTACAGAATAAAATTTATGTTACTAAAACTTGATTGATTGAAAAAACAAGATCAATATATATAATAAGAAAATAATTAAAGGAAACAAATCTAATATTTTACAAACTTAGAGGTAGATGTGATTGATACACTGTTCATACCTTTTGTAGATTTAATCAACTAAACTAAACATAAGTTGCATGAAAGGCAGAGTCCCACTACCACCACATTCCATACATCGAATCAAATAATGCACTACATACATATATAATATATAATATATACATATAATTAATTATAAATGTATAAAGTTAGTCGACTAATGAGAGTGAGAGAGAGTAAAGCTGATTTGCCTTTGGTACTGGTGCAATTCCTCCTCCTTGTCAGCACATGCATTCCACTTTCTACTGCATAAATCAAACTTAGGGCCCCAAATTTTACCTCATCTACAAGAAAAGAACACCACCTCTTCTACCATATATGTTCACTCTCTAACATCAAATTCCCACTCCTATTACAACTAGTTCAAACACACAAAGATCACAAACTTTTGTTTCCACTCTTCTATAAGTTGCATGTACTTATGCAATATATAGTCGACTATATTTTTATTAATTAAAAGAGAGAAAACAATGAGAGCAGGAGGTTGTGCAGTGCAACAAGCCCTAACAACTGAGGCTGCCAACGTCGTAAAACAAGCGGTGGCGCTTGCTAAACGTCGCGGCCATGCACAAGTCACACCGCTACACGTGGCAAACACCATGTTGGCTTCATCAAGCGGCCTATTTCGCGTTGCTTGCTTGCAATCACACTCTCATCCTCTTCAGTGCAAAGCTCTCGAGCTATGCTTCAACGTGGCGCTCAACCGCCTACCGGCTTCCTCCTCGAGCCCCATGATGAGCCCCCACTCGCAGTTTCCGGCCATCTCAAACGCGCTAGTGGCAGCCTTCAAGCGTGCGCAAGCTCACCAACGGCGCGGATCGATTGAGAATCAACAACAACCCCTTCTCGCGGTTAAAATCGAGCTCGAGCAGCTCGTGATCTCGATACTAGATGATCCTAGTGTTAGTAGAGTGATGAGAGAAGCTGGTTTTTCGAGTACTCAAGTCAAAACTAACGTCGAAAAGGCGGTTTCTTTGGAGTTATGCTCTCAAAGCTCTTCTCCTCCGTCTCCGTCTCCTGGAAATAAAGCCAAACAAACAACCTCATCAGAACCAATTAGAAATGAAGATGTGAACAACATAATAGAAACTTTGTTGACAAGCAAACAAAAGAGGAGTCTTGTCATAGTTGGTGAATGTATTTCCAACATAGAAAGTACAGTTAAAGGGTTGATGGATAGGGTAGATAGAGGAGGGGTCCCTGAGGGTTTAAGGGAAGTCAAATTCATTAGTATCCCACCACTTTATTCTTTTTGCAATCTTCATAGAGAAGAAGTTGAACAAAAGATTGGTGAATTGACTTGTCTAGTCAAGAGTCTTGTGACAAAAGGGGTTGTTTTGTATTTAGGTGATCTCAAGTGGATTAGTGATTATAGGGTTAATTTGGAGCAAGATCAGGGCTACTATTGCTCTGTGGAGCACATGATCATGGAGATTGGTAGGTTGGTTTGTGCAATTGGAGATAGTGGAAAGTTTTGGCTCATGGGAATTGCTACTTTTCAGACTTACATGAGGTGCAGAAGTGGATATCATTCACTTGAAAATATTTGGGGATTGCATCCTGTTACAATTCCTGCCAACAGTTTGGGATTAAGTCTTATTTCTGAAAGGTATGTTTTATGTTATGCGGGCTGTAAATTCTTTTGTTACGCCTTTGTGCGATGAGATTTGAATTAGAATCTTTTCTTAGGTATGAGCTTTGATACTATATTGAATTTTGTGTCTCGCTAAAACTTCAAGTTTGTAGAGATTGAACATTATTGCAATATTGAATCTTGAATATTCTATAATTTTGTTACTTAGCTTATGAAAATTGGGGTTCTTTAATATACAATCGGTCACATTTGGTTTCAGCTAATTTTAAAATTAATACTAGTCGTTCAATTTGTCAAATTAAGTAGTTAATGATTCATGAGTATTCAAAGAATATTTATACGTGTATTATTTCATTTTTTCTCAACAGTGATGAACAAGTATTTGAAGGTGGACATAGAGGAGAGGAACATGGATCTGGTCAGTTGGTGAAGCTCACTTGTTGCGCTGATTGTTCAGCAAAATTCGAAGTCGAAGCTCGAAACTTACAAACTAAGATTTGTAATACTAATGAGCCGACATTGTCGAGCCTTCCCCCTTGGCTTAAGGATGAAAGTAGAAGACGCAAAAGTAGTAATTACCAGGTCATTATCTTATCTAACACACTTTATCTTAGCTTTAGAATTACTAGAATATATATCTTTTACCAAAAAAGTTGCTTACTTTTACCATTTGTTTATTATCTTGTTTCCCTATATTTTTGACCGTGGGGTACACTACAAGAAAAACGGTTATCAGGACAGATTATTAGGAATGATCCTTAAATTTGTTCCTAAAAATAGTACAAGCAACAAATACGTCGTTGAACGTATTTTTTCGTAAGGGTTAATTGCAACAACGTATACGATTCTAAAAAGTGCGATTTTTAAGAACAACAATGTTATGGCTAATAATGTAGTTTTCTTTCTAATTGCAATTGTTACCTTTGTTGCTCGTTTTTCTTGTATTGGTAATTAAAAGACTAATTAATGTTCCTTCAATATACTTCTTATTTCAGGACGTGGATAACTCAATGAAGAAACTATTCAAAAAATGGAATTTATATTGCAGTTCAGCCCACAAACAACCTGGATTAGTAGAAAGAACCCTAAATCTCTCTTCTTTATCACCTTCTTCATCCACTTCTTGCTTTTCATTTGACCAACAGAATCCTAATTTGCACCCGAGCAACTTGCCTAGTAACCTCATGATACATATACCTGAGTTGGAATCAAGACATGCATTGTCATCTGATCCTAGTTCCACGCCTAACTCCACTTCCTCGAGCGACATTATGGACACAGACTACATGCAAAAATTTAAAGAATTCAATGCGGAGAATGTCAAGACCTTGTGCAACGCACTCGAAAAAAAGGTCCCATGGCAAAGAGAAATTATCCCCGACATTGCTGGAACAATACTACAATGTAGGTCCGGTATGTTGAAAAGAAAACACAAAGCAATAGATGTCAAAGAAGAAACATGGATGTTTTTCTTAGGGTTTGATGCACAAGCCAAGGAGAAAATTTCGCGAGAATTGGCTAAGGTCGTGTTTGGTTCTTACTCGAACATGGTAACAATAGGGTTGAGTAGCTTCATTTCGTCTGAGGATTGTAGAAGCAAAAGAGGGAGAGACGAAGAAAGCTGCAGCAGCTACTTAGAAAGATTCACTCAGGCCGTGTCTAATAATCCACACCGCGTATTCTTGGTGGAGGATTTGGACCTTGCGGATTATCGGTCGCAAGTGGGGATTAAGAGGGCGATTGAGAGTGGAAGAATATGCGGCGCGAGTGGCGAAGAAGTTAGTTTGTGTGACGCTATCATTGTGTTGTGCTGCGAGAGATTTAGGTCGTGTAGGTCAAGGGCGGGGTCTCCTTGTTCTAAGCAGAAAATGGAAGAGGAAACAAGCCCTAGTGTTTCTTTGGATTTGGATTTGAATATGTGTGTTAACGATGAGATTGTTGAGGATGATCATAGTGTTGATGATTTAGGGATACTTGAAGCTGTTGATAGGCGTGTGTTTTTCAAAATTCAAGACTTTGTAGAAGAGTAAAACTTTTTGTTGTAGAAAGAAATATATGAAAAATTCCGAGTACGTAATTTGCAGTTAATTACATCTCAAGTTACTATTTGATCACCACTTTTGTCTTTGATATATTTAGAAATGTCAATTAACATTTACGATGAGTTATTACTAGCTTGTTATCCTTAAAATAAATATTATTCCCGTGAAATACTTTATAAATTTATATTAAGACTGTAACTAGCTTGTTGATCAACAAACTATTTTCTTTTGTAAGTGTTTCCTCATTTGATCCTATATATAGTTGCTCATAGCTGATTTATTTTTAGTTAAAAACATTAAGCCCCCGAACTTTGCTCCATTTACGAGGTTTATCCTTTAACTTTTCGAAATGTTTGACAAAAGTTTGAAATGTTTGATTGAGCTATTAAGTTGAAAAAGAATACGAACGGAAAAGAAGAAAACAAAATCAAAGAAGAAAAAGCAAATCAAAGAACAAGCTCTTTCAGATTTTACGAGGCCATGATTTGAAAAAGTTGTTGATCAACTCGAGCACCGACGTTATATACCTTAACCAGTCTAGAAAAAGAAAAGCCAATGAATATACACATGCACATATTTGGTTTGGTTTCCGGTAGAAAATAAATTAATATAATATGCGTTCATTAACTCTAAAAGCAGGTTAATTTTCATTTTCAACATGTATTGTTAATTTATATTATATGCAAAATGCTCGAGTTACATGAAATTCTTCCTAAATATAGTGAACAAGAGAGGACATTATATACAGCTTATGTAGGATCTTATGGACGGATTTTACGTACTCACTAGTGTACTTTTAGTTCTCTTTGATAAAGACATTCGATTTTTCGAGCAGCTGACGAAAGCAAAAGAAAAATTGTTTTATTCTTTGCGTTGAAAAAGAGTATCCTAAGAATTTCCTCCTATAACCTGAGCACAGGAATTTGGTTAATATCTGGAGGAAATATTACGTAATTAATGCTACTGCTATACAATCAACGATCCATTAAATCAAAATATTATTTTTCAAGTTACACACAATAATCTCATCTAAATTTTGTACTTATACCAAAAACCAAATTTATATATGAAGTCATCGAGCAACATTTGCATGAGATAGCTCCTTCACAACGGAGACCTTTGAAAAATTGCAAAAATCCATTTAGGCTATGCTAATTGTGTCATTAGAGCTCGAATAGTTTGCATAATTATCCCTAAATATTATCAAAAGTTAATATGGAATAGTGAGGAAAATGATTATATATCTCACTAGCTAAACTCCTTGGGATTTATTTATTGCTATCCCTTATCCTATACCAACTATTGATCAATCCATGCTTAAATATAAATTATAGCCGAATTCCAGTGGTTATATAACGCGACTCTTATCTTTTAGCGCTTAATGCATTAATTAGCATTTGGAAATAAATTAAAGGATAAGATTGTTAGACAAGGATGTACCCAAGCCCCTTTTTCCTCCTTTACAATCTGCACTAATTCCCTAAAACTCCTAATCTTTTGTAAAGGCACTAGCGACAAATTCCCAACTTATGCTTACAAATTTAATTTAAAGTCACCAATTTAATCAACTTTTGGCGATTCTAAAGTAGCATCGTCTTTTTTAAGGTTTAAAGAAAGATTCCATATCTATGTTTGCCTCGATGTTTTACTTTTTTCTTTAATCATTAATTAATTTATTTCGAACTCTCCATTTATTCTTTAACTTTAGACTGCTTTTTAGAGATAAGAATGTTGGGTTACGAAAATCAGAGAGAAAAAAAAAGGATTCTTTTGCAAAAACACATCACAAAGCATGAAAAGTAGTGCTCTCTTTTTGATATTTCTTAGGGAAGATTTGTGCTTTTCCTTTTATATTTTGTTTTTCTTTTTCATTTTTACCTTCTAAAGCAGAATTAAAAGTCGGCCCTCCTTTGCGCGACCGATACGTTATGTATCATTTTTGCCTTAATCTTCAATTTTGCGCTCCGACATTTTTCATAAATATAATCTTTTTTTGGCTTAGGGCATAATGACCACAATTATTCCACACCAAATTAATTGATCAAACAACCGCTCCTCGCACAATTAAACTATTAAAGTATCACGTCATTTTCTCGTTAATTTAATAATTATGTTCTTCAAAGAACCGAAATTATGAAAATGCTGACAGCGCATGGAAATGCTTCGTATGGCTCGAGTAATCTTTGTACCTTTAATGTTTTTGGATTAGAAACCATGTAAAATACAGTCTAATACAAGAAATTCTAGCATAAATCTGGTTGATGATTGATAATTTGATATGGTGGTTTTTCACATCGGAGTCTTCCCAAGTGAATATCGTTGATTATTAATCAAAATTATTTTGCCAAGGTATTTAAGAGAAATATAATAATAAGTAAATGACAAAATTGTGATCGCAAAGTATACAAATATTATGCATAAGTTGAGTTTAACCGATCTTTGTCATGAGGAGTTAATAAAGAAAGATGTGAAATAAGTTGTGATTTTTAATGTTCTATGTAGCAATTTCTCTCTAAGGGCTTAATTTTTTTTAATAGCCTTAACTCTGATGTGTTTTCCTAGTGGACATGAATTGTTGAAATCTCTGTCTAAAAAAAATTCGTTCGGGACTTTTTTGACCCCGCAATGCCTCGAGGCAAATTTTTGAGGCTAAACCTTCACGGAGGTTAAGCCCCATGATTTAAGGCTTACGACCGGAGTCAGAAATTACGCCTTTTGCGCCAGAAATTGTTGGGGTTACGCTATAAGAAAGATAACAAATAAGGTTAATTTTGTTCACTTATTTACAATTTTTCTTCTTCACTTTGCTTTCAAAATATATGTTTGACGGAAACTAAGAAGTCTATTTGAACATACTGGATATTCTTGCCAAATTATTCTTTAAATCTGAAAGTTTTCTTCCTTTTTTAAATTAGTTTTATGATCATTATTTTGTGGATTTCTTCTCGTTATTTATGTAGCGTTTTCTATGGATGAGTTGATATGAAATTTATAAAATACATAAATTATGATAGTTTTTTCTTAATGTTTTTCTAACTTTATAGTGGCACTCTTTTTTTCGTTTCACATTTCTCATATTTCTTTTAATTTATTTCAAAAGTATCTTAACTTATTCTTTATATCTCTAATTCTAATTTTTATTTTTTATTTTATATATATATATATATATATATATATATATATATATATAATAAATATTTAAATATCGAAATTTGTGAGGCTTACGCTCAATGCCTCGGGGCTTATACCCCGCTTCTAAATCTACAAAACGTTCTATATTAGTCATAACGTCTTTAAAACACTGGCATAAGGAAGAAAATAATAGTTTATCAAGAACGCGTTCAGTGTTATTTGGGAAAGCATGAAGTTAGTCACTCTTAGTATATTTCTCGTAGAATTGAGCTGTAGCTGCCCAGACAAAATAATTGCTATGGCACCGTGGAGGATATAAAGTTCCAAGGAGAGCTAGCTTCTTCATTAGTTTGAATTTAGTCGTCTATATATTGTCTTTCCAGTGCATTCGACAAAGAGCATTAATAAGTAGTTTCGTATAGTTCTATATATACCTTTTTTGGTTATAAATACTAATGTCTTTTCTCTTGTTCTCTTGCTATTGAGTAAGCTCCTAAATGATGTTCTAAACATTAGTTATTAGATGACAATGAAAACGATGAATTCAACTTTATCACTGAAGATTAAAAAAAAGAAAAGAAAAAAAGAAATTGGTCGCTTTGATAGTTACGGTTTTGGAAGACTCGAAATTTGCATTTCAAATGACTATCTCTCTCAACAATTCATTTATTATTTCGTACACGACAATTTTGATACTTTATCGTAATATATATGTCTATGTTAATTAACCAGATGATTAAAAAAAATAAAAGTCTGAACAATTTAAATAAGAGCCAGTAGCAAATTAACTGTATTTTTCTTGTAATTTTTTGACCAAAGTAGTTTCAAAGCACTAATGCTTTTTAAAGATTATTAAGGCGACTTAATTGATTATAGAACATACCATTAAATAAATTGAAATAATTCATTAAGCAATAAAAGTGGAAAATTAATTAACCCGACCACATCGCACCTAGCTAGTACTTGCACTACCAATCTCGGCTAACAAAACTATTAACTAGCTAATTTTAGGAGCGCAATCTGCTTTAGACAGCAAGAAGAGAATAATGTCATAATTAATTTATTGATTAAATGTTAATGTGAAGGCATATGGAATCTAATTTTTCCCTCAAAAGCAGGAAGGAAGATATTCCATGATGACTGATTTTAAAATTTTAGTACGAGTGTGGAAAGTGGACAGCCCTTTTAACACAAAGTTCATCCCTTTTTTTTCACACCTCGTGCATTATAGTTAAAAAGACAACTTTAATCCATGCACCTTTTTTGTACCTTTAAATGGGTTTGCCTTTTCACATTGTTGAGTATATTTTTTGCTATATATAATAGGTTAGGAATAAAAGAACTGCATGGTATAGATAACGTGACACAAGACACTTTTCAGAGCACCTAATTTGCTTAATCGTTAATCAAGTGATCAGATAGACACATGGGCAGCATTTTATTGGAAAAAATTAGGATAAGGAAGAACCATTATATATACTTTATAGTTTATACACATCTTTTTTTGACTTTGGCATAGCTCTGTATCAGGTCATTCTTTATCTTCAACGGATTTATAAACAACAATAATATAATATTATAGTTTTGCTAAGGGAATAGTCAAGAATTTGGTTTAGAAAGGAACATTGAAGATTTTTTTGTCAACATCTATACTTTTTATAATTAATTTATTGAAAACAATATAATTTATTGTGAAATATAATTATAAATACTAACTAAAAGAGGCTCTTTTGTACAAAATTTATCATAGAGCCCCTGCTGTTTTATAAAATAGAAGTTGTAAATAATATCAAAAGGAATTATAAAATTATGATGAGAAAACCATATTAATCGATAAAGTAGGTATAGCCAGTGAAATATTGTTAAAGAACTTTGATGTTTGCAGCAAGTAATTTCTTTTAGTGTTGCTGCTTAGATTTTACACATGTACAAAAAACTCAATCACAATGCGTATGTCCATGAAAATTAAGATTTAGGGAGTAGCTTTGGGGCGTGAGTGGCCCCGATTGTGCACCGGACAAGCCTTATATGAATATCTTATAGTATTTTGATATGGTTTTGAGAGAATCAACTTTAAAAACTAGTTGTTAAGGTTGATGAACTCAAAGCTCTATAAATTATACATGGACGCTAATGTGGGATGAAAGTTTCTTACAATGTAATTAGAATCATAACAATCCACTACGCTCTGCAGTCCAGACGTCTATGCAACCTAGTTGTGTGTTAACTTAATCTAACTTCACATGAACACTGCAATATACTATCCACGTCACACGACTTTAACTAGAATGAAGTAGTGAATAACTCCCATATCAATCGATATGGCCTTGGGAAAACTCAATCTAAAAACTAGTTGTTCAAATTGAAGAGTTCAAAATCATATTAACCGATCTTTCAAATAACGTCCTTCCACATGAGGCACAAATTTGATAGTTGAGATAAGAAATACACTTCCCCGATCTTTCCCTTCCATATGTCCCTCTCACTTAACGGGTACCCTTGTTCCAATCAATACATTGGCTCGTTTAAGTTCCATTTGGCCCAAGAAACTATTTCCAAATTGAAATTTGCACAATTTTCCTTTTAAGAATGTACCGGGCCGTAACCTTAATGGACCAGAGAAATTAAGTTAGAGAGAAGTTGGGCCTTTTGGCTTGTGCTCCACTCACCCTCGAAAAATTAGTAAATCTCTCGACGTATTACCTACAGGCTACAATGTCGATGATGGACCAGCCTATTTGCCGTCAACTCGGGCCAGCAACAGCGTATTGTAAGCCCATCTATTGATCTAGGCAGCTAAATCAGTAGTTGGGCCAGGCCGGTAGAATGGTCCATTTACCAAAAACCACTTGATACTGGATTTTATATTGTGAAAATGGACAAAGGTTTTGAATAAATAGATAAAGATTTAATTAATAAGTAATCTCATATATTATGCTCTATAGGCACGTTACGTCATATAAACTAAAGAAATGACAAATAGCCAACTTCTCAATCAACAAGGAACTTAAATAGAACAAAACATAAACAAACAGATGGACAGGACAACTTCTCTATAAGAATATTAAAAGAGGTGATATATGCCTTTTCACTATAATATATGAAGTGATTTTCTAAAACATTATATTTCACTCTATTGCCATATTTTTAGCCACACTATTCAAGATCAAGTTATAAGTATTTTTCTTAAAAAACAAGTTAAATTTCAGAGGCATCGCAGAAAATCCTCTATTTCTTTTGAGTTTTGACACAAGAATTTAAAGGTGAACAAATAAATATCGCCATATATATATAGAGAGAGAGAGGTATCAATAGCAATATTATGGTTTGAAACTTTCAACATAATAAAACTATTTCATAGGCTAGACAAGTTGATCTTGTAATAATAGTTTACTCGTCATTCATCTATAGAAACTGTCCAAATCCCGTGCTGATCCTAGCCACCTGATCCATGATTAACTACTACTTTATGTATTATTATTGACTATAATTATTTCATTCGGCAGTCACTTTCGTGGACAATTGCATCTTAAGACTCTTTATCCGTAACGCATTAATATACTTACCCACGAATCAGGGATTAACACCTCACCAAAAAGATGCATTTTTCTGACATAATTATTGCGTCAGCTTGCACTAACCCACATCTTTAAACCTATTAAACATGAAATTGTTTTCGTAAATTCTCGAGACCTTTTGAAAATGTTTTAGAAAGGGCATCCAAATACTTGGCGTTGTAAATCAATAAAGTATATATTCAGTCAAAAATAGAAATATTTCGACTCCTTAAATAAAAATAATTAAAAATTTTGATAGCCTATTAAATACGAAAGGTTTTCAAAAAATCACGAGAGCTTTTGAAAAATGTTTTAGAAAACACGCCACAAAAGATTGTTGTAGTAGGTCTTTTTTTTTTTTTTTTTTGATGATATTGTTGTAGTAGGTTGGAAAAATATACATTAAGTCATAAATAGAAATATTTCCACTCTTTCAAATAAAAACAATTAGAAAATTTGACATGTTAAATTAAAATAAAAAGAAAATAAACGAATGTCGTTGTCCATTTATTGGTGAGATATTGTTTATCTATATCTCTGGTAGCAACTTTTCAAATTTTGAATTACTAATTCAAAAAGAAAAAGTTGAAAACTACAACCCCACACCAATCCAATTAATATGTTCCTATACACCACACACTTTCACTTTTTTCTTAAATTAAATTATTTTAAACAGATAGCCGTTTAAAAAGTGAGCAGGAGTACGTTAAATCTTTTGTCCTCTTCTCTTCGCCGTAACGGCCAGTTCATCTTTTACCCAAATAATCTAATCAAATTCAAACACATTTTCATCAAAAAAATCAATAAAACAACACATAAAATATATAATAATAAACTCATTATTTATTTACAAAAGGATCATACTCGAATACAGTATATGTTCAGAAGAACATACTAATACAAAAATCAGTAACAGAATAACAATAAAGTGTATAACAATAATAATAAACAAAAGAATCAATAACAGCAAAACAACAACACGATCATCATCATCATCAGATAAACCCTAACGCCAGTCAAAATCACACCTCCTCGATTCAAAATTGCCAGTAGTACCGTTCAACGGAACTCTCAAATCGCAATCGATGTTCGGCCTCATCCTCGCCGTCCTCACAAACGAGAACCTCAATCGAGTCCTCAAATAGAGCTTCACATCGATATCGTACATACCTGATCTCCGATCGCTCTCGTAGTTCGATCTCTCTCTGTCTCCGAGCAGCACGAGGTTCTGGCCTCTGAACACGGCGCCGACAGAGCTCGTGTTCTTCGTCCCCTGGTAAAACCGCGGGATCTGGACGGTCGAGAATCGCTGTCCTTCATAAAACGCCCTAGCCTCGATCGCGTCGTAGTAGATCCCGATCCGACGGTTAGGATTGCGGATCGTGAGGTTGACGGCGAGATCGTAGCGTAGCGTGCTGTTGTCGAAGGCGAATTCGGTCAATCGAGCTTCGGTGACGTGGAATTTGATCGCGTTCGGGCGGAAGACGAGCCAGAGGACGAAGATGAGGACGCCGGCGACGACGAGGATGGTGCAGAGGATCTGGAAGACGCAGGTGCAGAGGAGGTTCATGAGGCAGCCGCAGCAGCAGGAGAACGGATTGCAGCAGCATCCGCCGCCGCGGCCGGGGCGGTGGTAGGTCTTCGACGGCGGGGGGATGGAAGGGCCGTAGTAGGCGCCGTTGAGATTTGATTCTCCCATTGATTTGATTGAATTTTGAACTGAAGTGTTTTTTTGAGTTCAATTTGTTGTGTTTTGGTTTTTAAATTGATGAAGATATTTTTGTTGGTGTGTGTGGTGATTGTGTTTTTATAGTGTGTGATTTTATTTTTTGTGAAGTGAGAATTGGTAAACGGCGTGGTTTATAGGTTCACGCTGTTGGGTACAACTGCGAAAACTACCCCCTGCATTATTCATAATTTGAAAATGACCCCCTTGTAAAATGTAGAATTTGCAAAAGCAGAACCCCTAATAACTTATTTAATGTTTGAGACTGATAACAAGATTTTATTTTTATTGTATTTATTTGAAATATGTGTGCATAAGAACGTTAATTTGTAGATTAGTGGAGAGAAAGATATGTGATTGGTTATTTTTGTTATTCTTTTTAACTAGTTTAAAAGCTCGAAAACTGTTAAGAAAACTTATTATATCTATTTAGATAATTACACATTTGGTATAAAGTTTTAATGTATGACAATTGTTAGTTTTTGGTACAGTCAATTAAATATATGAAAATAGGAGATGTTTTGCTAAGTTTGAAATATTATAGGGCTATTTTTTATAATAAATATAAAAAATGGGGGGGGGGGGGGGGGTATTTGTCAATTAGGAATAACACAAGTTTGTTTTTGCTATTAGCTTGTTTGAAAAAAGTAGCACACGCGGCGGAGGCTCAAGTGTGTGTTTATTTGGATATTTTTTGATTTGTTTAGGGTTTTGTTGTTGACTTGTAAACGGCATCAACGCGGTTGCTTGGCGAAATCTATTTGAATTGGAAGGTTTTTGTGTAAAAAGGATGTTGCTATGAAAGTTCGTTGATGGTGAAGTTTTGACTATGAGAGAGAGAGAGAGAGAGAGAGAGAGATTTTCTTTTTTTAATTGTCACATTTAGGACATTGAGAAAAACTAGGACAAGGAAAGAGTGGGTGATAAGAATATTACGTTTTAAAGCAATTGAGTCGAAAGTTTGGAATTAAAAAAGGTAGTTTGAAATATTAGTTTTATTTGAATATTGTTATCAGTTAGAAACTGGACTTGTGCAATGCAATAGTCATTTTTTATTTACGAAAATGGGAAAATAATGGTTTTGTTTTGTGAGATTTTTCTTTAATGAGATGGATGATTGACTTTGTAATTAAGGTGTAGGTCTAATGGAGTATGCTTGTTGCAAGTAGCCTACAATATTACGCGTTGCGTTGAATGATACACCTCCTCATATGTACTGATGAAGTTCAAATGGTTAGCTTTAATTTAAGTGGCAAAGTTTAAACTAATATTTAATTGGATATTAAAGAGAAAAAAGGAAATCGCATTCTATTTTACCTTAATTAGTTTAGGAAGTAGTATATTTCTTTTGCTCATCATGAGATTAATGATACCTCGTTCACAATTTAGAATTGAGTAGTTTTGTATAATAATAGAAGATGTGTTGGGAGAAAGAAATTATGTACATTAGCCCATTAGAATTATGTGATTATTTTTAATTTATAGCACTATGGGCCGAATCACGGATAATTTATAAAAGTCTTTGTGAGGTTCTGATAATATTCAATACAACGTAGAGACGACTTGCATAGTTGCATATGAAGGAATACTAGGCAGGCCCATTTATGTCACCAAGATAAAATGGCGACGGAATGGGTTTTCTTTGGCCCGTTTAGGTAATGAAAGAAAGGGTAATGGACCTGCTGGATCCAGGTATAAACCTAGTAATTCTTCTTGGTTCCTTCTAGGCTTGCCGTGGAAAAGTCCAGTCCATACTTGATTATTGTTGCGCAATAATACACGTGAACGAGCATCTTGAAATCTATCCCACATTGTTTGGAAATTGTTCTGAGCTTTTGTATATTAATGAGTTCCCCATCTCCGGCTATCCCACATTGTTTGCAAATTGTTCTGGGCTTTTGTATATTAATGAGTTCCCCATCTCCGACTTTTAACGAGAAATATGAGGGGGCTTCATTTCTACATGCTCATATCAATCATCTACTAAATAGGTTATATATTAAATTAGTAAATTGAACACCACCTATTCTTGGATTCGATTTATATCATATGGCTAATTATTCTTTTCGCCGTCATAACGTTTTTATTTAATATATTGCTTGTTGTTTGTTGCTGATTGTTCATGTGCTTTTTAATCTGGTTTGCTGGTGATTGTTAATGATTGAAGTTATTACTTTGTTT
The DNA here is from genome assembly GCA_946800315.1 of Misopates orontium. Taxonomy (NCBI): domain Eukaryota; kingdom Viridiplantae; phylum Streptophyta; class Magnoliopsida; order Lamiales; family Plantaginaceae; genus Misopates; species Misopates orontium. The sequence goes on along the minus strand of OX326950.1, from coordinate 6,232,214 downwards.
TAACTAAGTTTAAAGGAATTAAGATAAAGTGGCCATTATTGTAAGTGGACAATTGTTACAAGTTTGTTTTCTTTGTTTCAATTATTAGTAGGTAGAGACGGTGGAGTGTGAAAAGGACTCCCACATGACATCTCTAAGTCCACCTACACTCGATCTTTCCAGTCTCAATTAGTATGTACTTTCTAGTTAATTTACAAAGAATATTTTATACTATCAACCGCAAATATATCCATTTCAATACGAAAGTAGATACAACGAATGTTTTCTTATTACTGTTGATATTGAATTTGTAATGACAACTTGGTCTTTTTTTCAGGGCTGGACACTATAAAACAAATCATGAGAGACGTGAGCCTGAGAAATTTCTGGTATGAACGTACCTAAAATGTGAATATAAATTTTGAAAGAGATAACTCATGATGAGTTATGTGGATAATAACAACGAAAATGTATAGGCACGGTATATGCTAATAATTGTTGGCTGCTTGGAAAGCTTACAAATTGTAGTTTAGAGTCTAAATTGTAATTTTACGAACCACCCATTATACATTAATTATATGTATGCATATAATTACTTTTTTTCATTTTTTATTTGATGTCGTGGGGATCTACATGCAATATAGGTGTCATAAATAAACTCCAGAACTAAATGTAGTAGCCTACAAATAATTTTAGTTAAACAAAGGATACTAGACAAACTTAATGTAACAAACATAAATCTGAAAACAACTAATCAAATATGCTCACTTGGAAGTATGTATATGATTCATCGAGAATTGATTCAAACAATGTTACATAATTTGTCACAAAAGATCTATCTGTCTGTTTTGGCACCATTGGAGAAGAATTTGCCCCAATTTAACTAACTCCTTAATCCTCATTATCAGAAAAAAAGCAGTCGGTAAGCATTTGGTCACCTAATGCTTACTTTCTATTGCACAAAAAAGGATTCTGTTATTGTCTTATTTGGCAATCCATATATGACCATAAACTCACGGATAGACTTTAAATCGCACTTTCACTTTTTCATTCGTACTTTCTACTACTCGACTATCTTTTTCTATTATAATAAAATAATTATAATATGAATCTCTTTGGAAACAAATAACTCCCCGTGGACGAAAAGGGACAACTAACATAATCAAATGAAACTTGAACTTGCTAATTTCAACATTTTAGAATAATTGAATAACTACCGTTTGCCACTAATTAAATACTTAAATTTCATATTCCAAGTTGATTTTATTTTTTAGAAGTGCTTCTTCTCAATTTCTCAGTGTCATTCAATTTGCGTCCGCTTTATAGGCTAATGGGCCATTCATAAACAATAAGGTCTAATAAAAATTATGGCTTTTACCTAACTATCTACAAGTCTATGACAATAGCTAACCTTCAGTAACATCATTTTCCGTGTTGTGGATTTTTCGTGGAAAAGACCTTTCCACACTTATTTAGTATCTTAACTTTCCACACGACACTTGACTTAATTACACGCCTAGCTAAGAGAATATGTAATAGAAAGGAAAATAACGGTAACATTGATAATTCATCGTTTAGCTACCCTTACTTTTAATAATAACAAATAGCTCTCTAATTTCTCGGATTAGGCTCCCTAAAAAAGGCAACCATATCGCAAAAACTATAACGAACAATAAATCAGTCATGAGTGATTTTTCGTAACTGTCTTTAATCATAGAGTGTTAAGCTCGTAACGAAAGGTCAATCGTGACCGACATAAATGGACCTAAAAAGTCTCTAATTTTATTTCGTGACCCTTTCGATCACATAGTGGTAAGTGGATTGCGAAAACTCAATCATGATCAACTTAGAAGGACCAACAAAGTCTCTAATTTCAGTGACCACTTTACCGTCACCAATTTAGTTTCTTCTATAACCGCTATTGATCACAAATTTACGGTCCAATTTCTCCAATTCCTATATTTTGTTGTCATACAATTCAAAAGAAATGTTTTAGAAAAAAAAAAAAGAACAAGGAATAGAAGGTGGGCATATCATATCACAAATCTGGTAGAACAATATTCAACCAGCTACACTTAGTCACATGGCTTGCCTATTCTCTATATGCAATCAAACAGCTCACAAGCCCCATACCTCCATGGACCAAACGATATGAAATCAGCAAAACAATAAATAATTCTAAATGTTAACCCCACAACTTAACGACTACAAGTAAATCAAAGTAATAAACAATTAAACAAAAAGTAAACACTACTAGAGTGAAGAAGAAGCAAACACACACACACACAACTCCAAGAAATTAAAATATTAAATCAAAATCAAGAAAACGAAAGAAAGTGACAACTTAACACCCACTTCCCTCTAATTAATCAAACAAAACAATTATAATCACACACATAACATAAATCTCTATAATCATTCATATCATGATACAACTGTAAAAATATTACACCAAATGTACGTATATATCCTCATCAAATTTTGCACAGTAAGTGTAGATATATATACTATTTATTCTTGTTGAGCAAAATGTACAATTTCTTTGTTTTTCCCCAGTACCATCATCCTATATAAATTTGCTCAATAAAAAGTAAAATAACTTAGAGAAAAACTGAAATGAATTAAGCACTTAGACACTAACAGTGCAGGTTTGTGACAACTGATACTTAATCGCGTTCCCGATGACAATCCCGGTGTTCCTACTATTCCCAATCGGTATGTAGGCCGGACACGTGACGTGAAGATGGTAGCGACCCGAGACAAAGGAGCCGACCTTCCACTTGACCCGGCCGTTGATCTTAACCATTAAGTTTACTGCACCATTAGTCTGGTCCTGGCTGAGCGCGATCCCGTTGTAGGGCGCGACAGGGACGGTGGTGCCGTAGATGAAGGGCGACCAGACGTTGACGTCCTTGTGGCCCTGGTAGACGGGGTTGATGTTGGAGTAGTAGGTGATCTGCTGGTTGTGGTAGTTGGCGTAGACGCGGAGGGTGTCGTAGTAGATGCCGATGCGGGAGTTGGGGTTGCGGGAGTTCACGGTGACTTGGACGGCGATGGAGATGACGTTGGGGGCGGAGACGGTCAGGTTGAAGATGGTGGCGTCCTGGAGGGTGAACCGGGGCTTGCGGGGCTGGAGGATGGCCCAGGTGATCAGGACGATCACCAGGAGGAGGAACGCCAGGACCAGGAGGGAGCCGCAGCTGCGCCGGAGGTACTTGCGTTTCTTGGATTTGTGGTGGTCGCAGATCTTTTCAGACATGGTGGTGGGGGGGGGTGGGTGGGGTGGAAAGAAATGAGGGGTTGGGGTTAGGGGGGTAATATATATAGGCGGTGGAGTGAGGTTTTTTTGATTTTTGATTTTTTTTTTTTTCTTTAAGGAGACAAAAAGGGCCAACTAACTATGTGTAGTGTGTGTGTTTTTATTAAAAAAAAAAAAAGAATTTGTCTCTTTGAGTGTTATATTATTAGTGATTGATTTTAGTCGCTGTGTATTAAAATTCAAGATACGCGTCGTTATTATAATTAAAAGTTATATAAGGAGGCGGACATGAATGTTGTACTAGTTATCACGTTTTATGTTCGAATACATGATTGTAGTACTGATCAGAGTCTATGTATTAAGGTTTTTTTTTTTTTTTTGTTAAACAGTCTATGTATTAAGATTCAAAATGCGAATTACACTATTAACTGCACCCATATGCATAAGATTCAGGACATGCAACGGTAAGTTACCTTACTAATTAACGTCGATGTATTAAGATTCAAGACTCTCAAATTATAATGTTGAATGACCATTTATTAAAATTTGTGCTATTCATTATTTGTGTATTAAGGTTTGGAACACGTGATATCATCATAACTATAAGATAGAGAGGTACCTTAATTCAGACCGAGAATATGTGTGGTTACATCATATATATTTTTTTATATATGAATGAGTATAAGTTTGTATTAGTATATATTATTCACGATTGAAGACACGTGTACCATCATAACTACAAGATATACGAAGTGGCACATAAATTGTGTTACATATTCATCGTTCACGTATTAAAATTCATGTTACATAAAATTCATTGTTCATTGTCCGTATATTAAGATCCACGTATAAATTATAACTATTCACTATTTATATATTATTTTAAGATTCATGATACACAATTTATACTGTTCAGCATTCATGTATTAAGATTCAAAGTACACAAATTATATTATTTACGTACAATTCTCATATATTAAGACTTATGATATAAACATAATACTATTCACTGTCCATTTACTTAAATTGAAGACACACTGATTATACTGTACTGTATATAAAATTATAAACGGTGTCATCATCATAATTACGTCAGCTACAACTAAATAGTATTAATATTAGACAATACGTGTCACATGTAAATTTAACTTATTTATATGCGAGTTAGTATAATTTTTGTTAGAAATAAAATTGTGTAAATTGATTTTTTGCTGTCACAAACACATTTCCTCGGTTAGGACTATCATTAATTGAATAGGTCCAAAAAGTCTTTGTTATGGGACTTGGCATGTGGGTTTGTACTTGTTTATTAGGGTATAGGCGATGAAGGCGTGATGGAAAAAAAATTGTGGTGCGTAATGCATGTTAAATTCTACGAAAATGACGGGTATGGGTCATAACTTTTTGTAGCAGTGAAGATATGAGAATAAGTATGTACCTTCAATTAGCAAAAAGGTCAGTTTGTGATGCATTTTTTGGGAAGAGTTCGTAAAAGAAAAATATTTAAAGTCCATTAATGAAACCCATGCATTTTCGATGTAGGTTCTTTAGTTGTTTTCCATGGTAAAATATATGAAAGGAAGGTTGAAAAATAATCAAAACGTGTTAAAATGGAGACTTTACTACTTTACTTACTATAGCATTTTTTACTTTTTGACGAAAAAAGAGATGTCATGAATGCTTAATTTAGAATATTGATTAATGGAAACCTAGGGCGACATTTTTGTGATATTGTCAAATGAGTTTCTCACTATATTACTTACAAACTCTTCTCAATTAGTAAAATTAGCTAATAACCTAAATTAAGTTTCCGAAGCAAATCTAATTTATTAGTAGAGAGTGTTTGCAAAATCATCCACATATTCTAAATTATTTTAGGGATAATATCAGTGACACCCCCTGAGGTTTGGTGTAATATCGGTAACACCCCCTGAGGTTTCAATAATATCAGTGACACCCCCTGAGGTTTGATTTTCAAGGGGGCGTCACTTATAAAATGACACTTGTACCCTTTAATTTAATATTACAAAATACCCTTCAATAATTAAAAGACACAAGTACCCTTTATTGTTCAAGTAATAAAATCACACAATAATATAATTAAAAGATACAAGTACTTTTTTTGTTTTTTGCGTTGTTCTTTACATTTTGTTAAATCGTTTGTTTTCTTGTTAAATCAAGAATCTTAGTTCTATTATTAGTAAAAGAAATAACATTTTGATTTGAATACTAATGTATCCCAGTCAAAATTAATTTGTTTTAATTCATAACTACGAAACTATTTTGTAGATATAATAATTGTTTATAATGATGTTAACTTTATAATTTTGACGTATTATATAGAGCCATTCCTGGAGTTTCGGTAATATATTTCATACTAAGAAAATGGCCACCTAATCTTAAAATTTTGAAATCAAGTGACTAGGGTTACAAAGGACTTTATTTTGTCTTATTATTATTAAATATAGGAATTTTTTTAATTTATGCAAGATGATCAACAATATTCTTAGTTGATTTTATTATTTGAACAATAAAGGGTACTTGTGTCTTTTATTTTTGAGAAGTTTTAGGTAATATTAAACTAAAGGGTACAAGTGTCATTTTATAAGTGACACCCCCCTAAAAATCAAACCTCACGGGGTGTCACTGATATTATTGAAACCCCAGGGGGTGTTACTGATATTACACCAAATCTCAGGGGGTGTTACTGATATTATCCCATTATTTTATATGACAAAAATGCATAAACAGAATTAGTTTCATACCAACTTTGAGATTGTATGAATTTTCTAAGCAGAAAAGCTAAATTCCTTAAAAAAAAAAAAAGAACCTTTTTTCCCTTAAGAATTTGAAAACCCCATCTACAAATCTATCCCGGTTAGGAAAGTTAATTGATAACTTAGATTGTAACTATGTATCATTATGTTTTTAAAATCTTGAAATTTCAAGTGATCATTAACCCTATGTACTACTTGGGAATTAACCTGAACTAGAAATGTGTGAACTAATGTATAGGACATGTGGATTGCCACCGCAACATGTGGCTACGTGCCTATTACATTGTTTTAAAATTTTAAAAAGGAATTGGAAGCTTCCTTTACGCAGTGCGGAATCTTGTAAAACAATCAAAGTACACAATTTTAACTAATTAACAGCTAATGTAATTACAAATACCAAGGTGCTTAATTGCTTGCAATAACAAAGTCTATGTTAAGGTTTTCTTTCCGACTGATTTATTCGATTATAGTACTAACGGTGATATAAAATAAAATGGTAATGTACTATGTTAATTAATATCATTGGTCAGTGTGCATGATTTATTGGAGTTATGATATAACAAGATATGGTCTCCTTTTTAACCACCACACTACTCTTTTAGTTAGCTACTATCAGTTTGCTAGAGTTGATGTCCTTAACTTTGTGGCTGACCATATGATCAATCTGGAGAAATTTGAAATCCCTCTCCCTCTGGATATTTCTGATCAGAGCTTGATATTTAAATAACGGCTATAGTTTTATATATTGACTAAAATTTGTATGTGATAACAGAAACTTACATGTTATTTATACTCCGACCAACATCTTCCTAACTACAAATACTACTCTACAAAACATAGTTCGTACGCAATTGAGATTAGCCTTGCAAGGATGCGCTAAGAGTACTCATCGAGAGACATAGAGTAGTCTAGATTTGTTAAGTAATTTAAGAGAGGTCTTTAACGCGAAGCAATTTTATTTATAAACGGCGTTTTACTGTGTTGACCTAATGTGACATAAATATATTTAAATAGCAATGGTTATTAGAGATTGTCTAGTTTAATATGCGTTATCTATCTCATTCAATTTAAAAAAATATAATAAATAGAAATTTACTCTTTTTGATGATTATATAGAAATTTTATTCTCAGTTTAGATAATAAAATTTATCTCGTTTTTAGACAAAACACTTGACCGAACAACAACCGGTACTTGGAAAGTGGAAACTCTTGGTTCACATGTGAAGTCGGTAGCATTGTTGCATGTAGAGAGTAATAATGATGATACTGCTACTCATTAAATATGACTTTAGATTAGTCCAAAAATTCAGGCCGATGTTTTAATGAGCGAATATGCATTTACATCACTTTGTCCTTTTTGATACGCACGAGAAGAAAAAAGGGGATATATATGTACACGCATCATTCTCATCAAACAAATTACCGGGTACAAATTGCTTAAAAAGAAAAATAAATTTACCGGATACAAAAATTATGGAAAGATAAAGGAAGAATCAATAGAAATATTTATTAATTAATCTTGGTCAAATCTGGTTTTAATTATTTAATTTCATAAAAGGGTCAAGTTAGAAATGAACAGTTTCAATTAAGTTGAACTTAGTCCATGTGCAAATTGTCTCTGCATAAGTATGAACAGAAACATAATATAAGAATGACTATGTCGAGTGGAACTCTGAAAGGTCTTACGTTAGAAATAATTATTCTTAGAGTCGTAGAATTTAGAACTCAAGTCTTGTGATTTACCAAAAGAAAAAAGAAAAAGAGAGAGAAAAGAACTCAAGTTTCTAATACAACTAGGACAGTGGCACGTGCTACGCACGTGCGTGTATCAAAACACACAAATTCGGAATTGATGAACCAAATTTTTTATTTTAAATTGTGTTGCTAAGATAATTTCTCTGGGATCAACATTGATGTTTCAAAATTTATGCTACGACTTGAAATTAATTACTATAAAATAGCTATAAATGCCTATAAAACATATATCTTTTGTTATATAGATAAATGATTTTCGGACTTACATAACTTCCCTTCATCTTGATCCGATAAAAAAATATTATTGTAATATGGTAAACATTCGTCTCATATTTATAATTATGCTTATGTTCTTCTAGTTATCCATCTATTTTGAGATATAACCTTAGATAATTTTGAATTTTTTCAGTTGATTATATGATTTTAAAATTACTTATTTTACTTATTATTAATACGATATAAACAAATCTATTATTTTTTGAATAATAAATTTATAATTGTTATTATCATCATGCTTGTATCTAATATCTGATAAAGTTTGAAACATTATGATGTGAGTTCTTAAATTGGGAAAGACGAAAGAAATTGACAATCATGCAACTACAAGATTCAATACTTTAAAGGGCTCATGAATAATGCATAAGACTTCTGAGGCTCTTGTATAAAAGTTAAATGTATTATACAAAAGATTGACTAAAAAAAAAAAAAAAATCAATCAAAGAATAAAGAAGAGGTGCACTAATATACCTAGAGATCTAATCATAATAAATTAGCAATTTTATTTCACTAAAACTCTAAAAAAGCATGAGTGGACTTACTTAATTATTAAGTGAATAAGAAGAATTTTTGTAAATGTATATAATGCTTTTAATAACGGAACAAATGACTTGAATAAAGGAAAAATTGAAGTAGTTAAAACTATATGTAGATCATACTGAAATTAACATTTGAAAAGATATATCATTAAGTATAGGTTAACTAATTAATTTTATTTTAACTAATTAGTGAATTTTTAACACTATCATTTGAATGAACAATTTATGTACACCTCAATTGATCAATGTTGATTTTACGTAGTAAGTGAACTTTTTAATTTAAGCTAATCAATATATATTCGACCTAATAAATGAACTATTGAAGTTATCATTTTAAATGAAAGTCAATGTATTAAACTTAGTTAATATTTCTTGTACTTATATAGACCTTTTTTCATATCTCTGTTTTTGTTAATTAAGTCTTTCACCAGTCAAACAAAATAAAATACATATTTCAAGTCATTTCACCCAACTCATGAGTCACGATCGTAAGGCACGTATAAAATTCAATTACCAATTAAAATATAAATAAATTTTCCCCGTAATAAATTAATAATTCGTTGAGCATTAATGAGTGTGTGTGAGTGAGAGAGTAATTTTAAAGGACGTGACGTAGCAATAATTGACGTACTGAGAGTGTGAAAAAATATAAATTTACAAGGGTATTATAGGAAGGATAAAAACGCCTTTTCATAAAGGATGAAGTTTTATTATACTTTAAATTGGGTTAATGTCTTCAAGATATAGTATTTGTGGAGGAAAGGAGAGTAAATGGGAACAAGAAAAAGAGAAGATAGTACAAACAAAATGTCACATATTTTGAAAATAATTTAATCACAGGGGGTGTTTGTGTAATTTCTCAAACATGAGGGGGTGTCTGTGTAATTAGCCCATACCTCAGGGGTGTTTGTGTAATTCTCCCTACAAACAATGTAAAGAAAAAGAACAAACTCCAAGAAGGGCAAAATTGTCTTTTCATCAACAAGTAGGTGGAGAAAAATTCCCCCTTTTTATATAGTATAGATTAAAATCCAATTGTTCAATGGCTGAATCAACGGTGGCCGCATTCAAGAAAATTATTTGTACTACGTACTTGCACATTTTTGGTTCTTGATAAGTGGGTCCAAACAAATTTTCTTTAGGATGTTGAATGAAAGTTTTTTTCTTTTAACATGAAATTAGATTTTAAAACTTTGACATTCACGGAGATTAATTTGATTATAGGCATTTTAAATTCATGTCTATTTGACTATATACCTTCTCAATTTGTGTCTATTCTGTTGCACCAAAATTTTCTTATATAGTTTATTTAACAGTGGTTTTACTTGTATGCTAGTGTATTTAATCAGAAGTTTACTTAATCTTGTACAATTTTAAAATTTTGACCGCGAAATATCACCATATGAAAATAAATAGATAAAGAAAGTTCATATGAAAGAGATAAAAGACAAGTAGGATATGATAAGGCATCTTGTAATATTGGGACAACACGATAGATCCCAACTTTTACCTCTGACATGAAAAACTGAATCTAAGCTTGAGTTTCTGTACTGCAAAAGTCCCTACCCTACAGCATCACCCTTGGGATTTGAGAAACCTTTGAAGTACTTTCTGAAATTTAGGAAAATTCATTATGTACTACAATCACAGAGAGAGATGAATTTTTCTAGTTTGGTTTGGAGTGAGAATTGAGATAAATGTTTTGGTATTTGATATATTTTCTTTAATTTGCTAAATTATACATATTGTCTCACATGTTGGAAAAGTTTTAAGAAAAATATATTAGGAGTCTCAAAAATGCTCACGCGGACCGGACATTTAGTCAGATTATTAAAATAGTAATAATTCTAGATACATAACATAGACCATAGTGTAGTCACATAAAAAAAAAAAAAACAAAATCCATTTTGACTAAATAATCATCACAAGTAGAAAATTTGTTAAGATTAGTGGCAGGAGTCCTTGCCTTACCAATGTTGCTGGTTTTGATGTTATTTTGAATATATAAAACGCACTTTGACAGGGAGATCACTTAAAGTAGAGATTAAATTATGTTAGCAACGGATGGATGCAATGCAAAAATTCAAACAACGATTGCGGTAAAAAAAAAAACTTGTCTTTTATTTATCACATATCGTATTCATTGATTATGGAAAAAAGGAATGATACTCACTTTCTCAAAGAAAAGGTTGAAGAGTGCCGCCTGTTGTTACGTAACCTTGGGAAGTAAAGTTTACATGGATCGGAAGGTTGAAGAACCGGCTTGCGGACGCAATAGCTAAGAGTTTGAATGCTAAGGATGAAGGAGTTAGTGTTTTGCTAGAACCTCCCCAGTCCGTTTTGTCTATTTTATTTGCAGATGTCATTTAGGAACATCTAGTTTTCTTGTTTACCAAAAAAAATAAAAAAATTTGTCTTATATTTATCACATAAGGCAAAAATTTTAACAATATTATATAATAAGTGGCGCGTGAATTTGGCCCATAACATCACACACACACACACACACACACACACATATATATATATATATATATTTGTGTTAATAATGTAGATACCAATATTTGGAGTCAGTCTATGCTACAGCAGGCTGTAATACAGCCTGCACTCACAAACATGTGGGACCCACACAGGTGGGGCCGACGTGGGTCCCACACATTTTGTGATGCTGTAGCTAAGACAAAATTCAATATTTGATAGAGACGAGATGACAAAAAGCGAAAAATAGAGAAACCTAGTGACCATAACTACATAATTGATTGAAAATTCTTGTACCCGAAATGGAAAAAAGATGCATAGAGCAGGCCTAGTGGGTGTGATGGGATCAAATGATACAAACTTTTGGGGGACCAGGTTTTGAAACTAATGTATGGATTAGAATCATATTCTTGTTTCAATCTTTTCAATTGATATGATATAAAAAGTTTTTTCTCCTCTACTTTTCCTTCTGAAAAGTTTCCTATAGGTTGAGACATTTAATAGTTTTATTGATCTGAAAAACAATAACAAAAAACCTTAGAGAAGAAATTAAAACGGGGTCTTGTAATAATGCACTATATCCAAACACTATCTTCATGGTGTAAAATGTAAATCATACTAATTCTATACATAAAAAGCAATAAAGAATCATTAATTGGTTACCGTTGCAAAAGGAGCGTCTATTTATTAGATTCGAATTCCAGTTGATCAAGCTCTAACGCTTGTAGGCCCAAAACCAAACTACATTTGAAGTAGTGAAGATCCAAACCCGGATATGGCGAGAAGCTTATGTATCCATATCTAGATATGGATACTCGCAACCCGACCCACGTCATGCCTATAGCACCCGGGCCAAAAGACGTCATCCATTATAAATATTAAAAAGTTACAACGGCCATAGTACTAATTTCAGTATAATGATACCAACTCTATCTATTAAATTCAAATTCTTAGTCATATAATATGTGATTCAACCTCACGCGGCATCACAAGGGGAGAAAGTTTTTTCTGTAAGAATGAATATTTAGCCAAACATCGATTATCATGTGATCCTCAATTCATATTGGAGTGAGGGAATATAGGGAATTTACGTAAAATTACAATTGAATTGAATTTCAAATATCAGTTAGCTAATTATGCGTAATTGTATTTGATTCTCCGAAAAAACATAATGAAATTTTTTGGCTTGGCGACGCCTCCCGACATAGTTTTTCTGATGAACCGAGTAAAAAAAATTATATATCTTTTATCACTTTTCACGTGTCCGTGTTTCTATAATCGTATTACTGCCATAGCAAGTCGAGTATTGTCAAAGAAAGACATTGTGTTGGTCAATTGAAAAGTTGTTGCTAAGAATTCAATAACAATTATTGCTACAGAAGAAATCGGAGAACTCTCGGACAAGAAAGCAAACTAAAGTATAAAATTAACAAGAAACATTGTTATCCAAGTGTGTTCTCAAATGAATGTCTGGAAACAGCAGAAAAGAAATCTAGACATGAAGACTATGTATGGAGGTAGAGCAGAAACAGAAATCCAGGCATGAAATTTTGCTTCCTTAAATTTGATAACTCAAAAAACAAAACCATCACAAACGGAAAGGGGAACGAAATGTCGTTGAAATAAGTCACCAAATATGATGCAATACCACACCAGATTTTGCTAAGATAAAAGTACCAAGTAGCAAACAGACATAATTTCTTCGAATGATCTTGCCGAATAGCATGTAATAAAACATTCCACAAGAGTAGCATAGATCTCACTCGTATTCCAACAAGTTTTACGTTTCAATCTCACTGTGGCCGACTTACGATTTTCAGGAAAAATAGTGAACTAATGAGAGGATCAATAATTCTCACGGGTACTTATGCCTTCTGCCTGTCGACGTTATTCTTTGTTCTTTGAGGTAGCAAAATAAAACTGTCTAGTTTCATTCATATTGATGCAGGTCTCATCAGTTCATCACCTTTAAGCTGAACAAACTTCAGTGGTACCACTGTCCAAGAACTTTTTATAGTGGCTAGTCCTAGATCTTTGAGAATATGCATGAACTTATGAAAGAAGTTTACATGCATATCACAAAACAGGCAATCAAACGCTAATCCTCGATCTCATATTATTTCCCCAAACTGCCAAATATGTCATGCAAGTTATGTTAATTTCTTGAGTGCAAAAATGAGGACGTTCTACATAAGCATCAGTACTGTCATGTTAATGTGCCTCAGAAAGTAATATCCATGAATCTAACAATAGACAATTCACCTATGACTTGAATTGGATCTTAATGGATCTATCAGCAAGTATACGATAAGGGGTTTCACTTTTCAGTAGCTGCGCTCTCTGCGATCATTCTACTCTATATCACTAACGTCTGATTTGAATCCATTGGATGCTGTTCCGCCCCCGAAATGCTGGAATAAAATAAAAAATCTCGTTTTTCCGCCATTACCTTGTCCTTGTCCAAGATTAGAGAACAAGGATCGGGTGGCACTCTACGGCCTATCAGACAGAAAATACCCTGTACTGAAAGTTAAATTTAACTGAGCTTTTCCATCAGTCACAGAGTTGTAGCAATATGGCAAATAGGTTATGTTGCTAAATGGAGTTGCAGCTGAAGTTTTTCCATATTGTCCATTCCAAACAAAAACTAAGTCACGAAGCTTCCAATATTTCACCTCGATTTCGTTGTATATGTTTTAAGATCAAATTACCAACATGTCGCTATAGATACAAAAGAAACATGATAATAAAAACAACGCAACATACTGATGACTAGTTTTGATCTCAAAAGAAAAATATCGAGGTTTTTGTCTCAAAGGTCTGAAGCATAAACCGTCAGAATGATAAAGGTAGCATCGTTTAAAAGGCAACATAAGATACTATCAAGTTCTGCTCCAAAGGACAAACAAGTTGCAAAATTCAGAATTTGATTATGGTGCTATGATTTTTCATACATAGTTGAGAACCGGGGATTAAAGTTCATATGTGATGCTCCAAGAGGAGACTCGTGACAGTTACAAGTCTACAGCAGCAGTAACTCGGAGTTACTCTTATGGTGAAGTCCACGGTTTTTCCTTTTACAACTGATGCGGCACGAATTGCAGGTGAAGATCTATTCGAAAAATAAAAATGAGTATACTCCGAGAATCCAGTTTGCGCTTCTCATCAAGAAGCTAAACTGAGAAAGTTAAATTGAACAGAGAAGAAGCATGCTATTATGAGTTGATTCACATGAAATTTTGCACAAGAGCTTCTTCTGATATGAAATGTTCTAGCTCTTTGTGTACCTCATAAAACGCTACAATACGTCATAATTCACGGGGGCTTCTTACATGTTGAAAAAAACAAGTCGCCATATGTTAGGTATATGCTGAAACTTGATAAAAAAGAATGTTACTTACCATAACATCTTTAAACTCGAATGCCACGACTTCAGACCTTAGATAATCGAAAGTGTGCAACAAAAGAAATTAATTCAAATACGACACATATAAAACGACTTCGCTGCACATACTGCTGGTACGTAACAAATCAACACTTACCTCGAACGCTCTACACGTGTTAATCGTAGATGTCCAACACGAGAAACCAGATCAACCAATCAGTAACAGAAAGATTTATCATCCATCCTTCACCAAAATCCTAACAAGTAATTAGTTCAAAGACTGGAAATATCTTCAAATACCAAGGAGAAAAAGTAAATGTCTAATTGTACCAAAATATTTAACAAATTCTTTTTCATTCAACAACTATATACATGTTTTCACGAGAAGTACCGAAGTCATTTCAATCACAATCAACAATAGGACTTGATCAACAAAATTAGAGCATAGTAACTGAGCAAGGACACAATGTTTCCTATAAGCAATCTTAAATAATGTGTCATGCTCATGGTTTACGTGGTGTTAGATAAATGAAGATAGATTAGGCATTGACCGGATACACGTGCAACTATAACGGAAAGTGTCAAACTGCTCGTCCTAATACACGTGCAATTATAACAGAAACGTCTAACTGCGACTTTCTAGTGTTGAAGATTTATCAGATGACGACGAATACAGTTACTGCAAATACCATTACACGACAAAAAGCATTTCAGCAGCGCAGAACATTAGCTTAAAATTTGGAAATGCCAAGAAAAAGGTGCTGTATTAATGATTGTGCAAGTCTCCGCTACCATTAGAACAAGCGAGAGTATAATCATCATTCAAACTGTACAAGAAAGGTTTTATTCGAATACACTGCTTGCAAAAACAGAACAGAAAACCATAACACAATCAAACACCCCATTATCGAGCTAATTTCACCTTCGAAAAACATTTAAGATAACAAGACAACACAATCAATTAGAAAATATAGAGAAATTAATCACCCCTAAGATAGTACCACAGAAATCCAAAGCTCAAAACTTTTTGCACAAACTGTATGTAACACACACACACACACACACACACACACACACACACACTTGATCAAGACAAAATAGATCAAGCATTCAACCAGCATTCACAAAAATCGATTTTATCCCTAACTCTAATACATTAACATTGTACCCTGCAAACGATAGTTTATACATCAAAACACATCCTTTCATCAAGTTGTACACAAAATACACCTCACATTCTAACAACTTGATTATACAAAAACACCCTCCTCTCGACTCGAAAAAGAAAAAACTCCGAAAATCAAATGAGCACTACCCATGCTACGATGGAGAATAACAAAGTGAGGATAAAAACGGCTATGAGTAGCGTTGCGGTGGGGATTCCGCCTTGGGGCTCGTTTTGAGGTGGAAGTTGATCGTCGTGAAGTAGTTCATGAATGCGTATTACATGCGGTGGCGGTGGCGCTTCGGGGGGTGGTTCAGGGGCCAATGGCGGGTCAACACGTGGCGGGATGTTTGGTCCGGCGGCGGCGGCGGCGGCCATTAATGTTTTGTGAGTACCAGGTTGTTGTTGTTGGGGTGAAGTTTGGTGTGAAGATGATGAGTAGAGGCGTTATAAATGTGAATGAGGTTGTGATGAACAAAAGTTCACACGTGTGGGACTAATGTCGCGGGAAATAAGGGAACGGTGTTGGGATTTAATTTTGATAGAATTTCACAAACACACCCCTCAGGTATATATATATGAACTAATTAACACAGTACTTTTATGTTCGGAAAATTATACGAACGCCCCGTGCAGTGTGTATCTCATTATACAAACACCATTTGTTGTAGTGTATATATTTCTAATTACGAATACAAGCTTACTTACGTCGTTAAACCTGACGTGACAAATATTTTGCTAAAACTTTGAGAAATGCTATTTGTTTTTGGAGTTGTTTCATTTTTATAGACAAATAAATGAGTTCTATTTTCTTTCTTTTAGCAATTTGGAGTTAGTTTCTATTTATTGTACATAATAAATGGGGGTATATGTACATTTAATAAAATGCAACAGATTCTAGAACTTCAAGGGGTGTCTGTGTATTTTTTTTTCCCAAAAATGAGGGTGTTCTTGTAATTAGTTCATACCTCAAGGGTCTTTGTGTAATTTCTACCTTTAATTTTTTGTCGTTTTTTTTCAAGTTTTCTGTGGGCTGGAGTTCATGTTTTTCTCACCAGGTTGATTGTGGACTTATCCCCGGGGGGGTTATTGATGAATTGAAGGCAGAAACTGAAGCAAAATTTATATTTGATATTGAAAAAATAAACAAATAAAACTTTAGGGATTTAAATATGATTTGGAAAAAAATCGGCGGCAATTAAATTTGTGTATAATTCATGAGAAAACAAGTTGTATTACCAGACTTGATACAAGACTCTATGCTCTCATATTATTATACTTTGTCTCTCCACTTTTGAACAAATAGATGCTCCTTTTCACCATTAAACATGGAGGAAAATGGATACCAAAATCCTCAATCTCAGATTAATATTACAAAGTTCCAAATATATCATGAGAGTTGCCTTATATTCTCAGTGCAAAACGAGGATGTTCGACGTAATGTACTTTCTGAGATTGCAAAGTCCGTGAATCTAATCATAGATAGTTCACCTTTCATACGAATTAGATCACCATTACCCTGAGATGCAGTTCTGCTCTATATCAGTGACGACACCTGATTTGAATCCGTTGGCTGCTTTTTCGCCCCTGTAACGTAGCAATTAAACAAAAAAAATCTCGTTTTTTCGCTACTACATATCCTCGTTAAGAAAAGAAAGGGAAAGGAGTGTGGGATTCTCCAGCTTATCAGACAGAAATACCTTGCACTAAAGCTAAAATTGCAACGAAGATTTTTATCATTGACATAGAAGTTGTAGCAATATGGCGAACAGATAAAGTTGCTAAATGGGGTGCACATAAGATTTCGTACTATACGTTAAGAGATCATATACATGCATCCGTACGTATACGCTTGAAGAACTTTCAGAACCGGAGGCACCGCATGAATACACAAACAAAAGAAATGCGCGCTGATGACTAGTTTTGATCATAGAAGAAAAATGAACTTCTTGTCTTGAAAAGCCTATTACAGATATCAGCCTTTAAAAAGGAAGAAAAGGAGTGACCGCAACATTAACCATCAAGGTAAAACTGTGAACCACCTAATACGAGCCAAAGTGCTGTCTATGAATAAAGTACTTGAACATTATCATACAGTCAACTGGAATCACCAAAAGATTCTACTGGACCTGCAAAAGAAAAACACCCATTGAATAGATAGAACAGACACCGAACTTCACATTGCGCTTCAGTATAAGGACACAAGTAGCAAAAAAAAATAAAAATGATTATGCTGCTATGATACTTCCTACCTAGTTGAACATCAGGAGTTAATGCCTTTAAAATAGATTAACACTATGAACTTTAGAGCGATGGTAATCTGAGTTGATATTTTGGCCAAGTCCAAGGTTGTTCATTGTACAATTGATGTAACTAATAGTTATAGGCCAAGATCGACATGGTACTTATAAATGACGATATTTAACATATTCAGTTTTTGCTTCTCCGCAAGATGCTTATCTGAGAAACTTAAAGCAAACAGTTAAAACAGCATGCTGTAGTGTTGACACTATACACACATGAAATTTTGCAAAATTGCTTCTTCTGCTACAAAAGGTTCTGCTTTTCTGTGTTCATCGTATAAGAAATAAGATATAAATCATGGTGGCTTATTAAATGGTAAAAAATCAAGTTTCCATATGTTAGAACTATAAATGGAGAGATATGGATACCAATCATCAATCCAAGATTAATATTACAAAGTTCCAAATATATCATGAGAGATTATTATGTATTTTCTGTGCAAAACGAGGATGTTCGACGTAATCTTCATAAAATGTCACACTAATGCACTTTCTGAGATTGCAAAGTCCATGAATCTAATCATGGATAGTTCACCATTCACATGAATTAGATCACCATTACTCTGAGATGGAGTTCTGCTCTATATCAGTGACGGCACCTGATTTGAATCCGTTGGCTGATTTTTCGCCCCTGTAACGTAGTAATTAAACATAAAATCTCATTTTTTTCGCTAGTACATATCCTCGTTAAGAAAAGAAAGGGAAAGGAGTGTGGGATTCTCCAGCTTATCAGACAGAAAAACCCTGCACTAACACTAAAATTCTTAAAAGAATTTTATCATTCACAGAGTAGTTGTAGCAATATGGCAAACAGATAAAGTTGCTAAATGGTTGCACACAAGATTTCCTTCTTAAGTTAAGAGATCTTATACAGGCATCCATATACACTTGAAGAACTCTCAGAACCGGTGGCACCATGTGATTGTACAAACAAAAGAAACGTGCTGATGACTAGTTTTGATCATAGAAGAAAAGATGAACTTCTTGCCTCGAAAAGCCTGATACAGATAGCAGCCTTTAAAAGGGAAGAAAATGAGTGACCGAAATCTCCGCGTTCTGCTTCATTGTAGGGACTTAAGTAGCAAAAATAAAAAAAATGATTATGCTGCTATGATTCTTTCGTAAGTAGTGAACATCAGGAGCTGAAACCATGTATGATGCCATGAAGAAAGATTCACGAGATGAAGTCTAAAGCAATAGTAAGTTTGAGTTGATTTCTCTATGAAGTCCAAGGTTTTTCTTTTCATAATTGATGTAACTACGAGTTGCAGACCAAGATCGTTATAGTAATTAAAAATGACGATATTTTAAACTTTCAATTTTAGCTTCTTCTCAAGAGTCTAGCTGAGAAACTCAAAGCAAACAGAGGAAACAGCATAGTACAATAAGTAGACATTGCTGTGAATCCTATAAGCAAGCTGAAATAAGACCTATGTAGCAGAAGCACACCTCAGTCCATAGTAGCCATCGCTTAGAATCATCAACAAAAATTTGGCATCCATTGGCCAACAACATGGCGTTAGATAAATGAAGATAGATTACGCATCGACCAAATACACGTGCAACGACAACGCAAAGTATTATGCCGTTTGTCCTAATACACATGCGATTATAACGGAAAGTGTCAAACTGGTTGTGCTTAAACAAGCGCAAATAAAGCAGAAAACGTCAAACTGAAACTTTATAGTGTTGGATCCTACAAAATATTTATTAGATGACGACAAATATGGGTAGGACCGAATATCATTACACGACAACAAGTACTTCATCGTCGCAGAACACTGACTTAAATTTTGGAAATGCGACAAAAAGGTGCTGCGTTATTGATTGTATAAATCTTGTAGCTACCAACATTCGAGGAAAGAATACAATCATCATTCAAACTACACGAAAAAATTCTATTCGATTATGTTGGCGACAAGAACAGAACAAAACGTAAGCGCAATGATAACGCAATCAACCATCATCATTGAGCTAATCATCACCTCGCCCGCTAATAACTCCACTTCCTCCGGAAAAACAGTAACAATAACACGACAGCACGATCAATCAGAACAATATAGAGAAAAATCACTAATAAAACAGTACCACAGATATCCAAATCTCAAATCTTTTTTGCACAAACTATGAAGACACATACTTGATCAAACAATCGAAACACATATAGATAAACAAAATCCAAACAATCAATCAACCAACACCATAAAACTCATTTTATTCATAACTCTTAATCCTTTAACATACACCCTGTATACAACTTATGATACAACAGGACCATATCCTCTCATCAAGAAGTACTCAAGTACACCACGCAGTTCGCACCGAGGCTATCCAGAACACCCTCCTTCCCGTTCGATCCGAACCTCAAAACGAAATTTCCGCAATACGCCCGCATATACTGCGCATGCATCTTCCACCTCCCATTCCTAAAGCTCAAAACCGCATACACTCTCAGCCCCAAAACCAAACTCCCTTTATCCACATCCTTCCTCATAGCCTCCATCACATCACCACTCCGCAGATAAAAACTCATATCGACCTTAACCTCGGTTTGGTTACTCCTAGGCTGAACGAAGGATGGCGGATAACGCTCCGAGATCATGGCATGCTGCGAGGCGTAAATCAGGGAGATCTCCATGCGCTCGTAGACCGCGTTGAGGTGGCGGTTGGGGTTCGATAGAATGAGGGTGAGGTTGCAATCCCCTGCGGCGGCGGCGTTGGTGTTGGTGGTCAAGGCGATGCGTGCGGAGGACAGGTGGAGGGAGGGGACTTTGGGGTGGAAGAGCACCCAGGCGATGAACGAGAAGGCCAGCGTGAGGAGGAAGAAGCCGAGGACGAGTGTCGTCGTGCGGACGAGGAAATGGAACTCGTTTGGTGGCGGTGGTGGTTGGACTTGGTGGTGGTGGTGTTCGTGGTCGTGAAAGAGCTGGTGTATGTGGAATGCATGCGGCGCGGGGGCAAGTATGCGGCGGTTGACGTGTGGCGGTGGCGGTGGTGGTGGTGCGGCCATTGTTTTTGGTTTGGTTTGGTTTGATGAGAGGTGAGTTGAAGTGAGGTGATTTAGTTTGGTTTGTGAGATGAGTAGTGTAGTGTAAGGGGGGGTTATAAATGTGAGTGAGTGAGGTGGTGAAGAAAAGTGCACACGTGTGGAGAGTTGTCGCGGGAAATAGGGGAACGGTGTTTTTGTTTGCATGGGGTTTAATTTTGTTTGGGGGGGGGGGGGGGGGGGGGGAATTTTGCGAACACGCCCCCGAGGTATGGAGTAATTACACAAAGTCGCGTATAGGATGCGTTGCTGTACATAGACATTCCTTGTAGTGTATTTCTGATTTAAGGAGACAACCTTTGCGGCGCATGGATCAAAACTTCTAAACATTTCTTCAAATCATTTATGTGTTTTCCAATTCAATTGCAACATTTGTTAATTCTACAAGTTTTCTGAAACTTATTGAAAAAGATCTCGAGAAATGCAAAAAAGTTCTAATATTTAGCGCACAGAAACGTAAATTTGGAATCTATGTCACGACATTAAATTGTGATGAGAAAGAATGATGTGACAAATAAATTACTGAAACTTTTCAAAAATACCTTTTGTAAATAGAATAAATGAGATTTATTTTCTATCTTTTAAATATTTTGATTAGGTTTCATCTACTATGCAGAATGAATGAGGGGTAAGTGTACATTCAATAAAATTTAATAGGTTTTGAATGAAAATTAATCCCGATGGGGTGATTGTGTAATTTCAAAAGATGAGGGGTGTCTCTGTAATTAGTCCATAGGTTAGGGGGTCTTTGTGTAACTCTTATCTTTAATTTCTTTGTCTTTTTTCTCCAGGTTTTCTGTGGGTCGAGTTCATGTTCATTTCACTAGGTTGACGACTTATCTAAGTGGTTTCATATATCGATGGATTTAAGGCAGAAAGCAAAGCGAAATTAATATTTCACGCTGAGAAATAAATAAAAAGAAATTTAGGGACATGTAAATTTGATTTCGGGGTTTTGTGAATTAATTGGAAAGAATCGGAGGAAAGAGACTGAAAATGATTTGTGCATAATTAATATAAAAAAATGCATACAATCCTCGTATTTGTTATATTCTTTTGACTTTTGTATATGTTAAGAATTGAGAATTATTGTGAATTTTTTTTTTGATAACCAAAGACGAATAACAAAGCCCTTAGGCTACATTCAAAGCAGTAAAATGCAAAATGGACCGGGGAGGAGTATGCAGAACGCATATATCTCCGGCAGCTTTGTCACTTGGAATTTTGGCAACGGCATCCGCTAATGTATTCTGCGATCTATCAATCCATTTGAACACATGATCCCATGGCTTGTGAATTAAAGCACGACATTCTTCGATTTTCCTGTTGAGACAGTGAGTATTTCCACTCTCTTCCATCAGCAAGGTATACGCTTCCCTCGAGTCCAACTCAATAACAATTCTTTGAATCCTTTTCTCCCATGCCAATGTAAGGCCAATTCGTATCGCTTCTAACTCCGATTCCAGGACTGTAGGTTGAGCAAGTTTAACCACAAAACCCCATTGCCAAGATCCTTTATCATCCCGAAGAACCCCTCCTGCTGATCCAGCGTTCTCATTCGCCCGAACACTTCCATCGACGTTCAGTTTGAACCATCCTACGGCTGGCTTCTCCCATTTATCCCGCCTCAACTTCTGCTTCCTTTTCTGTATCAATAACAGATCTTGGACCATCGATTTGATATGAAATAACGTCGTCTCCGATGACTCAACTTTCCCCTTAAATATTCGGTTATTTCGTGCCTTCCAAATCCACCATATGCTCGCCACAAACACAAGGTTCCAAGGTACGGATTTAGAAAAAACTTTAATCTCCTCCTTACACAACAGATTCTTACGTAGCCAACTCCCCTCATCTATACTCAAAAACTCTTGCACTCGTGTATTGTTGAGAAGCTTACACCATATTTTAGTCGCCTCTTGGCAATCCCGCAAAATATGACAAACCGATTCCTCAATGTTGATGCAAATATCACACTCCGCGCTTTCGGTCATCTTACGCCTTTTCCTTAGTTGATTTGTTGCTAACTTATTTTGCGCCGCCAACCACACGAAGAATTTTAATTTTTGACCTCCTGGAATTTGCCAAACCCAATCCACCCGAGCACCTATATTCGGCGGTATAGTATACTTTCTCTGCAGGGTGCGGTATGCACTTTGGCACGAAAATAAGCCACTCGATGTTTCATTCCATAAACACACATCATCCTCATCTCGCAAAGACACCGAAAAACTCTGAATTTTTGCACGCCATTCAGCCGGTATAAATGTATTTATCTCACTAAAGTTCCAGCAGCCCTCATCATCAACCAAATCGCACAATTTAAGACTAAAGTCCGCAACATCAATATTAGTGATAACATCGCTTAATTTCATACAACCCAACCAATTATCAAACCAAAAGGAGATTTCCTTACCATTACCCACCTTCCACCTAATGAACGGTGAGATAAGTGCCAAACATCTCACAATTCCTTTCCATGTAGCGCTATCTCCTGGTTTTGCAATGTATTCACTGAATCTCCCCTCCTTAAGATATTTCGCCTTAATCAAATCTGTCCAGATGCATCTTTGTCGGCTTAAAATCTTCCAGCAAATTTTTGAAAGGAGCGCCTCATTGGTAAGCCGAGCCGTCCGTAAGAATTTATAGAGCATATATATTGAAAATCCTTAGCTTGGCAAAAGTGGTAGACCTAGAAGAATTTGCCATGTATGGACTATTTACAGCTTGTATCCAGTATCAATTGTAAACACCATTGTAGGAGCACATTTAAAGTTTAAATATTAGATTTTGACATAGTATATCAATTTTATTTTAATTTTTGTATGAATTATAACTTTGGAAGCTATAATAATATAGTTTTGTAAGTTAATTTATAGTTGTTAAGATCATCTTCTGTTTAAACAAATGTATCGTAAATAAAGGTAACAATTCTGATTAAGTGGAAGAAAGTCATCCTCTCCCTACACACAACATTAAATATCTAAATCATAAGGGGAAAATAACCAGAAACTTTCGGTAACGAAAATTTATACTTGGCTCAATCAAACATAATATTCTAGAATTTACACGTTGCCTTGTGGCAACTACTCAACAAAGCCTCCAGAGTCCCAAAGGGAACAAATAAAAAAAAATAAAAAAAAATAAAAAGAAGAAAGAGTTAGTTAAAATTCCAATTTGGAACCTTCTTCGGACTTGTGCTCCGGATAGATATATACATTACGCAGTTCTTTTGCATAATTATCTGATTTTGGGCTTCTGAACTTAATAGTTCCCCAAATGCTTGACTAATCCTTTGCACTAATCCTGCCAAAATTGCACAATCACAAGTTAAACGTCACGATAGTAATAATAATAATAATAATAATAATAATAATAATAATAATAATAATAAAAGATAGTGACTTAAAACTTGGAAGAGAATTTGGTTTGATTATAAAAATCATCCATACTATATAAGAATAATCAGAGAAATACTTATGAATTTTCTATAACATAGATCAAATCTGAAAACTAGAGATTTTCCCTTGCATGTTTCAAATTGTGCAAGTATCTCTATAATTAGGGAAAAATGCATAAAATTCCTTTCTGTTTTTTGAAACCTGAGCCAAATTCGTGTTATTAAACTTTTATTTGTTGAGTATAAAATCTTTTCGTGTTTTGAAAAATTCAGAGGCACTTAAGTTACCGATCATTAATTAAAAACGAATTGTCAATTCACTCGTCTTGTGTTTCTATAACATGAGAGGTTTGGTGTATAAATGTTAATAATAGAAGGGTGCTTGATGCAGAATTTTGATAACAGAGGAGTTTTGATGCATGCTTTTTTATAAGAAGAGAGGATTCATATAGGTTTTGGAAAACACGAGGAAGTTTGAAGCGTTTTTTGCATAAGGGTATTGTCTTCATTTTAGCGGGTACAAAAATTTGAAAGACAGGATGCAGCACAAGTTTAATGCAAGCTTAAAATTTTGTGCAAGAAGGTTTTTGAAAACACAAATGAATCATGTGCAAAGAATATTACACGAGGGGGGTTGGGTGCATATTTTTAAAACCCCCTTGGGGGTTTATGTGTTCTTCCATGAAATCATTATTCAACATGAAAAGCAATAACACGACAGCACGATCAATATAGAGAAAAATCACTAATAAAACAGTACCACAGATATCCAAATCTCAAGTCTTTTTGCACAAACTATGAAGACACATACTTGATCAAACACATATAGATAAACAAAATCCATACAATCAATCAACCAACACCATAAAACCGGTTTTATTCACAACTCTTAATCCTTTAAAATACACATTGTATACAACTTATGATACAACAGGACCATGTCCTTACATCAAGAAGTATACAAGTACACCGCGCAGTTCACACCGCGCCTATCCAACACACCCTCCTTCCCGTTCGATCCAAACCTCAAAACGACATTTCCGCAGTACGCCCGCATATACTGCGAATGCATCTTCCACCTCCCATTCCTAAAGCTCAAAACCGCATACACTCTCACCCCCAAAACCAAACTCCCTTTATCCACATCCTTCTTCATAGCCTCCATCACAACTCCACCTCCTAGATAAAAACTCATATCGACCTTAACCTCGGTTCGGTTATTCCTAGGCTGAACGAACGCTGGCGGATAATGCTCCGAGATCATGGTATGCTGCGAGGCGTAAATCAGGGAGATCTCCGTGCGCTCGTAGACCGCATACAGGTGGCGGTTGGGGTTCGTTAAGATGAGGGTGAGGTTGCAATCCCCTGCGGCGGTGGTGTTGGTGTTGGTGGTCAAGGCGATGCATGCGGAGGACACGTGGAGGGAGGGGACTTTGGGGTGGAAGAGCATCCAGGCGATGAAGGAGAAGACCAGCGTGAGGAGGAAGAAGCTGAAGACGAGTGTCGTCGTGCGGACGAGGAACTGGAATTCGTTTGGTGGCGGTGGAGGTGGTGGTGGTTGGACTTGGTGGTGGTGGTGTTCGTGGTCGTGAAAGAGCTGGTGTATGTGGAATGCGTGCGGCGCCGGGGCCAATATGCGGTGGTTGACGTGTGGCGGTGGCGGTGCGGCCATTGTTTTGGTTTGATGAGAGGTGAAGTGAAGTGAAGTGAGGTGAATTAGTTTGGTTTTGTGAAGGGGGCTTATAAATGTGAGTAAGGTGGTGAAGAAAAGTGCACACGTGTGGAGAGTTGTCGCGGGAGATAGGGGAACGGTGTTTTTGTTTGCATGGGGTTTAATTTTGCTTGGGGGGAATTTTGCGAGCGGCCCCCCAAGGTACGGTGTAATTACACGAAAGTTGCGTATAGGATGCGTTGCAGTACATAGACACTCCTTTTAGTGTATTTCTGATTCGGAGGCAACCTTTACGGCGCATGGATCAAAATTTCTACTATTTTTTCGATATGTTTCTATTTTTGATTGTATAGAAACGAAACATATGAATATTTCTCAAGTCAATTGCAATATTTTTTACGACTTTTATGAAACTTATTGAAGATATCTCGAAGAATATACAAACTTTCTAATATTTAGTTGACCGAAATATACATTTAAATCCATGCCACGACGTTAAATTGCGCTGAGAAAGAATGATGTTACAAATAGTTTACTAAAACTTTTAAAAATACTTTTTGTCAATAGAATAAACGAGATTTTACTTTTTATTTCTTAGCAATTGTGACATAGTTTCCACCTATTATTATTCAGTATGAATGACGGGCATATGTACATTTTGTAAAATTTTAAAAGTTCAGAATGGAAATTTACCTGAATGGGGTGTTTGTGTAACTTCAGGAAAAGAGGGGTGTCTCTGTAAGTAATCCATAGGTTAGGGAGTCTTTGTGCAACTGTCTCTTTAATTTTCTTTTGTCGTTTTTTTTCCAGGTTTTCTGTGGGTTGAGTTCATGTTTATTTCACTAGGTTGGTTGACGACTTATCTAAGTGGTTTCGTCGATGGATTTAAGGCAGAAAGCAAAGCGAAATTAATATTTGATGTTGAGAAATAAATAAAAAGAACTTATGGAAATATAAATCTGATGATTGAGAAAATTTAGGGCAATGTCATTTTGATTTTTATGAATTGGAAAGAATCGCTGGAATAGACTGAATATGATTTGTGCATAATTAATGTAAGAAATATTGAACAAATCGTAGGTATTTTAATTCAATTTTTAACTAGTGTATTGATATTTATAATTGTACGCTTTTACATGTATAATGAATTTAATATTACCAGACAAGTTGGCAGAGAAAATTTAGATTATTGTCCGGGTGCATATGATGGTACCGGTTCTTAGTTCTATTTGAAATTAAAATTGACTCATCCACCATTGCAGTTAAATTGTACAACTTCATATATAATAGACCCTTGTATTTGTTATATTTGACTCTTGTCAGTTGACAATTAAGAATTTTGAGAAATATTATATATATAGCATATTGGAAATCATTGGCTTGGCAAAAATGGTAGACCTAGAAGAATTTGCCATGTATGGACTATTTACAGCTTGTATCCATTACTCGGTAAACACCATGCGACGTAGGAGCACATTTAAGCTATAAATATTACATTTTGACATATATATATTAAATTTATTTTAATTTTTGTATGAATTATAACTTTGGAAGCTATAATAATATAGTTTGTTAAATTAATTTATAGTTGTTAAGATCATCTTCTGTTTAAACAAATATTGTATCGTAAATGCAACAATTCTGATAAAGAAACTAATGAAGAAAGTCATCCTCTCCCTACACACAACATTAAATATCTAAATCATAAGGGGAAAATAACCAGAAACTTTCGGTAACGAAAATTTATACTTGGCTCAATCAAACATAATATTCTAGAATTTACACGTTGCCTTGTGGCAACTACTCAACAAAGCCTCCAGAGTCCCAAAGGGAACAAATAAAAAAAAAAAATAAATAAATAAAAAGAAGAAAGAGTTAGTTAAAATTCCAATTTGGAACCTTCTTCGGACTTGTGCTCCGGGTAGATATATACATTACGCAGTTCTTTTGCATAATTATCTGATTTTGGGCTTCTGAACTTATTAGTTCCCCAAATGCTTGACTAATCCTTTGCACTAATCCTGCCAAAATTGCACAATCACAGGTTAAACGTCACGATAGTAATGATAACAATATAAGATAATGACTTAAAACTTGGAAGAGAATTTGATTCTAAAAATCATCAATGCTTAAAGAATAATCAGAGAAATACTTATGAATTTTCTAAAACATCAAATCTAAAAACCCGAGTTTTTCCCCTGCATGTTTCAAGTTAGGGGAAAATGCATAAAATTGCTTTCTGTTTTGTGAAACCTGCACCAAATTCGTGTTATTAAAATTTTATTTGTTTTGTATGAAATCTTTTCGTGTTTTGAAAAATTCAGAGGCACTTACCAGGCATTAATTGAAACCGAATTTTCAAAGAATATTACACGAGGGGTTGGGTGCATATTTTTAAAACCCCCTTGAGGCCGGGTTTATGCGTTCTTCCATGAAATCATTATTCAACTTGAAATGGAATATATTGTTTTAAACGTTAGGTAAATATTTTGGTAATTTAAATTCTTTTTAGAAAGTATAGATACAATTATCTCATGTATGATGATGATCAATAAAAATAGTTACCAGTTTATCGGTTTTACGTATCAAACAAGAGACTCTGGCGCCTCTAGCCATCGTCCATTCACCGCTATCTGAAACCTTGAGCACCAAATTCTCACACATGATCCTCAAACTCTCATTTCTGTTCATCAAACGAGGAGCCGAATAATTAGCATTCATAGCCAATCTCAGGCTAAAGATCACAACCCCTTTACTCTTATCCTTGGACAAACTCGGCAACACCCAATCAGGCAATTTCTCACCACTGCCCGGTTGAATCTGAGCTATCACACGATGATTCACCTCGCTTGTCTGCTTCTTCTCCAAATCGTAATCCTGCAGCAGAGTGAACCCAAGCACCACTTCTTTGTAGAGAATCGACGACCTCACGTGGTCCAAATGTAACGGCTCGTCGTTCCCGTTCCTCGCCAGGATGCTGGAGTCCCAATAGCCCGTCAGGGTGTTGTCCGTCACGTTGAAACTCGTGACTTTAAACGATTGGACTTCGAATTCGGGGACGTAGGTTCCGAAAAGGGACCACATTATTAGGCTCATCATGCACATAATGCCGACTAGAATGATCAACATGATCAGCATTACTCTGCCAAAGCTCGTTGTGTCGCTCGTTTCGGGCATCAACGGCTTGACAGGCTGCTGGTAGTAATTAAACTCGTTGAATGACGGGGAATAAGGATTTTGTGAGGCGGGACTTGTGAACTTTCCCTGGAGAGGCGATGATCCGTATCCTGGACTTTGTTGAAAGGGCGGTGTTGATGATACGTATCTAGGTTGGTTCTGGAACGATGATTGTGGGTAACCCTGAGGAGGGTAGGGGACGGTATTGCCATGAGGTACCTGAGGGTACATGCTTTGTGCTTGGTGGTACCTATCAATGGAGGGATACCCCATTACAATATTCTTTTTCGGATCTTCCGAAGAAGAATCGAAGGGGGTTCCCATTGTTAATTGATTTGTCTCTCCCTTGAGATTTTCCGAAACAGGGCAAGAGACAATGGGAAAAGAGACAGGCGAGAAATATGTAGAGGGGATTAGTGGTGTCGAATATGGATTCCGCCTGTGATCTTTGATGACGATGATGGTGATAATAAATTGATTATAGGGAGTACAAAATAATGTGAAAATGATGATGTAAAGGATTGGTGATTGAGAGTTTGAAGGGCAAATATTTCTAATGGTTAAGCAGAGTTTGAGGATGAACCGAGAGGTGAAGGAGATGGTATCTAATAATGGATAATAACGATGTTTGCGCAGAGAATCCCTTTTCTCTAGATGGATGACAAAATGTCTATAAATGGAAATCTAAAAGGAGCAATGCAGCCTTTAACCATACTACATAATTAATAATTCAATATCACCATTTAAGCATGGACAAATTAGACTTTTTGAAAAAGTGTGAACATTTTTTGCTCGGACAGTTCCACAAACGTACCACCACATATCGGGCAGAAAATGAAATATCACCTCATTTGATTATCTGGTAATGAAAATATGCAGTTAACGAAAAAATACTCAAGATCGAATGTAACCAGTCTTTGTATATACCTAATTACACCCAAAGAAACATCTAATACGTACAGTCTGTGATCACTATCGCCTTGGTTCGTTCCAGGTCTTCCTCTCAAAAAAGTCAGCCAGCAGTTTTTCAAGATCTTCAGGATTATATTTCAAGTAATTCTGCGGATTTTTCGCACCCAGGACTAAAGGCCTATATTAAAAACAAAAGCAACCTCAGTTCCGAAAGTAAAGGAAAAAGCTAAATACACAGAAACACGTACCCAAAGCGTTTCATGAAGGACCTATATGCAGGTAGTAGAACCTCAGCAACTGAAAGCCTCAATAACTCCCGTAATTCACTGTCAGGAACTATCCATTGAGAATGCTTATGATGAAGTTCCTCAAACAGAAGGTTGAAGGTTTTGAACTTGTCCTTCACCGTTGTCCTGGAAACACCAACAGTGACGCCACCATCTCCAAATGAACCACTCCCACTTGACTGAAGCCTCTGAACAGAGAGGCACTGCAATATCTGCACCCTCAATTTCTCAGCATGTAAATTAACAATATTAAGTTGAAAGGGCGATCAACAAAATATTTTAATAGGAAGTAAATGTCTCGAGCTTTGCATTTTGCAAAACATCATGGGACAGGTTTCATTATAAATGAATACACAACATGCATGAATTTCTCTTTTGTTTACCGTGTTCCGAAAATGAGAACCTGGTATTCCTACAATAACTACTTTTTATGTCCATACATGGCTGGATCCTGGAAGCAGAATAATGTTATGAGGGTGCATGTATGTATCAAATAAATTGTGTGATAACTACATTCACCTTAGACCAAGAGATCTTCTTGTATTGACTAGCATGCTGCTGAACAATTCTTCTATGTATCTGCACCCAATCATTCCCTAGCAGATCCTTTGCCTCTGACCTAAACATTTTTTTACGAAATTGAGAGAGATCCAGAAATTTGAAGAACAGATAGCAATAACATATTACCACCATATTTATTTACCTGCGGACATATCTTACTATACAGTGGATATTGTTCATTAGAAATATCTGAGTTAAAGCAGGATCTTTGTATTGCTTAGATTTTCCATCAAGGTTACTCTGAAGGGCCTGAACTATCCGTTTTGTTGTTGATGCAAATTGTTCTTCTGCATCAGCATCTCCAAATTCTTCTAAGATTTGCTTCAGAGTTGATCGATAGCTGAAAGTGTCAATACCAACAATTAAGATATTGTAATGCACTGACATCACCAGCTTGACACGGCAGAGAAAGCAAGTGCACATTCATAAATATTTAGTTGGGAAACCGAGATAAGAACATAAAATCACATGTCTAATAACAGAAGGTAGGTTGAAAAGCTGGCGTAAGATGGAATATCATGTAAAATCAAGCAAATCTTCTGAACAAATGTGAGGGAGGTCCAGGTCAACAAGCAAATGAGAGCTAATATTCAGACAAAGTAAATCATCTGACCTATCCTCGACTGATGAACAAATCTGAAACTCGTCAATGTAACTTACTCAAACAAAAACATCACGTAGTCCATTACATAGTTTGTCAAAGGATGGACTGCTCCATCAAGAGTGGCAGGTTTTGACACGTCTTTCTCTACTGCTTCCTCAAAATCAGCAAACATCTCTTGAGCAGTTTGAGCTAATCGTTTTGTCGAGACAAAAGCAGCTTCTCTCATTTCACCACAATATTTACTTCCAAGTATGATATCCATCTGGAAACACCAATAATAAGCCAAATGATGCAACACGAGAAAAGAAAGGTACTACAACATAAGAAAATCCTTTAGAGATGATAATTAAGAATAATATCTTTATTTGATTTATGAGTTGCAGACAGACAAAGTCACGAAACAGTTCTACACGGTCATGGCTGTGCTTTTCTCAAATGGCGATGCCCAATTTAAAATAAAATAAGGCAGAGTTCTGGAGAGAGCATTGCAACATAAGAGGTTTTAGAATCAGTTAGAGTAAGACAGAAAGAAAACAAGGAATGTGATTTTAGTCTCCTATAAATTCTTCCAGAGACAGAATCTCACCACCTCATCGTTCAAGAATAGTTGAAGTAGTAGTTTGGTTAATATTACTTAATGAGATTCTCTGGGGTTTCTCCTGATGAACTAAAGGTATTTGGACATTGAACTAAATTCTCATACATTCGATTACTTGAAGTGATTCAAATTTCTTTCATCGTACTTTAATCATGACAGTAAATTTGTTCTGATTACATAATTATATCCAACCAGGTCTCCCAGAAGATTGATTGGCTAGTCAGAGACCTGGAGCAGATCAATCAAGACATGTTATTGTGTCTAACTAGATAAAAGTGCCTAAATGCTTTTAGAGGCTTAAAATGATTTTCCATCCACAAAGATAAAGTGGTCTTTCTGAGAGAGAAACATAAAACATTGAGGGATACTTAATTTAATACTAACCAGAACAAAATATGATCTCATGTTATCTCATCTAAAAATATCTAATATCCATTGTTCCGTTCAAACATTCTTTCATCCGTAACTATAGAGTGTACCGAATTAAAATAATCTGGATTTTGGGAAGAGGAGCACTACAATTCTAAGATGAGAAAGATGGATACAAATATATAAGCTCATTAGCATTGAAAGAACATAAGGAACTAAAAAATGGAAAATACAAGCCTTAAAAACTTTACTCTGATATAGTTTATTCGCTCCATTACCCCTTTCCTCTAATGTCCAAAATCATTTCAGCTCAAAATTAAAATCATTCTAAATTTTGCGTATAACAGATGAATACTCCTAAATGGAGACTATTCTCAGATGAACATGAAGAGAAATAATGAAGGTTCATGTTCACAAGAATATCAAGATGCACTTCATACAGAACATAAAGTTCCAACAAGTAAGATGTCTTAGATATATGACCAATCCCTCATACCTCAGACTGAAGTTCTTGCATTATTTCGTACATGTCTAAGAGGACAAACATCTTTTCAGGTGCTCTTTTGCTCTTGGCTATAGCTTCTGCAAAACTAAGTAGCACCGATACACTGTTGGCTGTGACTTCTGCAAAACACTGATCCCTAAGGGTATCATTACCCTCCAAAATCCCATCACATACTTTCTTTTCACCCGGAAGCAAAAGCCTGACCTGTTTTTCAAAATCTACAAAGTAAGGTGAAAGAGGAATTGGATAGAAAAATGGAGAACATTTCAGAACTTGTTTACCGCTATCCGCACAGAAGCAATCCATTCTTTAATCTTTGCTTCTAGAACTTCCCAGTGCATGTTTTGTACATCCTCTTTGCCAAGTCTTTCGACACCTAATTTCCTTAGAGTTTGTTCTACTGCCGAAGATCTTGCCACTCTAATAGAATGAATATCACAAACAATAACATAGCTTTTCCATTTAGAGATACCTATACATTAATCCTACCAATAAATCAAACTTTTACTATATCAAAATATTACCTGTATAAGATGACGAGCTGCTGTTGGTGGCCAGCTTGAATTATTTGCAGGGCCATCTTATGCAGTATAGGAAGAATTCTAGGGGGAATTAGAGTTGGAAGGCGGTAAACGGCGGGTTCCAAGCTTTTTTTGGGGTGAATCAATGATTTCATTTCATTTGTGTTACCATCATGAGGTGATCCCACCGATGGCCTCATAGAAGCTGGTAAGCAGTCAAATAGGCGATCCGGTTCAACAGGTTTGCTGAAAATCAATAGAAAATACTGGATCAAGAAGTACTTTAAATGATTGTAACTGCAGTAATCATGTTAGAGTTGTAAACTTGAATCAAACTTAAGAAAACCAACTTTGAGCTTTAGTGCAGATGAAACAAATTAGGAAATAGAGCATTCGGGAAAAATCAAAATGAAATAGTTAAGGTGAAGCAGGAAAGTCTTAAGCTCAGCTCCACCCTGTGTGCACAGAGAAAGAGGAGCTACTTTCACCAGAGATTAGCAATATATAGAAACGTTTCTTTTCTTATTTTGGCAATTTAGTTTATATAAACTACTGCAAGCCAGGATTAGTGCTCGCAGAGTTTTGTCATATCTACAACTGCAATCAAGAACTTAAAAATCTAACTGCCATTATCTTTAGTTACAATCTACATATGTCCACTCACCTTCCACTTTGCACCTGCTTTTGAAAATTCAGAAAATTAATACAACAGAGGATTGAAGAAGAATAGGAAATTTATGCTAGGTCGTACGAACCATAATCGTATTTCTCAGCTCCGGAAAAACATCCAGGTCCAACTTTCCAACAATTCAAAGAAATATTAAAAAATCTGGTTGGCGATGCCTTCCCAGTTATAAAAAATATACTGAGTTGTCTCATACCAAATACATATAACAAGTCAATTCAATGTTCAAAATTCACAATTCCCTGCTCCACGACCTATGAATTGCAATGTTCAATTATCTATACTAAACAAAGTTCAAGAGGCCTGTAATATGGAAGAAGAGAGGTTAGAGGAAAACTGTTCGACAAATATGTTGGTTGTGAGGTTGTACACGCAAGTATGAGAAGAAGAGAAGAGTGGAGAAGAGAATACAGTTTTAGACTCCCAAGTTTATACAAAAGAAATGCCATAACCAATTTGCAGCTTAGATATTAACACGGTATGAATAATGAAAGAAACCATGTGAGCTATAAGTTAAGATATGTTACGTAATTCCTATGGATTAGCAAACCTGTATGAGATAAGAAGCTGTCGAAATGCTTCTTCAAGTTTAAAGATTGCCTTTCCTAGTAATTTGTTGGCTTGTTCGACAACCTCAATAGTACTCTTAAAGCATTTGTTGCCATCGAAAAAACGGATAACGCTCCCTAGTTGATCTATTGCTTCCAGGTAACCTTCCAAGTCCTCATGCGGACCCTTCAAAATTTTAGCTTCCGCCTGAAATATAAATTGTATATTGGCATAAGGAATTTATGGACATTATAATTCAATGGACCAAACAGAGCAATAAATATAAAATAACTATACATTAGCATGAAGAGCAAGAAGGTCACAGGTTTGCGACGTTCAAATGTCAAATAGGAAACACTTACTTAGTTACTCAAAGTCTAAGAGGACATATAAGTATGAAGCATGTAAACCTTGAGCAAAAATTGTTGCTCGTTTGAGTTGACAAGTTCATTTGACATATTAAAATAACAATACACATCTGGTTTACTTGTTTTCAAATGCAACAGAACACTGATTCTCTAAAAACAAACTGAAAATTGAGTGAAAATTAGGTAGAAATATTTCAGAACGGAGTTCATATACGATACTCAAAACGAGAATTCACACTATTTTCAACAACACACATCTAGTTCACTTGTTTCCAAATATAACAGTAACACTGATTCTCCAAAAATGAACTAAAATTGAGTATGATTACGTCGCAGTACATCATAACAGAGTTCATATACAATATTCAAAACGAGAATTCACGCTATTTTCACAGAAACTACAGACAACAAGCACACTTCATTCTCAATACACCGAAATCCAATCGAAGACCTGGCGCGAGAGATCAAATTGATCGAGCACGATCTCCAGAGCCCTCAGCACCTTGTCGATATTCTCGTCCGCCTTCTTTAGTGAATCCGTCGTCAACTACACAATTTTCACAGAGCAGCATTAAGCGACAACATTCATAAACCCGATCTACTATCTACATGCATTTATAGGCCAAAATAGTTCAAAAATGAAGAGAAAATGCCTGCGTAGGTCGAATATCGGCCTCTAACGCTGAAAAACGTTGATCGAACGAACCGAGAATCGTCGTCATTTTATCAGTAATCGCTTGCGAATTCTGCATTGATTCTCTCATCGAAGCCGCTCGCTCGATCAGAGAATCCATTGCTGCTGCGATTGTTGAAACAGAGATTTTTTTTTCCGATTTATGGATAATGATTCCCGCGGATTGTTCTAGATGAGAGAGGGAGAAACGTATGAGAGCTTGAAGTTGAAACTGAAGATTTTGGCGCCTGAGCTGAATTTATATTTTATATTTTCGTTTTGTATTTATTTTATTAGTTCATTTATAGTTTGTAGCTCTGTTTTGTGGTTTATGGTTAGATTATTATTGAAAAGTTTCTAATATACTTTTATATCTCGCCTCTAATTTATCTCTAAGGATTATTTATTTTGCTAATTGGGGTATTGTTTCAAAATGGAGAATACTTTAGGGTTATTTTGATTTTTGGCATGGGACATACACATTATTTAAGATAATAAAAAAGTTAAGGTTGTAAAGTAAAAAAAGTCGAAGTTTTCACGAAGTGGCGAATTTAGGCGATCAAAACAGAAGGGCACCGGAGATCTTGATCTCAAGGAGCCCATCCAATTCAATCTCTCATACGATGCAAATTCAAGAAAAGATGACTGTTGACAACAAGGAGATAGGCGAAATTGATACGCATACTGATTGTGGTACCCAAAAACGAACCAGGTTTGCTTACGAATTTCAAGCTACAGATGACCGATCCAAATTGAATACCCCTGTGGGTAAAGTGATGACAGGGGATAAAATGTCTTATGCGAATAAGGTTAGACCAAAAGATGTCCGAATTAATGATATTCTGACGACAGAAGAGAGGGGGGAAATTAGGGTTCATCCCTCATCTGACACGGATCCTTTTAAATCTCTTGAATTCTCGGAAGACCTTGAATCACTGATGTGTCAACAATGGCAGGATACCATCCTTATTAGAATCCTGGGCAAACCATGGTTCTATCCGAGCCTCGTGAACAAATTAAGCGTGATGTGGAAATTGACGGAGGGTAGTGAACTGGTCGATCTAGGTTTTGGAAGTTATTGCCTTAAAGGTATTACGCCCACGCAACGAGACATGATTTTAACGCAGGGACCGTGGCAAATAGCCGGGAATTTTTTATCCATTCGCAAATGGACCCCAGATTTTCGTGCGGACAACGACAAAATAGAACATGCTATTACATGGGTTCGTGTCATGCACCTCCCGGTTGAATTGTTTCGTGAGTCGGTGATCCAAGTTATTGCTAGTTGTATAGGAGACCCGATTAAGATCGATGGCAATACATTCACAGCCACAAGGGGCAAGTTTGCGAGGTTTTGTGTCCAGGTTCCGACTAATCGCGCTCTTGAGCGTGGTATTAGAATAAGGGGGCGAATCTATCAAGTGATGTACGAGAATTTGCCGTCGCTGTGCTACAAATGTGGTAGAGTCGGGCACTCAGATAATTCCTGCGTGGATTTAAATCCAGAAAGTAACTCGCCAGAGGACAATATGGCTACTTCGGATGTGCCGGACAAAAATACTGATGCCCCAGCACAGTGGCTTTTAGAAAAGGCTAAAAAGAAAGAATTCGGCGAGTGGATGGTGGTTCCTCGTCGACAGAATAATACGCAACAAAGGTTTGAAGGAAAGTTGAACACGAAAGGAAAGAGTCAAGTTGAACCTAAGGGGTATTCTAATTCTATTAGGAAAGATATCAAAGAGCCCGAAAATAAATCTCCTAATACTACAGAATTTCACCCGGGTAAGGACTCTGTGAATCAGAAAAAGGCTGTTGGTAAAAGGATTCTTCCAGCATCAATTTCCCAAGTTAAAAAAACGTTGCTTAAGAACAATAGAGCAGGCGCTTAGAGTTTGAAGAAGAACTCGAACCAAAGTCTGAATACCACCAAGCATTCTTTTTCACTTCTTGCTAACGGTGTGGACACGGAGGGGATTACAGAAACATCTAAGCTGATTAATCTTGTAGAAAAAAGCTTAGAGAAAGGCCATGGATCATGAGGAAAACATGATTGTGGAGATGGTGAATGGCGAACTAATTGTGATAATTCAACAACAATTCTGGGAGTTCCGCACAAATCTTTTTTGGTTCGGCGGTCCCTTGAGGATATCACGAATAGATCCGAGAACTATCAACGTGATATCCATCGCTCCGTGGATTTGGGAGTTGGAAATAAAAACTCAGATGATCGAACGAGTGGAGAATGTCCCAATTTGTTGGCAGACACTGAGCATGAGCAGGTGGGAACGTCTCAGACAACAATATCTAGTTCTCGAAACACTACGACAACTGATGTTGTTATGGATGGGTCGGAGTCCTGAAAATCCAATCCACCTTACACAATTATTTAATTTATCAATGAAGATTGTCTCGTGGAATTGTCAGGGAGCAGGGGATGATAATTTTAGAACTAATTTTCGGGAACTTGTTCGTATACATAGCCCGGATGTTGTTTTTTTACTTGAGACTCGTGTCTCAATGGATAAGGCGTATGAAATTGCTTCGAGCCTAGGTTACTCTGATTTCTGTATCGCGCCAACTGAAGGTATGGACGGTGGCATATGGATGTTATGGAATGCGGAGAGCATAGATGTGGATATCAAGAGTATCGAGGATCAGGGTATTCACGCCGTAGTAGGTCATAAACGACAATCGAAGTGGATGCTTTCAGGGATTTATGCGAAACCCTATAAGGCGGACAAAATGAGAATTTTTAATAACCTTGAAACCTTGGCGAAAGGTAATAATTTACCATGGTTGGTTCAGGGAGATTTTAATGAGATTTGCTATGCGCATGAAAAGCAAGGGGGGAGTCGTAATGTTTATAATCGGTGCATGGCATTTCAAAAGCGAATTCGGGAGTGGAACCTTCAAGATCTCGGTTTTCAAGGACCGAAGTTTACATGGACAAATAAGAGGGAGGGAAATGCCAAAATTAAAGAAAGAATTGATCGAGCTCTTGCTAACTCCGAATGGATTGAATGTTTTCCGGAGAATGTTGTGTTTAATTTGCCGCGAACTCATGGTGACCACCACCCCATCCTCACTAACACAGACGGCTGGAAAATGTCTAAATTTTTACGTCCGTTTAGGTTTGAAGCTATGTGGTTTAATCATTTAGAGTGTGAAAAACTACTCAAGAAGTTGTGGGAGGAAAAACAAGAGCTTCTTCGGGCTATTGAACATGTTCCGGATGTCATGATTCCCTGGAATCAAAAAATATTTGGGAATATTTTTCGTAAAAAAAGGAGTATTTTACGGCGGCTTGAGGGAATTCAAAGGGCTCTTGCTTCTAAGCATAGTGATTTTCTGGATAACCTGGAAAAATAACTCCTCGAAGAGTATAATTTCATACTTAGAAGCGAGGAAATCTTCTGGCATCAAAAATCAAGAATTAAGTGGATTAAGGCGGGCGACTGCAATTCTTCCTTTTTTCATAAATCTACGATGGTTAGAAGAAAGCGGAACAGAATCCTTTGGTTGAAAATCGATGATCATTGGACTGATGATCAATCGGTTTTGTGACAGCATGCTAGGAGCTTCTTTCATGGTTTATTCACAGGGGCAAGTCGCGTCACGCCGTCACTCCAAATATCACGTTATCAACAGAAAATGGGGTGTGAGATCGCGGCAGAGGTTGGTAAAGATGTCACGATGGCAGAATTAAAAGATACGGTTTGGCAAACACATCCGAGCAAAGCGCCGGGACCTGATGGAATTCAGGCAATGTTTTATCAAAAATTTTGGTAGTGGACGTGCGAGTCGCTTTTAAGTTTTGTGAGGGACGCGTTCCAAGAAGGTGCTTTTGACCCCAAAGTTTGTGCAGCGTACCTCTGTTTGATTCCGAAAGTTGATCATCCGGTACTCATCTCTCATTTTCGCCCTATCTCCTTATGTAATGTGGTGTATAAATTTATCACTAAATGCATAACTTTAAGACTTCGGGATGTGATGCCCCATCTTATTGCGCCTACCCAGTCGAGCTTTATTAAGGGGAGGAGTACGCAGGATAACATTTTTGTCATGCAGGAAATACTACATTCTTTAAAATCCAAAAAGAAAAATAAAGTTGGGTGCATGATCATGAAATTAGATTTAGAGAAAGCGTACGATAAAATTAGCTGGAAGTTTCTAGAGGAAACTCTTATTGCTTTCAATTTTCCATCAAAGGTGATAAAGCTAATTTTATTCTGTGTCCGGAATGCGTCCACACGAATTTTGTGGAATGGAGAGCCGTTGGAGGAATTTAATCATGGATGCGGGCTTAGACAAGGGGACCCGCTCTCCCCGTATCTATTTGTTTTGTGTGTTGAGAGGTTGGCCTATATGATTCAGGAAGAGGTTGCTGAGAGGGCCTGGGAGCCGCTTATTCCATGTCGAGATGGACCAAAATTGTCGCATCTATTTTTCGCGGACGACCTCATTCTTATGGGCAAAGCTACGATTAAGACGGCGCATAGTGTGAAGAGAATCTTGGATAAATTTTGTGACACGTCGGGTTTAAAGTTGAGCGCAGCCAAGTCAAAGATTTATTTTTCTAATCGTGGCGGAGCTGATTTGAAAAGGCGTATTTGTGGACTACTTGGATTTGCACAGACTACGCAACTCGGAAAATACTTGGGCGCAAACTTGGTTCATGGCCGAGCTACAGCAGACCAATATAACGATATTTTTGACAAACTTCTAGCTCGCTTCACGAGTTGGAAAGGTGTAAATTTATCTCTTGCGGGGAGGACGACGTTGGTTCAATCTGTGTCCACAGCTATACCGATTCACCTCATGCAATCCAGTTGGTTGCCGGAAAAAGTTTGCAATAGAATTGATAAATTGAATCGAAGTTTCCTATGGTCGAATAATCCGAATGCTCGTAAGTTACATTTAGTGGGTTGGCACAAAGTAACGCGTCCAAAAAAGGAAAATGGTCTTGGTTTGCGAAAAGCCCGTTTGAATAACGAAGCTCTTCTGTCTAAGCTTTGTTGGAAAATTTTGCAGCGACAAAAATGTATTTGGTCGGAGTTAGTGACAGCTAAATACCTCAAAGACGTGCGACTTAGCGAATATGTGGTGAGACCGAGTGATAGCCCTACGTGGAAGGGCATTGTGCGATGTATGGCGTTAATATCACCCTTCATAAGGTGGAAAATTGGGAATGGGAAAGATGTCTCACTTTGGTTCGATAATTGGTTGGGGAGTGTTCGGCTTTGTGAGGTTGTGTCTGAAATTAATTTTGAAGACTTGCGCCTGAAAATTTTTGAATTGATTGATGAGGGCGGAAATTGGGACCTTACAAAAATTAATACACCTATTCCAGCTGAATGGCGCATGAAAATTCTGGAGGTCCGAATTATTTTGAGGGAGGCAGAAGACACGAGATTATGGAGCGAAACGGCGAATGGAAATTTTACGTGTCAAAGCGCTTATAAAGCGCTGCACCGGGTGTATACAACGGCACCGACCATGGGGGCTAAGGTGGATTGGGTTTGGAACTTACCTTGCAGCCACAAACTCAAATTTTTTGTATGGTTAGCCGCTCAAAATCGTCTTGCAACAAATCAATTACGGAAAGTCCGAAAATCTACAGAAAACCCGACGTGTGATGTTTGTCAAACATTGGAGGAGTCAGTCACTCATATTCTCCGAGATTGTCAAGATGCAAAGAGAATCTGGAAACGAATACTCAACCCAGAGCGTTGGGCAATTTTTCGGGAAATCAGCGAGGTAAGTTGGCTACGCAAAAATCTGGGAAACGAGGAGTTTATCTTTACTACGGGTCAGTCTGTACCTTGGAACATTCTATTTGTGGCGAGTATTTGGACGATTTGGAAGGCAAGAAACTCACGGGTTTTTAATGGTAAAAAAGAGAGTACGAGCTCTGTTCTTATTCAAATAAAATCTCTGGTTCTGGACCTGATGTCTGTGTTTAAAGGGAAGACGAAAAAGCTGAAGAAGGCATGGGAAAAACCACCTCCAGGGTGGCTTAAACTCAATGTTGATGGTGGACTTTGCGAACGGCAGAACAGCGGAACAGCAGGAGGTGTTCTTCGGGATGAGAAAGGTGCATGGCAGTGGGGATTTGTGGTTAAGATTCTGCAACCTACAGTGCTTGAAGCGGAGATTGAAGCAATACGTACGGGTTTGGCACTAGCTTGGGACAAAAGAACCCGACGGATTGAAGTTGAAACGGATTCAAAGGAGGCGTACGATCTTATCATGGGAGGGGTGAATGAAGGACATAGGCTTCAAGATAAAATTGAAGAATGTAGATCGCTCTTGCACAAACCATGGGAGCAAGTGTTCCGATGGATCGAGAGGTCGAGAAACCGGCTTGCAGATGCGGTAGCTAAATTACCATGTTCTATGGATGGGGAGTGTAGACTGATGGCTATTCCCCCTCATTCCCTGCGTTCTATTTTGAATTTGGATGTTGCCTAAGGGCTGTTTTTCATATGTTACCAAAAAAAAAAAAAAAAGTTAAGGTTGTTTCTTTACGACTCTTTTGTTTGGGTGAACAACAGTCTCGTATCGAAAAGATAAAAGAGATTAACTCAGTTTATAGTAATAAGTAATATTTCAATTGGTGTGAGGCCTTTGACGGTGAAGCCTAATAATTAATATAATACATGAAGTCTTGGGCCTAAGGAAGACAATATTATACCAATATATATATATATATATATATATATATATATATATATATATATATATATATATATATATATTCCTAACAATTTTTCAAATTTTATAATTTCTCTAATTTATTATAGAATAAGAATGTATATATTTTAACCTTTTTTAACAGGTAAGCAGCCTTATTTAACAAGTATATGTCTTTGCTTCTGTAATTCGAATTTTTGATTAATTGTTTAGAAAAATTGATGCTGCTTGTTTTGACAGTAGAAAAAGACTAAGACGCAATCTATCTAAATTCTGGATATTGTGTATTTAACAACGATAAGTTTTAGCAATGTACGTACCGAAAATTCTTACTTTTGTAACATTGTATAATTAAGAAGAAAATGCCAGATCATTGTCCTCAATTACTATACTTAAAGTGTAAATTATCCCATGTCCATATCATATTCGTTTGTTTTCATTTCAACATAACAAATATATTGATCATCTACCGTGTTCATCATTTATCAAAGAAACATCGTGTTTAATTAACCCTTGGAAACCATTTCATTCTACTTCGAATTTTCAAGTGAATGCGGGTGGAATGACGTTTTTATACATTTGATTTAAGTTGCTGATTCTGGTCCTTAAATTTCCTTTCTCCTCGGTACGTGCATTTTTTTATATGTGCGGGATTTTAATTGATTTAATATAGCGGTATGGGATGGCATATATGTATAATAGTTTTCTTATAAATTGCCCTAAATTATAGCTACAAACTGTTATATTGATTAATCAAGATATTCATGAAGACCATAAAGAAAGCCTAATTCACAAAAAATATTTTATGCACCATTGTATTGCTGGCAAAATATTTTAAAATGATATTATCTTTCTAAAACATAGCAACCACAAGCACAATCTCTTCCCAGCAATGTATCTCCACGGATTTGTTGCACCACTTCAGAATCCACCGGTTGCATGAAACAATTTCTCCTAATTCACATAGAGCTAGAAAAGAACAACATGATGGAACACCATGACAGGTAGATCAACAAGTTGTACAACCTATTAAAAATAAGGCCGTTGAACAATAAAACGAAGAGACCCATTGTAGATAATGAACCATAACATAAGAGTCCAAGAACCTCGAAATGGACTTGAAGTTCCTCATAATGCAGGTGGCATCTCTTAAATTATGCCATTGAAGACTGGTAAAAGTAGTTTAGTTGCGCGCATATTTTAAGTATTTTCTCATAACTTGTGTTGATACATTTTAATTTGGATAATCGGACAATTTTCTAATACAAGAGTTACACTGACGTATAGCTACTTTCAAATGTCATTTTGAAGGGGAAAGGCCATCAGAGTTCATAAAGAGTTTAAAGAATATTGATGTGGCTGCAATTTATTAACTCACACCATTTTCCTTCAGTGCTCTTCAATTCATTCTCTTTCACTAGGAGAATTAACTAAAAAGATCTATGCTCTCAAAAAAAAAAAAAAAAAAAAAAAGCACATATCGTTAGAAGTTCTAATCAATTCAACAAAATTTAATAAACAAACAATAAAGTCATGCGCATTAGTTGAGTCACATCAATTGGTTCGGTTGGTTTTTAATAGCATTAGTCTTAGATGGTTCTCACCTCCATTTTTTCTATCAGAATAACATTAAGGTTAAGATAACATAACAAATTAAAAGCACAGATAGTTTGAGTTTTATATATAAGCGAAGATGCAAATTAAAAGGTTAGAGTAGCTAGGTGAATTAACACTAGCTGTGTAAGGGAAGTCCAATTACACTGGAAATGAACGAAATTTGTGTGATGAACGTACAAAATATGGAATGGAAACATTGTGACACACCTGTTAAGTGAAACAAATGAAAATGTTGTGAACAACCTAGCACATTACAACTTAAAAAGTGTTGGTGAATTCATGTTGTTGCCATGTTGCTTAAATTATAAAAAGCGAAGGAACGAGTTAACATTTTCAAGAACTACAACATCTAGCCAAAAACAACTAAGGTCCAATAGTATTTGAGCATTCATCAAAAGACTCAGTATGCATTCCCAATCAAGCCAATTTTTTCTTTCCATCTTAATTATCATTTTACTCCACTTTTGTTTGTTAACCGCTGAAAGTCCTAAGCCTCGTCTCCTGATAACGAGGCTCGTACATTCTGATTCGATTTA
This sequence comes from Misopates orontium, assembly GCA_946800315.1. Classification (NCBI taxonomy): domain Eukaryota; kingdom Viridiplantae; phylum Streptophyta; class Magnoliopsida; order Lamiales; family Plantaginaceae; genus Misopates; species Misopates orontium. The sequence goes on along the minus strand of OX326950.1, from coordinate 6,187,525 downwards.
TTCTCCTTATTATCTCAAAAAGAAGTTGGGAGCTCTTGTTCAAATTGATTTTAAAGATCCAATTTTAAGTGCTTCATGCTTAAAAGAAAACTCTTCTATTCTTCCTCTGGATATTGAGTCTTCACTTTACCCAAGAGGTCAATCTGGATTTCTTGCTCACTTGGAAGTTGGCGAGAAACGCACGCCACAACTTGTGTACATGGACACTGGAAGCTCTTTGCTTTGGATTAATTGTGAACCTTGTTGCACTCGTATACTAGGACCTCTATTTCATCCTCTAGAATCATCTACCTATAAGGCAGTAGATTGCGATGACTATCAAAATTGTGGTGCACTGGGTGGAGCTTCGAGCCGATGTGATTCAAAAGGGAGATGTGAATTTGAATTACTATATGGAGATGGTAACATGGTAATGGGACACATTGCTATAGAAGAATTTAAGTTCGGTGCCACTGATGAAATCATGAGAGATGTTATATTTGGTTGCGCAAAAAGTACGAGTTTGTTTGCCAATGGAGTATTAGGGCTTGGTATGAGTAGAATTTCTCTAGTATCGCAAAGCTCATCCTCTAAATTTTCTCACTGTTTTGGGAACATAAGTGATGTGTCCTATGAATATAACACGTTGATTATTGGGGACGGAATTAATCCTATGGGAGTTCAAACTCCAATGATTATTGAAGGCAAATACTACATAACTCTGGAAGGCATCAAGGTTGGCAATACACTATTGGAAATCGACCCACAAATTTTCATTAGAAACCCTAATTACACAGGTGGAATGGCCATAGACACCGGTTCCACTTACACGTTTCTTCCGAAAGTAGCATTGCAAAAGTTTGAAACGGAAATTATTGACTTAATTGAGTTTTCTCTGACCCGAAACTATTCCCACGTAAAACACGGCTATAATATGTTGTGTTACAATGGTATTCTTAACAGAGATTTGAAAGGCTTTCCAACCGTGTCATTTTTATTCAAGGATGATGCAACTATGGAGCTTGCGGTGGAGAACATCTTTCAACAACTTAGCAATCAAAGTTTTTGTTTAGCAGTCTTACCGTCCGAGAAAATAAGAGCTTCATTCAGTGTTATGGGAAACCTGATGATGCAGTACTTTTACATGGTGTATGATCTTGCATTAAAGAAATTTTGGTTCGTGACAATAGAATGCAGTGTTTTAGGGGACTATATATATTGATGATGAGCTTTTGCAAGAATAAATGTCAAAAACCACCTTTAAGTTATTTTTTAGGTAGCATATGTCTTACTTTGTAATACTTTTAGCATTTATCCTCCGGTAAGAATTAGTTAATGTAATTCATTCCCCAGAGTAAAATTCATTTTCTCATCGACTTTTGTTGTTAAACAAATAAAATATCATATGTTCGAAGAAAATATGATATTGTTTATGTTTGTAGCTCAATAAAACTAATATAATATATATATATATATATATATATATATATATATATATATATATATATATATATATATATATATATGATGAATTCAAACATTTTTAAAATATTTTCAAAGCGTTATAAGAACTTCAAAGAAAAATCTAAAAAAGTTTATTTACTTTCTTGCATGCATCTAGCTAGAGACAAATTCAAAAGTTTTAAACCAAATAGTCTTCTGTCTAACAAGCTACTTATATTCAGATTCAATTATGTCGGATCATAAAATCAGAAATAGCAACATGATCTTATTGTCTCCAATGACTAACCGATGGTTTTCACGAACTGGTTTTTTACTAAGCATTTTAATTACCACTTATAAACCAAATCTTTGTACAATTTTGCTGGAATCTTAAAAAGTATATTCATGAACAAAATAAATTGCTCCATTTTTTTTTGGTATTTTATAATTGAATAGTGGAAATTAAAATGTCTAAGAAATTAATCTAATATGATATTGCTCCCTTACTTGTATAGCCACTACAATTCAAATTTGAGTTTTGTTCACACAATTCCGGTGCTTGTAGTACATATATACATAAGATAAGATGTTTGATGTTTATAATATTCGTGTAAGGACAGTAAAATAGAAAGGGTACCTTTCTACATTTAATTAGATTTAGGAAGTAATATAGGAATATTCGCCCCCAGCCCCAGCCCCTCCCCTGTTTATTTTTAAACGAAAACAAAAAATTTCTACAATGTCATTTCGCCCCCCAAAGCAATATTTTTGGTTCCGCCCCTGATATCTTGAATATATACGTGAGAGAGTCCTAACCAATCTGGTAAAGAGAGTCGTAGAGTCCTAATCAATATGATAACTATTTAACAACTGAATAATTACATAATTACATAATTGCAGAAGATATATATTATAGATATTCTATCTATCAACTAGGATAAGGTCTCTAATCATAACCAACTATATAGTCCTAAACAAATTAAACTCAGCCTCCTAAGGAACTCCACAACGTGATCTAAAGCTCCTAACTATATATGCATACTTCATTAGATTAGAGACCAATTTGTATATACATTATTAGCATTCTTCGCTACGGGAATTATGAGCAGGCGAACATCATCAGCCACCACCAATATCATCGTCACAATCGTCATCTTCGCCACCTTCATATATGGTATTAAAGGCGACAAATCTGATCAAGTAGTAGTCAATGAAGCGGAAGTGAAGTGGTGGTCTTGGTGTCTGAAACAACCACCTCGTTTTTCTGATTTATCTCATTTGTCGCCGGAGGAGCAATTCCATGTCCGAGTGTGTTGGGACGTTGTTCGTGGCATTAAATGGGCTTACGAAGCGACTGGAGAGTTAGCACCGGAATACTTACTTGCCCTAAAAGCGTCTGTCAACAACAACCAAACCGTTGTAGATTTTCGTGTTTGTGGCCTTGATCACACGCGTTGTCCTAGTGAAACAAGGAAGAGGTATTGGGACTGGATTGATGAATCTAATCAGGCTTGTGGTTGTCGAAAGAATACTGCGTAAGAATTAAATTTGATGATTTTATTTCATTGATAATTCAATTATTATTATAAGACTTATGTTGATGTCATAATATTTTTGTTTTTAATCTCTCTTAAGTCTTACTTAGAGAATAATGTAACTGGCTCAAAAGTTCCTATATTCTTGATGTTGTAAATTAAGAGGGATTGTGATGGAATGAGGAGAAATTCTGAAGAACCAAATACGACCTACCCACACGTACGTAAATGCTCGCGGAAATTAAAATGTTCACAACCGATCGACTTGGGACAATTTCGCGTAAAATGTTGTGGAGGGCTGAAAACGTTTTTAAGGTGTTTCCCTTTTCTAGTTTTTTCGTCCAGAACGTAGAATCGTTTTTATGTCTTTTAATGGAGAAACTGTGTTTATTTTTTCTTCTGCGAAAACGTTGTTGACTATAGCGTTCAGTGCCAAAAACTAGAACAAAATTCTACACTACCATGATGGTTTGATGGCTACACCAGAAACACACACTATGTATAGTATATAGTGTGCTCTAGGAAACATTTAGTTCCAACTTGTAAGTGAGAAACAATGAGTATTAATTAAATACTATAAAATAAAACAGAGTTGGCTAGTTCAACAGTGACGAGAGTAAACGAAGTAACGATTCAACATGATATTTATCAAATATGGGCATTTTGAGTTAATTATAACTTATAACTTATAAGTTATAACCCACAGAAAATGAGAATATTCACAACTAGGCAAATCTAGCACAACCTTTATACACCTAATAATATCAAAAGAAACATCTCAATATCGCCTTGTTTCACTCACGTCCTGCTTTCAAATAACTCACCAAACATTCTTTCAAGCTCTTCTGCACTATATTTGATGTGTTGTTCTGGATTTTTTCCTCCCTGGATTAAGGGCCTATATTGCAAATATAAGCTAACTCAGAATTAACGAAAAAAAAACTTGATAAACTAAATATACAAATGATACTTACTCATGAACCGGGTTTATAGATAGCTAGTTGTGTTAGTACTTGTGTCAACATAATAAAATAGTAATATTAAGTACATTAAATAGTACCATTTTTTATAGATAAATTAATTATGACACAAGGTCTATATGTAAGTCTTTTTTTCCGAGAAATATTACATACCCAAAACGTCGAATGAAAGGCCTATATGCACGTAATAGAACCTCAGCAAGTGAAAGCCTCAACTTCTCTCTTAATTCACGGTCACACACTATATATTGAGAATGGCTATGATGAAGTTTCTCAAAAAGCACGTTGAATGTTTTGAACTTGTCTTTCACTTCCCTCTTAGAAACACTAGCGGTACAACCACTCACAATTGAATGAAGCTCCTGATCGAGGAGGTAAGCCAAAACCTGCCCATCACATGTTTTCAGCATGCATGAGATAACAATTTTTAAGTTTAAGAAACATCAAAAAAGATTCCACCTTGTTAGAATTCAAAAGAAGTCATTTAAATGATTTCTTAACAGAAAAAAGGAAAGAAAAAAAAAACAAAATAGAGGAAAAATGATAAAAAAAATAAATAAAAAATCTATGGTTTTAAAAACATGCCGGAAATTCCGTTGTCGTTTTGATAATTGTCTAGAATTCTTTGTAGCTTCATAAATTTTGCAAAAAAATCTCTTTGTAATTTCATAAACTCTGCACGGAACCCCCTAGTTGTTTTTTCGAAAAAGACTTTGTGAATAGTATATGAGATCAGCATCAAAGTTTTGGACAATGAACAAATCACACAGGGGTTTCAGTGGATTTTAGGTTGATATCCCCGAAATAGCACAAATAAGATACAATGGCTCAACTCTTTGTTACCTAAATAAATGAATTTTAGACTTAATTAGGTGACCCAAAAAAATTCAGTAGTTTTGATTGACTATTATTTGTCTTATTTCACTAACAAAATAGACAGCTAGGTACTAGACATGACAAAAGCGCAATAATCATTATTATGGGCTACAATTAAGTAGAAAATAAATTGTGCGAGAATTAAAATCAACCTCTGAACAAGAGATCATTTTGTATAGATTAGCATGCTGCTGGACAACTCTTCTTTGTCTCTGCAGCCAATCGTTCCCAAACAAATCCTTAACTTCTGACCTACATACATTTGTTATACGAAATAAAATGAGATCACATTATTTGAAGTTAAAGAATGCCCTATAATCATCATATTTACCTGTTGACAGATCCTACAATATAATGGATATTGTTCATTAGGAATATATGAGTTAAAGCATGATCTTTGCATTGCTTGGATATTTTATCGAGGTTACTCTGAAGAGCCTCAACTATACGTTTAATTGTTGATCCCAATTGCTCTTCTCCATCAGCAACACCAAGTTCTCCTAAGATTTGCTTTAGAGTTGATCTATATCTGAAAGTATAAATACCAACAATTAAGATATTGCGATTTGCTGGCGTCACTAGCTTGACAGTTGACACTATAAGAGGGAAAAAAAATAAAAAATAAAAAACTGATTGCATGCATAGATCTTATGAACAAATATTAAAGGGACCTATTATAAAATACTAACCGTGTTACCTCTAATTGGCAAAAATACTAAAAACATTATGTTATTTTTATGATGCACATACACTTTTGAAATTATTTAATATAGTGTGGAACACAATTTTGAACGATACGACGCAGACACAGCTCCAACACGTGTTAGACATGCCATATAGGTGTCCATATAAAAAATGAACAATAACAGGCACAGTGTCGGACACTAAGGGCGTGTCCAACACATGATTTTGAACACGTTTGGGTATATTTTCACAATTTTTAATTGTTTTTGTGGTTAGAACTTGATTTTTTTTTTTTAAAATAAAAGAGACTAAAAGTAGAAAAATAAAGATATCAAATATCAGTTTTTTAAAAAAATTGGACATGAACTAAAGTAAAAAGAAAACAAAGAGGAATTCTATTTCTTTTATGACTTCGTTTTTGCTTTCTGCCCCTTACTTTCTCGGACGATTGAAAATCAAATTTACTGCTTATTTGTTCTTCAATTCCGAAATGCTTGGGCTTGTTTTTATAAGTCTGAGTTTATTTATTTACTACTATTTCTTATTTTGGAGATTTTAAAAATAATTTATATTTCTTGTTGCTTTCAAGTTAAGAATTAGACGTACAAATGTTAATTGTGGGGTTTTAATGATGTTCAATATATTTTAATACAAAAGTTATGATTGTATCACGGTCGTGTCATGTCTTGTAACTTTTTAAAATCTGTGTGACGTGACCGTGTTGTGTATTATGCGTTATTTTTATTGGTAAAAAAGACCCCTGCATTATTTGATAATTAACACAATGTCCTCACTTTGATATTAGGCATTTGCTGAAGGTAAATGGACTATTATGCCCTTATAAGCTTATTTTCCCAAAACTAAATAAATTGATACATCGCAATGAAGGAGAGGAAACACAAAAAGGAAATGTTATTTCCAATTTTATTAAAACACAAGGGTGTTCTTTTGCTAAAGTAAGAACCTATTTAATATTAAGGAAGAGAAATGGAATGCAAAATTGTCGTAAAGAATCGCAAACAAGGAGCTAATTAAGCCGCAGTAAAGCGAACTAGACACTAGAGTTTTGCCATTGACCAACTGATACTTGGGGACTTTTGCGAATCTTTTTGCAATTAGAAATAACAAAAGGTATATTTTTTGCTATTATTGAGGGAGATACACTTACCGAAACAAAAACATCACGTAATTAATCACATAACTTGTCAAAGGATGGACTGTCCCATCAAGTGTAGGAGGTTTTTTGACATTTTTATCAATTGCTTCCTCAAAGTCAGCAAACGTCTCTTGATCATTGTGAGCTAATCGCTTTGTCAAGACCAAAACAGCTTCCCGAATTTCACAGTATGTACTTTCAATTCTAATAGCCATCTAAAAACACCAAAAGTGAGCAAAATTTATGAAAACGACAAAGCAAGGTATTAAACATAAAAATATAAACCATGGATCAAAATTTCAATACATTTCTTCGAAAACCACCGAAATGTTTCCGTTTTTCACTTGGTCGAAACGAAATCTAAAAGTAGTTTCCAATTACATTTCAACTATAACTTTTATCATTAACTTACTCTAAGAATTCGACAATGCAAAATTAAAAATTCGACACGTCTACCGACTGATTTAACACATTATTGTCTATAAAACAAGAGTATTCAATACAATTTAACCAAAAGAAAAAAGAACTTCAAAGATAACTCCAAGCACACTTTTTTGGGTGACAATGTTGAAGAGAAAATCGCGAGGTTTGACTTTTACCTGCTGTCAATGGAGATTGATCGATTTATTGAAACCTTGGTATTATTTTCCGTTTTTTAGGTCTGCGGTTTGCATAATAGTCTTATATGCACACGACTTGTGTAGAATCTTGCTGAATCTATAGCATTAATTTGTGAGTAACTGTACTAGCATGCAAAACCTAAGATTTTGTCGAGAACAAACAATTAACTCCTAAGAAAAGGAGATTAAGAAGAGTAATCTTTGTAGTTCTCTAATTTGTCCTTTTTAAGTCAATATCTATGCAGAAGTAAATGTAATATTTCTCTCAGCATTTTCTTGCTTTAATTAAGTACTCCATAATTGTAGCTTGATTAAAATATTTTTTTCCTTACTTTAAATAAATAGACTTTGTCTTGAAAAAATCATAGTAAAAAACATTAACTTTCCAAGTTATTTTATTGTTTTGTAGATGGATTGGAAATATATCGGAGTTTCTCAAGTGTAGTCTACTATTCCAACTTTTGGTAAATATAAACTATTCCAAGTGAGGATTAGTGCACGTGTAAAGTTTTCTATTAACAGAACGAGACAAGAGTTGAACGGTTAATCAAAGAGTACATCAACAAAGGCCCAGATATATCATCTAAATTAGCCCATTTAGCCAGATTGTGTGTTACAACGTCCGCAAAGACTATTTACTTTCACACTTGAGCAACTTTGAACAACCACTGCAAAAGAAAAGAAAAAAAAAAAACTTGCACAAACCCCTGAAGTGTTATCAATTATGAACAACCTCATAATGAAAAAAGTATACTTGCAGAAACCCCTAAAGTATTATCAACTTCTTCTCGAGTCAACATAATCTCAATCTGTTCAACAAAAAAAAAAAAAAAAAAAAACATAATCTCAATCTCACATCATAAACCCATTTTTGTATTATGCTTTCATAATGGGCCCAATGGGCTTGCAACATGATTTTAAACAGCCCAAGAAGCAATCCCCCTATTTTTCAGGGGTTTTGATTTGAGATATACCACGCTTTTATTTCTTTTGGAATTAAACATATACCTCGTGTGTGACATTTAATTTGTAAATATCTTTTTATTTACTTCTTTTTGTTTTTATGAAATAAAAATTAATTATAATTTATATAGTTTGTAATGCATTAACAGACTTCTAGAGTAATCACTTCCATGCAGTCTTAGTGTGCATGATAATGAATAACACATGATTCGTTCATTTATAACAATAGAAATAAAACTAAATAATTTGTGAGAATGAGGTCACTATAGGTAATTCGCAATCAGAGGAAGTATTGCCATCCTTGAAAATGGGTCTTACGATATCCCCATTGCATGCTCATCTTTATACAAGATCACACTTGTCTTGGTCTAAAACTCGTAGTCGTCCTCCCATGGTGAAGTCACTTAGTGCCGGCCTCTGAAGAACATATAACCCCTCAATATCTCTAAACCCTCTTTAGCTAATCAAAAACTCTTCAAGAATCAGAGTTCTTCCTTAAATTTCCATACAACCCCCCTTCTTGAAGTCAACAATTACTTCTGATATAGCAAAAACCAATCAGCTCTCAACCCGTAATTACCCCTCGCAACACATTTTACCACCAAAACACACCCCTTATATATATCACATTGCTTAAAGGTAAAGTAAACTATCGACCTCACAATCTAAGACTGAGTCCTCTAGTCAAACACTAGAAAATCTATATGCACCTCTAAGAGTGTACTAAAAGGGCAAGACGTTTCCTCTATAATTTGTATTTTGAGTTTTTACCTAATGCCTAAATTATTACTTTTAACATAAAAAAAAGTACCCTACTCCTAAACCATAATTCCCTTTACAAATTATATTTTGACCATGTTGCATTTTTTGTGACTTGATGCGTCAAGTCACCATCTGCATAAAAAATGAGTTCAATATCCAACTTCTCGCTCTACATTTTATACATTAACTTACCCCAAAAGGGAGCTAGTACCATATAACAAAAATTAGAAAATGAGAGATGAAGCAACCGTGTGCACAACACAACCCCACAAATCAACCAAAACAACAGCAAGATAATGAAACAATGAAAAGGCCGTGGGCCCCACATTGTAAAGTATAGATTAAGGAACACTTCAGCATCAGAATTTAGGCTTTATCTACCAAAATATGGCTAATTTGGGCATTAATACCAACCAACCCACACAAAATCCCAAAACACAAATTTACAATTTATACTTTCAAAAGCAAAAAAGCGGGCCCAAAAAGCAACTTCACCTCGCTTAATTAGCCAACCAAACACACCACATCTCCTTTGCACCAAAAGCAAAAACCTCATGACCCGCTCATTCTTCGCCAAGGGCATCACCGTCATTCACATCCATTCAACACGCGAATATTCTAGTACCTACACTGGCTACTCACTGTACTGTATAATAGCTATACCTCATAGGGTCTTATCGTGTGCCGCACCGCACCGGATTACCAACCCCCTCCTTCACGAAAAAAACATGTTCACATTAAAAAAAAAAAAACCCCCAAATCCTTCACCGCGCCGGTTTATTCGGCCGGCCGATTGAGCCGAACCGCGTCGAGTACATGTTGATCACCGCGTCGTTAACGCAGTGATGAAACGCCGTCGTATCGCCGCCGTCCTTTTTAGCGTTTTTGCACTCTTCACAATAGAACAACTTCTTCGTTTCGTTTTTCGTCATCATCATCGTTTTTGCAGCGGCGAGTGTTGGATAAAACTCGTCAATCTTCGCAAACGGATCCGTGTTCTGATCCGAATACAGATTCGGATTCGTATTCGGACTCAACACGTGAGTATTCGCGTTCGCCATTGCCATCTGATAATTCTCCCTGTGAAACCTCAAGCTCTGCAACCGATCGTTCAAATCCGCAAGCTCAGACTGAGTAATCTGATCGTAGAACGGCATCGGCTGGTTCCGACGAAGCAGAATCAAATTCTCCGGCACCGGCGGCGAAGAGAACTCTTTCTCCGGCAAATAATCGGCGAAATCTACGCCGTTGATCATCCTCTCCCTACGATTCCTCGATTTCCGCGACCGCTTCAGCACCACGAGGAATCCGCAGTCCTTCTGTCGGCAGATTACGGCGAAATTGACCTTACCGGTGATCGGAACACGCCGCCGATCGTCCGATTTCGCGCTCTTTTTGCGGTCGATTAGGTAAATCGATATCTGATTCGGCGAGATCCCGATCTTCTGGCTCAGCATCAGCTGAAACGGCTTGTACTCCAAATTAGGGCTGATTTTGACGGTGCCGATGTTCATTTCCCTCTCGCCGTCGAAGAACAGGACTGGAAAAGTCTGGCCTCCGCCGCCGCTCTCCGACATGACGTCAGCCCTATCGGAATAATCAATTTTGACGAATTTATCAGCAATTTTGTATGCGTTTTTTTTGTATCGAAAAATGAAAAGAGTGTTTGAGGATTTTGAAAGAGATGAAGAAGGAAGAAGAAGATTGTGAGTGGTCAGTTACGTGTTATTTATATAGGTGGGGTTTTGGTGGGGCATATTGGGGATTAATTAAAGGCGGTGGGGGCAATTTGGGGATTTAATAATTGGGATAAACGAAGATTACGTGTGGTTGATGAGTAGGTTCTAGAGGACGCTTTTTGGTAATTACTTGGACTCCAAGCTATACTCTAATCTACACTATTAAATTGATTGTAATATGCTATTTTTTAACGAGAGTGGTTTAGTGGTTTTGGACGATTTTGCCCTTTGTTTTTCCACGTTTGACTAAAAGTCTAGCTTTTTTCCAAATGGACTTGAAAGTTTTTATATTACTTTCTTCATGGACTTTGCGTTGAATATTTCTTGGTGTAATTAATTAGTTAGTAAGTTACAATAATGTTATTTGTATCGAGAAGTTTTGGAATAATCTTAAGAATTTCCCGTTGGTTCGACTTTCGTGACAATTACGTTTCACTTGCTAGGAAATGTGATTTAAAAGTGAAATATTCATTTTTGATACTCGTCTTCTCTTCTAGTGTAGTAATTCCGAGAAATTAAAAAAAAAAAAAGAAAAATGGTTATTACTTTGTAATATTGCATATACGGAGAGGGTGCAACTAATGATTAAATATAAACAATTTTTAAATTGTAAGATATCAATTTCTCCAAAATTTTATCACTATTGTGCATCTACGTTAATACAAATTTGATTTATTACATGCAACGATTCCACGAAATAATTTTCTTCAAAGTTGTGGTGAACTATTGAAGTCATGAAACGTTATGGCACATTGGTTAGGGTTGGGAGGTAGGGTTGGAAGCTTGAGTGCAATTGATCCATCCAACTAATAAGTACTAAATTATCATTAATGGTAGTACTTGCACTAGGGTTGGAAGGTATAGTTTGAAAATTTGGTTACAAGAATCCGCCCACTAAATTACTATAATCTTACGATTCGAAATTAGAAAAAATTAGTAGAATGATGCATATCATAATTAAAGTAACAATTATTATCTAATAATAAGGAAGTTTAAAGCTTTGTAGAATGATATCATATGATCATATATATCCCCATCCGTTTGTTGCAAATGGACATGTCATGTTCATCAACAATCCACGTGCATGAACAAATTACCGCTTGCAAATTTGTTATGTGTCACTATCATTTTTCCGTTTTAAGTAGGATAATAGGCTAATAGGCTTCGAAGCTACACAATTCTTTTGGTCCCTCTATCAGGTACTTGGATAAGGATTTTTGATGAATTATAATTTATATGGAACTTTCGTGGAAAAAGAAGGTGATTTAAAAGTGGATTCCACATTTTTTTTTCAAGGGAGTGGGTTGTGGGGTGATCTCAAAGACTTTTAGACTATATATATCTATCACTTAAAAAAAAAAAAAAAAAAAAAAAAAGACTTCTTTTGACAATGCTTGATAGTTCGAATTAAGGTTGTTTTTATCTAATAAGTTGTTTAGATTTCTAGTTTTGATCATGATCAAATAAAATCGTGCGACACCAATTATACATGCCTCTTATATATAAACAAAAATCTCATTTTCACTATATGTTTCGGTTAAATAATGTTATAAACTTTTTGAAAATATTTTGAGATTTACTGGACTTGTTTCGGGACATTGATAGAAGTTATTGTTGAAATGGACATGAAAAAATATTTTTATGTTTCAATTAAATAGAATCAGAATGAAAACGTTTCGATACTTTTTGTAAAATGTTTAAAAAATTGATCCACACTTATACTTATGAGTCACATAAGAGCAATTTAATAATCACCCCGATGACAATATCCCAGTTTATCAAACGTGAACTTACTGAATTTCTCCATTTATTATCTACACCTACCTAATTCTTGAGGAACAATGGAGTTAAGTCAGTCCATAACACGACGAACCAAACAGTAAGATGATAGATTGAATATGTTATTCAGTATGCAGACTCTAATCCAATACGCAATTTTAAATGAGACCTTGTTGACTTGAGTTATGTGTGACGCGTATGGAGTAAGGCCACTTAAGAACTATTCAGGCCCCAAATGAAAACTATTCAATTATTTGGACCGACATTAAAAACAAACTGGACATGCCCCATGTTTAATTTGTTCAATTATAAAGAAATGGTCCACAACATTTGTGGTATGTATGATAATTAATTAAAGTATTTAGACGTGTTCAAAATGCTGTGAAGATGGGGACAGTTTATTATTTTATTGCGTGAAGATGGGATCATTTTATTTTGTGATGCTTTTTGTTGTAATTCAAACAACATCGACCAATACTTTCATAGAATTGTCAAACATTGAGTCAAAATCTTGTCCAGGCACTTGTGTAGATAAAATAAATAAAAAAAGAAAAAAAAAAAAAAAAAAGAAGAAGATTTGGGATATGGAATCAATTTACATATAGCGACGACGAGAAGGATCTGATCAATGAAGACTTTTTCAACTGGGAATAGTTCTACAGTCATAAAATGTTCCATTTTGCTGTAAATCAACCCAGAAACATAAAAAACAAAAGACAGGTCTAAGGAGTTTATTACATCAACCTTACCAAGTCTAGTGTCAATATTTAACAGTTACATTCATGGTAATATTGGTAAATCCAATGTTTTTTTAGTTTTTTTGATAAATAAACTCCATAGTAAAATAAAAAAAAAGGGGGTTCACACTTGGAGTCCCCTGCCCACAAAAGGTATTTAGAGAGAGATCCGAAAAAAGGCGCGTGACCCGGCCGATCACGAGCTCTAGCCCAAATAGCTAAGTTGTGAGCTACTGAGCTGCACAATTGCAAGCCCGGTTAAAATTCAGAATCCGCTCCGTCCAACACATGCCATCGTGAAGACCGAAAAAGGAACTTATTCTCATATAACAAACAAGCCACTAATATATGGAATTTGAAGACTGTCTTAAAAATCACAATAAAGTACTAAAATCAAGAAACACCACTACATAGTTGGGCGAAAATTGAATTGGTTTACAGAATGAGTCCTAAAATAGAATTTATGTCGTACTTTAGAATTCAAACAGAAAATCGATGTATATTTCCCTTTTTATGAAAGTACGACATAAATGTCACTCACATAACCTTGTAATTCGCTCAGTGTCAGCTTTTGATGATTAACAGAATATTCACTTTCTGTAACGGATGCATCATATTTTTTGTGTGCGTGTATCATCTCTCAAAGCCATATAACTTGTTTTCAAGATTAGGACGTTTAGTTAATCTTTGTATTCTGGTTGAGTTCAACTTCGCATGCATCAAGGATAATGGTATCTTACTTATTTAATATACTAATAGCAGAAAATTATCTGCACTCCCTAATACAGTTACAAATATACAATACTTATTATGCTTCTAAATGCTACATGAAATTGTAACACAAAACACATGACCTTTTTCTAAAAGCGATAGTTGCGCGATTGACGTAGTGCAATCAACGGTCAAGATGATCATTCTTCCTAAATTATAAGCACTAACCACTCCATAGTTCCATTCACTCCCACTATGCATCTACACCAGTAATGGGAACGTGTGAACCACATCATCCTGAAATGGTTGCATGAAACAACTTTTCCCAGACAAGCCCCATCTCGATGAAGCCTTCAAAGCCTAATCACAGCTCTAGTCAGAGCGCGGCAGTACTATGATCAAGTCTTCAAATTAAAGTCGAAATATGGAAAAGGGCAAATGCTGGTAAAGCTTTAACTAGTGAAGTAAAACATAAAGACTGAAAAAGTATGAATACAACAACATAAGTAATATATTGCAGAATGCCAGGGTTGGGATTCGTACTGCCACAAATTCAGCCTTGTCCAGTATCATTCTCCTAAATCTGGTGCTACGATAAGTTACTGTACACAAGCCTTATGCTGCTTGGTTTTTGTATATCACAACACTTGAAAAGTAATCAGTGATCTGCTAAAGCTACAAAACTGCAGATTTCAATGAAGAAGGCAAGAAAACAAACTCAAGGCACTTTAATTTATCACTGCCGAACTATCAGGCCTCCGGTTCGATAGCATGGTTAGCCGCTGGCTTTAATGTGTTATTTCCAATGTGTAATTTTCACATCTCTGTTGCTTTGACTATTTGATATTACCTTGTGAATCCTGTCTGTGCAATTGTTTCCTGAAATCATGGCATCCTATGTGTAATTATCAGATGCCAGATTAGCTGAGAAGTCTCCTGATAAAAAGATCTGCAATCAAAACATAACGGTAACTTGGGATGCAATAATATATGCAAACGCTTTCAGAAATCATAAAAAAATAAGCAGGAAGATGATGTTGTCTTTCTTCTTTTCTTTCCCAAATCCAGAGTATCTTAAACATACGGTCGGCGGATGCAAGTACCCTCAAATATGCCACTCACCCTAAAGGCAAATTTCACAATTATAGTAATATATAATCATAACAACTTAGTGGAAGAATTATCCCGTGCATCAAGCAATAAAAATATCAACACGTGCCTTCTTTGCATCCCACTGGAATTAACTTGAATCATAATTTTGAGACATCGTAGAGTCGCTAACGCATACAGCATCTGGAAAACACTTTCGCTCTCAAAGTTCTAATGCTATCTACTTCATACTAGCAAAGTTCACAGCAATCATTCACCTAATACTGATGAAGCAGCCTCGTATCCCTTCGCTTCTCCTACCCTTTGTCTTTTAACCACCAGTCAAATGATAACTCACAATTGAATCATAGACAATAAAACCAAAAATACTGTAAATTGTCACCCAAACTCAGAAACACGGTTGAAACTTAAAATTCCATATTCACTAATGAAATTCACCAGAGTTTTGCTTTCTAAATGAAGGCCTTTATGGATTAGATAAGAAAGCTACTCTAACAAGGTAAAAGCAAGAGTGCCTTTCTAGGTCACTTAGGCCTGAAAATAAGTTATATCACCATATCAGAGAATATTCAATTCCAGTAGTTGACCACTCCATGCCTACCCCGTGAATCTTGGATAAAACCTAGGCCTCGTCTTAACCACTCTGTGCTACGTAAATATAGGTCCATATAACTTTTCTGGTTTAGAATGCAAATGGTTAAATTTCTAATAAAAAATGATACTTAACAAGTTAAAGTTTCATTAAACCAAAAAAAGAGTCTCGTTCTCCTTTTTACAGTTTTATTTCTTTTGTTTTTTGATAATGAAACAAAAGGCCAGCAAAGAACCAAATGTTTCCACCATTTTCACAATAAATAAAACCAAAGGTGCAATTATGATATATGATGCTATAACAAAAATTTACCCCGTCAGATCTTAGAAATTATGGGTGGCGAGCCACTTCAATATAGGCGATAGTTCTCAATTGATCATATGCACTTCTAATTTCGTGCCTTTCATCCAAGCTCAAGTTTTTCCCTTCAGCTGACTGTAAAAGGTAATGAAACAAAGGCCATGGTCATGGAGCTAAAATATACTGATGTCATACTTCGAACACTAAAAGAAAAGGCTGTAATACTAATAGAGAATGAGAAAAATAAAATCAAACAGAACATAGACATCCTCAGAGTTTTTCTTGTTAATGATACGGTTTTAGTATATAAAGAGGAGCTATGTTCAGTACCAGTATATTGAGCAGCTTATGTAACAGAGTCTCTATTTCACAGTTGCACGACAACAATGTTTGTTGGATCCGAACATCTTCGTAAATAAGACGGAGTACATAGGAAATGGCACGAAGGGATGTCAAACGATCAAGTGCTGGACTAGGATGATGAGAACCAATAGCCGAGCTAACATCAGAAACCAAAGTTCCCATCTCATTCAAAACAAGTTTTAATAGTCTTTTGCACCTATGAAACAGATAAAATGAAGGTATCAGATAATATTGGCTTCTCTTTGCACTTCTCTTTGCACTGTCTGAGTTCCTATCATCGAATTCCTGGCCATACTGCACCAAAAATGAAAGAGCTCAAGCAAACCACAGTAATTGTACTTTATGGAAAGAAACTAGATATTTGATGATTCCTGCATGAGATAGAAGTAATTCAAGCCTCACAAACGAAGTTTGCACCAGTGAGATAACACGGGAATCACACACAACAAATTGAGTATGCATGTCATATGAGTAAGCAACCAAAGAGACTATTGACCAAGAGATGACAAACAACACATAACTACTAAAGAACACACACAATACATAAAACTACAGTTACAACTCTTTCATTTTCCTATACTTCCTTTGTATCTCTCGAAGAATTTGTCAATCTTAAAAAACAAAATGACAATTATCATTCTTTTCTACCATAATTAGGTTAATTAAATCGAAGCACAGGGCACTTTTATTAACAAAAAATTTTCTTTTCAAATTGAAGCCAAAAGAGGATGCTGGCCCTAACAATCCATGTTTCTATGCACAGCCAAAAGCCTCCAATTATGAAGTTAGTCATCCTAATCATGTTCAGACAAACTCATTGATAGATACGTTCAACTACTTCTATAGCTTGATACAAGCAAGAGACTTATACAACCAACAAGAATCAAATATTAGTTAATCAAGGAAATGATCATTGCACAACACTCAGAAGGTCAATCTCAATCTGAAAATTAACAGTAAGATTTTTTTATGAGAAAAGCATGGTGAGCAACTACTGACCTAAATCAGTCTCAAAGTTGTGCAAACCATGAAGTAATGACTAAGTAAGCAGGCATATTCAAGCATCAAACAACGTATATCTAAAATAAACTCACAGGTACAATATCGATCAAGTACTGTGGTAAGAAATGGCTCATGTTGACAATACTCTCATCAGAAAGTTGAGTTGGCTTGGAGTCTAGTGTGACGAGCAATCTGAGGAAAGCGCACTTATTGTCCACAGGTATTTCACTGCACTGAAGCACAGTAGTTGAAGTTAACAATCTATGAAGTTCTCCTTATGAATAGTATTAAGGAGTAAGCAAGAATGATGTGAAGAAAATTAAAACAAGATCTATCTGCAAAGTATGAAAATATCATTAAAAATTTCAAAATGTGAAAGAACCTCTAAAAACAAAATTAAGAACTATAATCCGAGTATGAAGGCTAAAGCACATACTATCTGGTCAACAATTATCTTCTCCAGCATCTTTAGAACAAGATAATCCTCACCAATCTCTGATAAGCATGTGCAGACAATGCAAGTAACTAATTTAAATGTCTTCCGATTTGACTTCCCATTCTTCTCCATATTAAGCCAGCTTTTTCCTGCAAAGCAACACAAATCATTCTATTACAATCTCAAAAAATAAATCTAAAGAGTAACATCAACATAGAATTGAACAGAAACAGCGAGAATTTTAAAAAATAAAATGTGACCAATTCCAGTGAATGGTATAATTTTCATACCAAGCTTATACACTGGTATGAAAAAGACAACATAGGTTGGGAGGTTTGCTGCAATTAGCCCCTAAACCTATTGCAAGCCTTTCTACCCTCTCAACACTGTTCCAACATTCTAGGTGTTCCAGTAAAATAGACTCATCCTATTGAAAAATACTAATTTGTGGTTAAGACTACTTACTCAAAATAAATGGACTCTATCGAACTACAATCCCACCCAAAGACTTCCCCTAAAAACCTAGTGCATGGAAATTGAACCCAAACAAAATAAAAAATGAGATAACAAGAAACGATTAAGATGGAGCCTGCATATTCTGTCAGGTACACAAAGTGCCAAGTATTACAACAAACAGTACGCATATGGAGTGAGTTTAAACCAAACATATGCAGAGTATATGGTAAAAATCTCACATGCCAGCACTTTAAGATAAAGACAGTTTATGATGAAAAAACTGGCTGTTAATGTCGATAACACAACCAGAAATAAGATGTTACAGATTCAGTTGAGAGGTGGTACCCGGATAAACTCGGAACCGTGAGAGTAAAGTGACATGGAAACTTGTATAATCTTCAACTTTGATATGCCCAGCTCTAAAGGCAGACTGCATAACTTCTAAGATACGGAAAACCATATATGGCTCAAGATCATCACCTGCGGTAGAAATGACCACAAGAGTTCATGCATAAGTCAAAACCCTTTCATTTAGAGTAGAAAATATTTTCTTTAGCCTCATTGCGCAGCAGAATTTTAACTGCAATATCTATACCCACTCCACATGTGCATATACACGATATGTGTGCACTAACTTTGCCCCGCGTAGCATGAGAAGTTGCCTTCACATGCATATTCTACAGATAGGATTTTCTGCCAAATCTCAAGGCTCTAACCATTCTAGCTGGAAATGGAGTATTCGTGGAGAGCCATACTTTTCTCTAAAAGACAAGGGGGCTTGCAGTAAAAGAATTCAAACCCAGGGTACACATAGAGCAAACGGGTACGCATCTACATAATCTATCTTAGAAATAATTCGTTCCTTATAGCTTATGTGATGTACTCCACATATCAACTCTCAGGGGTAGAGGCCTAGCACACCGAATGCCGAAAACTGGATAAGAAGTAGAGGTTCCCTAAGGACACATGTATAAGCAAACAGTAATAGTTGGTAGTCACTGTGGGCACCCATTTAATTTTTTGGTTAATAGTTGGTCATAAAATAACCAAAGACTAGTGAACATTTCACCTGTAAGCCCAATTTTGAAATCAATCTGCAAGATCCCGATGGCCCTAGATCTACTCTATCCACTAACATATCAAGGAGTATTGCAACTCAATACACCCACATATTCTCAGAATCTATATCAACTCTCATCAGTTTGGCCTGATGAATAGCGCCAACGTCAATATTCCAAACTATGTCATAATGGCACTCACACATTTTCATTGAGATAGTGTCCCAGGTCCAGGTCTGGATGCTAACCATGGTAGAGGGATGTTTTGGTTGGAGATATTTGTTTTGTAAATCTTCCCTAATTAATTAAATAATAGAGGTCAAATGGCACTATGGTGAATTGACAGGTTTTAATTACAAAGGTGGTAATTGTTCAATTATTTACACAAAAACTCAAAGCTTCAGTCAGCAAACACGATATATAACATAGGCTTATACTTACATAAGCAACACGAAATTAGAGATTGCAAAATTTTGGAGTCCACGAAGGAGAAATAATAAAGACAACAAATGGCAAGCTCCTGAACATCTGGTGGAAGCTTTATGAATGGACCATTGCATATATCTGCAAAACAGAACAATTTAAAAACGAAAAATACTAAGGACGAAAATGACAGCAAAAACAACACTCATTACCTTGGTCATTTTGATTGCTGAAAAACATGCTAAAATCATACAGTTTATTGTCAAATTCCCGAGAAAATTGAGAGTTCATAGAGGCAGCTTTTCCCATGCGGAGTTGAAGGCGCAACACAGCCTGCACCAATCATCATTCACAAAGAATTCTGGTTATGAGAAATAGGTTTTCGCTCGAGCAAAGCAAGATCTCCAAGTAAAGAGGAACACGGAAAAGTACCTTGGAACATAATGGGTTTTTGTGGTCCAACGACACTAGCAAAGAAGGAAGCTCCTTCATCCATTTGATTTGATAGTCCAACAATGCAGGATCATCTGCATCTAAGTCAATCCAGCTCTTTTCCTGTCACACAGAAAATATGAGATGAAATTTTCCTAATGAGACCACATAGAGGATATATACCATGTTGGCCATATGAGATCTCAATCAGATTGCTGAAGAAGGGAGAGCAACGCAATAACCGAGATAGGAGTAACATCATCAAACAGGAATATATAATACACAAAATAATTAGCCCATTATAAAAAACAAACATCTTTGATGAGCATATTGGTTTTTTACTCGTCAATGGTTATGGCCACCGGAGCATAAACTATGACTGACCTTTACGTTAGACAACTATAGGAAAAAAAATCTCAGCATTAGATTAACATCACATCTGATCAACAAAATTAAAACATTAATAGAACTTTAGTTCTCTCAAAACTTCTTGCTACAAAAATTTATCTACTAGGACTCCAGTTTCCAGCTATAACCTACCAAACAAGAAAAAAAAAAGCAGTAGCTTTCAACATAGATGCAAATAAATGTAACTACAATGGATATTCATAATGTGTTTATTATGCTTTTTCATAGGAACAAAATGTCATGCAGGAGTTCAAAATGAAATTACTTAACATTTCGAAGCTAATAATCCAATATTTTAATATCCATGACGAAAGTGAAGCAGGCTCATACTTTTTCAAACCACAACCACTTTGAGCTTTTATAAGGCTTTAAATAATTGATGAGAAGGTGTGAATTCATGTGCTGATGTATTCCAGATAATGGCCCAAAAAAATCCGGTACTAGAGGGATACGATGGTAAAAGTTCGGCTAGATGAAAAGCGAACCCGAAGAAGAACATGAAAAAGTTAACGATTGTGTACTAATGCCAACAATAAGAAATAACACCACAAGTGTGAAAGTTCACAAATGAAAAGGGCCACCAGGATAACAGTTTTCTCAAGATCATGTCTCCAGCAACACAGAACAATGATGCACAAATTCATGATTTTAGAATAAAAGTCAACATATTATCAAGCATTACAATATTTCTGGAGCAGAGAACATGCTTAATTATCATATATGTCCTCTGAATATTTCCATCCTTCAGCTTCAACAATTTTGCTAACATACTTGCATATGAATTGGAAGCCAGAAATCAAGATGTTGATTATTTTAAATATACAAACTTCTGCTCGGAATGGAAATTGCCAAAAACAATCGTAGCGTGACCAAACAAAGATATTAAGATTTAAATCTTACAGGAGCAAGCATTTCTTCAATTGCAGCAAGGCAAGCTAATTTCATTGAAGACTCAGGATTGCAGTTCTTGAAAGCCTCAGTGAAGACCTGCAACAATAGTGTTTCGTTTATGAAGTGCGAAGATTCGGAGAAATCAAGTTCCAAAAAAAATGCACTTAACCTAACACCTACTGACAGACCTGAAGAAGCCGAAACCTCCAGTTACCAGCAATTCCCATTGCTAGTTTTGGAATGAAGGGAACAAGGGGAAGCAAGTGTTTCCCCAAAGACATTTTCCCGGATTGAATCTGCAATTCATATTAACAACATAACTCTAAAAATGTAACCGCACTTAATAAAGAAATAAAGCCCAGATTGCTAATGGTCGTAGTTATGTATATATTTAGGATTTTTGAAGAAGAAATGACGTTCTAGTGTGCCATAACAAGCAAAAAGCTTATCGGCATTTGGTCTATGAGAAATTACCAGATGAAACCTTATATCCATTAAAAATAGAAAAGAAACAAGGAATCTGTAAGCGAACCTCTATATACAGTGAACTTTCGATGAATTCTAGAAACCTTTCCAACAAAGCAGATGAAGAGTAGTTCCAGTTACTCAACTGAAAAAATATTTTGGTAATTACAGTATTTAACATGAAGATTCGGTCATCAACCTGCAAGGAAAAAATAAAGACAAATAAGAAATTTATGCCCCTAAAAAAGAATTAGTTAATTACCATTGCCAATGTTGATTATCAAATAAAAAAGCTAGTAAATATCAGGCTCAGGCAAATGGCAAATACAGAAACAAGCAACTAAATACATAACATAGATGACGAAACGCAGAAAGAAATAGGGAAATCTCCAGTAAAACGCTGGATTTTAAGATACCAAGTTAGGCTTATTCGGTTTACTTGGAAAGGGAGATCAAAGATGGGTAATCTCTGAAGAGATATTGCTAGAACAAAACTATAGGTGCAGAAATTCTCATATCGCGGATCCTACTCTAAACAATTGATAGGTATACCTTTCCACCAAATTGATGTCCAATGTTGAGGGGGAAAATATCCCATAGCTTCTTCAGTATCACCAGTGATAAAGATGGATATGTAGTCACATCAGGCTTTGGAAAAGGTGAAAGAACTTGTGGGTCTTGCTCACTTTCAGAAATCCAACAAAGCGAGAACTTAACAATAAGATCAATGCTCTGGAGTATGAATTGCATGCAGCTACACGATTGCGCGTCTAGCTGGGAGGTGTGTACCACTGGCATGATATCCAAGAAAAGGCCAACTAAAATCGGCAGAAGATCCTTCGATTTCTTTGCAATGTCAGTAAGACCTTTCAAACATAAAAAAAAAACAAGAGTGATTACCCAGTAGTTTTCATCTAGACAAAGAATTCAGGGAAAAAAACACTAAACACATTCTAATTTCTTTCACAGAATGCAATGACATTGTGGAATTGGGAGAAGATCCACATACAATTGATGTTTAGGATCAAAACCTTACTTCATGCGAAAATACACTAATTTAGAGTACAGCAGCATGCCAAAACTGTAAGCTGGGTGCACATTGCACGTTATATAAATAACTCATTGACATAACAGTTAACTGTAGATAGCTTTTATTTTCTGACAACTAATACTGTTTTTTTCATTTCTGGAAGTTTTCCAGTGTTAGTAACAGACAGCGATTGGCAGCAGGGGATTAATATATCAAGAGATCCTATAAATGCAAGATCATGACATGACATGACATCAGCTGGCTGTGACCGCTGAGCAATTGTTATGAACTCATTTTAAGTTATTAACATCCATACTAACTCTGCAACCCAGATAACCACATGTATTTTGGGAAGACAGTTCTTCCCTTCCCTGGAATCTTATCAAGCCTCATTCTCTAGTAGACTAATTCTAGGTATAAGCTAGATTCATATCTCTATTTCAATATGAGGTGTCTCAAAAGCTAATTGTTTTTAGATGTTTGTACTTGCATTGTTGTCATATGTAAGTACTTATCAGAAGTCCCTGGCACCCTATAAGTTTTTATCTTATCTCTATATATTAATTACTTTAAACCAGTTTCTGCCGCTCTAACGTAGAGTTGGCATCTAATACGAAAATAAGAAAAGAACTGAGTTAAGGATCAGAAGTGCATAATCTGTAACTTATCTGCCACTTGGCAGCGGGTAATGTGTTCTCAGAAACACATACACACAGAGAGAGTTGAATTAAGTTTCTGCTAAATATTAATCTATATCATGGGAAAATAAAAAGGAAATAGGGCAGGTATAGAAGCTCACAACCAACTTGTATCCATAATGATTTTTTATACCAGAACTGATGATGACTGGCACAAACACCAGAAGACAATAATAATAATAACAATAATAATAATAATAATAATAATAATAATAATAATAATAATAATAATAATAATAATAATAATAATAATAATAATAATAATAATAATAATAATAATAAGAAGAAGAAGAAGAAGAAGAAGAAGAAGAAGAAGAAGAAGAAGAAGAACAACAACAATACTAATAATAGTAGTAATAATAATAATAACAATAATAATAATAATAATAATAACAACAAGAATAAGAAATAATAATAACATGTAGAGATTAGAAATACTGTGGGCACTTACCAATAGGCTTTGTGGCAACCTCGGGCTCAAAGGCATGAAGGATGCCATGAGCTGGAGTCTCCTAGAAAGTTCAGCTTTGTGTAAGTAATCAATACAAGGCATTGAGTAGGAAAAAGATAATTACAGCGCATTATGGTAACAGGGTCACATCCAGCAATTATGCCTGTGAATCAGTTTCTTCAGTATGCATGTTCATACTCCAGCAGAAGCAACAGAAAATGAGAAAAACCCTAAAGCGGAAGCAGAGTAAAGAACTATAATTTACCATTCCTGTGGATACCTTCAGCATTGGGACGGAGTCTAAGTATTCTACATAACTTACTATTACATCGTCTTCTTTTCCGGGTATCTACCAAACATTTTCCAAATCAAAATGCTCAACCGCTAAGCCATAGATAAGAAGGGGTATTCAGAAATCAAAAGGAGTCTAAAGGCATTCCACATACTTTTATGCACACACCTTCCGCTGCAGTGTTTTGGGCTCACCCACCTTTTGGTTTGCAAAATACAAATGTAACAATATACTGAAAGTGGGTTGGGAAAGAATAATTTAGAAGAAACTAGATGTGATTCTCATTTATTTATGATGACAAAGAAAAGGATAGTCAAATGATAGATTAACACAAAAAAATCTGGAAGAGTAAGATAAAAAAGGGTTTGAATATAGGACTAGGTGCCATACACATTATGTAGATAAGGGTAACAAGGCAGCAGTTAAGTTTTGCAATGTCACTGGTCAAACAGACAAGATCTCAAGTCTCAGTCAGTCTCTATAGCCAATGTTTTCACATGCGTGGATGCCTCTTCGAAGTTGTTAACTATAATATTTGACACACAGGCATATAGCCATATTGACATATTCTCTACATCACCGCATATGAGTTAGAAAGCATCAGCTCCCCTTGCAATACAATTAATTTGGCAAAGCAACCAAGTCAAAACTTTCTTTCAACAAATTACTCAAGTTACAAACTAGTAAAAACAACAATCATCTAGTCATATAAAATCACAAGAGAATACCTTTTCAGTTGCCGTGTAATCTTGACTCTCATTAAATGGCAACAACGATAAGCAGTGAACTAATCCATCAAGGATGCTCTTTAGCTTACTCTTGTCCTCTAAAAATTGGTTCTTTTGCAGTATATCTTCATAATTATGGAGAATCTGCAGACAGGGATATAAGTAATTAGAAGTAGTAAGCCAAGAATTAGACAAACTCCATATAAGCTACACCATAATAAACAGGACGAGAAAGAAAGACCGACATCCAAGTCTGAAACTACATCAGTGACAATGTTCAGGCGATGAACGAAATACTAAAGCAAAACAACTTATAAGAATGACATAACTACTTCTCTTGCACTAGTATGGACACACAGAGATATCATAGTCTAATCCCGTGGCAGAAGTATGCAACTTACACCAGACCAACTAAATAGCACAATTTATCAATTTCCTAAAATACAAAAAAAAATAACATGATGAGAATACATGCATGAATTATATTCAAGAGTTTGGATAAAAATCAATGTGAAAAAAATCATTGCTGGATATAAAGCTAACTTTAAATTTCACATAATGATATAGCAACGCAAGTATTAAAGAAGGGGAAAAAAAAAAGGGTACCTTTTCAGCATATGATGACAATGACGAGGGGTAATACTGGATGATGAGGTCAAAAAATTTGAAACCTACCAAACGCACATCAATTATTGTACTATCCATAGCAATAAAAATATATGTCATCATCAAGGAAACTGATTGTCCTTGATTATCCTGTAAAAAAAAGGAAGAAGAAGAGGAAGCAGAATTTCCATTATGGCCCATCCCAACTTTCTACTTCACAATAATATCCAGATAATTGTTAAAATTAGATAGCATACTATAAATACATAAAGAGATGCTGCCACACCAACAAACTATAAAGAAAAATATTGAAGAGACAATATATCACATAATCATGAAATCGCCTAGGAATTTTCCACTCCAATAAGCGGAAGGATAAACTAATGGTGAAGCAAGACCAGATGCAAACGAAAGAAAAAGCCCGGCTATATATAGCATTACATTAGCTGCGGCTTTCAGTATCTTACTAATACAGCAAGGGAGTTTTCCAGAGAGGGTAGGAAAAAACCACCACATAGTAGTGAAAGCCTGGAATCATTGCTAATATTAATTTATATGAATCAACTATTCCACAATCTAAATCGGCTACTTTTACTTCTGCAGTATTTAATAATCTGAATATCTTTTGTGTCTAATAATGTAAGAACCAGATATAGAAGAAATTAGTTATAATGGAGTGTCTGGTAGCAACAAGTAGAAACTTCCATCTGTAATTGACATGCATAACCCAAAAAGTAGTTTAATACTAAATAAATAAGATGAAAGAAAAAAAAATGAAAGAAAGAAAGAAAGAAAGAAGACAGAAGACAGAAGACAAACATTTATTAGTTTCAAATGCATATCGGAAGAATTAATCTAGAAATGAAGAAAGCAATTCCAGGATTGGTTGTACGCACAAAAGCAACAACTCAGGAAATAAAATTATCCGAGACTGCTGCCACCAAACATCCTATGTCCATTTTCCACACTTAGTAAGGACTCCTTACAGCATATGAGAGTCTTCCATGAGATCAGATTTGACTATGTGATTATATGCTAATTCAAAAAGAAATATATAACAGGAAAGGTGAATCCAACTAGGACATTTAGTATTAGAACCCTAAGGACCAACTGAATCCAAATGTTCGTCGTATTAGCAATCCGACTTCATTGACATTACTAATATTATCTATCATTTCTATAACATCTCTGCATAGAATGGACGAAAGCAAGCATGCTAAGCCCTGTAGCATTGAGAAGTTGATTCCGTCTGATGATAGAAACTCAACAAAAGAAATAAACTAGATAAATTGAAAAATCAGGAGAAGATTGCCTTATCCATAGATGAACTAGAGGAGACATTGAATGCTTAGAAGAATAATCTTAATTGCATATTTAACGTGTAAAAACTGTGTGTTTGCGTTGATTTAATATATTTCTGTTTTCCCTCAAAAAAAAAAAAAAAAAAAAACAAACAAACAAAGAAGTAAACAATGATTTCATGCAAGGAGATAAAGCGCTGCTAGTACAATTACCTTTGCACAGCCAGGGAAGATAACCGACTTAAAAAGTTGATATAGTGTTTCACGGACAGATTTATCATCATCTGAGATACGCCCGCGTAGTTTCTCTATGACAAAATGTTTGTGCAACATCAACTCATCTGGGTGCTTAATCAATATATCTTTGACACCTACTAATGCATCTGCAGAAAGGACAAGCAGTTCCTGTTAGTATTAATATCTCATATCACATACAATGAAAAGTAAGACATTAAACAAGACCAGCCTATCGCTCTAAATTGTTCAAAAACACCACACTCCAGTATAAACTTAAAACGTGAGAAAATCAAGAGAGAAGAAAAACAAACATAAACATCTGCAAAAAAAAAAAAAAAACACAATCAATTTCACGAGCTTCTTCAGGTTTTAGTTTGTGCAGAAAAATTCCGTGAGAGAGATTTTCACCATAAGATGCGTCTCATTATTTCTTGTTTATTTTTAAAAATGTGTAAATAATACGCTACAATAACAAAAACTAAAAAAAGAAAAATAAAAAGTAAAACTGCATGTGAGAATCATATTTCATCATTGGATTAGCATATAACATCAGTCTTACACACCATCACCTGTTCAATAGTAACATTCAAATCTCAGCCGTCATTTTTTCACTTAGGAAAACAAAGCAAAATTTCTTGCTTGAAGTATAAATTCCTGCTAAAATTACGAGAGTCCCATAGACTTCCTACCAGTGACCTACATACTCTTTTTCCAATTTACTTAAACTTAAGCTATAAATTTTCACATTATCCCAAAGTGACAATTTCTAACCCCTCACATGCAGGCCGCATAACCGATACCAACAGAGTACTCAATCCTCGAAACGCATAGGCGCAATCCACACCGACAAATTAAGTCGAGGCAACAAACAGCTAATAACAAACCCTAGGAAGTAAAGTCCACAAAACACGAAAGTCTACACTTATGCCAATTCATATGTACAATCAAAACATAAGTAAAAAATCGGAACCAAAAAAAAAAAAAAACACGCCCGACCTTTACGAACTTTCGCGTTGTGATGACTAGTCTGCTGCAGAAGCTCCTTTAATGTCAATCCCTTCTTATTCACAGCCAATCCCGCCTTCTCCGACGCTACACTCTGCTCCGGCAGTACAATCGCTCTCGATTTTATCTCCGTGTTTGTAGCGTTCTTAGGAGGCGGCAATTTTCGCCCAATTTTGCGCTGTATTTTCTGCATAACAAACAAAAAAAGTTCAAATCATCAAAACTATGAGAAAATTCATACACGAAGATGATATATAAAGCTCCGAATTGAAGTTGTGATGCTCACTTTGAAGTCAACTCCGTGTTTTTGCGCCTTTTTTGATTTGGTTTTGGTTTTCACCATTGTTATTGATTGAAGGAAGCTTTTTTCGCTCTTAGGTTTTATGGTTTTGAGAGAAGGTGAAAGTGGCGGTTTATTTAGAGGGAGGACTAAACTAGGACTGCTTAAATTTGTGTGGGCTCAAAATTGAAAGCCCAATTAGAATAATGTTGACGAATTTGGTTAAGTTGGGTTAGTTAATGGGCTCACTGGTGGGCTAATTAATAAATTGTTTAATGTTGATTAGGTGTGCAAAATATGAATTTCAAGATCGTATCGTTCTAAGATCGGAATAGATAAATAAATGTCGCTAGGGTCATGTAACTATTGCTCTACTTATTTTACCGTGGATCAAAGTTTTGTTTTCGATGTGTTAAATAATAGAAATGTTTCGATATATTTCTGGAAAGTTCGTAAAAGTGTTGTTACTATAGACGTAAAAAATACACATAATTTTTGATAGAGATTGGAAACTTACGAGAAGAGAGATTAGAGAATTAGAAAATATTAGGATAGAAGAAGAAGAGACTCAGAAAAATTTAGACAATAATTAGAATAGAGAGAGAGAGAGAGAAGAGAAATAGAAATTAGGGGAGAAAATTGCAAACAACAATCATAATAATTAATTTATTGTAACTTGTCTTAGAATAGAACCCTAAGTCTATATTTATAGGCTAAGCAAATAAAATCTATCAAAACTAAAACTCTTAAATAAAGTAACAAGATAACTAGGAAATAAATAAGACTCATAATCTAAATAAAAGTCTTGATTTCCATCACTTTTTATTTTCATAAAGTTAAAAATTGAATTATTTTGATTTTTTATCGAGGAAACGAAAAAAAAAATGATCACTATTCCCTACTAATCATAGATAACAGGTGATTTAATTTTTGTTTAAATAAAGCCTCAAATTGATAAATAGAACCAAGAATGGCGATACCACATTTTCAAACACGACTCGGAAATTTTAATTTTTAGGTTAACAAAATATGAATCCGACTTTTTAAATAAGCACAAGGGAACACAAACTCATGTTTTCCAAACAAGCCTAATGTATTAAGACTTTTGAATTAAGAAACATGACTTTGAAATTTTAAACAAACTCTAGGATTTAAAAAAATATTATTTCATATACTTCCAACTAGTTAATATAGAAAAACGTACTCTCTTTGTACACAAAATAAATAAAATGGGAAACTGAGTTGCAAGGGCATTTAAGAGACATGGGTTAACTTATATTGATTAAGTATCACGCAAATAAAGTTACACAAAAATACTATCAAAAATTCATGAGTAAATCTGGCCACATTTTCACACTACAAGGACAAAAAATAACAGTAGGCCACACTAAAGAAACATTTTTTATTTTTTATTAACACCAACTGAAACATTTAAACGTAGCTCAATTTAAACGTTCTTCAACACACCTCACAGCATATATCTTCAGAATAAACACAATTTTAACATTTCTTAAAACACATGATATCACAACAGATGCCCCTCGGGCAACAAGGAACCATAATCCATAACACATACAAGCACAAACAACAAACATTGGTTAACCCACATTCATATTTATTAGCATACGGAATCGAAACAAGGCAGTCGCATTAACTAGTAGCCGCCGTCGGAGCCAAGATGTTCGGTTCCAGAACCTGAAGCATACCTATCGCTAGCCTTCTCGTAAGATCCTCAACAGGAACTTTCACAACATCACTCCTCATCCCAATATCAGCTGCATATCGGCTAGCACAATATACCCCAACGGCAGTTGCCGCCATTCCATAAACGTTGGTAGAGACAAGACGCAAGGGGACCGACAAGGCAGCCGCAAGAGGTCCACCAATAATTGACACGGCCTGTCCACTTTGCCCCATCGTGCTTTGGTCCACCACAAGCAATCCCGTCTTGCAATAAATAGCAAAGTCTTCGCAGTTGTTCTTAAACACGTTATAGCACCCAAAGCCATTTTCGAGGAGGTATTTAGCCCGATGAATCACGGCATCGTCCTCATCTGATGTAGCTAGTGTACAGGTTCCTCCTCGGGCTTTTGCGATAAAAAGAGCAGGACTGACGGAGTACTCAAAGCGATATAAAATGCCGCCAGCAAGGAAACAGTTTAAACATGAGGAGACCACTCCATGCCCATCTCGCGTTGGAATGCAGGTTGGGCATGGTACGTGCCGAGTAGGTCCTGAGCTTACTAAAAGGAGATCTAATACAGTCCCAGTTCCTACTTCTTCGCCGCGTCTGGTGAAATGTATCACTTTATTATCCCCAATATATATGCCTGTTCACATTGAACCAACAACCCTATCAGTAAATATAATAGTAATAAACATAGTAATAATGAAGGCATTGGCTGTTCGTTGGTCATAAAGCATTAGAAATCTTCAGATACTTTACATAAAGAGTATAACTTTTCTCCAAAATCTTATCAACACATAATTTCAAGATCATAAGTCACAAATAGCTGAAGACTAAAACCAGATCCAGAAATCACAAAGAGCCAACGTCTGAAACTAAAAACCCCCCCTCCCTCTTTCTCCATTTTCTCTCTATCTTCAATCACATATGTCGAAAAGGCTACTTGTTGACAGAAAGTGATGCAAACTACATGTACACAAGAAAAAGGAGGACAAAGAAATTGAATAGGTAGATAGAGACTAGCACGAAAGGATACTAATTAGACATAAAAAACAAGTTGACCACATGCATTCAGGATTAAATATTGAAAATATAGAATATGATCTCTTCTTTGGCAGATATATAAAGAGCAATCATGGATGAATTCACGAAAAAGCATGTCATTTTTTGAGCACAACGTTTTAGAAAGACCAGCGGTTTCTGAGGTAACCTACACACTATATACGGTAAGCAATCACATAGGGTGAATAAAACTAAATCAAATAAGATCATTGTTCGGCAACATGACATTAGATGAAAGTGTTTTCCAACCCTAAATGATTTTAAACTTACAAACGAGTAAATATCTGACAAATAAAATGCACAAAAAGCATTTAAGAACAAATAACTGCATTTCTGTGGATTTCTTCCCAACAATAACACTGGAGTTAGTCCAATAATCATGGAAAGAAAACCCATCGTTTTAGAAGGCTCTTTTAGGGAGATCATAGGCCTTGGACGGGGATAAATTCCAGATGGCAGTACCGGGACATCTCTCTCAAAAGAGCATCCTGGGGGTATATTTCGCTCATGCTAGGGCATTCACAGCGAATACCTTTGCTCTCGAAGAATCCAAGTTATGAAATAGAACATTACTGTTTGGATCGATCAGGTAGAGGCGCATATTTGTGGTGGAGAACAGTTTTACAATCCAAAACCACTATCATACTGCGTGTCAAAAGAACTTGACAAAAGAAAATCGCCAGCAACAAACTCCAGGCTCCTATTCTTCTCAAGAACAATCTTGTCATCGCCATCTTATCAATTCAATCGCAACTTACTCAATGCCCTCCGATTCAAAAATACATCCTCCTCTCGAGACACTTCTATAGATTTTTCTTAGCATCGTTTCGTAAACATTTGCACGACATTTCGTAACAATCATTAGTCTGTTAATCTTTTTCTTATATCACCAAAAGAACATTAGTGAAGTTGTATAAAAACCTAAAGATGTGATGTCTGTTAAATCAGAATTTTAACTTCATTTTTCACACAATTCAGATGCATCAAGAAATAACAACTCATCACTCATCTCTAATTGAGCTTCTAGAACAACAAGATCAGATAAATATCAAATCAATTCAACTAAAAACAATCAAAAGCAAAACATTCATCACACCAAAAACAGATTCAACTATAAAACGCACAATAATTCAATAAAAAAAAAAAAAAAAAAACTGACCGTGATGAGCATACACATAAGCAGTACGCCACGAATATATATGATCGCCTGGCTTCAAAACACTCCTCTCAACTCTGCAAAACCACAAACCAAAAAAAAAAACATACAAATGAACCAATTTAAAAAAATTAGGGCAACTAATTGAAAAATTATATTCAATTAAACCACTAATAGAACAAGTGTCTTCAATTAAACTCACCTATTGGAGAAAAGCCCCATTTTATTAGTCCTTGGATTTTTGATCTCTTTATTTTACAATGAGGAATAAAAATTGAAATTGAGAATAAAGATGTAATAATTCAATTAAACGCCTCCTTAATTAAAATGATGATGACGTAAGAGAGAGAAATGGAGGCGTTTGCTTCTTTTTTTTGGAAAACGGTGGTGGCGCCGGAGTTTTATGTTATTTTTGTGTGGGCCCCGCTCTGTGCGGTGGGTTGGTGGTAAATGACGCATGTGCCCTTTACTTTTGAGAAAAATTACGAGGCTTAGCAATTAAGAGAAGAGAGATGGGCAGGTGTTACGTGTCGGTCAGCGTGTGCAAAATCAGCACGCGGTTGACCGATATAATTATAATTTTATTATGCATTTTTGGATAATTTCAGTTGTTTAAGAAAAAAAATGTCAAAGATTCTTTTTTGTTTTTGGATGAGTGGAAATGTCAAAGATTCATATCTTATGAAAATCCGATGTTGACCTAAAGATTTGGAATACTAGAGCCTTGCCATTTATCAAATTGAACGGACAAATATTTTGTATGCCCATTTCGACAATAATTTTAAAACTATTTTAGAATATGTTGAAACATTGTGAATGTGTTTAATATTTAGTGAATAGAAATATACATTCAAAACTCGAACTTTTATAAGGATTCTTAGATAAGATTCTATAGAAAATAATACATCCAAAACACAGAAACGTCCTGTTTTGGACTAGCCAAAACGAAATTTTAAGGCACTTTAAAAGTATAGTGCAGCAATTTTTAGTTTTTTAGACCCTTTAAAGCATCTTGAAAAGTTTCTAAATATTATACACCTTTTTATTCTTAAATCAACTAACCATATCCCAAAACCGATTTTTTAATCCACTTCTTTAGGCAAAAAAATCTAAAAGCTTGTTGAAATGGGCCCTTAACCAGCTTGTCCAGCTCCACCAGGCCCTTGTGCTTATTCATCATACAAGTTTAATGGGGCAAACTGCAAAAGTTTCCACAGTTCTCAAATAAAATATAAAATGCATCCATGGTCCTAGCAAGTTTGGGCTTATCAACTCTGTGCACACATAGACTAGGCCACCTAACAAGCAGATATGGGCTTTCCTTATTATTGATGCATAAATCATAATAGATTAAATTTGGACTAAGTAACCAACAATAAAATAATATGAATCGTGTTTTGATTTCTTTAATCAACACATTCACTCATTTCCGATTTGCTTCATTGAAAAATACCAACATTCTACTGCACTAACTTGATATTTGGTAATATAGTAAAAATGTCTCTCTGTCTTTTTTCTTTATTAATCATCATTTCCAAAATAATCTGCAACGCAATAAGGATGTACAAAGATATAAAAAGAAAGTTAAACGCTATTAAGTACTACACCAAATTTTGTGAATTTTTAATTATCTTATTTTAAAAAAAGCTCCAAGAACGCGTATGGTGGGGTTGGTTATATTATCGCCAACTGAATAAAGGCCGACAGCGGGTTCACACTTTTGGTAGTCCACAAATTTCTAACAACAAAAAATACAGCACGTTTTCGTGATATAAAAGATAATTTGGTAGCTTCCAAAGATGTCTATTTGTGACTTGTAACATATGTCGATGATTGAAAACATAGATGTAATGTTGAACGGTGGAAAACACAATAGGTTCGACAAAACAATTTTTGATTTGTAAGTTTGTGACTTGACCAGAAAAAGGAAGTATTCAGTCATCTTAGGCTCTTTTTTTTTTTTTTTAAAAAAAAAAAATCTCTTAGTTACTTATTCACATTTTTCTTAATTTTTCAGAGATTCACGACCATTCATCTCGTATGTCGACTGTCGACAAGCTACGTTAATGTCACAAGTTCCCAACTGAACTATCAAATTTTCTGTCGAGAAACTACTTAAATGAACTAAATAAAAGATATCATAGATTCAATAAATTAAATATGAAGCTCTCTATTTCTGATGCGTACATTTTGAACATTACGTCTTACATTAACTCTTGTTTATTGCTCATGCAACTATCCAAAGACTTGGTACTTGTGATTGAATTTAATTTCGCTAAGTTCTCTCGTGTTGTCCAGATTATTAACTTTCGTTTTTAAGCTGTTGTCCAGATTATGGTCCATTAGCGAAATTCTGTTATTTTAATTGCCAAAAACTCTGTGTTTTCAATAATTAGCATACCATCTAATTAACATTGGTCTTAGGCATTGATTTGAGGTAAATAATACTTTAAGCTTATTTCAAGAAACTCACGAAATTAATACATCATGTTGTGGGAAAGAAAATAGAAGGGGGTTATTGCCAATTTTATCAAAACAACGGGGTTATTACAAAATTTATAAAAACACAAAGAGATGATTGCCAATTTATGAAAAATACAAGTTTTTTTGCCAATTTTATTATAACAAGGTGGGCGGCAAAAATGTCCAACATTGACATAAATCAAGAGCAAATGAGTGTTTTAAAAGGCGCGGGGCGTAAATGAGTTGTTTTACTCCCTCAGAGGGGAGGCATAAGCCCTAAAGTACGGGGCATAAGCACCACAAATTTTGACATTTATAATTTTTAAAAGTATATATTAATATTAATAACAAAAATAAAACATAAAAGGCATAAATACAAGTACAATAAGACAAAATTTTTAGCATATGTTAAAAATATTTGTGATGATACCAATTACAAATAGCATAAATTAATCATTTTTTCTTCCATTTGTGCGAACTACCTAAATTACATGCAAATATTTTATGTGGTCTTTGCATATATTCTATATACTGTGAAACTATATAATAGTTACAAGAAAACTCAAGTAAAATTATAATCATATAATAGAAAAAGATTCACAATATAGATAATAAATTAGATACCTATTATTAAAATTCACAAACAAAAGATAAATTTATAAATAAAAAATGTTTAAAAATTATAATTAAAATATATAAATACATTTTTCTAAAGTGACTTGAAATTTTATCAAGTACGAAAAATTTTAGACAAATATTAATGAAATAATCATAGAAAATTAACAAAATAAACTATTTTCTTTCCTTTTTTCGCCTTTTACGCTTGGGCTTGTGTTTTTCTGCACCTCGAAATTACGTCTTTTGCGCCTAGGGCATATCTCTCAGGAATGTTACGCTTAAATAGCTATCTCATTCTCGGGGTGCTTTAGCTCAATTCTTTTCATGGCAAGCCTCAAGGCACGCCTCAAACACGCATTTTTAAACACTGGTTTGGATCACAACTTTTCCAATTCTATTCGGTTTCTTTAAACAAGTTATTGAAAGCAAGTTTCGAAAAAAAAAAGTTGAAGCATCGTTATTAATCAATAAAATGCCAAATAAAATTGATACTTTAAAACAAAATGCCATTTTATATTAGATAGGTTAAAGTACGAGTTAAATATTCTTGATTGTAGTTTGTCGATAATATATAATGCTTTTTAGGGCAAATATCACATAAATCATATCAATTGATTTATATATGACCAACAACTATAACAAAGATGAATTATCCCAGCACTGTCCTTTGCACAAGTTACATATTATTATAACTTATGAGCAATCAAATGAATGTGCCGATTTGATTTTGCATTTGTTGGTCTATATATAGTATGATCGCCACTCGCTTCTCTTATTAACTCCAGGGGCAAAGTCTTGGATATTCATAGGCTTCGATTTCTTTGAAATCACTTCGATCAAAGTACCAATCTCCAAAGGCTTGTGAAACGGTCTACAATTTTAGAATTAAATTTGGATAAGTTATAACAACATAAAATGCTATTAAATGCACGGTATATACTATGCATTTATTTAGAAACATCTTTTGATACTCTGGTATTATATATGGATAATTATTCTTTTAAGAATTTTGCAAAGTTTGTGTCTATAAACCATGGAAATTATATGTGGTCACAAAAAAAAAAAAAAAAAAAAAAAGAAAGAAGAAAAAGAAGGCATAATCATACCTTATTTTTCAATGTGGGAGCGAATAATGGAGAACTCCACCTTTGATGCATATTTATGTGATCATGTGTGTAGCAAGAGTCAATGAACCACCCTTTTGACGAAGTATCACCTTTAGGCATTGCTTTAAGGAATGCTGTCCGAAAATCTGCGATATATAGAATTAGGTTGAATTAAAGTTTCAGTTTACAATTTAATAATTGCATTTGAACTTTCAAATACTATTGAAATTAAGGGCCTGAATTAATATTGGTACTGTACGTACCCTTAAGGATCTGTAACTGATCAGCTGTGCAAGTTGTTATATTTGAAGTGCAACCATACCAGTAGTTAACATCCTTGAATAGCAGTTTGGTCCGAATCTAAATCATTAAGAAGATTCTACATAAGCTGAATATTTTAAATTTAATATTAGAATTACTTTGTTATATATATAGAACGTGACATGAGTTACTACTGAAGTTGAGATAAAGAACTTAATATACGAGAAAAAGAATTAAGATATATTGGTAAAAGCATGACATGATTGTGAAATCTCTTAGAAATAAATGGAGTTTGTGCTAACCTGGTATGTATCAAGAGCTGAATTCATTAGAAATAGTGGCGTCTTGATATCGTCGATGATATTTTCAGGAAACATGCACTGTGGATTTTGTATAAATCACGGTATTAAAACTCTAGATAACTTCTAGGATTTGTATATATATATATAAAATAAAATGGCAGATAACTAACTCCTCTTACCAATCTCGGATCCATTTTTGACGTGCATGATTTAGGTAAGAATTTGGCAACTCCCTACAATATTCAGGATATAGATTAATAAACATGAATGTCAAAATTCTTGTAAAAAATAAAAAATTTAACTCTCTGTAGGTCCTTTTTGATTCTTGCAATTTTTTTATTAAATAAATCACTGCTGTAATTGTTTTTATTTATGACTATTAGAAAGCACGAATAGAAATGCACCACCAAGTTTTAAGGAATGCATTTTGACAGAGGCATAAAAGATTACATTTAATTCAACCACATTGGTAAATGGTTCGTCCACCAATACGGATCCAGCGAGCTCTTGGCTGTTGTAAAATTTTGATCAGAACATGAATGTGTAATTAGGGAACAAAAATTTACTATATAGGTAATTTAACATGAGATAAATTTATCAAAACTTACGCACGAATGAAGAAACCGCCGTCTGAAATGCACTTTACTCTTTCAACTTTTGGCACTTGTGCTCTAAATTGGTCACAATGTAAGATGGTTGTTAATCCTCCGGCTGAATGACCCGCTAATATAGCCTATAAACAACATTGGTACTTGATTTTAGAGTTTATATAATGAAGCAAGATAAAGTAGGTGTATCTTAAAATTATCACACTAATGTGTATAAATAATGTAATAGGTAGATTTACTATATATGCATCCACAAGTACAATTTTGTAGAAGATAAAATTTAACATACATTGTGTGCATTATTCAATCCTTTGGGTAGTAGATCTTCTATTACTGCATTGAAGATCCTTGCACCTCTAAAGTGGAGGTTGGTTTTCTGAAAATAGGATACACGGAAACTCAACATTTATAGTATTACGTTAAATTGGAAAAATAAATAAAATGAGGGTGATCAAGTTGGAAACTATCTATATTACGTTTTTGGTGTTTGCAACACCGACTTTTACTTCTGCTTGTTTAAAAAAATGTCAGAAAAAACACAAGTCGCTGAAGCAAGGTTAAGGGTGCTTCTCCAATTGCTTTCAACATTAAGCTAATTTTAAAAAGTTTTTATAAGTAAAAGTCACTTCTTATTAATTTTTTCAAACACCTAATTAATGCTATAAATAGCTTTTTGAAAAGATTTGCAAACACTCCTAATTTTTTTGTCAAAAGTCACTTAAAGTGACTTTAAGCAAAAGTAGTGCAACCTCATTTTATAAGCTCTTGCAAACACCCCTAAGACTTGTTCGTGCAATATTTACTAGATTTAATAAGTCTAAACGATTTATTGCATAACTTTTACAAAATAAAATATTTGCAAAGCCCACCAAATATATATGAATATTCCCGATAATCCTGGGCTTACCGGGTTGACTTCTTCGACATCTCCAGCAAATGATGCACCATCACAATAAACAACAAAAACTCTATTCCAGTTGTAGAACTCTGCAATTGAAGAAAACGAACCAAAATTATTTATTGTGTCGAATCACGAATGGAATTGTTTGTGGTAGGAATAGTTTAAGTTCTATTTTTTTTCTTTACCTGGATTATGGGTTTTATTTGCGCTGATTATCCCTTTAAATTGATCTGTGGTACTGTTCAAGTAGCGGGAGCTCCCATAATCGCCCTTTGCTCTATCCATGCAGTTAGGTTCATCAAAACACCATGCACCACCCTAAAATCCAAGCTTTGTACTTTAAAGAAATAAAACTTGAACGTAGACATATCAAGAGATATGGTAGAAAATATATAGGACAAATGGCGATGATGGCATGTTAATATTTGATTAAAGTATAATAACACAATTCTTTTTAGAGGGGACAACAATTCAATATGTAACAAAATTGAGGACGAGAATAAGTTTAGAGTTTGAATCCCACAGATACACTAATCTAAATATAATAAAATAGAAAAGTTTATTATATATATATATATATATATATATATATATATATATATTGAAAAGCTGACCACAATATAAACAATCCAGTTCTTGGCTCCATTTCCAGTTCCTTTGTCATGGTAGTAAGCTGGTGGACTTCCGTCTAAACAAACTACACAAGAATAATGTGATCTTATATTAGCATTTATATATCTATAATATATTAATGTGTGTCTAGTGTGAAATCACAAAGCCAATGCGATCTCAAATATGTATCCGTTAAATATGAGCAAAAGTTTTTTTTTTTTCATCAAACAAAAAATTTTTATAGATGAAGGAAAAATTTGTCAGTACAAGGAGTAGAAATTAATTAACGCTAAACTTTGAGTAAACTATGAGCACAAACTAATTAAGGTTAAACTTTGAGTAAAGTACTTTTAAACAAATCATGTCTTGTTTTATACTAAAACTTACATGATTTTTATAAGCATTTACTACCACTTGAGATTTAAATTCTTCTTAATTATGAGATCGATTATCTAGCTCTTATTGCATCAAACATTTCGCGAATCCTTATCAGTTTAATAGTATGAGAGCTTGATTTTTAACCAGATAAATATAAAAGATCCTCTCTCTCTATTCTTTTTTTTTTTTTTTGGGAAGAAACTTTAGAAGAGCTTTTGAAATACTTCAAAACCATATGGAATGAACAAGTACAGTATATTTTTATATATTTTTTAAAGTTGAAAAATAGAGCAATTTTTATATTTTTTACCTTATAAAACTTATAATGATGGTAATTGGTAATACCGCCCTCTGTATACAATATTTACACTAAAAAGTTGCAACACTCATCTGAGACTAATCCAGGTTTTTAGTAGGGAATACACACACTAAATTTTACTAAAAAGTTAGTAAAACTTAAACAGGACTACTTGGAATTGGAAAAACACACACGTGGTTATAAATTTCAATATCGTAAACTATTTTTGACAAGAGAAAATTCGTCCTTGATAATTACATTCTTACCGGCTCCCTTTTTAACAGCGCTGTGAACAATTGTAAGTGTTGCATTATTGTTGGTCCATTCGCCCTGGACTTGAGTCCCTAAAATCGCCAGTAAACAAACTACTAGTTTTACCCAGTGATCAGATACGGCCTGAATGTGATTGTCCATTCTGTACACCAATTCATTCAAAATTAGAGATTGCCATAAGAAATTAGAACTGTATTTATTATTATTATTATATCTATATATATATATATATAGTTCTATTAATATAGCTTCACACTTCCAACATGACACATAATTCAATATCAGAACATTATTATCATATAATATGAAAGAAATAAATAAATTTTCTATTGATTCAAAAAGCATTTCAGCATTTTTCGCTTGCTCAAACGTAAAAATTCCAACGAGGCGAGTGTGCCAATAAAATGATAATACGTTGAAGTATTTACTAATGGATTTTGTAGAAAGATTTTTTTTCCCTAATTAGGCAACACGTACACGTACACTTTTTTGCTAAATAATAATATACCTTAATTTCCTTTCCATATATACTACCCAACCTCTTATTATTAATTCCACCCCCTGCATCCTGTTCTGCTGATTGTGGTGTGGGGCTAAGGATTTTGAATTATCTTTTATAATTTGTATCACAACATTAGTTTTTGAAAAATATAATTCTGAAAGAAAATACTGAAATTGTTTATGGGTTCCATCTGATGCAAACCCAAAGAAACAAGAGGATAGCCATAAAGCTAGATAAATCTTGAAAATTACACGACAGACTAGAAAATGATGATTTTCGTACCTTATGGACCTTGTATGATCACCTTCGATAAATTAAGGTTTTGTTTATGTTTTTGAGCACGTGCTGACAGTTGCTTATAATGTTGGTGCATAAATAATGCAACACATTTCTAAAACTTTTTGAACCATTCAACCAGCGGAACTTTCTACGGTGTAGTGCTCCCGGACACCTGCCCACTTCACATTTTTTTCTTTTTTCCTTGTTGGAGGTTGTATGCTATAAGTTCTCGATTGTCAGCAAACAAAATCATTAAAGTTTTACATGCAATTCCTTTGGATATAAACATTATTGAATATAAAATATTAAAGTGGTGAAACATTAATATATTAGAAGCGAAATAAATCCCAAAGCATTTATGTTAAGTCATCAAAAATCATATTTATTTGAAAGATGTAAGTGCATAAGCATATTTAAATCCTTGGTAATTAGTTATTTGAAGCATGTGGTTGGTCTTTCAGACCTTTACAAAACCTTAGGTCCTTTCAATTCTGTATATATTGTAAACCCGATAATGTGTAAAATAGAATAGTCTCGTGTGACTCAAAGACCATGATCACATTATATAAAATAACAAACTTTGCTATATTATTTTTGGTAATTATATTTCAACTCGTCAAGAAACATAAATTATTCTTTAGCTTCAACACATTCAAGAATCGTAACCAATTAGATACATTAAGCTCATATAGATATAACTTTAACAAATCACTTGTATAGTGTTTGTGACATGCACACATTTAGGCCATGAGCTTCATCTTTCTAAAGATTTTATTGATAATTCATTATCTGGTGGATCCACAATATGAAATTTCTGGCAATGCACACGACAGTCAACTATTTGCTTTGAGCTCCTTATTCAACAACTAGGTACTTGATTCAGAGGCGGAGGGAAGAGGGGGGCATATAGGAGACCACCCCCATCCCGACCCCCTTCTTCCTTATATGTATATGTATATACGACTATATATATATATATATATATATATATATATATGTAATCTGTACTTTGATTGTTCTTTTTTCTGTCGTTGAAGAATATCTGTTCTTGGATTCTTTCCTTGGTTTCAGTTCGACTTTTATTAAGCAATATAAAGAACTATAAAATTTCATTGATTCTTGAGATATGCAATTGGTGGCAAGTTGGCAATCAATGACCGCAAATGGCGTTATATATGTTTTTACCCTTTTAACATCTATTACGTGGAATGAAATACATAATATTTTTATATTGTATATTTGCTCTTCTAATTTTTGTTTGGAAGTTAAAAATAACACAGGATAATTTTGTTATTACCCCCCTAGATTAACTAATAACTTTTAAGCTACAAATAAATACTTTAGCACGACATAAATACTACCTAATAACCAAGTAATTAACATAGGTTTGGCAACACTTTAATACCCTCACAAGAGTTGGCTGCAAATTATTAAATGCTAGCTGCTAGAACGAAAACACCTAGCTAGATTGTTCTATTTGGCAACACTTTAATACCCGAATTCTCAATTTTATGTTGGTGCTAGATTGTTTCGTCATATCCAGAAAGTTATAAAGATATATCATATACACCCCTAAAGTCTGAGGTAATATCGAAAAACACCTCTAAAGTTTTAAAAATATAAATGGCACTTCTTCTTGGGTAACACCATTAATGAAACCGTTAGCTTAAAAAGTTGAAACAAACGAGTAACTTTTGTTCCTATAACTGTAACTACGAAGATACCCTTGAAAGAAATGAACCATATCAATATTAACTTATATAAATTATTATATATTTAAAGAAAAGCAAAAGTAAATTCCATGTCACCACCGGTTATAAATTTGGTGGGTTGGGGTCAAACAAAATTTCTTACTCTTTTTAAGAATATAACTATTGAAACGGACTAGCTTATCGTCAAATTGGATTGTCACGAAATATTTAGGTCGACTTAAGAATATTTTATAAATCAAATTTAAATAACTTTTCCCAAAAAGATATTCAAGATCAGATAATTGGCGAAACTAAGTTTTCATTTCAAAGTGACATTTTTTAACTATTAGTTAAGTTTGTCAGTGCATTTTCATCTCTCACTAAGTTGGTTGCATTTTATAATAATGTTAACTAAGCAACAAATTACAACATGTCGGAAGAAGAAAAAATAGCTCTCAATCACGTGCTGATGCGATAAGATCAGAGAGTAGGGCCAATAAGCGTAGTGCTTACACATTGCAATTTGCTGGTGGTTTTTGCAATGGCAAGTGGCCAATGAAGAAGGAAAAGTATATTCTCAGCCCCAGAATATTCTGCAACGTTCTTTGATGAGACTAAAAACAAACAAAAACATAAACAAGACAACAAATTTCTAGGACCTAGCCCCTTGCTCGAGAAGTAATTTTCACTTGTGGACTAATCAAGAGTCATAATCAACTAACAGGTGACGAGGCTTTGTGATTTTAACTAAACAAAGGGAAAATTATACAAACAACTTTTGAAATATGAATTTATCATAGGAATACATCTTCCTGTATGGATAACTACACAAACACCTCCCTTATTATATATGTACCTCTTTCCGCAAAGAGTATGTACCGTTAATATTTTTAGAAATAAATTCGTCAAAGACCCTAACTTATACCCCAATTCTCAATGTGATCACAATGTGCAATTTACACTATAATGTTTCAAAAAAAAAATGCACTTTGCACTATGATCAACATTATGTCCAAAACTAACAAAATCAAACCGAATATTCCGTTTCGCTCTCTTAAACTTAAGGTGTACATAGCACAAATGACACGTTAGGGTGTACATAACACAAATGACAATATGTTGTTATGCACATCGGACATGTGAGAATACGTTAGAGTACACCGCACAAATGATAGAATCAAAAATGAAATATTCTAATATTAGTTTTGGACGGAATGTTGACTATTGTGCAAAGTGCACTCTTTTTGAAACGTTAAATTGCACATTTCGATATGTTAGAGTGCACCATCGAGAAACATGTAATAGGTCACAGTGTTTGATGCATTTATTTCAAAATTCTAACTGAAAGATAATGTGACAATCAAAAAAGTTCAAAAACACCCAATGTCCACAAAAAACACAAACAAAAAAAACCTA
Source organism: Misopates orontium (assembly GCA_946800315.1). NCBI lineage: Eukaryota > Viridiplantae > Streptophyta > Magnoliopsida > Lamiales > Plantaginaceae > Misopates > Misopates orontium. The sequence goes on along the minus strand of OX326950.1, from coordinate 6,143,384 downwards.
AAAAATCTTAAAATAAGAAAGAAACTTAGAGTCCATGCACAGCTGTGCCAGGTAGCACTTGACTGGCTCAGGCACGTGCAGTTAGCTTTGTGCTTGGAGACGCCATATTTGGGCATGACTAGAGGTGCTGATCGTGCTAATTGGTGCGCAACCATAGGTAGAAGCAGAGTGAGGGAAATTTCTTGCCTCATTTGCAATTGCCGTGAAGTATGCTTATTTAGGCCGATGTCCTCTTGGTATGTAACATGAGATGTTTGCTAAGTGTTGTTATGTATACTTGATGAGAGTCATCTTGTAAGGAGATGGGGGTTGGTGATATGAGTCCTTGTACCCGAGGTCAAGAGAGAGGGCCTTGTGATGGTCAAGTGAGTCTACCCGGTGAGGGTCGTGAAGTGCATATCTTGGTGCTACGACCCTTGTAATCGAGACCGAGACAGAGTCTCCTATATTGAGTTAGCTTACTTGATGAGAGCTAGGTTGTGCAGAGATGAAGATGAACTTATCTCAATTGTAAAGAGAAGTTCTAAGCTCCTTAGTTGTGGATAGAGTGACCAAAAGTCATTGTATTCTGAATTAGACCCCCCTTTAGGTTGGGCTCACAAATGACAAGTGTAGAAGTATGCTTGAAATGTGTCATGCATGTGTGAAGGAAAGGTGACGAGTGTAGACGCAATGTCTATCATGCATTATGCATGTATGAAGGAGGTGACGAGTGTAAGCCTCATCTAATAAGCGTTGAGGTAGGGTATTAATTTAACAATATTAATTTGCTCATAATTAATCATACATTAGGTGTACATGTAATATACGCATTCATTATCGAGGAGCTTCATAGAATACTGACAATATTTAACGAAAATTAACCAGATGGGGTTGTTTGTGTAGTTTTTCGAAGGCAAATGGTATCTGTCTAATTTCTCCATGCCTCGGGGGTTGATTGCATAATTCTCCCTCAAAATATGTATTCGACTCAATGGTGATTAAAAACTTGAAAAACATGTGTTTATATAATATACTAAATTATATAATATTATGGCTAATACAATCCTTTTTTCTCTTTAAACTTTTCTATCTACCCACTTACTTTTCCAAATTCTCAGTGCAAAAGTCGGCCACTAACTAACACAATGTCACAAACACTCATTCTTGTTGACCGACCCCATCCCCATCGACCATCACGTCACGTGTCATCCCACATCACCACATTTCACAAATCACAAAGCTCCACAATCCTACGTGTCACTCCACGTGTCCCTCGATATTAACATCATCAAAGGACCCCACGCATCATATTCTCTTTTTATTATTTTCTAATCAATTAATAAATAAAAAAATAAAGTTGTGGCACCACTACTATAAATCTATATTAATATTAAACAAAACCAAAAAGAAAAAACAAAAACAAAACCAAAATCTTAGCCGTGAAAATTCCAATCCCCACACACACAAACCACACTCATCGGAATAAGAACAACAACAACAACAATCCAACGGTCGAGATGAACTTCAAGCCGCCGGAGGCGCGTTCATCGCACGCGACGGTTACTTCCTCCGCCGTGACGGCGGAAAAAGCGTTCTCGTTCATCTCCAAAGGCTGGCGCGAGGTCCGCTCATCGGCCGATGCGGATCTCCAGCTCCTCAAAAACCGAGCGAACTCGTTCAAAAACCTAGCCGATCGAGAGCTCGAGAATTTCATCAACTCCGCCTCGAAATCGCCGTTCAGCGTCCCCACGATTACGGCCTCCGCCACTCTGAATCCGGCTCCGATGGCCGAGATTGACTTCGTGAAGAAGCTCCAGCCGAAATTGTCGGAGTTCAGGCGGGCGTACTCGTCGCCGGACTTCAAATTCTATCCGCGGCCGCAGATTAAGATCGATTTGTCCGCGATTAAGAACGCGATTGTGGCGGAGGTGGAGGAGGATGAGGAGGATGAGAGGGAGAGGGTGAGGAAGTGGACGAGGGTGAGGTTTAAGGAGAAGGAGAGGGAGGAGGGGCAGTTTGGGGAGTTTTGGGAGCCGATAAAGTCGAGGCTGAGGGAGCTGGAGAATAAGAGCTCGAGTGAGATTTTGGAAGTGATTAAGAATAGTGAGTTTGTGGAGAAGTTCAAGTCGAGCTTGGTATGTAGTTTCTGTTTTGGAGTATTGCTTTTGTTTCGGTTCGTGGATTAGAGTTCCGGTTTTGGTGTATGTTTTGCTAAATATTAGAAGCTTTTGGCAAATTCTTAATAGCTTTTCGACCTGTTTCAGAAAATTTTTCTGAATGAAATGAACTTAGAAATACGTTTTATGCTTCGTTTGATAGAGTAGAAAGACTAGACGCTAGTTTTGGTGTTTTTCGAGGTAACTTTTAGAAGCTTTCGTCCATTATAGATTGTTACCCAACTGCTAGGTGAGATACTAGTATTTGTATGTGTGTTTGTTTATTTCGACGTGAAAGCATGGTAACGTGGTTAACGATTAAGTTAGAGCTGCTGTGGGACGTGTTTTCCTTTTATCAGTTTATTATGATTTTTCTGATCATTACGGCCCTTGTGAAATAGCTTGTGATTGATTTTGGATGTTGGCATTTTTAAAGTTTTGGACTGATTTTTATTTGTTCCCTCTTTCAATTGTTTTTGCAGAAAGCAATTTGCAAGGATCCGTATGAGTCAAAGGTTGGTGTTTTATTGCGTGTTATCTAACATTGTGTCTGAGATGTACTTTGAGTATTCAGTTCTAGACTGAATTCTGTATTTTAATGCTCATTTGAGTGGAGGGAGAGAGATTACAAAAGCTTATAACGTTATCAGCAAATATATGGGAATCCTAAATGAAATTACTGTAAAGTACTTAATATTTTGATAAATGTCATTGAGGACACTAATAACATGAAGTGCAGTCCAAAGTAATGTAATCATTTATGGACTCAGAAGTTCATTCATCCTCTGATTTACTGAATTATTTCAATTAATGTTTTACTGTTCTTAATTCAGGAAGTTCCTCCCCTGGATGTGCCAGAACTACTTGCTTGTTTAGTGAGGCAGTCTAGCCCCTTACTTGATCAAGTCGGCATTAATCGAGGTATCAGTTCTTCTGTTCTTTAGCACCTTGCTTGTTTAGTGAGGCAGTCTACCACAAGGTTTTCATATCACTGTCGTGACATATTGCTATTCTTGTCCTGCCTATCATGTGCTTGCTGTAGAACTAAGTGCTACATTCTGGTCATTGTTGCAAACCACCACTCGTGACATTATCAAATTCTTCTTACACTTTTTCTTGGGTGTGAAATTCAAATAATTTCTGTGAATTTTGGGGTTTGGAAGAAATTTATTGAAACGAAGTGCTAGTTTACTTTTAATAAATGTTATCTATTTCTATCATGAGTCAATAAAGGTGTGAAGAATTTCATTCCTGCCAATGTTTAACCGTGTAGGCTCATGAATTATCGACCTCGTTCGTGTGTATGTACTATATTGCAGCTTAATTCTAAATATATGTACATTGGTGGCAGGCATATCGGACAAGATAGTTGAAAGCTTATGTGGTAAACGAAAAAATCAACTTTTATCTCAGTCCGTACCTGCAGGAGAGTCGTCCATTCTTGAAAGTGAGAATATAAATGATGAGTTAGATCTAAGGATAGCCAGTGTTCTCCAAAGTACAGGGCATTGCTATGAAGGTGGACTTTGGAGTGATTTTGGGAAGCATGATGTCTCCGATAAAAAGAGGCATGTGGCTATTGTCACAACGGCTAGCCTTCCTTGGATGACAGGAACAGCCGTAAATCCATTATTCCGGGCAGCATATTTAGCAAAAGCTGCTCAGCAGAATGTCACACTTTTAGTTCCATGGCTTTCAAAATCTGATCAAGAGCTTGTTTATCCCAACAGTATGACTTTCAGCTCGCCTGAAGAGCAAGAATGCTATATACGGAGTTGGCTTGAGGAAAGGGTTGGGTTTAATGCTGACTTCAAGATATCATTTTACCCCGGCAAGGTAGGCTCTGATGAAATTCATGTTATTGTGGATGCCTTTTTTGAGAACATTGGATCACCTAGTAAGTGCATTACATCATATCAGGTTCTCATGACCACATATATCTGCCTCTCAAAACACAATATTATGTAAGAATGATATTGTACAAAACTGTAGACTATTTCGATCATATTGGTCTCTGGTTCATTTAGTTTTTAATAATTTCAGATTTAACCGTATGTACGCTCTGGTTCCTTTAGTTTTAATAAATTTTCCAGATATTTGGTTCATTGTCTAACACTTCTAGTTTCCTACCTAGTTCTCGAAATCGAGGCGGAGTATTTTACCGGCTGGAGATACTTCTCAGTTTATTTCATCAAAGGATGCTGACATTGCAATCCTGGAAGAACCAGAACATTTAAACTGGTACCACCATGGCAAAAGATGGACAGATAAATTCAACCACGTGGTAGGTATTGTGCATACAAACTACTTGGAATATATCAAAAGGGAAAAGAATGGTGCTCTCCAGGCCTTTTTTGTCAAACACGTAAACAATTGGGTGGTCAGAGCATATTGTGACAAGGTAGTGACCTTTTTCGATTGGCCTTTATCTGTATAATGGTTTGTTATTTTTTTGATGAATGTATAAATGGCAAATTTGATTTGCTGTTAGCAATGATGTTTTATCTTTTTGTATAGGTCCTCCGACTTTCTGCTGCTACCCAAGACTTACCAAAGTCTGTAATTTGCAATGTTCATGGTGTGAATCCTAAGTTCTTAAAGATTGGAGAAAAAGTAGCCGCAGAACATGAGCGGGGGGAGCAAACCTTTTCTAAGGGAGCGTATTTCTTAGGGAAGTTGGTTTGGGCGAAAGGTTATAAAGAGTTGATAGATTTATTAGCAAAGCATAAAAAGGACCTTGATGGCTTCAACTTGGATGTATATGGCAATGGAGAGGATGCTCATGAAGTCCAGAGCACTGCCAAGAGACTAAATTTAAATCTCAACTTTATGAAAGGCAGAGACCATGCAGATGATTCCCTTCATGGGTAAGTACTCTTTCATCCTTCCGTACAGGACTCATGCAATTGATTTGATAAAGTCGTCACATGTCGTCTCAAATACTGTGTTTTTTGTGAGTTTGTGATTTGGATTTTCGTCCATTTTCAACCTTGGGATTGTTCTTCATGTTTTCACTGCTTGAGTTAATTTGACCTTTAATAATTCAGAACCAAGTTACAATTGAAGTAGCGCCTGAAGTCTGTATCCCAACATCAAACTTGGACTGCCTTCTATTTATTTTTCTATATATACTTTGTTTATTGAAACCCTACACTGCTTTAAATGTTGAGACCTGGAAACATCCCAGTCCGAATATCTTATTTAATCATAAGTCAAACTCAGTTTTTGTCACAAAACTTGCTAAATGGAATGACTCAATGGCCCAGAGGTTTGTTCATAAATGCTTTGCCTTGTAATTGAGTTCGAGCTTGCAATGAGATTTTGTATCAGGTTTATTAGACTCATTAGGATCATTATTGACTTGGCTGAGTCTCGTCCTGTCAACTCGTCTTTGACAATAACAATCTTGTCATCTTGAGGATGCCAAAAGTGTTTTTAATTATTTTCATATAATAAGCACAACTTCCTGTCTGTAGTCGTATTAGAGGATGTTGACTGCTCAGTGTAGGAGCTGTTAATGGAATTTGTATCTTATTCCCCATTGACATATGATTGTTTGCGTGCAGCTATAAAATATTCGTAAATCCAAGTATCAGCGATGTGCTGTGCACTGCTACAGCTGAGGCCCTGGCGATGGGAAAGTTTGTTGTTTGTGCCGACCATCCGTCAAATGAGTTCTTCAGGGCGTTCCCCAATTGTCTGACATACAAATCTCCAGAAGACTTTGTAGAAAAAGTAAAAGAAGCTATGGCCAAAGAACCTCAGCCTCTTACCCCCGAGCAAAGGTACTGCCTCTCATGGGAAGCTGCAACCCAAAGATTCATGGAATATTCTGAGCTCGACAAAGTTTTGAATACTCAAGACAGTAGATATATGGGTCGGAGTGCGAGTAAGGGTTTGACTAAATCAACCTCAATGCCAAACCTGAATGAAATGGTTGATGGAGGATTGGCCTTTGCACATTATTGTCTCACTGGAAATGAGTTCCTCAGGTTGTGTACGGGAGCAATTCCGGGATCGAGGGATTACGATAAACAACACTCACAAGATCTTCATCTCTTGCCTCCACAAGTGGAGAATCCTGTATATGGATGGTAGATAGTTATACTGCAGCTAATTGTAAATCATTATTTGTATTGATCAATATTTTTTAGGGTTTTATACTACGTTAGGTTGGATTTAATGTTATGATGCTCCGTAACCGTAAGTGTGTTTGTATCTTCTTTTGTCTTTAACTTCTTTCTGGTCTAATCAAAATTTACGCTTCACAAGAAGGATGCGAATGTAGGTATAGTTCGAGTAAAACGTAACAAGAAGTAGCTGGACTCCTTATTCATGTAAACTCTAATTATAGGACCTTGTATTTACTCTATGCTGTCGCTGTGTATGTTTTTTTTATCTCAGTCTAATACACTAAGCATAGCTACTGCTCATTGGATTATAGGCTACTTTGGTATTTCATTGTGGGTTGTACATTGGTATTATTTTATTACTCCTCACCAACTCTAATAATACAGGGACCGATGTTAATTGTTAAAAACAAGATAATATAACATAGTTTACTCTTATGTACTTCGCTACTGTTACAATTTGCCTATATCTATAGGGAGATAATATCTATGCTCACATAACAGGAGGGCTCATTTATATTTAACTAGGGATAATGTGTCTATTTCACCTAACACAAACAAATTGCCATTAACTCCAAAGAAGTAAAAGTTTCTTCTTTTTTCAGTTTTAGACTTTTGGTGACTTATGCGTTGCCACCTTACCCGAGTTGATGCACACATTTTGGAATGAAGGCATGTCATTGACAAGGGCGGAGCTAAGTTGGGGCTCATTAGAAGTACAACCGGGTATAGACTTTTGAGATAATTCGTCTTTATTCTCATCGACTAGCGCCAAGTTATAGAGATTTATCCCATTATTTGAGTAGTTACTAACACATCTCATTTTTGGAATTTGGAATGATATCATAAAAGTGGGTGTTGAATAAACAAAAACGTGTGGACTCAACCCCAGGTAACTTCAACCCAATCAAGTTCCACCGGTCATGGTATGAAGATAACATTGTGACAATGGGAGAAACATGACAGTTATGAATTATTGGCTCCGTTAAACAAATATAATGATTTCGTTGATGGGCATTGGTACGACGATCCACTAAGAGCAACTTTGGCAACTGGCCATTGATAGGCTCCATGACCTAGGTCAACAAGAGCAATTGACAAAAACAGAAGTATATGAACAATTGAGTGCATAAACTAGTGCATGAACGAATAAAATTTGAACACTAAACCAGTGCATTTCCTATAGCCAATACAGATTAAAATTCGAACAAAATAAGTCTGTGTTATCTCTCTACTCTATGTTTTTGAATCCAGGGCCAGACAATTAGTGTGATGTTGTGTTAGTCTGCATAAGTGTTGGTTGTAGTAAACAAAGAAAGAAAGCACACAAGTTTCTCTTCTTTCTTGTGTATTACTGTGAATCATGCCTCAGAGCAATTAATTGTAAAAGCAGTTTCTCTTCAATCTCTTTGTGCGTCCCAAATATAGAAAATAGGTCTTTAAGTAGGAAAGCAACATGTTACAGCTTAAGTCCAACACATGTTCTACTCTTTCCTTTTCTTCAATACCTTCTACATATTCTTAAGTCCAACACATGTTATAAGCAAGTAGATGGAAACTAACTTTGGCATGAAAGGCAGATTTCTAAAGCATTTACCAACCTTAATCTTCAATTAGAAACTTGAGTCTGTAAACATATTTTTCTGCATCAACTTTATCATTTCTAGTCCTCAACAGAACTTTACGACCGTCTTCACCAATCTAAAATGCTTTACTCAAGATATATTAATGGTTAATTTATCAGATATCATCAACGACAACTAGACATCTTTTTTGCCTTTGGACACGGTGAAGCTCCACTACCAAATCCAGTCCATTCTTATCCGCATGTTCTTCCTCTATTTGAAGGCTAAAAAGTTGTTACAAAATCTGTTGTAAAACATCATTGACATGAAACTTATGAGTTATACATACACTAGCCTGAGCTTTAAAAACAGTCGTCACATCCTTGTGTTGGAATATTTTTATTTTTGCAGGGGTGGTCCTCCTCAAACCACGCATCCCACAAATGGATATCACCGGATAAGATCCACCATTAATGGCGAGTGAAAACAAGTCGTTTGAAATCTACCTCCATGGCCACCAAATTATTATGTGTTTTCGTTATCCCCTCAAACCAATTAATTGATTAATGAATGACACATAATTGTCTTTAAAAATCATTGTAATCAAAAGAGTCACTTATATCTATACATCCATGAGGTTTGATGTAATACAAAAATCTTTCCTCAGGATTGAAAAATTACACCATGTATCAGATTAATTTTTGTCAATGGCAAACTAAATAACCAATCACATGACATATATATAATTTAAACTTTAACTGAGATCTAGGGTCCGTACATCATGGCAAAATGAATGGGCTACCAAATTGGAGCCAAAACCGGTACAATATGCTTGTATTAATCGCACTAAAATGGAAAATTGGGGCTCATGTGCCACCGCCCCCAATACTCTAGTGAAAACACAAATGTACCAATTACTCAAAATTGTGAATTAATGTCTTAAGCATGTGTACCCCATTTAATTGCGTAACATTTAGTAACTCTGAATTTTAATTTACATATAATTATGCATTGTCCCGTGGTATCATTCACGGTTCTGACCAATTAACAACTTCTTGCAGTACCTTCTATTACAGAATCATATCACACACACGTTTAAGAAATCTTTTATTGTTATAGCGAAATGTACTTATTGTAATATTTGTTTGGCTGATGAATATATAAATATATATTAGTAACTATTCAGAAAACTGCACTACTACGAGGAAAAAGCTGACAAATTTAAGGCTGCTCAGATTTTTCGATATTGCGCTGTGGGATCAGAGCCACTGATAGTTAGTTAATTGTTTAAAGCTTTCAGCTGTAAAGTCGCTGACATATATATCGTTACTACGGTGACATTCTCTTATATTATAACGTACGAGTTTTGTGTGATCCCAGGTTTTAATCTAGGTGTACTCATGTCTTTGATTTTACTTGCTTCACGTCTTTAAAATATTTGGCACTTATATATTTTCCTCAACTATTAGAACGTACCAACAAATCAGGGCCTTGTTTTAGAGAAATCAGGAGATTATAGATATAATATGGTCCACGGTAGTTTTCAAATGATTTAAGTGTTTTCGTGGAGCATGAAGTAATGTGCATCTCTTGCTCAAAATTCTTAGGGGTATTATAGACAGTAAATTGCGTTGATCTCTAATATAAATAGCCTACTTATATGTAAATGCAATCTAACTCATTAAAGATACTGAAAGTCTTCAGATGTAGTCAATTTGCAAGCTGAGTAAACAAAATTTCTCTTTATTACTTTTCCTCTATGATTTTTTTTCACTGTATTGTTGCGTGACAATTGTATAGATCCCAACTCGTTATGATACCATATTTGAATTTAGAATCACCTCAACTTCATTTAAAAGGCCTTTATTAAAAATAGAGGGTATTAAGGATATGAAATAATTAATTAAAAATAATTTCTAAATGATGCGGGATAGATTTCAATACCTACACGTCTTCATCACCATGGAGTAAGTATTAGAGGTAACATGAATATAATAAGTATGTGAACCTCATAATTGATTCTGTAGTGATAGGATAATCTTTAACTTTATGTATGACATTTTAACTTTTTATCTCTCAAATTGACAGCGACCTGGCTTTTACCTAATTTTACTAGAGTAGAGTGATCAAAATCCATTATTACTTCATGTGTTATGCTTAAAAGAAAAACCACGTCGCTCAACAAATCTCCCATAATCACGTGTTGTAATCATACCTCAGCTTCTTTGAGTGTTAATAAGCATATTCGAGTGCAAGATGATAAAATATATTACAAATATGTAAGCACGCAATCAGAAAGTTATTTCCAATAAAAGCATGAAAAGGAGTCCACTAGCTACTAATGGTACGATCAGTTTGTAACCTCAGAATAATGACAAGTTGATAAAAAAGAATTTGATTATATAATGTTGTCTGGGAATAATTCAAGTACATGGATCTTACCGAATCCAAAAAGAGGGGTTCATCTTTCAGTTTACAACTCGGGATTCAGCAATGTGGGGGGTACATAGGACATGAAATATTGTCAAAGAGTACTATATTTGAAGTATAAAGAACAATTAAAATTTAAGACAAATATTATCATGGCTTTGATTGCAAAATCATATTAAATAAGTCGTTCATCTAAAATAGTAAAATGTTATTGATTAATACTTAGATTTATTTCTTAGCAAATAATAACGTACCCTGAGGGTCAAAAATCTTTTAAATGTCGTTAAAGCCGGAAGAAGATGGAAAGTGTAAAATAAATTAAGAGCGCTTTCTCAAGCTAGAAGCCAATTAGTTTTTGTCATCTTTTTTGATATTATAATGGGTATATGAAAAGTTTAAAGGACAAGAATAGGATTTTCCCATTAAAAACTAGTTAGTTTTGTCACATTTTTTCATATTATAACGTGTTAAGGATAAGAATAGGGGATTCCCACGAAAAACTAATTAGGTGCTGGCTGCTATATTTTGTAGTTTTGTTTGATATTAAGCTATTGGACACAGAAATCTTCAAGCATATCTAAGTCGAGATATATTAAACTATTGAGCTTTTCACCACGATATTACCCTAACAATTTAATTCAATTAATTAACATAGATCAAGATCGGTGTTGGATAAAGTTCCCATTTCAGCGAACTAGCGAAGGGGACTAGCTCGTTTGGATTTATTTTTTTAATTGAGCCACATAGCTCACCATTTTTTTAAGTAGGCCATGAACCATTATTTTTTAGCGTAACAGTTTACAAGCCACTCAAAAGGGTGGATTATATCACTCATATAGTATTGAGTAGGCTGAATTTAGTTTGACTTACTCGCTAGCTTCAATTGATTTACTTAATGCACTAATGGTATGCTCTCCAAACTACACACCTTCTAGTAATTAAAAGTATACTAGTCAAAAGGTGTAATATAACGCCACTTTCTTGAATAAATCATTATTGGCTCATGAAAGAAATGCATCATAATCCTTTCGACACAAAACAAAATGTAGAATGACAATATGGTGTAGATCTCCATTGGGTTGTATGGGTTGATCTTCTTGTATTCAAGAGTATTTTTATACTCTTTTATTGATAATTGATAAAAAAAAAAAAAGACTTATGGATAAGTTTTATAAACTAATTAATCGCACACACACACACACACACAATCATGTAATCACAATTTCATGTTGCTTCATATATCCTTAATTATTCTGATCATATCGAACTATTTTTAACAAACTCCCCTTTAGTTAATATTATTCAGAGTCATATAATATGCGTTTTTATAATTACACATTAATTCTTTTTAATTAATTTCAAGTTTTGCGATAATTATTCTAGGCTGAGGCGTTACATAGACCACATTCATCTGATGGCAGTACATTAGTAGTCGTGGCATATTGCGTGAGCCCAACTTGCGCGATTCAAGTGGGGAACAATTTTCTTGATTTAGGGCCCCTTTTATTAGTGCCTAGGCAGATCAGATGATACATATATTCTGGAGTACTTGCACCTAAATTACCATAAGTACTATATACCTATAAATTAATATATAACATATTCAATAAAACTCACCAGTCACTAGTGTCTGTGCGCTGCCGCCCCCTGCATTTCAGATTATCAACGTGGTTAATTAGTAATTATTTTTTAAATATTATCACTCATGCTCATCTGTAAATTCAATCTAAAAAGAAAGATGTCTCTGGGATTAAATGATGCAAAATAGCGCTCTTTGCAATATAATATCACGTATTATATTTATCAAGAACTTATGGTGTGTTGCCAATACAGTAAACATATACGCTTAACTTACTCATCGGAAAACTAACACTACATAATATGTGAAGAGTCCTAACTCTGTTTCAAACAACTCGTTACATGGCTCGTTCGGGACTCGCCTCGGGGCATTTTGACCCCAAGACGTCTTGAGGCAGCTCGTTAAAGCTTAACCTTCACGGGGCTTGCGTTCTTTAATTTAGGGCATACGCCTAGCAAAAGCTCGCATTTTGTGCCTCAAGGAGTTGAGATTACGTCTTTAAAAATAAGGATTACTTTGTCTATTTAATTCTAAGTCTCATCTTTATTTTGCTTAAAAAATAATATTTCACATAAATTACAAGTATGTTGAGAGGTATTTGATGTTCCTAGGCTCCTAATAGATATTAAATAAATTTGAAATTAATCTTCTTATTATTATATAGGTTTTGATCATATAAATTAAGGTTATGATTATTCTTTTTGTACGTAGGTTTTCTTTTAGTTATAAATTTCTTATGTTATATTTCACTTCAATATATAGCTATTAATAAATATGTTGTATTTCACTTCAATATATAGCTATTAGTAAATTTTATCACATGTGAAATATGTTGAAGGTCTATGAAAATATATTTATGCAACTTATATAATATGTGAAGTAATTCATCATCTTTTTGTATTTTTTATAACCTAAAATTGACACAAATAAATTTTACAATTTATTTGATGAACATGTTAGTTTTTATTTTTTTATTTGTACTTTTATCATATATATATATATATATATATATATATATATATATATATATATATATATATATATATATAATATTTGAAACACTAAATATCCAAATTTGTGGGGAGTAACCTTACGCCTAACCTCTAGTCCATGAAATGCTCAACGCCTTTTAAAACACTGATTCCTGCAGACTGGAAGTGAGGAGAACTATTTATCGATCTAGACCTACTAATAAACCGTAAAAGTGCTGATTTTTAATAGAAGACATAATTTTAAACAAAGTTTCAAAAATAATTTTAGTCACAAGTGTTCTTATTTACCAGGTCTAGACGAGTATTTTTCACGAGAAAGTTTTAGCGGGGTAAGGTGTAAGTAGGATATTTACCTAAAAACAAATTACAACATTAATTAATTCATTTTATTGTAGGCTGATTTATTTGTATTAGAGACCTGATCCAAAAATATTGAGTTAAATTATATTTAAAGGCGTTTCTATTATTTTAAGTTCTATATATTTTTATTTTTTCAATAATTTGTTTTAGCTAACTGGCCAAAAAAATGTTCGTGTGCCAACTCTTAAGCATTAATTCTTATATGTACATATGATACTCATTTACGTCAGTACGAACATTGTACTTTTATAGAATCTAAAAACTGTTCAATTATTTAAACAAACTAGTATCTTTATGGTGAATGTCTCACTAGCTAGAAGCCTAGAACTGCTTGTGATGTCATGTTTAGAGTGTGTGTGTGTACATATATAACATCTTCTTAATTAAATATTTACTTTAGTTTTGATGAACTTACTGCGTCGAATCCTCTAATTTTTTTTTTAAATTTCTTATTGTGTTAATTAACTGGATTAATATCTCCTAAGAGCTGGGCATACTTTAGTCCATCCAACATCTTTGGATGTGGTCAAAAGATATAATCGCCCAAATTTAGTTTTTCCTCGAGCCAATTGATTTCGTACCTAATTAATAAGGATTATGCTTCAATCTATTGCACGGGGCGCACTAATTATAACAAGTTATATTTTTTTCAAGTTGCATTTACTTTTCCTCATCGAGACCAATCCGCATTACAATTCAACCAACCGAACGAAGCAAATCATATCTCGTATGGTGATTCCACCATAAGTTTTGCTTGATTTTAGTATTGTATAAAATATCTCCCAGAGATGCCTTTATTTGCATTTGTCTTATGCTTGTAATATTATTTTAGTAAATACAATTTTTTTTCGTACCATTTTAATGTTAACTGCATGATACTCGCGTATAATTTCGACACACACACACACACAATTGCGGATCAGCAAATTTAGTTTTCTACAACGTTATATAACACCTTGGTGTTATAGGAAAAAAGAACACAGACAGGCAATCGTGAACTAGAAAGCGGACAGGTTTTCTCGATTATTATACAAGATTTTGTTTTCCTTTAACAATAGTATCTCACACTTGTTTTTTTTTTTCTTTGGTTGGTCCCTTAGCAACTTACACTTGGGAACATTCATGCAAAATGATATGAAAGACAAGTTAATTAGAGAGAACATATATGTAGGAATCTCATCATCAGATCATTTTTAAGAAACTCATGCACGTGTTCTACTTTACAACATTCTTCAGTTAAATGGCTTTATCATGGAAAATACATGATATAGATATACTATAAAACATAACCAAATTGCTTCACTCAAAAAAGTCGCGAATAAAGAAGCGATCCAAATAAGGAACGCACTTAATCGCTTGCTAAGAACAAATTAGTTTTCATGACAAGGACCTCAAAGCACTAATTCATATACTATAATTAATTAAATGCATAGAAACATCGAATCGGGCTCTTTGCATACATGATATTGCCACTTCCAAGTCTCCCGCGTTTTATAGTCGTTTAAATATATATTTAGTAACTACTATTTATTATAATTATTATTATTACTCCTCACCAACATTAATACATCATGGACTTAGCATAAAGATATTGCACAATCTCAAATATTACATGGGCGAGACACATTATTTCTAATCATACAACAAAATAAAAAATTAATGTAATATATATATATATATATATAGATATATTTATTTACACTCGTACACTCTTGTTGTCTCCCAGAGGCTGGTCATCAGTACTCTCGTCCTCAATGGCGCGAATTTCAACAATGACATGATCAACGTTGTCGCCCATGTCATCCATGGGTTTCACTATCCCACGGTGAAGCAACACCTGCTGTCGTTGTTGTTGTTTTTCGAGTTCAGATGTTGACTTTGGTAATTTCTTGAAACGCGCTTCTAGCGCAAGCTCATGAACCAAAGTTGACATTTCCTCGACGCATTTAATGATGTCGAGCAGTACAGATGCCACGACGAGTGTTGGCATGATTTCATGTAAATCTACTCTTATGGGCACCGAGGAGCTCTCCAAAATCCTCTTGAGGTCATCCGCGGCCGCTTTTGCATTCCGTACAAGACTTTCAACGGCGGATGATGGAAACTTCATGTCCTTTATTGCGGTGGCTAGTTCTCTCAGGGCTTTGCCTGATTCCGTACTCATTTTCGTGCATGGTTGTTGGATTTTTAGTTGGGATTCTAGTGCCAGCTGCAAGTAAAATTAAATTTCATTTAATTCTTGTTCCATGTAATTTAATAAGCTCGGTGGTCACAAATGACCGCATCCAGGATTCACGCTTGACTATTCTAGTAAAAATTTATCTTTTCAAAGAATTACTAAAAAAGCTATGCAATTTTTTCTATGTTTAACAAAAAAATTAAGTTATAGTACATAACAACTACATAAGAAGTGTATTTTTTTTTTTTAATAAACCAAGTTATGCACAATAATATAAAAGTAATTTTTTTAATATATACTTCTCTTCTGCATTATTAAAACTTCAAACTATTAGAAAATCTTTGTCCAAGTTTTTTTTTATAAAAAGGTTTCCAATGATGAATTAATAATTAGCATCTATGTTCAATCAACTGAAATGTGAGAGCTTGCCTGAGGTATCGAGTTTATGATCCCACTAAGTATCTCAAGTTTGCAGGCACATTCCCTGGCGAGAACACCAATCTTCAAATATTGTTTCCATGGATGATGGAACATAAAACCACCGTGACCGGGCTCCCACCATGCAAAATTTGCCTGAAATCAACATTAACCATGCATTAATTATATGATACAAAAAATACAATTTCTTTTTTAATAGAAAAATAAATATTACGTAAGAAAAAGCATATATTAGTTACCAATGATTCTTCGGTGGCCTTTGAATTTAATACGCTTTTATAGCTTTGAAGAAATGATTTCTCACCATCCTTTTTGGAAGCCGTACTGCTTTCGTCCACCGGTAAATTAAAACATTCACCTAATTGTCCAAAGCCTGAAAGTTAATTAATTAAGTTAGTGAGTTTCGTACATTGATGGGACACCAAAGTACATAAAAAGTACCATTACAAAAAGCAAAAGTAGTCTCAATTTTATTCACCAAGAGTTAAGTTAAGACATGGATTTCCATTTTCTCTTGCCAATTTTTGGAAAAAGAAAGTTACATAAGTCATGCACCGGATTTGGTCACTATTGTACGGTGTGCGTGCGTACCTTCTAAGAATTCAGCGAGCTTTTCTATATTTGTCGCGGTGAGATTGTGCAAATCCGTGCCCGCCCAAACAGGGCGGACCAATACAGATATGATCATGCATGTCGCGGCGCCTATGAGAATCGTTGACAGCCTTTGATGAGCCAATTGAAAGATTTGGTCGACTCGATAACCAGAAACTGCCACGAGGCTGAAAGTGAGTATGAATATCAACACGCCATAGTCGTATCGACTCTTTACATGTGGGAAGAATCGCGTAAATGTAGAAATCGCGGCTGCATTAAAGACATTAGGAAAAGAAAGTATAATTAGTAAAATTCATGTTCTATGATTGAAATGTGTAACCTATAAAACTACCCACCTATCAAAAAATCCAAATGTATTCATTTTACATCATTGAAATTTTCTCATTGCTTGCAATTCATTTTACATCATAGAAAATCTTCTCTTTGCTTATTTTTTCTTTGTGAAGAATTAATCAACTCCTAAAAATATAAAATTTGTATTTTTGACACACGAAATTAAAATTATTTACCAAGAGTGAAAACACAAATTCCCAGCACAACTGGTTCTCCTTGTTCACCGCAAAGAGTGGCTAAGTACTCGGCTCCAACACCTAGAGCACCGGCAACCAATGTTGCACAAACTCTGTTCAAGCACTTTGATAGAGTCCCACCTATAAAATTAAAATCACAAACCGAAAAATAAATTAGTTGGCCTGGTGGTATATATATTAAATATATTAATCACATAGGAGATAATTTAGAAATTGAACCTTAGCGGTTTTATAATTAAGAACTATAAACCATCATAATAGTATACATAATAAATCATATTAGAGGCTTAACATTTAGGTACTGACCAACCGAAAATTCAAAAACCACCACAACAGTTAACACGGCCCACATTCCGGCTTGTCCAAATCCATCATAGAGTGGTCTGAAGTAGTAGAACAAAGAAACAAGTGTTAAGGCCAAACCAACTTTCATCGAATGTATGATTCGTCTTGGATCATCCTCTCCAATACTCTTCGCCTTTTTTGCGGTATCCATCACCTTGTTCTTAACCATTCCGAACGCGGTCTTAAATCCATCAAACGCGTTTTCTACTACCGTGGATGGAATAGGTGAACCTGGACCGATAACCATTTTGGATGAGAAAATTGAAGGCAAATGCAAATTAATGAAAACAAGAGCCTTAAAACTGTGTGTAGAACTTTTGATGGTGGACTTGCAATATATAAGAGAAAATGGAGAAAATATGAGAGACACGGTAGTAACTATGGGATTAAATGCGATTTGGAGGGTTCTCACCTTCCAAACTATTTTATTTATTTCATTTTTATAAACATTGTAAAGTGAGGAGTATATATTAATTTAGAGTTATAAAAAATTATTAATGTTGGTTACATGTGTGTATGTGTCTTTTTGTTTGATCCTTGTGGATATGACAAAACTTTCTTCTTGAGAATACATCATCGTACCGAGAAAAAGCTCTTCGGTGAAGGTGGGATGACTCGACTTTTACTAGGATCTTTGCTCGTACTTTTAAATTACTGGGGTACAGCTTTCCCACGATCTAAAGCTACCAGGATATATTCCTTGGGCTTCTTCTCTTTTATGGCAATATATATATTTCATCACCATTACCATGTTGAAAAATGTATATATAAATGTGTCTAATCTCTTTATCAACTTTTAGATAAGAAAACAATTTAAAATAGTATCAGCGTTAGGATAAAAGAAGGGACAGAAAGTATGTCGCTAAGACAAAAGAAGGGGTCCTAAATTTGAATCTCACCACGCCAATCACTAAGTAAAAAGAAAAATAATATGTTTTGCGTAACATAAAGATTTACAGCTTGCAGGTTAAGGGACATGTTGAAAAATGTATATGAAAATAGCTTTCCGAAACTTCTCTTGGCCTTCGGTCCAAGTTGTATGAGGCAGAAACTCACCCCACATATCGTTCTGAGGTTGAGTACCTCCAGACAGTCAAGTGCGACCTATAAATGTCAAATCTTTACAAGTTTGAATCTTTTAGATGAAATGTCTATTTTATAATATTATCTAGGTTTAAAGAAAAAAAAGTTGTTCTCAAATTGAATCTCACCGCCACACACTAAATAAAAGAATTCATATGTCTTGCATAATATAAAGATTTACATTATATGTGAGATAGTGAATTGAAAAGCATATAAAAGAAATTAAGTATCTAATATTTTCTACAAGCTTGAGTTTTAGACGTGACGACAATTCAATATACCTCACACTTAAAGTGGGATTATGAGCTAAAAAGTGTCAAATATGCACCGTATTCCACCTAGCGAAATAGGGTTTGAACTCAGAATTCAGACTAAGCTCGTCCACATAGAGAAAGGAAGGTGCACCGATAAAATATTTAATCTCATTTTTAACTGATATAATATATGATAGAAGCATGATGAGATTCCAAAATAAAAAGTGTTGACCATAATAAATGGTGTTGAACAAAAGGTTTCATAATTAATGTTGCTTATATATATTAATTAGAGGCGTGACATGATTGTCAAACTTTAATTTATGATAACTAGACTTCCATCTCTTAAAAGTACGGCCTCGGCCTTATATTCTGCGTACGGAAAAGAACGATGAATAAAGCATTTTACTTGAGAATTGTGATGCTACTAATTATCTTAGATTTATTTAAATCCAACAATGGTCCTCATTGTGCGTTCATTGTAGTTAGGAAAGAGATAAAAGAATACTTATTTATGTATTTACGTCAGATTTGATAAAGGCCTTAAATGTTGTCTACAGAATTTCATCACAAAGTAGACCAACTTGTTAATTAGCTTGCGTCCGTGCAAAGACTTTCAAAGAAACTTCGCGTGAATATGTATATATTGCATAATAATCTACTTGTTTTATATGTACATATGCATGCTTCATATATCAATAGAATTATCTTATTAGTTTAGCATATGTTATGTGAATTATAATCCTATTTAATATATATATATATATATATATATATATATATATATATTTAATTTTTTAGATGATGATCTTAAAGGTAGCTTGTTATATTAGTCGTCGTGTGTCGCTCATGCGTTGAATTAGATGCAGTCCACGATAAATTAAATGTTTATCCTATCTTTTGCACCTGCACATTTTATCATATTCCTCTGCTCATTCCTTTTAAACTATAAAAATAATTAAGTTCGAAATTTCCATTTTCGTATCACAACAATACCATCCTCTATGTATTATGGTCTAGTTTTAACGAATATGGTTTCATATTCTTATCTATTTTGAATCTAATAATCAAATCGACTTGGTGTACATGTGATTCGAAATTTGATAGGTTTCATTTGAATGCCGTAGCTAGGTTCATTATAGGCAGTCCTTCCTATTCTATAGAAGTTAGGCCATCATCCAGAAATATTTAAAATAAATTCATCTATCTGTTCTTTTAAGGAAATTATATACAATTGTTAATTGTCTCAGTGGTTGCGCCTTCTAAAATTGATACAATTATGTAAAATTAATTATGAAAGGCTTGGCCTAACCTCGCACCATTTTTTATTATTTTTTTTACATTTCTTAAAATGCATTATCGAAACATTCCCGTGAAGTATACGTTTTCATGAATCATCTTATAGCCAAAACTGGATAATTGCTAAATCATATGTAAAATAACTAAAAACACTATTGGCTTATTGTCCAAACTCAACCCTCAGCAGATCAAAAAGAAATTTATATGGCTTATTGAAATTAATTATAATGTCAGAAACCAGCATAACTATATATTATGCTGCAGGTGGAACTAGTAAACTACGTATTGCATTAAAACAGATATGATACGGTACCAATGCAAATTTGCAACGACACGGGTTATTTCAAACGGTATGACATGAATATTGCTATCTCTTTCGATGTTTATATAACCTATAATACATTAAAACTTAATAACATGCATCAAAAGCTAATTTATAAGTCAAGGCTCACGATTCATTCACCTTTTATATTTTTATGAAAATATTTCAAAAACATTGTAGAAAGTTGGTGCGGTTTTTTTATAAAATCTTGATTGTACTAAACTAAAAATAAGGAAAAAAATAATACTTTCGATAACAATTATATCTAAAGTTTAATCCAACAATTGAACAACCACTTCAGCCCATAACCCATTCGTAATTTCAGTATAATATCCAACACAAACGGTACAATATCAAATCGAGCTCTTCACCTACTCCATAAAAATGTGTCTGGGTTTTATTAAATGGACTAAAGCCCAGACAAAACATGAAATAACGTACCTGGACTTGATTTCAAAAAATAGTCTTTAAATTTTTGCAATGCAGATCAGAAGAATGAAGACAAATTTGAGACTGGACATATCGTTAGTGTTTCACCATTTGGGCCTATACTGATTCGATTATGAAGGCCAGACTTGAACCCGAATTGAGCCCATGCTAAGTTCGATTTAGGAAGTAGGCCCATATAAAATATAAGCCCACTTGAATCTCCTGGGCCACCAAAATTTTCTTGATGATGAAAATTAGATCAAATCTCCTGGGCCAACTTAAACTCTTGTATTGTTCATGGGATCATTCTAGAGAAACCTCTTCAAGATCAATGGTATGTGCAATTAGGGAAAATTATTTCTTAAAATCAATGATTAAGCATGTAGATATTTATCAAATAAAAGAAGGGATTAACTTCTCAATAAACTCCTGAAGATGTCGGTATTTTATCTATTAAAGAAATATTTGAAACTAAAAAATTACAATTTAGCACTAAAAACTCTTACTATTTTTATGCCTACTACTATAATAGTGAACTATTCTCCATGCAGCACGTATAATATTTATTAGTTTTCATTTTCAGTACAAGGCAGACTTCATTAATTACCTTAAATTCAACTAGAATTTTTGTTTTCCTTAGTTCAGCTTCAAATAACTGCGAAATTATAGTGAAATGAATATAAACTATTATTTGTTACTAAATCTAAGTTCGGTGGCTTTAAAGGAGAAACCAAACTAAGTGATTAGAAAGATGCATGCACGGTGATAAACATTGCATGAAGTCCAAAATTAATTACTTAAAGTACTAGCTTATTAAAAGATTTTAATAGGATCTTAATCTGTCCATACTTTGTGAAGCACAATATGCCCCTAAAAGCATGAATTTCACAACATAGACAGACAGAACAACGTGATTAATATAATAGAGTTGAAACTAGAAGAAAAGAACTACTCGTCCTAGAAAGAAGTTAAGATGCGATGTACATGTTATATATTATTAATTAACTTTCTAGTTTCAAATTTCCACCATGCTTTACACAAAAGAGCACTCTAGCAATTAGGTCAACTTAACACCAAAAGATATGTGGGTATCATTTTCAATCTAACTAGTAACTAGAACAAAAACTTCGTATTTAATGAAAGTGAATAGATTGTATTAATTTATGTTGGTATGAGCCAAAATCACCGCAAGACAAGTGGTGATTTTGAGTCAGTCCGTTTTTTAACGAAGTATTAGCCATATTCGATCAAAAATGGGCTAACAAGTTGAACTCATGCTTAAGGCGCAGATGAAGACTTACTTTCGGACAAACTCTGTCTTTCAGGTTATTGTTTGAGCAGCTTTGTTGTTTTTGGTAATTTTTATTTTCATGGTCTCTTTCACAAAAAAAAAAATAAAAAAAAAAGAAATCCTGATTTGGATTCCTTAGTTGAAGAGTGATCTTCATGACTTTTTTTTTTTTTTAGTACTTATATTTTATTTTATTTTGATTTTCTTTCCCATATTTTGGTACTTATTTGTGTAAACCCTGGAGACCAATTTAAAGTTACATGCGGTATATTTCGGGAAGCATCT
The DNA here is from genome assembly GCA_946800315.1 of Misopates orontium. NCBI lineage: Eukaryota > Viridiplantae > Streptophyta > Magnoliopsida > Lamiales > Plantaginaceae > Misopates > Misopates orontium. Next base: position 6,121,120 of record OX326950.1, on the reverse strand, counting down.
TCTTTGCTCTAGTCACTTCAGTAAATTATTAAAGTTTTCTATCTTTTCAGATAATAACTAGATTTCGCACATATTATTAGATAGTGCATTTCTTTAAGGTCACAATCCATTACTTTTAGAGGTCTGAATTGATAGTGCAGTCCCTTTAATGAGTGTCAAACTGCCAGCCCCATCATTAATCTCTCGTCTTTCTCATGGTCATGGAAACTAATATAAAATTTATGACTGAAAAAGTGCATAACAAGAATAAGGTTTAGAAGAGCAACATATAAGTTGATTTTGCATTACAAAAGCACTACACCACTAACTAAGTAACTAATACGTACTGCTCATCGGTTGATGAGTTGTTCTCTCTAGAACCTCAAATTTATAAAGATGATTGACATTTATTTATTCATATATGATCTCCAATAGGTCGTGAATTTTTTGTTAAGATTGCGCATGTGTTTGATAAGTGGATGGTGGTGGAATTTGAACCAAATACCTCTTTTTTAACACGAGCTTTTGTACATATCAAATTAACGCTCTTTCTAAAGTTCAAACACTTAGAGATGATTGGCATTTGCTTATTTATGCATAATCTCTAATAATGTGGCAGTTCCATTAATAAGAGATATTCAAAATCCCCTTACTAGCTTCACCAGGACAAATCATTCTTGTTACTTATTACATGCACTAAAAAGGTTATTTTACATAAGATAAATAACTTTTATATTGTTAGAAAAGGAACATATATCTTAAGATCTAGACGTAGTCACCTACTTTACTCGAATATGTTAAGTTCAATTTTGATTGCCAATTTAATTAAATAACTCGAGTGTTCTAACTTACTTTTGTGAAATTATAGTTCAAATCCAAAGCTGGGTAGTTATACACGCAACATTAATTTCACTGGTGTCTCCTCTCAACTAGTTGGGGCAACATATTTATTTAAGCATACGCTTTGTTTGAGGGGCAGGGTTAAATATCCCCTCGAATTAACACTTGTTCGTCTCTAGAAGGTGTCAATTTTCTTGAGAGATGGGTCAATAATCAATTAATTACGCCTATTTTGTCTACCTACTATACCAATTTTTGGCATTGTTTGAATGTGATTATATAATAGGCACAGTGTTTGAATATCTAAACCACAATATCTAGGCTTCCCATTTAGTTAATATGATATTATAATTAGCTTGATGTGGCAATGTGAGAATCGAGCAACGTACGTAGTGCCACCTCTAGTTGCAAATATTGACACCTGAAAGCAGAAGCTTCCACCCCAAAAGAAAAACAAAACAAAAAATATAAAGACTTGCAGATATTAATATTTTGGCAAAATTAGACTCTCATACAGTATTACAGGAGTCTTCATCGATTCAACCAACATCCGCGTACAACATCTGAGAGACTTGCCATGAATGGTTCAAACCTTTATTGTTATTTGATTTTACGACTTTTGCACGTATTTTTAATTCTTATATTACATGTACTATAATAATTGTTTTGTGTTAAATAAGTGACCAATGAGTTTTGCTAAAAAAAAACCTAAGTTTCCAGTTTGATAAGATACATATGGAAAAGCAAAGGAAAGATTATCTACACATAATGTTTTAGTATAGATTTTTTTTTTTTTTTTTTTTTTGGACATGAATTATGGGAAGATCATGTATGGATAGGGTTGATAGCGGGTCGGGTACTCGCTTAAATTTATCTTTTCTTTTATAACTTGATCTTGTCGAGTACCCGCATTCAATACCTGTTCGAGTTGGGTACTCATGCTTGTGGGATTTGGTGTGTTAGATTTCTTTCTTACAGAAAAAAACTTAATATTCCTTGCTCATGACTGATTAAATTGCCCTACTTGAAACTCAAATAGGGGAGTGACTCAGTGAGCCAATTGAGCTCACCGTCTCGCTTTCTTATTTCATATGCATAATTAATAAAAGTTATCATCAACTCCTATCAAGTGAACTGAAATGAACTGAAAAGGATTAGTCATGCATTAGAAGTTTCAGATACTTACTGCCTACGTGTGAGGCTAACAACAACCAAACTCACCTAAAAATTAGTTAACTAATAAGAGAAGAAATGCAAATACAGGATAAGAAAATTGGCTACATATTACCAAGTATGATTTAGGTATCATAAAAAAAAATTCATTGAGAATTCTAATGTGAACCTTGAGATTTCTTAATATAATTTAAATATGATATACATATTACATGTATGTATGTATATATAGATTAAACTATTCAAAATTTGATCCAAACAATATATGTGGTAACAATTGTAACCTTTTCATGAAGCATAGTAATGTTTTTTTTCAAAACCAATCATTTGTCTAAATTCAATATGGGCAAAAAAGACACTCATCAAGTAAAATATCTGCATCTTATCCTATAAAACATTTGAATAGTTCAACTTATTTGATTAATATCAAAAATCAAGCTTATTAGCAAATTAAATTTGTGATACTATGTAAAACCTTGAGGGCGTTACTGATATTAATTATCCATGGGTATGTGGAGTTACAACTTACAAGTAAAACCATTTTATGAACAAACCTTAAGTACTAGAAACCCCAGCAAGTCAACAACTTTATTTCATAACATTAATTGGGACAGCAGAGGATTCCCCACATGTTTATTTCTTTAATGATCCCTGACTCAGCTCCATTCATCAATATCTTTGGGTGGTCCAACCCCTTACATATTGCAAAGAAAAAGCAGCCATATGCACCACGAGCTCTTACATAAGCCAAAAAAGGTTGGATTAATAAGATAATAGTAAAAATATAAACAATAGACACGTATTTGTTTTATCTTATCTTATTATAAAATAGCACAACTAATATACACAAATCTTTACACGTATAAACACCCTTAGAGCAATTAACTTTCCATTAAAGGATACTAATTTACATTAGACCCGATAAACTGCGAGCAAAACAACCGTCCCACATAAAAATAAAAATAAAAAAATGAAGGAGAGTAAATAGGTAGTATCTCCATTAGTATGAGAACTTTTGGGGTAGAGCTCAAAACCAATTAGCTTTGGATTCAATGTGAACAATATCATTACCATTATAGAAATATATTTAAAAAAAATAAATCAGATAATATAGATAATTAATTCAGGTTGCTAAGACTTATTAGACATAAGATGCGAGCTCTAGAAACATGTCCAAGCGAGAGTTCACACTATTCGGGCTTAATAGTGTCATTACCTCAATTGCGAGAAATCTCAACTTTGTACACCTATGCACAAGGTTTACAAGAGGACTCTCATACGGTTTGTATAAATAAAAAGTACTCTATAAAGTTCTTTATAATACATATAGAACTTATATTTCAAGAACATCGGCTATGTACTTATTTGTGAGCTTTGCAAATAAACCACTCTCTAAGGTTCTCTAAAGTTTTAAAGATATTACACATAAATTCCATATAAATGAATGTATTTGGAGCTCGTGAAGATTTCTTGTAATTATTCACATGTTACAAAACATTTTTACAATTAGATCAAAAATCAAGAGTGGTGGTGTAATTATTTAAACTATTACAATTTACATGGTTCAAAGAACCAAACTGACAAAAGATATACAAAATTATATGTTCAATTAACTTATGTCGGATACGCGTGAAAAACTTGCAAATAATTGAGAAACTAAAAACCAATTATGCTCGAAGAGTTTTTCACAAGATTCATGCATCAAAGCATGCAGTACTTGAGTGTTGAATCAAGGTTCCCCATTTGCCGTAGCTTGGCAAAATAATTGTTCCCGGATGTTAAATAATTTTATCCTACAACGTGTTTGCGTGACAAAGATCTCATGATTTGAACTATGTTTTCAATAATGAGTTGAAATATGAAGGGAGGTACTGTGCCCATCAACTTAGCCAATTATAATTTATACCATACCACCAAATGTTTAATATTTGAACTAATTAAAGCAAAAATAGTGAAGGAATAGTTTCTATAAGCTAGCTAGATAGACTAGTAATTTGATGCAAATAATATATTATGACGTGAGAAAGTAATTTTTATATATTTTTCGAAAATACAAAGTTAGATTAAAATTTTAAAAACCTAGTATTTATCATTATATATATATATATATATATATATATATATATATATATATATATATATATATATATATATATATATATATATATATATATATATATATATATATAACTAATTTAGTCTCATGTTTTTACAGATGAAAATATTTTGTCCAAGACGGGACGGGTTAACATATCCCTATTTATTCGACACGCGTACACCGAAGTCCGGCCCGATTGGGAGATAATAAATGAAAAGTAGAATTGCTGATGGCCACAAGTCTGCCTTTTTAATTGGCTTTTCTGGGGTATAGGGCCCACGTGGGCCCAAACCTTTGTGGAATTTTAACCACACTCTAAGAAAATCCATAAACACTTGATTAGATAGTGGGCCCCCGCAGATGAGGCCGGCGAATCTTCTGCGTTTGATGGGCTTAGGGCTCTGTGTTGATGACGCGTGTACAGTCCCCGTGGGCTCCCTCCTCGCCCTTTTGCAACGCAGAAAATTTATCTTTTTTTTTTTTTTGAGGCACAGAAAATTTATCTTTGGAAAATATCAATTTGTCATAGATTTCATCATAAGAGTTATTAAAAAGAATAATATTTTATTTAGATCTTTGTAACTATCTTAAAACACATTAGGTAAAAAGTTATTGTGTTGATGTATATAGGTGTGCAAAAGTAAGTGAACCGACCAAGCATTTCAAAATCAATCGAACAATTGGTTTAGAAACTAAACGAATATTTAGTTCGAATTTTGGTTGTTGCTCATGCACCAAACACGGCTTAAATTTGGTGTTACGTTTTAGAGTCGATGCTAAAAAAAAAAAACTAACATGAGTTCTTTTTAAAATAGTGAGAAATCATGCTTTACTAGCACGTTTTCAAGCACAAAAAAGACAAGAAAAGAAAAGAGGAAGGAATCAAATTCAGTTTGGATTTTGTTTAGAAACTTGGAAAGGGGAGTATAATTGGTCATTTGTGGATGAATTCGGCGATGAAATGAATTATTAGTGAATTGTTATGCGATTTAACTTAGTTTAGTTTTACTATGTTCTATTATTTGTGAACTGTATTGTTTGAATTGAATAATTTAAAAGTAGAAGTATTAATTTTGATTAGTGAATTTGTGATGGCCGGTAATTATACGTGTTAATCCGAGAATTGATAGCAAATTGACAGAAGTTTTTTTAGATACAAATTTAAGTCTAAATTGCATTTTTTTTCTTTGAAACAAAAAACAAAGTAAAAATAAAATAAAAGGCTCACAACAAAATCTGGATAAGTTTTAGGTCGCTTTTCAGTTGTTTCTTTCACAACAAAACCGAGTATATATCCCCATTCTATTTGATAAATTTGATATTTAACCGGATTGCAAGACGATGTATATACATGGTAAGTTTTAGTTTCATTTTCAATAAGGGAATATAGAACATTGAAGTATGTATAAAAACGAACTTTGTTTGACCACAAATTTCATCATCCGGCAGAACGATTTTAAAATTTACAAGCACTTTAAACTCAGAATTATGATAGAATTAATACTTATATCATGTTACATGTGATTTTCATGAATTAAGTTCTCATAATTCATACCATACATGAACGTACGTCAGAGATCGTATATAAGTTTACAATTTCGTCGCTATTCAGAAAACTACGCGTTCTTTTATAACAAAACTAAAGTGTTTATTTTGATTTGACAAACAGGTTTAACAACACACATGAAGCAGCTAGCATCAACGTGCAACACGGTGATAACACTAAAAGAAAAGTCCATAATGCTTTTGATATTCTTTGAGCAGGAAAATCAGTGATAATTGTCGCTGGTACATTACGTATTTGAATTGGTAACTAGCAAAAGAAAGAATCACACCACAGGGGAAAAAAGACAATTCTTTGTTGTGGCTAATAAAGATATGGACCCATTTATGAAAGCAAATTCTTTATACTTTGAAATGTTAGAAGGCATATTATATAACTTAGGAAAAGCAACAAGCACTACTGGTATAACTGACTCCTAATTATATTATTACACGCTCTTTTTGTAATCCAGGAATTTTTTATGTGTTTAAGGAAATATGTCCGATGGAATATACTTGCAAGTACAAGAATTCATTCCGTAACTATTGCAACTTTGTACATACTTTATTATTATTATTATTATTATTATTTAAAAAAGGTCGGTAGAGTTACCACTTCCTTGGTAAAAGTTAGAGCTACATATATTATGAATTTATGTACACCAGAAATTTTGGAATGGCATACATAATGTTAATTTGATCCGACATGTATTAAGTATCAATAGACATTCCTTTATGGGTCGTCGATACAAGTTCACAGACGAGAATTTATACTCACTTTTATTATGATTGTTTTTTTAAATCTAACGTAGTTTTTAGGGTTATAAATAAATTTTATGTTGTCTATTTGTAAAACACACCCTTTTGCAAGTATTAGGGAACATTTGCAACTTTCTTAAAATTACTGGGGTTAATTTGACTATTTTTTCCTCATATGAGGATAATATATCTATTTAACATAATATATAGCGATAGTTTATTAATTTTTGACGAGAGATAATGCGCCTATTTAACATATCATTATTAGCTCTAATTTATAAGTTAATGATGATCGTCGTATGAGCTTATAATCCTTAATTCCTAATAATTAGTTCCGATTGATCAACTCAAATAACATTTCCTCCACTCAAACTCATTCCGATTCTTTTGAAAGATTCGGACTTATCAATGAGCCCATGTTTTAATATTTACTATGAAAGCTTTACAAAATAATGTTGTTTGAGAAAACTAGTTTCATATATCTATTATCATATCAGGTCCTTGAGATACTAATTTATAGGATATCTGTTTTTGAACCAAAAATGCGAAGCAATTAATATGATCCTTGAGATACTAGTTTATAGGAAAACTGAGAGGGATGAGATTCCAAATCGCCCCAATCTGCCAGAACTAGTGTGTACTTCATGTAACAAAGAAAGATACCATGTGGTGAACGAGCAATTTCAAGGTTAAGAAGTTATTTCTTAGTGTCCAAGTCATGGAACTCAAATAGTTTCAAGTACTAGTTTCAAGTAAATAGTTTCGAATTGTTGTCACTAAATATTTCAAGTACTAGTTTTGGAACATTATATTGGATTGAGTCCATTGATATACTTTAGTAAGTGGCATACACGAGTCTCCCAGGGTTGCTTTATTTCGAAGGGAGATTCATGTAAATCTCTTCATTTAAGTTAAGTTGGAGAAACTCAGAAAAGCATTATCCACACCAAGTTGATAGAGGTGCGAGTTGCATAATGCAATAATAGCTAGAACACAACTAATATAACCAATATTTTTACCACCGGTGCAAAGTTTGATTTCAGTCTCAAGATTAAGCTCCAAAAAGCAAGCTTAATCAACTGGTTTAGTGGTTTTTGAAGGCGAAGCATAATCGGCGTTCCTTGCCTATTTTTTTTTTTTTTTTTTCATATGTAAATTAGTACTTAATCTGGTTCTCTTTCTCATTGAAAATATTAGGGCCGGGCCGTGGACGCTTACGGAACAAGAAATATTATTATAACATTTAGGCCGACAATATTGCTAAAACAATAATTATTATTGTCAGAGCAAATCTATTTTACCCTTTCTGATTATATCTTTTCAAAGCAGACTTTGAGTGTTCTTAAATCACATTCTTATGCTAATTAATAACTCCTTTTGTAGCAAGATATATAAACACGTAGTCATATGTAATTTAACCTTACAAAAAATATGGAGATATATTATTGCATTATTTATTCTTATTATCTCACATATATTCTCGTTTATAAGACAATACGTTTCTTTATATAGACATTATATTTAGCGAGAATTATAAAAAAATGTTAAGGGACCCTTCCATGAGCAGCTTATAATATCACATCTTGTAATAAAATTTATAAATTGTTTAAAACTATAGCTTTGGCTATATCTCGAAATGTTAATTCATACTTTTGTCATGTTTTTAATACTATAGAGCAACTTAAAGAAAAAAAAAACTATAGTGTTTGTTATGTTATTTAAATTATAAATAAAAATGAAGTTATAGATTGGTAATTTCTTTTCACATTTTGTAAATACTTTGTAGATTTATATTGTCCAAGCACAAAAAGATGACCTATAAAACATATCCGGCAAACAATAGAATGTCTTCCAAAATTAATCTTTTTTAATATGATTCTTTCAAGACAAAATCTGTTTATTCAAAGTAAGGAAAATTTTATATAAATGAAGTTGTTACAATTAAGGAGTGATTAATTGATGCAAGAATCTTTAGAGAGAAATATTGAGTAGATATTGACTAAGAATGATAAATTACAGAAATATAAAAATTTGATCTCAACAGCAATTCGTAGTTTGGCAATATTGATAATCTAAATGTGATCAATGTGATGCTTTAGTCTAAATGGTAATCCATGTTGGTAATTAATAAAAAATAACTATGTGTCTGAATTATATTTTAGTAGGTAATCTTTTATTCGACTTTCTTATCTGAAGTCCTATTTAAAACACGTTATCCAGCCTAAGCACGTGCATGAAATTTTGGGGAAAGTAAGATGTGATATTCGTGCTATATACTTATTTATATAGTCTGGGATACTAATCATATAATCGCCACTAAAGGGACATGTCGTACGGCCTAGTACAAAGAAATTACCCTAATTGGGTATTAAATAAACTTTACATGGTTTATTGACAATCATCCACCTTTTCTTTCTGGCTTCTTCACAATATATTTTATTTGAGATTCATCAAGCTTAAATGTGACATTAACAGGATATATCAGTGTCAATTAATGTCACAGACTCACCATATAAGTCATACTAAGCTCGAGTCGATCAACCATAAATTTACAGTTAGGGAAAGAAGCATCGTAGTCACTTTTAAATATTAAACAAACTTGGCTAGTCCAAATCACAAATACTAATGAGTGGGACTTCAAGCCTAATTAACATTAATTGTTGATGGTTAATTTAGAAAATCTCTTTCTGTCAAAAAACTTCGGAATTAGTATCACATACTTGTCATTTAATTAAGGAACCCGGCCCTAATACTTGTTTTGCAAGTTTTCAAGATTGCTTTGATTAATAAATAAATTTTACAGGTTGTGACATGATTTACGAGTACAAAAGTAACAAAACACGCGAAAAACATCACGAAAACCAGGAAAACTGTTGGCTTGTCAAAGCACACACGACATGGCATATCCTGATGAAATTAAATAATTAATGGTGGAGAAAATGAAGATTAAAGGATAAATTTTGTGCATTAATTTGGTCTATCCTGCACATCCATCTTTTATTTTACTAGGTATCTTCAGAATAAAAAAATATTAGCGACGTAATATAATTGAGCTTTTCTTTTCAATAGAAAATGTTTCTTATTTTGTATACCTGTAGTCTGTAGATGACCTTTCAAGTATGTTTCTGATACCTGGTACTTTTTATCTTTAAATGTTACAACAATAGATGTATCAACATAAATCTACTAAAAGAAATGTGTCGCATTAGTTACATATAAAATACTGAAATTTAATAAATTGGAATACTAATTTGTTGCCGTAAATTTAATTAGGCATAATGAAGAAAAGTTGGCCACAAGATCTACATAAACCAATTCTTATTACGAAACAAACTATTCTATAAATAAATCAACACTCAAGAGTATACAAAAAAAAAAAAAAAAAAACTTACTACATACAAAAAAAAAAACATAAACCAAATCCTTAAATTTTACAACCACATAGATGTTATCAGCATTAATCTGATAAAAACTTAATGTATCGCATTAGTTACATATAAACTATAAATACAATAAATTGGAGTATTAATTTATTGCAATATATTTAATTAAGCATAATGAAGAAAATTTGGGCACAAGATCTACATAAACCATTTATTACTAAGAAAAAAAATATTCTCTAGATAAAATCTAGATGTTTTCACTGTGATGGATAAATTTAGCTACTTTTGAATTTCTTATTTTATTTTGTGGATATGGTAATAGAATATACATGCACGAGTACCATAAAAGACACTGTCACACTGTAGAGACCTTTCCTGGGAGAATCTTAGGAAGTGAGTGAGAAGCGTTTCTTAGGAAATAAAACAGACTTGATATTGATACGATCGGAGAATGACAGTTGATCACGCGACCTAGCCAACTCAATAAATTATAACTTCCACAACCAAATTGTTAGCTGATTATAAATGAACTTGATATATTAGTTGGAAAGTCATAATAATAAAGAAAATGACTTAACCTATAGCTATCTTTCATTATGTTTATAAAACTAGGTTTACATCTGAGAAGGTATAAACTCATTATATTATTATTACACCGAATTAACTATATGCATATTAGATTTCACAAATTATAAGGTCGAAAATATTACATATTCTCATGTCTCTATTTAATTATCCCAATATGATCAAGTTAACTGCATACCATCTGTGTAGCAGTGTTCTCAAGTTCGATTCAAAGGGGAGTAATTCGATTCATGTCTTCTAGATTTGTACCTACCACACCATATTCGGCTAATATACCTTTACCCTTTTACCCTGCTATCGTAATTTGCAGGCTACTATGTTTGTTTAAAACTTTATCTAGTGCACAATCTACAAATAGTGGTTGCAAGCTCTTACAACAACAAAAATAAGACAATTGAAAACATAAGCTTGCAACGTATATGGCATATAGAAAACTAATGTTTCTATTGTATATTATGCAAATGAAAAGGACGTACTAGATACATCATCAATGACGTTGAACCGTAATGTATATTAATTCCATGCCATCTTATTGTTGCTTTTAATTATTTTCTTTTGGTACCAATTGTTCCCAATAATGATAAACACAAAAAAGAAAAACTCTGAGTAATTGCTTGGTCAAGTATGTACTGAAGAAGAAAGGCGGAAATTTTCAAACACAAGCTTGCGTTTTCCATGCGTTATTGGATTTTCTAGGACCACACTTCTCCCTTTGGTTATTAAAGTCATTGACCAATGAACATGCAGCAGGTGGGCCTTCGGTAGGGGGGGGGGGGGGGGGGGGGGGGGATGTGGGGGGCTGGCTTCTCTAGCTTCCTAAGTAAGATTTTTTTCTTAATACTCCAAAAAGTTGAAAAATATTCTTTTGACAGGATTAATTAAAAACTGGAAAAATATATCACCTCTATATTTTGTTGAGTTTCTTGTATTTTTCATCTATAATGACTTAACCTTCTGTGATAAGAAATTGAGGTTTGGAAGATTGATACTTATTAGGTTTGTTCTAATGTAGTTAAAACTCCTAATTAATTAATAGTTTCAGGATGCACATTGAGTAAACCTTGAGCTAGACGATTAACCTGCTAAAAATGTTAGTCCAACAAACTACAAACGACAGAATTAAACTAATGTTCTCCAAGAAAATCAAATTTGAGACCGAGAACATATATATACACGTCTTTAACCAACTAAACTACTGTTGCAGGCTCATATCTATTTTGTATGGGCATTTCGCTAATCAAGTTACAACCCATATAACCTTTTCTACATAATTTTTTTCTCAATTCTCAGATTGAAGAGCTTCAATATTGTCCCCAAAAAAGGGTTTTAAGTGGCCATAACTTCTTTTAGTTTTTCTCTTTTTTCGATTTTAAGAAATGGTGATAATAGTAGAATAGCTTTTGGTGCATTAAGTAGGTGTTATGTGGTAGTTGGTCCCGCGTTCTTTGGCATTTAAGTTGCTTTATCTACAAACTCCTACATCCACCACATAATATATAAAAAGACTAAAACAATAAAAAATAATAAACCAAAGTCGATCGAAAAAGACAAAATACGAGAAATCAATAATGAAGCAAGGGACCCCACCACAATAAAGAAAAGAAAATAGTTAAACCAACGCCATAGATCATCATCATCATAATCTTCCTCTTATCTTTTTTCTCCTTCATTTATTTTTTTAACACACTTAATTAATAAACTATAGTATACTATAATCTTTAGTGTGGAAGGGGACGTTTCCTCGTTTTCAGCTGTTTGTGTGTGTGTATGTATCTTCTGACACACTTTCATCGAATTATATATGACATTTTCATACATATAACGAACACATTACACTCACTTACACATCCACATCTCTCTCACTCTGAAAAAGTTAAGTTCCTTTGTAAGCAGCTGATGCTCATATCATTTGCCAAAAAGATGTCAAATCAATGAAGTTTTTTCTCCTGTTTTCATCAATCTCAGGTACTTCACTCAAAAGCCTTCTACATGAAATTCACCAAAACAACAAAAAAAAGTTTTGAACACATAAGAAAAAGCTCTCAAAATACAACGACGATATTTTCCAACAAAAATTTATGTGTCACTAGTAGAAATAAACAAGAAAAATCATCAGTAAAGTCTAAATCATCGTCGAAAATTCAATCTAATTTTTTTTAAACAGTATATACTTTTCTTGAACAAGTCCTTAACTTGTTTTTTTTTTTTTTTTGGAGGGATTTAAGAAATAAATTAAAGTAAATAAAGTGTGATAATTGTGTGGATAAATTATAAGTGAATAAAGATGGGCATCTTTTTCTCAGCCTTTTTAGTCCCATTCTCCCTCTTCACTTCATTCTTTCCTTATCAAGTATGAGTTGCAGGAGCCTCATTGAGTTACAAAATGTGTCACACTTATATGCATATTGGTGAAATTAGATTCTAATTTTGGTCTCACTTAAAAAAAAAATAAGCTTTTTATTATTATTTTGCAGGTGGTGATGATGGAACATGTGCATCTTTAGATTAACTTCCAATCCAGCTGGTACCAAATAGTATGAACTGCTTCTTTCTCCTATGTATGATATCTTCTTAATATTATATATGCAGTAGTTGTTAAAGATATGGTTCAAAGTCAAGATGATAAAACGAAAATATTATTAGTTATATGAGTGTGTTGTTTATATTTTGAATTGTTTTTCGGTAGCTTGAAGAGGTGATTGTACTGCAGTATGTTGGACTTTTTGGTGAGGGTTTTTAATTGTTTCAATATTTAATTGTTATTCTTCTTTTTTTTAACTTTCAGGCCTAACTCGATCAAGATTACACTTTGAGTAGTAGTAGTCAATCCCAGCAGTTTTCTTGTGCAGTGCTGCCACCCAAATCATTTTGAACCATCGAGCACAGACTCTTTCATTAATCACCAACAGGTAAAAAACACATGTATTTCTTATCCTTTTCAATATTTATATATGAAAATTAAACTTTAAACTAATCACAGTTTTAGAAAATCTGCACCAAATTCTTTTCCGCACAGAATCCCTTTGTGATCTCAAAAACTCTGCATCGAACCTCCTCTTCTTTTATTATAATTAACCTTCTATTTTGTTTTTATCATAATACCGATATTATTAAAAATTTGCATCAAACGCTTTCTCTTAAGAGAGGTAAAGTTAACAATTCATAATGGATGTGTTTCTAAGGGTTTTGTGTAGAGTTTATGATAATACAACCGAATTTTGTAAAACAAATTGGTGCTATTTTCTAATTAATCAAAAAATAATTTTGTGCATTTTTCCCATATTTATATACACATGTCTATTCTTATATATTTATGTGTGTGAAAATGAATTAGTTAGTTTATAAATGAAGTTGAAGCTTATAACATAGCCTCATCATTTTCAGACAAGATACATATATAGTTTGTAAGATCGATGGCGACGTACTTTCATGGGAACTCAGAAATCCAAGCAAATGGCGACGGTTTACAAACCCTGATTCTCATGAATCCAGCTGCTTACGTCAACTACTCTGACAACAACCAACCGCCACAAACCGTCAACAACAATAACAGCTTCGTGTTTCTCAACTCGAACACCAATACAAACACGCTCAACCTCCCGCACGCGCCCCCGCAACATTTCGTAGGCATCCCTCTCCAGCACCAGCAACAACAAGACCTCTCGTCGCTTCACGGTTTCTTCCCACGCGCTCACTACAATCCCGACGTAGGCCGTGAGGTCACGCCGGGACAGCAAGGTCTCTCGTTAAGCCTTTCGTCGCAACAACAACAGCATCAACATGCGCCCGTTGTCACAACGAGGGTGTCTCCATCTCATGTTGACGATGTTAGGGAGTCGCCTTCATCGGTTTCCGGGGTGTCCAATGGAGTGAGTGGTGTGCAGAGTGTGTTGTTGAGTTCTAAGTACTTGAAGGCGGCGCAGGAGCTGCTCGATGAGGTTGTTAGTGTGGGGAAGGGAGGGAAGAGTGGAGGTGGAGAGGGGAAGGGGAAGGGGAGTGGTGAGTTTGCGGGGGCGGGTGGAAGCGGAGAAGGTGGAGGAGAGGGGAGTTCGAAAAGTGTGGTTGAGCTTACGACAGCGGAGAGGCAAGAGATTCAGATGAAGAAGGCTAAGCTTGTTAACATGCTTGATGAGGTAAGACTTGTATGTGGTAAAAATCATGAAAGCATCGTAAAAATAGTTGTTGTAATAAACTTTGAAAATACTTATATGCTTCTTTCAGGATGTCAAAAAACAGAAAGAATATGGGAAAGTATTTAGAAACTTTGATCCATGACTGACACGATAAATTCAGGTTGTGTAACATGCATAGATTAGAATTTCGGAATCAATAAAATGGTTGTTAGAACAAAGTTTCTTTATTGAAAAACAAGAAGATTCTTTGGAAGTTCTAATTAAGAGTGGAAACTGAAAAGAGTTGGTTAAGTCTCTTTCACCTCAGATGAATCAGATCTTTGCAAAGACTAACCATCAATGATTTTCATGTCAGATGTGTCCTTTTCTTTATGTCCTGTTTTAATAGTCTGCAGTAATTTTAGTGACATAAGTTTATAATATGTGTTATGAATGAGACAGTACTTCTACTGCAATCCCATATTCAGAAAAATGGTTTCATAAATGAGAATTTGAATTCCTTTCTTATTAATGAATTTGATAATTGTAAAATTTTTTTATCACTCTGAAGTGATCCAACAAACAAACTTAAGCACTTCATAATGGCTGTTATATTTTTTGTCTGAAGGTTGAGCAGAGGTACAGACAGTACCACCACCAGATGCAGATTGTGATATCTTGGTTTGAGCAAGCATCTGGAATTGGCTCTGCAAAAACTTACACTGCTTTGGCTTTACAAACAATCTCGAAGCAATTCCGGTGCCTGAAAGACGCGATCTTGGGCCAAATCCGAGCGGCTAGTAAGAGCTTAGGTGAAGAAGACAGTTTGGGAGGGAAAACTGAGGGGTCGAGGCTCAAGTACGTCGATAATCAGATTCGACAACAGAGAGCCTTACAGCAGTTGGGAATGATCCAGCACAATGCTTGGAGACCCCAGAGAGGATTGCCTGAACGATCCGTTACTGTCCTTCGTGCATGGCTTTTTGAACACTTCTTGCACCCGTATGTACTTCCAAGATTTCTTATCGATCAATCGAATTAAATTGGCCCGTTTCTTTATTTCGGTTGCTTATGTCTGAAAATTTATGTGCAGATATCCCAAGGATTCGGATAAGATCATGCTTGCTAAACAAACAGGACTTACCAGGAGTCAGGTACCCTATTGTTACTTGATTTTTGTTCATCAGTTTTTTTTCAATTTGTCGTGTGGAATTATCAGCAATGATTGGGATTATATAAACTTTCAGGTATCTAATTGGTTCATCAATGCTCGAGTTCGGCTATGGAAGCCAATGGTGGAGGAGATGTACACGGAGGAGATGAAAGAAAACGAAAGAACTGGATCAGAGGAAAAGACCAGCAAAAGTGAAAGAAATGAAGATTCAACCTCAAAATCCAGTGCTCCACAAGCGAAAAGCCAAGGCACCGAACATCACAAGAGTTTCATGACAAAACAAGACAATCCCATAATGTCGACAAATTCAACGTCTCCACCTGGAGCAAACATGAGAAATATTGACGGGTTCAACCTTATTGGATCATCGGAAATGGAAGGAATTACTCAGGGAAGTCCAAAGAAGCCACGCAATGTCGACATGTTAAACTCACCTAGCAACATTGCATCAATGAACATGGACGCAAAGCCTACAAACGTAGACAATGATCTCATATCAATAAAATTTGGCAATGAGAGGCAGGGTAGAGATGGATTCACATTAATGGGGGCACCCACAAATTTCACTGGAGGGTTCGGTTCGTTTCCAATGGAGCTCGGAAGATTTGGAGCAGAGCCATTCCAAGCACCGTATTCTGGAAATGGTGTTTCACTCACTCTAGGCCTCCCGCATAGTGAAAACCTCTCAATGGCAGGAGCCCACCAAACGTTTATGCAGAATCAAAGCATACAACTCGGGAGAGGGGTTGAAATTGGCGAAACGAATGATTTCAATGGCATGAATACTCCGACATCAGCCCATTCGACAAATCTGTTCGACAACATGAATACTCCAACATCTGCTCATTCGAACAATGTGTATGATAACATGAACATTCAGAACCGCAAGAGGTTCGCTGCACACTTGCTGCGAGACTTTGTCGCTTAACTGATAAGATCAGCAGACCAAAAAGTTGACAAGAAGGTGTTTTTTATGGTCCTTTTCACTATTTGTTTCCCCTTACTTTATAGATGAAAAGAAGGGTGAATAGATAATAGAATAGAGAAGGAAAAGAAACTTAGACAGTATAGGTATATGTATACATTTCAGTAGAACCATTTGAGTTCTTGTAGTCAGCTTAGGTGTTCAGAAGATATGGATGGAGATTGTATATTAATTTTGTTGCTGCAGATAAATAGATGATTGTATGAATGTGGAATACTAGTTACTATGGGTGGTATACAAGAATAAAGAGTGATTTTTAATGGTAAATCAGTATTTGATCTTGCCAAAACTTATGGTTATGTATGATTCATTTGAAAGCTGCATTTTTTTTCTTTCTCTTTGCTTAAACTCATGACAAGTTATCATAATCTGAAATGGGAAGCTTTAATATCAGAAACTGAACTAGAATAACACTAAAAATTATACAAAATGGGAACGGGTGGAGTGGGGCGGGAAAAATTATTATATGCAACGATGACATGGTGCAACCAATCTCTAAGATGATAATATCTTACTAAATTAAAGGCTCTAACATCTCTATAATCCTATCTCAACGGTGCATCTACACCAATAACCGATTTATTGTACAAACTTATGATGAAGCGGAAGCACGAAATAATTTCTCGCGGAGAATGGAGGTTGGGTATAGGTGGAAACCTCAAAAAGGATAAGCATCAAGAGAAAATGCCTGTTTTTGTGGGTCTTGTCTGGACAAGATGAGGAAAAAGAGTGGCCAATAAAATAAAGTCCACAAGCATAATACAAAATATCATAGCTCAATTCGTGTGGTTGCTTGTAAGATTGATCAGTAGATAATAACAATAAACTAAAAGGGGTAGTTGATTCTGTGTATTAAATAGAAACTAATACTAAATAAAATGATCATTGATTGATGTAGATAACATCTTTATTTATATGTTTACTTGTTAAGGCAAGGACACTTAGCACAACAGCATTCAATTTCTTTTCATTTTTTCTCCATCAAGTTGATATATCATCAATTTCCATGGACCACCTGGAGGTTGAGACCTTATCCTGGACTCTTTTCGGGCTTTTATTGGCTGAGATGATGCTATTGATAGAGACCTCTGTCCTTTTTATTTCTTGAATTATGATGGTATGTCATCAAGCTAATGTGTTGCATAGAGCACGAAGATTATTGAGGAAAATGTAAATGGAAGTAATGCATAATGAGATGAAGCTTCAAAACTTAAATAAGACAGTTTTTTTCAACCAAAACGGACGGAAAAAAAGAATTCATGTGTTTGACCTAACGTGATTGTCGTTTGGTTGATGCACCTTACCCTAAATTAAATGGGATTACAAACTTAATTGTTGGTTGTTTTTATTGCGGTCTAGGTACCATGTTCAGGTTTTGCTTCATTTACTAATTGACCGTGTTCAGGTTTTGCTTCATTTACTAATTGCCACCTTGTCTCAATCGAGATTTTCACGTCATGCGTCGTGCCATATGAAACTAGAAAAGGGAAATTTTCCGAATACACCTCTAATAAATCGTATCTAATTTTTGTAAAATCATTTATTTACATACTTCACTACTTAGGAACTTGCAATTAATAATCCAAAGTCCAAACTACCACAAAGCAAGCATGGTCTTTTCCCAATCTCTTTTTAATGTCATAGACTTCCCACATAATATATTGTACTTATCCAAGGGAAGGAACATGATTGAGCCTTACAAATTTAAAACTGGGTAGCATTATGGCAGAAAAGGATTTTGTATGATCCTCAGAAACGAAAATTTCCAGTCCATGACGAAACACAGAAGTATAATGATCTTGAAAATATCTACATAATTTCGAAAGTCGAGACATTTTTTTACAAACCACGCAAATGATCTAATCTAGTAGGATACAACATTCGACTCTCTTTGTGCCAATAAATTCTAGAAGTCACGAGCACAAAAATGACAGTGAAGAGATCATACACCGTTAGAAGTCGGATTATTTCCATTAGAAGTTGGAGTATTCCCATCCATCATTCCGAACCTTCTCTTTGCAACTTTAGATCTGTAACACCAAACTTCAAATGCTTCTGTCAGGTCCGGATACCGAATATGCTTATTTTGTAACCACTCAGTCAAAATTTCTGCCTGGTCAGAAGACGGCAATGTAAGTATTAGAGAAACAAATGCAGATTCTGCAGATTGCCAAAGATCGGCATCAGGTTCCAATGGTATATCCTTAGAATCATCAGAGATTATGGACTCGACTGAAGATTTCATGAGCCTTAGAAAAGGAAGCCATACTTTAACCATGTGAATGCGTTTTTTTGTGGGCAAAATGACAGTTCCATATCCTATTGCTTCTAGAACTTTAGCCATCACCTCAAGAACTTTTGTATTTACCCTGGTTTTTGTTTCACTTTCTTGACATGCTTGTTCGGCAACTTTCAGCACAGTTGCTGATGTCTCCACCCACATTTGAACAAACTCTCTCGAAATTTCCAGCTTTGTAACTATTTGAAAAGCCCATAATAAATCAGTTAAGTAGGCGAGGAGCGACTCCATTTTCTCTATTTCAGTAATCGACTCTTGGAGATCGCCAAACATTGAATTCACAAGATTTACAAATCTTGCCAACAAATTATTGACATGTTGCCTTACTTGCAATTTTATCTCATCGTCAGCAGTTAACAAAGGAACGTCATCATCATCAGTCAGCATGTATTCGAGTTGTTCCTGAGCAGAGGTTTTCAAATCATTCATGGAAGCCGGGGGCGATGACGTGGCAAACTGAAGTGCTGACAGAAAAATCTTAACTATAGCCAGACTATTGACTGGTTGGAGTCGGTCGAGTATTTGTTTGGCCTGTGCTCCCATACGTGGTATAATTTTCAAAATCTCTTCTTCCTCGGATTCTTCCCAAGGGACGGCTTCCAAATAGTTAACACATGTAGAAACAATTTGTGGGCAACCAAGCTCTACAGCTACTCGAAGTGTGCCAAGAGCATTCCTTACACTACACAAGTCGGCTACAGAGACTTCTAGGGTGGAATAGAAAAGTCGAAGAACGGTAATGTGATAGTCAAAGTCACATTCTTCACAGTAAACTTCAACACAGTTACGTGAGTCAAGGATCTGGCATGTTGGCCATTTATCAGACAGCCGGTCAGCAAAATATTTGCTTTTATTTACAAGAATATGTGAATGACAATAAATCCAATCATCACGGCCATCCTGTGTTCTGACCCTCACAACAACATCACTTGAGGCTCTGTCACCAATCCTGCTCGGTGCCTTTGATTCTTCGTGCTAAATGATAAATAAACCAAGAAAAGGAATTTCAACATATTTAGTGAAACTGGAAGACAAAGAATGAAACTTTATGATTGTACACCATAGGACGAAATTTCTAGTTGAATATATTATATCTTGAAGGAAAATGACATTGAAGACATATAACTATAAACCTCAGAAAAGTGAAAACAGAATTAAATGTCTTTGAGTAGATTTAAATGTGACGTAGTTTCATGAAGAAAATGCAAGAAAATTAGGTAACTCATAACTTCTTCAACCTATGCCAAAAACATGACAAAAATTGTTTAGAAGGCATGTCTTTTCAACACACAAGCGAATAAGGAAACTCACAGATAATCCCATCCCACTTGTATATCGCTAGCTATTATAGCTTTTAAACATTGTTGCACCTGTAAGCAAAAAAGGAAAAGAACCAATAAATAAATATGATCACAGATAATTGTTTAAGATATTGTGCAACTACATTAGGAAGGAGGGTGAAAATGAAATATCACTACTTAATATGCATTTTGAATCTTCGACTCGGGGTTATAATGTAAAATAAACAACCATCAAGCCCCCTTTCACCCACCAATTAACCAGAAACTTAATCCACACCGATGGTTTCATTGTTCAAACTGTTAACATTGACTAGAAAGGAAGTCGATTGCTTCATTACTGACGGGTTGCTAATTATAATTGATTCAGCTTCAGAGATAGCTTCGTATAACAAAGTACCACTTACACAAGTTACAGTGCTGCACCTCTTTGTAACGACGTATAGGACAGGAAAATCGAAGCCTATCTATCTAACCAGGTCGACCTTCATTGACCCGTTAATGATTGACTTGCTTAAGATCAACCTATAAAAGATGACGTCTTGACTGTTGATCACTTGTAGATTGATCCACAAATAACAACACACCATGAAGGTCAACCTCACAGAAGATCGACTCGGGTCAACCCCCATCCGACCCGAACCTGACAGCTAACCTACAAATATGTATGACATTTATTGCTATTTTAACCTACGAAATCCACCTCTCTCTTTCTCCCTCTTTGGACTAACTTAAGCATTCAAGGGTCTTCGCCAAAAACCGTTTGGCGCCTAAACGAGTTCTATTTGAGTAAACGAATTTTCCGTTCAATTCGAACCTAGTTTGCAAAAGTAGCCACGTGGACAAAGATTCACTCTAACATGGAGTACCGTAGATTAGTGCGAAGATACCCTCATCAGATGGTCCAATTAGGACATACAAGTACATATCACAAAATCACATTACAAACAAGAACAATAAACAAAAAGAACACCATTAACATATTATTTAATGCATTACGCATCAAAATGACATTACACTTAAACATAAAGGATTACAATTAGACAATGCCGTATTAAATAACTCATTATCTCGTATAGACACAAAAACAACCAAAGAAGAACAAAATTCTCAGTAGCATTTGAACTAACCAAAACAAAGCAAAATTAGCAAAAAATTGAAACCCTAGCTTGATAGCAAATGAGTCAAACACACAATCAACTGCACATAAAAGGTCAAAGCAATAATGCAGAAATAAGTACCTGAGATTAATAATAAAACCCTAGTTCCCAATTTAGAGTGGCTAAAGTAATTAAGCTCTGTATATAGCAAATTTTGGAGCAAAACTCGATATCGAAGAGCTACAAAACTCAACTATTTTTCTCAAACGGTCAAATCATCAAGAGACAAAACATATGCGAACAATTTCTTAATTTTGACAAGTTTAAGCGAGAACTGAAAAGGCTAGCTAATACTGGGCCTCGAATTTGAACTGGGTCACAAGCCTTGTAATGGCCCATGAAGATTGAGTGAACAAGCCCAAGACTATATTGGACTGCTAGCTGCTAAGGGGCCAAGTAATTGGGTTAGTCTAATTTATTTAATTATATACGTGTGCATACGCACGTGTATATCTTACATATACATGAACATGTATATATCAATTTATGAGAATGTCGATTTGTCTCGCCGCCTTCAGATAATTAAACTATGTTATCTTATCCTGAAGAACATTTGAAATGCAATTTAGTTATTTGGATGGTTTTTCAATACATATACACAAACGTCAAATCAACCCATACAATTTGTTCCTGCCTCAGAGTGGAGGCTTTACTTAAAGTTAAAATACGTGAGTAAATGTTTTTCTTATTGATTTATAGCTATAAACAACTTTGAAGTGGTTCTTTGAAGAGTGTCAATTAAGGTATGAGAACTGGCTAGTTTTTCAACACCAGAATAGAAAGAAAAAATGGAAAATGGATTATCATATGCGATATGTCTGATCACAAACTTAACAAGTTACTAGAAAAGAATTGGTTGATGCCGTGGAAACTAAAAAGGTTTGAAGAAAATGATATGTTGGACAAAACTAACTGACCGTGTTTTACGCTCTATAATGATACATAAAAAGTCTTTAAAGAAAATAATATATTGGAACATGACAAAAATTAATGGACCGTGTTTACACTCTTAAGATAAAATTTTCACATGCACAACAACAAATTACTCTATACGTTAGGATGTATCCTTTGAAATTGCATTAAATAAATCTATCATGTTACTGAAAGTTCGGCGCAATCATTTGCAAATCAGCCCCTCGGCCTCCTACGTATTCTAAGTTATGGTAATAAATTAGAATTTAGAACAGAGATGCATGCAATTCAAACAGATCTACCTCAATTAATTAATACAATAGGCAAAGCCTTAATATGTATAAACAATTAAACATACACATTACACACACAATTCATGGATGACAATTGACAACCCCCGTAAGTAATAACCCTTTGTAGCATTAAATGATACTCCTAGCCACTTGCACATACGTGCCGGTCTCTTTGAAGTTAGAAATTTTCTGGTATTGTATATTAATGATACCTATTTTTTGTATAACTATCAAATATGCTAGTATAAATTACTTGCACTGAATGGCAAATTACGTTATGCGAAAGGTAGGAGTAGGACTACTAAAACTGAGAAAAATGTACGACTTTTACTATGTCTATATAATAATCATGTAAATAAGTTTAAGACCAGATCAACAAAGTCTTTATACTTATAAATTAAATAGAGATCTTTAATTACATATATCACAAACAAAAACAAATAAATTGAAACGCTTTAATATATAATAAGCTAATTATTAAGCTCCTCGTGATATATTTTCGATCCACAAGTTTCTCATGAATCTTGACCGCCGAAGGGTCTCAATAAGAATATGTGACTTCTACTTCTTTGGCTATGACCAAAATTTCCTTCTTCATGCAATTTTTGTCCCCACAGCCGCATTCTCTTACCAGACTTATCACCTTGTATTCACACATATTGCAATTAATAGTAACACCATACCTTATATACATTCTACATTCAATTATTAATCGCCTTATATATAAATCTTCAGTTTCAAATTTAGTACTAAATGTCCTATATTGTCATCTCATCGACCATTTAGGTCGTAAATCAACTACTCATGGACAACATAGAAGTTCCAAAATACTTCATATGTCCAATTTCACTTCAGATAATGAAAGATCCGGTCACCACGGTTACCGGGATAACGTACGACCGCGAAAACATCGAACACTGGCTGTTTAAGACGCACAGCGGCATATGCCCCGTCACGAAACAGCCTTTGTCCAAAGACCATTCAGATTTGACCCCGAACCACACCTTGCGCCGATTGATCCAGGCCTGGTGCACCGTAAACGCGGCCAATGGCATCGACCCGATCCCTACCCCGAAGCCTCCCCTCAGCAAACTGTACCTGATCAACCTGATTCAGGATCTTTATGTCCCTAACTTGCACCTCGAAACACTCCAAAAATTGGAAGCTCTGGCTAAGGAAAACGAACGAAATCGGGTTCAAATGGTAGAATCAGGCTTAGTGAACGCTTTGGTATCAATTATTGTTTCATGTTACAAAAACAGGACGACGAACGCCCTGGAGGGATGTCTTAGTCTTTTCTACCTTGTACGAAGTTCGTTACAAGGACAAATCAATGGACCATTGATTGAGCACATTGAAGTAATCGACTCTTTGATTTGGATTTTAAGCAACGATCATTGTCTCCACGACAACGCAATTGTGAAATCCCAGGCGGCATTCTCCCTGAAAACCATCGTCCAGAAGGCGAATCAGGGCATACTCGAAAAACTGAATCCGAACTTCTTCCTGAGTATTATGCATTACATAAAACAAGACGAAGGCACGGTTTCTTCACAGGGAACAAATTCCCTCCTCCATGTGTTAATAAACGCATGTTCATTGGGGAGGAATCGTGTGATGATGGTCGAATCAGGGGCTGTTTTCGACCTGATCGAGCTGGAACTAAAAGCCACCCCGGAAAAGAAAACGACGGAATTGGTATTGGGAATACTCTATCACTTGTGTTCGTGTGCGGACGGGAGGGCTCGGCTTTTAGACCACGCGGCGGGTATGGCAGTGGTTACGAGGAGGATTTTGGAAGTGTCATCGACGGCTGATGATCGAGCGGTATTGATCGTGGGGCTGATAAGCAAGTATTCGGGGACGGAGGGGGTTCTTCAGGAGATGTTGAGGGTAGGGACTGTGGCGAAGCTTTGTATGGTGATGCAGGCAAATTGTGGATCATATTTGAAGGAAAAAGCGAGGGAGATATTGAGGATGCATTTTGATGTGTGGAAAGATTCGCCTTGTATTGAACTTGGTACATTAACTAGGTACACCAGGTGAGTGATTCTAAATTTCTAATGTATGATTATAGTGATTGGTCGATTGATTCCAAATTTGCATAAGTGATTCGCATAGAATGGTGATTTTTTCCTTTTTGTAAGTAGTCAAATTATTGTTTGATTTGTATATGTTGTGTGTAAAAGTAATGCAAAGAGGACAAAAAAGAAAATAATATCAGAATGTAATTAGTTGTAAGTGATCAATTAAGAATTTGATTTGGTCATGGATTTTAGGCACAAAGACTCATGTGCCATATTTACTAAACACATTATTCATGTGAAATAGTAATATTCAATTAATTAACTTCATGTGTTATGTTAAATAGATATACTATGACTAGTAAAAAGTATATTGACAAATTATATTACGTATTATGGTATATATAGTGTAAATTATACCCTTTAACTCTAGGCATTTGTTAGAGAGTTAGGAGGGTGAAATTTTAAAATTACAGAATGGTGATTCACCTTATTTGTGTATTGGATTTTCAATTAGGTTATATGTAACACGACATGAGAATAAAATATCATTCGCTCTAGATTTTCAATTAGGCTCGAGGGCTTCGGCTTCGGCTTTGTTTTTTGTTTTTTGTTTTTTTTTTTTTTTTTGGGTAATTAGACGAAAACAAAGTCCATCAAAATCAATCAAAGACAAACAAGAACTTGGAGGAATCAGCATCAAAGTCATGAGTTCTCGAACTTTCGAGTTTGTCATCTTCCCAATTGCATCGACGAGCCAGTTCCTTGATCTGCAAATTCAACGGAATTTGATCTCCCATGGTTTGTGCAACAAAATCTTGCAATCCTCAATCTTTCTTGAGTGGTAAGTTTTTCTTAATCAACCACTTGAAATGGGCCAAGTAGCAGCCCAAATAGAAAAGGGCATCTCATACTATATTAATTTTCAATACTGATATATTAAACAAGGGCAAAGAAAACATAATAGTACACTCAAAAAATAGTTTTTATCCAATGAAAACTCACCAACAAGCTTATAGCCACTCGCCACCTCATGGGATTTTGCTACGCAACAATATAAAATGACAAAAGATTATTTACGACAAGCAATAAAAGAAACAAGAAATTTGATTGACGCAGTTCGTTATAGAAATTACGACTGGACATGCCATCAATTCAAAATTACTTTTATATTTTTCGTGAGTCAATAATTATATATAAGGAATGTTTTGTAAGGGGTTGAAGCACCCTTCTGCTTCCATTCAATGCATTTTCTGATCCAAAAAAAAAATTATATATAAGGAATACTTACATTAGGGATGGAATCCTAATTAATTTTAAGTAGACGGCCTCTAATAACAAAAAAAAAAAGTTGTAGCTTTTAGCCCCCTACAACTCCAAGCTGGCCTACTCAATCCAAGGTGAAATCGTTGGCCAACATGGAATGATATACAATACTTTGAACTGCACAACTCAAATTACTAGCTATTTACGTTAGCCCTCACTCTATTTCCAAAACATAGTAATAGATGCTTACAATTTCTTATACACTCGAAAGCATAAGTTTGGACCATATTTAATACGTGCGTTATGTGGCACCAAGAAGTGAAATTAGGACGAATCTAATCCAAGTAAACCATTTAAGATGTAAATCATGGACTATTGGACTTAGTTAATTTGAAGCTCTTCATATCTCAAGTGAGATCTTCTTCATATATAGGCACACTTCACAAAAGTAATTATAGCTTTCCTTCAAAATTCTAAATGACTCGTGCATTTTAATTTTCTCTTAGCAACTGTGAGGTATTGGTTCACAATTGAAGCAAGCAATAGACTGACTTGGAGTTAAGTTTGGCGCACACATTTGGGCGGAAAAAGCTGTTAGCTGGAGTTAGTTAGAAATTGAGTTAGGTAGTTGAGTTTGATAAGCTGGTTTTGCAGTTGTTTTTGGTCGTTCATTAGCACCTCTATATAAGCTAATAGGACCAGATTCAATGCACATTGTAACACTACATAACAGCTGAAATCTCTATGCAATTTTCGCCTCACTCATTGAATGAACAGCGGTAAAAAAACCTCCTTGGATGTAGATTTTGATCACTTTGATCTTCAGGCAAACCAAGTACATTCTATATATTTCTTTGTGTGATTGTTTAAATATTTCATCTGTGATTGATTAGTGTATTAGGGTGTTAGTTTGTCCATCAAAATCAGACAAATTTGATCAGCATTGTTAACAAAAACTTAATTGCATATGGGTTTACTTCTAAGAGAATAAAGACCAATGGCAAAAGCTAGCCTAACTTTACACGTGATTCGATTCTTCAAAATATATACTTCTTCACTACAAAATAAAATAAAAAAATATAGGAAGTCGCCCACGTGCATAAAATTATGTTTCTTTATTTTAAAATAGGAGTTAAAGTCGCACACATGACTTGATTATTATTTCAAAAAGTGATATATAGATGCTTACAAGTCAGACTTTTCAGTGCTGAGTAGTAGGCGCTTATCTTTTTGGGCTTTAAGTTGATCGCCACACACGCACCTCACACTCCTATCTACTCATTTCTTGTTCTTTTATTTGATTTCCCGCACACCTATATCTTTCATAAAGCGATTATAAGTTGTCTTCTTATGAATAAATGTTTTTTTGTGTATAACTATCCAACAATATTCTCTATACCAGTTGCATTCTATTGTTCAACAAATTATTAATTCATATTTGAAAACATTGACTAACTTGTTTAGTTTTTATACTTCAAAGGGTAAAAACAAGTGGCACGTATATAATTTAAAAAAAAAAATTGATTATATATATCAAATCTCAACCTCACTTCACGACAAGTAAACTGCACTTTCATGTTTAAAATCCTATATATGAATATAAGCAAGGATTCCAAATTCGTTTGGTTCTATATCCAAGTGTGTTGGATACTTAATTCAATGTTGCTTTATATGTAAATAATTACTCAACTCAATTAGTAGTGATCTAAAATTTCAATTAAATGGCCTTAATGTATCTAATAGTGTGTGAAATTTTAGTGTGTAGAGACTAGGGAGTCAAGAGTAATTTATATTTACAATGATGAGCTGGAATATAAGTTTCAAAATGAAGAAATATAGCTTGTTATCTAAGATATAAAGTTGGTCGTGGTATCGAGAATCGAGATAGACGAGTCACTTTTTAATTTATATCCAATAGATAAATAGATGCCAAAGTGAATTAAAGAAACTCTTAATAAGTTTGTGCAGTAACTGTCAAATGCTGCCTTACGCAGAACTATGCATCTACGTACTCATTCTTACATATGTTATACCATTTCTAAATATTCGTTAAATATTTAAGAAAAAGATTTTAGAGCAAAACCTTTTTATAGCGATGTTTTGAAATTAAAACTCAAAAATATCCATGTGAATTATCAAGAATCAATATAATAATCTAAAAGTCGAAATTCAATAATGTAACTTAAAACTTAGCAACTATTTGTTTTATAGGATTGGTTTGATTAATTTTTCATATTAAGTAAATGTCTGTGGTTTTTAACTTGTCATTTGGCAAAATCAACTATTGTTACGTTGTTCAACATACATTTCATTTCCAATTGAAATGAACTCAACTGCTATTACATACAAAATAACTAAATCCCGAGCATATTTTATATTTATGGTCCCCCTTATTCATATAAAAGTTGCAATTATAATTATGTTATGCATTTTTGTAACTATGATACAATTTCATAGTTACAAGTTAAAGTTCACCCCAATGCCAAGAATTCGATAAAGAACTTCATGACTTTTTACTGTCGTGCAGGGCTGTTTTTGGTCAAACTTCTAATATATTTCATATTGAATTATAAAAAGGTAAGTTCCATGCGTAACAAAGATATCGGGCTATATACCATAGTTAAATTAAGAAAAAAGTCTACTATTCCCGAATATTCGGAGTATCAACACCGACGACACGTGGGGTTTACTTTTGGTAGGATGCCAATTCCAACTTCTCACGACCTGTCAAAGATATATTCAACTTGTTTCTGCCAATTTTCTATCGAAGGGTTTTTAAAGATTTGTTAGAGAGGTACAAAATAGAACTGTTTTGTTAGTATAAATTGTAAAAAACTTGGAGATTTGAGTATCTGACACTATATTAATTAGTTATAAATAGCATTCTGCAAACGGAAATTACCTTAAGTCGGCAATTGCACATGAAGTAACAAATAAGACATTCACTTTGCGTGTATCTATTATATAATTAATGATTTAAATAGTTCAACAAATACATGAAAAGGATAGCTAGTTAAACTAACTGGTCAGCAATACAAAACTTAAATTATATTTATGATGTAGCATGCATAGAGTGTTGTGTTTAAAAAAATTCAGAATGTAGTATTTGTTAAGTTGTGGTCCATTGACGCAATGCATAAAAAAATAACATACTTCAATATTATTTTATTTCTAAAATAAATTTTAGTTCTTATTTCTAGAAGCCGATGAGCCTTATTTATTTTTTAATTGCTTTACTCGTTTCTCCTACGTAAGTTCAATGTCCGGTAAGTGTTAAATGGAGCTGCGTAATTAAGTTTTGCTTTTAATCTTTATATTTCCCTATGAAGCTAATTAACCAGTATTGTTTTTCCTGGAATTAATAAACATGATCTCCAAACAGTTATAGGCAAATTAGGCACACCAATCTAAGAAAATCACAATTATATTAATATATTAGTATTTTATTCACTTATTACTATTGATAATACAATGATACAATCCTAATTTATGAGTGCATAACTTTATTATCATTGAACTTGTATTTGGATACCTTTTTCTTGATCACGAGCCATGTTCTTGAAACACTTTTTAAGAACAAGTGAGATGAAGCATTTTTCTATGTGAGAATATGGAAGTCTTTGAATGTGTTTAAGTGATCATTGTATACGTGTCGAGAATCGTCCACCAAGTCTTTTCAGACAAATATTTGAAGAGTCTATTGTGCTTGATACTTGCGCAAGTGGTCTTAAAGTAGATATACCCGTCTTTTCACGAAGTCTGACGAGCTTGTATTGATTAGCACATGATCAACCTCTCCTTAAATTTCTATCCAAAGGTGGTGGTTGTCTAGCAGGTCCCCACAACTCATACATCTCAATAGTGAGGGACACCCTTGTAACTTCTTTTCTATCCTTACGAGATTCAACATTAACATGATGTGTCATAAATCCAGTCATTTTAATGATATCGATTATTGAGAGAGGTTGTGTAGTAAGCTCATATCCCCTTGCAACCCGAGTAGAGGTTGGATAATATTGTGTCATTATAGGCCCAGTTTGGTTGGGTTATAACATAATGACCCAACTTCTTGTGCTATGATAAATTAAATTCTGGACTTACAATTTCTATGTTTGGTTTTAATTTTTCAACTCTATTACTCAAGTGATAAAAACGGCTGAGTGTTTGTTTACGCGAATATGTACTCCAATTTTCATGCTATTAACAACTTTGCCCCTTAAATCTGAATATTAGGGCATAAAAAAACTCGCGCATCAGTTTGCCCCTTCTATCCTTTTCTAGATAATTAATTAGGAACCTGATATCTCTTTCTACCCTCTAATGTATTGTAATGTTTTTTCCTTCCCTACAAAAATATCCAAGTAGAAGTATTAAAAGAAACCACCCCCCCCCCCCCCCCCCACCCCCCACGTCCTAAATAATTTATAAAATCCACAAAAATGCATTTCTTATATAATTTACCTTTTATATAGAATTATATATAAGTTATAAATTACAAGGCCAATATGTTTGTTTACTTATTTTAATAAAGAGATTAATATTGTATTGAAAGTCTCTGTTCGAGTAAATAATAAAAACTGTTATGGACAGTCAATTCATTCGTCGCCGTGTAATTAGTTAAGATATTTTATTTAGCAAGTTTTATACTTATATTGATTTGATGCACCCGATTACAAAAAATAATAATGATGCACCCTATTGCATTTGCTGTATGAAAATTTTCTTTTGAATGCGTAGTGTTTCACACCACTGTTGAAAATATAGTGACTAAAAACACATTAAACATTTCTTCATAAAAGCCAAAAATAAAACACATTTAAACATTTTGACACAAAAATGCGCATGCGTAACTTTGAGTCTATTTTACTATATATATATATATATATATATATATATATATATATATATATTGGATTATTTTACACCTATCAATCTATCGTTATATTCTTTGTTTATGTGAATTAAGTTACTTCACGTCTTTCATGTGTATGTATTAACTTAAATAAAAGAAAAAATTATATAAAACACCAGTGGTCGGTTCTGTCCTAATTTTGACAGAAGAAATGAATAAGCCAAATAACTACAGCTATATGCAATGATACTAATAAATTTGATTGTGTATTATAAAGAGGAGACTGATTTCGTTAAGTAAGAATTGTTTTGTTTAATAGAAGGCAAGCTTTAGGCCTAAAACGGTACAACTGAAAAAAAAAATATAAGGACAGCCCCGTCTTTTTTAATCTTGTAGCAGGAAGATTATTTGAATCCGAGGTGAGGAGACCAGATGAGTTAATTGATGATAAAAGACTATTAAAAGTGCTACCTCAGCGCCACATCAGTTTTGCTGATTAGTAATCATGTCATCCAAACAAGTAAACATGCAAGATATATAGTCAATCAGACATAATCATTCCAACCAAACTAGGCCATAGGCTGTAGCTTATACAATCCACATATCATATGTTATAAACTATGACAGAAGATTTAAAATCAGATGGAAACGCCACGAGTTGAATTTCATATTTTTGCTTGGGTCATAACACAATATAGTCTCACTGATTTTTCTTCCTTAAAAAAGATCGTCACGATTCACGAAGGCTTTAGTCCTTTTCAAATAAATAGAAGAAAATATAAATTAACAATAACACTCCTAACGTGAGCTCCGCTCCTAATTAACAACGCCAGCGGTGCTTAT
Source organism: Misopates orontium (assembly GCA_946800315.1). Classification (NCBI taxonomy): domain Eukaryota; kingdom Viridiplantae; phylum Streptophyta; class Magnoliopsida; order Lamiales; family Plantaginaceae; genus Misopates; species Misopates orontium. The sequence continues at coordinate 6,089,543 of OX326950.1, read as the reverse complement.
GGTCAATACTAGGGACCACCTCAGCCCACACCTGAGGTTCCAGCACCCAACTGCAGTGTACACATTAATTATTATTTTTATTTATTTATTTAATTTATTTTGTTTTTGGGTCAGCGCCAACTATGAAGTATTATTGTGCACAAGTACTTTGGGAGTAGTTCTTTCGTTTTATGATTTTAACCACCAACAGCTGTCGGCAGCCAAACAACAAAGAAACACACGCACATAATTTAGCACGAGTTTCGTCTCGTTTTGTTTCGGTTCTAGTTTTAATTTTTCCGGGATATCAAACGCTTAACAGTACAAATTATAACTTAAAAATATTTATTTAATTTAAAACCTACTAACATTAATTTGAAGAAGGGGTTGGTGTTATATATATATATATATATATATATATATATATATATATATATATATATATATATATATATATATATGTGTATATATGTGTGTGTGTGTGTGTGTGTGTGTGTGTGTGTGTTTGTGTGTGAGTATGTGTGCACGCCCGTGTAAATATTCAATGCATCTCAAAATTCTCGTTTCAAGTGATGTTGATATGTTCCTCTCATAATTCAATAATATGCTTCATGTCGAAGTTAGAATAGGATTTCTTAGAGTCATGCTTTAGCTTATTGGTATAACATGCACTAAAAAATAAGAAGTGAAGTTAGATCGTGACCTCAGTATAAGCTTTACGTTTAAATTAGCAAAAACAATCTGAGAAGTCATTAACAATTGGACGATCATTAGCCTAGAGAATTTGCTATCAAAGTACTACTCTGAAAGTTAGGGATAACCATTACATACTTTCTTGGGACCTAAAGATATGGGTTATTTATAGCTGATTAATTTTAAAAATCTCGAGATCTGATTGTGTATTATCCAAAGGTTCAACGTCTTCTCGTCACATGTAGCTCTCGATCGTATGGACCAATCCAAGCCACACTTATACGCGTGATCATGTAGGCAAGTTAAGGCATGACCATTATGCTGATATGGTGCACCATCGGTCCTATCGTGCTATCAACTAGCGATGGGATCGTTCTGATCATGATATCTCCATTTTGGTATCGTTGTCGGCCACGTGTTTTAGTTGGTTAATGGATGAACCAGTATAATGTTCAAATATGAGATACCATCATGATTATTTAATTCCAAAAAATATGTGATTATACTTCTTTATTATGTACGTTTACATATATGTTTCTAATTGATGTTTTTGAATTCCACTTAATAAAAAAACCACTCAAGTCAATAGTTGAAGTCGATCGCACTTGTCATGTTTGGCTATTCATCTCCTTAAACCATCAACCCACTATTTAAACCTCTTAAAAATACCATTAACTATATATGACCTGATGCATGCATGTCGAAGTCGACTATTGGGAACAAGTTTGAATCAAACTTGTTCACACAACTTGTACGTAGTAAAGACAAAAGAGAGTGTTCAATTTCAAAATTTAACCATGTGGTTTTTTAACAGAGAGAAAGTCCACCACAGACATATAGAGCCAGCCACACACATTAGACTAGGCATCTTAGAAAAGTCGTTAGTCAAACCCTCCCCATAATATATTAAACTCATTTTAAACAAACTCACCTTACTTCCCACCCCCACCACCCCACAGAACACGCAGAATTTTCCGTGTTTTGACTTTCACAATCTTAAACCTTCCTCCACATATATATATATATATACCTCAATCTTTCTTCAATCACTCATCAAAACCTCACAACATCTCTCCTTGTTTCTTTCTCATATATAGAAACTCAAACAATTTCTTAACCAACTCAATCAATCATTTCAATGGCTGAAGTCGATGTGCCCCCTTATTTCCTATGCCCAATTACACTAGACATCATGAAGGACCCCGTGACAATCTCAACGGGGATAACCTACGACAGGGACAGCATCGAAAAATGGATATTCTCGGAGCACAACGCCACCTGCCCCGCCACAAAACAGGCTCTTTTCGACACCGAACTCACCCCGAACATCACTCTACGCCGCTTGATACAGTCGTGGTGCACGCTACACTCCTCGCAAGGCGTCGAACGCCTCCCCACACCGAAAGCCCCCGTTAGCAAGCCCGAGCTTATAAAACTCCTCAACGACGCCAAATCACCGCAAACGCAAATGAAGTGCTTGCATAGACTCAAGTCTATTGCTTCCTTAAACCAAACCAATAAAAGATGCATGGAGAAAGTAGGAGTCCCCGAGTATTTAGCTTCGTTGATCGTGGCGAGAACAAATCGTGCTAAGGTATCAGATGAAATGACGAATGAGGCCTTGAGCGTTCTCTACGCCCTTCAGTTATCGGAAACGGGGCTAAAATCACTAAGCAACAACGAGTTCTTTGAGTCGTTGACAAAAGTCATGCAATGCGGTAGCTACGAGTCACGTGCTTACGCTATTATGTTGATCAAATCTATACTAGAAGTAGCCGATCCATCTCAAATCATCAACTTAAGACCCGAGTTCTTCGTGGAGTTAGCTCGAATGCTAACCGATCAAATCTCGCAAAAGGCCTCGAAGGCGACACTGAAAGTACTTATCAACATTTGTCCATGGGGACGTAACAGAGTCAAAGCAGTCGAGTCCGGTGCGGTACCCGTCCTAGTCGACCTCTTGCTCGATTCTTCGGAGAAAAGAGAAACCGAGATGATGCTAGTCGTGTTGGACTTCTTGTGCCAGTGCGCGGAGGGGAGGGCGGCTTTCGTGAAGCACCGGGCGGGTTTGGCTATAGTTTCTAAGAAGATACTTAGGGTTTCTACGGTGGCGAGTGAGAGGGGAGTGAGGATCTTGCATTCGATTTCGAGGTTTTCGGCCACGAATGCGGTTTTGAAGGAGATGTTGGAGATTGGAGCTGTGGCGAAGTTGTGTTTGGTGGTACAAGTTGATTGTGGTTTGAAGACTAAGGAGAGGGCTAGAGAGGTGTTGAAGTTGCATGCAAGGGTTTGGAGGAACTCTACGTGTGTACCGGGGAGTTTGATGTCTGCATATCCATGTTGATTTTTTGATGGATATATATGGTGATTATGATTAAATTAGAGATCAACTATATATATTTAGTTGTAGAAAGAAAATTTAATTATACAAGTTTGTGTATACTTGTTCTTGTTGGGAGATAGCTCTCCAATTTGGTTTATATATATATATGGGAAAGAAAGATTTTGGGACTTGAATTCTATGATTTACAAAAACTAATTAGGCTTTACATATTTCTGTATATTCCTTTGTTTACTTGTTTGTCTTTAATTTTCGGGGATCAGATTTCGACTTCCGTTAATGTTTTGATTTGTTAAATATTAAAATCTTTTTTTTTTGACATGTTTCGAGAAAATCATAAATATATATAGTTATTGAATGAATTAACTAGAAAATTACGGTTTGATACATTCGAGAAAATGTTTTGAAACTTTGGTCCATGCTTCATAAAATAACATTCGATTTTGGTGTGTACATGAGCAAGAGATCACTACACTTACTCTATTTTTATGAGGGATGAACTTGTTTGCCTTTCGTTTTGTGTTTTAATGTGTTCTATCATAATCATGAGGTATGGTGAATTGTTATTCTGTTTTACAAAAATTTTGTGCTTCACGAGATAGGAATTATTCTGAATACTGGATGACACTTATCCATATGTTTAGCTTTGCTATGACTGACATGATGAACTGTCACAAGTTTGATCTTTGCTATCAAGAAAAGTATAGAGTTTCTTTGTCCGTGGTTTTCGAAGAGGTAACGTTAAATATTAGATTGTATGTATTACTAATTAAATATATGGATTTCCAGTGGGATTTGGAGCTTTAGAAAAAACATTTGAACGTATATTATTGAGGCCCAACGGCTCGATGTACCTACTCATTCTGAACATTATAAAGAAAAACAACAATAATTAAGTTAAATAATTGAAGACGAAAATTTTAAATATAATATAGCCGCTTTAATGGAATTGAATTTTTCGAAGATCGTATTAGAACCACAGCTGGACCTAGCCTAAAGAAGTGTAACACTAACGAAAACCAAACAGGAAACAGCCATATATACTTTGACCCATTTAATTGATTTTGATTTTGGCTGCCATATAATTCTGTTCGGGTCGGGGAATTAAATGAGATTTTAATTGGCTCTCTCTCTCTCACTCTCTCTCTCACTCACTTAAATGAGACATTTTTTTTTAATTTAAAATTTTCCGTCAATGTGTTGCTCACTTTAAAAATATTTTCCTTTAATGTCTCGGTACTTAAAACTAGCTCATTACAATCCGCGCGTAGTATGGTTAAAAAGGTTTCTAAAAGAATATCGTCGCTAGAACCATTATTAACGGGTAATGCGGAAAATTTTGATCCATCAAGTTCTGAAACAAAAGACTACTTCTAACTCTAATAAGAACAAATAAAAAGTTGTGAAAGATTAACAATGTTGCCTTGGCTACTTATACATGGTGGCAAATTGAGATTTAATTTAATGTAATATTGTGTTATACGTAACAGCTTTTGGACCATGAATACACTTAATTAACATTAAACTAAAGAAGATTACGAGGATAAAAACAAATCAAAAGAAGGGCACTGGCAGTAGATTCTCCTGAAAATTAAACGAAATATTAATATTAATTTAGAGTTCTGTATCACTTTCAAAATTGGTTTTGACTTGTACGTACCACACATTTTCTTTTGATTAGTCAATCATTTTACGCCTTACATATATCCTTTTGGAAATTTCAATTTTTATTTTGTTGTTTTAGGGTTGGGGTGTTGTGTGGTGAGGGGAATGGCTAGCATCCTCTTGGAGAATTAGTGTCCGGTTTTAGAGGTCTATTCATGTGCATTAAAACCCAGAGAATTGGCCATCATCATAAATATTCTCAGAATACATGACCTTTCGTACGTAAAAGGAGCATCAAACTAATTTAAATTATAGTACAAGTCTTCTAGAAAAGTTGAAAACATCATAATCTATATTAATAAGAGACATATATATATATATACACCAAACCTTTTGCCTTTTGGTCTTCTCTTTCTGGTAACTCCAGCAAGTTGCACACTTGTGTTTGATTTTTTTTTCCCAAAATGTACAGAAAACCTATATCTGTAGGAACTATAGGATTTGGTTTCTTGAGGACGACCGAAAATAGAAAATTCAATGATTCATATACTCCATCATGCATGGTGTTTATAGATATCATGGCCTGAGTTGAAATTCGGTGCATGCCGGATTTGTTGGAGATTATATACATAAATATATAAATGTCAATCCTCTCTACAAGCTTAAGCTTTTAGTGAGAACGACATTCAATATGGTATCAGAGCTCAGGAAAAGAGGAGGTCCTGAGTTCGAATCCCACCGCCACCCACTTAACAAAAAATAGCACGTGTCAGGCATACCAAAAAGATTTACGGCCTGCACGTGAGGGAGCGTGTTGGAGATTATATACATAAATATATAAATGTCAATCCTCTCTACAGCTTAAGCTTTTAGTGAGAACGGCATTCAATAGGATTATGGCAGAATAATATATATCTAGCACATTAAATATAACATTTGATCAATTCATCGTTAATTATCTTATTATGTTTGTCATGTTAATGACTTAATTTAATCTTTCAGCTTATTTTGTTTGGTTCACCTGAGTAAATCTAAAAAAATTAGGTTATGTTATAAGTAAAAATTACATTCATATCCTCGTAAGAAGTGCACTATTGAAAAATGTTATTGTAAAGGAGGACAATTTTGTAATTTGCATTTGATAAATTGGGTTATGGATTGAGCTGATTATAAGTTGTCTACGTGTGGCTGATTATAGGACGTGTTTAAGATTGGGTTAATTAGACAACTTTAATAGCTAAAATAAAATCTTTGTGATGCAAGGTGAACCCTGACCCGAATTGTTCCCGTTTACAATCCCTGAAAAACTTTATGTCAACAATATTTAAGACAACCGCTCTTAAATTTTGAATTTAAAAACAATGGTATTTTGGTCCTAATTGGTTGATCAAATATCACTTGCGTCACTCGAAGTTTCAGTAGTATCAATGCCAATATTTGGGGTTTGTAGTAACATATTAAATATATCCGCTTAGCAAATGGGTTGAGTATTCGCTTCTCTTCCAGAACTTTGGTGCCTTATAGGTCCCCGGTAGTAGTTTTCGCTCATGAAACAACGATTGGTGGATACATATTGGTACTGCATGCATGTCACCGCAAATCAAGTACAGGGTTAGAGATTTAGTAGTGTAATGTTAAGATATTCAGGGTTATATTGGAACAATTATCATCCATCTTTTTCTCTTGATCAACTTTGAACATAACTTTGAGACTTTAAATTAAAACTTAAACTTCAAACAATCTTATTAGGCTGAGTTAAGACAATCCTAATGTGAATTAATTTTTGCGTACTTTTGGAACATGGCCCAAATGATATATATATGTAGCCATTTCCTGTTTCCTTTAAGATAGTTATATAAAGCTGTGACCATAAATTGGCGGTCTTATCCCCTTCACAACGGTACTCAGTCTTGAGAAAAAATAGCTAGCTATTTCAATAATTCAAATTTAGTTGCCAATTCGTGACATTTTTTGCATAAGTCCACACATTATTATATATCTTCCCCTTCTAAGTACGACCGACTCAGAAAATAAATTGTAGGGTTACATTTATAATATATAGTTTGAACTTTACAAAGAATGTGGGCGCACGCAGAGCCTTCTAATGTCTAGATCAAGTCGTGTGTCGTGCAGTAATATGTGCAGGTGATTTAGCTGGCTCTACTAGAGAAAAACAGAAATTTTAGTCAAAAAAGACAATTAATTAATGAATTAAAATTCAGATGAATAGAACGATTGATGCTGTATTAACTTGTAACAACATTCACTCACGACTTTTTTTTTTGTTAAACATTCAATCACGACTTTCAAAAATTTAAATAGTTATTGAATGAACAGTTTTTAGCCTAAACTTGAAATATAATAATAAAATTTAAACTTATATATATCTTCCGTAGTTCTAAAACAATTAACAGAATAGAATTGTTTAAGAATATGAAAGACTAAAATGTACAACTCTTTCTTTTGCCCCAAACTCAATATATATCTTTTCGCAACAGTTATAATTTATAACTATACATGGCTATTTTGTATTATATCATGATATAATCAAATGCCAGTCTCACTCATCATGTTCAACAATAAGGACTTCACCAGAAGGTCATGTTAATGCACTTGTCTATAGGATTTTTCGTTTGCATACCATTATTAATTAATTTCGTACTTTGACTAATAAATGATCTTTTACTGATCAATGACGACGGATTCTTAGATTTTCTCGAAACTTAAAACTCATTAGAGTTGAATATGCATTGTTTAAATTTCCTTGAATTGCTTTACAAATTAAACTAGCACAGTTTTCCGTGGATAATTTCTCGGATCATGGACATCTGGGATCATGTGCAAGCTCAGTTATATATCTACATTTGGTCCATACTTTTATTAAACAATTTTTATGTCAAGTTCTCACTTCGAGTGTCTGCTCAGTGGCCTAGCTGCCATCACCGCCCCTCTTTTCCAATCCCTCAATAAAATCTACCTACATGTTAACAATAAAATTAAAATGATATATTAAATACTATAAATTAATAAGGTTGTAAAACTTACAAAAATGAACGAATTACTGATAGTTTGGTACTTGATAAATTGCAATGTTTCTACTACTTACATTGACGAACTATAAGGATATATAATACTAACAAAATGTCAAATGTGTGCCTTAGTTAATCAAACGACTTAGTGACTTCAAAATTATAGTTGAAGTGTTGAACATATAACTTAGCGGTGTGGAAAATGACACCACAGTTAATTATCAAAACTAGCGGAACTTCTTGTGTCTAAACCTTACCGTTTCAGATTATATTTAGAAATATATACTGGTAATTGGATATAACTTATTGCATCTCACTTCAAAAAGAATAAATACCATATTCTCTCTCTATCTTCAAAAAATCCAAATCCCTAGTCTGTATCCTTTCACTAGTCTGGTTGTGGTGGTATTGTGCTATCAAAATGGCCAAGGATCAAAACCCCTTCTTGAGTATAACTTATAACAAGTAGCGGTCCCTAAAACCCAAAGCTTTATCTTATTTCACGCAAGTGTATGGAATATTGTTTCGATAAAATCACACGTGAATTTAATCATGACCAACTATAATATATATGTATTTATATATCCCCAAAACCAAAAATTATTTTCGCTAATATTGTTTTATGCACGACTTTATCTCCCCGGTTACTATCAAAAAACATCATTGTTCTAATTTGATGGATTTATAGGTATTGCTAAATAAAAAGCGCATTAATTATAGTTATAAATATTTAGGGTCCGAGCAAATCTTGATTACAGACTAGCTAACATATCAGAATATATCTTTGAGCTCATAAAAATATCACATGTTGATTATATGGTACACAATCCAAGCTCATAGTCAATTATGTGACTTGCATGATAGAATTTGAAGAGCATATATACTGCACATGAATATTATTACGTTGTAAGAAGAGAAAAGAGTGGAGGAAAACTTAGTGATTTCTTATTATCACTTCACTTCACTTGACTTGATAAAATAACTAACATATATATAATGTAATTACAGCTATGTAACTGCAAACATGAATCTATCCTAATACATGCATGTACTTTTAATTAATTGAAGTACTCAGTCTAATCTTCTAAATTCAGGAAATAAATAAAAAAAAAAATCATATATGAATTCCCCTATATTCCTTAACTAAACATGATGTATTAATCTAGTTTATTTTTTGTTATTCCAACATTGCGGACTCATGTACACTTGAGCCCGAGCAAGGCAACTGTTATCATGGTAAAACGTTTCAACAGGATTTAATTCTATGAACATAAGAAGTTGGAAGAAACTTAATTAATTTCCCGATCTTAATCATTAATCTAAAAATCTCTAGATGTCTAGCTAGTAAACATTGAGTCCTACTGAACTAATGTAACACTCAAAAATGGAGAAGATAATGCATATCCAGAGGCAAACTTAACGTAACACCTTGTTTTGAAAATCAATCTCTATGCAAAGGAACTTTTCAGAATCAAGCGCCTTAACATTCTTATTGCAAAATTATACAAACTTGCATAAAAAATCTCACAAGAAGCACGCCGAATCACAGACATTTCTCAAACTATACACTGTATATTTATAAGATGTATAAAAATGTATAAACTATACTTCAACATAAAACATTCAATCTCCATTAAGACCTGAATATAGCTTCAAGACTTAACGGACTAAAAGGAGTCACATTACTTGCATTCAACATCTCTGAATTTTGTCCCGACGGTTCAACCAACCTCACCGCCATAGGATTCGTTGAATGCAAGACTTCATTCGGTAATATCGATCTTGGCCACAACAACCCTTCCGAAACAACCACATCCGGCAATGGAGGCAATGCAAAATTACTCGTCGAATTCACACTCGAAAATAAATTCCCACTAAAACCAAAATTACTCTCATGGCCTAATAAATGAGTTGCAAAGTTTCCATGAGCCAAATGAGAACTCAATTGATCATTCATTTGCAAACCCTGAAATTGATCAAAAGATTGTGTCACATTAATATTAATGCCTTCAGGCAATTCAGGAAGCGTCAATGCTTCCATCCCTGTCTCGGTTTGGGGTTTCGGGTTTAGGAAATTCGCGTAAACTTCCGCAAGATCAATACCATTGCCATCAGAATGCGCCGCAGATAGCGAGCTGCTAGATGCATCACCGTTTTGGCCATAGTTTCTTGTGCTGACGTCTGTCGACGCCACGCGTAAAGACTTCCCTCTCCTGCTCTTCCGACAGCCGCCCCCAATCGGGACGTTGCGTAGCGACCCGCCACGCGTCCAGTACCTTCTGCAGCCTTTGCAAAAGTACCTAGGCTGCGTCAAACTGTAATTGTTGTAGTAACAAAATTTCGTGTTCGAAGAACCGCACCGTGGACATGCTGGCGACACCTTTTCCATCACAAAATTAATATTGTTACGTACATGAATATTATTGGTTTAAGCAAGTTTTTGTTATAACTTGCAAACATGAATTTATTTGTTCTTGAAGTAGAAAATATGGTATATGGAGATTAATTTGTACATGGACTAAGTATAGTACTTAATGCACGTGTGGTATGGTTTCGGGGCCGTTAAGGACGATGGAGCTTGTAGTTACTAATTACTGGCCCGTAGGCTAATACTCGGTGTCGGTGTCTGGGACACGTGGCGTGATTTGAATGGTGAAAAAAGGGAGGGAGTTTGGGCAAAGGCATCGATTGGGTCAATTAGTTTGCTTCTTAGGGCAGACAGGTTCGGATTAAATAAGATATTATGTTTTCTATGCCAACAGATGAAATAATTAAGCTACTTTGATCGAGTTGCATTTGCACATAAAATTAGAAGAAATGTGTGTATATGTTCAGATAATTCGAAACTCGGGGGAGGTAACTGTATGTAAACTAACCATATGTTTGCATTTGGAAAAGAATCTAATAATAATAATAATAATATTCTTTTACTCATGAATTGCTCAACTTTTTATGTAATCTGATTTAACATAAAATATAATAATAACCAAGAATTAATTATAATAAACTTCAATTTGTTTTTAATTGTGAGATTTGGTTAACTAATTATCTAAAATATTTATTGGGTCCTCGTATGACTAAATTGCGCAAATAAGCCATTATTTTTCTTAATTTGCAAGTCGTTGATTTAATTTAATCATTTGTGGAATAATTGAGATATTGGTCCATTTTAGGTGGTTGCAAAAATAATCCGATCATATTTCCGGAACTTGAGAATTAATATAGTCTTTATATCACCACATAGGTAATAAATTGACATTCATTTTTAGCATCATAAGTCCTTAATTTCTGCAACCTAATAGTCTTTTTATCTTCACTTATAGCTTTGATCACGTTTATTACTTTTTAATCATTTATTTATTTTTGTAATTATCAAATTAAATGAATTGTTATCGAGTTTCCTCCAATCCAACATTTACAAAAGTAAAGAAAATCAATTCATTACCTAAAAATTAGAGAGAAAGAAGTATAATGTTACTTATTTGATGATAAAAACTAATTTACAAAAATAACCTAAGGACTAAACTTGATTGTAATAAGTAAGAATGACTTAAGTTTTGTTGTCCAGATTATAGTAGTCGTAGTATTCCTCCTTAGTTTCAGAAAAGAGGCGGAAAAAAATTCCTTTTTGATAAATATAAAAAATAATCCTGAATTTTTAACAAGCTAGCTAAGTGAATATAATACCTTTCGTAGGATTTTTTTACAAAAGTGAAATCATCGAATACAAGTTAAAAGAAGCTCATTGAAAATTGTTTAACTGTTGGATACGTAAATTGTTTAATATTGGGAAAAAAAAGAGGACTAAGTAAATAATTAGTTAAATTCTCTTTTGCGAGTTAAAACTAAACGTAATGATGATGTAGAAGATGATATATAGAGAAATCACACACCACCTCTGTGGCGAAAAAAAAGGGTAATATATACTTTGTGATTGGGTTTTGAACCATGATTTAAGAAACCTAAGTAAGTAATCAAGATATATTTAGAAGCTTGAAGCAGACCTGCTTACAAGTCAAATATCATTTATTGTCTTTCCAATAAATTGGTCTTCAATAGAATGATTTAAGTGATTGCTTCAGAGGGAACGTCTTGGATCATGGGCTTCTTGGATCGTGCAAATCCTGTCTCAGATAATCCCAAGGAATAACGTTTGTTTGATCCCACTAGGACAATAAATAAACACACACTATTTCTTGCTAATTAATCTTACACCATTTTAATTGGCAATGTGAGAAAATGAAACAAGTAAGGGTTTCAATCACGAATAAAAGTTTCGTTTTAAACATAAGTTTCAGCTTGCTAGATTTTACAAATTTCTTGTTGTGTTTTAAGACATTTGACATGCTTCATAGAATCAATACAAATTGTTGTTGAAATGAAATTACGTATAAATACTTGGATGTTTCGTTTGTACATGGTCAAAAGTAAAAGGGTTTCGGTTTGTCATGGAAACATTGAGAAATTTCTATCTAAAGTTTCAATGATACAATTTAAAGGGTAAAAGAATAAAGATGTAAATTAGGTCCATTGTAGCTACTCAAGAAAATTTTGTGCCAAAAAAGTTCCATGTTCGATAAAACAATTATGTGATTGTTTGATATGAATAATAATAATTTTCTGAATAATGATAATTTTCTCTTACAGATTAATGGAAACGGTTACATTCCTCTCCTATATGTATAATCACATAATTCAACCAGTACATGTGATCTTCTCTAAATTAACCAAAATTGGGCATGTATTTCAAGCTTATGATGTATTTTTATTCAGGAAAATATTTCCCAGACATCACATAGATTTTACTCATAGTATCGGATGAAACTTATTTTTTAAGAACTTATAAGTAGCGCTTATTAAATATATCAAATACGCTCATCATTTCGTACACAAAGTTCATTTAGTTATTTACTAAAAATATATTAATGTAACAAAAAAACAGAAATATCTCAATATCGAATGATCTTATACGTGAACAAAAATATCATATTGATAATTCCAATATAATATGATGATTTGCATCATAATTTTCTTATGTGAGTTTTAATTACTCAACTTTCAAATACTATATACATGTGAAAACTGAGAAGCCTTCTTAGTTCTTAGTAGTGTATTTAAAGTTCTACTTGTTTTAACATGTAAATAAGAATTTTATTGGTGATAAATACGGAGAATTATAGGCATTACTGAATTCTCTCAGGCCACAAGATGCCGGGCAGAGGACCATTCTTCCCCTCGAGCGTGAATAAGCGCAGGAGGTGGGCATAAGGAGACATCTCAAACATTAAAGCGGGAAAGGAAAAACGAACCAACGTTTCAACAAAAATACTTGTATGCATCAAAAACCCCAAGTTCAGCGGGGAACAACATTAAAAGCCCATTTAATTGGGCCTACTTGTATTTTCATTGGGCCCCCTTTTGCTACACACTCTCACCACTACAACGTTGGGCCTTGATAGATTCAGCCCATTAGATTCCACTCTGTATCTTCTCTTGGTCGTCTCTCTCAAGATCTGAGTTCTGCTCACTCCGGCCATTAAACAAAACACCAGCAAAAACTCATTCATTCAATTCATTGGTTCGATCGATCTGATTAAATCTGGACCTAATGACGGAACCGGCGAACACGACACTTGGCAGGATGCTATTGAACGAGATCACACCGGTAGTCATGGTCCTCCGTACGCCGCTCGTAGAGGATTCGTGCCGGAAAAACGGACTCTCTCTCGTCGAAATGCTCACTCCGTTCTGCAATTTCAGCAACATCGACGGTACGATCCGTAATTTATTTTGTAGCAAAACTGTTGTTTTAATCGGAGTTTCATTTTTTAATCTTCGTCGATTGATTGATTTTTTACAGTGCCTGTGAGGACAGCTAGTGATCAGCCGTACAGGTTGAGGAGATTTAAGCTGAGATTGTTTTATGATTCGGAGATTCAGCAGCCGAGTAGTGAGGTGTGTGTATGTTAATTTATAAGAATTTCGAGTTGTTGAGGTGTGTTGAGGATGATATTGTTTGGACGTTTCGTCATATCGTGTGTAATGCTTATTTACTGCGAGGATTATGCGGTGAGTCTGATAGTTTTGAGTTCAGGAGGTTATGGTTTTTTTGAGTAAATTTCAATTTTGAGGTCCTTGAGGATGATATTGTTCGGACATTTCATTGTGTCGTGTGTAATACTTCTTTACTTGTGAGGATTATGCGGTGAGTCTAATAGTTTTGAGTTCGGGAGGTTAGGATTGTTTCTATCCAATGCCGTTATAAACTCGGTGCTTATAGCAACCTTTTGTCTGAGGGTTTGGCTAGGGATTGTCATTGGTTATGTTTCTTAGAGAGTATTTATTAGTCATGTTCCGATATCAGGTGGATGCAGAGTGAGATTGCCCATTGGCGGAGTGTCGTCATGCTTTTCCCCGTACGTGCATTGGATTTTGTAGATGATGTATTTCTTTCATTTATCGAAATCCAGTGAGTGGATTGAGTTTAAATTTCCGTGCCCAAGCTTGTATTGAAATAATATAGACACCAAGCATATTACCCTGCTACACCGGCCAGTAGTCCCTTTGCTCATCTCAGTTCCACTTTGTGGCCTTTTTTCATAATGTTTGTTAGGTCTCAGTCCAGATCAGAATTATCATTACTTCAATCAGTACAACTATATTTTGCTTGTGATAGAACTTTTTGTGAGCAGTCAGGAAATAACATGGATTTCGTGCATGATGGGATAGTTTATTATGCACATTTACCTTAAGATTTTGGTCTTGCGGGATCATATGGTTAATCAGTATTTAGCTAGAAACTATTTTGTATGTTTTTTTACCATGATTTATGAAAGTTGCTGGTGTCAGGATCTTTGTAAAACCACGAGCATGCTTGGTCCTTGGGGTTAGGTTCATCTTGTCACACCCCCACCTTTTTTTCTTAACTTAAAAATTCTGATTAAACATTCCTCTAGATGGGTGATTCGAATGCTAAAGTAATTGAGCTGGTTATGTGGATAAGTATAGCCAATATGTCCAGAATGTACTACCACATTCTTTTGTTATTCAGTAAAGCCTTAACCTTTAATAGTAAAAAATACAATTAAAAATTCTTGGTTGGAGATTTCTGTAATCACCTCTTGTCTAGATCAGCATTTCATATTCACTAAATTTAGCGAATACCGCTAGAAATAATAAGGTGCACATGTCTTCAATACATCATTTCTTTCAAATAAGTCGTGTTTGGAGGTAAACTGGTATCATGGGACATGCAGTTGTAAATAGTGGCGCGACACACTAAACAGATAGCATAAGTAATCGAGAGATTATAATTGTTATTTTGCTTCTGTTTCTTACTCCTGGAAGTTGATCTATGAACAGCATTTTAACTTTGTCCTCATGGTGGCGACATCTGGACTCTGAGCTAAGATTTATGACCAAAGGTGTTATAGGACTAGAACGCTAATTTATATCAAACTGAAGGGGCAAATTTTTCGGACATTTCTAGGAAGCGCTATAATATTGTGGTATTCTCTCTGTTGATCTTGATCATTTCTTAATGAACCTTTTAGCCATTTTCATATTTTTTGGCAACTATCATTAGAGTTCACATGGTTTAGTTGATCAAATGTGCAATCAAGTATAGTCCTTGGTCGGTGTTGGAAATTCTAAATTGTAAAAAAGCTCAGGTTTCTACCTTTACCTAGTCTACTCAGCATAGATGAGTGTTATGTTTGTTAAATCCTTTGCATGAAACTAACTTTAGGCTTTACATTAATTAAGAAAATGATTCGTGGAGGTGATGTTTTAGCCTCTTCATGGGTGGCAAGGTCTCATCATTTGGGTTAAGGAGAACAATATAATAATGATCGCTCTCTAATGTCCAGCTCAAGGCCTTTAGCGACAGTAACTTAGTTTTTCTAGGAATTTGTTTAAAACTAATCGTTCAGCAAAAAGTTGAGGGTCAAGGTGTGTGCGATTAGCAAATTAATATTCCTGCCGAAGCTTTTGAAACACTACGAATATTGCATACTTGTGATTAATGCTGTTTGTGATTCCTTGGTCCAGTAATGTAAAGTAGGTTTTAATTGCTTCATCATGACTGTGCAATTTCAGTTGATATGTATCCTTTCCCCCACCGTTTTTTGCATAGTCCAAAGCATGGTAGGTATAGTTACTAAATTTATACTATATTGTTGTTTACACCTGTCCTTCCTTTGAATCTTATTACTGTTTATCCAGGTTACCAAGGATAGGTTAAAACAAGTTATTACCCGAGCTGGAGATAGAGATATTTCTGAGCTGTGTTCAGAGCCACCTGAAATTGAGACTGTAATAGCGAGTAAGCTGTAAACCTTCTGGCTTGAATACTGAAGTTCACTTGCATCTAAAAGCAAATAGTTCATGAATACAAACAATATGTCATTCTGGATATGCGTCTTTACATGCCTAAGTCAACAATATGCAAACATGTAGAATGCAACCTTGTTTATTATTTTTATAGATAACAATATAACTTCATTAGCCCTATGAGAAGGTCTGGTAGTATGATCAAGTTGGTCTGCAGAGCTAACATTGTATCAAATGATAAGAATTTTCCACTATCATTTGTGTTGTTGACCATCAGTTTGTTAATGCAGCCTCTGCGGTGGATTTTGTGCCTTCATGGTTTCAAATTTTTAACAAAGAGCTCGTTGATGCTGTCTCATTTTCGGAACATGAAGCATTTGATCATCCTGTGGCATGTAAGTGTGCCTACTTATGCTACTTGTGGACATGTTCACACCATAATGGTTGTGGTTGGTCTTTATGCGAGCTGTTGCTTATATCTGCATTTAATGTGTATGCAATTAGGCATTGTTGCTGTCTCTTCAAAGGACAAGGATCCGGTTCAAAAGTTTGTTGACCTCTTCAACACAAATCAGTTGCCATCTCTTCTTAATGATGGTGCAATGGATCCAAAAATTCTGAAGTATTTCTTGTTGGTGCATGATAATCAAGATGGCATTTCAGAGAAGTATATTAAACTATTCTCTTAGCCTTAAATTTAATTTTTGAAACTATTAATCCATTTCAAGATATAATTGTATAAATCATGCACGTGCTTGTTATATTATCTTAATTCTTTACTGCTTTGTTTTTCCCTTTGGAATTAAAAGTTGTATAACATTTTAACTGAGAAATCATTATGGTTATTGTGCTTCTTATGAAGGATTGTTCCTCATGAATACGTTATAACAGGCTTTATCCATCTGCATTCATGGTTCATTTCTTGAAGGGCTGCCGGCATTAATGTTCCCATTCTTAAGATAGCTATTCACTTTCCTGAAATACCAGTATATAAAATGCAAGATTTGACATTGCTTCTGACCACTCATTTTCGGATAAGACTGTAATATCGATACAGTGACATTCCTTTTAACTCGTGTTAATTCTTTTACCAATTCCTACGCGAACATCCATATCGGGTGGGTGTACCGCTGCGTAGTTGCACTATTAGTAATGGTTCTAGCATACTATAAAAGCTCGAAATTAGATGACATTTTGACAAAATATTACAACGAAGAAATAAATGACATGATGTCATCTTTAACTGCAAATGAAACTTTTAAATGGCTAAATATGTTACTTTTATGTTTGTGCACTCTATATAGATCTACTGGGATTCTGGCTGAAATGAGGAGCACATTTGGTACAAATGATTGTCGTTTATTGTGTATAAACTCTTCTACGGATGGCTCAGAAGAACACCAAGAAAATCCATGGGCAACTTATGTAAGACAAATTTTAAATATTAGAAGTCGCTCCTCTTCTCTTACCTCAATGAGATATCTTCTCTTCCGATTTGCTTTCAGAAAAATAATCCTTCAGACAACCAGCAGTCTGGTTTCTTCCTTAGTATGGATGATATAGAAGAGGTATTTTTCCTCAGGCCATAACAAATTTCTTCAGGAAATGTTTGTGTTTGTCATGATGAGGATTATCCATTTTCATTAAATATACAGCTGAGAAATACAATGCAAGAGCTGTCATCTAAACATGTCATTCCTCACATGGAGCTGAAAATTCGTGTACTTAATCAGCAGGTATGCTTATTCCATATGTGACGGATCAGCACTATAAGTTGTTGGTCCCTTTTGAAAGGTTTTTTGCTTTTATTTTTCCTCATCTGATATCCATTGGACCAGGTTTCAGCTACAAGGAAGGGTTTTAGAAACCAAATAAAAAACTTATGGTGGAGAAAGGGGAAAGAAGATGCGCCAGACAATTCTAATGGGCCCATGTATGTTTCAGATGTAAAGTTATGTGATACGGAAACTGGTTCATGTGGTCTCTGTGGCCTTTCACTTGTATCACATAACTTAGCTTGTTTATTGACTATTGAAGGTACACTTTTAGCTCCATTGAATCCCAGATACGGGTTTTGGGTGACTATGCTTTCATGTTGCGAGATTATGAACTTGCATTGTCCAACTATCGACTCATTTCAACGGATTATAAGCTTGACAAATCATGGAAACGGTATGCTGGTGTCCAGGTACTCCTGATCATGTTCCTCTTTTCTTTATCTGTCTCTTTTAGTAATGTGCCTTTTTGTGCATGTTTTGCAGCGAGATGAATTAATTGGTTTTTCCTGTAGTTTTTCTTTGCATTTACCTTAGAAGCTTTCTGGTTGTCTCCATGAGAGTGTCATTAGTTACTTTCACTTATCTGCATTCTTCTTGTTGGTTACTTGTGCGGCAGCTACATCACTTTTTTGAGTTATATATATATATATGCATACAAGATGCTTTTCCTTGGCATTTGGTTTAAAAAGTAGGGTTTGGATGATATTTCCAATCAAGAAAGCAAAGCTACTTCATGTCGATCAGCTCAAAATGGGGCTTGAAATCTCGTTCTGCGGATCAAGCCCAGAACCTGATTAGTCTTGCCGATAGTCCCACATTACTAACTCTAGCAAATATTTGTTCTTACGTTATCCTCTTTTCTATTTTTAGATTTACTTGTTAAATATTAGAATTTGAACTGCTTGAATTTCCGGTGAGTAGACGAAGCTTTGGTGTTCAACATCAATTTTCATGTTATTTCTATAACTGATGGTTGTGGTTACTTAGTTATATCACCTGACCTAAGACCTTTTGGACAAAAGTTATACTGTCCATGGTTTTCATTTTATAATACCGTTTTCATAATTGTTTGTGGGTAGCAGTATCGGAATCGTAAAATAGATAAATTAAAGCATACCTGAAATGCTCTTATGTTGATTTTGATCTCACGATACCAACAAGGGATATTTTTGTTGAGATGCCAACTCGAGACATTTGAAAAGATGCCATGCCATCGTGAGATAGTTGTCTCCTTTGTTTTTGGTTTTCTAGTATTCTTTTTGTAGTGATTATGTTTCCTGTATATACTTGTAATTTCTTTCTGGACTCTTTTTGATTTTGTTATATCTTTTCTACAGGAGATGATGGGACTAGCTTATTTTATGTTGGACCAGTCAAGAAAAGACGCTGATTACTGTATGGAAAATGCTTTGATCACTTACTTGGTAACTATAGACCTAATTTTCTTTACACGCATTAACAATCAGTGGCTTTAGCTCTCTCAGGTTGTAGTCATCAGTTTATATCCAGAAAAATATTTTCCTCAAGTGTGTTTCAGATTGAACTGCTCCGTGATCTGAGATCTTATCCACATTTAAGACATAGGATATGGAAATTGAAGCCTCTCATAATTTCTTCATGCAAACCATGAATATTTGTATTTCTATGTGGCGATGGCATTTTTATTGACACAAGCCCCATGATTTCAGAAACTTGGATCATCTGGTGTGAGGAATGCAACACGGTGTGGTCTTTGGTGGGCTGAAATGTTGAAGGCTAGGGATCAGTATAAAGATGCAGCAGGTGTCTTTTCCCGTATCTCTGGTGAGGTAATGTGCATGATTACTTTGATGATCAGAATGATGGAATTTCTGTATTATTATCTGAAGAATATATGATTTTTAGGAACCCCTACACTCAGCAGTGTTGCTCGAGCAAGCATCCTACTGCTACTTGTTGTCCTCACCAACCATGATCCGGAAGTATGGATTTCATCTAGTTCTTTCTGGTGATCTGTACAAGAAATGTGGTCAGGTAATTTTTCCATCAAGTTACAAATATATGCTCTACATAGTATTATGATCTTAGGAAGTTGTCCTTTTGTGTTTCATCAGATAAAACATGCTATCAGAACATACAGAGGTGCTCTTTCTGTCTTTAAAGGCACATCATGGCGTCACATTAGTGACCACGTTCATTTCTATATTGGAAAGTAAGTTCCTAATAATTCTCTTGATATTATCTCAAATCATCTAGCTTTGAGATTGAACTATGTACTACTGATTCAAGAATGTTTCAGGTGGTATGCGCTTCTTGGAGTGTTTGATGAGGCTATTAAACACGTGTTAGAGGTTCTGTCTTGTGGTCATCAATCAGTGGCGACCCAAGAGATGTTTCTTAGAGATTTCTTTAGGATTATTCAGGTTGCTACAGCTAAATTGTTCACCTTCTCTTTTCCCCCAAATTGTTTTCGCGTTCCTTGTCATCTTTAGTGTAATTTGTTGCTCCGGGCGTGTACCTAAAATATATCCTAGTCAAATGCCAATTATCTTTTTATTTTCTGTACTTTCCATGCAAACACGCTTCTTTGTACAATGAATATCTAATATTTTTTGTTGCTTCGTAAAGCTCACTTTTCTCGTAACTAAGTCTTTCTTTATGTCGTTCTTGTTAGTACTTTTTCAGATATGCTGGTTGTTGTCCTAACATGTTACCAATCAAAGGGCAGGTCAAGATTTTGTTTCACAGTGCTTTCCGGTGTGCTATTACGTTTGATATTCTTCACCATGATACGAAAAATTGGATTAGTTTAATATTAGGGTTTTACTGTTAATGTCTGGATGTCGTTTACTTATGCTTATTTTTGGTCTGCTTAGAGTTCAGGTTCTCCAATCTGTTCATTTTTTTAATACATGGTCTTGCCTAAATGTCGCTGGTATGAGTCTCTTGTTTCATTTGGATCGTGTAGGAAACAGGGAAGACATTCGAGGTGTTGAAGCTTCAGTTGCCTGTGATCGACATTCCTTCAACCAAAGTTATTTTTGAAGATCATAGAACTTATGCATCTCCTGCAGCTGTAAGTTTGTGTTTCCCTTTGTAGTAGTTATAGATATGACTGATGGATTCATGGTTTTCTGTTGTTTGAACTGAACTATCCCTTATCCTATGAAAAATTTGCTATAAAAATACCTGGTTATGTCGTATTTATGTTACTTATGTGCTGTTAAAATATAGAATATTTGTTTACTGTGCATGGGATGGTTTTATTTCAATCATGAGAGCGAAGAATAACTTCATAAGAAGTCTAAATCTTAGTTTTGATTTTCGATTTCAGACAAATATAGTTAAGTTGAAGGCTTTCTTTTCAATTTATCAATGTAGGACAAATATTCTTAATGTCAGGGCTTCCACTCAATATATATCACGTCCAAGAATATGAACCTTCACTTTTTGCTACCATTTTGTTGACTGTTTGCCAGAATGAGATCTTGGTTGTTATAATCCTTGTATCTCATTATTATATTTGCTAGCTGCGGTTTGGTTACTTGAAGAAGCCATGCATGCTGATTATAGTGTGGAGCCGATTCTGAGTTGATCATACATTCTGTATATGCTATCACAGTTCCCAAGCTTGGTCTGAACCTCATTGGAACCCACTATAGATGATATAAACACCTAGATTCCTCAAATACTGCCACCTTCCTTAGATGCTATGCCCATATTCAAGTGAGTTGATGCTAAATGCTGATTGAAGTGATTTATTTTCTAGTAAAACTGATCTAAATGACATAATTGTTTCTCTCTCTTTTCCTCTTTTTGACTCAAGCTTCAGTGAGATTACTCATCATAATTTTGAAGCTAGACTAAGCGGCAACTTATTCTTGACTTAAATATGCAGACAACAATACCATTCTAGTAGAGAGACTTTTGACGCTCCTTGTCTCTCCTTAGTTAATGTCGTTGTTCATAGAATTTCTATATAAATGAAAAGAAACTTCTAATCCATCCCTTTTACGGTGAGGAGCAAAACCCTGTGAACAGGAATCTTGCCCCAGTTGGTGCTTTGCCTCTTCGATCCTTTAAGCTAATCCATCCAGACTTATATGGCAACCCACACTGATTCCTTTGTGGTGATACCACTCTAGCTCCCAATTTGACGTGACCCCTTGAAAACACACTCACTCTGACAGTAGTTTTGCCATTGATCACGCACCAATATCTATGAGTAACGTAAAGTCTTCCAAACTTCTGCATTTTATGGATTCTTGTTTTGGTTTCTACTTGAATATCTGTTTATGCCCTGTTTCCTATTTCTAAAACCAGTTCAGTGTTAGAGAAAGTTTGTGGCGACCATTGGAGGAGGACATGATTCCATCCTTGTCGGTTATGAAGACTAATTGGCTGGAGTCTCAACCAAAGGTTTTATCAAAGAAATACAAAGAATCAAATGTTTGTGTTGCTGGAGGTATGAAGGTGATATTGCGTTCTAGTAAAGAAAATCATTACTGACACACATTTTTGCCTCACGGTCACCTGTTACTGACCACGATGTTTACATAGTGATGGGCATTCCTATATTTGTCATGGTCCAATAAAGTTTTTTCCTGGATTCTTACAACTTGTATGTAATTATGATAATATACACATAATTGTGTTTAAAATCTTTCTGATGCTATGAACATATATACAGATTGTGGTTGTGATACATTGATTTATTAGAGAGTAGTAAAGAATTTCAATGCTTGGTTAGCAGAAAATTTGAAGCGCATTGGGAACTCTGGTTCAAAATATAAGAATATGGTAAAATTCTCCCAAGTATTTTTGAAAGGAAATGGTCTTACCTGGCTGTTGTGAATGAACTTTGAAGGAACTTGATATCTATATCTCTTAGATTATCTCGCGATTTTCAACCTAATGTTCTTTCGCTTCTGTCAAGAGATGCTCCCTCTGAATTTGTAAGGAACAATGTTGTGGAGTTGGAAGGAGAGAGGAAGCCTGTAATATATATATATATATATATATATATATATATATATATATATACAGATATATAATATTAACTGGTATGGTGCATTTAAGCTGGATTGATAATAAATTCCTGTACATTGATGGGAAGGTCCATTTCAGAGAATTCCTGCACTGAAAATTTCTTATTGAATCAATACCAGAATGCATTTCTTTGTTTTATCCACCAGAAGTCCTTGTTTCCGAGGTCTTAAGTCAGCATTTAAAGATTAGGACAATTTATATGCTACACATCAATGCAACAGAATGATTCATTGCTCAAGATGTATTCTTTAATCTGTCTTGCCATATATATATTTATACCATATTTTTATATAGTTGATGTGTTTGTTATTCTCTATTGGTATCGATTTCTTTATTATGTCAATAACTTGTGTACTGTTTCATAATTTTGTAGAGGCAATCAAGGTGGATGTTAGTTTTAGAAACCCTCTTCAGATTCCAGTATCTATATCAAATGTTTCGCTAATATGCGAGCATGCAGCAGAATCTGATGAAACTGTTCTAAGTAAGTTTCTTACTGCAAATTTGCTTTTATGGCACGCGGGCAAGGTTTTTCATTGTGGTTGAGAAGACATGCCTGAACATTAGCAAACATCCTCAATTGAAGTTAAAATCTGGAGCGATTTTCAGCCTAACTTGGTGAGACTGTTTTATATAATGCAGATGCAAGTAGCTCTTTGATTGATCATCAGAATACCAAGGAATTGAGGACCGTATCAGTTAGCGAGTATGTTGCTGAAGCTTTGCTGATTTAGCTTCCCTTTTAATACTGTGATTCTGTTTATGAAATTTGTTTGTATGCTCGATTAGGGCTGATAGTATTTACTGACCAACTGCAGTGACTTCAGCTTAGACACGCCATTATTTACCTTATCCGAAGTTGGCATTTCGATGCAAGGAGGTGAAAATATTAGGGTGAGTTCTGTGCACAGATGTGGAAGTTTTTACAATTGTTTTACTCTAGTTTGATTTCTTATTGAGAATATTAGCTATTTGACTAAATAATATTGCCTCTTGTATACCCTTTGCCTTCAGCATGTATTTCTAGAGGGAACACAAATTTGTTTTTCGAAATTTGAGTTCTGGATACATGGAATCCATCCTTCTGCTCCACTCATCTCTGATGGAAAATATTGGCAAAGGAACACTGCAATTATCTAGTAATGAATATATGGAGAACTTTCTTCATCTAAGTATAAAAGACCCATCTTCTAATGTGGTAGGGACTCAATTCCATAAAAGCAGTAGTAAACTGTGAAGCAAAATATATAATATATATATATATATATATATATATATATGTTATTTGTTGGATGATATCACCGTAATTTCTTGCAGCGTTGTTAGTTTGACATGGCTTGAAGTATGACCTACTCTATACACAGCGGTCCATCAACAAACTAATCAAGCCTAATCTATTTCAAGTGGTTGACTTGGTGGGATTGAAAAAACATCCCACTTATTTCACTCAGCCACATAGAGATCAACTCATTAGCAGCAAATTTTAGAAATGGTGGCTGCATATTTGACTAACACACTAGAAAACAGGAAGTTCTTAAGAAACTCAATATCATGTGGTTGGATGTAATGTACCTTGGTACCCGATGAACTTATATTTCTAATACTTTGTGTTAAGAGGGTTATAACCAGTCCATGGATGAGGGAATAGAAGCATTACCGTTGTTTGATAGGTCTAGTGGGCTGTTGTTTGAAATCGACAGACTCAGCGAGTACTTGGCTATTCTATTCATATACAGAGTCCTTTAAGATCATCTGAATCACTTCATTAGAAGTTGTTTGACAAAAAACTATGATTTGACTTCTCTTCGATCTGTTTTTTTCCATTGTTTGGTAACAAGATTTACTCTATTATGATACCCTTTCATAATTTTTCAGCAATTTATTGTTCTTGTTTTTAGAATAGGTAGTATTTGGAGATTCCTACAGGAGGGATTTTGGATTCACCAAAGCTGTAAACTAATGTTTAGCCTTTTACTACCAGCACTCGTTTTACCCATTGTTTGTTTGACTTCCTTACAAACTTCTACAAGAATGCAGTCAGAGAAACATTATCACTTAAATGTCATATTCAACATCTCTTGCGGTAATCAATATATATTTGTTCTTTTTGGAGTAGGTGTGTGATAAATAGAAATGTTGCTCTGTCAAGTAGCATTATTATGTTTCTTTCTCAAGAATGTAAGCTGGCAGTTTTGTGCAATGCACTTATCATAAGTGTCCTTGCTCTCTGTTCTCACCTTTTCAGGTTCAGCTAAAAGTCACACCCAAAATGGAAGGAACCTTGCGAGTAGTTGGTGTCAGGTGGAAACTCTCAGGTTCAGTTGTAGGAATTTGCAACTTCAATGCACATGCTGTTAAAAAAAAAGTTGCTAGAGGAAAAAGGAAACAGAAACAATCAATAGGCAAAAAACTCGAGTTCTTGGTGATAAAGGTATCTATTGATTGCTGTTGCTTCTTTCAAGTAACACTAATATGTATTTATTTTTTGGATTACATCAGCCACCAAATCATTGCATTTTTTATACAACTTGCTCAATATACAGAGTCTACCCAGGCTCGAGGGTGCCATTAGAGACATACCTAAAACAGTTTATGCTGGAGATCTCCGCCGTCTTACTTTAGAGTTGAAGAATCCATCAAAAATGTCTGTGAAGGTATTTTTCTTTTTTGACATATATATTGTGTATATTGTTCTTTTTAGTACTATGCAACACATGAAATTTCCTTTATTTGGAAATCAGTGTCACTTGGATTTCGTGAGTGTTTATTTCTCTTAATCTGTTTAGCATCTGAGTTCAAGTCTTCTTTACCTGTTTAGCTGCTCTCTTCCATAGCTGATAACAGAAGAATGTTCTCCTGGACTCGTGGTCACTCTTTTTAGGGCCATGGTGTCATAATGCTATCTTCTCTTTTTGTCTTGCAAGATATTGAAGTATCATTAAGTTAATTCAACAACATGATTTGTTTATAGCCATGTAGAATTTAGTTGGTTACTGTTGTTGTCAGCTTAAGAAATTACCAAGTTGTCCATTTTGAATGGACGATGTGATGGTATGGACTTGGTCGTATAATTGATGCTATGTACTCCGAGAATTCTACACCCCCATTTAGATTCTGACATTAATAAATCAAATAATATTTAAGAAGCTTTAAAACGTTGGGGAAGTCCAGGAGACATAGGGAATATCTTGAGAATTGGCCCGCAAATTCTTAATGCTGATGTGTTAAAATTGATGGAGTGTGATATGGCTATTGGAACCTAGCCCCAAGTCATCTATCAAAGTGGAAGAGTCCAAAGTCCTATAAATCCCGCACAAACCCCTATTACCGGTATGAAATTGAAGTCTCGTATCTTGCAATCAGAATCATAACATGCCTACAGATTCTGCAGCAATGGCGTTCATGTGGCTAGCTTTGTCCTAGCATAACTCAGCCACAGTCAAACATTGCAGTGTTGACTTCACCACCCACGTAGAATGATTGTGAACGGGAGGTAGTAGTGGATGACTCTGATATTAATTGATGTGGCTTTTAGAGAGTCCACATCAAAAGATAGCTATTAAGGTGGAACAATGTAAACCTTGTAAACTACAATATGAATCTCTATGTTTAATTGTGAGATTCAATTCTCACTGCAGACATTGCAATGAGGATCATAGCAGGACTTACTAGATTAACACCTTAGTTTCTTTCATGCACTCTTCCAAGAAAATTGGGATGCAGTTTTGTTTGGAACATATGAATCTCTTTTCCTGTAGCCATATGATATGTCAATATTCAACTCAAAAGTGTCGGATTTTTAAAAGCTTTAACTCTTCTCCCACCTACCGTTAAGGTCTTTAGCAGCTAGAAGTTTTCGAAACTAAGTTGACTACCTAAAATATTGATAATTCCATATTTATTCTTTATGTTCTTTTTCAGTGTATCGAACAAATCGACACCTTTGCATGGACATCTTTGTTTTCTTTGAAGCATGGTTAAGTTTAACATTCTCCATTTGATAATAAATTGGAGATCTGATTCATTATTATTTTTGAAGTTCATGTCTTCAAATACTTTGTCTCTATGTTAACAAGCTTGCATGGAGCAAATATTAACAACACTGACTAGGTTAGCCATGTCGCAGAATTTGAAGATGAGGGTCAGTCATCCAAGATTTCTTAATGCTGCTGATCAGGAAGTTATGAATTTGGAGTTTCCTACTTGTCTCGAAAAGCAGGAAAATTCACCACAAAGTTGCAAGCAGTTTAACAGTGCCAAAGCAGCTCACGATGTATTTGTGTTCCCAGAGGTGAGCAGCTAACTGTGTATTAATGTACCCTGAGCCCTTTGTGCTTCACCTATGTTTTTTCATAATACTCACCATTTTGACCCTGAAGTGATAGAAATTCTATGATTCCATTGGTTATTACGTTTCAGAGTACTGCAATTTCTGTGGATGCACCTCTTGTATGGCCCCTTTGGTTTAGGGCAGCAGTTGCAGGAAGCATTTCGTTGTGCATAACGATCTACTACGAAATGGAGGATAGATCGGCAGTTATCACATATCGCACTTTGCGCATGCACTACAGTTTGGAGGTATGTTTTGGTTTTAGTTTTCTGGTAGCACATTGAATTTGGGCCTTTTAATTGTAGATTCATCTTAAATAACATATTCCATTAATTTTAATACCTTTTATACCACTGAACTTTTATAGGTACTACCATCTCTGGAAATGTCATTGCAAATCAGTCCTTGTTCTTCCAGATTGCAAGAGTTCCTTGTGCGTATGGATGTTATCAACAGGACTAGTTCAGAGAGTTTCCAGATTCATCAATTATCATGTGTTGGAGATCAATGGGAACTTACATTACTTCAAACAGTGGATTCTATCTTGCCTTTAAAATTTTTACTGGCTGGTCAGGCTCTTTCATGCTTTTTCAAGATAAAGGTTCGTGCTTATAATGGGAGTTTTAATGCAAGTAATTTGTTGGGATTCAAGAGTTTCTTATGCATTGTCGCTCGGGTTTTTTCTGAAACTTGGTCGTGTAATTTTTCTTGTGGTTTTTCCTTAATTAAGCCATTTTAAAGTTCAGCTACTTGATAGATAATAGATTGTGGCCTTGCTTTAGTTTTAGGAGTTGCTCGCATTATTTTTGTCCTTAACTGGCATAATATGAGCATTTAGCTCCAAGCAAGACCGTGGATCTGCATTTCTCTTTTTCGATTATAATACTAATTTATCATGAATGACTTCTCCCCACGCAAACCAATTAATTGACTACTGCTGTACATGAAACAATGCCCTTATTTTCCACAACTCTTTTTCGTCATATTCTGATCACTTTTGCCACAACTTAAATGTTATTTTAATTTCCTAATTGAATTCTTTTTGGCTTCAGAAGTGCAGGAAACAAGTAAATGGTGATGACAATAAATCCCCTCTTGGGAAGGCAGATGTGAGACTTGATGATAGTAGTGATTCCAGAGGATTATTTGATACATCCATTTCTCCCTTAATTCTTTTTCATCACTATGAACAATTGTTCCAAGAGAAACTAGAGCAGGTTATCTGTCTTGCTTTGTTATTCAGCTTTGCACAATTAGAGTTATGAGTTCTGACTAATGATTGTCATCCTTCCTAGTTTCAAAATGGGTTTACTTGTCTCCACTTATTCTTATAAATTCGATATTTGTCATAGGAACATCAGAACACAGTCGACTTTATCCTGATATCAGAGTCCCAAAGTGATAGCAACCCTGAGCTACCAAAGTCCTCAGAAGTTTTCTCTCATCACACGTGCCATTGCAGGTACTTCGTGTTCCTACTCCTAATATTACAGATGTTTCTTGCTCAAAATAACTAAGTTCTGCATGTTACATCCTCTCTGGCGTTAATGACTTTTGTTGGCCTCATCCACAGATAATTCAATACGTAGAAAATCATGTTGCTGCATATTTTAACTCTTTCCTTCCATTGTTCCTTATGTTCATATAGAACTGGGAGTACAAGCCCAATATGGTGGCGAATGGATGGCCCAAGGACTGTGAGGCATGAGTTTGCTGCTGGTTTCTGTGAAATAAATCTGAGAGTTACCGTGTACAACTCCTCCGAAGATACTGTATCAGTTGGCATTAACACCCTTGATTATACACCTTTAGTCACTTCGTCTAGCAGTGCTGCTTCGGTATCTGGAAACGAAGTGGGTTGGCATGATTTATCTCACCTGAGTGATATCAAAGTGACATCAGACGTTACAAAAACTCGAGTTGCCAAGGCCCCATCACCGGAAAGTCTCTCTTCTTTCATTTGGTCGGGATCAAGTTCATCTAGATTCAACCTTGAGCCTCTGTCTTCGGTTGAAGTTCCTCTTCAGATTTGCGTGTTTTCTCCTGGTACATATGATTTATCAAACTACTCATTAAACTGGAAGTTTCTACCCTCTAGTGACAGAGGGGATATCGAGAATGGACCGAGAACGTCAAGTGGTACATGCCAGGGGCATTCGTATCATATTACTGTGCTGCAAAAAGATTGAACAGGGATGTAAGTTATTTCCTCCTCAAGATCAAGAACGGAGAATTGTTTGTTGTAATTTTGTATCTTACAACCTGTAAATTAAATGTTCCAGTGATTTATGACGAATTCTATCATAAATTAAAGTCACAATTTTTGGACAGAAGAACCTTAGAAACAAAATTCTTTGGGGTTAAACAGGACTGGGATTTGACGTTGTCGCTTAGAATAATGAGAACGATTTTCTACTTTTGGGAAAATTTCCTACTGATAAATGCTGATCGCTGCTTTGGCCCATATGTTTAATGTTTGTCTTTCTTTTCCACTTTTGCGTGATTGCTACTGCTATCCTCAGCTATGTTCAGACGGTGGATGTTGTTCTATTCTTGCATTAAGCACGATTTTATACAACTCCGTCAACCAAACATCATGGAACTGTTCATAAATCTACTAGTGTTTTATAAAATTTGCTCTAAACTCGCCTCGCCCAGGGACAAACTGAAATTGGGATGGAGTTTGAATCTGAGAGCGCTGCGCATTCATTTTACTTATCATATGCAAAGGCAGTTGACTTCGGTGTTAGATATACCAAAGCACATCCGGACAAAGTTACAGGAAAGATTTGGGATCATCCGGAAAAATGAAGATCCGTAGCGGTTTTTTAATATATATTTTTTGCACATCTTCAATTATGTATCCATGAAAACTGCTTTTGATCAAAATTATTAGTTAGGTTTTAATTTGTAATATTTAGATCTTTCAAAATGTTCTAAGCTACTAGTTATGGGTCAAAATTTTCATACGTTTTCTCAAAAATTACCGAGACGTTTTCGTTTTTGACTTCGTCGAAATGAAACCTATAAGTAATTTCCGATTTCATTACAACTACAATATTTACGAAGTTTTTGAAACATGTCGAAAAGCTTTCTAAAAGTTACGGAATATTTCTAATATTTCATAGACCGAAACGAAATAAAAAGTATGATTAATAGCTACTACTATATCTTCATAACATTTCGATAAGTACTCTATACCTACTTTGTTGGACTAGTGCTTTATGTGACATTTTCTAACAAAATAAGAAATTAGTCGTTGAGACACTTGTGTAGTCCCGAAAGCCTATAAACTCTTTTCGCGAGAAATTACTACAGTCATTGCTAGATTTGAGGTGCAATTGGGGTTTCGAAGACATACGGAGTGAAATATAGACATTTTATTGAAATTGAGGTTAGACGACGAAAAAGATTTCGGTGGAAAGTTGACAAACACTCTGCAACACTTCGAAAATGCTAGAGGAATTAGTTGCAAAAAAATTACATTAGTGGCATATTGTAAAACATGATACAGATTGGGGGTAAAAAAACTAAGGGCTTGTATCGAGAACAAGCACAGAACAGTGGATGAAACATGAGAAAAAATTGTCAATCTACAAGCTCAGACATGTATTACAAAAAAGACTATACCAATCTCCAACTCTACATATAATCATAAAATTTTAAAACATTTTGCACTAGAAGCGATCGAGATCACAATTCAAAGTACACAAGCTTACATTATTCAAACTTCCAAGTCATCAGCATCATACCAAAATATTCAAAATTACAACATCACAAAACATCAAACCTACTCCAGTTTCCCCTGGGATTATACAAGGAGCCTTACATAGTTATTACAGTATTTCACACGACAGAATCGCGCAGTTTAGGCCGAAAAGAGAGACACATAGCCGAAAACGCGCCAACAACCATTTATTCATCATATTATGTATATCACACTACAGATATTTCACATACTGTCATTCTTTTCCCCAAAAGAGGAAATAGCCAAGAATGAGTTGCCCAAGCGAACGGATCACCAAATGGGGCGGTGCCATCAACACGACACGCATCCCATCCATTCTCTTGTCACGATCATCCAAATTTGAGGTAATTACCGGCATCCATAGCGATGCCAAGCTCGGTATTCGCCACATCAGGAAAGTGGTTAAAGCCGGGGTGGAGATGATTAAATTGAAATGGATGAACCCTGGAAAATATGTGACTGGTCACCTCTGATCCCGGACTAGTCGACCTGCTGCCATTCGTTCCATGCGGATTAATCGCTGCATCAGATTGAAGCACTTCGGATATCTGAGACTCGGTTTGTTGTGGGAGATGTTTTCCTTCTTTGTTGGGCCTTTTTGTGGTGGTCTTTTCGTTGCTGTCGTCATTTGGTTTTTTCTTGTTGAGGAAGCGCCCGCCATTGCCTCTTGGACGACGCATTGCATGGAGATGGCGAGAGTGGTGCAGATATGGCTGCAATCATGTAATACAAAGAAGTTCGAGCAATTATGTGTATGTATATATAGACGCGAAGTCATGAACCCATTGGTGAAGTTTGAAGGCAGGGGAAAACAGAGAAAAACTAAAACCAAGCAATATGTTCTTTAAGTTCTCATGATGAGGAACTTTCCATTGGTAAGAAATTAAGCATGCAAAGCGTAAACTGGAGCACATTCAAGCAGCATCAATCATTATCGTTTATCAGATCAAGAACACGTCTCAAAATAAGACGAGGACCACGAATTTGATATCAGTTGGCATTTCATTTACTTAAAATCAGCAGTGTACTCAAAATTGTATAAAACATTTTCACAGAGCTGATTTAGACAAATCAACCGTCACTTAATTTTGTAAGAGTTCAGCGCAGACATGTGATCGTGAAAGAAACATCTGTGGCTTTAACATTTGCCAACGAAATTATACCTTTCGTAGTTTGAGTACTCGATTCTCCATCTCTTGCTCTGCACGTTTCTTTCTACGCCTCATGATTCCGTTGTACTGCTTGGCATTCACAAATATCGGGCCTCCTTGATCAGTACTCATGCTCAACGGTAACATCATACGGCCCTCCAAAATAAAGGAACAAAAATTAGACTATTAGCATTTATAAAAATGGAAAAACCTTCGTCTTTGTATAGGGATAGTTAAGTTTATACCGCATGAGGTCTCGTCTAATTACACAAATCTTTCAGAAAATTTGAATAAATACATGATATTCACTATGATTAGTCTCTTTTTTTTAAAAAAAAAAAAATCTTAGTAGAATTTGTTTATACCGCAATTTGAGTTCCACAATTTGTTGAGTATACTCCATAATACTGCTCTCCATAAGGATATTTTGTGCAAACCTGTCACATATCAAGAAGCATGTTTCGATCAGTTTTAGTTCAAAGACATGTCTAATTACAAAATATAGATAAATTATGTTACCACTTACCAGAGGTTGGCCATATCCAATCTCAAAAGTTCCTGGATGTTCGACGGTAGCAGCTCGGATGGGAGAGGACATCTGCAGTTGAGCTTTCGCCCCGTTTTCAGCATTTTTACGATCACCTAAATCATAATATGTTTAATGTGTTATGATTTACATAAGGTGCCAAAACTATCAGTCAAATACTACAAAGTATGATCAAGATTTTGTCTCATCATAGTTTTAGCAAAAATGAAAATAAGTAAATCGAATAAAAATCTAATAATTATTTAAGCAAATCATCGCGATTGATTGTGGATGGTAACAAGATAGAGTTTAAGCTATTCCTGATGTAGTACAGTAGACAAGGTTGGAACTTATGTTGCATTCAAACGTAGTAAGCTTAAGTGTTGATTTGGGAGAATTTTGCAACTTTAGTCCTTTAATGTGTATGTTTTTCAACTTTAGTCCTTTAATGTGTAAGTTTAAGTGCTAATTTGGGTTGACTTTGGATGTTCGATTGATTCTTGGGTCAGTTTGATAAAAAAACGAGCCAACAAACAATACACGTCACTTTGTCATGATGTGGGCCTAATTCAGGCAAAATTCATCATTTAGGCCTTCATCTTTGCGTTGTTTTTGTTTTAATTTTGATAGTTTTCTTTTCTTTATATCTCTTTCCGCAAAACAGAGATTTTGATTCCATTTTGTTAGAGAAGGGTCCTCGTGATGTGGGGTATCTTCATTGCCCACTACATACTCCACGTCAGATCGAGAATCGCTTGATTGGCTCTCGAACTATTAAGTCATCGGCTAGGTTTGGGAACGTGCACTCAACAAGACATGTAAGCTTGTCAAATGGTCTCCATCTAACACTATTTCCGCTTCTTAAGTTAATAAGAGTATAAAGAGAGAAAGTTTCGACTCAGAGATAGAGAAAATCAGAAGTAAGAATGAGGTACCTTTGAACTTTCTGAGAGGTGTAAATAGATATTTCATGTGTCAGCTAACGGCCTCATAAATCGTAAGGTGGATAATAAGGGCTGAAATAAAAACCTCAATCGCTCCATTTATGTGTGGCAATAAAGGTGATCCCTTCTAGCCCCTCCTCGGTCTTCATCTAGTAGATAACAAGAGTCTCGTAGGGTCTATGAGTGAACGAAGTGCATCCCAGAAGGCAATGAAAGGTACATAAAGTCAAGCTTTCGTCCCCTAACCTACGGCAAAATAAGGACGCCCTCTCTCTACCTTAATGGCCCAATGATAATTAGCCCATAGTAATCCTAAAGGTGATAGCCGGTGACCTAGCGATCTTGTTACCTAAGATGCTTAGGCCTGAAAGGTGTGAGGCGTGAGGTGATAGAGATGTCTACACCTTAGAAGGGAGACCTGAGGTGGTGGAGAGGTTTATGCCTGAGAATGTGAATGCATAAGGTGGCAGAGAAGTCTACGCCTGAGAAGGTTAAGCGAGAGCTCTATGGTCTAGTATCATATTCAGTCTTTGTATGAGTACTCAAGACTCATCGTGTATACCAAAATATAGTACACCATTATTTCACCAACTTCGAAGTGTGTTGTCTGAAAGAGAAAGCACTAGAAATAGATCCCATAGATCCGTGCTTGAGCTTTGTAATACTTGAGCTTTGGAAAAAATTTAGTCTTCGGTGCTTGAGCTTTAGAAAAATTAAGCATTGGAGAACCCAAGCTTTGTGAAAGCTTTAATCTTATGTTTGCTTGAGCTTTATTTAGAAGTGAGATTGATGTATCTTTAAGCTTTTCAAGAGTGGTATTTAAAGACATTTCATGAGCCAGCTAATGGGTTTAGCCCATTATTGTCCATAAAAAAACTGAAGGACATGAAGGCAGTAGCTGGTGACCTAAAGGTCCAATGATGTGTGAGGCGTGATTCCGTAAAAAGATCTAAGCTTCAAAGGTGAAACAAAAACCCGATGGTCTAGTATCATGTTAAGTCTCACTAGGACTCAAGACTTAGTGAAGTTTATGGTGCATGGCATATGACAGACTCAACGGTTGTCAAGATCTTGTGATTGTTTCTACCAAAATACGGTACATCACCTCGTGATTAGGAGTTTATGTTTTAGTCATTATCTCTTTTTCTTTTATTTGTGAAAGAATATGAACTAATTTTTATTTAAGTTTTTTTGATTATTTTGTCATGTTTTAGGTATTTACTTTGTGTGAACCCTAGAATACATATATTTTGTACTCTTAAAAATATTTCATGAAAAGATTCTCGAATTTGTGTTTTTCTTCATCTTTTTTATATTCTTGAAGATATTTCTTGAAAAGATTCTCTCAAATTTGTGTTTTTTTTTCCATCTTTTTTGTAGTTTCCGTTATGTCAATTACTTTAGCTTTCTTCTTGATATAGCAATTGTACCAAGAATATCAATTTACTATTTTTAGGCCTTTAACTAATATATATAAAAATAAGAATTAAATGTAAAACTTCTAAAATCCTTATAATCTTCTTTATCGTATGCTTGATATTGGGCATACAAATCTGATAAATGTAGCAATAACATTAAATTTCTCAATGCATATATCTAATTAATGGGAATGTGGACATTTAATAAAACTTCAGCTGAAGAAATTATAAGTTCGCTAACACAACCAAAACTAGAAACCTATTTAACCTTACAAGAGAAAGCTAATCATGCAGAATATTAAAAGTTGGCCTGCATTGTGCATGCATATGCTGCATTACTTGCTTACAAGACATCTTTTGTTTATATTTAAGTAGTTTGCAGATCCTACTTAAATCTATCAAAATACTTTCACATGTTCATAACTATGTAACCATTTGCTTTCTCAGTTAACCAATTGATTCGTCTTGTCATATATATATGGATCAAAGTTTTTAAATGGCTCCTTAAAAAATATTATAACGCTTTTATTCCTGACACTGAATTCTCTAAGTCTAGTACAATAACTATCATTAAGACTTTTTCGAGATATGTGGAATAGATCTCGAAACATTACGAAAAAATTTTCTAATATTTAGACAAGAAGATGTACTAAAACCATAACTTTATCCATGATATATTGTTAAATTCTTACCTGAGAAAAGAGTGAATTGGTTGGTACTTCCTTTAGCAGCAGCACCAGTGGAGAGTTCCAGGTTTGCAAGCTTTGATTGGACAATAGCTTCACCGCCGTACGATCCCAGTCCAGTCCACCGTGGCACCGCCGTTAAAAGTGCCCCACCATTAATGGGGTTTTGGACATGAATCCCTTCATGTTCTTTGAAGAAAATAGATTGCATGGTCATATTTTAGGTCTAATTCAGATTGCTAGCTAGCTGCACCTTTTTCCTGCATTTGTGATGCATTTAGTGATTTAATGTAGCTCGATAACCCTAATAAAGTAGCTTATTTGCTAAATGTGGAATAATCTTCGTTACAGTAGTAAGATATTTTGTATTCAGATTATTCTTGTCTAAATTGAACGCACCAAAACTAGTCCCACAAACTTCAGAAAAAAATCTACTAGGAATCTGAAAAGTCTTGGGTAAAAAAGGAAACACTAATATAAAAAACGACCAAGGACAATAATTGAACCGAAGATAGAATAAAGTAGAATAGTGTCTCTTTGAGCTAAAAATATGAAAAGTAGAATTGTACACCTTATCCATTAGTTTAATTATGTGGAAATTATAACTGAAAATTTCATAAATTAACAACTTCCACATAAATCCATCAGCTCCTATAATATTTTCAAGCAATATTTTCATTAATCAAGAAAAAAGAAGCTCCAATTTTGCGTTCACCGGTGTAATATACGAAGAACAATTTCAGAAATATCGAAAAGAAAAAAATGGGAGATCCATAAAAACGGAGCAAGGACGGTAGTTTCCAACAAAAATTTAGGTTTCACCAATAGAGATCGATAAAAGTATTCCATTGATGAAGTCTAAGTCGTCGTGGAATATATCATCAAAATGAGCAACACCGATGGAATTTTCGACGATAATTTAGGCTTTACCAATGTTTTTTTTTTTTTATTTCCGTTGGCGAAGTCTTAAATTTTTTTGGACAATACTTTCACCGTTGCTCAATTTCTTTTAATGAGAAATTAAGAAAGGAAGAGTGGATATTCTGAAAAGACATGTTTAATCTCCAAAGTGTGAGGAAAAATAATTCAAGAACAAAAAAAAAGGATATATAAATAAAAGGAAACATACCTAATATGTTAGCAAATCGCCTCAAGAAAGAGAACAACCACAAAAACTGTCAATCGATCGGTACAATATCAAATGAAAGCCGCCGGAGAGAGAGTGGTGGGGTGGGTAGGTGGGGGGGGGGGGGGGGGGGGGGGAGAGGGGGAGGATACAGACTGGCCAAGACAGGGTTTATATACATGTAATGGGAACTCAACAAGATTGGCCAATCAAATATTTCTTTCATGTAGCTTCTCTTATTTCTATGTTTACAAATACTATTAATAATTGTCTCTCTCTTACCTCGTATGTATGTTTTGTTTATTTTATTGCAAGTTTGGAGCAATTGTTGCTTTCTCTACTCATTATACTCGATATAACTTAGTTTACACTTGAAATTAAAAAGTGATATTCGCAAAATTATTTCTTTAGTGAAATAACGACAAACATAAAGGACAAGTGTCGCGAGGTAAGCAACTATTACTTGAGTTGAATTAAAAATGAGTGAGGATTGCTCGTGTGGGTCGACCGATCCGACCCATTTCAAATAAATGTGATTAATATAGAATTAGCATGAAATTTCATTTTAATACCTAAGAAGTGAAGGTTTTATTTTAATTTGAATTTGAGTATAAACTTATTCGAGAAATGTTTTGTGTCACGCTCGTACACTAAACTAATATAAATATTGTCGTATTAAATATAAGGCAATTATGTTTCCCCTTTTTCATAATTATAAGGGAGAATAAAAAATTTGTGTTATTGATAAAATTAAAATAGAAAAATGTGTCTACTCCACGTCTACGATGGTGTAAATTACTATCCACAAAATGAAGTATTGTGGCCGCAGAATAATTTTAAGAATTGGGTCTGTCATAATTTAATTGCTAAGTTGTTGAAACTTGATTGTGATAATTCTGCATCATTGTTCTTCTAAAAATGACAAATATCCCAATGGTGCAAATCATACGGAGTTTAGCTTCTTATCGCGAACAAGAAATTCAGAATTAATATAAAGCGACAATATAGGGCTTATTAGTACCGGTATATGATGCTCCAGTATCCACAACTCTAATTTCCTCTAA
Organism: Misopates orontium; assembly: GCA_946800315.1. Taxonomy (NCBI): domain Eukaryota; kingdom Viridiplantae; phylum Streptophyta; class Magnoliopsida; order Lamiales; family Plantaginaceae; genus Misopates; species Misopates orontium. The sequence continues at coordinate 6,051,766 of OX326950.1, read as the reverse complement.
CATTTATTAATTGCTATGAAGTTAAGTATCTCTACCTGATTTAATTATAACATTTATATTTTTGATTTTACTATTGTACATGCATAACTGTATTATGTAATTGCTTACATATTCATAATAAAGTCTACTCTTTTGTAAAGTTGTGTGAATTTGTGGTATATTATAAGACTATGTTTAGTTTAATGGTTTTTCTTTGTGTCGGCATAAGTTTTTTTTTTTTTTTCAATTGTTATATTTTACTGCTAGCTTGGGCAATTATTGCTTTAGCCCCTCATTCTCAATCTCGTCCTTTACCTAAAACCCTACAAAGAAACTGAAATGAAAAAAAGAAAAGGGAAAAGAAAAGAAAAAAGAAACAAAAAGGAGAAGAATAGTTGGCAATATTATAACTGTCGATAACTGTTCACCGAGGCAAATCGAGTACACATGGACGGATGGAGTTGATCCCTTTATAATTTAAGAAATGCATGTACAGTCGTGAAAGGGATTGGTCCCCATTTTGTGGGGATGTTTGGCTTTGCTACCAACTATCTTTGCATTGGATACTTTCAATGTGGTTTTAATGTCAGCAAAATTCGGCTCAACAGTGTTATTTGTTATAAATTCTACATTTTCTGTGCTAAATTTTGTATCTTAACATTGTATAAATTGAGTAGTGACATTATAAGTTTCACCTATTTTGACATAATTAACAGCAAATCTTAAGTAGAGTTTGAGCATCATTTCTCCAAATTAATAATGATACTTCCTAGCTAATTAATATTATAAGTTTATAACTATATACTATCAACCAAGCTAGCTAGCTTGCTTGATAATTGATCATGGTAATAGGGTTGCACTTTGTTAAAATCTATACTTATCTTTACATGGCATGACCAAATTTATCAGGTTTGTGGGACCTTAATCTTATATGTTATTGTCTGTAGTAAATTAAAATTTCAAAGCCCTTTAGTTTAACATGATTATTTTGGGAAGTCAGCTTGAGACTTAGTGGACTCAATTAAAATATTCAAAAATTACTAATGGATAGAGATAAACTCTGAAAGCCTTTATGTTGTCACTAATTAATTGTTTGTACACTAAACTTATACTAACCCTGTACATAGTTAAAAATTAAAAGGCATAAACAAGGACATATCACTTACCAAGGTAACAATACATATATATTGACCGTAACATGGTGCGCAAGCTCCTTTTCACATTTCTTTTGGTGGCGCACAATATGGAATCCATTCCTCCGTTAGATTACAAAATCTGAATGTATTGTCAAATATAGGTTGTGGAGCATCAACTATCATTCTACGACAAACAGTCCACGTAAATCTATTAGAAATGTGTTTCTATATTTTCTAATATATATATATATATATATATATATATATATATATATATATATATATATATATGCAATTGTGATAACTCATTCAAAATAATGAAAATTTATAATTCGGTAGCGCCGCCAAACCTAGTTAATGTAATGAACTGCATGAACAAATATTTGTATCTTTCTTTTTATTTTCTTTTTTGTGCATAATTTTTGTCTATGTAGTATATATCTATATGCACTCATTTTTATATCAATTCGGTAATTTTTAATTACTCTGTCCGTGTGTACGTATACGTAGTCTTTGTCATCCTATGTAACGGGAACCTGGCTGTGTCTTCATTTTGCATTCCAAAGTAGTCACTGTCTATGTCGGATTTAAGGATGCTCCAACAATATAATGTTACAACTTATGGATTAGATAGACGTAGTCGTACCAAAGAACGTGTAGGACTTTTTGGAAGGTGTTACAGAGCAAGTTTCATGTTAACAAATTTTTTCATAAATATATCTTTTTCAAATTAAAACAACTACAATCACTAAATCAACACCACTCATCAAAGGAGATTAACTGGATAATTATGCTTAATTAAATCACAAACCCAAAGTGTTCTGCAACATCTAGTTCTGCGATAAAATTCTATTTTTCTTCTAAAATTAGTGTTTCATTTACTTATTTCTTTATTTGCATATGGGAGTACGTCAACGTACGCTCACAACCCTGAACATGTTTTCTCTCCTTGTCGATACAAGTCTACATAAATCGATTAATATCACTATCAATTACGATTTCAAAACGATAAATTTATTTGGTGGTCTAATTTGTGAAATAAGAAGCTATTTGAAATGCTTGTAGATTTGTGGACAAGTTAAAATGGGAAGAGATCACTTCCCCTTTTTTTCATGTATCGGGTCATGTTTAGAAAAGCTCTGAATAAGCACCCAAAAACAAGCCTAATTTTATTTAGTATAAACCTAAAAGGGTATAAGAGAAGAAAATAATATTTGCTACGTCACTGTATATAATATTATTTGCTTTATCTATATCAATTATCAGTAGCCATTTTTGAACGGCAAACTAGAATCTGTAAAGTGGCCTACTGAAGGAACATTTTCTCGTATAATATATATATATATATATATATATATATATAATACAACTAATTAGCAAGCACATAAATAAAGATGATAGCAAGTTCATGACTATGTTCTGCCTATTGTTAGGCACGTTATACCTTTTTCTAGAAGAATGTCAAATAAATTCCATGTATAATTGGCAAACAAACAGTTCATAGGCTTTCTCCGAATTATTTTATGTATTTAAGCTTGTAGTTAAAGACGAAACATTCTTAATTAACATATATATTATTTGTTTTGGTAATTATAATTAACATAGACTTTATGGTCACATAGAGTGAGTTATTTGATCTTCTTTTTTGCACAAGTTGATAGGTAGTGATCGTAGTGTGCATAATATGTAAAGTACATAAGATAATGTGCTATTGTTATTTTTAGAAGTGAAGGATATATATTCATCTTTTTATCTGACAAATATATAGTCTTAGTCATGATAAACGGCACGTTCAGCGCACTTGCATATATAAAATGGATTATTTTGTTACTATAAATTAACGTAAGATAAATTGCTTTTTATACACAAGTTCAGGAAAAGTTGGCTGCAAAAAAGTCCATGCATGCATATGTATGCTTCATGTAGAAAATTTTTTATTGTCTCGATGAATTTGATGACACCAGCTTTGCAATCTCCGAATATGACCGATAATAATATATACGGGACAGGTAAAATGGCATCTTCGTAGTTTCCTATATATAAACGTCAATTTTTGCACTTAACTTGAAGTGTATAAGTACTCACCTTTCACTCAAGATGTATAGCCGAAAAGTAGAAATAAAATAAACTCATGTTGGGTGTGTAAACTGGAAAGACAATGAAAAAGGATCTTATTAGAAGAGTTAATTGCAGAAATCACTCGTGTGTTATTTGTAATTTGGCATATAATGTCATTTTTATCAGCAAATACTCTTGTAAGATAGAGTTAGCAAATAACATTTGCGCTTTATATTTTAGTTCACCATACCTATAACTAGCGGTTTTGCTGTTTTGAAATTTTATATTAAATGTGCTTTTATTAAACTAATTATTACAATCTTTTCAAAAAAAAAATCAAAAACTTTAAAAAGTATAACGAAAATAATCAGTGTCATGTTTCTGTTTTTATAGATCTAAAAATCAAACTTTTTATTTTTATAGAAATGCATATTTTAGCTTCAACGAGATTATCCCTTTAAGCATCAAATATGTATAAAAAAATATTGAGTTTTCTAGCTATTACAGTTTCGGTACGTGCAAATCAACTAAAAGTAGTAAAGTCAATTTGTTTGCTAACTCTTAACTTCCACTTAACAAAAATTTTACTGACCTCTATAACCGACTCGATCATCCTTAGTGACATCTAAGTTGCTCTTAGTTAAAACTGTGTGATGGAGCTTATTTACTAGCTAAAGTTCTATGTTCTGTACTTAAGGCCAAAATATGATTTAATATTGGAGCACGTACTCCTTTAGTTGAATTTTTCCATTTGTCCCATCTTTGGTGGGTACTATTTGGATTTGAATGGAGCTGCATGACTGCGAATTGACAAGGTTCATTGTCCTAATCACAACCATGGGATCTAACAATGAACTGGAATCCCGGTCACACTCGTTCTTTTGTACATAGTAGTCGAAGTATTAATGCATGTCCCTATCCAATGGTCGTATACGTGGATTAATTAGTCGGTAAGGAAAGTATATATTGCAACATTTTACAGAGAATTCTTCTTTAAAATTTTTCATATATAGTGATATTACATGAAAAAGGACTATTACATGTGGATAATTTGAACTTCTTCATATTATCAATATTTTTTTCTTTCTCTTAGAAAGCCTTTTGGAGATCAGTTCTTTGAAGAGCATTTAGATCGAATATCTTACAACCTAGTGGCACGTAAAAAGTTTCGACATAACTAGATCAATATACATGCCCAGTTATAGAGTATTAATAAATAAATTTGCATCTAAAGAGTCGTAGCTAGAACGGTTTTCGAAGTTCAGTGAGTATATATAATCAATCGAATTCTACAAATAAAAATCTAAAAGTCACAAAAATCAAATTGCGAATTTCTTATGTGGAGATCTAGCTTGATATATACTAATAAGGAGAATAATTTAACTTCCTTAACCACTTACCATCATTACGAGCTATATACAATAATCATAAAGTAATTATGATGCAAGGAGAAAGTAACAAGGACAACCATCCTTGTTTTGGTTGTTTATGCTTTTCTTAAGACGTCAAGACTTAGGTCCACGTTAAGTTTTTACTATAATCAGACAAGATCTTTAGTTACGACCTAATACTACGTACGTTTTTGCAATGTATTTTTTAGGTTCTTTAGCTAATAATTTTGCATGGTATCTTGTTGAAGTCATGCACTATAAAGTGAAAGTCATACTTCTACCACCAAAAGCTCATTAGTCAATTTCTCCATTACCCATATCCATTCACTTGTGTTTCCTTAACTTTTAATAAAGTGCAAAAACCGTAACCAATTTATCGGTCCCCTTTTATCCTCCATCATTCAATATGTTGGCAAAAATATACAATTAATTGAAACAATATATAGTGAGTGGGGGACCCATATTTCAACTTCTGGTGGTCCAGCTCCTTTCTCACTCTCATAAACTTGAATTGCTTTTTCTTTATTCTTTTGAATTTTCAGATTTTAGCTTTTTAAAAATCCTTTATGCCCTCTTTCTAGTTTACTGTACTTGTTGAATATCGTAAAGTAATACCACTATTTAGATTAATAATGCATGACATGTGTCAATATCCCAAAGCTGATGCTAAAATTGGTTTTCCTATCTATATTTTGTTGCTATAGATTTGCATTCCACATGTGTGATAAGATTTAAGGCAACTTTTGGCTTTAATTAATTTAATTTAATTACCTATTTAGCTAGACAGATAGCAAACTCCACCATTGGAGATCATGTGGATGTAACCTTTTCAAGGAAAAAGATATGAAGATTGATCAATACCTTTAATGCCAAACAGCATCACCCATCTTTGATATGGATCGAGATCTTTAGTGCTTGCTAACATCATCCGTTGGTTAATTTATTATTTTATTTTAAAATATTAATCTTTCATTTCAATTATTGGTCTTCATTGGATAACATACACGTTATTTATAAAGTTTATGTGAATAATTAATGAAATATTACTAAATTAAGAACGTGACAGTTATTGCCATAAGAAGGTTTTTCAGGAAATATTAAACTCGCCCAATATATTATGACGGAATAATTCAAAAACCACACAATTTGGCACTGAATTCATCAAATTGGGCAATTTCTTATTTGATAATATCAAGAGTACTCCTTTTTAATATCATTGATACCTGCGAAACTATTAATTCTTTAATTGATGTGCATAATATTTTGTGCTATTTGTCCCCTGAGCCGTAGATCAACAGTTAATTTTGAACATGTGTTTAAACTTTTGTCCGTTAGATTTGGCATCAGGGGGCAAATCGCACAAAATCAATAGGTTGGGGGCAGATAGCACATTTTCATAGGTTATGGGGCACAATGCAAAAATACTCATAAATTGAGGGGTTTGCCCCAATTTTCCCTATAATTAATCAAGTTATTGTCAAAACTCAAAACCATACTCGCATATTGACAATCATTACACGTCAAAAGAATTGGCATAAATGTTGAGGGACGATCATACTCCAATTTGAGTACTACATCATGCAAGCTCAATATTATATGTTTGATTATTAACATTTCTCACTTTATTTTCAATAAAACAAAAATTTTGTACTTTTTGCTTTGTTAAAAGAGGAAACCATGCACACTCTAGTTTTATTACGGATTGAATATTTTAAATATTTCATTAACCACTAGCTGCTGCAGAAGTGGATTTACAGTCCCGTAATGTGCTCTTTTCTCTCTTAATAGCAAAATGACGATTATTCTAATGCAATAATAACCATTGGAATCTTCACTGACACCATGACTGTCTCAGATTCTTTTTTTCTTATGATCATGGAGGGACCATTAATGAGTAAGTGGCTAGTTCCTTTTCAAAATTATACTGCGGTACAAATAATTATTTTTGTCAATGTACGAGATAGGTGAGACTTATATGTAATAATTGAAATTGGCGATTAATTATTACCCCTTTACCAACCGTAGTAGAGTCTTTCTGCCAGCAACTGAGTCTTACTTAGCAGCCGGCTAAAACGTATTATTATATTAATAGAAAACTTAGGTACAAAATGAAGAATCCATATATATTATTTCATTTAATAGTAACTTTCGGTTGGGGTGGGGCGAAAAAACACTAGATGATATTCTGGGGTTTTTTGGGTGGAGGGTAGCCCTTATGAGAAGAGATGGTTTCTGCTTTTGTATTCATAAGGATGCTGAATAGAATCTATTATAAAAATTGTTATCAACTAAAGATCTATCCATACAATATTTTAGGGTTCTCGACAAATTAGTAAATTACCTAATAATATTTTTCCCTGCAGAAGGGGCACTTGCGTAGTAACTTGATAACTCGAATGTTGCACTACGTACGAAGCATGCCTCGTGTGCAATTGAGTATATGGTAAATTGTTTCTCTCTCATCTATGTATAGTGTGTTTTAGTATTTGAGTGATGTAGTTGTCTTCAACTGAATAAGTGAGTTCCAAGATGCTGAGTTTTGACAATGTTTCAGTATCTTAACGACACTTTAATATAGGCTGACTACTTGTATATGAGCGTAGAACGGGAGTCGTACGTGACTCAATTCAATTATTGGGGACAGAGGTCATTATGTAAGGTGGCCACCACACCCCAAGCCACAAGTGATTCGAGGTAGTAAGCAATACAGCGAAAAACTTAAAATTACAAATACTTTAGTTAAAATCTGATAAGCTTAAATTAAGGGACCATTGTTGTCTTGATGACAAGTTAGAGGATCATTTTTACAAAAATTCCCCAAATGTATAGTATCATGACCTCTTAAAAAAGATAAATAGACAAGTTACATCTTTCCTTACACAATGGCCCCATGTTCAGTTTTGTAGTGTATTTGTACATATAATAATCCAAAATCATTGTTATTACTAACATATTATTTTTGTAGTTTCAAATTTGATTGCAGTCTTCCTTTGAAAAAGTTATAAGCAAAAACATAAAACATATATAAACACATCATAAAAGTTGTAACTTAATTTTAATTTTAGACTTAATTTTAAATACTTTTTTTTTTCTAAAAGTATAACACATATCTTAGAAAACGGAAAGGGTTATAAAAGTCTTTTTTGGTGATTAGCCATTTCTAAATCTGTACCTGCAAAATAATTTATATTTGGACTATATTTTACTTGAAATAGTATGTTTCCGATGGAGGCATCATCTAATTCGGAACCTGACATCACAATATGCAACCACAAAAGAATCTTAGCAAACAGAAAAGAAAAAATCAACCACAAAAGAAACATGTTTTGGAACAACTTGCTGCAGAAGAAATAGTAGAACTGTAATCAAACAATACTGTCATACCACACAAGGCATATAGATAACTCGGGAGTTAGGATACACCACCATAAGACACTCTATACCGAACTGAAGAATGCGAAAATACATTTCTAACTCAAATTCAAACTAGCAACGACAAAGCTTAACTTTCATTTGTTTGTACTCAATTTCAACCATTGGCGGTGGACTTGTAGTGATTCTCATCAATTGTCGAATAAACTAGACCTTCTGATTCCAACGACTCAATGGCTTCACTGCAAATAAATCAATAAAATAGATATTATATATCTCCTCCAAGACTGTATAAGATATGTGTGGTGTCTGTATTTTGAGAGAGAGAGAGAGAGAGAGAGAGAGAGAGGACTTACGAGATCTTATGCTCGGGAAAATTTAGCTGTTGAGAAAGCTCATTACGATGGACACCTTTCTCTCGAGCACTGCAACATTGAATTAACTCTTAGAGCATAGATAAAGGTCTAAAGAATAAAGGGATCCATTGAAGCACAAACAAACGAAAAGGATTTCTGAATACTAAGTGAAGCTTTTGACCACCAATCTAATAACAGGTAACATTATCCTTCAAGCAACAGATTAACTACATTATCTGTATTGCAATAACGTAATTAAATTATTCCATTTTTAAACATAGAAAAAGATGCAAACTACAATAAAGACAAGAGCAAAAAATTATCCATTATTTTAGCAATGTTAAATCTCCAATAATACTAGCATAAATCACACACCCACACCACAAGATACAACCATCTATGATAATCTAGAATAATGTTTGTGAAGAAGGCCAATCTCCATCAATCCAGCAAGCACGCAATGGATAAAGCAATACAGAACTTGCTTGCGGAGAGTGAAATTGTTCGACCGCATCACTATCTACAAGCAAAGAAGCCTATCAAAGGATTGTGTCACTCATTTTTATACCCCATGACATCAATTCTGATTCATGCTCAATTGGTCTCCCCAAGTTTGTTCACCAGTGAGCTATACAGTGAAGAAATAACGTTTTGAAATAAATGACTAAGACAGAAGTGAACTAGAAGGACCACTTAAACTCCTTTCCCTTCTGCAAGATCAAGTATAAGATATTACTAACAGGAGTACAGGACTTTACCTGAAAATGCTTACATATTATTCTTTTTATTTAAATTCTTGTATAATGTTGTATACTTTTGCATTCTGACCGTGCAGTGATACATGCAAGTAATTCAAGCCCCAGCGAGATAGCAAATTGTAAAGATCAACCTATAAAGTTGAGATAAATAAACTTAAGGTTGAAGAGCTACAATTCTTGGAGGGTCCAGGAAGGTTGATTTTAATTGCTAGTTAACTCATTTTATCCTCCTGAACCCAAATTAAAAATGCGAAGAACATAAAAAAAAAAAGAGCTAAATTAGTGAAAACGCACTGTACTGCAAATCTTTATGCATTGCGATTGCCTGAGTCAATCTTGGAACTAATCAAGATCCAATCAGACTAATTTTATTCTCATAAAGAGAGCAACAAGCTCTGGAAGTACCTAATTCCGGGCATTCATACTTGTGAAAAATGATGCAGCTGTTCATGCATCACCTAAAGCCCATAGTAACTTATGTTTCCATCAACGGAATGTACAAAAGACTCAATCTTTGTCTATTTTGTCAAGTATATTACAGCATATACAATCTATCTCAGATGTTTCATGCTTTACAGGATATACAGTCTAAATAGCTAGGGGAGAAAAGAAAAGGAAGAATTCCTACACACTTTATAACAACATTTTAACATTCACCACACAGTCCAACTGGAAATTTTCTGTCAGTGACACACTATTTTACAGTACGTGAAATCATCAGCACAGTTCAGCGACCTTAACATATTAGATGCTCCGGAAGCTGAAGCAGGAAAGAGCCCTAACCACTTCTCCCACTCACCCATAGCAGTTTGATATATTTATAACCTGATAGCATTAACCAGCGTTTGAATGCATACAAGCAGAGATCATACGGAATGAGATAAAAGGAAAGCCTGACTTGTAAAATATTTTACGAGAAGAATGATCCTGGGGTACTTACAATCCAGTTCAACCAAAGAAAAATAATCTCTAGATATTCTCATTAGATAGTTGGATATGCACTATTAAACAAAAGTTCCATGGTTAAAATAATAACTTTTCATAAACTTTGGTAGATGTTTTAATTATTAAACAGTATGCTTGCTTCAGCATTCCAATCTCTGGTACTGGACCATTAACCAAACATGGCCATGTATGTGTTTGACCCTGTGTGTCTGTGTGAGTACAGTTGAGTACAATCATAACATTAAATGGCAACAAGTAATTGTAAGAGAATTTCCTAAAGTGCAAAAGCAAGGAAAAGGCACATGTAGAAGGGTTAGCATCCTGTCCAACTTACATGCATGAAGGCTGCTGCAGATAGTTTAAGACAAGTTTGTCAATGCCCTTGATTCCATCCGTGTTATATTGTACCGAGAACTGAAAATTAAGATTAGAACAGACCATCAGTTAACGTGATTAGCTTCAGAAATTATTGTAGAAAATAAGTTGACACTTTACATGATTTGACTGTGCATTTTGATAACCCTTTGTAGGGGTATTAATGGCTGAATTTGTCATATGTCCTGGAACTTGGCCAGCATCCTGCAGCTTCTAAGGATAGGAGAAAGGGAAAGAAATTTTCATTGTTTGTTTTCATAAATTTCTATTCATAACATAATAGACTTTCAATCAGATTACACATACCCGTAGTCTTGTATTGAAGCAGTGGACATATATACTGTCAGCAAAGTGGTTGGCAATCTCATTATAGTCTGTGACAGGCCTGATAGAAACAGCATATTTGGATTAAATTCTTATGCAGTGACAGAATCAGAAAGATATAATCATGGAAGAAAAAAGATTTTTAAATAACAAACACTGATGTAATTAACATGGAAATCAGAACTGTTAATCATCCTTTTCAATCTGAACAACTATATTCTGATATGAATTTTCTCGGATATTATCTAGTTCAGACAGTAGACCAAAAGGTAATAAGTCTTCCCTCTATGCAATAAATATTGTCTAGACTAGCGGCTGACAGCCACCTCAGACATGCCAAAATCCGCTATGCCAAGAATATTAACATTGTAGAAGTAGATAAAAAAATATTTGAGGATCAGTTAATATTCTATAGTTTACTTGTAAATAGTAGAACGGAATCTTCTCTGATGGTCAATGAAACAGCCAGCAACAATCAAAACGAAATAGTCATCTTCTTAAAGGCGGATTCTATCACAACTATCCACAGAAATTTTGGAAATAAACTTCTTTCTCCAGTAACTTTTTCGTCTTGTGAGTAGAAGTGGACCCAAGTCTGACTATGAAGAACATAAAAGTGAACCAGAAGAACCAGACAATCAGCTCTTAAACGACTAAAAAATATCTATATTCCACACTGAAATCATACATAATTATGATAAAATAGAACTAACTGGGTAAGTTGAAGATGCATAAAGATGTAGCATTTTTCTAAGAGAAAATTAGGCGGAAAGCGGCTTCTTATATGCGATCATTTGAGATAATAGCAGGTCTAACAATACGAGTTGATTTACTCTCTACCAAAGAAACTACCAAGCATACACAATGAAATGTAAGCAGTTTCAACGGCAAACTGAAAAAAGATTCAGATCGAGGTGCAGACAAAGGCATAAATTATTAGATAAGTAACAAAGATGGCATAGCCAATGTGATATTGCAGTATCATAAGTTAAGCAATCGTGAATTTATGCTCGGGTTGAAAACCTGAAAGAGTTGACAAAACAAATTCTGAAGTCTGTATCTTCTACATCTTTTCCAACATTTCACACATCTCATTCTGATTTTTATTTACATATCCTTCTGCTCAAAAGACCAAACTCTAACATCAGAAGAAAATTAGAAAAAAAAAATTATGATGTTTAAACAAACTACTTAAATTGGTAGCAGTGCTGAAGGCTAAACAAATTTCTCTTGGACTTACAGCATTAAATTAGTCATAAAAGATGCAGGCCATATGGTTCTTAATTTATTTACCATGGAATCAATAGGAAAATTCATTTCTTTATCAAGATAGTTCTGATAACAATTGTTTATGGGTTTTTATTTATATCTGTCTGTGAAAAATTTATTATGATGGTAAACGTTAAGGGTGCCCGTGACTAAGATTTGCATGCATTTGCGACATGTTAACTAACTGACCTTGATAATTAAGACTTTTATGGTTAACCCGATTATGCTCGGGCTGCTTTGAACAAGTAAGTTAAATAGGCCCCAATAGAAAGATAACTGAAAATTGAAAATGAAATGCATACTAATTCTACCCTGGGATCAATCCTCAAGTATGCAAGTCAAAAACTTCAGGGATGTGACATTCGCAACATCCTACTTATCTCTAACATAGATGTGGATGCCTATATGTGTACTCTGTTAGGATGACAAAAATATTACATCATACTCGCTCCATGTGTGGACAATACTCTCGATGTGCTCTTTCCATATAGATTACGTAGTGATCATCAGAAAAACGAAAAGATAATCTTCTGAATACATTTAACTGACCCATACCTGACAGAGTAAACCATCAATTGCTTTTTGCCCTGGAATCCCTTCAAATGGCCATGAACCTTTACATACATGCCATTTCTATTTGAAAGACACGAGAGAGCCCAAATCAAAATAAGTAAGGAATATAACCATTGAATAAACGAAACATCTAGACGTAGACGAGTATTACTGTAATAGCTCCATTTCCTTGGTATCAACAGCTTCATTCACCCTAAATGTACACAGATATGCAAGCACGTCAGAGCGATTCTTAAAAATAAAACTGCAAACATTCCAATTCGCCACGAAAACGAACAACAATACCATCTATGGCATGCAATTCGACCCGTTCCATCGTCAAGCACAAACGCAACATCAGTAATCCTTTCGGTTTTCTCGTACAACACACCACACAATTTAACCTAAAAAAAACAACACGAAATTATCAACACCACAACAATCAAACACAACCGAATTAACAAAATTTCACAAATTATTCCAAAAGTAACCTCACATTGTTCACATCAACACCGTCGACTTGAAAATCGGCTTTATCATCGCTAGCATTAAACGCTTCGCTTATCTGCTTCACAGTCAACGGCAATAACGACTGCGCATCTCGATTCTGCAATATTCCCCAAAAATCACAACTTAGGGTTTTAGTGAATCGAACAACACATCAAATACGGTCAAATATAAAAATCAAATGATTAAATTGCGCTTTTGATGCTAATACCTTAGCAGGAGAGAAGCTTGGATCGGCGGTTTGTGTGGCCTGAGACGGCATAAAACCGCCGCCGGAGAAGGCGGCGTTGCCGTCAAATGTGCTGTTTCCGTACATTTTTTGCTGGTTCAAAGTGTCTCAATAGTGTAAAACGCACTGAGACAGATACAGTTGAATTGTAATATGGCGAAAATTTGAGACGGACTATAGGGTTCCCGCCATTTTCACTTCTTCTCGAGTTTTTCTTTTTTGACTCCTTCGTTTTATTAAGGGTTTTTAGTTTTGGTAATTGTCATTTATTGCATTTAGTTTACAAAAATTAGTAATTAAAATTAAAATATTTATTGCATTTAGTTTACAAAAATTAATTTGGAATACATTTTTATCACAATTTTTAAATGTATTCTTTGGAAGTATCAAAATGTTTCACTTTTAAATTTTATGAATATAAAACATAAAAGATCTTTTGTAAATTTGTTAAACAATACTATGATTTTCTTAAGAGTTAGTTTTTTGACATATTTTTACGAAAATTGAGGGTAGTGCTACACTTTTAAACGGTTCGACCTAACATATCAAAATGTTATTCAACTTTCGACTTAATAGAGTCGTGTTAAAATTATTTGTAAGTTTACTGCAACAATTATTTTCTCAAAAAAAAATTCCCTTGATTTCAATAGTATTTTATCCGGACACATTCAAAAACATTACTTAAACCCTAAACTTTAAGATATGAATACACAAATTAAATGTTATTTTTATTTTGCATAAAATGTGTCAAAATTCTTAAATAAATATTTTACATGACCAGAATCTGGATTGTTCGAGAAAATTACGCGATTAATTACGTCACGGCTTAGCGAAGCAAAGCCGAGCCATATATATAACCACTGCTGGCTGTTTTTTTCATAATCACAATTAACATAAAATTGCTCTCTTCTCGATATTGCGCCCTCAAATCACAGCACAATTCTTCTAGGTTTTCGCTCTTCAATTTTCGAACGATTCTTCAAAGGTAACAATTTTCTCCTCTCAAAATTGATTTCAATTGATTGTTGTGTTGTTTCAGTTTGTACCTATGTAATTGAACCGCTCGTGTATGGTGTTTGTTTAGAGGATCTGTTAGGGTTTGATTTTATGTCGTCTTATGACTTGATATTGGAATAGTAAATAGTTCTTTGTAGTTTTATACGATTAGCTGTTGATTGCTCTATGTACTTGATGAACAGCTCATGTGTTGTTCTTTGGAAGGTTTTGTTGACCTATGGATTTTATTAGATGTTGGTATCAGGATAGGATTAGAATATCGGAACACGAAAGTTTCGAAGTATTGGGGGCGGCTACGTGGTTTTAAGGCTAAGATCTTCATTCTATTTGATTGTTATGGTAATTAGCACCTAAGGCTCTATATGAAGAATTATGGTTACATGTAGATTATGATCAGTTGTTGGTGTGAGTATCAAATTGATAGCACGAAGTTTCAAGAATACGGATCGGAATATCTGAACACGTAACTTTCAGGGTTGTCGTTTAGTAATTGGAGGTGGCATGATTTGAAGGTTAAGATATTCAGCCTATTTTATTGTGGGAGAGTTGTGTTAATTATATGTTGGAGAGCATGCATCTACTTTACCGGCTTAATGCTAGTTTTTTCCTTCAAGAAGTACTACACTAATCCAATACGTTAAACTGTAGCTTGCTCATCGATTTTACAATATAATATGGAACCTTAGCTAAGCATAGATGGAAGAAAGAGCTTTGGAGCTTAGATTTGAGCATGACCTGGTGTATGGTGTTGATTTAGTCTATATCATGTCTTCTTAAAAGTTTAGGGTATTGGATGATTAGTAGTAGTATGAAGATTAATATACAGGTTTTAAGGGTGTTTGTGACATTAGAATGCAAGATACCACGGCTAATTAATTCTGCCTACTGCCATGATTGTCAGATTTACTGCTTTTTTTTAGATGTATATATCTATGCAGGTTTACAAAGCGGCTGACACGTTTATTGCTTTATTCTGAATTTCAGATGCAGATCTTCGTTAAGACCCTAACCGGAAAAACAATAACTCTCGAGGTAGAGAGTTCTGACACAATTGACAATGTCAAGGCCAAGATTCAAGATAAGGAAGGAATTCCTCCAGACCAGCAGAGGCTAATCTTTGCTGGAAAGCAACTAGAAGATGGGAGAACCCTTGCAGATTACAACATCCAAAAGGAGTCCACCCTCCACCTTGTCCTCCGCCTCCGTGGTGGGATGCAGGTATTTGTGAAAACCCTTACGGGAAAAACCATCACTCTCGAGGTTGAGAGCTCAGATACAATTGACAATGTTAAAGCAAAGATCCAAGACAAAGAAGGCATTCCTCCTGATCAGCAAAGATTGATTTTTGCTGGCAAACAACTCGAGGATGGAAGAACGCTTGCTGACTATAACATCCAAAAGGAGTCGACTCTCCACCTTGTCCTTAGACTCCGTGGTGGCATGCAGATTTTTGTAAAGACTTTGACTGGCAAAACTATTACTTTGGAGGTTGAGAGTTCGGACACTATCGACAACGTCAAAGCGAAAATTCAGGACAAAGAAGGAATTCCTCCTGATCAGCAGCGATTGATCTTTGCTGGGAAGCAACTTGAGGATGGAAGAACCCTTGCCGACTATAACATCCAAAAGGAGTCGACTCTCCACCTCGTTCTCAGACTCCGTGGAGGCATGCAGATATTCGTAAAGACCTTGACCGGAAAGACTATTACTTTGGAGGTTGAAAGTTCAGACACCATTGACAATGTTAAAGCAAAGATTCAGGACAAAGAAGGCATTCCTCCAGATCAGCAGAGACTGATTTTTGCTGGGAAGCAACTCGAGGATGGAAGAACCCTGGCTGACTATAATATCCAAAAGGAGTCGACTCTGCACCTCGTCCTCAGACTTCGTGGTGGCATGCAGATCTTTGTGAAGACTTTGACTGGAAAAACTATTACTCTGGAGGTCGAGAGTTCAGATACTATCGACAATGTCAAAGCAAAGATTCAGGACAAAGAGGGCATTCCTCCCGACCAGCAGCGATTGATCTTTGCTGGGAAGCAACTAGAAGATGGAAGAACTCTTGCCGATTATAACATCCAAAAGGAGTCCACCCTCCACCTTGTCCTCAGACTCCGTGGAGGCATGCAGATTTTCGTTAAGACTTTGACCGGGAAAACTATCACTTTGGAGGTCGAGAGCTCGGACACCATCGACAATGTCAAAGCAAAGATTCAGGACAAAGAAGGCATCCCTCCAGATCAGCAGCGATTGATCTTTGCTGGAAAGCAGCTCGAAGATGGCAGGACTCTTGCAGATTATAACATCCAGAAAGAGTCAACCCTCCATCTGGTTTTGCGATTGAGGGGAGGAATGCAAATATTTGTGAAGACATTGACGGGTAAGACGATCACTTTAGAGGTGGAGAGTTCAGATACTATTGATAATGTGAAGGCGAAGATACAAGACAAGGAAGGGATCCCGCCAGATCAGCAGAGGCTCATTTTTGCCGGGAAGCAGTTAGAAGATGGCCGTACGCTGGCAGATTACAACATACAGAAGGAGTCTACGCTTCACCTTGTGCTGCGTCTCCGTGGTGGTTGTTTCTGATTACAAACTTTGTCTTTGTTTGATGATACACTGTCATGATGGTCATGTCGTTCCTTATTTTCTTTTCAAGACTGTCTCTAGTAGTATTTCGTATTGGCTGTTGACTTTTAGTGAGTTGCAATTTTATATTGCGGTTCTGTATGATGTTCTGCATTTCAGATGGTTATGAATTCCTTACATGCGTTAGAGTCTAATTTCTTGACTGTGCTTGTCTTTTTTCCTTTTTTTTTCAATTTGACATGCAGTTTTAATTTTCATGATTAGTTGAGATTCATTAATTGAAAGGGCAGCTCAAAGACAAAGTCCCTAAAGGGGAAATTCTTCATCACACAAACAGGAGTTTGGTAAAGAAACCAGATCTGATACTAACATTGCAAATTCAACTTTGGCAAGAGGAAAAATCTAGTCAAGAGGATCAAAACAGTAGTCTGCTTAGATCTATATAATAACTTTTGCATTTTTAGCAAGAGCAGAACTGCAAATGTTCTCATATAGTGTAGTTTCCTTGCCTTTCGGGAGTCTTTAGACTTGTTGGAGCATTATAGGGTATATTGGAGAATTATAGATTGAAATGTTATGTCGATCAATTGAGATTAAGTTAAAAGAATAGTTGGGACAGATTAGTCGGAACATTATAACTTCGTTTGTTGGTTAACTCAACCTGTTATAGCTCTACTAAGATTGTGGTATGCATGTATAAACTGTAAGAAGATTGATTAATATTATGTAACAATTTAGTCCTAGATATTTTTTCTTCTCTCATTTGCTTGTTATGTGTTCTGTTGGTGATGTATATTATGTGTTTTATTGGTATATGAACCAAACCAAAGAACTCCGGTTTTACTGGACGCTGATCCGAAAATTTCGATCCAAGTTTGGTTTGGGACTAGAAGGAAACCAATACTTCACTAACTGAAAGTTTGATTTGCGTCGATCTGCCCGAGTGCACTGTCTTGGTTTGCTGATTACTTGAAATATGATCTGTGAAGGAGGCCAAATCTAAATTGCGTATAGTTACTTGATTTTGATGTTGGATAGTTCATTAGAGGTAAATCATTTATGGAGTTGTTCTGTTATACTAGGTTAGCTTTTGACATGGACTCAATCTTGAACTTACTAGAGTTTGCGACATATTAACGAGGGCCTTACACTTTATACGTATTTAGTGTTGTTTACTTGTGTAGGCAGCCATTCTTGCAACTCATTTAATTTGTGTTAGTTTATCTTTTGTTTTCTGTTTTGAAGATTTATGATTTAAGAGTAGCTTATGGTTTTGCATATGTTGTCCGTCTTTGTGGTTTATATTGTAAGGCCGAAAAAGAAAACCATGTTCTCTATTTTTAAGCGCTCTGTTTTCAGCATGAAAACAGAAACCTTTTGCTCCTATTTTCATAGCTAAAAAACATCAGCAAATGGCTCAACACTGAGCTGAAAACTCCGCATGTAGAAAGTGCAACAGCATGCAAACGTTGTGACGCTTCAAAATGTGACCACATGTAGATATATATAATGACGTTTCTACGGTGATACTACAAAGCGTCGCTATGACCTATTGTTGTGTCATTTTGCAAGCAACATTAAAACTTTGCACTCAATTTTCTTGCATTTGCTGGACAGAAATTGTACGTCTATTAAGTATTTCAATTCAAATATACTTTTGGTAGAGGATTTTTATGACAAAAGGGATTTCCATGAGAAAAATGTAACACGATTATTGCTGGATCGGTTTTTAAAAAACAATGGGAGATTTATACATTTACTCCGGTTTATATCTTTGTCTTTTGGTGTTAAACTATTTGTCCGATTCGATTATCACGCCAAAGCACAATGAGAAGAAAGTTAAGCAAGATAGAAAACGTGAACAAAACGTTACATGAAGGGGAAGAAGGACAAAACTCCTGACTAAATTGTTTTTATATATTGACTGGAGAGCGAGTATCATGTTTTGAGCCAGCTTTCAGGTTTTATAATTATCTTGTGATGTGTGACACTTATTGACCATTCAAAAATGGTTAACGATCCATAACAAATGTATATATACACATATATATAATAGGGATAAAAGCATCAAACCCCCTATACTATAGTGGGTGTAGTGATTTGCCTCATGAACTTTTTTTTTTGCAACAAGCCCCCTGTACTATGGATAAATAAGACTTTTTGCCCCTTATTCAAATTCCAGGCCAATTTTTGTCGGAATTTGAAACGTGAACATGAGGGTTCATTACTATTTAACCTCAAATTCAATAAAATGCCATTTTTTCACTTCGATTGTTGTTATATTTTCTTAATTTTCAACCTTAGTTTAAATTATCCAAATTTAAGGTTTGGAAATTCAGAAAATATAACAAGAATCGAAGTGACAAAGGGACATTTCATTGAATTTGAGGTTAAATAGTGATGAACCATCATGTTCATGTTTCAAATTCCGGCGAAAATTGGCCGAAAATTCAATCAGGGGGCAAATTATTTTTTCGAGTCAATAGTTGAGGGGGCAAAGTGCTTATTTATCCATAGTACAGGGGGCTTGTTGCCAAAAAAAATAGTTCAGAGGGGCAAATCGCTACACTCCTTATAGTATAGGGGGTTTAACTCTTTTATCCCTATATAATATATACATATATATAGTATGCACCTTTATATGTATATGTATATATATGTTTATATGTAATGGGCTCAAGGGAAAACAAGCGTGAATCACATGATCTTGTAAAATGCACGCGATGATTCTGATTTGCTATTCATATCGTCAAAAAAAAAAGTTACAATAAGCTTTTAAGTGACTCTGAGAAAAAGCTATCTTTCATACAAAAACTTTATTAGTCGAATCTTTAAGAGTGCGTTTTTCAATATTTACCTATGCGAAATATAAGTGTTTGGAGTTACACTCAACTCAAGTAACGCAATGGTCTTAACTTTTTGACTCAAATTACTCTATATAATATTCACGCGACGTTCATTTTTACCTACATCATTAAGATGAGAACCATAAGTTCAAAGTACATTAATAGAATTCTAACATAAAAGGTAAACCATGTATATGCATAAATTCTTCCCAAACTCCAATGTTGACATGGAGCCAAAAGAGAGCAACACACAAGTTTAAAAGAATAACAACTATTTAAAATCATATATAATAACTTAGGCATAAACTATACTAGATAGTGCCTACATCAACAATTGCATCACCTCATAAAAAGCCCAAACCAACAAAAAGAAGAAAAATAAAATAACAAATACCAAAATAGTAAATCATCTCTCCCCCCAAAAAACCAAAACAGCCGCCACTATATAAACCCCAAACACACACATAGAAAAAAGAATCTCCTTCTTCTATTCCCTCTCTCTCTCTCTCTCTTTCTCTCTCTAGCCGCCATGAACACAACCACCTCATCCTCCTACTCTTCAACTGACCTCGAACTCCTATCAGTCAAGCCCAACTCACAAACCTACGTCTCCTTAAAGGACCTCATGATCCCAACAACCGCCGTCAACTCACCGCGGCCCAACTCGGGCCCGGCCCAGATCCGCAACCGCCTCGTGAAGAAGGCCGCAAAGGCCTACCTCCAGCCCATGTCCAACTCATTCTGCACAGCCCAAAACGGCAGCTTCTTCGGTCGTTTTGTTGACTTTGTACGTGACATGTTTGTTCGTGCCATCAATTGGACACTCCGCGTTATTCGTTTTCAGAGCTAGCTAGCAACAGCGTACAAGTTACAACGTAATTAATTAGATATCTCAGCAAAAGAAGAAAAAATGTACTTCTATTGCTTTTGGTTTTGATGTAATGCCAAAAAATTGGCAGCTTGTTGCAAACAAAGAGTGAATTAATGCAGAAAATTTAGTGTCTCTTTTTTATTTATTTCTAATTAACATATAACTATGACCTTTGTGTAGTTTTTAATTTTATTACCAAATGCTCACGTGTGATACTAAGATTAATCAAGACTCCCTACTATTATAATTTTTAGGACTAATTGCAGCAAAAACCTCCAACCGGTGGGGTTTTTTGCACTTGACTCCATCAAAAATGAAAATATGCGATATGCCTCATAGCCTATTGATTTTGTCTCTTATGTTCATCCTTCGAATAAAAGTGCAGATACATATCACAAAATGAACGGTCGATTAGGGTGCGTATGACATATTTTCATAGGTTATGGGTGAAGTGCAAAAGACCTTATAAGTAAGGGGGTTTGTTGGAATTAATTAACTTTATAACTTATTGACTCTATCAATTGCTAACGATTTCTATGCATTAAATTTTTATATAAATACATGTTTACTCGACTAAAAGAAAAAGTAGAGACTGTAAGCTATTTTTTTTAATATTATTTGAGACATAATAAAATAATCAATGTCGTGCTTTATATTACCAGATTTCAATAGTAAGATTTCTCTATAGTTTTTAGATTAAAAAAAAAAGTGTATATAAAGTTTATGTGGAACAATATTAACCATTTATTACAAATAGTTTTAATAAATTAGGTGTAGCAGGGGTATTGAATATTGATGAGATTTAATTAAGTCTCACGGGAATGTTTGTTGTACAGAGGTTACTTGTGTCAGTTAAAAATAACCAAATTACACTTCACAAACCATAAACTTTGAAAAGAATTTGAATAAAGTTTTGAACATTTGTACAACCTCAACAAACTCGCGCTTGTATTTTACAAAACAACTTTCACTCATTTTGTATGATTCTTTTCACATCGGTTAGCTATTATTTGCCATCAATGAAGCGCCTGAGTCTAAGCCGTGCAGCTTGTAAATCCTCTTCCACATCGGACTTAGCTTCGAATTCTTTAACATTAGCCGATTGATCAGGAATTATGACATTCTCGGGACGTATAAATTTTGTTTCCTTATGGAGATGTACTTGAACGGAGTCGGGCTTTGGTGCTTGGCTAAAAAACGAATTGGAGGGTCTAGTTGGTGAAATGGGAGGCCGCCATTTGTCGGAGTTGTTCCTCTTGAATGTTCTTGGAGGCGTGCTAGGCGGGGTCGAAGGAGGAGCTTCTTTGGATTTTCGAGTTTTAGTATTCTGCAAGCAATTGAACAGAAAAACATATTAAAATTCAGAACACGTGTCATCATAACAAATAAGTAGTAAATAAGTTGAAACAGTCTAAATTAAGATTCAACTCATGCATCATCAAAAATCTGAATATAAAATTGAAACATACAATATTTGGATTCATGTTATAAAGTAGTAGACAAATTAAAACAAACGATTCTTGCAAATAGTTTTGGCATGAGGAGAAGCGATGATAATTGATAGGGACTTATATGTACGAGGAATTGACGTAAAGAATAGCGACATTTCATTTTGTGGCTGGTGTGAACATGCAATTTTTGGAACTTTTGTTTGAAATAATGAGTTCTCGCCATATCAATTATGTATGATATACTAAGCTAATGTTAGGTATTTTGCTGGAATGAGATAGAGTGCACACTTTAGGTGCTTATATGAGCCTTGGAAGCAAATCAAATTACCAAAAATGATTTGTGGGCTTCACAGGTTGCTGAAATTAATCAAAATAATGTATATAAATATGATAACAATTAATTGCATATACTTATAATTAGCTAGTGTAATTTGTTTATCACTTATATATCTAAAATTGGCAATGGGATAATATCATACGAGACGCCACATGATAATTTTATGTAACGTGCTATAATCTTGAACTATGCCTACAAAAACTCGTTCAATCCGATTATCATAAAACTCATATTATTTCGCATACCTCAGAGCTAGGGTGTTGAATCCTTGCAGATTGAGAAGCCACAAACTGAAGCAATTGAAGAATCTTTGTTGAGCCAAGTTCAGTGCAATTATGCCAATAATATATTGCTAAGTTCCATGCTCTTTCTCTAAATTCAAATAAACTCCTATCGATATCTGTCTCATGCCTCGTCACATATGGCCTCAAGAAAGTTTCATAAACAAAGCCAGTCCCCTAAAACAGTGCCAGTAATAATATAAGTAACCAACTTATAATTATTAGCAAAATGAAGAAACAAAATCGATTGACAAAGATTATTGGTGAATTAATTTATTGATTTACCTGTGTTTTTGGATACCATAAGTATATGAAGAGTGCTAGTTTCATTTCACCGTACATTGGCAACCTATATATAGAGAAACTCAAGTTGCAAAAAATCATACTAAGATAGTAAAGATATTGCTCAAGAATTTAGTGGAATAGAATACAAAGTGAGAAGTGTCCGGTTTCCACGTACCATGAAACAAAAACATCTCCAATTTTCTCGAGAATTGTTATTGCCGCGACAATTATCCTGAAAAGATACAATAAATCAAGTAAATAAACAACAAAAATTATATATGATGAAGAGCTACTGTTATAGTCTATAAGTAGTCGATTATCTTCATGAATAGGTTAACATAATTGTAGGCCACATTACGCAGCAATACAGGCCACATTAAGCAGCAATACGATGACAAAAAAATATACACACGAAAAACATTAAAAGGTACAAAAGTACTTTTGCACCGGTTCTTCAGATTGACTGCATCTTTGGGTATCGTCAGGCCATGCATTTCACTAGTTGTGATTAGTCAAATGTACAATTATAAACAAGTATACTATTTATGTTAGACGTACAACTTAATTAAACTTCATACAATAGTACAATACTTTAAAAAATTGGGTCGGGGCTATCACTCGCGAACCCACCCCTGCAAACCCATCTAACTCAATCCACGAGATTGAATCGCAGTTGTTTGTAACTAGTGTGTTGTACTTGTACTATAAGCTCCACGACTCAAATAGACCGATAAGTGAATTTTTCTTAAAATTTCACTAGGAATTAATAAATAAGCCGTAAAGCAATCTAGCTTTTTCTTTTAGTTGTTATCCACGCAAGAAAGTTGCTGAATAAATCCAAAACTCCACATAATTGTCCAAATAAAGCATAAACAGAAAAATGTGCTTAGAACGTGATTGTTAAAAAAGTATCTACAAAATAATGCTTATCTTGAAGAATGCAATTCAGTTCTTAAACTACAAAACTTACATATAAAAATGAAGTCTTTATCATGAAGTAAACCTTCTATGTACTTAAAAGTTAAAAAAATCAACAATACCAACTAATAAGCCTGTCATCGTCAGAATGAATAATTTACTTTATCACTCGTTGACCAATAAACATAACCAAAGAAATATTCTCAATTTGACAAGCATTTGATTGGTTCAAATCTACCTACGGTCAATGATTCAAATTATCGAATTGCCGTCTCTTTAAAAAAATTAAAACTCAAAATTGTAGATAGAATGATATTTATTAATTTGTATATATCTTTTTATACGTCCCCTCACGAAAATAAAATTTTAACTTTATTAATTAAGTTTGAGATGTAACATTTTTTTATAAATAGATAACGCCAGGATTCTAACTCAGAACTTCTTCCTAGACCTAAACTCTGACACCATATCGAATTGTCGATTCGTTTAAAACTTCTTTAAAAAAATTAACATTTTATACATATTATCCAACACAAATAATTTTCAAAACTTGACAAGAAATCAAATTTAATAAGCAAAAAGTTTACCAATATTGACACCAAAAGCGAAGTTCTGCAATCTCAACTCTGTTCTTCTCCAAAGTTTTGAAACATTGAAATGCAGGGTATGCATATCCAAGAACCAATCTGTAAAAATCCCAAAAAAAAAAAAAAAAATTCATTCAAAAACAGAGCAAAAAACAGAGCATCTATTAACAAAGGCAAAATACAGTAAATTGAATCGACCACATACACTAAACTCCTGGTGATAAATTCACCGAGCATCTTCAACACTTGCCCCACCAATTAATATATCTGAAAAAATTTACAGAATAAAAAAAATTCATCATCCACAAACAAGAAAAAACAGAGCATACATAATATCATCAAACTGAAAAAGAAAAATGCAAGTTTTGGCAAATTGATCGTAAGTCACCTGTTATGAGGGCCAATTGAACAGTGAATCTTGTGCAAAAGAATGATCTTTGAAGTGGGATTGTAATAAAACTTTGAGATTGTAGGGGGATTTAAGAAAGAATTAAGACTTTTTTGTTATGTGTAGAAAATTATTTGACGTGCTTCCAATTATGTGTGTTTGTAATGATTATATATAAATAGATACATTTAAGAGAGATTAAAAAATAATAATAATAATAATAAAAAGTGTGAAGAATGAAAGTTGAAAGAGAGATGAAATGAGGGGATTTCTTGGCAGGGACGCCTCCTCACTATTTTACACGCAATTGGATTTTCTTCGAGCAAAATGAAGAGTTAGTCCCTTAACTTTAAGATAGTCTTACTTTTTATAATTTATAAAAATTGTATTTTATCTTAATGTAGTTCGCATATGCAATTTAGTTTTTTTTTTTTTCTTTTATAAGTTGTAAAACTAGTTCTTTGTCTTTAATTATTAGCAAATTAACATCACATTTCTTCTATTTTACGTCCTTGGTTTGTTTTTCTAAATGTTGTTTAGTCGTCAAATAAGAAATTTTGTAATTTTTCTCCCAGTATTTCTCGATTGATGAATTGGTTATTTATTTTTTAAAACGTTGGACTAAATAAAAGCTTTGATCATTGCTAGAAGATTGAAATTAAGTCATAAAAATTAATAAAGTACTAAGGTTAAAGAAAAAAGGATGTAAATTACAGAGGATTAAAGATAAAAGTATATATCTACAAATTATTAAAGGACTAAAATCACAGGAGTGACTAAAATTGAGGAATACGCAAAGATAAAGTATGTTTTTGCAAATTATACAAAGTATGGACTATTCTGCGATCACCTTAAAATTAAGGGGCTAAAGTTGCAATTTGTCCTAGATTCTTCCATTTATACGGGTTTACAGTTTGGCGGTTATTTCTTCTGGTAAGGCTACTTTTGTCTTTCAACTATTGCTTAACCAGGAGCACTCTTGCCACAAACGCCAATGCATTGAATATATGTGCACTCAATTCAATTATCTTTGGATAATTACGATTAAAACAAATTATAAAATGTTCAGTAATAATTTAAAATTAACAATCTAGTTTAGGTTCTAATCTCTAAGAAAGCAAGTATATATTTTGGTCCCAAGGGTAAATATCTGAATCTCAACATAGGAATTGTCAAAGCAAAAACTGCAAAACCTTCCTGACCAAAGATTACATGGACTTTGACCTAAGAATTGGTAAGTTCATGAATCATATTATTAATTTATTACTTTTGCCATGTCAAAGAAAAACTCGCGTTATCTCGCGGCTGGACCCTTTACGTATATGTTCCATAACTTTTCTTAATAAACAAATCAATCAACTAATTTGATCAAAAAAAAAAAAATCAATCAACTAATAAATCACCTACTACACTATAATCATAAATGTAGGATTTGATTTAAATTCTGTGTCGCTCTTTATGTTATCGTTAAAGTGACTCTGACTCGTTAATACGTGGTGACAAAAAATTAAGAAATTATGAATCACAATTTTATTATATAGACATGTGACATATATCTATTTGTGATACCAAAATTAATGCTTAACTTTCATACAAAAGATTTTTTGTGATAAACCTATATCTTATATACAAATAAAGAGTTAGTTGCACTAATTAACTCGCTATCTCAATTCTCAAGGAATAATAGGAGATGCCAGCAATAAATTGGTGAATCTTGGACTGGGATACGGTCTAATGTAGATTTACTCTTTCGAGAGACAAGGAAATATTTTCTCAGAACTGTATAGTTTAATTTAATGTGGATCATAAGTACTTCATATCAACTAAAATAAAGATATTATTCCGTTTATATAATTGGGTTGGTTGTATAGGCTATTTTTCCCACGTTACTCAAATAAATTTTCCAATTTATTTCTTAGTTAAGGACCAGGTTCAAATCTTGTTCAATGGATAGTATTTGTCAGTATTCGCACGAAAGTAAAATTAGTTGGAATTAACCTATCTTAAAGTCATTACCCTTTCTGTTTTAGAGGTGAACATTTGAAGAAATATTGCGTGTGTATAGATCTGTAGTCTGCACCTTAAAAGGAGGATTAATAATTTCGTTTAGATACGAGAGTAGTAACAAATGACTTGGAAATCAAGTGAAAAGGCTCGCAAGTCATGAATCGTGATAACATCTCGTGACAAAACACAAATGTACTTGTATCTTTTCTCCTTCTATTTTAAATTTTGTTGTATTTATATTTCGTATACACTTCACAGGCTAGCTAATAATTTTCACGATTATAAATATATGACATGAAAATATGGGAGTATACCGAATGAGTAAATTACAAAAACTACCCTGTTATTATTTTTCAGATCTGTAATAAGATGTAGTAATGGTTCTTTTCATGAAGTTTTGAAAAGATTCAGAAAAGAATATAAAAGACCTTGTAATATATAATTGGATAAACACTATTTTAATAAAAAGTTTTAATACACAAAAACCAATGGATGCACACTATCAAGTATCAACCAAAAATTCAACCTAGTTTTCTTTTTGTGCTAATATTTTAGTCTCACAGGGATATTTGCTAATAAATATTAGGGATAATTACAGCTACACCCCCTGAGGTTTGGTGTAATTACACATACCTCCCCTGTGGTTTGAAAAATTACACATACCTCCCCTGAGGTTTGAAACCTTACACATACCTCCCCTCTACAACTTAAGGGTTGTTTGGGTGTAAGTTATAATAAAATTATGCTTGTTATGCTTACACCCCTAAATGTATATTTGTAAAGTAATCCTTGATGTTAGAAAAATTAAAATTAAATACTCCAAATAATTTTAGAAACTACTATATGACTAACCAAAAATATAAAAAGTATTTAAATTATTTTTAAAATTTAATCTAATCTTAATATTTTTATTATTTTGTAAAAATATTTAATTTCTTGTTTTTGTTTGTTTTTTTATTTCTTCATTTTTGTTTTACTTTTAACAATCTCATAAATTTCATTATAGTTCCATATTAAATACTATTACGCGTGCCCACGGAAATTTCAGTTTATCGCAACAAAAAAGAATCATTTGGTAAAAAAATAAATATCTATGCAATCTCCGAAAAAAAAAAAGACAAGAAATAGAAAATTCAATTGTAAAAACTCTCATTTTCAATGAAAATTAACAAATATAACAGAAATAATCAAGATTTTCATAACCCATTTTAAAAAAATGAAGAATGATGACGAAATTACCAGCAACAGTGACACTAGAATTATCATCCTTGGATCAGACATGGTCACATTGGTTTTAGGTAGCAAGTTTTGTTGAACTTTTTGACAAAATAAACAACCTAAATGCACTATATTTAGTGAAACCAATTTTCGGTGTTTTATCTTCTTCTATTACTAAAATAGTTGTTAGTTTAAAATTGTAACGAGAACAAAGGCACAAAGATGAGTAGTTAGTTAAGTTTTGACTGAGATTTACGAGAATTGTTTTAAAGAAAAAAACTAAAAGTTACGTGTTTTGATTCAAAAATATATTTTGGATTAGATTAACATATTTTTAAATTTAAATTTAAATACTTTTTATATTTGTAGGTAATATATAATAGTTTATAAAACCTTTTGGAGTATTTAAATTTAATTTTTCTAACATCAAGGATTACTTTTGTAAATATACCAAACTTTAGGGGTGTAAGTATAATAAGCATAATTTTATCATAACTTAAATCCAAACAACCCTTAAATTGAAGAGGGGAGGTATGTGTAAGGTTTCAAACCTCAGGGGAGGTATGTGTAATTTCTCAAACCACAGGGGAGGTATGTGTAATTACACCAAACCTCAGGGGGTGTAGCTGTAATTATCCCTAAATATTACGCAAGGGGTTATTTGCCGATATTAACAATACAGTGGCCGTATTTACAATTCACTCCTATACCACATGTAGGCATTGCTGCATCGTGTATAATCAACTCATTTATACTTATATCCCATTAATGCGCATCATCTTCAGCAACACGACTGATAGAAGGAAAATTATAAGAGTGCTGGAGAATTGCACTTTAATATAAATTTCACGTCTCTACCATTTCTATTGTGTTAACTTGTAGAGTACAAAGTGAGTGGTTTAAATTGCCCAAACTTCACCCAAATTATGGAGGAATTATTACGTGTATCGCCTGAAAAAGTCGTACAATCAATTTCTTTTATGAGTAGTTCAGTTCTAGTTAGTAGTGTAAATATACAATTGTGAAGAAATGTTGAAAAGTTCATACCCTATAATATAATGTAGAAAATTTCTCCTATCTTAGCATTAGTTACACCGCATCACATTCAATGATTTGCATAAAGTAATTGTTGTGAATTATCACTTGTCTAAGAAGTGTAACTAAATTCGTCCTTAGCTGCTTAGGTCGATCAATTTGGAGAAATTGCATAAAAAGTTTCCACAAGAATATATTAATATTAGGTTAATGAATTCTTCGTACCTCATAACTGATTCAGAAATATCTTTTTTCACATTGCTAATTTAGTTGGAAGATGCATTCGAGTATGTCACATAAGGCGTTTTTTAAGCGTATATCATTAGTCTCACCATCGCTATAATACATAAGATAGTGCATTAGTCCACTTAAATAGGAAAAATCACGCAAAGGGAGTTGTCAATATTGATCTGTCTACTTCAACTATAGTACTCATGGATTAAATTCTTGATTTCACAGTGTATTTCGAGATCCTAAATATAAAAAAAAAAAAAAGATATGCAATTTTTATTTAAAATTGTTTTGATTGTTCTAAAAAGCCATAAACATAGTTGTCGAAATGAATTTAGAAATTACTTCCATATTTTATTTAAACAAAAGTTGAAAACAAAAATATTTTGGTATCTCTCTCGAGAGTGTTTACTGAGCCACTACTAAAATTTATAGAAAACAGGAACATTTTTGTATTTTGCAAATTATAAAAGATCTTCTCGGGAAAGGTCGAAAACCAACATGATTTTGAGTTTTACTCATGATCTCACGAATTAAATATTAATACAAAAAATGTCTAATGCCAAAATCATATCCCTGGTTTTATTTTTTTTTCACGCAGTTGCTTTTTTCTTTATTGTGTTTGTTTCCCTCCCAAGTCCTAACTTTCCTCATTGCGTTAGTCAACACATGATGCAAATGACACTATTCTCTTTCAAGTATCAATAGTTTGTTAAATGTTTTTCTTTTAATATTTTACAACATAATACAATAAATTTACAAAGATGTGGTCGTACTTCACTTGAAATTAAATAGACATGGCCGGTCTTCCTTGTAGTGGTTTATAACGCGCGCGTAATGCAATAAATTAAATGACAAAGTGGTTGGATTAGTCAATATTTCAGGAGGATTAAGTAGCCACCTAGATGGCCGTGTAATGTCTACGCATGAAAGTTTTTAATTTCGGCATATGTTCCCACTAGTTAAATATTGTAATTTTTTCATAATTTTTCGAATTTTTTTCAACATGTATTAAAAATATCATAAGAATTATGTTTCGAGAGTTTTTTTGACATATTTTCGATGGTAATATCTACGTGATGTTCAGACCTAATTAGTTATGACCACATTGTGGAAAATCGAAAAATTACAATAGAATTTAGGTCTTATTTAAATTGCTGTGCAACATGCAGAGGAGTTAGGGTGTGAGTGGTGTCAATTAATCTCTTTTTATCAACCTGGACAGCCCAATGGATCTTAGAAGCGAAGTTCGTTACTTAATGGTTGCAACAGATGGGCTTTCTTTACTTTAGCCTAAGTATGTCAAGACCATAGGCCCACGTAGGCCGTCACTGGCCCAAGTATAATGTTCCTCACACGCTGTGTCCGGACTATAAGTGATCTCTTAAAAATTTGGCCGCATCATGTGTAAGTGTAACACGAGAAAATTGTTTCGCACACAATGAGGTGTATAGCTAATTCGGTGACTAATTGTAAATGCATTGTTGGTATGAGATATGAAGGGTATTGAATATGAAAAAATGTCACACGCAATCGTTACATGATGACATAGTACAAGTAACTGTAGTCGTTGTATGTAATAATTTGTCATGTAATATATGAAAATTTTCATATTAGAGGTTAGTCGCAAATGTCATCCATGTAGTGATACCAAAAATAGTTTCTCATGTAAACAAGAGGACCATATTGTTGTGTGTCGTTGTGTTCGCCTCGGCTCAGTGATCGTTCCCACTCCGTCTTTAACACGCCATCAAGACCACGAAGGTAATGAAGAAAGGCAAAAAGCTAACCTAAAACACAATGATAAGGTGAAAAACTAGAGAGTAGCGTTCTTTTTCTTCCACTCAAAACCCCCTCATGTAGCTCTCTCTTTCTCTCTTCGTCTCTTTTCTTTCTTCTTTCGCTTTTGCCACTCTAAAGTGTAAACACACGCACACACCTCACACTCACAAATCAGATTTTGGTTTAGTTTATTACGTGTAAGTGGGATGGGCTTGAAAGGGGTAAATGGGCTAATAAAAGATATAGGTTGGGTTATGGGCCTTTGGGCCAACCCATACCAACACATACTTTTCCCAAATACAAATAAAATAAAAAAACTAAATTAGTTTCATTGCTCGACAAGGGAGAATACTCTAACGCCTTCCAAATTACACCTTGAAGCCCTTTTAAGAACCTAACTGAAAAAGGGGAAGTAGACCAGATACTTTGCCGCAAATGAAATCAACAACTCTGACATTCAAGATGCAACTTAATTTCATCAATTTTCGTAAACAACGACATTTGGTTGTTCACAAGTCATAACCATTTTAAATAGTTCGGGTATTTCATTAGAGTGATTGCAAGGATTATCTTAAATTTTTGTTTTCTTAAAGTGTGCAATGCGTGTTTGGAGAAATTTGTTATAAACTGGAGTTAGGTGGTCCGCAATTTTGTTATATATTGTCGAATTAGTTAAGTTGTCATGTTAGTGTTACTTTATTTGATGGTAACTATCGGATCAATGGAAACAATTAATATTGAACTTTGTTGTGATAGTTTGGCTAGATTTAACCAAAATTGTGATCATACGTACTATGTGTGTATGTAACATAATGGACTATTTTGAAGAAGAAGAAAACAAAAATGTCTCACAACTAAAACACTATCCCTAATAAAAGAAAAACAATAGGGCCTTATAAGTTTTTCACTATGCTATAGTTCTTTCAAGAGAAATACAACCGGAATATTGATAATGTGGCGCAACCAATTATGCAAATCAAAAAACTTTTCTTATTATAGACTATATTTTTTCCAGAACCCCATCCAACTCCGTATTCACATAATCGTATAAGGCATGTTTGAGAGCATAGTTGAATTCTTTTGTGTATTTCAGATTTCATTAGAATCTTGTACATTGATTCAAACAACTTCCATAATAACATTGTAAGTGATAATCACAAAACATTAAAAAATAAGTCCTTGATTCGTGTGTAAAGGCAATAAACTAACAAATGCTTAGCATGAGAAAAGGACTTTCTCTAATGGTTTTTTTTTTTTTTTTTTTTGAAGCTAGTCTTCTATTGAGATTATAATAATAATATCAAATTATTTTAAGCATATTTATGCAGATAGCTGACAAAGAGAAGGTTCTCAATCTCGTAACACTTAGATCCAAAAGCGTAATCAAGTGGCTGATTGTCTTCTTCTAATTAAGTGAATCCCCAGATCATCATACCTACTGTCAGGTCACCTTCCCTTCTTTTCTGTATTATATATGCTATAGTGTTCTTTTTCATTCGTACCATATACTATTTAACACCATTCACTAAGCCATTAAAAACTATAAGTACATAGTACTCCAATACCAAATAAACACATTTGACTTCTTCACAGTAACGGCCTTTTATATCCACCCAAGTATCCCACTTTCACGTGAAGAAACAAATTAGAGTAAGTTGCGAAAAAACACTACCCTCGTGTTGCTTCTAATAAT
This sequence comes from Misopates orontium, assembly GCA_946800315.1. NCBI lineage: Eukaryota > Viridiplantae > Streptophyta > Magnoliopsida > Lamiales > Plantaginaceae > Misopates > Misopates orontium. The sequence continues at coordinate 6,018,979 of OX326950.1, read as the reverse complement.
AAATATCCCATGTATAATAAGGAATCAACCTAAAACGTCCTATAGTTTTAAAAATATGCACCTAAAGAATTTTATACAGAATTTATAAAATCGCAAAAGAATTATCAAACCACAAAAGGGTTTCGTGCAGGTTTATAAACCCACGGGAGCTTTTTATGCATTTCCCCCATGTATAATATATACCAGCTAATACTCCAGTGAAACTAAAAAAAAATAGCAAATACCTCCCCGCATCTTTTAAATGACCTGCATCTACTATAGTACTGATAACAAACATCGATTCTACTGTACTTATTAGATGCATAGGGTATAAACTATTCAGATATACATGATTATCATGAATTTGGAAATTAAAGAAAAATGTAGATACCTAAGAATTAATGCACAGTACTCATTACTTCATTATTTTCAAATTATATAAAAGAGCTAGTCTCAATTTTGTTAAAACAAAATATTTAGTTGGATAAGGTGATAATTAAACATATATTTAATCTAAAAACATGAAAAATAATTAGATAATAGATATTGATTTCAGAAAAAACTTAAAATATAAAGTCGGGGTTATTTGCTAATTGTTACATTTCACAGCTGTGTGTTTTACTTATACAAATTACACGAGGGGTTATCTACCAATTAAAAATAGCGCAAGAAGATTTTTGCAATATTTACTCAAGCCAAATCTCTTGTTAATTTTGTCTAATCATATTAATTAACTTTCACATCAAATAAAAGCTCTGAGTTTAACATAAAAGGGGTAGGTCCCGCATAATAACCCCACTTTGCAGAATCTATATGAGACACCATCATACTCCCCCAACTCCAAGCACAAACCTTAGCTCCCCCAAACAACCCCCCCCCCCCCCCCCCCAACCAACCCACCCCCCACACAGCAAACACCAAAAAACGCACACAAAAAAAACTCTCACAACCTTTGAACAATGTCTAACAGCAAGAAAAAGTACATCCTTAACACAGTTAGTGTCAACTTAGGCTGCAGCAGCAGCTGTAGAAGACCAAAACTCCTCTCGGCCATTTTCAACCCGAAGCCAAAGCACAGCAAGCCACGTCACTACCACCGCAGGCCCCACCACTCCTCTTCCAGCTCCACCACCACGAACACCGCATTCTCCTCCGCAGTCGACACGTGTTACTCCTCCGACACCGAATCCGACATCAGAAGCCTCAGGGCCGTTCAGGGCTTTGGAAGAATCGGCGGTACTGTAAATCTTTTTGTTACGCTTAACATTTTCTTTTTGATAACATTTTAAATTGTCGCAATCTCTAAGAGCTGAGATTTGTTAGATAAGAAATTTTTTTGTTACGTCTGATTTTTTGACGCATTTTCATTAAGTAAATTTTTTAGTTACGCTTAACACGTCACATTTAGTAATTTATATAGTTTTTTAGAAAATGTAACTTTTTTTTATTATTCTTGATAAGTTACATTTTTTGTTACAATATTAACTTCGCACATTTAAGCTTCAATTGACAATTGGTCTTTACTAATTTATAAATTTTTAAATATATTTTTAGAATGTAATCTTTTTGTTACACCGTAACATTTTTTAAATTACCCTTGTTATAGAGTTCGAACTTAAAATTGACATTTATTAATTTATGTACGTCTTTAAACAGGCCAAAGCTTGGCGATGGAGAAAGATTCCGACGACCCGTACCTCGATTTCCGACAGTCGATGCTACAAATGATCTTAGAGAAAGAGATTTACGCCAAAGATGATTTGAAGGAGCTTTTGAACTGTTTCTTGCAGCTTAATTCGCCGTATTATCATGGGATTATTGTCCGTGCGTTCACGGAGATATGGAACGGTGTGTACTCGGTCAAGTCACGTGAGTTCTAAGTGTTGTCGGGTGTTTGTAATAAAATATATCTTGGTGTTTATGTAATGAGGGGATATTATGCTAGTGTTTGGAGTATGTACCCGATAGTTTAATTAGTTAAGTGTTAGGAGTTCAAAAGATTCGATTTTCACAGCCTTTTTGATGATGAGTTCACTTTTATCCTTTATTTTGAGTGGAAGGTAACAAATGTATATGTTTGTGTGGTCATCAAAAATTCTGTGAAAATTTGTTGTAATCTTCTAGCTAGTGTTTTGATTGTTAGTGAATGAAGTTGGTTTGTTTGTTTATTGCAATTTTTCTCATGAATGTGCGTGTGGTGAAAAGGTGCAAGAGCTTAATTATATGATTCATTATGCATCATATATTTATCTACTTTTGTGAATTAAAATTTAGAATACATGCTTAACTACATAAGGCACGAAATAATATCCGACAAAAAAAAACTGTAAAATGGTTGAATATTTGAGAATATAAAATTTATAATACATATTACCGTCACAATTTGTTAACACAAAGAGACGTATCATCATCACAATTAGTTAATACAAAGAGTGAGTATATAAATTTGTGTGCTTCAACACTTTTGCTTTTGAATGAAATTGCTACCTTTTGCTCAAAAAAGAGTGGTACACAAATTGAGACAAACCAGCCTTAACGAATTATGAGTTATTTAATTTGGCTAAAGATGTTTTTTATCCTTTGTGATTATTTAAGTAATTGCTTTGGTCAAATCCTCTATGGAGACTGCAAACTGTATATCTTGGGTGGGAAAAGATAGACGTTGGGATTTGAAAAGTTTATGAATAGAAAAGGAGCAGCAATTTTAATGCACTGAATTGAGCATTTAATAGTAACGCGACTTATCTTGTTTAACTTATTCATATTCAACCCCACAGTGCCATTTAACGTTGATAGAAATATTGGCCTTTATCAACACGTGAACGTGTCGAGATGCCATTGGTTCTTGCGCAATTTGATTGTTCTTAATTATTCCTTTACTTTTAATTTCTACACCTCTCTGTATCTATTAATTTTTTCTGGATTTTTAGAAATCAGTTAATGGTGGCCTCCAATCTTCTGCATCTTGAACTTGACCAGAAAATCATCATTGCAGTGGTCACACCATAGTCTGTATTTTATGAGCACAGAGTTAACAAAAATAATCTTGTGGGCAAATATGTTCCAAGGCCATTTTGGATTGGACTAATGTTATTATTTATGTAAAAGTTTAGAACCTCTACGTTCATTTGACAAGCCTCATTACTGAAGGAGAGGTAAATTATCAATATTTAGAAGTCCATATTTATCTTGGTCAGATAAAATGCGTCCCAAAACGTTTATGTACAGAATTTGATTATTAGATCCTACAACGTGGGTAACTATGTTGCGAACTCATTATTATTTTTAGTATATTGTGTGACCAAGTTGAAATTTAAATTCACTAATTAACATGAGCACAAAATTATACCTTAACAATGTGTGATATCGTTCAAGAACTTACATTATTGAAGTATTTCAGAAGTTTTAAGGGAAATTATCCCATGAGTGGTAAAAGTTGGCCATATTTCCCATTCTTATCTAAGCGAGTGAAGTGTCAAAAGAGATATACACGCTGCATTAAATTTATGTATATATGTCTGATGATGTATAGTTAGAAACTTACAAAGTAGGAAGCTATTTATTTTAGCTAGTTTGCTTCAAGAATCATATTACTAGCTAGCTCTAGCTTGTTGAGTGTTGAAATCTATATGACATACATATATTATGTAGGTGTGTGGTATGTTATCTGTGGTATAGCAATAAGAGATAAGTGAGAAAAGAATATGCTTCTACTAAAATTGGTGTGAATTCCACAAAAAGAACATGCGTATTTACCATAGTTTAATAATGTTAGACGCATATTTAAAAATACAGCAGTTCATTTTAAGGTACTTATCTGAGCAAAACTAAAGCGACCAAAAAAAGAATTTACTATATATTCTATGCTCGTTAACGTCAATAAACGAGGAAATATCAAGTTGATTTCAATAGCATTCTTATTTGTGTACGTTACGTATTTAGAGAAGTTAGAGTTAACTGATTTGTTGTTGTTGTGTTCATACTTAATACTAATCTGTGTAGCCATGTAAAAGAATATGGTGAATTTCTTAGAACTTAATTGTTGTCCAAAATATTTTAACCCTTGGTTATTTTAATTGTCGAAAAAGAACCCTGGCATGGTTATTTATTAAAATTGATGTGATGTGTGGCTGCTTCACTAGTACTATAGGAAGTTAATACGACTCATGCAAATATTGGTTGCTATCATTTAGTGAATTCAAGCGTTTCTCCTGTGCTAGGAATAGTAATATTATGATGCCCTCTCAAGTCAACTCGTGCTAGAGATATCAATTGCACTCGAGCACTCTTTGCAGGAACAATAACTCCACTTAGTTTTCAAGCTTCAATTCCTGTTATTTTCACCCTGCAGATAAAAAGGTATGATCATTCACTTTGTACTTGTTTTGGAAAACTAAGAGCAATATTAGATAACCTAGTATTATATCCTAGTCACGGATAATATTCACATAGATCAAGTCCATAGTTTATTGGTTATATTGTACCATATTATCAAAAACTTAATAATATTAAATACATTAAATATATATAACAATAAATTTAATGTACAGAACAATTGTAACCACAAGGTCTACTATATATCTGATCAAATCATAATATATTTCACGAATACAAAGTTGTCTACTTCTTTTAATCTCGCTCTTCTAGAATTTAATTAGTTTAGAGTTAATATTTTCAGATAAATGAATGATATGAGAAAAATAACATTGATCTTTTCGCTATTTCCCATAATTCCGATTTGAGGAGAATCTTTTTGCCAGTGGTGATAGAAGGAAGATTCGTAAAATCAAGAAAATTAAATGCATAATGTTTTAAATGGGGGCTAAGTAATCATTAATGAAAAGTCTCAATCTCTTTATTGTTGTGAAAGAAAAAAGTCCACTTTTTACAGCTTGTGAAAATACAAGTGTGTGAGGATTTACATTGCCTGCGCTAGCTCTATTAATGCCGCGTTTGGTGCAGCGATTACTTAATGCTTTTGATCAGAGTTGTCATTGTTTGCTTCCTTTTAATTTTTTGGTTGCTTTCTAACAAATTAATGACTGCAATTTTGTGCGTATGTGAGAACCGTAATGCAGTTATCTTGTTCTTTCCTTTGGAATTAATGGATTACTGAATTTTTGGTTTCTTGTAGTTTGGTGCAGTTTCAGATATATGAAAATGAGGATACAATTTGGCACGCAACATGAGAATAAAGGCTTTATATATATGTAGGGCTTAGGTTTATTTCTTGCTTCACGTTTTGTAGATAAGTATCGCAAATTAAACATAGATCAAGTTTCTCAAACTAACTATTTCAATACATGTCGACAATATCTCAAACTATTATAGAATAGTTATAATATATAATAGATTGAGGCGTACAACAAAACTTTGACCAGCTATTGCAAGTAAAACTTATTGTTTGTTCTAATTCTAGAGTATGATAGTCTTAATAAGCCGTTACAATGGGATTCTGGGGACAATACAGTGAAAACATAATGAGTTGTAACTTATTGTGAAAGAAATAATACGAGAAAAAATCTATCTGCCTGGAAAAATTAATACAGAGAGATTTTCAGCTTCTTCTTTTTTTTTTTTAATTAGATAAAAAAATTCATTTGTTTCTTTCATTGGAATTCTTTGACAAATTGCGTAGAAGAGATGTTTTTTACTATTTGACGTAGGATATCCTCGTATAACACCTTGATCTCACGTCATACCAAATATATGTTTATGTGGCTACTTCGTAATTAGACATAGTTGTTTTAGGATTTTTCTACTCAAAGTAAGTTGTTAGGTTTGTAGGTCGCGTCCGATTTAGAATCCCTCTGATGTTAAAGTCGATATTTGAAAGAGATAAGTCAAATATAAGTTGAACTAGTAGGTAAAAATCGCAATAAATAATATGCAGACATGGTTAGATAAACTAATTAAGAAATGATAAATGTAAAATTTAATCGTTTCTATATCCAAATACCAAACTAGCTCTTATTAGTTTATGGCTGAAATTCGATTTTCATGCTGTGCCATACAAAAATCTCTATCAAACCATCCAAAATTTGCTAAAAGAACAAAGAGTTCAATGAGGCCATATTTTTCCTAACTAAAACACAAGACAACGCATTGAAGGGACAAGACATTTAAAGTACCAGTTTCAAACGGCTAAAAGATTTTGTTAACACGACACACCAAAGACCACATCCATGTGAACTTTTAGAGCGCCTCTTTAGTGGGAGACATCTTTTCTTTTCCTAACAGGAACACATCTAATTGAACACTTAGGAAACAAATCTGGGTCCAATTTTGCTGGAAAATTGAAAAGGATTATCTTATGTTGCTTTTATGAACAAGCTATTGTCGCCCCCATTCGTGTTGAACTAAAGATCTTTTGGTGTAGGCACTCTTGTAATTGGAAAGTAGAAACAAATTGATGAAGAACATAACTTGTTTCTTTTGTAAAGTTTCTAAGTTCACCTAATCTAAAAAAGAAACTTTTGCTATCTATCTATATATATATATATATATATATATATATATATATATATATATATGTGTGTGTGTGTGTGTGTGTGTGTGTGTGTGTGTGTGTGTGTGTTACTACTAAGAAAATCATACGTAGAGAAAATACTTTAAACAAAATAACATGAGAGTTTTTTTCAATTTCTTTTATACAAGAAATTAATGAATGAATTATGTGCTTCGTATCAATAATGCATGGGCAAAAGTTCATCTATTTCCTTGAGGTTTTAACAATCTTTATACACTCCTTCGGTTTTTTAGCTAGTAGAAAGTTACTAATTAACATTTTACACTCCAAGAGTAATCTCCTCAATTACAGCTACACTTCCCGAGGTTTTGTGTAATTACGTACATAACCCTCTGCTAAAGTCTTAAAACTACTATGATCTCTTCTAAAGCTAACGATTATTAAAAATGAGAATGAAGTTTTTGTTGATGTAATCATGATATTAAGGAACTTCAGGTTTTGAGTATGGTCAATTAATAGTTTGGGAGGAGATGTAATGTTAAATTAATAGCATATTGTGTCTTGATATATTTATTAAGTTTGAAAGGGTGCAAATGAATTTTATATAAAGTTTGCACAGTATTATTTAAAGTACTCTCTATGAAAAAAACTAAATTCTCATTTATTAAATTGAGATAAAAAGGAATTTTTCAAGACTTTAAAGTGATTTTAGATTTTCAAAAGTTGAAATTAAAAGGTCAAAATGATTTTTCCATTAAAAACAAATAATTAGATTTGATAAAAAAAAATATACTGATATAAGTTTTAAGTTTTTTTTGAAACTTAATGAATCAAGTATGAAGGTGGCAGAGTTATTTGCGTCGAGTCAAATGTTCTTTCTTATGTTATGTTATCTAGAGATTTCATTACATAATTGTGCAAAATTTGTACAAAACTATATCTACAAACCCTGCAATTTTATAAATATAGAAAGTACATAACATTACATCTACATCCTCTGAAATTTTTAATTGAACAAGTACAAAACTGAAAGTTCATTATAGCTATTACAACAACATAAAGAAAATTATATTCACATTTTTAACTACTGTCAATTTCAAGAGAGGTCATTGTGAATTTTCAAAGTTCAAAAGAATTAGTCCTAGATATAATGTGTCTCTTAAGGTATTCAAGTCCAAGATTTCAAAAACCTAGAACAGTTTACATGATGCCCATAATACCAATTAAGGCATCGAATGCCGGTAGCGTTTGGCCTGTCACCCTCACCCATAAAAATTTCACTACTTTACATACAAAGAGGATCCTAGTTTACACACTTCTGACCCAGCATTTTGGCTTCAAAACTACATAACCAAAAATTGCTAAATTAGTGGCGATAAAAAGAGAAAAAGAATAACAAGCAAACTTGACAAGTTACTGGCGACAAAATGTTTAAGGGTACATTATGTACTTTTATGTGATGGCAAAAGAATTTATGACAAATCTATATAACACTAAGGATACATTTTTAAAATTTAAAAAGTTTTTGATGTACACGCCATGTCATATTATACTAACCCCTTAAACTTTTATGACTAGAGTAAAATTATGTGACGTTTATTGTAATTATATCATGAGAACGTAAGTCGAATTCATCCTCGATCATTTTAGAAACAATTGTTACTTTCAGAGGTCATTTTGATATTCCAAACTTTGAAAGAGATTTCTATGATTACCCTCAACCTAAAGGAGCTTGGCTTTAATTTTCTCCAATATTATAATGACATAACACGTGTGGTTTCCGCTTTTTAACTCTAGATGTTGACAAATGTTGCTAGTTTATTGACGTGATAGTTCTTATCACTTCACTTTCAGATTAGGAACTGATAATGTTAGCTAAATGTTGGACACCATGGGAGCGAGATTGATATTGTTATCAAAGAAATATTGAAGATTCACGAAGGATAGCCCAAAAGTGGGCATTATTTTTTCCCTTTATCCAATGAAATGAAATGTTTTGATCTATATCATCAGGATATGAGGCTAAAATTAAATTAGTGAACCTTTTGTTCTGTCAACCCTTGTCAAGGAGCAATCCTGTAATAAAAGCCATCCAATTTATCAACATATCACGGGAACATATAAGTCCCATTGGTTCAATCTTGTTCACCAAACAAAGACATCCGAAAGGGATAGACTTCTTAATTAGTTTAGTTATTTTACATAGATTTTGTGCCGAATACTTTCTTCATAATTATAGCATTTTATTTTGAAAAGGCATAATAATAGGATTGAGCTGGCGATAAGAATTTTCCAATTAAAGACTGTACACAAAAATCTTAGTGCATGGTGTTACAGGACTGAAGTATATGAAATAATTGATCCGGATCTTAAACAAGAAGAAGAAACAACGGGAAGATCAGGTGAAAAGGACTAGCACAAACTTTTAGGCGTGAAAATAACACCTTACTAGTTAATTACTACCCCTGATTTTGAAATAATCTTGAAAAAACTTTTTTTTTGTAAGAGTTTAATAATATTTTTTCTTTCTTGCTTTTATTAAGTTCTTTTATTGTAAAAAAAAAAAAAAGACAATGGTTGTAAAGAAATAATTCTTGTAATGTTTAAAATATTTTAAAAGACCATATACATATTAGGTTGATCATTATTATTATTAGTTGACATCTTAAAAGTAAGTTTTTTTGATTATGCAGATGAACTCGTGACTCTACGTTAGAGACTTCAATTATTAAAATAATAATTAGAAATTAAGTCGTTACAATGTTCTCGAAAGTAAAATATTTTTTAAGAGATTTTCCACATGCTAGGGTCATTTTCCTCGCGAATCCCTAGACACAAAAATCAAGCTGATATCGACTTCAATGGCATCAGAATTCAGAAGCATCATCATAAGTTGTAAAAATCGAAGTTAATTAAAAATCTGACTCAACAATGATTCAGTATTTGCTCCCAAAATTCATTTCGGCCAGCAGTACATTTTCTGAATGCTTTGCTGCGGTGGTTCGTGTTGTGTTATCACCCGAAAAGAATTAATTACGTGCACTAAAGTTTCCATTGGGTTTTATCATGTTCTTCAAAATGAAAGACTATTAGCGTGTATGTGTATAAAGTATAATCATGAGTCATAACGATTGAGTTTGAGGATACTGTACAATGTACGTACATGGGTACGTAGTACTATTAATTTGTGACGAATATTTTTGATGCAAAATTATAAGTTATTTCAGGGTTGGGTCTAATTAACTTGTGTTGTGAGGTCAATCTAGTTGACGCGTGAGGGTTTGCCCAATAAAAATAAATAACATATGACTTGGAATTATTTTTCTTGAAAAATATATAGAAAACCTTATTTGAGTTTTCTGAAATTATTAAACCAATTTTGAGTCAACTATGGAACGGTACGATTTGGTGAAAACCAACTTCCATAAAAAAAAAACTTCCATTTAAAGTTGGTTTTGGCGAAACTGAACCAATCACAAGACACATTTGTAAGTTTCTTGTGATTTTCTTTTTTATTGGCCGCACTCTCTGTAAAATGTAAAAAGAAATCCATAAATTACGCACGCTACATAGATTTCTCAGTTTTAATATAAAGATATATTTTTTAAACAGGGGAGTAACTAATAGCTGAATACATCTGTAACCACATTTAGTTCATGTAGTTAAACTAATGCTGACAAGTGTTTAATATGTTTGATGTTATAAAACTTTATAATGGACAAAATTATAGCTTCAAATTCTATAAACCCGGTCTATCTAATTATTATCTCATTATAAGTAGAATAATACAAGATGATGGGGTTCTTAATTATTAGTGCATGGGTAATTTTGAAAAACCATATGATGGGATGAAAAATCTTAATTTGACGTAGAACAAGAGGCACTGAATTTCGAAGAAAAGTTGGACAAAATCAGGTCTGCATGAAAACGGGCGTAACTTTTGACTCGGTTATCTGTTTTGGGCCCATAACATATCAAAACATACGTCTTTGAGTCTTCTATATTTCGTAACCCTTACCAGCTCGTCTCGGGCCCAAATTCGTTCATCTAAGGCAGCTGCACAGCCTTGCAAGTTTATGTCGCTTTATTTTTGGATTTTTCTTGTTTTTTCTTATTTGAGTAGGATTCTAATTCTTATTTTCTTATTTCGTTTTTTATTGTTATCAGACTTTCATTATTATTATTATTCAATAAATTCGAATTTTATCCCAATTTTCCTGCGTCATAATTACAAACAAATAAATTGTTTTTGGGCGCTGTAGTTCTTAACGAAGAAGAACAACCTAAAAGTTCAAAATTCCATGCTACGTACTATCAATTGCTTATCATGGGAAATTCATGATGCATATTGCCTATGTTTATATTCTATTACGTGAGGCGGGCTATTACACGTTCAATTGTTCACAAGGCCCATTTAATTTTCGTTTTCTCCTTACCTGAACAAAATCACGATTTTCTGCAATATTGTGTGAAACAAAATTTAATTCAATTATGTTAAGTTAGATTCATGAATATCTTCAATTGCGTAAGACTTTGGTTCGTGAAGGAATATTTATTTTGTTTCTTATGCATTTATTCTTATTTGCATTGGACATCAATGCCCCAGGCCCGCACCTCGGCCCAACACATTAAAAGCTCGAAACATACAATTCGATAAAATTATAGAAAGGCACCAATTCCTACACTGTTTGAGCAATTAATTTATGGGGAAACAAGAAAGTTTTGATTTTCTTGGAAATGAAAATCGCATTAATGGCTCATTTCTAAAATGAACCAAGGAAAGGCCAATTTATATGTAAGAAAAAAGTATTGATTTCTTCAATGTATTGACAAATTATAGCCTGCGGATTGAAGACCCATAGGGATTGGTTTGTCTGAGATTAACATGAAGATCTCAATGTAGTCAATCAAATTTTTTAGGCGTAACAACAATTATTATCTCAAAACGATTATAGACCTGATTATTTATGTGAAGTGGTAAATTAATTATCCAAAGAGAATGACTCTTATGAATGGTAATGTATATACAATGTAGTATGCAATGCCCTCCGTAATTTCCTTTGAAAATGATAACATGATTCTACAGGTAGAGGTAAAATTGATACATCACTGATATAATCAAATACTTTATTCTTGACCTGATCAAATTCTATATCACAAAGCATAGTTAGCGTGAGCTTGCCAATAACATATATGTTGAAGTGTTGATAGTTTTGCTATGATCACGCCTCCTTCTTGGTGCTAAATATGTATACGTACAAGTTCTCGCCTCGTGTTACATGGAATGTATGAGGTGTTTGTCAAGTGTGGTATTATATAATCAGTTAATCATATTCTCCTTTTGCATTAGTTTGATTGGGTAGTACTACTGATTGGATGTCGTTTTTAAATTTAGGAGGCAATGTTATCTGAAAATATCATAATCATAGAACGTTACTTTATTGTGTTGACCTGTTGTACCAATAACTCCTCTCAAATGTTGATAGAGTCAAAAGGAGTCTTTTAATGTGCATTATCAAATAGGAATTGATTTAAATATTAATGGATGTGAGCCCTTTGGCAAATGGATAACTTAAGAGTCAAGATAAATTAACTTTTAATTTTGAGCTCCTAGGGTTAATTTTGAGATAATAATTACAATTATTATCTCAAAACGATTATAGACCTGATTATTTATGTGAAGTGGTAAATTAATTATCCAAAGAGAATGACTCTTATGAATGGTAATGTATATAAAATGTAGTATGCAATGCCCTCCGTAATTTCCTTTGAAAATGATAACATGATTCTACAGGTAGAGGTAAAATTGATACATCACTGATATAATCAAATACTTTATTCTTGACCTGAACAAATTCTATATCACAAAGCATAGTTAGCGTGAGCTTGCCAATAACATATATGTTGAAGTGTTGATAGTTTTGCTATGATCACGCCTCCTTCTTGGTGCTAAATATGTATACGTACAAGTTCTCGCCTCGTGTTACATGGAATGTATGAGGTGTTTGTCAAGTGTGGTATTATATAATCAGTTAATCATATTCTCCTTTTGCATTAGTTTGATTGGGTAGTACTACTGATTGGATGTCGTTTTTAAATTTAGGAGGCAATGTTATCTGAAAATATCATAATCATAGAACGTTACTTTATTGTGTTGACCTGTTGTACCAATAACTCCTCTCAAATGTTGATAGAGTCAAAAGGAGTCTTTTAATGTGCATTATCAAATAGGAATTGATTTAAATATTAATGGATGTGAGCCCTTTGGCAAATGGATAACTTAAGAGTCAAGATAAATTAACTTTTAATTTTGAGCTCCTAGGGTTAATTTTGAGATAATAATTAACAATTATTATCTCAAAACGATTATAGACCTGATTATTTATGTGAAGTGGTAAATTAATTATCCAAAGAGAATGACTCTTATGAATGGTAATGTATATAAAATGTAGTATGCAATGCCCTCCGTAATTTCCTTTGAAAATGATAACATGATTCTACAGGTAGAGGTAAAATTGATACATCACTGATATAATCAAATACTTTATTCTTGACCTGAACAAATTCTATATCACAAAGCATAGTTAGCGTGAGCTTGCCAATAACATATATGTTGAAGTGTTGATAGTTTTGCTATGATCACGCCTCCTTCTTGGTGCTAAATATGTATACGTACAAGTTCTCGCCTCGTGTTACATGGAATGTATGAGGTGTTTGTCAAGTGTGGTATTATATAATCAGTTAATCATATTCTCCTTTTGCATTAGTTTGATTGGGTAGTACTACTGATTGGATGTCGTTATTAAATTTAGGAGGCAATGTTATCTCAAAATATCATAATCATAGAACGTTACTTTATTGTGTTGACCTGTTGTACCAATAACTCCTCTCAAATGTTGATAGAGTCAAAAGGAGTCTTTTAATGTGCATTATCAAATAGGAATTGATTTAAATATTAATGGATGTGAGCCCTTTGGCAAATGGATAACTTAAGAGTCAAGATAAATTAACTTTTAATTTTGAGCTCCTAGGGTTAATTAGAAGTCTCAAAAGATATACGTTCAATGGTTGAGATTTTTAAGCAAAAAAAGTCCTTCAAATTGGTACTTTTCATTGATTGGTCAAACTGCTACGAAAGGTAATATTATTAAAGCTTAATCCAAGTATATATGTATGTAGTATAGCACTATATTTTGAATTTTCAAACCTGTGTTTATTTTAAAAAATAAGTTGAAGCGAGAAGGTTTAGAAGGTTCGCCGCTCAGACAAGAATCTGAAGCTCTGAGATTGATGCCAATTGCCTCGTTTATAGATAAGAAGAAGCCAAAAGATCAGTTTGAATGTTGAACATTAATTGACAATTATTTTGTAAGTACATAGTTAAGAATTTTATTTGAATAATTTAATATATTTGGTTCTGCTCGATTGCAGGTAGAAACAGCACAAAGAGTGGAGCATTTTATGGTAACATGTCTCCATGAAATTGCTGCTCTATTTTTGTGGGTCACGTTGGGCTTTGATCCAGTTATTGTAGGATTGGCATTATTTTTTAATTTTATAAAGGATAGTTGCATAGTTTTTTTTGCGCTCTTATGAACCGCAAATCATAGGCAGTACTGAATATTTAAAAAAACAAAAAACAAAAAAAAAAAACTCCTATGCCAGTCAGTTCATATTATTAGTTCGCTCTTGCTGAATGTTGATAAAAATTTACCAAAACTATGCTACACATGCAAATTGGTGGAATCTTAGGCTCAGTCATGCATTGCGTCAACTTTAGTCGATTACTCATAAAAAAGATAAGAAGAAACCATTTTATAAGCTCGTGATATCCTAGTTTTGATCTTAGCCTAGAAATTCCTTTTAGATCTTAGTGGCTTATTTTTTATTTTAGTTGCAATAATTGTAAGACATAGACTTTATTATTTAACTTAATTATATGCATCTCCATAAGTGTGACCTAGTTGACTTAGAAAATAAAATTCTTCATCTTAATAATCAAGATCAATCTCCATGAGGAGCAATTAGCAACTTATAGACCAGAACATAGTACACACCTTAAGCATAGCAGGTACGTCATACTTTTCTACATATCCATGTAACAAACAGTCTCTTTTAGAAACATTTGTTAGAGAAATTTCCGCATATTAGATTTATCTTGAAGAGGAATACTGGAAAAAGACCTATATGCATGTGATATAGAGTAAGATGACGATATGTGAATGTTAAATGCAACAAGATTTTCAAATGCAAAATGAGCGGGAACTTGCATCACAATATTTAATGCATTTGCAATTTAGCCCCGCATAAATAATTAAAACAACACGATAATTTCCTCTAGTCTTGCAGTCTAATTAATTGCGTTTCAGTTCGTCTTGAAGAGAACTGCCAAATTGAGTGATTAATTTTCTCAGTGTCCATTGATTAGTAGTACTAACGAGTTTTGGGGCCAACGAACTTACATTTCTTTGTGCCACGGATGACGTGTAAAATGAGTATAATGAATAATATCGATAACATAATTCTAATTTATAATATAACAATGGCAGAATTGAGAAATAACATAAAAGAATGAATACTCTAAATAGTAGAAATGAACCTACCTTTATAACTTTGTCTCATAAGTCATAACTAGTGACGAGGGATGTCAAGTTTTGTATTAGACGATTCACTGAAAGTTTGCATCTGCATTTGAGGTGCTCAATACTTGTGACTTGTGAGTGAACCGTCAACTAGAAAAATATTACTGTTTCTGACGTGTGAGGGATCTCAGGGTGGTTAATGTGTCGAATTACCGTTATATCAAATTCCAATATTAGATGCCATGAGGGGGTCGTTGCGAGGGCTCATCGTGCCCTCGTGGCTCAGAGGGTCGATACTATATAAGCCTTATTCTTAGATTATGTATATAAGCGTGTTTTCATAAAACGCTTTAACTTTGTATATTTATATTTTAGTCCTATATGTTATGTAAATAGCAATTGGGTCCAAGTATATAAGGGCCATGTAAACATTATTTTAATTAATGAATTCATTTTATATTTTTCACACTCAGATGCGTAACCCTAATTCTCTCTCTTCTCTCTCGGTCGTCTTCTCCGATCTTCACTCGATCTAAGTCTGTTTTCACTTATCGATATATTTAATGGGTTGCGTTAAACTACAAGCATTTTGTGATTCCCCAGTCCAAAATATTTTAACCTAAGAAATGATATCCAGTTAATCTTTTATGGTACCAAACATTTCAAATTCAAATTTAAATATTTTTCAACTTATTAGGATTGCAATAAAAAGGACCACCAATATTGATGCAATAGCATAGCAGCAACATTCTCCAGCTCTTTTGAGAATAATTACATTTTTTGTTCGTTTCTTAACTCTTAGCTGACACAGAAAAATGCCCAAAAATCAAGCCTGAGGACTGAAAAGATTAGATACCAGATACCCTACCAAAAATAACCCTACAAAACTTCTCTTCTGTTTTCATGTGAATGAGAAGAAGAAACTTTTTAACCCTCATCATATAATACAAGATATGGTACATATTGGCAGGAGTCTTTTCATTTCAATTATTTTCTGGCTCCAATTTTCCTGATCACCTTTCACACTCCACTTAACATATACATATATACAGAGACATATAAAATATATAATATTATATGAACTGTATGAGTATATATTTTTCTCTCAATTTCTGGTTTCATGATAATGTTGCAGTTGGTGCAGATATACAATCCAACTAGCAAATATTGGACCACTTCAAAAAATTTGGGCTATTAGTATTGTTGCTGTCAAGTGATAGCTACTGCCTCAATCTTAACTCCAAGGAAGATCAAGTAGTTAATGCAGACATTGATGTACTAAATTGTTAATCCTATTATTCATGTTTAAAAACTTAAGTATGAAATTGAGGTCGAATTAATGCGTGAAAAAAGATGTAAAATTTGTATAATATAAACTTGACTAAGAGTTTTTTAAAGAGTGCGAAAGACTGGTCAAGAGTGCCCTAAGATTCTTCATTGTTTCGACAAGTCAGACTAAAATTAAACATAAGTAGGTTATTTCTATTAGGGACACTATCCTAATTAATTTTTAAATAGAAAAATACTCACAAAAAAAAAATGGCTCAAGATTGTTGGCGAATGGTGTATGGTACTTAATTTGCACAATGTCACACTACAACAACATAATATATAAGTGAAAATATATTTATTGCAATATAAGTATATAACTAATGAGTAATGATATAATTATAGCGACACATAGACTAGATATCACAAAAAGATTTGAAATCTCATGCAAATTTAGAAGGATCTTTAAGTGTGTTTTTCAAGCAATGACAAAAGCGAGAATAAAAAGAGTAAAACTATCGCAAAATATTAAACACCATGCACATGGGATTCAGCATTTGCATTAATGCCCAGAATGCCGTTGAAGCAAACTTTTTTTTCCAGACCCCATATTTACGCAAACTAACACATTTCATTCAATACAAAAGTCAATATATAATTCCTCAAAACAGAAAAGAAAAAAAAAATCTCATTTTCACAAAAAAAAAAAAAAAAAAAAAAAAGAAAACAACTGTCACACATATTACGTTTACATTCATGCAATCTCTCTCAATCTGCAATTTGGGAGACAACAAAAAAATATTCAAGTCTCATCTTCATATTTTTTTCTCTAACATTAAATTAATCTAATAAGAAAATTTTCATACGTTTCCTCGAAAACTACCGAACTACAACTACAAACTACAACTAAAAGAGTTTTACAAATCTCATCAAACACCTGAACTCGAACTAGAACAAACTTCAACACTTTTATCTTCATTCTCCAATGAAGACAAACACGGACTCGTGGAGCAATTAGAGCACGAGAACGACAGAGGAGACGTAAACGAACGACGATTATTCGTATTCGTATTATTATCCGACGAACCAATCGCCGAATAATTAACCGAACTACTACTATCCATCATCGACAAATGCAGCAACAAGTCCACAAAAGCAGCCACAATAAACCCATGATTGATTTTCTCATTAACTCTCAAATAACAGCTCAAAAGCTCCTCCAAACAGTCCCAATCTTTCAAGTCGTGAGCTTTAACCATTTCCATCATCGAGACGCGAAAATCGTCAAATGGGTTCTGAGAATCCATCGCCAAAATCTCTGTATCCTCTTTGTACGGAAAATCGGGAGTTTTTGCTACTTCCAGGATGGAATTGCTATCGCCAGGCTCGAAGAACAATCTCTCTGATCTCAAGCCCTGTAGAACTACGTCGGATTCCTCGTCGTGGGCTGTGATTACTTTTTCGTGGGTTAGGCTAAAAAACGAATCTTGGGTCGAAAAAGATTCGGTTTTGTTGCTGTTTTTGTCGTGGAGATTATAAGCTGAGTTCATGGTCTTGTAGATTCTGTCGTTGGTTGTTTGTCGGAAAGATAGGGTCTTTGGGTTGCTGGTGCAGGTGGGCCAGGGCCACGCGCCGCCTTCGGCGGCGCGTGTGGAGGATTTGAAGAGGGATGGGAATTTCATTTTCTTGCCCATTTGTTTGTGTTGAGAGATGAGAAAATGTGGTTTGAATTGAATATAGTGTGGAATATTTTAGTATTGGGAAGCATTAATAGCTTGGGCTGTTAGGAAGGTTGGAGATTTTAAAAGGAGTGGTGTGATAATATAGGTTGGAGGGGGGTGGGGGGTAGGGTGTGGCTTGTGTCTGCTATTTAAAAAGAAAGAAGTATTATGTGTATCTTTGTTTGTGTGTTTTTTTTACAGTTTTTGTGGAGCTTTAAGTGGAAATGAATGAGACAAGTTGATATTGAGTTTTACAAAGTAGAGTTGCGCAATTAATTAAGTTGGATTTTTTGGAGATCTTGACAATATTTTTGTTATTTTATTTCTTTTTGTGGGTGAAGAAATTATCTAGGCAGTTAATAAGGGTTATTGCCAAGAATAATAGATGAGTTAGATTGTGATAACACAATTCTATATTGATCGAGGTTATAATTGTAATGTACTTATAAATTAGTTACTCTCTTTGTGACTTAAAGTTATGCCTTACAAAATGTATCTTGTAAATTATGAAAATGAACTTTCACAAGAACAGGAGGAAGTGTTGTAGTAGGGTAGGATTCTGCCATGTGTTGCTTACTAAGACGATGTATATAGGCCAATGGCCTCGAGTACGTGGTGGGTGGTGCGTAACAATTACTGTCTTGCAAACAAGCAATTGAAGAGTTTGCTTGGTACTTGTGCGATGAACCATTGATGGGAGGCACACCCCTGTTTTGAGGTCCTTTCAGGGCAAAGCTATATACCTACAACGTTGACCTGTTGTCTCTTATATATCTATAAATAATGCTGGTTACGAGTAAGGTTCAGTAATTCCTCGTACACATACAACTCAATAACTATGGCAAGAACAACCTTATTTTCGAGGGCCTAACAGGACAAAGCTCCGAATCAACAAATTTGACTAAAAATGAACTCTAAACAAGAAAAGTGAAATAATAAGTAAGTTTAAAAATGAATATATCGACTTATTTCGTCTCCTTTTCATATTTCACATTAGTCTAATTCTTTTACTGTAAGATTCAAAATATGATAGAGGCTTATTTTATTGGACACGCCCTCATCCGTGTTTGACGTAGTATTCATAATTTTGTTTTATCGTAATTAGAAAATATATCGTATGGTTCATCCAACACGTATTCGAGTAGCCTTAATACTAGTATCTAATATTGTGCCTTATGATTTTAAGCGTCCGCGCATAGATTATTATCAATTATTAAATAAGTCATCCGTCTAAATGTAGAATAATCTTTAGCACCGTGTTTATATCAATATATGTGTAGTATATCACTATATGAATATGTAGCGAACATATATTACCTATATTTCCTCACTTTATAAAGAAAGAAGGAAAACGTTAATTACAAATTTACAAGTATATGATATGATACACATAAATACATGAAATCCACCTCGATAAGAACGGCCCATAACTTAATCCATATCTTTCGTCCATCTCTACATGAGAATCATTCAAATCTATAGTTCCAACTTCCAACGTATCAAGAATTAGGAATTTATTAAGCATTGTCATTTCTTCCTTTACACAATTGCGTGAAATAAACATACATATCATCTTATAGACCTCAACTCATCCTAGAGAAGTTTCTGCAATTGGAAGTTTGAGCTATAAATGCAATATGTGCTTTTATTTCAACGTACAAAGGGCAATAAATAGAAATTGGAGGACCATAGGAATGAGTAAATGCAGATGAATAAGTGGCCGTTGAGATCTTTTAATACATATGAACGTTCGACAGAGTTTTGAATTCAATGAAGAGAGAAATAAGGTTTTGCAGATTTTGGGGGCTTTTGAATGTCTGATTGATTTTGATGGACAAACACTCCACTCCATTTATTGATTTTTGTACTGATTTATAAAACCGATTATCCTTTGTTTTAAAAATAAAAGGACCGAATGTGGAATAGTCGAAAAATTACTCTATATCATATATGATATATGTACCTCAATATCATGATATATTAATATTTGGATAGTCTGAAGTTTCTTAATATTAGTGAATGTTTATAAGTATTATTCGTTTAAACTTTCTAAAGTTTTACACAATGGTTTTTTATGTATTATAAATTAAATATTAAGTATTACAAAATAAAATACTTATACTAGTGCATAAAATAGTCATATTCATGTTATAGTGCATCTTATTTTAATAATATATCCATCCTACCACACTTATATTGTATCATACATATATTATAGGGTCAATTGCGTTTTGGCCGCTAACGTTTGGTTTTTTTTTGTGAAGTGTCCCTAACGTTTCAAAAAGAGCGCTTTGCCTCCTATTGTTTGTAAAAATGTGCGATTTGCCCCCTAATGCCAAATTTAATGAATGAAAAAATAAACGGTAGATCGAGGACTCGGAAGGCAAATTACAAACGTTGGGGAGCAAAGTGCTCTTTTTAACCCTAACTTTAGGGGCACTTAACAAACTCCGAACGATGGGAGTGATCACAATTGATCCTATTTTATATATATCTTATTCGTATCGGCACAATGTACCCACAAACACATATCTAGTACGATTGTACAACATTAGTTTTAATTTGGATATAATTAGTTGGCATTAATATAAAAGATAAACCTTTTTCTCAAGTAAATGTGATAAAGACAAAAGCAATATACAAGTTTAGCACTTGGGTTCTCTCTCTCCAATGATGAGTAAGGTTTTCTCTATATTTCTCTTGTGCATATGATATGTTAGGAATTTTTTTTGGATTGGTGCAAATAATTCTAGTATCTCAAAGAAGGAACAAATGGCATTCCCAATACCATATAATAATGTTACACAATAATACGCTTGTAGGACATACACACAAAAGTTTATGAAGACATAAGTTTGTTCGCGAGTTTGTTAGATTGACTACTTTAAGGATGCAGTCAAAATCATGACTTTTTACTATTTTATATGAGTTAAATTACAATTACAAATACGTGAGTTTTTATGTTAGGGACATATAACTATATCATTTCACGTAAAATTAATTTAATACCTTTAAGAAACCTCAGAGGTTCTCGCCTCATGCAATCCCTAGGGCTGAACCTGAATTAGTTCTTTGCTTCAATGTTGTAGCGATTTATCATTTTTTATTAGCGTGATCATGTATCACAATAGCGGGGACAAAATTAATGTTAAGAGTTCAAAATGTAGCAAGATGGGTGAAAGGACTCCAAATGTGGTGGATTATCATGTGAAATGTTTTAATGAAAGGAACCTTCTATCACGTGAAATTATTAAGAAAAGACCTTCAATCACGTGGCACCCACATGATAAGATGGCGACCTTGAGGAAGGAAAAAAAAAAAAAAAAAAAAAACAGGTTGCTATTGCTTGGTTAAAATTATTCGAACAGTTAGTTCATTTCTGAAAACATTACACAAAAAAGTATTGAATTGTGTTACATTTTCCTGTTGTCCATCGATGAGTATGTCGTGCTTAGATTGATAATATTTATAAAATTGCGAAAAAGAAGTTAGAGTTTTGATATAGAATAAACCCCTCACCCGGGTTTTGACCACTCGAAAATAATAATGTTCTTTAGATTAATGATCACCTCACAAATACGAGGCGAAACTAATACATGATATAATACGAGGTCCTCACTTTATAAATATAAGAGTAAATTCAGCTATCATAGTCATATTCACTTCTTTCACTCTAAAATTTCTTTTTGTGGAGTAGTGTTTTAGGTTAGAAACAGAGTTTACAAAATATAGTAATTTTCGGTTATATCCTCGTTCAGTGGAAATGTGATATCGGTACCATTGATGAGATTTTTCGTAAAGAAATTACAGGTGTTGAGAGTAAATTCTGACATATCAAACACTATTGACTACTAAACATCTAACTAGATAAATAAGAATTTCTATAGGATAAGTTCACATGCTCTCAAAATATATATCAACTATATATTAATTTAAATGCCCTATTAAAAAATACATACATTTGTATATATTGGGTTGTTTGATCTTTTTAAATATTATTTTAATCGATCTTAACCTTTAGGGCATTGGACCATCCTAATCCAATAGGACCACAAAAGTTCCTTATCATATCAGCCACCAAACAATGATATAAATTAATACCAAATCTCTCGTTGCAACAATTCATAATTTGATCTATCAAATCCGAGATCGTACTTAGTCCGTGATGTTAGGAACAAGCCTAAGATTGATTAGGACAACCTTCGAAATCAACTACACAAAGAGGATCAATCTAACTTCAATAGTATATAACAGCAAAGCCTCTTTTTTAAATCAGACACACGGCAATAATAACGGATCGATGCTTCAATTAAGAAATTTTTGGTCGAAATATTTAATAACTTGCTGAAAAAGAAATATCAAATGATAAGAAAATTTCAGGGAAAATTGCATATCTTATATTTTGTTAAACTTGCACCAAACTCGCTCATATGTTATACTTTTTTTGCTTAAAAGCCCTTCATGTGTGAACAAATACCCTACATCAAATCCTTCTTTTAGTGAAAATACCCAACGAACGTTAAAATTGTGGTCATATGACACTGGAGATTGGTGCATGTTCAAGATGACACACGTGTTTTGTTTTTTTTTTTTTTTTTTTTTTTTTGCCTCAGATCTTCAAGTTAAAAATTATGAAGCTAGTTTAGAAAAAAATTTAGCTCGTTATGTGTTAGAGTCCTTTCGTTCTCGACTTCTTTATTCATCAAACTTCATCCAAAAGCAGTTTACCAGGATTTGGGAACCATACATAGCACATGACATGGATAATGAGAGACGAAATGTTAACAGATACACATTTATCAGAAAATATAAAAATAACTATTTAAAATTATGTAGCATAGTACTTGAGATTAGGTAGGGTCCCTCGTACATCATATGATGGATACTTGATAATTGTCTCAATTTGATCAGGAACATGCAGAGGAGACACTATTGTGGATGGTCGTTTTCTTGCCAATTCATGCCTGCATATGCACATCCTAGTCTGGGAAGGAATAATAACCTCAACCTCATCCCATTTTTGATATAGACTTACATTTAAGAATATTTGTTTTGATTCAAAATAAAATACTTATGGGTTAATGTTTTTCGCTCTGGCCATTCACATTATTGTCTTCTTTTACGAAAAAAAAATGATTTTTTCTGGTTGATAAACATAACGAACGAACTTCATAGGTATTTTGATACCATTCATTTTAATTAAGACCTTAGTCTTTTTGTTTGTTTAATATGTGAGTCTCGACTGATAAATGATAAAATGATGCTGAACCCCAGATAATATTTTGTTGGAGTGTATTGAAATTGAACTTAGACAAATCTCAAACCAAGAGACTCCATTCATATCATTTGAATCAATTGCTTCTTTTCATTAGATTAAGGGTAAATCGTGGGATGAGAAGAATTGAGTACTATATTATTTTTAAAACAAGTACATTTTCGCTGGAAACTGTATGAAATAAAAAATAGCCAAAACAAGTGAACAATAGTGAATAAAAATAATAAAAATAATAAAACTAAAGACGCACGAGTTAACTACAAGAAAAACACAGCAGCCTGCTTTCTTGCTCAGTTATTAGCAAAATTGAAGTGAACATCGTAAAAGTGCAAACATAAAGAGACTTCAGAGCATAAGTATCCCATTTCAAATTTATGTGTTTCTCACATGAACAGCTAAAAATAAGGCATATATATCATAGACATATAGAGTTAAGAGTCAACCGCATGCAACGACAAATATTCACACGAGTGAACCGCTGCATTGCAGACAAATGCAGTCACATGTTTATCCAGCCCTGCAAGTTGAAACCAAAAAGGCTAGACAGTAGAAACACCGCATACACAACCATTTGGAACCGCACGGGCAAAACTGAAGTACTCTAAGATGCAAATCTACAGGACCAAATCATAAATATATGCAGTATAAATACATATATACCAGTCATGCAAGTCAAAGAACAGACACCATCATGTTCGCCCCACTTACCAACAAAATTGTAATGCTCTATTCAGAAATTCAACAGGTCATGCTTTGAAAAAATAAGCACGCTATAGTAGAGCAACTTAAACCATAAACCAAAACAATGATGCGTAAAATATGCAACCAGTGCAGATCCTACATTACCAAGAACTTTCAGTATCAGAAATTATAAAGGGAAATATATAGAGCATGTCCAGACTATTGCCAATTCCAGAAAGCAGTACGCAATCGACGCAATGCAATTGCCTATAAAAATGATTAGCCATGAAATATAACATCTGTTAAGGCAAAACCACTCAAATTCCCTAAAATTGTTCTTATATCACAAATCACCCTCTTGAATCATCCTAGAACCACTAATTACCCATAAGTTTCAATATGAGTGACAATCCATATTGGGTAGCATCATCAATAAAAGAATGTTTTCTGAGATAAGACATTGCAGTCCTTTATTTATCTTATTAAAACTTCTCAGAAGCTCAAAAACATAACTTAGTAATGACAGATACACACTTGCCAATGGACAGACTCAAAAGGCTAATGGCTAAATCACTATGTCATGAGCAAACAGCTACTATATAAGAAAATTCAAAGGCAAAAGGAACCTGCAATTCGAACAAATCACATAAACCAATACAGACACACATTTCTTTCTTTCTTGGTTACACGATTCTTTCATCATAGTGAAGGGGTGGCATATGCCAACTTCTATGAGAAGCTAAGCTTACAAGATATTGGATTTGTTTTATTTAACTCCATACTTATTGATGTCCATCATAAATTAATAATCTAAAATGGTGCTTGACCTACTGATGGAACAACTAAAGGTGCAAATGCATTATATTTCAAAATGTAGCTTGCTAGCCTCAGATATGCCGGAACCAGATATATTATCAAAAGACGGCAATAAGATACATCTAGACGCTACAAGATCCACTTCCATTATACTGCGCACTGTAGTAGTAATGTGAATCAAGGCAGGAAACAATTCTTCTAAGTTGGATATACAAATCATGTTAACTGAGACCTAAAAGCCGAAAGATGCTTCCTCTCACCAGTACACTCTAAAACTTCTAAGCAATATAGGTCCACTTCCATCTGATGATTCTTAAACATAAAATTTATCTTTTAGAGTCACTTTAAACGAGAAACAAAATACCATCTAGACAAGTCTGAAGTTATTTTGTAAAAGAGAGACCATAAGATCAAAGATTTTGTACTTCCAGATATTTCTTGTACGCAATAAGAGCAACATTACGCAGCATCAAATATACAGCAAGACAAGTTTAGTAGATACATGTCCCCCCATCTGTTCTGCGAATGTTTAGCTCCCCATGTAGGCCCTCTTGTTCCTTTCACAGGATCATGCATGCAGTCTAACATTTGCAACATGATCAATAAATACCAATACTCCTAACCATTCACCAATCACCAATGGCCAGGCATACCTAAATACATGATGTTACTTTCACAATATTCCTGCAATAACTTTTTGAACACTTGCCTTCAAGTCTTCTCCATATTTTGTTTCATATTCACATTTCTGATATGATAAGATACATAACAGAAAGAATATATAAAATTAAGCTTTCTTTGAAAAACTAGGTTTGCAGATGAGTCTTGTAATAGCCAACACCACTTCCAAAGAATGTATTTATCAAACAGTATCTACAAATATAGTGTGCCTGGCTGCCACTACAGTATCCAATCCTAAGCACTATAAACAACTTAAATGTGGTAAACAATCCAAGAACCATCAATGAATATAGAGTAAAAGAACTAGTAAAATGAACCAAGTTCGTGCCTGAAACTTATATCTTAATGATAGCTTTGTGCCCCATCCGCTCGAAAACAGCAACTTAATGATCATTGGCATCACTGGAAAACATCTACTACAGAAACAACAAATGTAGTACAGAAACAAAACATGTTTGCACTACACCAATGACTATCCTCACCGACCTCAACTCAAACAAGGCAAGTAACATCATTACCACATATAAAAGTGCAAGAACACCGATATTGTAAAACACAAACCATGTTGGGATTAGAAAATACCTGATTAATTTTCTAAAGTGCATCTACAACATCATTCAATTGACTCTCAAACAATAGCTACGTATAATGTCAAAAAAAAAAAAAATATATTAACAAGCGATTGTGTCTAATCTTAAGCAATTTAAGTTTCTCTGGAGTATATAAAACATCTGCATCCAACCACACCATTTTAACCAGATAATAAAAGCATAAATTTTATATGCCAATGCAAAATATGACCAAAGAAAGGAAAAAAAGAACTTGTACTTAAAAAGAAACACAAGAACCACAAGCTAATTTCAACTGCAGTTGGCTTTTGATATTATGTGAAAAAGTTGTACAGATGGATTGCGGATTAAAGCCAATAAAAAACCCACTACTTTTTCATAACAGTTTTCATCGTTCACATTTAACATAAACAAGCTAAACTCAAGGATCATTCATCTCTAACCCAGACAGCACTCCAGCATACTTCTCCGACAGACCCTCCCCCTCACCATTTTTCTCAAAGTACCCCGCCCTGATCTTCTCAAACACGTGCCACGTAAGCAAACTATCCGACCCCGCCTGATGACACTTCCCCACCGCACGCTCCACGCCCAGCGTCTGCGCCACCCTATTCAACCCCCCATGCAACCCCTGACAGAACTTCATCAAATGCTTCACATCATAAACCCTCCTCCCAAAAATCACCCCCAACAACTCCAAAAACTCGGCTAAACTCCCGGGAAGCGCCTTCCCCGTCAACGCCCTAATCAAATACCCGAAATCATACCCACTATGAAACGTAACGTACGACACATCTTCATTACAAACTAACCCGGACGACATCACGAGCTCCGCGAACCTCACCACGGGCACACCGAGCTCCCTATTCGCCTCGAAATCGATCCCCTGGCGACGGAGCAGCTCGATCGAGTCCGGCGCGTGGGCATCCTCGTTTACATTGAAATCACTGAAGTTAAACTCCCAAATGTAGCGGCTGGAGGATGATCCCAGGTCCGGGAGGTTGCCGTGGGCGTCGGTGAGGGTGATACCGACCTGAATGAGCTTGAGCCTGTCGACGTTCGATTTTAGGGTTTGGTAGTGGTCGAGTGGGTTCGAGTAGCGGTGGTTGTGGCGGACGACGACGCCGGGGAACTCGGTGTCCATGGAGACGAAGGGGTGAGTGTCGATTAACGAGCGGATTATGGTGAATTCGGATTCGATGTTGTTGGCGTAAACTGATCGGATCAAGATCGGGTTTTTTGGTGTGGCGGTGGAGTTGATCGGAGGCGGTGGTTCGTCGGAGGAGGTGGTGGAGGCCATGGCGGTGGAGGATCCAGGTCGAATTTGAGGTGGAGGAGTGTGTGATTTGGTGGTTTTTGGGATTTGGGGGAAAAATTAGGGTTTGTGATTTGTGAGTTTGTGTGATTTTATACTTGTGTTGTAATAGTAGGAGTAAAATTGTTGGAGACGTTTGATTTTTTATTTTATTTTTTAATTTTTTTGTGACTGTTTTGATTTAACTCATTCTTATGTAAAAAAAAAAAAAAAAAAAAAAAAAAATCTACCTGATTTTAAGGGTTGATAGAGATTGAGGTTAAATTAATGTAGATTAGCCTGTGTTGTTCTTTGGTAAATCTTATATATGATATGAGTATGTTGAAGAATTATATTTATCTAGTTGATCTACCGTATGAGTGATTTAGTGTTTACGCAAGTGTGTTGACCTAAGAGGCTAAAGTTTGTGAGAGTAGTAAGATTGGTTGAGGGGTTTTTGGCAAATTAATCTTGTGTAAAATAAATAGGGGAGATACTTTTATGGTTTTAAAAAGTAGTACATTGCCTCTTGCTCGTTTTGTATACTAGTTACTATATTTAACTACCATAAATTTGTTATATTTCTAACATTTTCTTCTACATAGATTTAGATTTGGTTGTAGTAGTTTTGAAAAAATATATGTAAGTAAAGATATAAGAACAAAATACAAATATTTTGAGCTTAATTTAAACTTTACTTTTATTTTGAGCTTCTTTTGTAATATAAACAATAAAAACAAAAGATGTGCATATTTTCCGAGGAAAAAAATGATACAAATGTCTTTTGTATTGTGCTACTTTTTTTTGCCTATGATCTTTTACAGAGTGAATTGCTAAAAAGGTAAAAAGTAAAAACTATAAGATTGATGCGTGATAAAATGTTTCATTTTGATCAAGTAGCTAATTCGATTTCATGTGTGAGAATGCCTATTTGCGCTCATTTCTCAACTAAAAATCAGGAGCAACATTTGTTAAATACTTGCATGAGTTTTCACGTAATGTATTACGTGTTGCTGTTTTAATTTACATTGTGCTACTGCTAACAGTGGGTGAAATTAAAGTGAAGAACATAAAAAAGTTATCTAATTAAGTACGAAGCACATTACTGTTCCATCTGGGGTAATGGAGACAGATATTTAATACCAAATTAAAGAATATTGGAAAAATATTATTACACAAGACCGAAATCATAATCATAGGATGAGTCACCAAATGAAGAATTGCAAGGTAAATTAAGTCAATGAAAAACGGTAGAAATAAATGGTCACATAGTTCAGTTCATAGACCCAACTTAGCCAACTTTTCTTGTAAATTCTGTTACCCATCAGAAACTTGATTTTATGAAAAACTATTTAAATTGATATAGTACAAAAAATAAGAAGGAACAAATAAGAAATTTAATCAACAAAAACACTAGAATAATAATAATATTAATCAGATTTATCCAATAATTTCACACCAAAGAAATCCCTTCAGCAATACATTCCAACAACATAGTCCACAAGGGAGTCAGCAGAATAAAGATCTCAAGGAATGTGAGATAGCTGAAATGGTTAAAGCTTTTCTTTTCCTTCATTTTTTTTTGGGGGGTAGGGGAGGTGGCGTGCCGCTTCACTCCTTAAAACAAAATTACGATAGCGATATGAACGGTAAGATTTAGCATATGGTCAAGAAGACCTACATACATTATCTTTACGCTAGAAATAGGTTCCTTCGGGAGGTTGGACCAGCTTACGGTTTGGTGGCGCCGCCATCTCTTTCTTCAGCTGAATCAGTATGTCTTCCATTGAGTAGTCCCGCTGCCAGTTAGCTAGAAGCAAAAACTTCTTTGGTTCAACCTACATAGCACGTATCACAACCAACAATAACTTAGGAAACGACTATAATATTGATAAGTCAATTGAAAATTATAAATCCTGGACAGAAGGATAATGGTATTGGTACTCTATATAACCAGTTTTAATTCTTTAACCAGTCACCACATTTTATTCCAAACACGTTTGTCAGCGGTTTGAATACTCGTCCACTGAACTGTTTAAAAATCAGAGAACCCAGACTTGTAGGACTGAACTTGGTTTAGAGTTCCATACAAGTTTAAACGGAAGTGCCATAACATTTAAGCTAATAATTTTCATGTCCTCGTTGCAAAAAGTTAGTGCGATGATAAAGGGATCACCACCAATCCACCATCATCATTTATAACATTATCCAAAAAGACAAGAAATGATTCAGAATATATATACAAGAAGGCAATTTCTGAAAGAGTTAAGAACATTTATAGGAGAGGGAACTATGTCGGACAAACTCTTCCTGGAGCCATCTTAGAGCGTGAATTTATACTTGTTCTTATATATAATATGATGAGTAAAGATTTATGGCACACAAAGAAGAAGACACCAAATTGCTTTACCTATCAATATTAGAAAATGCTACCTCACTATCAATAACTACAAAGACAGGCATGAGATAGTTGTATTCATACCACTCCAGTTTCGTGGTTTACGCAAGTCATGTTAATACGAGAATGGAAACGGACAGTGGGAGGTTTCTCTGGATAATCTTTGTCGCAGAATAGCTTCAACTGATAAATACGCCCTTCATGTACGGACTGGCACAGAGACAAAAAAAACAGAGCTTGAGTTATTTGCATCAGATACAAATTGGAGTAAAGGTCAACAATATATACTGCAAATGAACGCCTACTAGTGGAATATTGGATGAAGAAAGAATTGTGAATAATATTGCAAATTGTCCCATAAAAATTACAGGTGTTACACTTCAGCAAAATGCCAAAATATGGGAACAAGGGTATCATTGCCAGAATAACTAACAAAAATATCACATGCAAAGATCCCTCGAATAACATATCTGCATCTGCAGAGAGAAGATTTACAAAGATCACGAGATGAATATTGAGAACTAATCTATCTTGCACCATAATGTTAACGTACTATTTTGTAGCACAGTTAGCCACAGTGATATTGACAACCAGAATTGCTACATGAAAGAACTTTGTGCCTGACAACAGTGCAGGTAGAACATTATATTCTTTAAGAGAGATACTAAAACGCTGTTCCTTGATAAGGGGAAAAACAAACGAGAAGATGCCAAACAGGAACAAGATAAAAAAAACTGATATTTATATATTAAAATATTGTTTTAACAATCGTCATTTTCAGGTCAAGAGCCTCGTAACAAAGTATGAACATATGATCAATCAAACGGAGGAATAACACTTCAAACTTCCTAACCATTAAAACATAAGAAGAGGAAACTCACATTGTGAGGGCCTAAGATGGTGCCAGTCCAGGATCTCATGAAAATATCATCTCCGTCGTCCATTCCATAGCTCACTGTACCATCCCCAATCCCCTTTTCTCCACGTTCAAGTTCCTCGAGCAATTTGAAATTTCGAGGGACTACAACAAGCTAAAACACTTCAGATGCTAAACATTTTCATCATGTAATTCAACATTTCATCTCCTTCAGCAGTTAAGCAGGCAAACACATGACATTTAAGATGGTCTTCGTTTGTACGTCACTAAACCATTGATCAATTTAGTCATCCTTGTAAGATTCCCTTACAACATCGATTGGCCAAACCAATTACAAACAAAACCATAGAAAGTAAAGCTAAACAGACTGGAATATCACAAAGTATGAACCAAACACAACATCAACTTCAGTTTTTTTGCCAAAAAAAACAAACATAAATGTTGCTCCAAAACCATTAAAGCACCAAAACATTCAAATCCATCAAGGAATTAAGCTCAATCTTCTCCCACTCAACCCATTAAACTAAAAACTAATCAAACTAACAAAAGAAAATCCAAAACATGAAACACAAAGGTTACAAATACCAAGTACCCAAAAAGATCTAAAACTAACAGAATCACCATTTTCAAACACAGCGACCAAAACCCAGAAAAACCCATCAACCAATTTGCAGATTGAACATGACCCATATGAACAATTAGGAAAATTTTGAAAATCCAACAAAAAGATCTCTTTTTTTTTTCTATAAAAAAAGAGAGATAGAGGAGAAAAAGTTTATACCGACGACACTGGATCCTCCTGCGCCTAGAGTCATGGTGTAGGTTAGCTGAATTGGGGTTTATTTTTTTTGTGTGTGTGTTGAAATCGATTTGACCAAAGACGATTTTGAGAATCTGAAGAAGAAGAAGAGGTACGCGAGGTTGAGGAGGCTTTTAATATATGGGTGGGGTGGGGTGGGGGCTGAAAATGAGAATAAAGGAAAAAGTTAGGTACACAACAAATAATTGAAGTTTGAGGGCAACAAACAAAAGTTGCCACTTTTAGAATATATATATTCACAAAAAGAAATAATGTATTAACAATATAGGCTGAATTGCGTTTTACGCCTCATGATTTAGATGTATTTGGCGACTTATATGCCAAAATTATAATAGAGACATTTTATACTCTCAAATTATTAATAAATTTGGCTATATTACAACTTCAATATTTTTTAATCAAGGATGTGATTGTCATTCAGATATAATGAAACAAATTTAAAATATCATAGATTCCAAGGAAGTTAGGATCAATGAAAAGGAAAGAGTATACGCTTTCGCGTGAGATTTCAGGACTCAATCCCCTATCCCTTTTGATCTAAATTAATCCAGATCATATTAAAAAACTCAAGACTCAAGCTTGAAGCTTGTGGAGATGATTGATATAGTAATTTATATATATATATATATATATATATATCTTTCGACTGCCTATTGTTATTTTGAGGGTGCAAATGATTTTTCCTAGGCTTCAAGTTACTATACTTTTCTAGGGTTCAGAATCTTATGCATCTCGTTTTGTTGAAATTTTCTAAAACCAAGTTTAATTGTCGGATATTTCACATAGTAAACAATTAGTGATTAAGTAAATAACAAATAAATTGAGCTAGAAAATATAGGCGTATGTGGACTTATTTTGAGCATATTGAGGGTGTGCTTGACTAGTTAGACCATTACAATGTCTTGTGCAAATCGTTAATTAATGGACTATCTCGAAGAAAATTAAATTCCAAACCCTCCATGCTTTGCACTCAGGCTAGTTTGAAGGCAAAATCAAATAGCCAATCACGAACTTAAGTTTTATATTAATAAGAGTATTTCAATAAAAAAAAAAATGTCAAAAATATTTCTTACATGTGAGGACCGCGCCCCACGAGTCACAATCCGATCCGAGTTGATCTGGTGTTGGCCACCTAACAAACTCAACTCAGACCGAACTGTAGCTCATAGGAAGGGGTCTCATTGACCAGGATCAAAACCATAGCACTATAAAATATCTTTACTTCAAATAGAGCGGAAGTCTTTGGAATAAAAATACATTTTACAATTTTAAAATGGTGTAAATACAATATCAAACACTTAACAATTTTTGCAAAGTTTCCAAAAGCGGACTTGTCGATCATTCGTTCCATCCGTGCTGCTATACCAATCTTACTCTGAGAAAGGGACATATAGAACAAAAGATGAGTAAGTTTTTAATGACTCAGTGAGATTCTTAGAACATGACAATAATCAAACAGTAAATCAGAATAAAACGAACAAGAATGACCAGAATAGTTACATCTGCATCACTGAACTGAAATTATCGGTTTTAACGATAATACTGGAGTATTCAGAAGAACGAGAAAATGAACTTGTGCAATTACATATAACAGATCCAACCTTAGCTCTAAAATTCAACCGTATACCTCCCTACGAGGAGCTACCTCGCAACAGAACAGAAGACATGCTCGAGTAAATGTCAGTCTAACACGCGGGTCACAGCCAACTCCTGACTGCAAGTGGCGCTTAGACAGAATGGGTATTAATCAGAATTACTTAAAGTGACAGCCCTTTGCTGCCCAGCAGTAAATCCTTTCAATCCCTGGGCCCAACTTCCCAAAGGCGTCCCAATGGGTGAAACATAATTATCAGATGAGCTAGTAATCCGGACAATATCCGTTGCTCGTTTTGAGCTACATAGGCCGAACATAGTTCGTTGCTCGTTGCACAATTCAAGAATTAATTGGGTGGTCATGATATCAGGTTAATTATGATTATGAAGAAAATTTTTTATTATGAATTAAATGAGATTTGATTTAACAATAGGCAAGAAAACCGATTATGTAAAGAATTAATGATTATCGATATAAAAGCATTAAAATGGTGATAGAATGTTGCTCGTGATTCGAAACAAAGAATCACAATTGATATGTCCAAGTTTCTCAGGGCCGGATGCCAAACAGGGTTTTGAACAAATCAGAAATCAAACCTCACCTTTTACTGTACGGGAAATTCTTGATTAACGTCGATAATTGCAGAACCTTAAAATAAATCAAAAGATATAATCAATTGTTTGCTCACAAGTTTACAACAATAAACATATATTTCCAATATTTATCATATTTAAAGAAGTTTAGTTAAATTTTTAATTATTGTTAATTTGGGACAAATTCCACATTTACCTATTTTAACATTAACTATGACGTAAAAATATAAATAATGGGATTTACCATTTCAAAGTAACAAGTCGAAGACTAAATCAATTTACAAAATTATTATTAAAGTCTCCATTTCTAATTTATTAATAACATATTTCATATTAACAAACATATATATTTTCAATGCATATTTAAACTTTTTTAAAACAATTATTCTTAACAAAATTCTTGTAAATTACTTATTACATAATGATCTCAAATCAAAAGTTTTACCATGATCTTAACATTGAACAAATATCTTAGTAAGCCCTTGAATAAAATTACATCACATATATAACTTTTGTAAAAACTATTTTTTCTTATAGTTATTAGTATAAAATTACACAATATTGCATATATCAATAATTAACAATTAAAATAAATTGTAAACATATAGATCTAATTAAAATTAATATTTCCAGAATACTTATTATTCTAATATACTAGATTAGAAGGTTAGATCACAAGATAAACACAATACTTTACTTAAAGTTAAAGATATTGAAAGATCAACTGTAAAATAAACTATATGTCATCTTAATGTTGCAAAATCCATGAAAAATATTAAACACGATTCTAAATTATGATAAACTGATCTAACATCATTATTAGTATGTAATAAGTCCATATTAATGATCAATTTCATGATTTGTGTAGCTTTTGCAACATATATTGGTTAATCAAAATGTTTATGCAAATATAGGGCAGAAAACTGTAGCAATCTTAGATTCACCTTCAATCGGACTTTCAAACGATATGATAATCTGAAATTGATTGAGGGGTTTACTCTTAAACATCCTGGAGAGTATGTAGTTTCAAAATCAGATCAATATGACAAGGTTTGGTATTTTAAATAAATCATGAAAGATATGAGCTGTTTTCGGATTTTCTGGACAGTGGTACGTATTTCTAATTTTTAGACCCCTCAAACGACTTTGGTTGAAGAAGATTTATGAACATAAAAGTTAGCTTACACAATAAACAGTATGTGGTAACAATTTCAGAGAAAGACTCGAAGTTTTGATATGGTTTTCGGACTTCTAAAGTTTCTGTACCAAAACTGGCAGTTTTGACCAAACTCGGTTTTGAGGATTTTTCAAGGACTATAAAGAAGGCTTAAAGGACTGAAACAATTTTTCTAAGAATCTAAACATCACGAGGAAGAACTTTGCAGAAGAAAATAAGAGAAGAGAGGTGTGAGAAAATTGTTGAAGAGAGCCTCCCTTTTATAGGTGAAAATTGGGAGACAAGGATTAATTACCATACCCTACTCATTTTTATTTTAATCCAAGCTAGGTCACCCTAATTATGAAGATGTTTCCAGGCCTTATCTGATAGGATTTTATAAGAATAAAATATTATAAATATCTAGCATAAAAGACAAAGCAAAATTACCTTTTTACAAATGTAAATGTAAATATGTGAAGATTTACCATTGTAAACGAATGCTTGGATATTTTGAAACTACAAGGGACCACTTTGAAAGTTTTATGACTCATTTGGTCTTAAAGAAAATATTTGTGGTCAATCACAATTT
The DNA here is from genome assembly GCA_946800315.1 of Misopates orontium. Classification (NCBI taxonomy): domain Eukaryota; kingdom Viridiplantae; phylum Streptophyta; class Magnoliopsida; order Lamiales; family Plantaginaceae; genus Misopates; species Misopates orontium. The sequence continues at coordinate 5,983,613 of OX326950.1, read as the reverse complement.
TTTTCCAAAAGGAGTAGGACTAAATTGTAACTTTTTCAAAATTTCTGGGGTTAAAATCATATTTTCAAAAGTTTAAGGACTAAAATAAAAATTCGAAAATACTTTTATTTTCTTCCAAATTTCAGGGGCGTTACATTACAGCTCTTTTTTCATCACAAATAATTTTATTGCTTTTTATTTACTATTTTATACTTTTCATCCGGACAGGGGGGGGGAGTACAATTAAACAGAAATCAAAGGACTAATACGACATCATCTAGAAAGTTGAGGATCGCAAAGCAGTTAACCCAGTTCTTTGTCCGCTACTGAGTATCAATCAAATCAAATTCGCCTGCTGCCCTACACACTCTCAAAATCACACTAAAAATTCAACCTTTTTTTTTTTTTTACGCACAATGTAAATAATCAATCTTCAAATCATCAGCTCATCGTTAATTTGTGTTCATCAAGGTAAATTAACACTATTATCGATTGCAGTTCACCATTTTTGATACATATATATATTCTCATTGCTTGTTTTGTTTTGAACATTGAGGTTTTAGTTTAATTTTTAGGTCATTTTTATAATGATATTGATGTGGACGTGTGATTTATGTCTGTGTGATGAATATTTAGTTCTGTTAGTCTGTAATCTCTTTGTGTAATTGTGTTAGTGAGATGATGTGTGATGGTATATGGTGCAATGCCTCCGAATTATTCGATTTTTTTGAGCTATGATGTGTTTTCGTTGTTTATAAGGTTTTCTAATTTGTGTTCTTGTTATAGGTGTCTTTGCATCTTTGGAATATGTCGCCTTGCAATCGTAGAGATGACCTCGAACGTGTTTTCAGGCGTTTGTTGTTGGTGTAATATACGAGTGAAGGAAAAGTATGATACCCTGCAACTGCGGAGAAAGCTCCCAACGCTTTCAAGGGCAAGAGGATATGTGGAGAGGCTCTAACAGTATGATGGCCTAATAGGCAGCCTCGAATCCGTAGATGTTCCGGAGGTGGAAAATCTTATGAGCTGCAGTGCAGAAAATATTTGTTATGGAAGATGTTGAGCGAAGATTTGATTCAAATGATAAGCAAGATTATGGATGCATCTCAGCAAGCTGGCAATGAATGTATAAAACTTGATTTGTCTGATTGGTTGGTGAATCAGCTAGACACAAATCGGACGATGGAAAAGGTTATGTGGCGGAAAAGGATCATTCCTCTCGGAATCATCTCCATGGGGTAGGTAATGCTGCAACGGACCAAATGGAAGATGATAGGTGGGAAGAGCAAGTTGTGGATCCACCTTATGTGAATCTTCTAAAAAAATGGTGTGGAGTTTGATCGCTATGAGACTTATCTTAGCAATGACAAAAAGGAGTTTGAAGAACACCAAAACAAATCTCATTTGTCTGGTTCACCTGCTAAGGGAACAGTCCAAGAAAAATAAGAGACAGGGCAATATGGTCGTCTATGACCGTCAGATAATCCTTGAAATCCAAAATGGCAAGGTGCTTGCTATGTGTGTGGGAACGTGGATCACAAAATGTGCGAGTGTCCCGAAAAAACTGAAGAGGCACAGGTTCAGATCCATAGGAAGGCTGCATCCAGGTGCTGATATTACTTTGAAGAGACATCAGTATAATTGGGAGTACCCACCGAAGTTGCGTAGATTGATAACACGTGGAGATTATCTCTCTCCGGAGATTACTCCCTTAAGTAGGAGAAATTAGTTTAAAGATATGAATAAAAACAGGACCACTAACGAGCTAAATATCATGCAAAGAGAGCAAAGGGGCCATCCTCGTCTTGAATCCACTCTGGTTATACTTCATCCAGATCAAGGTCACCTTCTAGATCATTAGAGTCTCTGTATTTGTCTCCATCGAGTTCCAAATCGAAGCGAATGTCATTGAAGAATAAATCCCCATCTTCATCATCCGAATCTTCAACTTTACGCCATTCAGGATCTAAGACCTTTAAGGAACGACCAATATCAAGGTCAATGTCACCTAACTCGTTTATTCCCATCACTAACTTATACACAAACATATTTCAAGGATTTTGTGTTAAATGAACTTGCCCAGAGGAAGGATGTTTTGGAAGTGGAAACATTGGTAGATAGTGCGTGTGCCTCGAAGTCTTGTAATATTGAAGTTGTAGTGCGAAATGAATTTGAAGCAGGAACTTATAAATTGGAGAAGGAAGAAATGAAGAAATATCTCTTTGAGAAAGATGACGAGCATTATCGTTCTGTCTCCAGGGGTTCAGACAAAGTGTTAGAATCTTCTATCCTGCAGTCTGATGAAGGTATTCACAATGCTGATAGTATGTTGAAGCACATGATGGAAGTGGTGGGAATCTGTCAAAATGAGGATCTAATGAGAGGAGATATATCGAAATCAGGGTCTGATGTTTCTCTAAGGTCCACTGGTTATAATTCAGTGAGAATGTCTTCAGAGGAAATACTGTGGCCTGCAGTACCCTCTCTGTGTGTGTGTACACTATTTTTTCTGTCTTTCCTCGTTTGAGTTTTGAGGTATTCAAATACTACATTTTGTATTTCTGCAATTAGATTCTGTGTTTCCGTTATGACTTTGAATTAAGTCATTCATTTATTTCCTTCAGATTAGGCACTGCCCGACAAATTAGTTGTTGCTATAACCAGTAAATGGAGAAGCAAAAACCACACTTCTTGCTGTCATATTTGAGGACAAAATCATTGGCTTACCGTTTCTTTTTCTTTCGTCTGTCTAGCCATCTCATGATTGATTTCACTATGGTCAGTTTTGTAATTTATGGCTATTATTCTTTGATTGAGAGTTGCATCCATTCTCAGCAAAGTACGTAATCTTTCTCTCGCTCCTCATTGCGTGCAATTTGATGGTGAGGAAGCTGCTTTGCATCCGTAGGTACTGGACACAATGAACACTCATTGTTACGATTGGAGAGTACTTAGATTGTTTGAGAAGATAGTGTATGAGGTTGTCTGAGTTCAACTGTGATCATTTTCCCTGATTGTTAAAGTTCTTCAGTATTATCAATGCAGAGTTTTTCCCCTTTTTGGTAACCTTTCTTAATAATGAGCTAGTTATATTTTTTAGATTTAATTGTTAATGCAAATGCTATATTACTTAGCGGTCCTCAATTTTCAATAGAGTAAAGGATAAGACAATAGCATGTGTCACATACAGCTGATGTATTAGTAAATTACGCTAGTCGGCAGTGATATTATTTTATGCGGTGAACCGAACAAATAAGCAATATGCCGACAGCTCCTTCAATTGTTCAAGAAACTTTCCTCTTTGACTAGAAAATTCATCTTCAAAAACTGTTATGAAGGTCCCTCTTTTTCATTATCGAGGTGATAACATCTAATTGTAGTCTTATTTATGTCCTTTTTCATTAAATGTTTTTCCTCTTTATTGTGATAAATGAGTCTGATTGCTCATAGGGTCTTGCATGGAGACTACACATCTCAAGCGGCTTTTAAAAGTAGGCGATGGCTAGGGGTAAAAGTTGCGGAAAGGTAAAAGATCCGAGTTTACATCTTCATAATCTGGTAAATGTTCTGTATCTACTTTTTTATTATCTCATTCTTGAATCTATAAATTTATCGAAATTGGTAGTTTGGAAAAGTTGAATATGGAATTTGGTAATATGCTATTAAAAGCAAATGGTTCACTTTGATTGCTAGAAAAGAGAAACATCTTACTCTTCTAACTTTGAGTTGATGATAATGAATTGCAAGTGAAAATAGAAACATTACTTGAAATCACTTTGTCAAATAAAGTAAGAGTTTTATCTTTCATATAGTATGAAAAGTGTCTGAAACAAACATATCATCTTGTGTAGTTTTCATCTGTATTAACTTTACATAAAATGACACTTCTCTTTCATTAAGTACTCGTAACATGAAATTTGGATAAATACATAGGTCAAATGTCGTTAGTACATGAATCTTACTTCCAACTCTCCTATAAAGCTCTGTTCCAACTCAACATGAAACATGTTTGATGGAAGCTTTATGTTACAGAAAAGTAACCTTTTCCCCTTGAAAGCGACTCCATAAAGTTAAAAAACTGCAATGCATGTATGCTAATTGAAATTGTGGAGGATATGAATTCTCTCATGATTATTCAGAATGTTCGAACTTTTGCTAACATTGCATGTATATGGTTTAAGTTTATTGCAATAATCTATTTTTAGAGAGTTACCAAACAATGTAAGGTTATGAACTTCCATGTTATGGCCGCGTATGCTGATGCAGCTACTTCTCTTTGTTGTATCCATTTTTGAGTTAATCTGCGAAATAAAGTTCTTGTTGAACTACTTAGTAGCTTTTAGAAGAATTGTGCTCTTATCTGGTTCAGTATTACTGTTATTAGTTATATAGTTATTCAATTTGAAGAAATTTCGGAATTTCTGTGTTGCTAAACGTCATCTAGATATGACTTGATAGATGAGCTACACTTGAATTAAAGGGCTGGGCTCATTGGATAATGGTTATGTTTGATTAAATTGTAATCTTGATCATTGATGCATCAGGAAATACTAAACATGGATCTGTTAGTCATAGTGAGCTAAAATTTGTATTATCAACTGATGCCATTTATCCACATAATCTGCTTGTTGTAGACCATTTGTCATTATTTTGCTATACTTCTTGTACTCTCCTGTCTTTGGCTATGCTGTGAGGTTTTGTTACCTATAGTCTATTAATAAATTATGAATTAGTTTCACACATGAACTATATTACCTCCTTCGCCTTTTGTGGTGGGTGTTCTCAGTGAAAGCATGATCTTTGTGTGGAGTTTCTTGTTACACTTAAAATGTTAGCAGCTAATTCACTTAAAGTTCAGTAGGTTACCCAAAGATTTCATGGAACCCATTCTAGAATAGAAATAGCAGAACAATTATGCTATAGTTGTCTGGTATGTAAAACTTGTTCAAGTTACATCTGTATTTCAAAGATCTTGCTGGAAGAGGCACATTGACTACAATTATATCGTATATTTCACTAGGTAAATTTAATGACCACGAGTTCAAGGCAAGAATTACACCCTTTTACTGTGATTTCTGTTTAGCGAGAACCCATATAGTTAATCTTTTTGTGTGGTTCATAGCTCATATTATGTTTAACTTTATTCTCTATGCCCAAGATAATTAGAAACTTCATGCAGAAGTCTCTAAGGCCTCTAGATGAATTGTTGAATGAATTTGGCACAGTGGCGCGAGAGATTGGAAATGAATAGTCGGATATTGCGATTCTTTCCTCATTTGGTGTGGAAAAGATCAAACTTTGTTAATCAGAAGGTTTTTAACTTGTTTGATCATTAACAATACTTTGCATGATATAAGTTATAAAAGAATTGGACATTTTGTTTCAGTTTCGATTCTACGGCTTGTTTTTACCACTCATTTACCATTGTACTAGGCAAGATGATCATTGATGCTCTAAATTACATCCTATATTCTTGGCCTTCTAATTTAGGTGGAGCTGCTGAGATAATGTTAGACTTCATTGTATACCCCTTACAGTTTTGTTTATACGTTGGCTAATTAAATGTGCGGTGTCACACATTTTAATGGTGTAACTGATACCTGGTATTGCTTTGTTTTGTTTTTGTGCAATTTAAAGAGAGAAATGGTGAGGTGAGGTGAGGTGAGGGCTGTTTGTTTGGAGTTTGGCCGTATTTTGAGGAGAAATAAATTCGCATGTTATCAGCAGTCTCATTTTCATACTGATCTGTATAATAATACTTGGTTAAACTTTTTGAATTTACCTTCTTATCTTTTCACCTGTAATGTTTTATAGTAACTTTAGTAATTGTCTAGTTTATATTAAGGAAGACAACTATAATCACAGTTGCCCAATGACAGTTTCCTGACATTGATTGATCTAATCAAGTTGGGGCGCTAGTTAATGTTTCAGTTCAAGTTTTATTGTTTGGTCTAATCAAATTTAATTATTGATGTACATGGTGAATGCATCTAACCTCACTTTTTCCTTCTTTAGCCAAAGAAAATATTTTATCTGTGTCAAACTATATAATTATTTGACTCCCGTTTTATATAAAAGCTCAAGATCTTAAAGATAACTGAGATTTATGAGTACATATTATTCGATAAGTCATTTTATGATATTGTGTGGGTAGGATATGAAGTTTGAACCGAGGGCCTCTATTATGTTCTAGGCTCTGATGTTATACTAAATTATTATAATCTAATTCAAAAGTTCAAGATGATTTGACTTTGGTCATTCTTTATCATAAAATGGAACGGCACATACGAAAAATTCTAGATTATAAAAGAAAACAAAAAAGAAAGGAGAGTGGGGGTGGAGGGAGTAAATAGTATTGAATGTGAGAACATGGAGTATTGCGTGAAAGATGGCATTTAGTGACAATATGAAGTTAAGGCAGATTTGGAAAATACAAAAAATATTAAAAACGATCGATGATGAATATATTGAGATAGGAGTCTTGTATTTAATTTGTATTTATCATATGACGTAATAGCCTCATTATTCTCAACTGTCTCAATTACTCTTGCATTTAATTTGGTTTTAATTGTCTCTCAAATCTAATATAGTCTCCAATCCAACCCATCCTCTTCTCCCGCAATTTACACAATTGCCCCTACACTATTGAGATATCTATTTCATTGAGCTTCATAGTTATTACTTCACATGCATAGTACGCTGTGTGACACGGTTTCATTGATGATTTTGATTAATTATAATATGGACGTTGAACTACCCGGAAAGCTATTTATTTTGTAAATGTTGCCGGAAAAGTTGGCTAATGTGGTGAATTCACGTGTTTACTGTGATTTATCAAACTTCTTAGAACTTTCGTGTTGCAGATTCTAACTGTATTGGTGGATTTGACACGTGGCATGCACCGAATCTAAAAGTCAATTTCTTTTTTTAAAGAAATCTATTATGTTGAGGATGGGGTGAGTAGGAAATTAGGGTTTGGAATAGTTGAAAATGTGAATCTCCGTCTAGACTCGAGTTCAATTCTTATACGAAGCAATTTAATTTTGTGTCGTTCAAGTATGTAAATATCAGTACTCAGTTTGCTTAATGTAATTTGTTCGATAGCTTTGTTTGCTCGCTACAATAGCTCGGAATTTACCTTAAATTAGCTTAACTTGTTTACTGATTAGTAATTATATATAGTTTCACTAAACCATATTCCTTAGAATTTGAAAGCAAAAATTGACCGTTTGGTATTTCCGAGTGACTTGCATATGCACTTGGAGGGTCCACGAAGTGCAAAACCCCTTGCTTCCCAAGTACAAATTGTATACTACACCTAGTTTATTACTTACCTGTTTTTCTAGCTACTATATTTTCATTTTTGATTGGCTATTAGCATGGTAATTTACTGCCGTGGCTCGATGTGATTGGTTGTTAAGATTCTGCATGAAATGGAAAAAAAAAAAAAACAAAACAAAACTGGGGAGCACATGAACATAGTAATCTGCTAAAGACGAAACAAATCTGCTCCCAAAAACTACTTCTACTATCCCAGATCCAGTCCCTATTCTTGCTCGAAAAGGGAGAAAGAGAAACAAAGGCAACATAAAAGAACTTAACAAAGTGAAAGAAGAAAGAAAAGAAAAAGCTAGCTAGCACTATTAAGGCTCCACTCTTTCTTTGTTGCATACACTACACTAGACATGGAGCACCAATAGTGCTACTTGCATATTAAGACAACAGCTAGTAGTAACAGTACTATAACTCTTAGCTCTTCCTTGTCCTTCCGGTGGTGGTGGCGTTGTCGTGAACTACGTCGAGTAAGACGGTACTCTTGCACTTGGGACACCTAGGATCTTCCTCTGATAGCATCACATACATGAGACACCTTGGACACCCCACCAGCATCATCGACGTCGCCTCGGGGCTCGATGAGTACCGTAGAGACTCTTCCTGCTCGGACGACACGCACGAGCTCGCGGGCGATGTAGGGGACACGCTCATTGAACTGTTTGGCGGCAAATTCCGGCTGTTGTTTGCCCTGTTAGGGGGCGACAGGTTCAGCTTCAGGTCGAGTTTTGGTCCGTTCCTTCGACTCATAGTAAGTTTAAGGTTGTCTATGCTGTAGATGATCCGTACAATTCCCCTGTTTACACAAGCAAAAATAAATAAAAAATTTGTTGATTAAAGTTATATAAGGTGTATTTGATTCGTACAAGTCTAAAATTGACCATGTTTAAACTTGTTATATAGAAGAATTGAGCAACACTGGCGGTATTTTCAACGAAGATTCAGGCTTCACCAACGCAAATCTTCGTGTCGTTGGTGAAGCCTGAATCTTGGTTTGTACTAAATTTAGGCTTCACCAACGAAAATCTACGCGATGAAGCCTGAATCTTCGTTGTAAATATCTTCAGTGTTGCTCAATCTTCTTGTAGTGATTGTGATCATGACAAGTTTGAGGTGTACGAGTGTACCTGATAATCGAGACGTGGTCGTGGTCGAGGTGGCGTTGCTATATTATTAGTTACAACCTCCGGTTTTAGTAGTAGTAATAGAAACACCAGTAACATGGGCTTGTTGTAGTGGTTTTGAATGTGTAAGGCCATTATATATATAGTGGGGGGGGTGAGAAGAGAGAGAAATGGGATTGCTTTAAAGCTTAATTAAATTATGGTGAGAGGTGGAGGGTGTAGACGTAGTGAATATTGATATGAATTGAATTGAATTGTAATGAAGGTAGAAGACGATGTGTGTAAATTGAGGGGCAGGAAATGAATTAATTGTTGGGAAAAATCCGAATATGGTTGCAGAAAAAGGAAATATGTGATGTGTAGGTAGTAAATATTATTGGCAATTACCACCACAAAAAACTGCAGGAAAAAAGGCCGTCATTCATTGCCTACACCAGTCGGTGTTGTTTTCACATAGAAATATGGATGGATACATACAACACAAGGAAAAGCTTAGCAGCCATTAAAGCACAGGAACTAAATTTTCCAACTAATCCAACCACAACAGTATTAGTATTACGGTTCTTAAATTTTGCATGATGTATATGTATTAATTATGGAGAATTATGCACATTACACCTTAGGTATGAATAAATTACACATGCCGCCCGTGGTGTTTTAAAGTTTATGCAAACTGCTCTTGTAGTTAACTAAGGTACATAAACAAGATAGGTATACTTAAATTCCGTTCATATCCCTATAAACGGGCCTGCGGAAAAGATTTAAGCAGCGATTCACTCAAATTTCGCATTCTTTTGAAAAGTATAAAATCAAGTCTCGCGCAAGTTCTCTGGAAGGACACGATTTTTGGATCACGAGAAGTTGTAGAACGATGATTGGAAATTGGTGGTTGGTGGGTCGCGGGATTCACCGTCTCTAGTAGCGAGACGATGCAAATGCAATCTCTTGCAAGTTGCGTAATTGCACGACCAAGTATTTGCAAGAGGAAAGTTGTGACGTTGTTTGATCAAGTACTTTCGGGAGGGGAGGGGAGGGGAGGGGGTTTAATCGCGAAGGGCGACCTTCTTTATTTTTTCTGATAAATATTAAATATATGACTTAAAATTAGAAAAATCTTGAAGAAATATTTCCAAAAACTTAAATTAGGCTACAACTCTTTCAAGTATTAAACAAAATAATGTAAAAGTGTAAAAAGACTTGTCTTTTTTTTTTTTAATCTTAAATTAGAGATAATTTTTGAAATTAAAGAAATTGTCGAGTTTGTTTTGAGTTTCGAATAATGTTTTGGTGACTTTATCTTTCAATAAGTGTTTAACACCATAATGGGATAACTGAAACATCATCACAGTATAGTGGCAATCTGCTTATTTCTCAAACATGAAGGCAATTTGTGTAATTTACTGGTATTTCAGTGGTAATTTATGTAATTCGTCCTATTACCGATTTGGGAGAATAGATAGTTTATTATTTTACATGCAAAAAGTCTTTAAGTTTCCAGGTTGCGTAATATTATTGACCTTTTTTGGTACATTCATGGATTTTTATGGCAACTATTCTCGCCGCCGAAGTCATGATGTTAGCAACTTAATATTATTTACTCGTCAATCGGCCCAATGCAATCCAGCGTTTTCAATATTATCATTTATTGTTATTTAATATAGGAGTTGAATTCCATAATGTTTAGTTTAAAGATAATTGATGAGTGTCTTATGAGTAGGTAAGTCGCAATTTAAGTTGGACGATTATTCTTAAGAGTTTGGGGACTAAGGCGTCGTTGTAGATATTCAACATGTGCTATAAATCCGTTTTCGAAAAAAAAAAAAAAAACATGTGCTATAAACCCTTTCACTTTGCCGATCATATCATTTTCTCTCGCAACGATGCACAAATAATAATAAGACGTTTCACCTATAAATAATATGTGACGAGTTCAGTTTGAGTGTATAATGAAAAGAGCGTGGGGGAAATAAATCAATTTATACGACATTTGAAACTCAAACACCTATCCATGTTTGTATTAGGTGCAATGTTTGTATAATTCGGTAGCAATTAATGTAATTATACAATTGAAATATCAGTATTGAAAAGTTAATACTATACAATTTAAGAAATACGTATAATCTAAACTTTTTGTCACCCTACACTATCGAGAAATTGTATAATACAATTTTTAATTGGGAGTCCCACACTTTTCATTTCTCCGGTAATGTTAAATGGCCGTCCGGCTTAGTATCACATATCCCGGTTTTCGTTTTTTTTCTTTTTCTCTAAGACGAATTTTCGTTTTGTTTTCTCTTCATATCTTTAATTTTGTGAAGAGGCCATGTTTAAGATAAGGGTCTAAAAAACATGTTAATGTTACTTATACACGAAGACAGTTCAAAATATGCGACAGACATATGAGAAAATACCAAACAAACGCGTGTTGGTTGAATTTATTTATTTTAATTTAGTTTTGGTGTAATTAATATTATGGCTATAATCCTTTCATGATGTCCATTGACTTTTATAGGCAAGAATGACACATTTGGTCTAATATTAGAAAATTCTTTAAAGTTCTATAAATAATATCAAAGATATCCCTAAAGATTATCATCACATATTACATAATTCAAGCGGTTGAAAGAATTGATAAACAACATGCCAGTGGTGCCATCGTTGCATATATGTTACATAATTCAAGACTTCAAGTAGTTGGAGAAACTGATTAAATGCAACTTAGTGGCGCTATCAAATTAATCTGAATGATACGCTTTTGGTTTAGTGTTTTAAAATCAAGCATGTTTTTATTTGTGAGCAATTATCAATATTTTCACTTATATAATGAAATAAAATCTAAAAACCCGGTGTTTTTTTTTTCTTTTTGATTTTTTAGAAGTGTTTTCCAATAGTGCTGTCAGCAATACAATTTAGTTTATCTTTATTTAGTTATAAAATACATTCAATCGTCATTCTTTTATTAATAATAATCTTTCAAATAATAATTACAAATGTAAATTAATATTTTTAGCACTTACTTTAAGGCTACCAATATCAAATCAAGAGTCATTTAAAGTAATTTATTTATTTTTATTAAATAATAAATAAAAGAAAAGTTAAATAAAAATATTCGTTCCATGCCATGGAGTGCAGACCGTGGTGGTTGCTCAATTGTTCGTAAATGTCGACGAATCAAATGAAAAAAAATCATAAGACATAAACAAGATAAACAATTGGAAGCTATGCCACAAATGAATTATTGCAAGCAAGACCTAGGATTACTTTCACAAGGTTAATTCACGAAATTATAAATTTAAAACCTTCAAATTCAAGTCCTCAAAGCTTTGTCTCAAATTCGGTTTTTTCTGACATGTTATTATCATACTTATATTTTTGTTATTTATATCCTCGTCTTAACATGGTTATCATTTGATTAGTATAATTGTCAAATTATCACCATACGGGTGTACATAGTTGTATATAATTGTCAAATTATCACCATATGGGTGTACATAGTTGTATATTTAGTTTCGTGCCTATCACATAAGATTTGCTTAGTATAATTCATCCCATTAAACTTGTAAATGCGGATTATTTATAACGCAGTGCGCACAAGTAAGAGCTGATTGAGGTTCCCACTACTCATATATATATATATATATATATATATATACATATGTATATATATATGTACATATATATATATATATGTATATATATATATATATATATATATATATATATATATATATATATATATATATATATATATATATATTATCGTCCAAACCGGTTCATTTTACTTATCTATATACTCTATTTCCACTACTTAGTTTAGCAAAGTCTTTGCGTGATGTGTAGAAACTCATAGCAATCCTAATTGTTGTTGTTGATCAATACCAAATGGGTAACCATCACCCATCCCTTAGCTTGTCAAAATTGGTTTCCAAGAAATTAATGTGTTCTTATCGATTAGAACCTCATTGTGTGTGTAACCTATACCAACCATTATTAGAAAATTCAATTCCTTCATCAGACAAAAATGTTGAGAAAATTACAAATATACAGTCCAATAATAGAAATAAGATCGAGAACAGTTTCAAATTCACTGCCCTTCATTAAATGGACTAACTATCTGATGTCAAAATGTTCGTCCAGCCAACAACCTAGTGAGGTGATGGTATGATATTATATAAAGTATTGGAATAAATGGCCGATCAAAAAAAAAAAAAGTATTGGAATAAATGGTTCCATCATCCATAAAAAGAAAAAAGAAGAAAAAAAGAAAATTATTACCAGTCAAGGGTTCGAGAATTAGTGATTTCCGTTGTCAAATAGTCACTAACAAGGCACAAATTCAACAATCAAAGTTTTGATTGGATCCATCGATCGGAATTTTTGGATTTGAGTCTAAATCTATTCTCATGTTTATGGTGTTTATTGACTAATTAAATTTACAATTTTACAAGGACTACCATAATAATTATTTACTTTAATAATATAGTTCATATCTAACATAGTCCAAAATTCGGCGACAGTAAATTAAATTGCAATATAAGTTGTCTGTAGGCTGTCGATAATTCTTCATGCAGATAGTTGAGCGAGGATACATGTATATAGTAGTGTCGCGCTCGGATTTTGTGATTCTCCTTCTTTTTTTTTTTAATTTTTTTTATAAAAGATAAATTATATGTAAAAGCCTGAAATACTTTGGTTTTATCGTGCATACGTCCAATCATATACAACAAATAATCTAAACATCGTAATTACACCAGAATAGTACCCGTTTAATTAGATGTTTATGAAATTATTTCTTGTACTTTTTAAAAGTGTTAGATGAAAAGCATAGGCTGAAGTGCCTCTTGCATTTCAGTCGCACTTTCACAGTACCTACTACATGTAGTTCTTACCTTTTTTATACTTCGAATCACCGATGACATACAAAACTAAAAATAAAATAAAGTTGCAATTTATAATATGTTTATGTTTGTAATTATACTTTTACTAGTAAATTGTTAGAATAATACTACAATTATTTTTAAATGTAAAGTTACACAAACGATAATAATAAAGAAATTCAAGGATATTTTGGTTGTTAAATATAACGATACAATATAAAAATAAACTAATAGTATTGTACTAAGTTTTAAATTACAAACAATATCTTGTCTATTATTTTTTCACAGAAACTAATATGCGAAATCCCAAATCGAATAACATGTAGTAGTGTAATTTGACACAAACCTAACTTGTTCAACTTCTTTGGGCTTCTATATACTTTAACCTACTATAAGTGGGAATTTTTTTTTCTTCATACTTTAAGAGATTCTTAATTCCATGATTAATTAAGGATCACACAAGGGTCATATAGGGCGGTACTTAATGGCTACCAAATTGTGTTCGCATTCTGATCAGTCTTTTAAACTATAATCATCGAGGAGACTTCGCCACATTATCTAATTGGTTCAAGAAATTAAAATTTAAGAGTTTCCTAATGTCACACGGTGTAGCCGGGTAGATGCATGCATGTTTTTAATTATGTGCATTTTCAACTTGTTTTCATTTTAAGAAAATAAAATAAAAATCGTGCTCAGTGTTATATATGATATGTACACTTAAAGTTTTGAAAAACTAAATTGGCATTTCAAAGTTCGTCTAATTTATTTCAAAGTTTTCATTGGGGTAATATTGGATAGGGTACAAAATAAAATCTTACCTAATACTTATTTAGATTCTGTCGAATTTTTATTGGGTTTGGACGATCCACATGAACTCAGATCCTAAATCTGAGAAGACCTGATCAACATAGACCCGATCCGGCCCAACATCATACTGCACTTGTAATCATGATAATTAGCAAGTCAAGTCAAGTGACCAAATGTCAATCTGGCTAACAAGAGAAAAGCTATCAAATACATGTTGCTTTTACAATAATCATGAAGTTTAATGTGTTTAGACTGCAGACATTATTTTAAATGGTCATGCTGAAAAGGAGTTGGAGACATCTCTATTACAAATATCAAAATTGTCCTAATTTCTTGTTAATAGGTCGTGATTTAATTAAGAGGTATAGTCTACCAATGAAATGTATTGCATGGACGTGATACAAATACATCAACGCAAGCATTATGTATTACGGGTGCAGCAACACGTAATTTTTCAAAAATATTAAATCTAGTACGGCATAAATACAACTATTCATTTTACTGCTAATATTTAAAATATGTATTAATATGAATATTTGATCTATAATACTAAAAACTAAAGTATATAATCCATCAAAAACTAATATATATTGCATTAATAAAGTCCAAAAATATAATTCATCTCAACATTCAGGGAAAAGATGTTTAGCACGCAATGTAGAAACATAGGAGAATGATAAATACAAAAAATATCGAGTACAAGAGAATATTTTTTAAAGTATTCGTATAACACATGAATTTGACAATAATACGATAATTTTATCATAGCATATCTCAACCCGGCTCCAACTGAAGATAAATATCTTGGAATGTTAAACTTGATGCATCACATTATTTTGGTGGTTTTCAGTTTTATACTTTTATCGTATTTTCGATCAGCTATGACTTGAGAACATATCAAATATTCAGATTAGATGTATCTTTTCAGCCTTCTTGATTTGGCGTCCGTCCGCTGCAAATAACATTAAAATCGACTAGCAGAAGCACAAATTTATGAAAGTGATTTGATTTGAATTGAATGTGTAATGTCATTCAATCCAATCAGACCCATTAATCTTGTTGTTCATGACCAATAAATTGATTGTCTGATTACGCCGTACTCAGATGGAGCACATAGCTATATCATTTCATCACTTGTAAGTTGTAATTTTTTTAATTTTTTTTTTGAACAAGGACTAATTGTAAATTTGTATCCAGCTATATTCTCAGATTTTTAGCGTTATAATTCTCAAAATAAACAATAACCAGAAATAATAAAAAATTTGTTATGCGTATGTGGCCAAAATTATGTCAAGAACTTCCACATGTTTTGCGAAAAAACCTCGATTTGTTAAACAAATAAACAAAAGAATCATGTGATTTTATATATATATATATATATATATATATATATATATATATATATGTAAAAGATGCAAAGAACTCTCCTATTTTTTTGCACGCATGGGTTAACCCATGCCTGTTATTTTTTTGCATTTCCTTTTTTCTTTACAATTATGTTTTTCACAAGTAGGTTGTTTTGTTTTTTTCCCGCATATTTCTCATAATATAGCTAGTGTTTTTTCCCCAAAATTTCTTTTATAAATGAAACAATTACAAAGTCATGATTTTAAAACTTATGAACTTTCTATAATTTATTTTCGGTAAGAATTGCTTTTATTAGAAACTATCACCTAAAAAATCAATCTAAACATAGTCCTCCATTTTTCTCCTAGTTCTGTCATGACTGATAAGCAACCTCCACATGTATACTGCTTTATTAGCGAATTCTTTTTCTTTTTTTTTTTATTAGCGAATTCTTACTATCTTAAATTTAATAATTTTTTTTTCCTTGGTATATAATCATGATATATACGTGATATTTTTCTGATAAACAAGTGATCGTGGGTTCGAACTCATGATATTTCGGTTACACTTCGTTAACATATAAACTAAAGTATTATCTAAAACTTAACTTTGTAGTGGAATTATGCATTTATACTAACATGTTTTTTTCCCCACACTAAGTTGTATTCATTCAACTCTGTTTTGACTTTAGTTTCATGCTATTGGAAAAAGCTAGATTAAGTTTTTCTTTTAAAGATTTAGATGATCAAAAAATATATTTATGAGGGCCAATAAAGTCTTTCTAATCCTTGTCAAACAGACGATACAAGTTTATGAAATTGAGAAAAAAGAAAAGAAGCTTTCCTCAATTATAAATAACTCATGGGGAGCATTTACGTTTATGATAATGGCAAAAAATGCTTCTGATTGTACAATATTAGGTTTTTCGTTGTTTGGGTATGACAGGTAAAGTTTGAAAGTTTGCTACGTTATGTTAATAATTGATTTTCAGCTATACAATTTTTGAAAACTAAGTTTCATTCGGTATGCTGAACCTAATCACATCAAGGCTATATCAACTATCTTGAGTAAAGATTATCATGCACTTAATTCGCAGGATTTAGTCCAACATACAAAAAAGTTTCTTCAACAGTATACCTTCCATCATATTCTTCTAATTACACCATGTGAATTTTTTTTTTTTTTTTTTTTTTTGAAGAGGACACCATGTGAAGTGAAGACTAAAATCTCGTTGAATTACGTATAAGGAAAATGCATAATTTAATATTTAATCTATTGTGAAAACTTAAACCTATTTTTTTATAGGAAAAATTGTTTGCAATCTCCCATCCTATACCTCATTTTACAACGTAGGTCCCTATATATACATCGTTTAAAAAGCCTTATTTGCTCACTGAACTATTATATATGTTCGAAGGAACACTGGTCAATTCCGACAAAATATCTTCTCCGGAGATTGTTTTTTCTAGGATATTAAACACAAATATGAGAATTCATCTCAATTAAATTCTAATTTTATTAAAGAATGTCCTCTATTATTAATTGTTAGCAAAATATAGGTCTATTTCCTTATCAATTGTAATTCTTAATTTATGTTTATGAATTGATTTCAATCTTCAAAGTGTTCAATTTATTAATGTAAATCTTAAAAAATAAAAAAATCAACCCACTACTTGAATATATAGAAAGAAAATCTAATCAATTTCTTGGTTGATGAATAAAACCATTTAAAAAAGATATATATCAAGAAATAAATTTAAAGAAAAGGCATAAATTGCTATAATTAAGGTATAGATAAATGATGATATTTGCAAGTCATAAAAGAAAAATGACTAAAATTGTGAGCTGCATGACAATAAATGACTAATTTTGCAAGATATATATAAAGTGTAGGGACTATTTTTGCAATCATTCTAAATTAAGGTGACTAATTTTGCAAAATTGCCCCTCAATGATAGCTTAACCTAATTTCTTTGATATTTTTTGAACAGAAAAGGAAAGAAATCATTATTCTTCTAGATTTATGATGTTCCGTAAATGTCATTTGACCACTCATGACAGTCGATTTAAACCTAGTAATTCTTCTTTAATCACGCATGCAGACCCATAAAATTCATACGAATCACAAAATTGACCCCTCACATTATTTTCAATTCGTGCCATAAACAAGTTCTTTCACATGAAATATACCTTCATATATGAAAACGTATTAAGTTTTAAAACACTGGGGCCGATTGATGGACGTGTGAACAAGATAACCTAGTTTAAAAACGGAAAAGAAAAATGTACCGGGCAATGCTCCTGAAATAAGAACTAAAGTGTGATTTAATTTTTATGTGGTCCAAATTATAAGTATCACATATTATATACGGAATTGGTTGTAAAAGTGTACATAGAAATTTAAGTCTCACGATAAATGCACGGGGACATTCTAATAATTGCTGTTTGTTGTGGTACACATTTTTACTTCATTACTCATCATTTGATGTTGAACCGCTCAAGAGATCTTAGGCAAATTCCTCATGGCCGCTGGTTGTTTATTGCCATATTCCGGCTTCACATTTTGAGAAATAAGCTAATTTGTTAAGGTGAGAATGTACTATTAACAAATATGATGCGAGATATATTTGTGTTTCATATTCCACGTTAGGTTCAATTAAGTCCCGTAAAGTTTATCAGTTAGATTTAGAGTAACAAAATAACGTTTATGAGATAAAGTCTATGTTTGCTGCAGTGTAGACCTTCTAAGTTTAGTCAGCAAGGACAATTAAGAAGAGGGCACGATGAATCGATCGGACGGTTCAAACTATTAATGATCATTAGGCGATGAGTGATTAGGCAAAGTAGTGTACCTGATTTTGAGCAAGATACAAAATATTTTGAGATTATCTGGAGCTAGTGTCACATCGACATGGAGGGTCATGGTCGTACGATTGAGTTCGTCGTAAGACAGTTGGATGTGTCTTTTACTGTGATTGAACTATCGATTCAACAATGGTTGGACGATGATCGATCGGTCGTTCGGTAGTGTCTTGTTCTATTTAGAGATCGCTTCCTCACTTGACATATGGATGTCTACAATTATTAACATGGCGTTCCCAAATATGGCACATGAGAAAACGAAGAATACAATTATTTCCGCTGCTTTCTTGTGTTTCTTGTTCCGTATCTCTGGCTCCAACTCTAGTCAACCAAGACGAAGGAAGTACGACATTTAGCGGCTATTTGTTAATTATTGTTTTGATAAGCAAATAATATAAGTTCTTCACAAATATACTTTTGAACAGGCCCACATGATTGGTATGATTTGAAACCTTTTCTTTTCTTTTTTTTGTTTTTGTTTTTGTTTTTATCATTAGCGTGTACTCATAAATTTGGATCGTAAACAAAGCATGAGCATAATCGAAGTTCTGGTGAAACGTCAGCGAAACTATGTACCATAGCAAATTAGCATTATTCTTTTGAGGAAAACAAAGTATCCTTACGTGTTATGCAATAAGCATACTATAACTAGGAAATCGAAAAATTAACCAACATATAATTAATTCAACTCAAAGTTTTATATAGACCAGAATAAATAAAGGAGAGATATTTAACACCATTTTCCATCTAAAATTATCTTAATTAACAAGAGTGATATTTCAATTTTAACACATATTCAAAAAACGTATAATTCCATTCATCAAATTAATTAAGCATTATAAAGCAGCCAGAGCCATGCAGTACGTCCAATTCATGAATGTTGAAATTTAAAACTCTCAACTTCCTCACATTAAACAGAATTAAACTACAAACAGCAGCATTAACTGATTGTACCCTACTGCATTAGCCTCTAACAGTGGCGGAGTAGAAGACATCCGGAGAAATAATATTGTTTGAACTTGTACCCTCCAATATTATTAACACAATTTACGCAAGAACCAAACAAAAAAAAATCAGAAAAAAAAAAGATGCGTTCAAATTAATGCAAAACATTTGTGTTAATTTATTATGCCAACCAAACTTCTGAAAATTTGAATTGAAGAACATTCAAGTTTTCAGCTGGCATGGCACTTTAATGTGACGTTCCAATTTAATTTTTTTTCTTCTGCAAATTGAACAATTAAATGTTGAGTGTTAAAGGCTCACCCCATCTGTAATTAATTAGTTGTTGCATTTTCCTATGAGGACTTTTAATGCCGTAATTAAATCTGTAAACAGCGCCAACACCTATTTTTAAGGTCTTGTCACATGACCTACCACTGGATATCTAGCACTTAATTTACTTATGTACCTAAATTGAAGCTAAGAAGTTACATGGGTCAGTTCCGTGTTAATTACTCCTTTTACTTCAACGCAACAATAACACTATACATATTCAATAAAAAAAATTAAATTGAACTACAAAATTATAGTACTAGCTAGGAGGGTCTATGCACGAAGTAGCTAAATTAGTTTTCAACTTTTCATGCTGCCGTTTTACTATGATGTGAGTGATGTCAATTAAATTATTTGATGGTACACTCATGGGATCATATCATAATAAAGAGAAATTAGTGAATTATCAATATCCAAAACATTGATATTTGGAATAGTCATCTACATATGCCAAATGACAATAAGAATTCCATGTCCCACTATTTTGTTCTATTTCATATTCCACTACTTGAAAACAGTGAAATGTGTCTTTGATCATACTACAGGAGGAGTGGATGGTCACATGTCTTTGATTTTAAAATATGGAGGATGAATGGTAAAATAAAACATAAAATGAGATACAAAATGAGACAGATGATCCATTATCGTCGTATGAGCACGTCAATTCTTACTACTCTTGTTATAAAAGTAACAACGTTACAGCATTCACTAAATGATCACATATGCAGTATGCTATCAGAAATAGGAACTGATCCTTCAGTTAAAATACTTTTTAGTTAGTTTTTGTACAATTATGATCCAAAGTTGTCTTTGCTAGTGTCCCAAATCCCAATAGCAGGTCCAATAGCGAATGGGCCTTTAAATCTCACTAGTTTCCTCGACGCCGGCCCAAGAGAATAGAATCACGTCCATGTAGACTGTGTATACTTTAGGCAAAAGAAATCGACCAAATAAATTGGGCTATCTATCTGCTCACTTAGATCATTATTTTCTTTTTCATTAAAGCACTATCTTCTTTTATTCAAAGTAATTGATCCAACATTTTCAATTCTTAAAAACTAAAGTATTATTTCTTTGATCTAACACCACATACGTATACATTTCTTCTTAAATCTAAACACTCAATCTATCCCTACATTTTTCTAATTAATATATACATTTGGTGATTGCAACCCACTCTACATTTATTTCAATTATATATACTAATAAACAGTCTCCACAAGCTCACTTCACTAGTCATCTTCAATACATTCGTAATCGTCTAACTAGTTTCACGGAAGTCACAATTTTGCTACCAAAAAACTAAGTAGATTACGAATTTAATAGCAAAAACGAGGCTTCGACTCAACCAACTACTACCACATCTGAAGGCATATGCTCGTCACGGGCCTCATGGCTACAACTATTATTACTTTTTGTTAGTTTAAAATTAAAAAAAAATGTCTTTAATCCATTCTTTTTCAAGTAAAATTAAAACTTCAAACCAACTAACCATGCCAAAAATGAAAAGTAAAATTCAAAAAAGATTTATTTGCAATAAAAAATTGTGTTCTAAAATAAATGGAGTGAAAAGTAATTAGTGATTAATAATGTATCACAAGGTGCTTTATACACGACGGTTGATTAACTAAATATATCTGCCGCCTCAATAAGTGAATCGAAGCTAGCATAGCAATGGGCAACTCCGGATCATCAGCTTCTGATCCTCGCTTCACATCCGCTACCAGGTGCATGCATTTATACTCACTTGATTCAGTTTTTTCACTTGATGATGTATGTTAAAATGTGTGTATATAATCGTAATAGAGCATTTACTCCGCACAAATTGGAGGATTTGAGATCACTCTGCACATCGCTCGCTTCACAATCGCAGAGCAACGGAGAGTATATATCGCCTCATGTTTTCAAGGTCAATTTTAATCATTCTGTTGAAGTTGAAACCCTAACTGACCTTGATTCTGACGATTTTTTCGATATAAATAGGGGTATATCGGAATTGATGGACCTCTCGGTGATAGAGTGTTTGATGTGGTGTCTCAGAGGCGTAAGGATCAGAAGCTTACTTATGAGGACCTCGTTATTGCGAAGGTGATGATGAATTTGTAGAGAATTTTGGTTTTGATTGGATTTTTGCTAATAGTTGTGTGGCTTCTAATGAGTGATCACTTTGCATTTGTTGCTTAAGTAGCTTTTAACTCGGTTACTACTCTGCGTCGTTATGATTGTGAGCGTTTCGGTTCGATGGCTTTGAAAAGGAATAGGACTGGTTAAAGTATATGTTTGGATATGTGACCTCTTTTGGAGATGTAATTAGAGGATTAAAGTTCATTCTAGGATTTGTCGTTTTGGGATGTTGAAAGCTTTTCGAGGACTGCAAAACTCGAAGGTTTCAGCTTATGTCTGCAACGAGTTGTGTAACTTCTTAACATCTGAGTCATATCACAAGATAATATGGTTTTTGTTTCAGTGTCTAGTATCCAATATAGGGTAAATTTCATGGAAGAAGGGATTGCTAAGGAACTTTAAAACATTAACCTGATATATTACCATTTCTCTGATTGCCGGCATAAAATTTTGTTGGAACGAGTATGTGATAGTTGGTTTCCCTTGGCATGTAAATATAGTATTCACTCTTGTTTTTTTTTCTTTTTCTTAAGGCAACTTATGAGAAGGGAACAAATGACGAGATTGAAGAGTTCATTTACCAACTCCTTGATGTCTCTGATGATGGCATAGTGACAAGGTACATTCGCTTATCCTAGAGGTTCTGTCAGCCATTATGACTTCTTTTATTGCATGATGATATTTTTGTCTGCATTATCTGGCAGGTCTGACCTTGAAGCGGTTTTAACTGCCATGCTTGACAAAGTATTTCGGCAAGAAAGCTCTGATCCGAAGGACAGATCACACCAAGAAATTCTTGAGGTTTTCATAAATGCCATGGATTCTCAAAGTGATAACATATCCTTTGAAGAATTTCGCAAATGGTGTGCTCTTCTTCCTGCAGTCAGGAGATTTCTAGGTTGTTTGTTGACTCCGGACGATTCAGGTTTCTCCTCTATTCTCACAACTTATTAGTTATTTTCTTAGTCAAAAGAAGTGAACTATTATGAAAAGCAACTCTAAATTCAATAATGGTTTTGCATTATTTGCTTCCAATGGGTCCATACTTCGCAGTTAAAAAGGTTGCGTAGAATGTCGTTTAATAGAAAATTTTAAATTATTTCACTAGCAATCTTAGGCAGCTAAATAGGCTGGCTATTATTTGTTTCATTTCTAACTGTGGTCTATAGTTGTGATATCTAAGATGGTCCATATTT
Source organism: Misopates orontium (assembly GCA_946800315.1). Classification (NCBI taxonomy): domain Eukaryota; kingdom Viridiplantae; phylum Streptophyta; class Magnoliopsida; order Lamiales; family Plantaginaceae; genus Misopates; species Misopates orontium. The sequence goes on along the minus strand of OX326950.1, from coordinate 5,960,690 downwards.
GTTATTACTCTACTGGGCTAGTAATGTCCTCGTCAGCTGCCGAGAAGTCTGCTTTGGGAGTTCTAATCCCAACTTATGCTTTGGGAATTATCTGTTGGAATATGGTGTAACAGCACTAGTTTTCCTGAATTTTCTTGAGATCTTCTCCGGCCATGTATGACTAAACGTGCAAGAATAAGGTGTTTGTCTAAGTTCAGTATGAATTCGAGAATCTAAACCATCTGATTGTTTTAATCACCAAGTAAACAGAATTAATGTTGTAAACATAATAATCATCACGATATACTTCTGAATTTTTTTTTGCTAGTTTATTAAAAGAAAAACACTAGATTAGGGTAAGAAACTTTAATGTCCAAGTAACAGGCACGAGATTGAGTCACTAATCGTTTGAGCTCTTTTTCTTTGTAACCTTTTTTGTACTTTGTTGTATTATTTGCCAACTAGCAGTTTCTGAATCTCTCGCATTCTATTTCTTTTATAGGTTCTCAAGTTCCTAAGATGTCCTATCCCGACAGTATTGATCCTAGTCAAATTTTATTACGGAAAGAATATGCCTGGCATATTGGAGGAGCACTGGCACTACATGAACCCTGTGAGTGGAAACTTTTGTATCACAGTGCCCTTCATGGTCTCAGTTTCAACACATTTTTGGGCAATATAAAGTAAGTAGCTCGTTATGAAAGCACTTCTCTTCTTTATTGAGGAAGTTGTTCTTGGCTCCTATCAGTTTACTTTTTGGTATTGATTACTTTTGACCATTAGTGTTTTCCTTTTTCTTCATGCCTTTGTTGTATGATTTCTAAATATTTTTATGGTGCCAATGCAACATAGACACATGACTTGATCAATACATCCCTGATCGGCTTATGATTCTTTTGAATAAAAAAATTCATCCCTAAAGGGCCAAAAGAAGAGACCACCAGGAATGATGTTGGGGTACAACCATGCACCTTTATTTGTGTGCATATAAAGATGCATTTAATCACTTAGAAATTGCATCAACATCATCTTGTTGTGGTCTTATATGTCGATGCTGATATTGATGCTTCGATATCTCCAGTTTAAGACGTTATTTTTTCATTCTGTATCTGTGATTGCTTTAGGAAAACTTTGTTCTTTGCTAATGAATGTGCTCCAAGGGGAAGAGTGGTTAACTGTTCAATTATTCTGCAGAAATGATGGGCCCACGCTACTGATTATTAAAGATAAAGAAGGTTACATATATGGAGGCTATGCTTCTCAACCATGGGAAAGGCATGCTGACTTTTATGGGGATATGAAGTCGTTTATTTTTCAGCTGTACCCAAAAGCATCGATATACAGGCCTACTGGAGCTAACCATAATTTACAATGGGTGCGTATGTGAACTTTCTTCTGCTGTAAAAAGCATTTATGTCAAGTCGCACTAGGAAACTGATACTTTATTAGTCATCTGTCCATACATACTATAAAAAGAAAACCGGGTTGTCTTTTTTCAAATTACATGCTGATATTGATTTTTAATGTTGAGTCTCGATGAAGTGAGTTGGTAGGTTATAGAGAGGGTGCTGACTCTTGTGCGTGACCTTCATGCTTGATGGAAATGTTTTTAGTTGTATTAGCGCATCTTTTCTGGAAAAATGGGGATTAAATAGGAATATGACCATCTCTTTCAATGGAAGTCTTTGAGAATTCGGTTATCACCCGGACGCCACAAGCTTTCTGTAGTCCAGCCCTTCATACTTTAGTAACTGTATAACTACTGTTATTATAATTGAAAGACCAGCTCAAGGAGTTTAAAAACTTCATTAGCTGTACCCCCCTCATTGCTTCTTCAGGCAGGCGTAGGGTAAATTATTGTTCTCTGTGGTCACAAGGGCAACCACAAGATGGGCTAGCAGTAGTGATGTTGATTTGATGGCGTGATTGCAAAAGTTTTGTCCTCCTAAAAGATAGGATGGCAAGTTATGATCAAAGCTGAATAATAACTGCTGATTTACATTTTACAGCACCTCACACTTTTATGACATGTCAATTTTTATGCATTAACCTTAATATTTCGCACCATATTTTCTTGAGATGATATTGGCGTGTTCTCATCGAAATCCTCTACTTGGCAGTGTGCCGTGAATTTCACTTCAGAGAGCATTCCTAACGGCATTGGTTTTGGAGGGAAAATAAATCATTTTGGGTTGTTTCTTTCAGCAAGCTTTGACCAAGGTCACACCTTCACCTGCACAACATTTGGCAGCCCGTGCTTGTCTAAGAACACCCGAATATATCCGGATGTAATAGAGTGTTGGAGTGTGAGTGAGGGAAAAAATGATCAGGATAAGGTAGACAGTAAGAAAGGTACAGTTTTGGAGAGGTTTAAGGAGGACAGACATATGCTTAACATGGTTGGTCTTGCAAATTCGAGTGAGTGATAGGATGATGCCCTATGCCGCTTTGTGTATATTCAGGCCACTGATCCTGTTCTCCCATTGTTTTTTTGCTAAGGTTGGTGCAATTCATATTTGTGTGTCGTAATGTATATGTATAAGATTCAGATGTTGATTACACAGTTGTAATACACACTGTAGCACCATTTCAATTCTACTTGCGAGTAGGAAAATAATTATGCAACCGACGGCTGCCCATCCAGTATCCGTTGATTTCCCCGTACATATTTAGGGGTATTTGCATTACATATTTAATTGCATTACATATTTAATCATTATATGAATCGACACATTTACAGCCTTAAGACTTTAATGTATGTAGTAGTTGGTGTTTAATTGGAGGCACACAAATTTGAGATAGAATTTCTTGTTACTGATATTCGAACTCAGAAGACAGTTTGATGATCAAGTGACGTTTGTGTTACTAATAATTATATAGTTCTGCGAATAGAAGAGTTTTACAGAAAGAAGATATGTTATAATTATTACCAATAACTGATTCAATAGATAATAATAGAGTTGAGAAGCGGTTGCATTAATAGGCCGTTTAACTCTGTTTGATATCATAGTTTCTCATTCTATAACCTCCTTTGCCTATGTCATCTGAAATTACACATGAATCCGGATTGTAGTGGGTTATTATAAATTATTGCCATGAACCATTAATTTTCAAGTATGACAGATTATAATCTATCAAAAGAGGAGTATGACATTAAGTACTTATACCAGGTTGCTAGGATTGTCCTATTAACTTAGTACCATCAAAGTTTACCAAAAGCACAAATAGCAAATCAACACAGATTAGGCACTGCTAATTACATTGTATCATGTGTACTTAAACAGCACCAACTATTAGTATATTGCACATAACCATTGCTAAAGATGTTAAGGTAACACCACCAGGCCCCAGAATTATGATCTCTCTTTGAATTCAAGCCTTCATCAAAATGAAGAAATAAATAAACGTGTGGAGAGTGTGCTGCAACAAACATGCAGAAACTACAACTATATTTCTACAAAGGTGGATGAAATAATCATTGGGTCGTGAAGAAATAAATGTCGAGGTAATTCCACATCGGTGCCAATAAAAGAAGAGAATCGGGGGGACAACAAATAACCAACATACGAAAAGAACAATTATGCATAAGATCCAATAAGGCAGACACTAACATGCAAATGCATTACTAATAATCACTCTTTACCTGTGCCATACCAATATAACATTATTACTTCCAATAATGCAAGTGCCAACTCAAAATGCCTTGTCAATAGCACCAGCACAAGAATAACATTCATCTCGTAGAGTTGCAACGCTTTATATAACAATAAACATGAACAGAGCACTGAAACGGGCAAGTACAAGCCGCAATTATACTTCCCTAAACGTGAATGCCATAAAAACAGGATTTTAAAAAGGTTAAAATGTCAAGCGAATTCAACAGGGCGGAAACAAGCAACGGCTGGAAATGCCAACTCATTAGATAACCATATGGGCATGGACTTAATTTAGAAGATACACTATATGCTCAACAAAAGAGGTGAAGATTTGCCAGCTCAAACTGTTATACAGAACAAAATTTCAGCTTAAACGGTTACAAACACTAACAATTCAGATAACAATCAATCTGTATGGTTAGCTCATACATCTCTACATGCTAAACAAGCTTTTTTCATACAGTTAACCAACATCTAAACGACTAATGTTAAGCTGAATTGTTACCACGAGTAAGCTGATCGGAGTGAAACGATAATTATAAGCTTATTTGTATCATCCAATTCAGATATCAGTAAAGCTAAGCAACACTCAAGCACCAACACACAAAACAATTCAGCAAACAACCAACACAAAAAAAAAGGCAAACAATTCAACAAAATTCCACAAGTCTCAAATTCATTAAAAACGCATAACATAATCAAAACGTAGCAGCAAAACGCTTCATCATAATAACATTCATTAAAGCTATCAAAATTAACCAAAACACATAAAATCTCATCAGTATCTCCTACCGCGTCCGTAGCTCGCGACCGGCGCCACATTCGCGCGCTCCTCGTCCTTCTTCAGCACAACACCAGGCAGATCCTTCATCCCCATCGACTCGAGCAGATCCACGGTCTCCTGATCGACCTCAATGTGATCGGTCCTAATCGCCGACTCGTCCGGCACGAAGTCCATGCGGCGCTCGCGCTCTTCCTCCTGGAGCTTGAGCGAGATGCCGCGGACCGGTCCTTTCTGGATCCGCTTCATCAGATGCGTGGAGAATCCGGCGATCTTGTTGCGGAGGCGCTTCGACGGGATAATGGCGACTTCTTCGAGAATCTTCTTGTTCGTGTGGAAATCGAGCGTCATTTTGGAGTAGTAGCGCTCGATCACCTGGCGAGAGGATTTCTTCACGGTCTTTGTGCGCACTCGTCCCATGGCGGTGGTGGTTGTGGATTTGCCGGCGGCGGAGGAGAGTTTTTGTTTGCTAGGGTTTGTGTGAGTGTGTGTGTGTGTGTGGGTGATGAAGTGTGTTTTTGTGATGTGTGAATATAAATGAGTGTGTGTGTGCTCTAATTAGGGTTTTGGTGATTTTATCAAAATGGGCCTAACGAGTTCTCGTTTTCTTTTTCTTTTTTTTTAATTTTTTTTATTGTTAATCTTTTTTCTTACAAAAAGAAAAAAAAACATATGAATTTAATAGTTTAGGGAATTGTTTTTTTTATTTTATTTTTTATGCTATCTCATTCATAGATCAGAGGTTTTAGGCGTTTTTTTCCGTAAGAAAGTAACAATTTTTGACTCTGTGGAAATTAAAAAAAAAATGCAAGTGATTTTACTGTGTTACAATTAACTATAGTTTTTATGGGTTATTTAAAATATATTAAAAATATCTCGAGACATTAATATTTGAAGGACTGAAACACAAGCTTTGATTACATGGGTCTCGTTTGGAATTAATACTGAAACGATGTGCGTTAGGTGTCTACTTTGAAATGAGAATATATTTTCTTATTGCTTATTTCAAGCCAAGTTAATAGCTTCAATTAATCTATAATATGCACCAACACACACCATAGCAACAAGTCGTTCATCTCAAGATTAGTTACAAATAATATTAAATCATGTTAGTGTTTTGATACAGCTATCTCCAAAAGTGGTCATGGGTGTCTCTGAACACATACATTAGTGCAAAATGCAAATACATATTTTTCATTTCATATCTACTAACTTATTAAATAATACCGTAAACTTATTCACTATACATTCTATTTAAATTTCAAAATCAACCGTACCTGTATAAATCTTTTAAACGTTTGTATTTTTAGTAAATGACCTAAAAACTAAAAAGAATGCAAACAATTACTTTTCCTAATTCCTTTTGCCCTTATAAATGATGAGAATAGAACGCATGAAGGCTGGCCTTGACATGAAATTAAAGCCCGAAAAAGTTGTTGCAACAAAAGGCCTATTATGAACGTGGGCTTTGTACCCATTTGCATGAACAAACAAAATTATATATGTGAACACTTCAACTTTTACTCAATCTTGTTCTCACTAATTACTTTGTCAATATTCCTATTAATTCACCCTGATTCCTAAGTAAACTTCAATGTTACATGAACCCTTAGCTACATACTTGGCTGCATTGCTTAATCATGAATGATAGTGAACATAATAAGGTTGTAAATAGAGGTAGCAAATGGATCGATTGGATAATGAATCAGCGGGTTAAAGATGAAAAATGACCTAATTCCTACAAGTAACATTTATAAATAGTTCGGTGATAAATGGGTTCGATAAAGCAATCAACTCTTTAATAGCTCATTTAATATTTACTCACCCGCACCCCCACCCGCATCCCACACCATGGGACTCTTACATAACTTAAAACCACCCGCATTACTTCTAAATCACCTAAACGTTACACCTAATTACCAAAAATTATGCATCGCCGATAAAGCACATAAAACCTAAAGCACCCAAAAGAAAGAGAAATGCACTAAATCACCTAAAAAGACACGTGATGCATTAGAAAACATACAAACAAAATCTGAATCACCTAAAAAAAAACTCATATTACACCTAAAAGGAATATATATGTAAATCTCCTAGAAATGTACACTACATATGAAATACATAAAAATGCACACACTACAAATAAGATACTTGCAAAACCTCATGCCGCTCTTAGATATACTCTACATTTAAATCTCCTAAAATCACACATTACTGCTAAATCACCTAAAAGCACACATTACTCCTAAATAACCTAAAATACGCATTACAACGTAATCACCTAAAAACACAATATTTACCTAAAAACATAATTGACCATTTCCTTAGTCCTTACTTATTTTTCTCATGATGTTTTACTTTTGATGATTAAAATACATATGTAGATGTTTTATTTACTCATTGAACAAATTAGTTCATTCTTCCAAACTCTCATTGAGATCATAATTTTAGTAAGTTCGCCATTTTTTACGTCATTGATGATGCAAGATAAAGAAAAAAAATGTGTGTTTCTTGCGAGTACTTCGCACATAACAATTCGATTGCAAATACCACTTCCATACACATGGAAGTAAAGTTTATCATATTGCAAGGTTCACATTGTAAAATACATTTCCTTGATTACGATTGAGGCCGCTTCTGAAATGAAGAAGATAAAATTTTGCCCTGTTTAAGTTAAACAATCAAATATACCCTAAGTTAGCAACTACAAGTCCCAAATGCTTCTTGTTTATCCCATGAACTTTAGTTGAATTGACCCACATTAGCAATAAAAAATGAGACAACTACAAATTCAAATGCATGATGCATTTTTATATCTGCATTATGATTCACTAGAAAAACACATCATCAATCTTACAAATTTTGGAAACAAATTGTCTCAGAAAAGCAGGAAAACATAAAACTTTGCAATACAAATCGACTCAAAAACTCCACAATTTCTTAGCACCCTCCCTCAAAGAAATATTAGTCAAACTATACCCTCCATCAATCACTAAATTCAGCCCACTCACATACTTAGACTCATCACTGCCCAAAAACACCGCTGCCTCCGCCACGTCATCGGCCCCGACAACCTCCCCTTTCAAATTTGCGATATCGGACACAAACTCCTCAACTTTCTCCTTTTCGGACATCATTAATCCCTTCATTAGCATTGGTGTTGGAACACCAAACGGTGAAAGGCAATTTACTCTAATTCCAGATTGTCCCAACTCTATGCACAAATTCTTAGTCAGCCCCGCAACTGCTTGCTTCGACGCCACGTAGCCATGCGGAACGTCACCGTATGTCACCGAAGAAACACTCGAAGTAAATATGATGCTCCCCTTTTTTGAAGGGATCATGACTCTCGCGGCGTGCTTGGAGCACATGAATGCACCGAACACGTTAACGTCGAAAACTCGTTTGAGGTCTTCGTAATTAGTTCCCAGGATTGTTGGGTCGGTGGTACCTGCATAGATTAAAGTTAACTCGTTTGAGATCTTCGTAATTAGTTCCGAGGATTGTTGGGTTGGTGCTACCTGCATAGATTAAAGTTTCAATTTCGATGTATATTTTGATTTGATAAATATTATTTGTAGTGTTTTGAGAGCTTCATCAAATATTTCGGGACCATCATAATAAATAGTTGTTTTAATAGGCCTTGAAATTGAATTTCTTTTAGAATAACAAAAAATATTGAAAGGAAAAGGAGACGGTACTTTGGCCAAAATAAATCTTTTTGTAGCAATCAACTATCAAGGAGAGTCGATGAGCTTAATAAAAAAAGTCGATAAAGAAATAATTTTTCAAGTCGATACGATCCATTCATCCATAGAACTATTTAATCGATCTTAGATATTGCTAAATATGAAAAACAGTTTAATATTTCATTTCTACAATAGAAACGTCTGAATACCTTTCGACTAAAATTTTGATTCGTGATTACCTGGAGTTCCCGCGTTTGCGAACATTATGTCGAGTTTGCCATGCTTGGACATAGCAAAGTCTACCGCATCCTTTACGTCGTTTTCTTTAGTTACATCGCAGTTTACGTAGGAAATTACTTCCGATGGTCCTATTTTTTGGCACGCGGCCTGTCCTAATTCATCTTGTACATCAGCAACGATGACCTTAGCCCCGTGTTGGACGAAAAGTTTTGCTGCGCATTCGCCAATTCCGCTGGCGCCGCCGGTTATAATAGCCACTTTTCCTCCTAACCTGCGAAATTAGTCATAACAGGACAATGCTAATTAATCTAAAATTGGTGAAAACATTGTAATAACATAGGAGTTGTCGAATTTCTTTTTTAAGGTCACCTCTTTGCCATTGAGGCAGTAAAGGAGTTCTCTTTGGGTGGACTTGTGTTTGGACACTATAATAGAGCTAGAAATGATTCTTGAATGGAGAGTAGGCACACTTCAAGCTAGCAGTTTATACTTTATATACACAAAAAGGAAAAAAAAGAAAAAAAAAACTTTTTCAACAAGATGATGTATGAATTATGTGTCAATTACTGATTTATGTCATATATAATAATTTTGAGGTCCAATTTTAATTTTTTACTTGCTTAATAATTGAAGCTTTTTTATTGTTATTATTATTATAGTGGAGATCCTCTCTATTTTTTATACCAAAGTACATATAACTTTCACATGTACTTATTCAGGGTTAATATTTTTTAGTAATGGCAGGTAGACTTGTTTCCCCAACATCTTAGTGGCCAGTGGGACTGGACTGGACGGCCACCAACTGCTCTTTTGTTAAAGATTTTGATTTTGGAGGTTTTTGTTTGGCCAATGTGTGTCGATCTGATGCTTCATTATATATAGAGTTAGCTAATGTATGGAAAACGAAAAATGAATCGCACAAAAAAGAATTGAACGTATCGATCACTGTGACGTAATTCTTATAATTTTGAATAATTAAGGTTTTTTTCAACTTTGCTCCCTTAATGATGCTCCCTTAATGAGTGCTGACTCCATTTTTGATCCCCTATTGAATTTTTTTGCAACTTTGGTCCTCTAATTTGTCTCGTAATTCATACTTGATCCATTTTCCACCGAAATCGTCCTTTTTGACCCAAAAAATCGCGTGTTGTGCACGTGGTCGGTCACATGAGGGTTGTTTTCATGTGAGAAAGAAGTCGTGAATCTGAAATCGAACCCCTCTTTTGTTGTTTTAAGGAAACACTTTTTCTATTGGGGGACTAAAGTTGCAAAAAAAATTAATAGGAGACCAAAGATTGAATCATTACTCATTAAGGGACCAAAGTTGAAAAAAACCCGAATAATTAAGTTAGTGTACTACTTTAAATAAGCGTTTCTTATGTTTCATTTATTTAACTTTTGTAATTGAAAAATGAATTGCGTATTGTAAAGAAAAGATGTTAAGGAATGATCTCTATATAATTGTGATTGGTATTAACTATTAATAAAATCACTTGTTTATTCAATGCGTGAGAACTATGAATAAAATTAACTGCAAGGAAAACTGTGATATCTGCTCAAGTTACGAAATTTACTCATCTTATATAAAATATATGGAAATTTTTGAAAGACTTTTAACCATTAGAAGACTAACAAATCATCCACCATGCACATTTCAAGAAATTATTTATATACCACTAGATATAAACAATATTAAAAGATTGAAAATGTTTCGTATTTGCTACTACAATTATGATAAGCTCTAAGTGACATTCTTGTAGTTCGCGCAAAATTGTACAAATAATAATTTTCTAGATTTTTTTTTTTCTTTTTCTCATTCTATTTCGAAGTTTATCACAAGTTGCAAAAATATATTATTCCTAGCGGTGCACGACTGAAGTTTATGTATTTCCACTAGACGTCGAAATTATCTGTGGGCCTTATGATATGAGATTTAATCCATTATAGGAACCACCCTTGTAAGATCAATGGTGATAAGTTAAAGGAACCATACTGAAATTTAAGAAAGTTGAAATTGTCTGCATACCCACTTTGGGCAAGTGGTAGATAACCATCTCTTTTAAGAGGTGGTTGATGATTGAGGAAGTGCCGGAAAACAAGCTTCCCCAAATTTCTATAAGTAGTAGGCAATTGTGATGTTGTAAATTACACCCAAATAAAGCAAGTTGCTTATATTCTCTAGTTTTTTTAGTGTACTTATACACCAGTGTACGGAGTAGTCAGGGAGTGCTGGTGATGGTGTTGTGAGGGTGTCGTTAGAGTGATGAGAAATTATATAGTTGTAATAATTTTCTATATAGAGAATTGCCGTTCTTGTCACGTGATTTTTCTCCGATTTAGAGTTTTCACGTAAATTCGTGTGTTGTCACTAACTATTGTCAGTGTTTATTAGTTTTACTTTATATTTCTATAATGGACAAATCCTTATGGCGCATATTTATGGGATCAAATACCTAACAAAAACGCCTACTGTTCTTGATAAGAAGGAAATCTACTTGAAATGCGCCTTATTGTCATCGCATACAAATACAAATCTCTTTCAGTTTTATAAAGGTATTATGCAATACAAAATCCGAAATTAGATTAATTTAGTAAATAAAATAACACAGACACCAAAAACCACATATTATATAAAATCGATTGGGGTCACAAACTGTGATAGAATTGGGCTCCAAGCAGATAGTCACAACACGCTCCATGAACAAAGTGGATTGTGCCTTGGCCCAAATAGTAAAAGGAAATAACTGCCTTCAATGCATATTGATTTGGTTATATACGAAAAAAGTTGAACTTAGTGAAATAAGTTGATGCTTTGCAAGTTGTTTGGCCAAACTTACCACCTATACTTTTCTAAACTTTAATTATATGATGCTTTAAGAGCTTTTGTAATTTTACAATATAAGTTCCTCTAATTTTTGGGATGAAAGTAACACGGAAGAACTTATAAGTTTCAAATACATCATCAACAAAAATTTCCATTTTAAAATTGTTTCACGAGATAGACAAAGTGGATTGTGCCTTAGCCCAAACCTGTTAGAAAAGGGAAACATGTCATCGAAACACCAGCATGGAATCGACAAAAGAGCACTGGAACCCACCAGAAAATTGGAATGAAATCTGAGAATAATAATGAGAAACAAGGTATTTATAGCCTTCGAAGAAACCTTAATACAATAAATAAAACAGATTCTTAAATAAAATAGAATAAACAGAAAAAATTCCTAAAATAACGATATAAAATTGTAAGGTTGTGCAGCTGCCTTAAACGTTCGAATTTGGGCCAGAAACGAACGAGTTTGAGGTTCCACCCCAATACCAAGTGTAGTAAACTCGAAGACATTCAATTTGATATTATATGGATCCAAAATAGATAATCAAATCAAAAGTTACTACCATTTTCCGAGGGCCTGATTTTGTCTAGCTTTTATTCGAATTTTAGGGGCTCTTATTCTACATTAGTATGCGAACATGAAACTAAGCATTTTGCTACTAAATATACCTGATTATACATCTGTACAAAAAATTAACATTAGTGATGATATTTTATGTTGCTAGCATGTGTAATTCTAGAATTTTTATTAGAAGTATATTAATGCTAGTAAAAACTACACAGTGTTATCAACTATTTATTAAACATATATTAAAAGCTATATTGGTTCAACTATATAACAATTAATGTACATTGCTATACACTTATGCATGTTCAATATCTTGATGCCAACTTTTGGTAGAACATGTAATTCCCCCAACAAAATAGTTTTCATTTATGCATGTTACTGTTGTAAATAAAGCTAACAAATTATAAATGGAGTATAATATTAAAGAGTTCTAGATGAAAAGAGAAGATAGATTTTAGTTGTAAGAATAGTCTTGGTTTCTTTGAAATGAGGTGCTTGCAAATGAAGCATACACTAGTAGTTATACTATAGTGATTTTCCTATCAAATGAAACAAATATTTGTAAATATAAAAGGTGTAGGCCGGACTGGACATCGGTTCCTATCACGTGGGTTAGGTCGTAGGCCCAACATTGTCTTGGGTAGACTCTGATACCATGTAGAAATTAGGGCCCCCTCATATTTCCCCCTAAAAGGCCTTATTAGAGGGAGAGGGGAAAATCCTTTATAAACAGAAGCCCAAGTTCATTCCCAAGCAATGTGGGATAAATCCCAACAGTAACGACTTTCTTGATATTTAAGGGACATTTTTTGGAAGGTGTATGCGGCTTTCTTAATCAAATCAATGGTAGAGTAGAGGCCTGCCAGTTTTAATTAGTTACTTGAAGCTTTATGTTATATACGTATAGATAAAAAAAAATTATATATGTTTTCTTGAAAACCATCGAAATAATTGTCATTTTTCGCTTTGTAGAATAAAATTTTGATGTACTTTTTAATTTCATTTATTACAATTACAATTCTTTCGATACATCCAAAACCTGTCAAAAAATTTAAAAAGATTAAGAAACATGTTTGATATCTAATTAGATTGATTAAACATACAAATTTTGATCATATATATATTTTCGATTGCCAACAAAAAATTTCTCTTTTCTTTTTTTTCTTTTTTTCTTTTTGAACAAAACAAAAATTATTTCGAAAGAGTTTTAATAGGCTGCATATTTGCGCGATATTTCCACTAGCTACAATCCACATGGGGTCCTTGTCCTTGCAACGCACATTTAATTGCATTGTCTCCAAATTAAATTGTCGGCCACTTTTATTTAGAAGTCCCTCCTCAACCAATTCGGACTTTCTCATTGCACATATTGTTTCAAATCAGTACCGAACAAACAAACAAACAAAAAAGTCGGTCCAAAACTTATATATTCGCAATTGTACATGCTCATCGCCTTATAGTGAAAGATGTAAAAAAGAAAAAATTTAATTTAGGTCTCAGTTTCGATAATCTAATTTAATAATTTTATAGGTCTGAGGGTGTAGTCTGTTGCGTTTAGCTAGCAAAATTTATCCAATGCTCATTATAAAGTAATGATAGCGGGTTCTATTTGACTAAAAATTAAAGTAAATGCTTAGTATACGACAAACACATATCTTCCCATATTTTTAGCATTCTCTAAGATAATAAATTCTCTAACATTAATGTATACATACCTATCCAACAATAATTCATATTTTGTGGGGTTGAATATATGTCTATTTCACATCAAATGCGTGACAACATTTATCCATCCAACACATGAATGCATTATGCGATACAATATAAGATTAATAAACATCAGATCAATCACATAAAATGCTTCTTTGAAAGATAAGGTTGAAGATTATGACCCAACGTATAATGCATGCACAGTCGATCTTTTTCATAATTATTTAATGTTTTCTGTTTTCATACATTTTAATTGAGAAGCATGCAGTTAAATCATCCTACAATTAGTAACTAACTTATCTATGCCTCAATTTAATGAACCAGGTCCACTTGTCAGATGCCGTTGGCATTTAGATTTAGATTTAGATTTAGATTGGTTACAGTTTCTGTACATAACTATAAATTCAGGATCATATGTTCTGTAAGAAATGGCCTACTGCCGACACCCAATATCATATAAGTTATGTGTTTTATAACTTAATTATAACCTATAATCGAGCTTCAATTTGAATTTTATGGGGTAAAATGGAGTGTTATATAGATAAAAGTGTATATATTCTCTAAATATATAAGGCAATTATCTTAGTCGTTCATTATTTCTAGCAGCCTGGGTTTTAAAAGTTTTATGGAGAAAATAAAAGGCAAAAACAAAAAGGAAGAAGAAAAAGAAAGCGAAAAGATTGGAGTTGAACCTACAATTATGTGTAACATATGCATGCATAACTGGAATCAAGAAATTACCTCATAATTATATCACCCGATTAGAAAAAGAATGATGAAGTTACAATCAAGCTCTAATATTGGAATAAAAAATTTCACACCAGCACAATCACAATAAAAGATAATGTCACAAACTAACAATGCATATATATAATTATTCAATATAAGTGCACATTACAAATGTTTCTTATTATTTTCTATATAGTTACTGATAAAACTTGTTAAAATCCAAATAATTCTTCATACGTGACAATTCTTCGATTCTCTATAACTAAGTACTAGCAACAAAATTAATTAGGTCGACGAAGCTTCACCAAAAACACTCTTGATCACCCTCATGTAGCTCTGATTCGTGGTACTATAACCTCCATCAACCACTAGATTAAGTCCACTCACAAACTTAGACTCATCGCTTCCCAAATACAATGCCGCCTCCGCCACATCATCCGACGATGGCACGACCCCTTTTAAGGTGGCCGAGCTACAAATAATATCGTCAACCACCCCTTTTTCGACCCCCATTGACGTCGTTAATAACGGTGTCGCCACGGCACATGGGGATATACAATTAACCCTAATGCCATGTTGCCCCAACTCAACACACAAATTCTTCATTAAGCCTACAATAGCGTGTTTCGACACCGTATACGAATGCGGTGATTCACCGGAGACAACGGAAGCGATACTTGAAGTGAAGAGTATGACTCCCTTTTTCGCCGGGATCATGACCCTTGCGGCGTGTTTGGCCCCCAAAAATCCCCCAAAGACGTTGACTTCGAAAACTTTTTTAAAGTTGTCGTTGTTGGCATCGACAATGTTGAAGTCAAGGTTTCCTGTTGAAAAATATATAAGAATATAAATGTCTAAGTTGTATAGATTTAAATTTTAAAAGAGATGGTAAATTCAACATGACATCATATTGAAAAATGTATGATGTTTTGCTCCTATTATTTCGACTTTAATAAAAAATGTCACATTCACATTTGAGGCATAACGAAAAAGATCATATCAACTATTAATTGAAGCGGCAAAATTCAACATGATATAGGAATTGATGTAAGAGAGGTCCATCGTTTGAATTTCACCGCTTCTACATACATAAAATGTAACGTGTAAAGATTTTAGGCGTAACAAAAAGAATTACAACATTAATGCGAAAAATAAAAAATAAAAAAAAATCACACCCTCTACAAAAGGGAGCGTATTAAAGAATTTATATAAATATAAATACCTAATCTTAATTAATTCGAGATGTATTAGTTGATCGGAAAATATCAATACCTGGGATGCCGGCATTATTGAACATAATATCTAGTTGCCCGTACGTTGAGACAGCAAAGTCGACCGCGTTTTTGACATCGTTGTCGCTTGTAACGTCGCAATGGACGTACGAGATTTGTTCGGGGAGATTAAGGTCTTTGCAGAGGGACTGGCCTAAGTCGTCTTGTACGTCGGCGATCACAACTTTGGCGCCGTGTTTGGCGAAGAGTCTAGTGGTGCTCTCGCCAAAGCCGCTTGCTCCCCCGGTGATGATAGCAACTTTGCCTTCTAATCTGCATTAGTAAGAAAATATTTTTCCATTTAATATACATATCACGACTTATAGAATTATCTAATAAATATAAAAGAATGTGACATAAGGATCTATAATTATAAGTTGGAATCTACAAATGTTAGGCTTGATGTACCTTCTGTGAATCGCGGGATCGCTGGTAATTGAACCGTTCATTTTTTATATTATTGGAGAGAAGTGTGATGAAAATGAGATGCACGTAGATAATAATACACGATGAGCTTTTTTTTTTCTTCTTGCAAATCTGTAATTGTGAGCACGATATTTTATAGTGAGCAAAATCAAGAATTTGGTCATTTACTGCATGTTAGCTGCCACCCAGTTTCCAATTTGGTGTGGTTTTTTTTTTTTTTTTTTTTTTTTTTTTTTTTTTTTTTTTGTGATAATATGTAAGTTTATTATGTGTTTTGTTGGATCCTATAATCTAACGTTGGCTTTTTACGTAAATAATTATGAATTACGAACTGTCGTTAAAGATAAATCCAAGAAAAGAAACTATGTACACGAGTTCATTTCAATGTTTTTAATAGGGTGTGGGAATGGATAGAAATAAAAGAGTAATTGATACTTTTATAATGGGCTCAAATATATATATTAATGATAGCAATGTTTGTTATTTGATATAAAGTGGTCATAGTTTTGGAAATACCCGAGATTTTTTTATGTTTTATATCTCATCGATAGATAGAGATATTAGACAGAATTAAAGGGACTATCAAAAGTTTTGTGTATATCTAATTAAGTCGAAACAAGTCAATTCACAAACAGGTAACCGGCCATATAGATTAAAGTTCATATCTATTGTATGGTACTTAGGTTATATTGATTATTGATGACTTACATAAATGCTATTGGAATTTATTTTGATTCTAGCATGTCTATCCTGATTAATAATTAATTCTTTTAGTACGTAGTAGAATTCCTTTCTTCGATCCTAAAAGTTACAGTTAGTAAAGATGAACACGATATAATATCACTGTTTTTAGAAGACTGAATAATAATGTGATAGCTTAGATTTGATATAATTTAGTCGAAGTATGACACATGATAAATGAGGATAGTAGGCCCATTTGTACTAGTATTTCACCCAAAACATAAGGTAAAGTCAAAAATAATTAAATGACCATTTAATCAGACAGCTCCAATACAGCCAACCACTAGGAGAGGTTGCAGCACATTTCCTGGATATTAAAGACTCCCAAAAACTAGAAAATCAAGTAGCCATGTGACTTTTTATGTTATCACATACGCAACTTGTGTCTCCCTAGCTCATTGTATATTTAATAAAGATAAGGTGTGAATTAAATAATTCACTGTCAACATATGCAATTTGATTGACCCAGTCTTCAAAATGTTCTCCGGTTTTTTATTTTATTTTTATTTTTAGAGGTAGAGTGGGGTCAATCCAATTTTTTCTTGCGAAACCGTTTGTAACTCTATGCACCAATTGATTTATGACACCCGTACTTATTCTTGGTCATGAGGAATCAAAATTATGTTATATTTATTATACTAGATATAAATCTTTGAGTGACACAGATATAAGCACACTATTTTGGCCACAAAGTTTTTCTTTAGGAAAAAGGGCGTTAGGACTAGGAGTTGGTTGGGGTTTGAAGAGTTAATGTTGTAATTGAGCGTCATTTTCATGTACTTTTTGAAGGAAAAAAACCTGCTCAGTTCGGATATTTTAATTAGCACGATAGTCCGGGTGCATCTTAGCTACCCATAATGTTATCATCACTCTCCTTCTTATGTGTAGTGTACTCTACACATATGAGATCTACACACATGTGAGTGAAGTGACCTACCCATATGAATAGCCAAGATGCCCTGTCAAAGACCTACAAGTATTTCCAAAAGCAAAAGGAGAAGGACCTATAACATCATAACCTCACAACAAGGACAATCTTTAAATGGAAGAATCCTCTTTAGACTACAAGGATAGATAAAAGTACCTAACATTTCATTGAAAAGAAAATTTTAAATTATTAACTCTATGAAAACAAAACACGAAAGTACTTATTTTTCTAATTGATTCTAACAAGTATTTTATAAATTCTTCGAGCTATGTCAAAAAGTAGGTTGAAGCATTACAATTTTTTTTAGAAAAAGGTATTTAGTACACTAAAACGTACACTAAAATCGAACATTTGATCTCTGATACAAGTTTATCTTGGGCCTTCCAAGATTAAAGCCTCTA
Source organism: Misopates orontium (assembly GCA_946800315.1). Classification (NCBI taxonomy): domain Eukaryota; kingdom Viridiplantae; phylum Streptophyta; class Magnoliopsida; order Lamiales; family Plantaginaceae; genus Misopates; species Misopates orontium. The sequence goes on along the minus strand of OX326950.1, from coordinate 5,942,741 downwards.
ACCTCATCGGTTTTCATTTTGGCCCATTTAATGGTCAAAACATTTCCGGAATTGGGCTTTGTAGAATATAGGTCCACTTCCATATGGTACATACCCATCAACCTTCTCATTTTAGAAGAAGCTCACTATTACTATGTGTATATAGAACTCTGGAGTATGGACTAAAACACTCGGGTTTGGGCTACTATTTTAACTACTCTTAACTGGGTCTTTTTCACTGGGTCTTTTTGTTGGGCTGTTGTTGTTTGTTTTTCAATTTTTGTGGCCCTACTAACTTCCTTCTGGAAGATTTGGGAAACGTAGAGACCCAGTTTTATTCTTCTATTCCACTTTTTCATCTCATTTTAATTTTGTATGTCACGTAGTTCTTCCACATTTTATCTCATCTTTTATCCCATGAATTTCTGATTATAATACGTGAATTAATTGGAAGTGTTATATGAAATACAAAGTAACAAAGAAAGACCAATTGATAATTAAACGCTAGCAATGATTAGAGATTTAGAAGCATATCGTGTTATTTGTCAACATATATGATACGTACGAGCTGGCTTAGCTGGGACATGGTATAGGCTCAATAGCAAGTAAAACTAAAACGGTACACGAGTAAAATACAAAACCTACATAAAATGAGATTTTCGTAAAAAAAAATGTAAAAAGTGAGCTTTTCCTACGTTTTCTCTGCATATATTATGACTTATAATTTTTTAAAAACTATTAATAACAAATAGTAAATTTTGGGAGAAACGGATAAAACCCGAAATAGCCGGTAGATGACAAAGAACGGATCTTTTATTTATTGATTATTATTATTATTATTATTGTTGTTGTTAATATATGTTGCATTAAAATACAATTTCGTGACCAAAAGTTTCATACATCATGGTTGGTTATGGTTAGTTTTTGAACATGTTGCGCACAATTATATTCCCAAATCAACTGTCATGAGAAGTATATAAAGTAATTAATTAAGTTACTACAATATAGCCAACCACATGGTACTACAACTAGTTAGTTGCTAAAAATGTGAAAATTCGTTTCAATGACTCAATTGAATTTGACAGAACGAAAGTTACTGCGGTGGTTCAGCAAATGTAGTAATGCAACACTTTATTCGAAAGAAAAGTCGTTCTCAAAACTCTATACGGAAATTTCTCTAAGTCAATTTGTTACTTTAACTATGTACTTATCTTACGTGTGACAATTTGCATCCACAATTCAATTTCTATCATTTGGTTTAATTAACTTTAGAATAAGTTTATAGTAATTGCATATTTCTATTAATGTATGGCTATGTAATAACCTTACACTTTTCGTCCTCGCTCAAGTTTATAGCTATATGTTAATCTAAGGGCATCTAAGTTTAGTGGACGTAGTTACAGACAATAATTAAATAATTATAGGGTCATTCTATAAAATTTTAAAGCATTGGAAGACTTATATGTAAATATTTGTCCATGCAACAAAATTATTCAAATAAATCAAAATGTTTTCATTAGACTAAACTTTAGGTGTTATAAATGTAGTGTGTTTGTTAGTTAAAGTGTAACATGTGTTTTTAAGTGATTTAATTACGGTTTTTGTTTTTTAAGATGATTTAAGCTAGTATAATATCGTTTGTTTTTGAACTATTTACTACATTAGATAGGTTGGTTAGTGTTTAAGGTACTATTGGTTGGTGAAAAATAAATTGGGTTGACTAATATTTAATTATACTTGAATTCATACCATGATTTAGTGCTGGATCTATCACTGATCTTGTTAATAAAGCAATAGTTAATTAAAAAGATAAATTTGGACCCATAGATTGCATTATTTACGTCCAATTTAGAACTTGAATCTATTAAGGATCTCTGATTTATTCATTATAACATTTGGGAGATTCACCTAAATATTGCTTACTAACTTATCGCATGAATCATGAAGAGTGCATGCTCGCATAAATTGCAGGAATGCATCTAAGAATTAACCAACCTAACTTTATCAATTTTCAGTCCATTTTCAAATTCGATCGGTGTCACTTTTTATTGATTTTTCTACAAATAATGTATGACGACGATTAGTAGTACTCCATAAATGTGATGGAGAATTGTGAACCTTTGACTTTTGTAATTTCTCTTTCAGTTAGCAATACATCTTAATTGTCGAAATTAAGAAATAAATTAAAGAGGCGTACATACTATTAATAAACAAAAGAATTCAATACTTAGTGAAATATATAGGGATAATTACAGCTACACCCCCTGAGGTTTGGTGTAATTACACATACCTCCCCTATGGTTTGAGAAATTACACATACCTCCCCTGAGGTTTGAAACCTTACACATACCTCCCCTCTTCAATTTAAGGGTTGTTTGGGTGTAAGTTATGATAAAATTATGCTTATTATACTTACACCCCTAAAGTTTGGTATATTTATAAAAGTAATCCTTAATGTTAGAAAAATTAAAATTAAATACTCCAAAAGGTTTTATAAACTATTATATTATTACCTACAAATATAAAAAGTATTTAAATTTAAATTTAAAAATAAGTTAATCTAATCCAAAATATATTTTTGAATCAAAACACGTAACTTTTAGTTTTTTGCTTTAAAAGAATTCCCGTAAATCTCAGTCAAAACTTAACTAACTACTCATCTTTGTGCCTTTGTTCTCGTTACAATTTTAAACTAACAATTATTTTAGTAATAGAAGAAGATAAAACACCGAAAATTGGTTTCACTAAATATAGTGCATTTAGGTTGTTTTTTTGACAAAAAGATCAACAAAACTTGCTACCAAAAACCAGTCACCATGTCTGATCCAAGGATGATAATTCTATTGCCACTGTTGCTGGTAATTTCGTCATCATTCTTCATTTTTTAAAATGGGTTATAAAAATCTTGATTATTTCTATTATATTTGTTAATTTTCATTGAAAATGAGAGTTTTTACAATTGAATTTTCTATTTCTTGTCTTTTTTTTCGGATATTGCATAGATATTTATTATTTTACCAAATGCTTCTTTTTTGTTGTGATAAACTGAAATTTCCGTGGGCACGCGTAATAGTATTTAATATGGAACTATAATGAAATTTATGAGATTATTAAAAGTAAAACAAAAATGAAGAAATAAAAAAACAAACAAAAATAAGAAATTAAATATTTTTACAAAATAATAAAAATATTAAGATTAGATTAAATTTTAAAAATGATTTAAATACTTTTTATATTTTTGGTTAGTCATATAGTAGTTTCTAAAATTATTTGGAGTATTTAATTTTAATTTTTCTAACATCAAGGATTACTTTTACAAATATACCAAACTTTAGGGGTGTAAGCATAATAAACATAATTTTATCATAACTTACACCCAAACAACCCTTAAGTTGTAGAGGGGAGGTATGTGTAAGGTTTCAAACCTCAGGGGAGGTATGTGTAATTTCTCAAACCACAGGGGAGGTATGTGTAATTACACCAAACCTCAGGGGGTGTAGCTGTAATTATCCCAAATATATAAAATCTGACAAATGCATGTGTAAAATATTGTCTAAATTCATTAATGCCTTTATAAAGTTTAAAGAGAGTACAAGATGCATGACACAGTTTGGCAAAAATAGTCGGTACGTAAATAAGTACACGTACAACTTTTAAACATTCCACATGAATAATAATGGTCTTAATTCTTTTTCCACCAAACTTTTCTGGAGCAGAGTAGTGCAGAATTTAATTGCACCCCTTATAAAAGCTATCTCTTATGCTACCCAAAGTATTAAGCTCGAAATTTCATATCAGAATTGGCTACAAATATCAGAATGAGTAGCAACACGGTTATCAAAAGGTAAAACAATTCTTTTGTTTTGTTTCTCCCTTATCATGTTTCAAAGACGTGACTGAATATCCCTTTAATTGATTGTTACTTGCTTTTGTTATTTTAGATTTGAGAGAATAAGAAAAAACGTCATCATGTGTTATGCGTGAAAGGCCAAAACCTCCGATGTGACAAAAAAGAAGAAGCAAAACGTCCCATTTATTTTGCATACTAGACGTAAAACTCAATATAAAAGAATAATAGGATTAAAACCCCAAGTATACTAGAAAAATAAAAGGTTCTTTTTGCCTTAAAAAAAAACAGCCACGAAGAACTTTTTTGCTTATTTTCATGCTCCTTTTTTTTTTCTTTGAGATCAACCGGCGTGTCATTTCTTATACCATTGTTAGATTCATACGTATACATAACGTGTGGTTTAATCTTAATTCACTAGTGAGTCGGTGGAAATTTAAGCTTTTACATCTTTTTCCATACAATTATAGCACTTGTCGTAACGCTAACATATAATAAAGAAAGTGACATATAGTTTTGATATAAAAGATTTATAACAGATTTTAAGAAAAGTTTAGAAACTTTGATGTATTATTTATTTGGTGTCGTAAAGACTTGAAGGCAAGGTGGCCATAGTCACCGGCGGAGCAAGCGGTATCGGCGCAAGCACGGTGCGCCTCTTCCACAACCACGGCGCAAAGGTCGTAATCGCTGACATCCAAGACAACCTCGGCCAATCCCTCGCCACCAGCCTCAACAACAACAGTGTTTGCTACGTCCATTGCAACGTCTCCGATGAAGAACACGTCACCAACCTTATCGACACCACAATCTCCAAATTCGGACACCTCGACATCATGTACAACAACGCCGGCATCATGAACGGGGCCTTCAAATCCATTCTTGACACCACGAAGACCGAATTGGAAAGCATACTCAACGTAAACTTAGTTGGCGCATTCTTGGGCGCCAAACACGCTGCAAGAGTGATGGTATTATTGAATCCTTTTGTTACGTATTCCAAACATTTGATATTTTTGATAAGTGAGTGACAGCTGGATTCGAAACCAGAAATTCTTATTTGGATTGAGTTCTGATATCATACTGAATAATCGTCTCTCTAAAAGCTCAAGTTTGTAGATTAATATTGATATTTATTAATTTTTTTACATTCTTCGATAGGTACCAAACAAAAAGGGGTGCATACTTTTTACGGCGAGCTGTTGCACTAAGATTGCTGGAGTTGCGACACATTCGTATGCAACGTCGAAATATGGGATTGTGGGACTGACCAAAAACTTGGCAGCTGAGTTAGGGTCACATGGGATTAGGGTTAACTGCGTATCCCCGTTCGGGGTTCTGACGGGATCCGATGTTAATGGAGTGAAAGGAGAAATATTTGAGAAGATAATGGATGCAGCTGGGAATTTGAAAGGGAAGATTTTGAAGGCTGAGGATATTGCAATGGCGGCTTTGTACTTAGCTAGTGATGAAGCTTCGTACGTGAGTGGAATGAATTTGGTTGTCGATGGAGGATATAGTGTTGTGAATCCGACTCTACGTAAACCTTGTATGCAGTAAGTTCGTATTATGGTGGTTGTTTAGTTAATCTTTTAATTTGCCGTGTTCAGTTGAATAATGAAAGTTGTGCTTAATTTAAGATAACTTGTTCTTTTTTTTTTATTATTATTATTATTATTATTATTATTATTATTATTATTATTAGTTGTAAGCATTTACAATTCTCTTATAAATCTCTTTCACAAACTCGTGACGAAAATTGAGTACTAGTGTAATGGAATGTCTTTGTCGTGTATGCAAGACGATGACTAACCGTATCTATCAGAACGGGTTAAAGGTTCCGAAATCGAAACAAAAAACACAAACAGTAGCAATATTTTTTTTAAAAAAATAAGTCAAAAATAAATTATTACAAATAACATGCATCTCATATGTCACTCCTTTTTTGAAAACCGTAGGTACTCCCAACCAAATTAACATTATGAAACAGACTAAAAGCTGTATATAAATATCAGAAGAGCCGAAAAATGCATAACTAAATTTGTTTGCATAAATTATAGTAAGATAAACGCAAACAAACAACCTAAAATTACCTCATGGAAGAGGTTATTCTTATTTCTTACAAAAAACACATCTAAGTTTCATTGAGGTAGATGCCAATAGTACGATATACGAATCTGTGAAATTAAACCTTGTGCTCCCTATTACAGGAATGCCAAAAGTCAAATTGCAATTGCGAGGCACAAAAACCATCTGAAAAATAGGACACATATGTGCATGACAGGTCCATTTCATCTGGCCCAAGAAAACGTAAGGAGCCATCAGATAAAAAATCCACTTGACCACAACGCACATATATTAGTATAGATGAGAAATTAATAATAATACTTATATGCGTACATATTCTAACCCCACAATCTTCTTTTGCACAACGCATTTCTCATACCAATATAGCCTCGGACTAAAGTTCTTAATCATTTTCTCAAAAGTAATTGAAATATTTCTATTTTCGACACCATGAAAACGAACAAATCTTTTACTTTTGAATATTTTTATTTTTGACAGCGTGAAAACGAACAAATCTTTTTTATTCATTGCAACAACAAATTTTAATAATTCAACGGAACACGCCAAAATTGAAATATTACAAAATTTTCAATATGACGGATCGAAACATATATCAAAATCAGAACTTCTATTCGGAAATGTAACTAACAATGTATCATTTATTGGCAACAACCTTATCACCCCTAAATAACATTCTCGCTATAAATTATAACACTACCAACCATTTAAATTAAAGGATTGCAACGTACATCCAAATCGAAACTTTTATTAGCAACAAATTTTTTACTCCTCAAAATAAGTTTTTCCCATAAATTATTATAAGTTACAAGTTATAAATATTCTCTAATCTCTCTACTGAAAATGCAAAAAACATATACAAACTTCTCAAAAAAGCCCGCCTCAGAAAACTTGTCGAAGAATCAAACACCAAAACCCTGTTCTCCACATTGGTTTTTACGCGTTTACTCAATAGCACTGAACCAATATTCACAAAAATCTCGAGACCCATTTTCGGTTCTTGGATTCTATTTGACTGCACATTGTGTAAAGCTTCAACCTTTTTCTTTTTTTTCTAAGGTGAGTTAACTCAGTTCTTTGTTAAAATTAGCATTGCAAGTTGAAATATTTGTTGATTTGTTGTGTATTTATGTGGGTTTTATCCAAAATGCTCTTTTAATTTGTTGAGCTGGTTTTGGAGCTGAGCTGGATTGTATTGTTTTTTAATGTTGCAAGTAGTTGGATTGGTTTATTTAGTATTTTGGGTAGTTAATTTTGTGGTGAATCAGTATTTGAGTAGTGTTATTGAATAATAATAAATGGTTAATTTGTCATAAAAAAGCAGTCTTGGACTAGGGTTGTATGGAAATTGGGAATTGTATTCGTGATTGAGTGTGCTAGTTCAATTGTTATCATCTATATATGAAGTTATAGAACTAACAATTTTGTAAAACTGAACAAGGAGTGTTGTGTATATAAGGAATATCGTAATGGAAACCGTGATATAGGATTATCGAGAGTTTTTCTTTGTTAGATGGTGAAGTGTAACGAATGTTAAAATTCGTGCTGATGGTTGTGTTCAATACTGCAATTGCAATATTACTTTACCACGAATGGCGCATACATTTAGCAAGCACCCAATTGGTAGGATAGGTTAGTGGTATAGTTATCGACTTTCTTGCTAAACAAGCTAGTGTTTCTTGTGGAAATGATTGTTACATTATGTATTCTACTTGCCCTTACGAGAACCTTTTTTTTTTCATGTTTGCTTTACTTGAAAAATGTGGCTGGATGGTATTGAATTATTCTAAAAACGGTGAACTCTTTTGCAGAAGATCTCTTCCGAGGCATGGTTATGAGTTTTACATTTTGCCATTGTGTTGTCTTCTCATGGATAAACTTGGAAAACTCTTTTTATGAGGTGTTGCAACAATCAAGGGGCAGGGCAGTTTATACTTTATGAATCCAATGTCTTTTGTCTTGATTTCTGAAATAGAATAAATAGAAAAGAGGGGCGAAAGTATTAGAAAAGATAACTCTGGTTGATTTTTTACCCTATCTATAAGACGTGAGATGTGGAAAATGTAACAGTTCTTTTGTTTCTTTGGCCACCAACCATCTGCTGGGAGTTTCGGACGTTTTACCTATATTTTGACAGCAAATGTGAAAAATGTAAGTGTAGTGATTGGTGTAGACCTATTACTCTGCTGTTTATGTAATTCAGCTTGACTCTTAGTATAAACCCGTTGGAAATTCAGTTTTCCAGGTTGTCTTTTTATATAACTTTCTGAGCAGTGTGTTGTGCAGATGATTTTTAGTTGTGCTGATCATCCTGCACTGGAGGACGAATTCTGATGCTGTCTTGTTTGAGGCCATTGTCACGACCATCATCAAACAGTTATTTTTCATCTTCTGCCTCACAAGGTAAACTTATGAACTCTTTTTGGAATTTCACATAAAAAAGAAAAACACACAAGCAGTATACAAAGCAAACCTGATCATAATAATGACTAAATATCTATCTTTAACATTTATCAAGATCTTGAAGGTGCTTCTATTAAAAAAAGAAGATCTTGAAGGTGCTTATGGTTTTCTCGTTCGTGTCTGCTTAATTTCTTATTCATTACTTCAATTAAGTATATTCCAATTTTTGATTGTGTAATGCATAATTCAGGTTATAATGGGGAGAATTCACGGAGTTCAAGCTCTCTAGTCTCTCCCACCGTTAATCTTTCTCGAGAATACACACTTGCAGTTCATACAAGTTCTTTTAGTGAGATTAGGACTGTGTTTGACAGAGACATTTACGAAAATGTAGAGATACAACACATAGACTTATTTGAGGAACCTCGGCTGTTGGAACGGGTTCTTCAACCAAGCCACGGATCTGTTCAAGAAACGCTTGCACTCATTAAACCCAACTCATTCTCTTATCTTGTCTCTACATACTTCGATCAAAGCGAGCAAACATCTCACTTGTGCCTCCTTATCTACCAGAGCGTTCACCGTGCTCGCGTCCTTTACACTCCTATCCATACTCTCCTCGACGACCTTCCTCTAGAGTTCGACTCCGTCCCATATTCGCTCTCCCATTCCCAATGCAACTTTGTGTTTAACACTTTTCTCCAGTTCGACCATCTTGTAAATCCGTTCCTTTCCCCCGACTCTCACAATTTCAAAGATATGCGTGAATTTTTCTCCCTACTCAGACAAAAACTCGACCGTCATCGTAGAAAGTCACGGTCGAGGGTACGCTTCATATGCCCGGCAATTCTTCCTTCCACTATAAAAAAGAAAAAAATAGCTCGTCTTGCTCAGCTTGATGCTGCAGCTAGGGGTGCTTATGTCCTTCGCAATGATCTGGACACAATTGATCGGCTTGTGGCCCGTCTTTATGCTGCAGTTGAGAGCGATAAGCTTCTTATTCACATGGGATCAGAGAGGGGAGCTGAGAGGTGTACGATTCAGGAGATACTGAAGCAGCTTAGGAGCAACCGCCCAAGTTTTGTGCAACAGCTTTTGGATCTTGAGGAGCATTTGTTTCTATGTTTTGCTGCAATAAATCGGGCCAGATCACTTCTTCTTCAAGAGATTCATCTGCATGAAGATCCTGGCTGATTTTTGCTGCTGTATCATCTTCACCATCCCTTAACTTTCTCCATACTAATTGACTAGTAGTTAGAAAATCCTTTAGTTTATATATGAATGAATGTGTTGACTACAGCTAGTTCAATTTGGCAAAAGTTGAATTTTTATGTCTGTAAGTACTAGTTGAGGTTTGGGGTACAAATGAAATGTTAGAACTTAGAAGGTAGCTATTGTTGGGAATTCTCTAGCTCAAAGTAAACAATGGTGGTTATATAGAAATTATTCCCCCAAAAATTCTAGATCTTCAAGCTATCATGTACATATATTAGTGTTTCGAATATTAGGCATGTCTTGATCAGTTGAACATTAGAAACTTTTTTTACAAATTTTTTGTAAGCTTTAGAGATGTTCTCGAACAATCGTGAAAACAGTTGCCAGTGGGTTAAAAATGAAAGCGTAAAGGTGGAAATATTTAGAAATTTTGATCAATGGTGATGCTATTGCCGAGTCTTATGCTATCCTTATTAATTAGGATAATATCTCTATAATGACGTGATATTGTTGACTTTGATTCAAGTCCTTTATAAATTTGAAACAATATTGATTTGTGTATATTTCTATGAACCTTATTTTATACAGGAGTCATATCAAGATCTGATTAGGTTCGAGAAATTTGTTATAAAAGCTCGTCCCGTACTTGACTTACGAGCGGGCCCGTGTCTCAGATTTTTTACTCGCGGACCAAAAAGTTGACTAGTAGGGTTTGTAGCGAACTCATTCTCTTAAGGGAAGGAAAGCTAGCAGCTATCTCAATTTGCATGATGCGTCTCAATTCAATTACCACCAAATTCATCCTATTTTGTATTTTCGTTTTTCTCCCGTGTTCTGGCATTACTATAGAGATTAGTGTGTGAGACCGCGATCCACAAACTGACACATGAGACTCACCCCTTACTTGGGAATAGAGAGGGGTACATGAATCATATCAAGATTTTATTAGGTTCGAGAAATCTCTTATGACTTTTGAGAGATTTATTTGGATTTGTCATAATTGTAAGTTTGTAACGCTTTGACAAGCCTAAGTAATAGAGTAATACAAGTACTATTTTAACTGAGAATTGTTATTTGTTCTTCAGATATGACATTGTTGGTTTAGCGCACACAAAAACAAAAACTTCAAAATGCAACTTGGGAGACATTTATCTTAAACACTGTGGAAAAGCAATTTTCTGTTAAGAAAAAACCGCAATTCATAGGTTTCGATGTAAACTATTTCTTTCTGCAATTTCAATTAAGGCTGTTTTACACATTGTAATATTTAATAATTGATTTTGTTATTATATTCTTACTATTCGTTTCAGTTTATCTTTTGTGCTAAATTACTAACCTATATAAACGGCGTTTCATTTATAAGCTTGAAAAAACACAATATCGATTACTGCTCATGCCCAAAAGACCAATACTCATACGCCAACAACTCCAACTATATTTGTATTTACAAATGGTACTAAGTTGTTAGAATTTTGACTGTCAGTCAGTGATATGGCCAGAAAAAGAATAAATCATTAACTAACTCCTAAATTTTGAATAGCTGTCACTATAACATCACATAAAATAACTTTAATTTTGGCAGCAGACAGATCAGATTTACACAAATCCAATAAAGTTTTAATTAACTCCAAAAAGAGACATTCTGTAACTATCCACTCATTGCCCTCCACGTTTTTTTCTTCACATGCTCCCCTTTTTCATTCGCCTCCTCCTCACGCTATACCCACTTGTACCTCGTGCCCCAACTGTAGTACCTTGACTGTACAGAGAAAAAAATTGAAGCTTTGAATCGAATCAAACTCTTTTTCTTTTTTTTCTTTTTTAACATCATTTCAAATCGAAAACCCTCATCATTACGTCCTCCCACTCTTTAATCACTCCTAAGTCCAACCCCATTTCTCAATTTGTGTCAAGTTTCAACAGATTTAAACTACCATTTTTATCCTTTTTTTGTAAGTTGTAAGATTCTGAATAATAATTCAGCTGACGGATTTTTATTTATTTATTTAAGTCTTGTCTCAATCTATGTCGATTTGTTGAATGATGTGAGATAATGGGCACCGTTCAAATCAGGTAATAATGCTGTGTAGTTCTCATTTGTGTAAGATCTTGAAAATCCCACTTCAAATTTGCTCTCTAATGTTGTGTTCATGCTGTAAAAATCCGATCTTTAAGTTTTATTGTGTGTTGAACCCCACTTCACATTTGCACTCTAATGGTGTGTTTTATGTTGTAAAAATCTGATCTTTAAGTTTGATTGTATCTTGAAATCCCACTTCACGTTTGCACTCTAATGGTGTGTTTATGTTGTAAAAATCTGACCTTTAAGTTTTATTGTGTACAGATCAATAAAAGGTGATTAGGGTAAATTAAGTTGAATTAGTACAATGTCGAGGCATGGATATAGGGGGTTAACAATGGACGGTCTGATGATGCCTACAAAGATCAGGAAAAGAGGATGTTCATCTTCATCGTCTTCGTCGTCGAAAGTTCATCACTATAGGTTGAATAAGCGGGCCATTTTGGTTGGCAAGAGTCGGGCCGGGTTGTTGGTCGGGTCAGGGTCAAGATCCACTACCCCTGTGCCAACATGGAGGACTACTCCTTTGAGGGGGGCGGTGGACTCGCCTAAGTATTCCCAGAGTGGGAGGTCGACTCGACCGGTATCGGCGAGGAGGCTGGCGGCGACGTTGTGGGAGATGCACGAGATGCCTTCGCCGAAAATGAGTGAGAGTAATTTGGAGATGATGAAGGAGGAGAAGAAAAAGAAGGGTGGGAGTAAGATGGTTTTTAAGAGAGAGAAGATGCAGTCTGGGTGGTGGTTGCATTCGGGTTCCGGGTCTTTGCCACCGCATTTGTCGGATCCGTCTCATAGTCCGACTGTTTCAGAGGTAGGATGATACTTTTTTTTTTGAATATGTTGTGTTAAGGATGGTTTAATTTGGATGTGATGGATCAAATAGTGCATTTTAGTTAGCTGTGCCGTGTTTGAGGTTCATATGTAAAATGGGGTAAGGGAAGTCTAATGTGCAGTGTGTAGATTTAGTTTCATTATGCAGACCTGATTACTTTCAGGGTCTGGACTCTGGATCATTTATCCATCAATTTGAGATTGTTATGTGCTTTTGATTACTTATTTTGTCATTTTGTACCACAAAAATGTAAGGTTTACTGTTTCTCTATCCTTAGGAATATGATATGATGTATTAAGATATAGGTTCTTCAGATGGAAGTTGAATCATATTTGACATTACAAAATTCTCAACTCTATTGATGATAAAGAAAGATTGTCTTTGTGGTAGTGGTTGGTTAAGTGTTGCAGAACAAATATGCATGTTATTCCCTTTTATGCAGTAATCAACTTTGACATTTGGCTTAGTCTTTCCGATAGACCTCGACTTTTAGCCTGATCTTTTGTTTGCCATCCAACACGAATTGGTCTTAAACTAATAGCTTGAGTTGTTTTATCAGACTGTCAATTATACTGTTGTTACTTCTGATAGTAATGTTGAGTTTCAATTTGAATGAATCTCTTTAGTCCTGTTCAAACTCATCGCTTTAGCTGGCATTGCCTCAGCATCTGCAGATTCACCGAAGAAGTAATATTATTTACGTTCCTCCATGTTATAAGCTTCAGAGGACATCACATATGTTTAAATCGGAATTAATTTTTATCTACTTAATTTTTGCCATCCTGGTTTTCTGTTGTGTGGCGTGCCTGTTGTGCAAGTTTTATCGTTATACTGAACTAGTATCTCCTCTTTGGATCTTTGTAGAAAATGGTACAATCTGGGGCAAGTAGTCGCCGGAGGACACCATCAATTTCGCAGAGGCTTCAGTCTGCAGAACAAAATGTTGGAGTTCTTGATTCTATTAGCAATGCCAGTTTTATGGAGGTATAAAAACATTTCACTTATGTTCCTCAAATGTTTGCTTCTTGAGTTTTTATCAGGAGTTTTGGTTTGAAGAACTCATATATTCCCTTTTGACTGTTTCTCTATTGTTGTCTCTGATACTATTATTTGGTCATATATAAGCGCATAAAGTGGCTTTTGAAATCCCGTCAAACACGTAATAAGAAGTTTATATCTATGAATTGCAGATTGAAACTCGATCACGACCCCGGACTTCAACTGGATCAATAAGTGGCAGTAGGAACCGTCTAAAGGATGTAAGCAATGCTTTGACTACTTCCAAAGAGTTGCTGAAGATTCTCAACCGCATCTGGGCTCATGCAGATCAACCTTCATCTAGTATGTCACTTGTCTCAGCACTACATGCTGAGCTTGAAAGAGCTCGTCTCCAAGTCAATCAGCTCATCCAAGAACAAAGCTCAGACAAAAACGAGGTCAACTATCTCATGAAAGCTTTTGCTGAAGAAAGAGCATCATGGAAACATAAAGAACAAGAAAGTGTTGAAGCTGCAATCAGTTCCATTGCTGGTGAACTAGAGATAGAGCGAAAGTTAAGACGAAGACTTGAGAGCTTGAACAAAAAGCTTGGGAAAGAGCTGGCCGAAATGAAGTCATCGTTCATAAAGGCAGTTAAAGAACTAGAAAGTGAGAAAAGAGCGAGAGAAATAACAGAACAGGTTTGTACTGAATTAGCAAGGAATATCGATGAAGATAGGGCTGAAGTGGAAAAGCTGAAGAGGGAGTCTGTTAAAGTTCACGAAGAGGTTGAAAAGGAAAGGGAGATGCTTGAGTTAGCCGACAAGTTGCGTGAGGAGAGAGTTCATATGAAACTTTCTGAGGCTAAACATCAATTTGAGGAGAAAAATTCAGCCATTAGTAAGTTGAGGAAACAGCTGGAAGGTTTTCTCGGGACAAAGAGGGACAAAAACGAAGAACGATCAGCATATTTGGGTAAGCCTAACATTGTCACCGGTCATAACGAACAAGAAGATGATGGAGAGCTTGGGGATGTTATAGACAGTAAAGAAGATTCTTTGGAGAGCGATCTTCTTTCTGTTGAATTGAACATGGATAGTAATAATGGTAAAAGCTACAAATGGGCTTATAATTCTGCTGTTGGTCATGTGCCCAGGAAATTACAAGGTACTGATGAAATCAAGACGAGAAACTCCATCTCTGGGCAGACTTCTCGGAGGAGCGGTTCTCTTCAAAGGAGTACGTCAGATGTAGTTGAATTGGCCACTAAAGGAAGTAAGCAGAATTTGGGAAATGGATTGGATTGGGAGCGGTTGCATGAACTTGAGGAAGGTCAAAGAAGTTCTTTTGATGAGACGCAGAGATACAAATCTGTAAAGGGTCTCAAGGATCACGTGATGTCGAGATTAGGGGCTGGTGGAGAATATCATAGCCCCTCAAAGCGAAGGGATCAGTCATGGCCGTTGAGGGATCCTTGCGGTACTGTTCAAGAAAGATCTAGTGTTGTTCAGACAAGTAGTTCGAAGTCGAGAATGGCAGATGTCAGGGGGGAAGGCCAGAGCATCAGGAGATCTAAATGGTGAGGGTTTAGTTTATAGATTGTTCGTCTGAAGGAAAATGAAGCTATCGGGATTAAACTGGGAAAACTGCAATTTGATAGTGGTTAACTTAGTTGAGGAACATGAAGAAGTAAGAAGTTAACATCTTGTTGATTTTATGATCTTACTTTCAGAACTTCCATAAGTAACTGTTAATGCACTTTGTAGGTGCCAGTCTACTTGGGAATTATAGTTTTCTTGCTTTTTCAGTGCAAGTGAAAGCAGTTCTGTAGAAAGTTGTGCTTATTTAAGTGATGTGTTTATTGTACAAAAGGATGAAACCTGACAATGCTAAACTTGAAGCAAGCTTCGAGCTCGTCTTTTTATCCACATTCGTTTCACGTGTTCATCTACCGATCCCTCGTTTTTTTGCGTAGTAGCGATTTAAGAACCAAGGTTGATGAGTTATCAACCCTATGGAAGAAACTTGACGGGATTCTATGAATTCTCATGCTTTGGAAGAAGAACCAGTAACAAGTCGTGTTTATACATGGAAGTATTGTCGATATTAGAAACACTTTTTAAATAGTTAACTGGCGTAGACTTAGAAGCCATATAATCAAGTTGTTTTCCCATGGAAATCGAACTTGAGACCAGGAGAAGAATAATGCAATACCCCAAGAGTCGTGCTCTAGTGTTGGAAAAATTATTTGGTGGTACAGTCTGTGGTGGCGATTAAATATAATTCTTAAATAATAATAAGCATATGTACGCCATTGTACTCTATAAAAATTAATGATTTTATCCTCAAAACTAAACCGGCCCAGCTATATCCTACCAGGTTTGGACGGCCTGTTATTAATTTATGGCCCAACTTTCATGTAATAATTATTGGAATGTGAAATCAAAACGATTGAAACTTTTGCTTCTTTTTGCAACATATGCAATAATTCATAGAGCAATATCATATTATCATCTCCTTAATGGGACAAATGGCCTATGGAGCTATGGTGTAGTGATATTTAGGTGAAAAGATACACATACACATGGGTAATATTTATACATGTGGATATTACGATTAAAATGTTTATTTGACGTGTGTACCAAATCCTAATCAAGCTTTTAGTGCCAATGCTTATTTGAAAACATACAATTGTGATCTTAAATAGCATTTTGGAGATGCACACGAATAATACTCGACACTTTAAACTTATTGTTGTCTAAAAATCGTTGAAATAAACAAAAACTTCATTGTACCCAATAAATTTTTATTTTTTTATTTTTTTATATCAACATCTATAGACATAACTCTTTAAGTCCCAATATATAAAGGACTCGAGGTGGAGGTCTAGATCAATTATTGATGGAAGCGGAAATTGATAGTCAAGGCCACGTGCAACATACCTATTGAGTATACTTTCAGGTGAGGCGAAAATATTTAATGATTGCACAAGTCATTATCGAAATTTCAGATAAGTTCAATTATATTGAAGCTTGATTTAACATAATTGATAATTCAAATGTTCAAGTTTGACTTGTAACACGTTTAAAATTTGGAACATTAGATGACAAATCAAGCCAAAATGCAATTTGATCTATTTACATATTTGAAATGAGTTTTGAAAAAACAATTTACAGCTCTTAAATGGTAAGTCGTCACGACAAGTTATAGTCAAACCGAGTGAAGAAAAAGTGAGTTAATTCTATAATTAGCTAGTCAAACCGAGTATTAATTAGGCTTGGAAAATCTGAATCCAGATGTGAAACATGTCAAAATCATATCAAACTATTTGTTGATAAACTTGTGTGAACGTATAGATGGGTTTGTCATTAGTGACGGCACTTCGCAAAAGTGAACAGAATGTAGAAGAAATGTTTGGCTGTCACTATTATTAAGATTAAGGAAAGCTTATAGCTAAAGAGGAATAAACAGAAAAATAAGAATTCATTAATTTAAACTAAATATAAATTTTAGAAAACTATCGAATTTAATAATAATCGGGAAAAGTGTCCTATCGTCAAACACAACTAATCTTATAAAAGTGAAACCTTAACCAAACAATTTTTTAAAGAACAAATAATATATAAAAAAATAAATTATTTCCCCATAAAAGACGAAATTGTCTTTTGACCACTAAATTTACCATGCGCAACGTATTGTCCATGTATTTATTTTTATTTGAAAAAGTGATATTATTTATAAAAAATACTAGGTTGGCTTTTTAGTCAAATTTCTTCTAATCTTACTTCTAAATTGTCTTTTGAAATCATGAAATATCTCTATATCAGCAGACGGCGAATATTCTCTCAGAATTGTTGATACATGCATGGCATAACTATCCCATAATAATATAAAATAAAAATATATTTACTTTTTACATAAAATCCTAGCCAAATAAGAATTTCTCGTTTATTTCTATTATGAACGGGAAAGTTAAAATTTTCTAATGATACATTAAATGCTGTGTGATAACTTCTAGTGCAGAGAAACTAGTATGGGACGAAATGTGATGATAGATGAGAAGTGGGCCTGTGGGCCTGGAGGGCTTTTGAGTATGGACCAAGTGGGCCATGAGATAAGAAATTTAATGCAAATGCACGCCTGAGTTCTGATAAAATGTTTTAATAGATTTTAAATTCTAAGAATCGTTTTTAGCCAGGAAAAGATATAAGGAGACGTGGCATCTGGTACGTAGAGTTCATTCTACACTTTTTCACTTATTTTTTATATTTAAATAAGACAAGGATATTATATTAGTTGCTGGTGCGAGTTGTTTGTATGGGAAATTGATGGTTTTGGATATTAATAAATAGTTTCTTTGTGTTATTGGCAGTTAGCCAGCTATGTTGTGGTCCTTTTCGATATGAATTGCCAAATATAGCATGTCAACATATAGGCTAAGATATTTCTTTATTTTATTAGTTGTTTAATTTTGCATTCAAGTACTAGCGAAAAGATGAAGTGAACATGATGGCTTTTTTCAGATGGTTATATTACTTTTTGACCTTATGAAATATTAACTGTTCGGTTGTGTGAATTTATCAATGAAACGTATAAATATATATTCGGTATCTTTCAAAATCAAAAGAATTTGAAGCATCTAAAACTTTTGCATATATAGTCAATACATATGTAGTGCAATGAAAAATGGACCAGTTCAAGATATGGAAATCCAGTAAAAGGTCCCCCACCTTAATAACTCTATCAATGTGATACAAAAACGTGAAATCGGTGGTCAAGGCAAAGTCTTCCTCTTCGAGTGGATATAGTATTATTGCGCTCACATGTAAAAACTAAAAATTCAAAACACTAATGTACCATATACGCTCAATGTAATAACATAACACTATCAACCCATCACACTTCACTTCAAAAATTCTACTTCAGAAAATATGTTAAGTCCCTAAACACATCTTCAAGAATTCTACTTAAAACAATAAGTTAAGTCCCTAAGCACAACAACATATGATAACACCATTGCGTACGCGTATAGTAACACGATTGCATTATAGGCAGAGAAGTATTGTTTTGTAGCGACATAATAGCATGGTTGCATACTAGAACAATGACACTATTGTATAATAAATTTGTTACAAACGGTACCTAATATGGGTCGCGCCCATCTCCTTCCTATATAACTCCTACAAATGTTCGTCACATAGTGTCAAAAGACACAATATTCACATTTTCTCTTTAAATTTTCTTGTTTAAGCTTGTTGACTTGAACATTAGAGGATCTCAATCGAAGACGATACGATAAACTTATGCGTAGATAGTACCAGCCAAGAGAATCACTATATATAGATGAAGATTATTTGCCAAATCTTGATCTAAAGGGGCCTATTTTAGGAGCTAACAAACAAATAAAAAAACCAAAGAAATTTAACTATAATTACCAAATCTTTCACGCGTGATCCCTCATTTGATCGATTGCTGGATGATACATGTACCTCGTCACTGTACTGCTGACCACTCTATAATTAGTTCTATGTTTAATTTTTCAAAGATCAGCAGCTTATTTCTCGAGTTAGAGTAGCTTTAATCATGACTAGGGAACATAATTTTGTAGATTCTACTCTTTTAAATTTTATATTCTTTTTTTGTTAGAGTATCTTATTTATGTAGCAAATCTAGATCTTATGACTCTGACATGTCTTATAACTGTTGTCTCTCTAATAATTTAGTTAAAGTGTTACAATTTACGGAACTTCTTGAATCTTTCTATCAAAGATGCGTATCGACCTTTGGGATTGCGATACATTGTTCTTGGTCTAGGCTGAAGTGTTACATTGTACTGGGTACAATCTGAGAATATCACCATGTTAAAATGGTTACAAGTTAGTTAAAATTTTTAAATAAAATAAGGGTAAATGATGACAGAGCAATTATTTAGATTCTAACTACCAGAAGGGCTTGGTCCCCGTATTTGCACGTGTACCATCTGTATTAATTTTTAACGAGATGCATGCATTTGATACGGATAAGTAATAAGATTGACTGCTGACTACTACATATGATCTGGCTAATTTATTTATTAATTTGGTTTTATCTGATTGAATCTCTTACCAGGTGGGTTTCCTAATTAGGGATAATGCCTTTACCTCATTTCAACAGCCATTGCTTTCTTTAAAAAACAAATGGGGTTAACTTCAATTTTGCCACTTTTGTATAATATTGAAGGTATATTGGAAAGATTAGGTCAATATATATAATGTAAAGAAATTGATGATCACAAATTTATATCTCATTTATCAAATATAGAATAAAAATTGAAGAAGGTGTGTGGATTAATTAATTAGCGACAGCAAGATGTATATTTTCTTTTTATTAAAAGTACAAATTAATAACCTTTCCCCATAATTCCACAACCTAGAGTAATTACCGCTGTTCAAAGTAACGTTATGCACCCCTCAAAATAAGAATAATAATAAAAAATTGATGGGAGCGAGATAAATAAAGCGACAACATATTATTACCACATTTGCTTAGCCATAGGATGCTGATTTACCTGCTACATTATTTTTATTTTACTTTTTTTTTTAATTTGCCGGCTTCTCTTAATTTAGACAACAATTCATTTCAAAAGCGGATGGCACTTTGAGGAAAAGAAATCATAGAAGAACAAAGAGTACGTTTGTTTTTTATGAAAGCAATAACCAATAAAAATGCCAAAATAGTATATACTCGTGAATATTTTGCTCGTAAATTGTACCCCCAAAATGAAATATGCATGTTTCAATTCTGACTTTTTTGCTCAATTAGACCACCGTTGATTGCGATGAATATCATGTTAGCTAGTTGCATGTGATCAAATATTATATACAAATTGATTGTACACACTCACTAGCATATATATATATATATAGTATATACATACATAAATATAAATATAAATATATAAAGAGAGGATTAATGTATTACAGGTAGGCGTACAAGTCCCACGTACTCGGTCCAACAAACTCCGATCCTATACTTATCGTATTGTTTTTGGTTAAATAAACATACGTAAGCACAAAATGCATATATACATGCATGGTCGAGGTGCGAGTACTGTCTAAATCTCACCTGGAAATCTGAGGTGAGATTTTGTCCGAACCTAACATAACAAACACACACCCATAATAACTCTTTCATCAGAAAATGATAAGATCAGATACCTAAATTAATTAATTAATTAATTAAAAAAGGATCGAGAATGCTAGAGATGGGGACAGCTAATGTGTGTGTGAATCATGTGACAGGGGGAGATAGACTTTATAAAAAAATAAATGAGATTTTTGAGGGGAGAATTCAAACACGAAAGCAAAAAACTTAAAAGGCGGTCTGCATGCTTTTCCTATTTATTGATCCCATATCAAACAAATCTGATCTCATTATTAATTTGGCCTTATAAGGTATATTTAATTGATACCTCTTTTTTATCTCACTATCGTTACATTGTTAATTTGATTGCATGGGAAATAGGAGTTAGGAATTAATTAATTAATTTATATATGTCATGCATGACATATTAATTATTGTAGCCAGGGTAAACAAAAGTAAACAATAAATATATATGTCACATATAAAAAAGATTCCAATCGGTGCACCGTTAGATGATGTAAATTTTACGTAGCAAAATAACAGGATATCTAGACAATTGTCGTGCATGCAAATTTTCTTATTCTAAGTAATATTACAAAAATTAAGAAATATCAAATTAAATATTGTTTCCCATTTTATATAAAAAAAATAAAGAAACTTTCCGAATACCGGGGGCAGATATTATTAGAACGACGTAAAAGGGTGTGCGGATTGGGCCTCCGTGTTTGAGACCACGCCACAAATGAAAATCTTGATTATTGTCTCCATGTGCAATACCTACATATCAGCTTTAGCCAATTTTAAAATAATGTACCTATAAGCTCTAAATTTAATCTAATAAGAGAGTCGACGTACGCAATTTAATTCCATTAACTAAACGAGTATATATAAAGCACTTGTGCAACTTGTAATGGATAAATTCGTGCTTAAATGTAGTTAACTTTGGCACATCTCCACATGTCCTGTTATTCTGAGGAAAAAGTTTTAAAATACTATTTTCAAAACTATCGAGACATTTTTATTGATGACTCTGAAAAAATGATTTCAACACTACAAAGTATTTTTAATATGTGACTGAGTGAAACATATCCATGAAACAAAACTTTGCTATATGATGCTATTTGATAGAGTCATATAGGGAGGTACATAGAGCAGAGGAGACAAAATGTCAACAATATTTTTCACGGACTAAAGTCCATACTAATCTGAAAATAGTGCAAACTTGATGCAATAATTATAACTTTGGTATGATAAAGTCATAAAGAGTTTTTTAAGGATTACAATTATGTCATCATTCATTAAATATTTAATCATTTCTTATTCATTCTCTTAGCCTAGTTCTAAAAAAGTATTAAGCTAACAAAAACTCTTCTACACGTGCCTCTCAAAAAACAAAAAGAAAAAAATCTCAATATCCATATATAGACCATAATCATAAGAGTTCAAATATTAATCATGATCAACACGCTAATGACATGATTAGATTATTAGAAGAACTCAGAAATTAGCCCACGGGGAATCTCCTCCTCCAAAACCCAAATGCACGGACAGCCGTCCGATGATAGTAGCTACCTACGGAGTCAGTGTGGTCCCACCACCCGATCTGTCAGCCAACAAGTAACATGGCAGGTGCTTCTATTTTCTTCACAAAAAACATTTATTTACCTATATAACAATAAAAAATAACTATTTTAAAAAAAATATCCTCAATATTCAAATATCTTAAATGCACCTCTAGAAGAATCAAAGATTCACCAAAAAATATTTACACGTTCTGCCAAAATTCAGTACCCCTCTCTCTCTCTCTCTCTCCTCTTTCTCTCTCATCATATATAGATACATACAATACAATATTATTCCATATGTCATAAAAGTTCTCGGTGCATGTCCCTATTTACCTAATTTACGTGTACCACCCCTTCAAAAAAAGTGTCACACACCTATATAAATCAACAATCACCACCCCAAAAATTTTATTTATTCACTATCACACAACAAAAACCTTAAATTTAAAACTACCTCACACACACACACTCTCTCTCTAAAATATTTACAAGAAAAAAAAAAAAAAAAAAACACGCACAAACACGCACTAAAAAAATGTACTCATCCTCAGAATCACACAACAACTGGTGGTCACCACAATACACCGTGCAAGAATCATCATCCCCTGCAAAACACACACCGCTACTCCCAAGCAACGGCCACGTCACTAGCGCCGCGTTTGGGCGGCACAAGTTCAACCTCAACAACGAGGTCGAAGAGGACGAACCAAACACGGCCGAGCAGGAGGAGTTTTTAAAGCAGCCCTTGTTCGAGAAGTCTTTAACTCCAAGCGATGTGGGAAAGTTGAACCGTTTGGTTATACCCAAACAGCACGCGGAGAAGTACTTTCCAATCAACGGTGGAGATTCGAGCGATCAGAAGGGGCTGCTGTTGAGTTTTGAGGACGAGGTGGGCAAGTTTTGGAAGTTTAGGTACTCGTATTGGAACAGTAGTCAAAGCTACGTGTTGACCAAAGGGTGGAGCAGGTTTGTGAAGGAGAAAAGATTGGATGCGGGCGATGTTGTGGTGTTCTGTAGGCACCGCGTGGATGCTACTCGCCTTTTTATTGGCTGGAGGAGGAGGGGTGAGGAGGGTGGTGTGTGGAATAGGGGATTGTATTCCTTGTCGGGACAATCTCAGAATCAGAGGGGTTCTTCTTTAGCGTACCAAGCTGATAGCCTTCATGCAGGTAACATTTTATGTATATATATTTGAATGTATATCAATTTTTTTATTCTTAGACGAGACGTTAGTTCAATATAGTATTATAAGTTGAAACGGATTTTCAGGGTTTGATTTAAATTTAGCGGTGATATTATCGATCAATTGAGTCTATCTATGACGTGTTATTTAGAGTGAATTCTGATATCGTATTAAATTGAATCGAATTTACGAAAATGGGTGACATTAAGTTTTTCATTCTTAGAAGAGACGTCAATTCAATATAGTATTTTAGGTTGATACGGATCTTCGTGGTTCGATCTGAATTTAGCGGTGTAGCGGTGATCTTACCGATGAATCGAACCTCTGTGACGTGTTATTTGGTGCGAACTCTGATATCGCTTTAAATTGGTGGTTCGATCTGAATTTAGCGGTGATGTTACCGATGAATTGAGCCTATGACGTGTTATTTGCTGCGAAACTCTGGTATCGCATTAAATTGAATGGAATTTACGAAAATGGGTGACATTAAGTTATATCGATATCGTTGTTCTATAAGTTTAAGTTTTTAGACGGAACACACTCAATTATACTAGGGCTAAAACATGGATTCTACATTCGCATTTACTTATAAGAAAACGTAACGTTTTAAAGAAAATTAAGATGTGCTTGAAGGATTTTATTAGAAAATATGAATATATAATTTTTTAAGTGAAACAATAATGAACCTTGTTTTATTTTTCTTCTTCTTTAATATTTTTGTTATTATTATACTATTGACGATGCGTGTGACATGAACCTGATCAGGTGAAAATATCACGTAAATTTTTGCGCAGGTTCAAGTAGTGTACAGAACCAAACAACAGTGAGTGGGAATTTCAAGAGACTCAGATTGTTTGGTGTGAACCTAGAATGTCAGCTGGCTGATGAATCCGAACCATCCACGCCCGAGGGTTCGCCAATGTCGGGTCAGGGTCAGGTCCACCCGAACCCGTATCACCAATTCTACACTAACCATCAAAATCACATGGTACGCCAATTATTTTAAGTTTAGCTTTTAGAGTCTAGGTACAAGTTCCGAGCTTGATTTTGCTGTTTCCTCTAATGAAACACGTTACTGAATATGGCTTAGTATTAAAAAAAGACTTCTTTTTTTTTTTTTAAGTGACTTTTGGATAAGTCTGAATATTATGAAAACCATCCCATCTGCTGCCTAGCACGTAGATTAGTTAACTATCTTTTTGGGGTAATTTATCAAAATTGTCCTTCAAGTTCGATTATGTGTATTTTAAGTTTATTGTTCAAGTTTAATTCTCTTTCCTGTTTATATATATGTATATATATATATATGCATATATACATATATATATATATATATATATATATATATATATATATATATATATATGTAAAATATTTGTCGTCAGATCATTTTTATCAATTTTTAAGCGAAAATTGGGTTTATTCCGGTGGGAGGTGCAAAACACAAAATGTGCGTAGTATTAAAATTGGATTTGTACAACATAAATGATCCGAAAAAACACGCTTCTGATAAAATCTCGATATTTTAGTATAAGAAATAGGATAAATTTATCATATTTGGTCCGGTAAGTTACCTCGTGTCCAATTTTGGTCTTTTATGTTGTCCTAGTTCAGTTTTGGTCATGACTCGTGTAACTTTTTAAGAAATTTATCATCCTACCAATTTTTTGGTGGAAAATTTGGTTTAGTTTGATAGTAGGACTAGAATTTGAAAATATACAAACCGCGGTAAAAATATAATTGAACTAGAACAACATAAAAATTCTAAAACAAAAATGATACAAGTTAGAGTACCACTTTTAATAAACTTTTTTCAAAATGTAGACACACACATGCCTTTGTGTGGGATGTTTCAGTTAAAATGGGTATTTTGGGTTAAGCTACTGTCTATGAATAGATGTTCCCCACTTTTTTCCTAACTTTTTCCCTGTTTGGAAAATCTTGTATAGTATGAGGAATCGTGTGAAAATGGGGAAGTGTAAATGTGTGAGAATGCATTTATAGGCGATTGCTAAATGTAGCACGGTTTTAAGTATTGTGTGTTATCATGTCAATACTATAGAAAATGACTTGCCCTTTTGGGTCTTTGTGGTCCAGTGTACAATATACTTTAAAACATTCAGAACTTTGGCAAGAAACCAGTAGATATTTAGCTTCTCATTTGAGGAACAATAATTGCTTCAAACTTTAGCAGTTATTACGCTATTTTATATGTTAGGTCATGAGTTAAATAAGTATACTACATTATTCTTAGTTGCTATTTAGGAAGTAAAATTCAGTCATAGTAATACTTATACTACAAATAGCATATAATTGTAATTTGGCTCATTAAATTATAAAAAAATGTTCTAACTTGACGAGTCCCTAAATTGTCATAGAATTTTTAACACTTATTTGTTATTTGTTTATTTAATAGGAAAAAGACTACTTTTCAGCTAGACAACAGCTCAACATCCTTAAAATTTTGGTAGTGGTCTTATTTTAGTTTAGAATTAGAAAGAGCCAATCTTTAACTTTTTGTGATTGATTAAATTATGTGTCTCGAGCTGACGCGGTTACAGGTGGGATTAGATATCATGAACATCAGTTTTCAAATTTAGTTTGGCAGGGGCCTCTTTAAGACATGACTTTCTCTGGTCCCCCATATGGACAAAAAATATAATTTGCCTTTAGACTTATTGAAAGAATACTAGTCAAAAACATATTAAATTGTGATCACAAATTTAGGTACTTGAGCATGTTATTGAATTAAAGAGGTAAAAAGCAACTAGTGCAATTTCACGCGTAATATATTTAAGAACACAAATTGCTACATATTTGGTAACGTATTCCACATACTTGAGCTAATCTCAGGTTCTAATTTTGGTGATACCCTTTGTGAACCTATTTGAGAAGTTAGATGAGTTGAATTTCCATCATTAAGTAATAAAATGCATGTCTATGGTTAAGTCCACCATATAATTAAATTATAATCATGCATCGAATTGTGGAGCCTAAAGAACTGTACGCAATTTTTATCATTTTTTGTGTATACAATTCTCTATTATTGTGTTGATGTGTAACGTGACTAACATGAATTTATGCAACAGGATATGATCATCAATTTCTCAGGAGGTGGAGATGTTTATCGGCAAGGATAAGATCATCATCATCATGGTCCAGATGTGACGTTCGGATTTTGACCTTGTTCGGCCCAAAAATATGAAACCAAAACAACTATGACAACATTAAATTTTTGTCAAAAAAATGAACAAAAAAAAAAAAAAAGGAGTTCCAGAAGAAAAGGAAAAAAGACTGATGAAAATCCCAGATTTTCTGGCCAAGTATAGAAAAAGTTGCAGAGGGAAAAATGAAAAAAGTTGAGAAAATTTGTTAAAGTTTTTGGAAGTAGTAGGTCCCATAAAATATGGAGAGGTGAGAGAATCATGATGATGATGATGACAATAACCTGGT
Source organism: Misopates orontium (assembly GCA_946800315.1). NCBI lineage: Eukaryota > Viridiplantae > Streptophyta > Magnoliopsida > Lamiales > Plantaginaceae > Misopates > Misopates orontium. Next base: position 5,915,999 of record OX326950.1, on the reverse strand, counting down.
TGCCAGGTGGCAGGGTGTAGAAAGAGAAATGTGGGATGAATCGAAAAAAAAAAATGTTATGTCCAAAATCATTGTACAATTGCAGGAGATGTTACTGTAGTGATTCTGCCTGAGAAGATTTTTGTGAATCACAAGTCATTATTAGTGTATGTTTGTATCTACACGGCTGCAGCAATTCAATAAATAGGAATGGGGAGTGGGGTTTAGTGTGGAAAACTGATAGTGACTTCACTTTGATGGAACAGACAAATGGCTCTGTGAAAGATTTAATTTTTTCGTTTTTTTGGTATTTGTAAGTCGAATGCTAGTATATATATGTAATATTTTCTTTGAGGTATTACTATGATGAAAGGGAAATATTGGAATTATGCTATTTGTCAGTTTGTCACGGTTAGAGTTCACACGATGTGAATCTCATAATAGACATTGATAATTTGACATATGGGGGTAGTGAATGAATATGTAATGTATGTTCGACTTGTATCCTAGATTTCTAATTCACATCCATCACAAATTTACAAGCGGCATAAAATATTGGAACACTATTTTTACAAGATTTGGGGTTTTCCAATGCCAATAATATTCATATTCATGTTCAAAAGAAAATTTCATTTGTTGAATGTGAGGTTTACACCCATCACAAGAATACAAGTGGCATAAAACATTCAAGCATTATTTTGACAAGATTTGTGGTTTACCATTACCTAAAATAGTCATACTCATGTTCAAAGAAAATTTCATTTGTTGAATGTGAAGTTTTATCAAGACTAAATCTACTTTAATGAAATTGCAGCTTGTAAAAAAGCATTTTCACATAATTTTTAGCAATTTTAATAGGTTGGATGCTGTGTTCTCTTCTCTTCCCCTCTTTTGTTCTTTTCTTCTTCGGGTTGGCCATTAGCCGGTAAGTCATTTGCAATTCGTGAAAAACATGAGAAAACGTTGTTGTAACTTTTTGGTTAGTTATATTGTCATAATATGATTTATGAAAAACATGAGAAAACATTGTTATAACTTTTTGGTAAGTTATATTCTCATAATATGATTCATCGCAAATAATGTTATTTTACATCACCCTTGCATCGTATATTTTCGGTCTCAATATCATCGAAACAAAACATTTTTATTTTTGATTTTATAGAAATGAAATATAGAAGTATTTCATAATTATAACAACTCTTTTATGATATTTTTGAAACACGTCAAAAGCGACTCTCCAAAAAGTTACAATTTTTTTTTCAAAGTTAAACACCACCACGAATTCCCAATTTCAGAAGCAATCAGAAAAAAACAAATTAGAAAAAAATAATAATCAGCCATACATGTTGATTGACTAATACTGCACACCTTTGGGCCAAATTCCAAGTAAAATGACCACTCTTCATGGAAAATACTATATATAGGCACATCACACTAATTGTAGAGAAAAGTCTCCCATGTTCCAAAACGAAAAAAGGAGGTTTCCAGCAAGTACAACTTGAAACTGAACAATGACTTCTATACATCCATAGTGTAATGGCTACAGATGATGAACAAGTTGCATGACTAGACTTCTAAGCAAATGGGAACAATATAGAACTGCAGCACCTGGTGAGTAGTCGCAGTCGAGGCTGTCGCGTTATTACCCGGACCCAGAAAAGATTAACACAAGAAGATACCCATTGACCTTCAGTACTATCAGTGGTAACTGATCATGTTTAGTGCTTCTCATAGTGGAGGGGTCCTGAGATGGAATGGTATCACTCAAATCACACAACTGAAGAGACTAAGCAATAGAACGATAAATCGAGTTCACATAAAATGTAATATTCATTAGCCATTCGACAACATTTATCCTCCTCTCTTAACTCTCTATTCGTTCGGCTAAATCTTGACACTCCCCAGGCAATTGTGGCTGAATATATAAAACAAACTGAGATAGTAACTCAGGTAAAAGAAACATGGAAGATAGCATTATTAGAAGTACAATATATCCACCATAGTGGACAAGAAAGAGATGAAATAGCATAGGGACACTTGCATAGTTCTAGACTTAGTGCTACTGATATGTCTCCAGATGTGGGAAATACTGGCCATTTCATCATAGTACAGACCTAAATTAACCACCCATACAGTTTCCACCAATTATGCAATGTTGGAACCCACTTAACAGGTTTGTCAAGTGTCAATCAATTGAAATGGGAAAAGGAATAGTAAATTGAGCTGCCAGTTGCAAAGAAACAGCTTTATGTAACAGAATTATTCATGAGTTGGAACGAGTTTATTTCAGCAGGAACCTGGCTTAGGAGCCAAACCCTATGGTGTATGATAATGAAGTTAATTCCTAGCTTTAAGAATTCATAATTTCCTGGAAAGATACGGTATAGATTGTTAAGAAAATTCCATCAAATTCATTTGCTCATGTCAAGTTAGCACTATGATGCACGAATGATGACAAATAGACACGACACGGCACGGGCATGGGCATGGGCATGGCGGTACAAAATTTTGAAAGTTTACAGGATACGGCTGAGGCACCTGTATACTTTTGATATCAATACATACCATATGTCATCAAGATTAATGTCGTCGGACAATATATTCAAATTCAAACTAGATTAACATCAGACAAATTTATTCAGGAACAGCTAAAAAGATGTTTAATAAAAGATTCACATAAACTCAATTTCAAGTCATAAGCTCCAAAGAAGTATCATAAAAAACAGCTATATAAGTGTTTGAAACGTGTCCCAAGCGTGCCTGGTATGTGTCCAAGGCGTGTCCCATTTTTCTCTTTTATTTTAATTTAGGACACACCACGAGCCAGGAGTGTTTGTGCATCATAGGTTAACATGGACCTTGGTTCTCGTACTTTCCAATATATTTTACATAAGACCATAAACAGTGCAAATTTCTGTACTTGGACTTGATAAACCCAATAAATTCTCCAACTGCCTAAATTGTGTCAGTTTTATTTCCAAAATGTCATCACTCAACCATTGCTCCTGCCTGCACTAACTAAAACCTCACATGCATATTCATGCCAAAAACATTTTGTTAAACATCAAGACCTGTTTCCAATTATTACTATCAGTTTTAATTATCTATGGAAACAAAGTTATTTACCTCTGAAATGACGAGCAATATTCCAATTCCTCTAAAAAACATGCGAAAATATCATTGCTTCAGAATCGAAGAATAAGACGTGTATACATTTCATATCTAAACGCAATGGATAGAGTTTCATTCAAACTCTCAAGCATAGTTCTGTAAGGTAGATAAGTAACTATAAATGCTACAACAGTAAAGAACTTAATTGACACCCTTAAAGAGGTAGTTAGTGAATCCCTGTTGTCATGTTCATTCAATTACCTCTGATATCAAACATAGATTCAATTTACTTTAACTGAGTTTAGGTCCATTTTAGCAAGCTTTGCAGATTATAATCCAAACCCTTTGTCCAGCTGCATTAACGATACAAAATGTCACCAATAAGAGTAATGGACCAGATTGTGGCGGTGCTTGTAGCATGTCTTCCCTATCATGTCACCAGCCCGCTAAGATGCCTTTCAGGTATTGCTTAGTATTGCTAAATTACACTATATGATGTCCATGTCATGAAAGAGCTTCTGAAACCCCCACAAAGAAGGCCTTTTTCATCTCCAACTTTAATGAAGAATCTACATATGTCGTAAAATAGAGAACTACTGGAATGATCAATAATCTAAATTTACTGAAAAGTAGATCAATTAAAGCCAAACATAGTATACTTCAGATAGTCGGAGAAGTACTCACTAAATTTCTCTTCTTACATAAGTTAAGTGGATTCTTTTGGAGTCCCATCTCCCGACTGAGATTTGGATTCTTCCTTCTTCTCCATAACTTGATGTATACCTTCTTGATAACCTTCAATGAAGCTTTTGAGGGCATCTCTATAAGCAGAAGCTCTGGTCATATAAACCCTCTGCAAAGCAGGCCTCAATGTCTCTATTCCCCCTCTTGCAGCCACAGCTATGTATTGTATTCAAACAATTAGCAACTCGGTACCAAAATAAATAGGCCTGAATTGAAACGATAGTGTAGATAACATTGTGAAAACAAGAAGACAGTTGGTCTTCAAGGAACCAGATAATATGGAAAAAACAATGATGCTTATAATAGTCACATCAACAAGAAACAGCGGCTAAAGTGAGTTGGAGCAACAACTTGTTCAAAGTTTTATTGCCCTCCAAAACTGCATCACCTGTCTTTCTGTAATTAGTATGCCCAAAAATATCTACTATGCTTAAAATGGAGCAAAAACACCAACGTGAGCCTGATGTAAAATTGATAGGGGTATGAAACATTAAGCCTCTAAATATCATATGGAATACATAATCGAAGCAATATTATTTGATTGATAAACTCAAAAGGAAATGTACTATTAACGAGACCACTTTAGGTGGAACTATTAACATAAAGAAGTAGCTCATCATTCATTTGTGCTGCTAGAAAGTCTCCTTAACTCTAGTGCACAATGTATAAAAGTTAAAGTCCTGCGTTCCTTACCTAGATCCTCCAACGTCGATGGACCATTCGTCTCTGTTGCTCCTTTCCCCCCATCAGATTTATCTTCACTCTCTACTTTCTTCTTGTAAGCATTTGGCCTCAGGTCAGGACCAATATCCCTCCTCCAACTTGCTGCATACAGTCTTGATGCTTCCTTCAACACCTAATTCAATAATCGTAAACACCACAAATTAGAATCTCAATACAATCCAGAATATTGCATCGACATATCACAACTCTTTATTCGTACACGAATAACACGCCACGACTCAACAAACCATCATGCAAACTCACATTTCACGACTTACACAAATTGCAACACGGATTATTAAAAAACGTCGACTTTAGTAAAAACTAACCAGATAATACTCTTTCAACGTAAGTTTGCCACGAGCCTTGATATGAGGCGGATTCGGCAATGACGACGGAAATGCTATCTCCTTGAGATCATGTCTGACGTAATCGTATATTTTCCTGCTCGCCACTCTCCACTTCATTTCGACTCAGTCACTTTATCTGCCGCATTGCAAAAAGAAGCTGAGTCAATCTAAAGGCACATAATTACGCTCAAATGCTGTGCCCTTAACACTTATAATGATAATCTCTACTTCTCTAGCTTGAATTCAGTCAGACATTCAATCAAGCATGTGGTGTGGTGTGCAAAATGTGTCATCAATCGTTCAAGTTATGGCGAAATTGCACAAAATATGAACACAATTAAATATTAAGTTTTTACCTTTTTGTTGTCGTGAGTTTATTATGGCTTTTTCAGCTGAAACGATTTGCAGCTATGATCTTCAGTTTAGCACTAGTACACTGTTCATATGGAAGAAGAATCGTGCTGAGACTGGGTATAAGATATTTTGGGCTTGGCATAGGATATTGAAACATATTGGGCTTTTGTTGGGCTGGGCCTCATAGGAAATTAGTGGGTTTTGTTTCTGCTGGGCCATTTATTTATATTTTAAATTGTGTGGTATTTTTGCTTATATAGTTTCATTATATTTCAATTATTATACAAGTTGTTATGCGTTGGATCAAAGTTTTGATTTTTGATATACATTTTTGGTCTGCTATATATTAGAAACATGTCTTAATATTCGAGAGCTTTTCGACATATTTTGGAAACTTCGTACAAATTATGTTGAAACAAAATTGAAAAATACTTCTAAATTTTGTTTCGACAAAATCGATGTACATAGCTATGCTAGAGACATGCTGGACTTTTGGATCTCCATGAATAATTTACACAACTACGGAATCTCTAATCAATTAATCGCCAAATTAATTACTAGAACTTCTTGAGAAACTTTTCATGTCCAGTAACAATAAAGGAAGTGACAGCAAACAAGATCTTCGTTCATATTAACTTATTCATATCTCTAATATTGTACATTAGTACTTAGAAGCAACAGTTACGAGATTGGAATGAGCATGGATACAGCGCATGCAATTAATAACGAGATAAAAAAAAGATATACACATTATTTCTATAAATAGTTTTATATAGTTTCCAAATTTGACAGAATCACAGCCATAAATTCTCTCTCTCTCTCTCTCTCTCTCTCTCTCTGCGCTAAAGAACTCTTCAACCCAATACCCTTTTCTTCTTTCAAGCTTCTCATATGCCCTCCATGCAACAAAATCTTCACTTTTTCCTTAATCCAATCAAGAAAGAACTCAAACAATTTGTGTTCTTTTTATCTTTGATTATCATCTCCATTGTTTGCTATAACGTTCTTGTAAACCCGTTACAACCAACCTCCCTTCTTGATATCAGTTTCTTGTCCCAAATCATACCAAAGACAAGAACCTTGGAGAAAAGAAGTTGTGATTATTCGTATGGAAAGTGGGTTTGGGACGAAACTCAACCCGACCGAAGATATTCCGAGAACTGCCCGTTTTTGGATCCCGGTTTCCGCTGTCAAAGGAACGGTAGACATGATTCCGGCTATCAAAAATGGCGATGGACGCCCAACGGTTGTGATCTTCCAAGGTAAGATCTGATATTGATAATTAAAAGGAAACTCGTATGATTATGAATCGGGAGAACTATTTTATTTTTGCCTTTTTTATGTTTACTTAAGCAATACGTTTGCATGCTATTATTTACACTTTCTTTGGTGATGACTTTTTGTCTTTCTGTTCTTTTTCTTCTCTTGCATTGAGGCCGCAAACGTGCATGTGCGTGTGCCTGCTGAGATTTTGTCTATAGGTTGCTGAATGTTACGTGTTTTACGATGTTAAGAACGTTGATGATTAAGCAGAATTTCTCGGTTATCGAGTCCATTAACTGATTGGTGTACTTTATAATGGATCAAGATTAGTTTAGCGCAAGTAGACAATACCAATTAAGAACGTCAACGATGTATAAACAAAGCATGCAATAATTTGATAGATAATTTTTTTAATACCCATGCAGAATTTAATAATTAGCAAATTCTCCGAACCATTTGCCTCAAAGATATGAATCTACCCTGCAGATTTAACGCAAATGACTTTCTGGAGCGTGGCCGGGACGGACGCGTGGTATTTGCCGGCGACTCTATTGGAAGAAATCAATGGGAGTCCTTCATATGCATGCTCACGCAAGGAGTTTCCAATATATCCACAGTATATGAAGAACATGGGAACCCAATAACAAAACACAAAGGCTTTCTCTCGATCAAATTTCATGAATACAATCTCACTGTACAATACTACAGAGTGCCTTACCTCGTAGTAATGGACCACCTGGGACAAAATGCGCCTAAAGGAGTTCGGGGAGTGGTTAGAGTCGACAAACTCCACTGGTTCTCCAGCAAATGGGTTGGAGCAGATGTGATTGTATTTAGTACTGGTCACTGGTGGAATAAAGATAAAACAATAAAATCGTACGAGCAACTTTCAAAACACAATCTTGTTTATCTTTTCTGCATGTGTCTGACTCGAGCATGGATATTATTTCTGATTCAGACATTCCAACTAGAATTTGAACATTGATTCAACGAACTTTTGCTCACTAGTTCTTTTCTCTACCAGGGGGCACTATTTCCAGGAAGGAAAGCATATTAACATGACCATGGATGTGATGGAAGCTTTCAAAAAATCACTGAACACAGTGAAACTATGGGTGATGCAGAATTTGGAGCCCAAAAGAAGCCATGTATTCTTTCGGAGCTACTCACCAGTACATTACAGGCAAGTTTTATGTTTAACTCCTGATATAGGAATAGGAACCAGATAATTGACCCACGATGACGGATAATGAAAGTAACAAGGACAAACATAAATTCATCCCAACAGTAAATCCAGCATCCTTTATTGCATCCTCATTCTCCTGTATGATTTTTCAACAAGAAATTCTTGTCCATTTTATTATTCGGTGTGTCGGGTGTCTGATGAGCTGAAGAGGAGAATCAGCAAAACTAATAAACTCCGGAATATAAATTCCATTTAACAGTGCAAAGAAAATTATAAGGCTCACAAAATTAACTTAATGTACATGCTATAAGCCTCATATGTGTTGTGAAAATGCAGGGGTAGAGACTGGAACAAAGGCGGCTATTGCAATACAAGTACAGAACCAGAAAAGAACTACAAAAAGCTCGTGTCTGAACCACTACACAATATATTTACTTACGAAGTAGTCAAACAAATGGAGCGTGCAATGAGGACCGTGCAATTTTTAAACATCACTTATTTGACAGGTTCTAGAGAAGATGGTCACCCATCAAGTAATCGTGAGCCAGGTACTGCAGTTAATGCCCCACAAGACTGCAGCCACTGGTGTCTACCGGGGGTGCCAGATACTTGGAATGAAATTCTATATGCAGAGCTATTGACAATGGGGTTTAGAACGAGGCAGCAGAGCTAATGTTGATTGATAGATCTCTACAAAGCCTCTGTTTCGGTTATTCCTCGGGATTTTCGCTGAGGCTGGCATCATCTTCCATTTCCATTACTTTCTGCAGCTGTCTCAAGAGTTCTAGCCTTTCATGCCCATATGTTGAAGGTATCTGCCAAGGAAAAAGAGAACTCTTGAGTCAGAATAATTTTCATCCTGGAAAAAGTAAAGAATTTAGAGGGTCTGTAGTACAACCAATGATGGGACATATCGCTGAATTGCAGCCAACATAGCAGCATGACCAACGGCAGTAACCTGCATGATGTAATTCATCAACAGCCACTTATTCAAAATGAACTAGTTGGAGAAGAAAGATATACTTGCTACATCTATGGACTTCCTAAATCCATCTGCTAAAGAAGAAAAAGAACAATATTTTTATTGCAAGCACCAGAACTGAAAGAAGGGTAAATATGGTTACGGATAAACCCATTTTAGTCAAAAAGTACTTTGTTTTTGTTTTTGTTTGTTTGTTTTTCTATAACTAGTAAAAAAGTAGTTCATGCCGTGGTGAAGTTGTCCAAAATTACCCACTAAGAAAGGAACATTCATTAGATGAATACATTAATTTGAAGTAAGATACTACTGCTTACTGGAAGTAACATGAGAAAGCCAATTGGGACTACTGAAGCCAAATCAGTCAATGTCCTTTGCAGAGCCTGTTTTTCTTTTTCTGTTAAATCATCGCCTAATATAACTCGCCTAAGAAGCCCCATAGCTGCAACAACATCGATAGCGAGAAGCTGAGTTCCTTGCAAGACATCCTGCGCATGCAACACCAAAAACTTATTATATTGCAAAACTATATGGAGATGGATGAATTATCATCAGTCACATTAAATACCAAGAATCACTAACGATGAACTAACAGTGGCCTTAAAAACGGAAACCTGAAATAACTAGCAACCAACTAGATTAAAAAGATCTCACCAATTTCCAACAAGCTTTTGGATTGTGAAATCCTTAGAACTTTTATGGGAAGAGCTTTGGTTTGCAGATCTAAATATGCAATAGTGTATTGTTGATAGATTTTTTGTGATCCAGAGTTTAAAAGCATGTCACAAGGATATAGCTGCAGCCTAACTCTAAAAATATGGCATCCAACATGCTTAGAGTCGCACAGACAGACAATAAAATCTAGTTCCTACACCTAAATTGTACCGCACAATAATTTTCAGGTATCTAAACTGTACAGCAATGTAGTGCTCAAATCAAGTGCTAGTGACAACACTACGGAAACTGTACAGCTACAGCCCTGAAATATAACATCATACACGTATTAACTTCTCAATAGCACAATGAGTAAAAAGGCTTAACATAATTTCTTTGATAATAACTATGTTACCCACTAGAAGATGTTATCTTAGAAGTTGGAAAGTGAGAAAAGAGTAATGCATAATGCACCATATATGTTCTGGGACATGATATCTTCTGAGTGTTATAGTAGAAAAGTGAGAAAAAGAGTATGCAGAATGCTACATATACGTGGTTGCGCATAATATCATCCAAGTGTCATGTAAAAACCAAACAGTAATGTTGTTTGCCATTTGAATTTAGTATGAGGACAACATGCCACTTCAGTACAAGTAAATCAGAGCAGCAAGTGTAAAACGAAGTTAGTTTGTCACATACTAAGGAATATAAGGTCCATACCGTGCTCGTTTCTTTCAGCTTATCCAATGATTTCTCAACAAAACCATCTTTCTTCTGAACCTGGACCACACTAGTGCTTTTAGAATCATTATCATATGTTGATGCATCATCTCTCACCTGAACTTCTTCCTGTGTGAAAGCACAATCGATCCCATATAGTTACACACCAACTTAATAGCTAAGGATCAGACAAAGAATAAAAAATAATAATACAAAATCAACTGAAATGCGTATGGTCACAGACAATAAATGAGCTGATATCTACCAGTATATTCTTCTGACCCTCAGACAAGAAAAAAAATATATAGTTTTTTTCTTCTTTATTTTTATCATTTTAATAGAAGAGGATGGAGTATTCTGACAAGGAGGAGACTCCTCACTAAAAGTACATGGCTATTGGTCTAGCCTAGTTCATGACTGTAAATCAAGACACATTAAAGGGGGGCAAAAAGTGGATGTTCAAAGGAATGGAGAACATGATCCAGGAAAAAGGAGACAAAAGTAATTCTGTTTTATGTAGGCCATGCACAGGGAAGGAATGATGGAATGCCAAAAGTCACAATGCTTGTACCTAATCCAACTCAGTTTCTCACCGCTTCATCTAATACATGCTTCTGCATTTCCAAGCTTTAGAATAACTATGCACTGTATGGCTTATCAAACAATAGAACCCCAACCGAAACTAAATGTGTCTAATAATAAACCGAAAAATTCCTTAAGAAAGAAGTTTTTTTCAATTTTGTAAATACTTCTACAAGTCAAATTGTATTAGCAATGAGCCGAAAGACACTGCAACCTCATGTTTGTAGGTACCATTTCACGCAACTTGCCCTCTACTTGGCCGGAAGAATATATTTAAATGGCACCTCAACAAGGAGGCATTATTCAGTTTCAATATTTTTCCCGATGTATGTTCCATCGCTAATCATAATAATGAATCTCCAAGGTCAGGTTCCACCAGAATCTTATTCTTAAGTCTTTCTATGTTATCTTCATCTTAATACTTCTCATTTATCCATTGAACACTGAATCTCAGGCAACAGACATTCCAACCTCTCAGCAAAAGTGCAACTCACCAACTCCCCAAACCCCAAGAGAACTAACATCTAGCTGTTAAAATCAGATAAAAAAAGGAGAAAGCAAATGCAGGCCTGAATGCATGCTATGTCAGGAAACTTAGCATCCTCTTCATGTGAACAACATGCTCTGATATATGTTTTCTTAAATGTGTGATTCTCGATATAGATATTTGGGTGACATTACATTGGCGATATACATTAACACCATTAAGATAATAGCCAAACATAGCAGTAGTACAGCATTAGAATGACCAAACTTTAGATTGACAGCATATATGCTCTCACGGAAGAGTCAAGTGCTCGTCAATCAGTAGGCCATAAAATCATCTGTAATGCATCGCTCTCAGAAAATGGAGAATGCTGTTGGCTATCATACACAAAACAAACCAAATACTGATGGAAAGGTGCGTAATTACAATTTTAAGCAGTCTCTAAGTCAGCAATTCTGATAAAGAGAAAGGTTCATACATCACAAGTTACCAACATATTAACAATCAGTTCTGGCAGAGAATGAAGTTCATATACTTAATGCTGGAGAGGCCAGAAGTTCTGTGTATAATCTAGCCTGTATAAGACTTGTGATAAGAATATAATTTGATTGCCAGATTGGTATAGTCTCACGCTAAAATGTAGCAGACAGTAGCAATTACTGCAATAAATTAACAATATATTTGAGAACATTATCTTGGTGGTATCTGGATCTCTTTTACAGCCAAAGCAGTTGAAACAGATTCTAAATGCATTCAGAGGAGCCACCAGACAAGCGACACAACGTCGTCATCTCACCCAACCATTCAAGAAATCTTACTCTAGAATTTTAAGTTGTGCCAAGTTTAGGATGTGATAAGCATTAAAACTAAAGCCAATACAACGCATACAACCAACAAGGAGAAAAATTCTATGAGCAAGGACCTCTATTTCACGGCACAAGAAATCAAAGTTCAACCGTAGTCATGGTAGAAAATCAATGTTTACCTCTTCATATTGACTTTGATCAGAACTTTTATTTACGCGTTTCTCAAGTTCCATTAGCTCACTCCTTAAGAGTTCAAACCTTTGAATATCATTTGTTTCTGAGCCCACTATATCTTCGCTTGCACTCTGCTCACTGTACCCATCATTCTGCAAAAGTTAAAATGCATCACTTCCATCATAAGCTAAATATATCCAGAAACAGTTCATCTGGACATACGTAGACAAAATCAAGCAGGATATTTTGTCAAGAAACTTGAAGCTACATGTGCTGGTCAATTTCTACTCATCTGCATCTTCAGACAAGTACACTAGAAAGTGATCTTAGTTCATACTTGTCCAACTACAACCACACTAACCAAACTAGTATAACTCCAAAACTTGACAAAAAAACGTGCAGTAAGGAAAGGTTGAATTCATAAACTTTGGCATTTTGAGGATGTTTAATGAAAATGAGCAACTAAAAACATCTCATAAATAATTGAAATAATCCTTACAATATAGATTCTACTAGCTAAATCTACTCTAGAAGACACCAAGTGATTGGATTAGATGCACAATATCTGTCCAAAATGCTAGCCCATAAAGTTGTTTGAACTTTGACCAGCTTCCATAAACCGGAAGAAAGATAAAGGAGAAATCTAGGGATGCACAGATCTAGGCCATCACGTTGTAACCGACACATTTGACAGATAACTAGTGAGCTCAAGAGCCCAGTATTGCTGACAATAATCAAGAGCAATCGAAAACTTAAAAGAGTTTGTCAAAAAAGGAACAAGGTGAAGTAAGCAAATGAAAAAAATATATAGTTACAGTGGCGTACACTTTGACTGGCAGTTGGCATGCTAAGGTCAGAGGATTTGGCGGGTTGGCGCACTAAGAAACCCCATAATCCACTAGAGCCGCTACCAAAAAGAAAATAATTTGCAATCAGAAAATCAACAAAATTGCAACAAGTTGACATAATATAAAATTATAGAGTTAGAACAGTTTAAGATTTCAGAGTTCTTCTACCTCCTGCTTGTATCCAATTTCTCAGAAGCTTTGTTTCCTATTCCTTTGGGATACTGCAGCTGCTCATCAACTGGCGTAGCAGAACCAGTTACATTATCTCCCTAGTTCATCAAAAGGAAGCCAAATAAAGCAGGTGAAATTCAAATGAAAGTTAAAACCAGTGATCAATATAAGGTATAGGCCCACAGGGGCTAGACAGAACTTTGACTGCTCAACCACCAAAAATGAGTTCAAAATTCGTGGACTACTGTGAAGTGGATCAAGCTCAGTATAGTGCATTTGGGATGCATATTTTCTCTGCCTTTATTCAAAATATGCATATGATACCCGCTTTTCAGGTGCCATCCTCAAAGGATCAAGATGCAAGATGTGACACATGAGAGGAGCCACCCATTCAGAGAACATCTCTTATGCGATCAAGGGCAAATCTTATGTCCAAAAACTCTTAGCATGACGTTTTCTTTTTGATATCTTTTGGAAGCATACACACTCAGATCATTGAATTTTACACACCATGGATATAGAATTAAGAATATATGAATATCTATCACGGTCTCTTTTCAATACAATGTATAAGAGAAAGCAAACTACAACCATATATTATTTAGTAGTTAAATCATCTCTCTTCCCACTTCTATTAAGTTTCTTGATTTTGTACTTCAACCGAAGGCCACATATTCTAACAGTCTCCAACTTATTCTAGTATTTACATGTCTTTTTGAGGTAAATATACAAGTTAACTTTCTATCACCACATTCAGACATTTTATCCTAGAAGAATGCTTCTTGGATTCAGGCAAAAACACAAATTCTACCATCAAAGAGAATATACAAGAAAAAGGAAAATCACATTTTATGATAAATGTAGATGAATAGTAAAACGCCATGTGAGCATTGTCTTGCATATTCTATACATCAACATGCCTAACTCAGGTATTTTATTCTAGAAGAGCATCCACGCTTCACAGATTCGTGTGAGAAAAGAACATAACAATCACATGAGGAAGAGAATACATCCATATGACAAATGCGAAAAGTACAGTACAGAACTTGGTCTTTATGATAAAGATCCCTGAGAAAAATGATAATTATGGCTTTCATAAAGGAGAAAAAAGAAGTAGAGTAACCACTTAAGAAATGGTGAAGACAACAGAAAATTCAACAAAGTCTCCACCATCTAGCCATTGCTTCAGAGCATATACCTGCTGAAGAGAAGCTGCTTTAGCTCTGAAAGAGGCCTCCAGAAATTCAGCCTCTTTCTTCAGTTTCCTTATCCTTTCAAGGTCTGAACAGGCAGCTTTCAGATGCTCTTTTCCAGAACTAGAGCTTGATACATGCAGCTCCTGCAGTAATTCTTCAAGCCGTAAAAGCGCTTCCTCAACACTCTCCAATGCCTATAATAAGTAAAAATAATTGGTGCATGAATAGTAACAACCTTAACTAGTACTCCTCGCATTGGATAAGTCGTACACACTGGTCTATTTTTATCAAATAAACTAGTAGCTCAATAATTAAAAATATCCAAAACTATCAAAAATCAGCGCAAAGAGCCAGACCATATCAGCAATAAAGTTCAGATTCCACAAGCACCAAAAACTTGAAACACAAGAAAGAGGAATAGAGAAACAAGAAAGAGGAATAGAGGAACAAAAAACAAGTCAGCTTGCAGTCGCTGATGGAAAGCTATCATAAATTCTAATCTCTGGAACTTCAGGCATTCTTACCAAGAGCTTTGCAAATGACTAGTGCTGGATACACAAAGAATGAAAATATTTTCATTTTTTGCGAACCACGTGAGGACTAAGTGTGATCTTAATTGCAGAACTTTCACATCGAAACAGCTTTATTAGCACGAAAAGTTCAGCCTTGTCATTGCAAGGATTAGTACCTTTGTATCAAAATAAAACACAACTATTTATAAAAGCTACACTAAGTACAATGCAATTACCTTATAAAATGATTCTGACTCTTTATCAACTGGTGAACGATCCCTGTAGAGAAATTGTTGAGCATTAATCCCAGTTATTGCCATAAAAAGTTCTAAGTTGCAACCTTGTGATTCATCAAAAATTAGTCAACCAAAAACAATAAGCCAGTCATGTAGATTCAAAAGTGAAGCATAACCAGTTATCATGTTTTGAGATAAACACATACACACGCACACGCACACACACCCAGAGAGAGAGAGAGAGAGAGAGAGAGTTATAAATGTCTTTTCCTCCTTCAACTTACTTTTGAATCCCTAGTTCTTCCATGCATCCTTTCAGTTTGTTGTGCCTGAATAATGAATACAAAAAAGAGTTTGTTACTGTAACAATTAGAGATTCGGCATATGGGCTTCAAAATTTCTTAAAGTGCTGATACCCTTTGGAAAGAAATCTAGCAGCCTTAACATTAGATGGATTCTCCAGCCATTTGCTGTACTTAATAAAGCTCTGAATCCAGTGAGAACACACATCTAATGCTAGGGGAATAGCTTCAGCATTGGGGGGACCTTCTCTATGTTTGTGCCCATGGGTGTGTTTGGAGGTACCGCTGCTGCCTGGATAAAAGGGAAGCCAGTCCAGCTCTTCACACACAACCTGTTACATAAAAACCTTATTTACCTTTTTCAATAATATTAGTTCTTCTAATGCTGAATAAAGTTTTTCTTTAGGCTAACCTCTACATACAGTTGATAGGAACTTATTTCTGATAGTGGAGGATAATAAAGCACGCTACCTCCAATCAGATACCTGTTTAAAGATGATGGTAAGCTAGATAAAATATATTAACTATATAAAGTAATGACACTGTCTAACTCAGCTACACCTTATTAAACCTTCAATAGGTTCATCCACTGTCTCAAAGCCATTAGCAATAAGAAACGACTGAGTGCTTCTTCCCAAGGCTATGAAGAACCCAAATATGGCCAGATCCCTTTCCAAAACCTACATATATAACAGTAAATCTCAAAGACAGAACTGCTTGAGTTAAGAAAGGAAAGAACTCTTATAACTATTATTTGCCCATTGGCAAATGAAGAGATGAGCATGAGAAACGAGTCAATAAATCTTCTAAAAAAACATATGTCGAATAAATCATTTTACTTTAGTTGATATGGCAGCACAATAGTATCACCATACTATTCATTCCAATTAAGTGCACCAAGGCCATTTAGTGTCATGGGAAGGAATTAAGAGAACCCTTATCACTAAGGACTACTCAGCAGATGTTACGGTGGTACCCAATGCTTCAACTCAGAAACCATAATTGGGAATGAAGTTATAGTTAGACTTTCAAATCTTATAGCAATTATTCGCTGAATACTCATACAGAAGCGCTAGGGAAATTTAAAAAATTGCTGCCTGCTAGTTGTGTGAAAGCATCTAATACATGAAAAAAATTGCTTATTTCGCAGACGCAGGCAGACAAATATGTCACAAGATGCTACCAGTTTAAATAAGTCAGTATATTACTTAAAGCAGGAAAGTGAGATTTTATTTAGTGGCAGAAGTACCAACTATGTAGAGGATTCAAGATTTTCTAAATCATCTGATCAACTAACAGAACATGTCTATCAAACATTCATCTGATCAACCATTAGAACATGAGCAATTAGCAACGAAAACCTCTCCAAGCCAACCTCAATACTTTCACAGGTAGTCAGTCTGGACCATATTCTCTCTCGATCTATAGCTCTCTGCAGCTGCTTTTGTACTAGACCCACCCAAAACATAATCTCTTCAGCTGCTAACTCATTTTTCATTCTACATGAAGCAGCTCGGGAACCAAAATGGACAAGGAACTCTCTACGCAGGCCAAAACCTTTTATCGTATTGTAAGCTTGGTGAATTGGGACAAATTCAACCAGCATGTCCATCAGTCTACCAGTTATGTCAGGAACAATGGAAAAGAATTGAGCACAAGAAACTTTTGTAGGGCCAAGTTTTGTAATTGCTGCCAAGCAACTAAGTGCAAGCATGAGAAGGGATACATCACTTGAATTGTCTGGAACTGAGGATAAGCCATTCCTGTACCTGAAGACAGGGAATCTCAGCTATTCTTATATTGATATCCCATGTGGATAAATGTTGATATAAACACATGGTTGCAGCCTCCTACAATAAGGTTGTAACTTACATCACAGTTGCAGCGACGAAGCGTTGATCCTTTTCATAATAATTAACAAAACTGGCCACCACAGCAGGGATTTGCTCTGACCAAAACCAGTCATAAGCTTCGGGTTGTTTGGCTATCAACTTGTCTTTAATTACACTCTCCAAAGGAGCAGCCTGTCGTGATAGGCTGCATTAATGCAAAGAGAGAATTAAGGAATACCACCCAAATGCATCAGAATAACTAAAAACCCAGTAAGAGACAAAAACCAAATGCAAAAGAGGATCAGAAAGATCAGGCAAAAATTGCATAACCGAGAGTCCAGACTTTAAACAAGGTCATGCAAGACAGATCTAGTGTTACTCTCATGTATGAATCACCGAACTAAATACGAGAATACAAAATAAGAGAATAATGATCAAATATTACTTGCCTCCCAATATCAATTGCTACAGACATAGGCTACACCATCAACCAGACACAAGGGACTTCTTTTGGATATTAGAATTATTGAAACATAAAGCTAAGCTCCAGAAGGATTTTCCAGCAACATTGACATCTAAAGTTATTTTTAAACACTGACTCTCTAACAAAAGCCAAGAAGGCCGTCTAGAGTAACAATCAATGATTATACACACAGAAGCACTCATCTAGAAGCTTGTGCCTTCTATAAACAATTATAGTAACTTGCTTTTCTTTCAACAATGGTATCCATATATGTTATCAGAATTTGAAATTAACGTGGTTACGTAGCAAATGCTTGTGTTGGAAGGTGAAGCATTATAAGAGGACGATCAAGGAAAACTCTTTCGGTTCATTATATATCTTTCTAATAGAGCACACTTTTCATCTGTGCGCGGGCACAAATTTAGAGATTTTAACCATTGAACAAAATGTAAGAATACATTTCATTTCGAATAACAAGCAACTAGTGTTCAAACATCTTAGAACCAGTTCTATATGGAATTTAAGTGCCAATGGTTTCTGTTTTATATAAAACTCTAGAATGCAACATCTCCAATTATCAGACGAGAATCAATATTCCTTAAAAACCAAAAGTTTCTGCAATTGTCGAATCAAGAACAAGAACTAGCATGTGACTTGTATTAGTCGCAGCTAACATTAGTAACAAATAAATACTCTAATGGTTTAGTTTTATTCGTCAGATGAGAAAGTTTACGAACAACATGTAACTGGTGTACTCGTTAAATTAGGTGAAATTCACTTCTATTGCTAGCTTTTCCGCCAGTCTCCATGCTCTCATCTCTTCATTGGCCCTTTAGCAATTCAACAACATTACATATGTCAAAGAATACAACCTTTTTTCCTTTATGTTACAAGCTGCAACATGCATGCTAAATTTCTCCACCTCAAGATAAAGGTTTTACGAACCAATAACAATACAAACCAAGTAAAGCACCACCAATAAGTTAGGTCTATAACGTTTTTCAACAGAAAAAAAAAAAAAAAAAAAAAAAGAAAAAAAAAAAAAGATATGTCCTTATTCTTTCCCATACGCAGAATAAAAAATAAAAAAGGTCCTAGGTCGTCTAGGGAGCTTATATTGCAGCCACTTAATAAGCAAGTCAGAACCATTTAATAACAAACAAATCATTGCAGGCTTCTAGTGATGGGCTCTATCAATACCTACCTCCTCTGAACAAAAACATTGGTATCTCCATCTCTGCGGTCTCCTCGAGATGCAATCTCAATTGCTGCTTGTAGAAGAGAATACACAGACGCCTGAAAACATTTATTAATTTATTAATCTAGACAGCACATTACATGAAACGACAAAAAGCGGACTGATTTTGCAACTAAACTATCGACTTCGACAAAACTGTCAAGATAAATATTTTCCACTTCCACAATACTGGTAATGCATTCAACATCATAGGAGCTGGTATTACAATAACTTGGGTTTCAAAGTATTTGAGGTATTTCAAGGCTACATCCTACTTGTACAAACACGACTCTTATTATCAATGAATAACAACTATTCTTGCACAAACACTTCTTTCAATACGGTAATAGAGCTTCAACTGAATTTTCTTTTAAAATAGGAAAGAACAATAACCATGAAATGTAAGAAAACTAATTAACTATCATGTTCTATGATTTATCTCTGTTGAAGACTCGGAATTTATGTCCAACACGGTTAAACTACAAAATAAGACTATGCCAACTTTATAAGTTGCTAATTAGAGGTGACAAGAAAACCTGATACGACAGTTCCTTAGCCCAAGCATTTTTGTCCACACCAAGCCAAGCAGTCGAGAACCAGGACATCTTCGACACGCTTTGTTCTCTAATTGCCAGCTCAAACATCCTTGCAGCATCATGCAATAACTGAACCATACCAGCATTGAAGTCTTCATCCTGCAAAGACTGATTTAGCTTGTACCTCATTTCCTCAACATCACTGCTTGTCCTTCCTTGGGAACTTCCATTTACCGTCACACCATCGTCCGCAGAGGACAAAGGAACGACATGACCACTCCTCCTTAATTCGTGAAAGCTGATAGATTGTTTTCTTAAATACGGGAACCTACAGCGAAGTCCGAACTTGCCACTCTGCACACAGTAATGCCTCACCCGACCTTTCTTTCTTGTATAACAACGATTCAATATCTGATGACCGAATCCAACAGTTTTTCCACTGACGTAATAAGCTCTGTTAACTGAAGGTGATGAACTCGAAGAGCTGCGAATTGAAGCACGATGATCAGCAAAAGCAGAAAATCTCAACAATCTGCTTCTACTAGTGTTCATCTAGTTAATAAACTAGTAAGACTCTCAACTTATTGAAACCTCTGCTGCATCAACACACACTTTCAACTGTTTATCCACTAACATGAACTAAGAACTATAATCTGATTCCACACATCTAACAGAGGTACATATTCAACATCAATCTCATTCTGCAGACAATTAGTAGCTGCGAATCGAAGTACGGTGATTAGCAAAAGCAGAAAACTCTCAAAATCTCCAAATCTCTGCTGCAT
This sequence comes from Misopates orontium, assembly GCA_946800315.1. Classification (NCBI taxonomy): domain Eukaryota; kingdom Viridiplantae; phylum Streptophyta; class Magnoliopsida; order Lamiales; family Plantaginaceae; genus Misopates; species Misopates orontium. The sequence goes on along the minus strand of OX326950.1, from coordinate 5,895,766 downwards.
TAACACATATTTTCACCAGTTTTATCCACTAATACGAACTACGAACTATAATCCTACTCCACACATCTAACAGAGGTACATATTCAACATCAATTTCATTCTCCATACACTAAAATAGCTACTAATCTCATCATCAAAACAATTAACAAAAACATCAAAAAACAAACTGCAAATACGATTCGAAAACATCAAACAGAACCTGGACGAAGCGAGATACTGGTGCTGCGCGTTGATTGACATGAATGAGAGAGAAAATTTTGCAGTGAGAGAAAAAGCTCGAGTGGTGTGAGAGTGAGAATGAAAATGGTGGGAAAATTTTTGGGGAGAGAGAAGAAGAAGAGAAATGAGGTTGATTTTGATTCTGACGTGGCAATGCGGGGCTTCTATCCTTAGACGTGGTGAAGCAATTCATCACATGATAATATCCGGGCCGTGTTGGGTCGGGTTTCTGTTTGTGCCCGATCCTTAGGCCCAATGTGAATTTTAAGAACTGGGCCCAATTAGAAGCTTAAAGTGTTGAGAATTCGGCCCAAATAATTCTCAAGTGAAGTTGCTTTTCTTTTTTCTTATAAGAATCAGAATAAATAAAATTACGGAATAAAAGAGTTACAAATGTTCGAAATAGGAAAACCTCCATCACAAAATGGAGAGATTATTAGGTGCAGCGGTTGTACGATGAGGTGGTGCAGCAAGTCGGTTATTTATATAAATGCATGGTTGGGATGAGGTGTGGAGAAGTTACTTCCCTATAATTTAGGAATAGTATTTAATCTCCACCACATGCTGTACCACGTCATCGTACAGCCGCTGCACCTAATAATTTTTCCACAAAATGAGACATTTGGGAGGTTGTGGTCGTTAAAATGGTTCGACCAATTAGACAAAAAAGCCAACTTAGCTAAATTGTGAGCTGCACCGTTAGAGTTACGGTTTACAAAAGAGAATTTCCATCTAGGCCATTGATTCCATAATCTTCTGATGCGAATCACAATCGGAAAAATGGTCCAAGGAATAGTCGAGTGCTGATCATGTATGGCAGTGATCAAATTAAGACAATCAGATTCAAGTAGAGCTAGGCAGATTCCAGCTTTTTGAAGGCTGTGACATGCAAAAAGGAGAGCAAGAGCCTCAGCAACGATCGGTTCCATGCAGAGAGTCGATTTGCATGAGGCAAAGATGATGGTGCCACAGTTATTGCGGATGATCAAGGCAGTGAAAGACTTTCCATCTTTAAAAGTTGCGTCTGTATTCGCCTTAAGCCAGTCAGGAGGAGGAGGGAGCCACCGGTGTGAAGTGATGGCTAGGGCAGAGATGGAATTTGAACGTTGAGCAACCCAATGTTCACATTCTCTTTCGCCAGCTTTGCGCACCATTTCCTGAACATTTAAAGATGTGGAGCCATGAGTGATACAGTTTCTATTATGCCAAATAATGTCACAATAAATAACAAAAGAGATAAGACATTTTTCTTTATGAGCATCAGTGATAAAAAACTTCCCTGAGTGAAGTAAAAACAGCCTCAAAAAGTCCTTGATATTCCAAGTTTTAAAAGGATCCAGGTTTAAGTGCCAATCCGAGAGCAGCCATAGTTGAGTCGTAAGGGGACAAGTAATGAAAAGGTGCTCCAGTGTTTCATTGCTACCATTGCAAACCGGACAAGAAGTATCAGATATAGCAAAGATGTAATTAATCCTGAACCGAGTGGGAAGAATATTTTGAAACATTTTCCAAAGGAGGAACTTATGTCTTCCATGAAGACGAGAGTTCCACAATTTTTTGAATCAAATGGAATCGTTGTTACAGGGAAGAATAAACGGGCAGCTTGATCTACGAGGTAAGCACTTTTGCAAGAGAAATCCCTTGACGCAGAGGGGATCCAAAGAGGGGAATGGCTCGGCTCAATTGGAGAAATCTGAATTTTCAGAATTTCCCTAATTGTGAGTTGATCAAAGACAACAACAAGTTTATCAATGTCCCAATTAAGGTTGTCACCGGTGAAAAAAGATTTAACAAGGAAGAATTGATAATGAACATGTGAAGAGATATTCAACGGTTTAGGGATGAAGGAGGGGATACTTGGAACCCACGGGTGGTTCCAAGTTTGGACAGCACAACCATTGAAAATGGGGTAGCAAGTACCCTTAAGAAGGAGGGTTCGGGACTTAAGAATATCCTTCCATGTCCAAGATATGGATGGAGAGGATGTAGGAGCATTAAAGAAAGAATGATTACGAAGATATTTCGCATGGAAAATTCGAACCCTTATTATCAACCACTTTCCAGGCCAACTTAGAGATAATAGTTTTACTAAAATCAGACATTCTTTTAAAACCCAAACCCCCAATAGATTCTTCTAGCAGCTGCATGGAAGTTGTTCGATGAAATGTCCCTTAGATATTATCAACTACGTAGCACTTGTTAGTTGTTACTAGATTAAAGCCTTTAACGATAAAGATGCAAAAGATTATAACATAATTTTACAATCGGTAAATTATAAATATAACATAAGAATGGTATATTAGAGAAATACAAGAATTTGCTCAGGCCATATCACTTGCTGTAAGGAAACCTAAACAAATAAGGAGCTTCTAATTGATTTAAACACGACACTCTTTTATAAATAGGTCAAAATTGTTCTCCAGCTTGTTTTCAAAACAAAAACTTAAGACTCGTAATAATTGCTTCCTGATCAAATCCTCAAGCAATTTCTGGTGAATTCTTCCAAACCCACGTTAGTTAAAGTATTTAATTAACCCAGTATTTTAATACTGAAATTTTTTGAAGAATTTGTTTTTAAGTTTCTTCAAATTGTGCAGTTGCGGGGTGCCTATAGTAGGCACGTGATATATTGTAGTTGATTGTGCATAGGACCGTGTCTTCTGGATTTTTTGAATAGGTAGTGAACTTTTTGGATTTGGTTAAATGCATAAAACCTCCTTACCTATTGTTCATGTGTGACATGTCCCTTGACCTTTAGAAAGTTACAACATAACCCCCTAACCTTTTAAAAGATGTGTAAATTGTTCTTTGAGTCGTGGATCAACCGTTCAATTTGAATGGTTGCTTTATTATGAATCGTTAGATCTGCCTCAAGAGGCAATTTGCATATTTTGAATAGGTTTGGTGGTGTATAGTAACTTTTCAATAATTAGAGCTTATGGACAAGAAGTTGTGGTTTTGATGCTTTTTACCCTCTTGGATTTAATTTCCTATTACAGAATGTATAATGTCAACTTTCTGAAGATATTTTTGATATATTTACTTTTGTTATGTTTGCTACATCGTCTGTTATGTGAGCTTCATCGCATAGCGACTCTCAATCCGAGGCTTCTAATTTATTATTTTTCTGTTCTAAAAAATGTTATTTCTGGTGAAATTATTAGAATTGTTTTTATTATTGGATAGCTTAAATGGTATATAGGCCTAGATATTGTGCACTGCAAAAGGGGCTTGTACTAGTGTGAGATGTATAAATTGTGTGCTTCTATTTATGTGTGCTTTCAATATTCATGTTCTATTTTACTGCTTACCACATTAATTGCATATTATGATTGTGCTAACATATAAATTAGCGTGTGTAGGTATTGATTGTAGACGTTTCTTATGGGAAGTAAAAAGTCCAAATTCAATGAATCTCGACGTGAAGTCAAAGTCATTGATCCAACACAAGATGTCGAGAAGTTGGGCGCTAGTGAAAACTCTAAATCTGATGAATCTCGTCGTAAACTCAACGTAGTTGATCCACCACAAGATGCAGAGAAGTTGGGTGTTAGTGTTCGCGAGCTGCTAGAATGTCCAGTGTGCATGGACATTATGTACCCTCCTATTTATCAGGTAAAATTATTTTATATCTCAAAAGGGATAAAAGCATTAAACTCCCTATATTATGTCCCGATTGCACTTTGCCTCCTATGCTTTTATTTTTGACAACTTGCCCCTGGACTATGGATAAATAAGCATTTTCCCCTTAAGTCCAACTCCAACGACAAACAACGAAAAAAATGCTGACACGTGTTCAATTCAGTGGCGAATTATGACTAGGGGGAAAAGTGCTTATTTATCTATAGTATAACGTTGGTTTCAAAATCGAACCAGACTAGACTTGAGAGAAATTGAACCCTTGACCATTTAGCACAATTTTAATGGTCCAACCAATTGAGCTACACCACCTTCAATGTTATATCATGGATCAAAGTATCTTTTCTTTTCCTCAAAACTATCAAAACATTTCCTTTTTTGACTCTCTGGAAAAGAAACATACAATATTTTCTACATCTATTGTGCGCACAATTTTTACGAAATTTTCAAAACATATCGAAAAGATCTCGAAACATTACGAAAAGTTTCTAATATTTGAAGAACCAAAACATACCGTCGAAACGATACTTTAACCCATGGTTATATGTGCGTATTAATATATACAATACATAATTAAAGTGTACTTTTGTTATATCATAAAATAATTCTACTTTTTTTTTTAATATTATTATAAAATAACATATATGTAACTATTTTTATAAAAATGTGTTTTTAATTGTTTTAGATTTTCCTAAATATTAGCTTTTTAAGGTTATTTTTTAGTGTTCAAAAATTTTACAAATTATAATTATGCATATCTTTTTTAAATTTATTTTAATCGTACTTTAAATACAATTCTCTCTTTGACTTGTAATTTCGAATTTTCTTAACATGTATACTACGCATGTGTTTATACAAAGAATATTGATTGTATTATTCTCAATTGAACTATTTCGTTTAAAAATCAAAATCAACTAAATAAAATATGTATTCTTTTATTTGATAATAAAACACTAAACAAATAATAAATCTATACATTGATCATCCCGGTTGGGCCAGTGGTTAAACCGGTTAAACCAATAAAACCACTAACTAGTAAGGTCACCGGTTCTAAAAATAAAAAGATAGGGAACAATGTGCAACATGAGGTAAAGTATAGTAAGTTTCATGCTTTTATGATTCCATCTCAAAATATGATGATGAGCAGCCAACTCTTGATGGCAAGATGAAAACTTTTCCATTGTCTATAACCTCCAAACACTTCACTTGGGGCAATACTTCTATCTATGTTGCACTATTAGATGAAAACGTCTGAGTAGTTTTTTACTGATTATCATGTTGAGTCAAAGTGGATAGCGTTTCATATTTATTTTATTTGTACTTTTTTCTTATTTTAGATTTTTATTATTTGCCGAATCAATGTCTTGTTGCGTGATGACCTGTAATTGTCTTACATGACCTGCGCTTGCATTATGATGCCATTTGGTTGGAACACACACAAACACACATATAACCATGGATCAAAATTTTCATACGTTTCCTCGAAAACCAACGAAACGTTTCTTTTTTTCACTTAGCCGAAACGAAACGTAGAAGTAGTTTCCAATTTCATTATAACTATAGCTTTTACGAAATTTCCGAAACACGTCGAAAAGCTTCCGAAAAACTACGAAATGTTTCTAATATTTAGAAGACCGAAACATACATCGAAACCGAAACTTTGATCCATGCATATAACATACGTACTACGCATATTGTATATATATATACACGCTTATGATAAACATGAGGTGCATGTACTATAATTTGTCTTGGTTCTTAGCCTTTTGTATGCAAACATGAGTTTGAGGGGACTTCATTTTTAAATTAATTTTGTATTATGTCATAATATCCTAACTTTTTTTCTCAGATTTATTTATATTTTTTAAATTAGTTTCTCCCCAGGCAACATAACTATATGCATCCAAATGCCATTCAAATTGATGAACTTGCAGCATGTTGTACACTTGAAATGTTACACTTTTTTGGTTTATTCATAGCATTAGAAGAGGTAGAATTTGTCTTCAAATGATTCTTTTCCTTTAATCTATTACTCGACTCTTAAGAGCTATTTTGACCTCACTCTCGCATTTTGTTGTTGCAGTGTTCCGATGGTCATGCATTGTGTTCTAATTGCAAACCAAGGATGAATGATCTTTGTCCAACTTGCAGGCAGAACCTTGGAAACATTAGATGCCTTATATTAGAGAAGGTAGCCGAGTCCCTTGATCTTCCATGTAAATATCAGAAATTCGGGTGTTCAGATGTGTTTCCCTACCGCAACAATCTTAAACACGAATCTCAATGCCATTTTAGGCCTTACAGTTGTCCGTCGTCGAGTCCCACATGTCCAATCCTTGGTGATATTTCATTTCTTGTGAGCCACTTGAAAGAGTGTCACGAAGGTCTCATGCGTAGCGGCAGTACTATCATTGAACAGTTTCAACGGTTTAAAAATAATAATCCACATGAGGGCATGAATGTGTGGTGGTATCCCTTGGTAAGCTAAATTTTTCCCTCGTTGCCATTCTGCTATGCGAAATATATATCTATGTAGCAGTTACACGATGATATAGTGTAGCAAGTCACTGGAAATGTTGTATCTCTTAAATAAGAGGGCATTAAATTCTTGGTGATCTAATTTCAACTGTTTATTGTGAAAAAACATTAAATTCGACTGCACTACACACCGTGCACCACCTTGGTAAGATAATTATTTCTTCGCTTGGGATGCTTGCGCTCGGCTTTTGCCATGTTACTTTATAGTCATACGATAATGAGTTTTTTGTTTTTTTTTTTTTTTTTGTCTTAATTTCATGCAATTGTCAGGTGTATAGTTTGCTTGGGACAGTACTTTTATATGCATTTGGAAAAGTTTAAGCTAGGAGGGACATGGTTGTATATTGCTTTTTTTGCGATTAATGGGAAATGAGGAGGAGGCAAAAAACTATGGATATAGCCTAGAGTTTGGAGATAATGAGAGGAAGATGGTATGGCAAGGAGTGCCAAGAAGCATTCGGGAGAGCCACCGTAAAGCTCGCGATAGTTTAGATGGTTTAATTATTCAAGATAGTCTCTTCTTTGGTGGAGACAATGAGAAAGAGCTGATGCTCAAGGTAACTGTTAAGATTTGGAAGGGGGAGTAGTTTAATTTGTTCAAACATGTTTTGAACTGTTTTCGCATCTGAAAATGACTCCGTATAAACACCAAAAATATGTGGAGGGAGATTTGTTTTTGAAATTTGTTGGACTTGACACTTGTGTGTCATGTTTGGTTTCAATTTTTAGTATTCCTTTTGAAGATGCACGTTTGTCAGATGTGATTCCATCGATGCTGCCCTGCTCGTAGTGCGGGCTCATGACATATGTTACTACATGTAAAAGTATCGGTCCACTTTTTCTTTTTAGAATATGGCTGTGTAATTCATCCAGGCCTTTTTATTTGCAATTTTAGTACCACAAAATTAGGCAGTAATGTAAAACGGAAAAAAAGATACTGAGTTAAGCCAATTGAATTTGAAATTTCGTAGTTAAAAGTAACATTTCGAATTTGTTATTTGCATAAGTAGTATGCAAATCTTATTTATTTTCTTGGTGAAATTGTAACAGCGTTCATATATTACGTTGTATGTATTTCTACTATTTCAAAAGTACTTTAAAAGTGGTTAATTAATTAGGATTAAGATAGTAACTACATAGATTGTGTTGATGTATATATGAGACCAAATTGCGCTCAATAAGTAATTGAGATTATAAAAAAAATTGTTTGATTTAAATAAATAAAAAATTTAGTTTATGTATTAAAATTCTATGGATGACTTAAAATTTAAAAATATAAATTATGGAAAGTAGAAAAATTCATGCAACCTTATTTTTAATTCTTTTTTGCTTATTATGATACTGAGCAAAATAATTGAACGTGATTTTGTTTTTCAATTTTCTAAGTGGAAAATAGATTGGAGATTATACAAACAAATACTTTTTTACATCTGAGTCTCCAAATGTATAAGTTATAAGTTCAGTAACCGGTCAAATAAGTATTTGGTGGCATTAAATAAGGGTTTTTCGCAAAAATAGTCCCTAATGTTTTACTTTTGCAAAATTCGTCATTTAATAACTTTAATCGCAGAATTAGTCCTCAAACTCAACATTCTTTGCAAAATAAGTCCCCTAACTATACACCATTTGCAAAGTTAGTCTCCTAACTATACGCCCTTTCAAAATTAGTCCCCTAACTATACACCCTTTGCAATTTATGCCCTCGGAAAATTTTAATGTTCACCGAAAAATGTTATATGACCAACACATGACGCATAATCAATGGCAGTTTAGAAAATTTATAATTCTTCTCATGTGAGAGAAGAAATGTGAGTTGCGAAACATGTTTTATTTAAAACCTGACACCACAAAACACATGATACACTCCAAAATTGTGAATATAGGGGTTGGTTAATGGGTTATAATATGTTAGAAGCGAGAAAAGATTTGGGGGAAAAAATGGTTCTGCCACTTGGCGCTTCTCGTGTCTACGGTCACCGGAGGGCATAAATTGTGAAGGGTGTATAGTTAGGGGACTAATTTTACAATTAAAATCATTAAAGGACGAGTTTTGCAAACGAGAAAAGTTAGGGGACTTATTTTGCGAAAAACCCCATATAATGTGTGGCCCATAATTGTCTGTATGTTTACAGACCGTGAGTTAAGTTTTTCAATTTTTAATGATGATTGTGGTGGTACTAAATGCAAATAAGAAGGTTTATATTCATCCTTAAAACATTTACTTTCCAAAGTAAAAATAAAAAAATGGGTCCACGCTTTAACATGTAGTAGCATATGTCAGGCGTCCGCATTATGAGCGGGGCAGCATCAATGGAATCCTGTCAGATCGTCAGGTTATATATTATCGGGAACATCTTAAAATCAGACCGGACACATAGGTTGACTCGGTTCAATCATTGAACGGCCATGGGTCCGGTCCGGAAGGAGGCCATGACTCGTTTTTGGCATCAGTCGAGCCAAACTGCCGTAAAACCGAGTCAATCGGGTTTGACCGGCCAGCGAACCGCTTGTCCCCTTTCTTCATTTTTTTCTTCTTTTTCTTGCTTCGTAAATTATAGATTTGCTTCTGAATTTTCTTGTAGCCCTAATCGATTTAGCAACAACAGCCAAAACACATTGGAAAAGAAGGAAAAAGCGAAGAGAAAGAGAAAAAAATGAAGGAAGAAGAGGAAAAAGGTAAGAGAGTTTAGAAGCATAGAAAATATAGTAATGATAAATATGAGAGAAGAAGACATAGGATTTTAATTAGAGTGTGAGATGGAGTGGAGTGGGCCTGTTCATTCAATGAAAATAATAGACTTCGCAAGTGATTTAATCTTAGTCTTATAAATAATTTTATTAGCTTAATTCACTTTATTTTGAGTTGAAATATTTTTATTTTTTAACGATAATAGTTAATAGTTAAAATAATATACAAGTATAAGGTATATATATATAGACCCACACAAGAAAACATAAATATTAACTTTTCATTTTTGTTTAAATAGGAAATGACAGAGAATACTCCAAGTACTTCTAAAAGAAAAGCTACATCTCAAGTTTAATCGGAAAGTAGTCAAAATCAAACCCTCGAGGTAGAGGTGATATTGCATGGAATACACATTCATTGGTTCGAACCAACGATTAAGCCGCCTAGTTGAACCTGTAACCAGTAACATCAGTTGTTCAGTGTCCGGTATGGTTCTGAAAACACTGCTTTTGCCCCCCTCAAACTCTCCCCCACTACTTCACAAATTTATTATTTTATCCATTCCACAACTTTGTTACAAAGGTCTGGTTCTTGAAGTCGAGTCACTGATTTCCAGTTGCTCGCGATATCAAATGTAGTGAAACACAAATGACCGTCATGTATGTCACTTTAACTTGAGCCTATAAGCTAGAGTCGGCTAGGGCTAGGCCAGAAACTGGAGAGTCCCTAACACCGCTTCCTAGAAACCTACAGAGCCAAGCTAAAGCTCTTTTTCATGCCCACCTTTCACTCTAAGGAAGAATTCGATAATACATTCGAGACCTAGACCAAGGAGCCTCATAGTTAAGCACTTTCCCTCCCGTTTTCATCCTATTCACCTTCACCAAATATTCGCCCAAGACGTATGTTTAGAAAAAGAAGCTCTGTCATTCAATCCCGACCTACTACATTTTATCTATCAAACATTTTTCATCTCAGATTTCACAGCCACCAACTAATGTGAGTATTATGTCAAATCGAAAAATGAAATAAAAATCGAACCACTCAAGCCCACAAAAACAAATCCCTATTTTATCTACACTCCTTAGAGTTGGTCTCATCAAAAGTTTATCTTCAATAAGAGAAGAATAATTACAAAAATTATCCTTATAAAATAATTTCATGCAATAATGACTATTGATAAATTTTAATCTTTCACCCTGAAGATATTGTTATTTGTTTTTTATACATCATTATATACATGTACACTAATATAGAAATGTGATGGGTTGTTGGAATTAAATTAGTTTTTACTTTTTATCCATTCAGGAACGTTACTACTTATTATTACAAGTGAAAAGTACGTACACGAGTATCAAGCTTTTAAGGTTGTACAAAAATTTCAGCTTAAATAAACGCTGAACAATTTTGAATAACAAAAACTCTCAGAACTCAAAATACTTAAAAGAAGTTCGCACTTTGCAGAAAAAATGGGAGTAGCCTAGCTCCAATACCAGCTGGGAAGTTGCAGACTCTTTTTGTAGCAGCTGCATGAAAGTTGTTCGATGAAATGTCTCTTAGAAACTGTCAACTATGTAGCACCTGCTTATGGTTGATGCTTCTCAGACCATTATGGGTATGTGGCTGAAATCTCAGAAGCTGCTGAATGTACTGTGCCGTTGTTCACCGGATATGTCACGAGCCATGGCTGTTATAGGTAAAGTTCTCATTTTTATACTTGTTCATCATGTTGTTGTTATCGTTTCGTGTTATTCGGGGCTGTTTATGATTAAAACTTTGTAACAGGGGAGTCTGTCGATGGATATGCACCCAATAGATTTTATTCAGCTCGTCGAGAAGTTAGTGAATGTAGTGGCGATGATAAGGGGATTGGCAAATTGACATTGGCTAAGAATTTGATGAACTTGATGGAGGAGTCCTTGAGTCTTGAACCATTGAGGGATGGCAAAAACAATAAGGAGACTGATAAGACGATGCTGGCTCAGAATTTGGCTTCGTTGGTTCAAGAATCTTATGACATTCATGAACGAAAACCGAAACCAAAGACCAGTTTGGAGGAAAAGAGGTTTCTTGAGTTACGTATAAAGAAGAGAGTGAAAGAGCAGTACAGGGATGGGAGATTTTATGACCTCATGGAAAAAGTGATTGCTGACCCCAACACTTTAAAGGATGCGTACAATTGTATAAGGTTAACGTCTAATGTCGATTTGGCAATGGATGGAGATAACTTGCCGTTTGAGTCCACGGCGGAAGAGCTAGCTCGTGGAAATTTTGATGTCGAAGAAAATACGTATTCGATCTCTACTAGAGGGGGCAAGACTAAGGAAAAACTAGTTTTTCCGAAGCTTAATTTGAGAGTTGTTCAAGAAGCTATTCGAATTGTCTTGGAAGTTGTTTATAGGCCACATTTTTCTAAAATATCTCACGGTTTCCGAAATGGCAGGGGACATTGGTCTGCTTTGAAATACATCCGGAAAGAGATACGTGATCCTGATTGGTGGCTCACATTGTTACTCGATAAAAAGCTCGATCATTGCATCCTCACCAAGCTCTTTTCATCCATGGAGGACAAGATAGAAGACCCTGGATTATGTGCTATAATCAGAAGTATGTTTGATGCCAATGTGCTCAATCTGGAGTTTGGGAGTTTTCCTAAAGGACAAGGTCTTCCACAAGAGGGGGCGTTGTCCCCTATACTGATGAACATATACCTTGATCTTTTTGACCGAGAGATTTACAGGTTGTCCATGCAATATGAAGCTTCTAATTCAAGTAATTCTGGAGAGGATAGGTCACACTCAAAACTGCGTGGCTGGTTTAGGAGACAGATTAATGCAAATAATGTTCCACAGTACAATGCTGGGGAGAACTCAGGTGTAAGGCTTCATTGTTGTCGATTCATGGATGAGATCTTTCTTGCGGTTTCAGGTCCCAAAGAAGTTGCTCTAGCATTTAAGTCGGATATTGAAAGGTATTTAAGAAATTCCCTGTTCTTGGAAATTGATAGGCCAAATAATGTTATGGCATGCGATGGATCTTCTGGTGTTCAATTTCTCGGTATTTTGATTAAAAGGCGCCTGAAAGAGACAGCTGCTGTAAGAGCTGTTCATAAGTTGAAGGAAAAGGTGAAAATGTTTGCTGAACAGAAACAGGAATCCTGGGATGAGGGAGCTGTCAGAATTGGAAAGAAATGGCTAGCTCATGGGTTGAAAAAAGTCAAAGAATCAGAGATCAAGCATTTAGCAGACCCTAACTCTGTTTTGCATCAAATCACCTGTTATCGAAAACCCGGGATGGAAACTGACCACTGGTACAAAGTATTGCTGAAAATATGGATGCAAGATGTGAATGCTAGAAGTGCAAAGAGTGAAGATATTATCTTAGCTAAGCGCATTGCAGAACCAGCTCTTCCTAAAGAACTAACAGATTCTTACTACGAATTCCAAAAATGCGCCAAAGAATATGTATCTTCTGAGAATGCTTCAACTCTTGCTCTTTTACCAGGCTGCAGCTCGTCGTCTTCCAATCAGGACATTGTCACAGAAATAGTTGCCCCCATTAATATGATACAAAAGCGTCTTTCTCGATATGGATTAACAACTAGAGAAGGATATGGCCGCACATGTCATGTTCTAATTTTACTTGATGACAATCAAATTATTAATTGGTTTTCAGGGTTAGTTCAACGGTGGCTAAGATGGTACCGTGAGTGTGACAACTTCAATGAAGTGAAGCACATTATTTCCAATCAAGTAAGGATGTCATGCATTCGAACACTGGCTGCGAAGTATAGGATTCATGAGACTGAGATAGAGAAGAAGTTCGACTCAGAACTTAGTCGACTCCCCTCAACTGAAGAGATTGAGCTTGAGGAATCTAATTCAGAACTGGTTTCTCGAGAATCTATACATGACGGTGCCTCAACGTATGGAATAAATTACAGCGGTTTATGTTTATTATCTTTGGCCAGAATGGTGAGCGAGTCACGGCCTTGCTATTGTTTTGTCGTGGGGTGTTCAGCTGCAGCTTTATCTGTTTATACTCTTCAAGTCATGGAAAGACAGAAATTTCCAGGTTGGAAGACGGGATTTGCAAGCTCTATCCATCCTAGCTTAAATAGGAGGAGAATAGGATTGTGCAAACAGCATGTAACGGATTTGTTTCTTGGTAACATATCACTTCAATCAATAGAGTTTGGTGCTTGGAGATGATTCTTAATTTTCTAAGCAGTCAGATTCTACGATTTCGGACTGTTCTAGGGTGGAGAAATTTTGAAAGTTGTCATATGATAATACGAGTAAACGCGAGCTTGGAGCAGGGAACACAAGTTGTGATTCAGTACTAAAAGCATAGATCCAAGGAACTTGGGTATTGAATTGATCCGAGCCACGATATTGAGGATGCAAGGACAAGACTAAGTCATCTCCAACTGAGGATAGTTTGATGATCCTTTTTTACCACCGCCATTGATCAACGATAAAGCCTTGTTGCATCATAGGCAAAACTGCAGTTTTTGATCCCATGTGATAATGGGAATGACATATATACTTTGGTTCCATTACAGATTTTAGTCCCAAATTTATAAATAAACGTAGCAGTTAAGTTTAAGTAAGACACCATTCGTATTGACCAGAAAAGTGTGGTCAGTTTCTGGTTCTGAGACTGAGACTTCTTAAGAATTTGGAACCAGAATATTTTATTAATATTTTAACTTTAATTTACTCTTTATGCATTTGAATATCTCTTCTTTTGATTTGTCTCCAATAATTTATACTGATATATAGTTTACATAGCATTTGCATATGGTCGATGTATCTGAAATGGCTGCAGTCTTTTGCATATTACCCCACTGCATCCCCACCAATTTTTAGTTTTCTACATTCATGATGTTCAGTGGATTATATCTAATTCTCCACTTATTCTGTTTACTTCTTTATCTATTGAGTTGTCGTCTCATTTAAAAACTTCAGCACTTAGATTAGATATGATCGACATTTATTGTTTTATATATATTTTCTAACTTGACTACTACACGCGAGCCGTAAATCTTTTTTTTTGTTACCCTTGCCTTTTCTTTTCTTTTTTTGAAATGGGGGAGTAGCGAAATTCGAACACCAAAATTCAACTTTGATATAATATAGAATTATTGGTGTTTCTTTTTAATTTAACTTTGATACAATATAGAATTATTGGTTCTTTTAGAGGAGTGACATTTTACATTTATTTTCCAACGTGATCTTTGACCCGTTTCCTCAATATTCTTCACTTTTAGGTTGTCTATGCTAATTATAAAATGCAATGCATTAGTCCAAAATCACAGCAGGTCCAAAAGAGGAGAAGCCATCACAAAGGAATAAAAGGTTGGGTGCTGCCTTATCGCAGCCATAATGAGTAAATTTAAACTTCCATTAGGTCAATTCGAAAGACTGTGCCTATAGTATAATTGAGTAAGAGAATATTAATGGAAGGGTGTCCTTTATTTCTAGTCAGCTGATAGTCTATTACTGCAGGTCAAAGTAAAGTTTAGTTTTTCTTCTATTAATGATTGCAAATGCTAAGTCTATAGAGATCATAAAGACGCTTATATTTTCGAAATTAGCATGCATTATTTCAACCTCAGCCAGACAAGTTATTGTTGGATGTTATAGACTATAGTGAATAATGTACTACTCTTACTTTGAGTATATACATAGATATATATGTAATAACATAAAGTAATAATTTAACACTTATTTCTTTCGTAAAAAAAAACACCCATTTCTCTTCACTAGCTTCACTGCGTAAACATATCCAGGTGTCGTAAATCAAAGGTTTAGATGGAAATTACTATTAAATTGAAGTTAACATTAAACTCAGTTAAAATTTAAAAATAAAAAGACTTGATAAAAATAAAGGAAAATTTGAAATTCCAAATTATATAGACCAATGTTTGTGTAATGAAATACAAATTATGGATGTGTTTGTACAATTTTTCAAACTTAAAGTGGTGATCTTGTAATTAATTCATACATCGCAACTGTTGTCGCGGACAAGCTTGCTAACTATGGTAGCCTTCCTAGTGTTGTTTCCCTTTGGCGTTCATCCTTTTAGTAGCCCTCCTAGTGTTGTTTCTTCGTCTCTTTTATTTGATGTTGTTGACGGATTTAGTTATCGTACCATCACGGCCTAACTAATCCACCTTTGGGGGTCTCCCCCTTCCATTGTAACAAAAAAAAAAAAAAAGAATATTTAGCCTAGTGGATGTGTTTAACAGTTTTTCAAACGTAAAGTGGCGATCTTGTAATTAATTTAACTCACGAGTATTGTTATAAATCTCTCTTTATATGATTTAAAGGTAGGTTTGGATTTTTGCCTAGTGTCTATGGATGAAGCAAATTGGGAAACTCATACTTGAAGATATATAGCATTGTAGAGCATTACATATATAATAATAATAAAAAGAAAATCATTGAAGGATTGATTAATTTCATACTCGATCGACTTTCCTTCTGGTAGATTTAAATTCTGCAATATGAAGACAAATAATGCCGCCCCAACTCGAAATTGTTACAGAGAAAACATTATTGGGATAGGGGATCTTCAAAATTATTTATTACATTATCTAAATTCCTTGCCCATTCTTGTTTTTATTGCGTAATCATTTTGCTATGTCGAATCTATTTTATCATCTCAAGTAAAAGAAAATAAAGATACGTATACGTATTTTTTATTTAACTAATAACCTTGTAGTGTGTGCCAGTAATAATTTCAGGATTAAAAGTGCTGCTCCTCCCTTCTTGTATCGCAATTTACAACGTGTTATTTATTGTCAAAAACTGCATCCTGTCTCCTGAAAATCCTAACGGTGCAAAGTACTCATTTATCAAATGTACGGTGAAATTCGTGTTAAATAGTCTGTTATTGTAGGAATATGAATCATAAATCTAAGAATTCATCCTGATATGAATTTAATTTCAATAAGTGATATATAATCTTATTCCTCTCACGATCTCAAAATTAAGGTTTGAAAATTAAGAAGTGTAAAAATATTAAAAAACACATAAGAAAAACTAAAGAAAAAGTATGACTCTTATTGAAATTATGGTTAAATCAAAACGAATTATAATATTTACACTTAATATTCCGGCAAAAACAGAATTTCTAGCTGTAACATTCTATCAGAAAGTTAACCACGAAATACTTCAAACATATTTAACTAATTAGGGGAAAATTACAAAGTTTAAGATGATAAATAACATGTCACAAACGAGATATAGGAGGGTATGTGGTTTGACTTTTTTTACCCTAATAAAATATAATATCTTTCTATATAATTTCGTCGACGTTCTGTAATTAAAACGTGATATGTGTTCTTAATTACAAATGCTTATTGTACATGGCCATGTACTTAATCAGACAATTTAGCACAAACATCGGATGTAGGGCAAATCTCACTTTTGAAATTCATTTGGAGGAAAGTCTCAGTGGACTAAGGGGATTCATTGAATTGTTTGGGACGACAAACAACAACTACAATAAAAAATAGTAATTGGTGACGAGAGGTTAGGTTAAACATTAAAATTATCACTAAATTGTGCCTATTAGGTGACAATGGTTTTTGCTAGGACATAGTAAGGATAATTATCTCCACCGTCTTATTGGTTGGCGAACGAGAATAACTTTTTGCTACTATTGAGATGAGGAGGACCATTATCATGGTTGGGAATATGTTGTTGTCAATCTCTTAGATCTTCACAGGGATGAGTTTTTACATTAATTTTCGCTAGTATCATGTAATAATTCTATGAATAACGATGTTTAAGTAATTTAAATAATAATCACGTATAATATACCATTAGAAAACTTAGATTGATCAGCTCTGCTACTAATTGCGTGACAAACGAATGAAGAAAATGCGTAAAATTGCATTTTGGTTTGAGCAACCTGCACGAAATTAATCCTCATTTAATTTACTCCTTAATTTAAAATTTCCTTATAGTTTAAAATATTCTACACAAAATGTCCCTCGTGAATTTTATCTCTGCTAAACTCCATCGCTTAAACTTAAACAAGGGTGACAACCTTAATTATTTTGTACTTTTTCCCTAAAAAAGGTGTAGTATAACCCTTGTAACTATTAACCTTAGAGCCCACTTTGGTTTGAAATTCTGTACAACACTGTGACACGCTTATGTAGCTCGAAAAAACCCTGCAGCAGACACCCTTCTAACTATATATATATATATATATATATATATATATATATATATATATATATATATATATATATATATATATATACATACATTATTTTATTTTATTCCTCCTAATGGTAGAAAAATAAAACAGGAAAATGTCAAAAATGTAAATATTTTTAGAAAAAATATATTTCAAAAGAATAATGTAAACTCAATTTAGGCGTTAAAAAAATTAACAGAGTTTTTGAAATTCATTGGGGGTCATTTGTGCTACATATTTAAAATTACAAGGGATTTAAAGAGTTAACTATCCACATAAAAGTTGTTCAAATCACATGATATTTTAATTTGATAGGAGAACCAAAACATCAAATAATTACTATGCGATTCGGCCTAACAATAAAATAAAATGCGCCTAAAGAATGAATATGATGACTTCTTCAAAGAGCAAACCACGACATATCAACAATAAGTTGGCGATAAGATCAATTCACTAAAATATGCAAGTTCCGTCAAGTATGTCATGCAATGCAGGATTTGCCTGATATGCAGAATGAAAGTGACATAAGATTTAAATCGTGATCTTAATCCTCCTAAGTCATTTGATAAATATTATTTAAGAAAAGCAAAATCCCGACGCAAGTTTCATCATCATTAAATGACTAAAATAATCAAGTCCAAACAAAATTTAATTCAATGGCGAAGCTACTTAGTCTACACGATGATGTTTAGCTTATGCATGAATATATTATTGTCTAATTCTAGACACCGACGACATATATTTTAATTATCTGCGTCTTAGCAAAGCATTGCCTATTATTCAAACTAGTAATTCTATATTTCAATGGTGATCACGTCGGAAAGAATGAATTATTTTATGGAGTTACAGCATCTAGATGATATACAACACATAAAATTACTATATACACTATAGATATATAAAATTAAACAAATATAGTACGTCTATAGGGAATATGTATATACCTTACTTGTGGTTTAGAAAAACAATGTAATACTAAAATATTAACAAAGGTATTCGAATTTTAATCGAGTGATCAGATGCATGTAAACATTTGTAACTATACATGTTTACATAATAATCAGACCACAAGGGAGTTTTTGTATCAGTCGTGTTTCTAGCCATGAAACTTTTTAGGTTTGATAACTCCACTATTATATGACGATAAATTACTATATACTAACTAAATAGTAGTACTGAACTTAATTGCCACACTCCATAATGAAATTTAAAAGATATGGAAACGATTCAAAAACAGTAGCATTATACAATTATCAACAAAAAAACAGTAGTATTACTATATATATATATACCGCCGCAAATTGGACGAATAAAATAAAATATCCGTCAAAATCTGATTAGAAAAGGGGAATTAAATTATGATCCAGCTTCTGCAGCGGTACGCTATCTTTGAATTGTTTTGGACATGATGATTCAGATTATTAGACCATTCTTAATTAATTAGTGGAATTTAACCTACCATGCCCCATCGTTCAAACTTGAAGAAGAACACAAATTAAGCCTTCATTAGCCCAAGTGATTAAACGTAATCCAAGGGTATTTTCGTCAATTTACATCCACGCCTTCAATTTAAGACAACTATATAAACAAACTCCTACAAAAAAAAAAAATGCAACATTCACAAAACCAAAGTCTCACTTTAAAAAAAATGTGTTCATTCTCCGATTTGCATTCGGACATGATAGAATCTCACGTCCTCACGCGAATTGACGGTTCTACCCTCGCCTCCGTCGCCTCGTGCTCCGCCACCCTCCGCCGCCTCTCTTCGCCGGAGAACTTGTGGTCCGACATATGTCACTCCACGTGGCCGTCCACGAACACTCCACGTGTCACATCCGCGTTTCCTCGTGAAGGTGGAGCTCGCGCCTTTTTCTCACAAGCTTTTCCTCTACCCGAAGCGTCGAGTAATCTCAGCCGCTCGTCGTATGAACTTCCGTCGGAGTTGATCTCGGCCGTTGATATACACTACAAGGACAAGCTAGTGTTCACTAAAGTGCAAGAAACGGAGACCTACACCGGGTGGTTCCGGTGCTCGCCGTTCAGGATTGACCTGTTGGAGCCAAAAGATGTGGTCCCCACTCCCATCAAGAATCCCCAAGGTACTATTAATGAATCCACGTTTTCAAGAAAAAAAATATAGACTTTTAAATTATTATTTTCATAAGCTTGTGGAAAAATTAGATATTGAGATTTTGGATATGTTTTTCAACATGTTTTACTTAGCTTAAACGAGTAGAAAAGACGTGTGTGTTTAAATCGACGTGATTCTTTTTCGTCTTATATAACCTAGCTACTCGAAAAATTGGGGTACAAATTAGTTTGGTGTTTGTTGTTTTATTATATATTATTGATCAATACATTTTTTCCATAATTTTTCTCTTTTACTCTTGACAAGTGACATTTTTGGGAAATCAACTTAAAATCACCCTCTTTCGAAAATCTGCACGAAATTCCTATTATGGTGTGATGATCGTCTAAAATCACCATGTAATTTCATAAAGCACAAAATTTCATTTTCATAAAATCAGTGGTTTGTCAAAAATTTATGAAACTACGAGGAGATTTTGGGAATTCCAGATCAGTTTTTGATACCGCAAGGGAATTTCATGCATTTATCCTAATATTTTTTTATAAATGAGTGACCGTGAATTTCAAACAACACGTACCTTTTGATTTGATTCTAATACTATATTAATATCATAATTTACTGTCTCATTTAAAAGATCAAACATGACGCAGTGATATTATTCATTTATATACTTTTGTTCATATTGTAAAAAAACTAATTATTTACACCCCACATGTATTGATAAATAATTGCGGGATTGTACCATCATACTTATATTATAAATTAATCTGAATTCAATACCATATCTAATTGATACCATGTAATCAATCTTTAGGTTTATCAAAGTATAATTTATTTATTACTTATACGTATCTTTCAACAGACGGCGACGACACGTGTTCGGACATCATTCGAGACATGACGCTGACGTGGATCCTCATCGACCCGATCCGACGGCAGGCAGTGAATCTCTCATCCCACAAAGCCGTTACGGTGCAGCGCCACTGGTTAACCGGAGAGGTTCAGGTGCGGTTCGCTACAATTCTCGCGGGGCACGTGCAGTGCGGGATAGTGGTCACGTGCGGAAAATCGGAGGACAATGGATTAATGCACGTGAAGGAAGTTAGTTTAGAGATAGAGGACATAGACGGCAAACATTTGAGCGGGAAGGACAGTTTGGTCATTTTACATGGGGCCATGGAGGGCAAAAAGGGAAACGGGAGAAATAGGATTGTGGAGGCCAAGAGGAGGTACGATGAGTTTTTGGAGATGAAGAGAGAGAGAAGAGAGAGAAAGTTGAGGGTAGAAGGGGTATTAGATGTTTTGTGTGTGGCTTTTGGGGTATCTATTTTTGTTGCTTTTTGGTGTTTTGTTTTGACTTAAAATTAATTAAATAAAGTGTATATATACTGTTTTTTAGTAAGTTATGTTGCATTAGTCGCACTCAGTCTTACATTATTATTATTTTTTTATGTTTTTGAACAAAAAATAACGACGGTAGATGTATAGATAGGTAATTAGTGGAGATTATTAATGCACGAATGTCTATGAATCGTTTTAAGATATCTAAATGTACTTATATGACTTGTAACATTCTGTACTAGCTCGTTGAAAAGAATCAAATTGTCTGACTCGTTTTAGTGATTGTAACACTTCATCTAATTTTGTAAAGGTATGGTTAGACTATATATGGGAATATCGAAACAAAAATGGGAGGGACCAAAAAACAAATTTAATTAAGTGACGATGTGATATAACATAACTCATCAAGTAAATAACAATTTGACTTAAACATGCAATGATAGTGATGCATGAGTATCCACCTCCACTACTTCGAAACTCTACTTCAGACGTATAACGTAAGTCTTCTTGGAGTGTCTCGTTTTGTTTTGTTGATAAACTTGCACACAAACACTACATGTAGTTTTATCCACTAGTTCCAACTTCCAACATAAACACTCGGATGCTTAAGTGAGTAAAACATACGGTTTGAAAGTTTTATAACGGTCGAACTGTAAAATACAATTGAATTGAGGAAAAAGATTGAATTCAAGAAATTGATCGAACAACCAACACTTAAGATGCACCTGAATGATAGTATGACCGGATTCGATGAGATGTAAAGCGATCGAAATGTCAACTCTCAGGTCATGGGTAGAAACAACGTATGATTTTTGAACCTCAAATGATGTATTAAGAGGGGTGGTCCTAGATTCTCCAAGATTCGTCCGAGGATTCTTTGAGTGACATTTATCACAAGAGGCGACTATTTTTGTTGGATTCGAAGTGTTGATCAATAGTTATTGGACAATCGAAAATATATACCGACTGAATTGAGCCTTAAAGAGAATTTTTCTCGAAAATATCAATTTGGATGGGAAATCGACCAAAATGGGATCATTAATGGTCTAATATGTCAGCAAAAAAGGAGTCGACATCAAAATGGTATGATCTAACAACGAAAAAGGTCTATTTAGACTTATCACTTCGTCATCGATGTGGCGCTTGTTCGCCGTGTGTCCTCGTGTTCAATTGTCAGGTGTAAAGTTTAAAATATGGTAAATGTAGTTTATTTATTTCCTTTATACTTTTGTACCTTTGCATCATGATTGATTTCTCATTGTGCAAGTAAAGAATTGTGAAAGAAAAAAATGCGAAAGTGTACTTCCATAGGAAAAGTTGATGAATATAAAATAAAATTAAAATAAGAAATAGGCATCCCCCACCATTTTGGCACCCCCCGACTTAATCCTGAAATCATGGTTCATCTAGGGTGAATGATCAGTTAAGTTGGAATAACTTGAGCTCCAATCTTTCACGGACTCATGCGAGATTAGAAGAATAATCGAATTTGGCTTATTCTAACCAATCTCTTTTTACTAAGTTTTAATATTGTAAATTGTAATATATCCAAATTGAAAGTATCATTGGTTACCATTAGTTTTACTTCTAACCTCGTCACAACTCGCACAGAAGAATGTTTCTATAGCTTTTATAAAATCAAGAAATGTTAGAAATTTGGTCAAGCTTGATTGTCATAATTTAAGGACCGTCTTATCATTTCATTATCAATCCATGGCTTTTACAATCATATGATTTCATTATGAAGTATCTTTTTCACAAATGTCGGGTCGACGCATGTCACGCTTACGTTTAAATCAATATATGTATAAAATGTCAACACGAGATACATCATGAGCAACATCGTCTTTGATTGACATAAAGTTTGGTTTTTGGAACAACATCCGGTGCCATGTGAAATAGGCTATTATTGCCTGTGAAAGATAATAATGCGAGTTTTTGTGTATTTTTATATGGTGCAAAATATCCCTTTTTATACATAGGTGTGATAGGGAGTGCTTAAAATTATCGGAGAGTCGTAAACTTGCCTATTATTTCTCACAAGGTAACATGCCATATATTTCATAAAATATTAGAGGATAGTTTGCTTATTTACCTTTCTAAATAAAGGATAATGTGTTTATTTTATATAATATAGGTAAATTGCCATTAGCTCCATAAAGTTTTTACTATTTGTGCAAGTCGAGGAGATATTGAGTCATTACTAACTCCAATTAGAAGGATTGAACTTCAAATTCAGCTTAAAATGGTTTTAGGTTCTTGAAAGTGAATGTACACTTTGAGTTTGAAATTTTTTAATTTAGTTTTTATGTACAAATTTATTGCAAGAAATTCATCGTGTTAAAGTAGTTTCTGATCTTTGTGATTTTAAACATTTATTTATTTCTTGATTTGGAGAATTTCGAGGATGCATGCCGTTGCCATGATAGCAATTTCTTCGATGTAAACCCTACAAAGTGATTAGCTCATGAAGTGATTAAGTAAACACAATTATTATAAAAAAAATTAAAAATTAAAAAAGTCATCAAGTGAACACTGCAAAATTATCAGTTTTGAGATATTTTTTCCATTACTTGCACCCACAACCAACCTTTTAGACTTCCATGTTCCATCATCGTAATGCATTCGTACGTGACATTAGGACTGGTGCCGAACGAACGAATTAATGCGGCATTGCGGTGCTGAGGTTTTGCGCCTCCCAATTCTAGAAGCAACAACTAACAAGTAGATACTAATATTATTATGTTTTTCAAAATTAATCACTATTCCAACAAATTCATTATATAATAAATCCAGACTATAACACGAGGAAGATCCGGAGAAAAATTGGATGAGGATATCAAAAGTCTAAATGAGGAGACGTTACTCGACCAAATGGGTGGATAAGATAATGCAACTGCTCAACTATTCAAGTGGGTCTTGTTTGATTCATATAGCCTAACCCGAATAAATGAGATTAGGACTTGATAGTTGTTGTCAGTAATTCTGATACAGCCATGTAGTAATAGTGTAATAGCCAACAAAAATAAGTAAACATATAGCCGATAGACATCAAAATGTAGTAAGTTGCTAGTTCCCTTTTCTGATCAACTTTCATCGTTGGACAAAAGAAAAAAACCAGTAAACCACCACCGAGTTTAAAGTAAATAACTAACTATAGATCACTAAACAAAAATAGGCTTTGTGCTGCGGCCAGTCCATATCACTGTATTCTATATTCTATTGATATACAGGAGGTTGATTCAGTCAAGATAACATAGGACAAGCTTTTTATGGCTGTATGTATCTGAACTGTAAAAGCACTGGATTAATCACGTGCAAATAGTGTGTGCTTTCTTGTTCAATTCACTCTCCTGATACCTTTGGTGTTTCAAGCTTCTTCACGAAGTGATTGGAAATCGTTCTCTGGTGCTGGTTCAGGGGGTCCTCTAGCTATCGGCATACCCTCACGGGGGCCTGATCTAGGCTTAGCATAGTCCACGAACACCACACGTCCATTCAGTGGCTGTGACAAATATTCGCTCCTTTAAAAAATTAAACACCCAAATAAGAAAGGTAAAAAGAATGAAAGAACGGACAAACCTTTCCGTTCATTTCAGTAACTGCTTTCTCGGCTTCTTCTTCAGATGCATAGGTCACAAATCCGAAGCCCTTTGAACGGTCTGATACTCGATCCATGACAATCGTAGCTGTAAAGATATATTATACAGTTAAAACTCTAGTGGCTTCAAGTAAAAAATGTTCAATAATGGTAGATGATAAACCTTCAATGACTTGACCGTATTGAGAAAAAGCCTCTGATAATCCCTGTTCATTAGTGTAAAATGAAAGTCCTGCAAAAGAGACACATTCCGCTAATGGAGTTAAACATCAAAAACTTGAACCTAACAGAAGTGTATGACACATAGGAGGCAAAAGAAAGAGGCAGCAGAACATATGATACAGGAACAGAGGCGAAATACAAATGAAAATTTATAGAATATAAGTGATTGGAATTTAGTATTTACTAAGAAGACCTGCCTAAGAGAAGAAATGTACAGAATAGTCAGAAGATCATTACCAAGAAAATGAAAAGGAAAAAGGAAAAGGGAGACCAAATTGGTTTTAAGAATTCTCTTTCTTCGCTGTGGCAGAGAAACTAAACTAAATGTCTGATTTCTGGCTGGGCGACATCCGATGAGCGCCTTACTAAGTTTCAGTTCTGAACAATGTTATCATGGAGCTAATCATAACATACAACAAACAATCGCTATACCACATCCGAACCCAACTGAACTATAGAGCAACACTAAGACGATTAATTACATGAACCTATTTCCATCAAGCCAAATCACTTTGCACACATTAACATATCTGAACTAAAATGTCTTTAAAGATAAATGTTTCAACCCAGTGAAGTGGTCGTCGTCAAAGACATCCTTATTTTGATATCAACATAGAGGAAAAATCTTTTTTCTATATAAAGACTGGGCAGAGCTATATTCAGTTGCTTCTTAGATATATCTTATCAGGCTATCAGCCTTGATACAACATATGTATGCTTAGATGATAAAAATAGAAAACCTAATGTACACACCTGAACTGTACACTGAGTCCCGAGTCTCCTGACTTGACTTACTATACTCTTTAATTTTTGAAATTGCTCAACTTTATGCTATGGCTATAGTCCCGTCATCATTACAGGTTTCTCGCAGGTCAGTGCTCATCTCTGCTCTCTAAACAACTTTAAGATTCAAACGCTAATGCAACTCATTCAATTTGACCCCTGCTTTTCATCAATTAGCAAGTATGAAACGGAAAGACGGTAGGATGCCTCTACGAGCAGAGAGCACGTCCAATTGGTGCTTCTATATCTACTATCCGAGAAGAAAGATTCTATAATTACCGTAAACTAACAATTCCTAAGTTCTGATTCGAAGCAGAGTTACTAATAAAATAATAAATATCTTCCGAAGCCAGTGGTGCTTCAAAATCCCAAACGATGTAGACAAGTCATAGCCTTGCAGACAACTGAAAATCGAGTTCCGGTGAGTGGCAACGCATAGAATTTCCAGCTAGTGCATATTTTGAGATAGATTTTTGACAGACTAGCTCTTTGGTTAATCAAGAGGCGTGATTAAACAGTAAAGAAAAACACAATTTCAGCCGCATTTTGCTTTCATGTGAGTAGTTGAGCGGCTCGAACATAATCTAATTGGAAAATGAACGGCTCAAGCTCAGATTTGAGCATCGAAATGTACATTCTATTCGGTTATCTCTTGTTCTGTGGAGCCTCTTCATTCTTTCAGTTTGCTAATTATTAAGAATATACTTCAAATCCTAAGCTTAACACCGCAAATTCTACCACACACAACGACTCTTCAATCGTATCAATAACATAAATTAATCGACTCTAATTCGCAGTTTCATCCAATACGAAAAACATTGAGCAAACTAGTATCAATTACTACATACAGTCACATAATTAGCGCTACAATATCTTCAATTACACAATCATATATACGAACACCTCAATTAGTCGTCAAATCAGCATACGAAGTAAAATATGCAGATACAGAGGAGATTGAATTGAACCTACCTCCGACGAAGAGCTTTGAAGCTATGCCTCTGCTAGAAACAAAAATTGCAGGAACTAGCAGCGATGATGATGATGATGGTGATAGAATGTTGGAGTTAGGTTTTGAGAGATGGCTAAAAATGAGTCTGTTTGAGAGTACTTTTCTAATAGCCGCCATGTTTTTTCTTCAGTGTGTGTGTGTGTTTTTGTTGAAACTGTTTAAATGATTTATGAAGTAGAGACTAGAGAGGAGAATGGGAAATGAGTTTACTTGTTTTAGGGGTCCTTTTATACAAATATAAGTTAGTTGAGTGACTTCTATTTTGGTAATTTCCTTTTTTTGATAAATGTAACAAGTCTGGCAGGGTCCTGTTGTAACGTGTCCCTTAACCTTTTAAATGTGTAAACTAACTGTATTAACCTATTGAAAAATATGTGAAGTTTGTTAAATTTAACGAGAAAATTGCAGAAACATATCTGAAGTGAAAACTTGGGTACGGACTAAAGGGGTAATTTCCATATTTTTCAATAAATTGAGGGGCATTTTGTAAATTTTGGAAGATTAGGGATGCGTTGCAACGAACTACGTAGGTTGAGGGGTTCTTTTTGGGGTTTACTATATTTTGTCTTCTAGGCGTCATTTGAATAATAATATTATTTGAAGGTTCTCTTGATTAAATTTGTTTTGTTTGTGTTGTTTCGTTTCAAATACATTAATAGTACTTGCAAATTTTAATAATATTAAAATAAACTAACTTTACTTTTCAAGAAGTTATAAAGATTTTTTTTTAAATTAAAAAATAAAACATAAATTAATTTGAAGAAAAAAATATAAACTTAATATGAGTTTTATTGAAACAATTAAGTTTTAAAGAATAATAACAATCTTTACATTGTTTAATATGATGAGTAAGCAAATTAAGTATAGAATTTTCTCCTAAAACTAATGGCATGCCAATCACATGGAAAAGAGAGGAAAAATTTATTTTCCATTAAAATTTTCTTACAAATCCTCATTTTTCAAATTTTTTTGTCCTTTTTCCTCATTTTCCTTGGAAACAATCGGAGCCTAAATGTATTAATACTCCTTACCTATAAGATGTTTCGTAACTTGCACTTTAATTTTAGAAAAAGAGAAAACTCTCCCCAGACTACTCGAGAAAGTGGGAGGTGCACCCTGATTGGATGATCAGTGTTCGTTTTGCAACGTTTCTGCATTTTTGTCAAGACGCAATTCCATTTTTGAATAAATTGGTGCGTTAATTGTAGCTTTTCAAAATCAAAGTGGACATTTTGAAACACCACACATGCCTTGCTTATTTTAAATGCATTTCTTTTTGGCTGAGATTAGTTTTGTGAAATGTATATAAATTCATAATCAAGAAACTAATTTTGATAATAATCTAATATAGTTTTGGCATTGCAAACTAAAAATACACAAATATGATTTACATTTGATCCCAAATCCAATCATCACTTCACCAAATACAACAAACTAAACACAACACAATAACTCAAACAGAAAAAAGAGAGAGGAAAAAAAAAAATCATAAAACCAAATCCAAATTTTAATCAATTAATGTTTCTTCAGCCCCAAAGCAGAGATGACCACCATGAACACCAGCAGAACCACCGCAACAAACGCCGCCACCACAGCTCCGCTCGTTCTGCTGCAAAAATCGCCGAACTGCTGACAAATCGCCAGCCAGTTAGCGTCCGAGTTCCCGTTGTGCGCCAAATACACGATCGCCGCCGAAGCCGCCGCCGCTGAAGTTGCTAAAGTCACCGTCAGCTGCAATTTAAGACAAAAAAACTAGAGTTAGTTTGAAACAAAAAAAAATTCAATTATTTAGATGTTTGTGTTTTTGTTTTGATTGAATTAATGTGTGAGAAATTCTCTTACGGTGTCGCAGAGGATTAGCAGGAGTTTGGGAGCTGTGAGGAGAGGTCGAGCGATGCATACGATGGAGAAGGGGACCGAGAGGACGAGGTAGCCGGTGGCTATTGACATTGCGATCACGAAGAATCTGCGGAGGTAGCATCGAGTTTGAGAAGATGAATGTGATGATTCATAAAGTATTAATTTATGCAGTGATGATGAAAAATGTGCAAATGTGTTTATTGATGTTATTTATATTGAATTGCCGTTTCGTCTAAAAGTTTACATCTAGGTTGTAAGCTTTTTAGTTAAGCCGATCAGACCTTACATAGTTTTGATAAATGGTTGATGGTAAGGGATCGGAGTTATGACCTCGTTTCGACCTTGTTTCGGTACCATGTTGAATTGTCGTCTCAGGCTTATAGATAGTCTCCAACACGTCTTCTTACGTGCATACCGTAATTCCTTTGGTTGAGCCTTACATGTGTCATTTTTTGATAAATGTGTGGTAGTAGGATCCAAAAACGAGATCTCCGTTTGGTGTGACTTCGATACCATATTGAATTATTATATCGTTAAAACTTAAGCTTGTAGAGAGATTAAGTATTTATATTTTCATATATAGTTTCCAGCAACTTTCTTCCAAATTCAATTGATCGTTAGTTATAGGGAGTGGAGGACTTACGTGAAAGTAGGGAGGTCGTCATAACTGGCTCGGAACTGGAAGAACTGTGTGAAGAAAGGGAGAGTCTGCTCAGTGGTTCCCATGACGATGGTGGCGGCTAAAGCTGCCACAGCAGCGCATATCCTCAAAATCAGGTCGAAAATGGCAACACCCCTTTTGTATCCTGCGCTTGCATGCTCAGCAGCAGCATCCGCTGTAAGCGGAGCTTTAAGAAGTGGCGCTTTCCCTTTCCTTTCCCTGTTTGTTTCTGCAATGTCAATTGTTGTAGCTTCGCTTTTCTCCATGTTACTGAAAGAATATGTAGAGATGAAAGCCGCTGTCTTTGAGTTTGTGTTGTGCTCTTTTTGACTGCAGAGAGCTCGAAGCTTGTGATTGTGATGATATTGAGAAGTTGAGAAGCTTATATAATGTTTATAAAGGAGATGATGAATTTTACGTTGTATTGTTTAGAATTTCCAGTTTATTGTAGATCAGTTGTAATGGGGCAAGAGGAGTTGTTGCTAGTTTTGATGGTGGCTGTATAAAAATTTGATCAACTTTGGAATATAAGTTGGAGGAATACTGTGTTGGAGTAGATGGTTTAGCATTAGATTAATGGAGTAAAATGATACATTTAGTATAGGACCACACTCCAACTGAAACATATTCTTCTCCTTTTCTTCTCGTTATTAGTTTGTGCGGAACGTATAATGAATTAATCAGAAGTCAGAACTATGATATTCATCATTGAAATATAATAATTTAAGTACAGGAGGTATAAAAATGTGACGATTGTGATGTTACTTCTAATGAGATAGTAAAGGATAAATTAGCCTTAAAGAAGAAAATAACGGAAATATATTGTCACTTGCTTATAGATGGCCAAAAATGGATAGCATTGAGCGTTTTAGTAGTGGAATGATGTAAATTTTACAAAATAAGCTTTCAGAATCAAAGTACAGAAAATTGATTATTTGTCCTCTAATTAATCCATTAACAAAAAGAAAATTAAAAACCTAATCGATGCGGTAAATAAGACGGTGAAATAATTAACCATCCTACTAGCATAAGTCAACAAGACCTTTTAAAACTGCACATCATGGCACAAGCAAAGAACAAAGGGACATAAAATGAAGATGTCAATGACTATACCCACGCTCAGTCAACTATAAACAAGGAATTACTTCGTGCTCAATACTTAGCGTAAGGCAATGGATGGGAGGAACTACGAGATGATTAGAGCTCTACAATTAAGAACATTGGCACCATCTTGTTCATGATTATGGATGATTAGCGCCCTACAATTAAGAACGTGATTATCATCTTTTTCATTGGTTGCACCGAGTCATCATGCAACAATTGCATAAATTTTTCTATAACCACCATATATTTCATTATCGACTTGGGATCAAAACAGATATTACATCGTTTTACCTCTTCCCTCTTGTACTTCTCTATTGAGATGCATCAATCAGATAACCACTATTACATGGAAAATCTAGATCGGTTTTTAACAAGACACATCTCATTCTGTCATCTTGAGCACAAGTTTCTTATGATACTTGGAAACTGTTTCTTTTCACAATTGACTGGGTACAAAGGGTATACTGTAGAATTGAAACGCCACAACATTTTCTCTAGCGGAAATACATCAATTGAATAGCATATCACCAATCAATGTTGCTCTGTAACAATGCACCCCTAACGGTAACTCTAAGAAACGAAGCTACTTCAACACTAAAGTTACAGATGAAGTTTTACAAACAAAATTCTGCAAATCTTCATGTCATCATGATTTACCTAACGTCCGATTTTTAAACTTGATTTTGATTTTATGGGACGGAGCACTCGGTGGTGGATTTACACTGCCATCAGTTTTGTTTACAACAGCATTCGCCTTACTTGATTCAGCTAGGTTGAGTTTTATACTCCCAGTATTCGTTCCAGTGTTATTCCTTCTCTGTAATTCCTCTGCAGAAGTTGCTATTGTTTCTTCCTTACCAAACAAATCTCCTCTGGTTTCGGGTTGGTGTTCTTTGCCCGCAGAACCAAGAGGCGTTGCCTTTGATTCAGAATCAAAAACTCCCGGTCTTTTCTCATGACTCGCCAAGACAGTCGAAGGCTCAGTAGTTGCAAGGAGTTTCGCCATTTCCTTCTTTTTTCGCTTCTTTTCTTTCTTTTGCCTCTTTAGTTCCAAGTGCTCTGGGTCGTCTTTGTGGCCTTCCTTTTTACGCTTTTTCTCCTTGTCTTTTTTCTTCCTCTTCCCTTCACTATGCAAATGAAGGTCAATTGGCCCTGAAGTGACCTGCACATTATCTCTCCTACTATCATGCGAAGCTGAGTTAGTGGGTTGCTCACTGATCTGTG
Organism: Misopates orontium; assembly: GCA_946800315.1. Lineage (NCBI taxonomy): Eukaryota > Viridiplantae > Streptophyta > Magnoliopsida > Lamiales > Plantaginaceae > Misopates > Misopates orontium. The sequence continues at coordinate 5,864,567 of OX326950.1, read as the reverse complement.
CCTCGGTATCAATTTTCACAGTACGAAAATGAAAATGGTTGACCGGCGGTGGCAGTGGTGTCGATGGTAAGGGTAACAAAACTTTGCTCGAATCTGCAGTACACTGCAGCTCCTTCACAAGTTCGTCACCCTCGATTATAGGTTTGGCACTGCCTATGCTGGCAGTAACTCGAGAACCCACATCATGGCTGGAATTCGCATCCTCCAAGTTCTGATTCCCAGCACTAGTAGTCGCAGTGAGATTTCTTTGGGGGGCATCAACAGAAACGGAACTGCTTGCTCCACGATCAGCATCTTTATGCCCATCTTGAGCTGTCAAGATTCGGGTGCTGTCAAGATCTTCCATACGACTGGCTGCACCAGATTGCCTGACCCTTATCTTAAGCTTCGTCTTCCTTACTGCAACACTGTTGGAAATGGGATCTGGTTCTTTGGTAGCTTCCGCAACAACAGCACTATCACGAACAAGGTCCAAGATAGGCTCGCTTTCTTGATGAATATTAAACTGAGTTTCTTCATTCCTTGAAGCTTCCGCATCAATGAAATTCTCACCCAATATTTTGGTAACTTGATTCACTGGTTCCTGAGCTTCAGGTGCTGCGAGCAATTTAGGTATCGTGGTTTGATTATCTTCTGGAATAAGGGACAGTAAGGTACTTTGTTCTGGACCATCTTGTATCCTTTCAGGCAGTGATATATCAGGTGCTGGACTTACGACTGCCTCTATAGGTTCTTGATTTTTAATAAGAGTAACTACTCCTTTACAATTTTCCAAGTCGAACATATTATGTGGATGGTCAGAGGCACGCGGAGAAGGCTCCAGAGGCTTAGGTTGGTTGACAAGAGCAGCAAATATGTTTTCAAGTTCACTGCTAGTCTTGGTGTGTCCCATCATGAGAGTCTCATCTCTTGGTACTCCATACAGCGTCGGGGACCTAAACAGGGGAAATGATGTCAGTAATAAATTGCACATGCCCGCAAACCACATAATTCAAGACCCAACTCGTACATGGCATAACAACCAGATAAAACGTAGAAACATATCCATTTCAGATATAAAGCTGAACAAAACAGCACATTTGATGCTGAATTATTTACATATCCTCTAATAGACCACCAACTAAGAGAATATATTTCAGGTAAAGTCATTTGGCATTGAACTTTTTACCCTCACGTGTTTTTTTTTTTCATATACTCTTCACAGGTATACTTACTTTCTTATTTGGATATCAGTATTGTGAATGTAAAGTAACAGTACAATTCAGGCAGTTAAGAGAAAATTGTTCTAATGAATGAAGTTAATTGCAAAACAACTGAGTGTCTAAATTCGATCATGGAGCAGTTACATACTGTCAAAGTTGAAACCATTTTAGAACCCTAGTCTGTTGCCTGCTGTTTCTCTGAATTATTCAAATGAGACATTGCATATCAAGATGATCACCGATTAATCTGAAATCACGACCCACTACACATAGATAATCCCAGTGTATAATTTTACTGACTAAATTTAGCAGGTTTAATCGAAAAACATCCGAAGAATAAATAAACTGTATTCAGGATGTGTTTATATGATTTCAATTGATTATACGGTTTAAATTGAGTCAATAAATCTCATTGGACCAGCTTCAAGTTATTATGGTGACCAGTATTTAGAAAGGCGCGCTTGGGGCGCGTCGGGCCAAAATTGAGTTAAAACGCCCTGAGGCTGCTGTTAAGGCGTAACATTTTTGAGGCGTACGCCCCGTAATTTGGGGCGTATTCTCTGGGCGCAAAAGGCGTTAAGTCTGGCGTAAAAGGTGAAAAACGGGAAGGAAAAAAAAGTTCATTTTGTTTATTTTTCTAAGATTTTTCATTCATATCTTGCCTATAATTTTTCTTATTTGACAAAATTATAAGTAACTTCGGTAAAACTACTAAAGTATTTTACATTTTTATTAATTTTAAAAAAAAAAATTGGTTTGTAAATTCATCTTTTTTTATGAATTTCAGTTATAGGTATCTAATTGACTATCCATTATTGTGGATCTTTTACTATTATATGATTATTATTTTACTTAAGTTTTCTGGTGACTATTAAACAGTTCCACAATTTATAGAATATAATATGTGAGGGTCACATGAAATATTTGTATGTAAAATTATAGGTATTGCCTGCAAAAGGAAGAAAAAAGGATTAATTTTCTCTATGCTATTTGTACTTGGTATTATCTCAAATAGTAATTAACATTTTCTAAAAGTCTTATCTTATTATATTTGTATTTATGCCTTTTTATGTTTTCTTTTTATTATTAATATTAATATATAATTTTTGAAAATGTAAATGCCAAAATTGTGGGGCTTACGCCTCTCCTTTGAAGGAGTAAACCGCCCTGTTTATGCCTTTTAAAACACTGATGGTGACAACCCTACAGGGTAAAATGGTCAGCAGTAAGAACAATGTAGTAACCGGGGAGTGCGCAAGCTAAATCCTATATTACCTACTCAATGGACAGGTATCTTTAATAGCTAGCTGCTTTATCTCCAGATCAGTGAAAAAAAAAGTGCTTCACAACTACGAAGTAAAAGCTAATAACCCCATCACAAGAAACAAAAAGAAAGTGATCACAATTCAAAACATTTTTCAAACAAGGAAACAACACAATCATGAAGGGAAGGAAATATAAATACCTTTTCGCAAGAACTTGCAAAATGCAGAAGATGTAGTGCCGAAGAGTGACATTGTTAAAAGCCATAGGGCTCTCAAGCAAGCGCAGCAAGGCAACAAGTGTGTCACTCTTTACATCAATGTTACTATCGTACTGAGTTGTCATCTGTGATAAGCGCAAGGCACAGACACCTAACTTGGTTTGCCCTATAAAGAAGTATAAAGGCCGATTTAGGAAACAAAAAGAAAAAGACTTCATGTTAAGACAGTGGTTAATAAAAGACAATAACTGTCCCTTTTGGGCCAAATGAAAGGTAAAAGGGAAGAGAAAAAAAGAAAGCAACATCGTAAGTGGTGGCGAGGAGAACAGACTAGATGAAATAAACCTCGAAGAGACATCTCATCGTTAAGATATTTGATGAACAGTGTTAGTGCAGCATCAATTCCTTTAGTCTGAAATTCAAGTTCAAGAAGGGCTCTGCTTGCATCTACTCGAATTTGCCATGTCTTTGATCCTTGATATGGTTGAATAAGTTCAACGACTTGATCCTGGGTATTTCAACACATACCAAGTCAACCATGACAAGTTCATAAAAGCCTAGTTCAGTGAGTAGGGGAAAACTTACAAGTGGTAGGAAATCAGATAGTTTCAGAGCAATTCGAGTCAGTGTTTGGATACAGCTAGTCGTCAAAATCCCATTGTGGCTTGGCATTAACCTACAATACAAAATTTAAAAATGGAATGCAACATAAACTGCAGAAATTATGTATAGAAAAAATAACTGGCACCTGTCGAATTGCAGTAGACGATCGAGTCGCTTTAGAAGGGAGGGTAAGTAAGCAATACTCTGGAAAAGGATAACAAGAACGAAAAGTTAAGCGGCAAAATCATATAGTTGTTATTTCTAAAAAAAATCAAAAGTCAGAAAACAAAAAAGGGCCCAGTTAAAGTTAGTTAGACTAAGGGAAAAGGACGATAGAACATATAATAGCTGTCCAAAGGCTAAATAAGCAATTTGTGATATGTATGGACATCCAGTAAAGTATGGGTACACAACCTCAACCCAAGATCGGATATTTTATTGCACTAATCCTAACAAGAACAGAATCACGCTCTGTAGGATTTGAACCTACGTCTTCGGGTTTTGGATACCCACGTTCTACCGAACTGAACTAAGAACGCTTTCTTATCACAGTAGATATGATCGTAAAGAAAAGAATTCTTATCATGATATAATAATTTATATATTATGAGCATATCATTAACAAGAATTGTTCTGTATATTTCTCCTTTCTTATGCACTTTTCCCTTGGGTACTCCAATTTGTTCAGTTACTGAAAAAAAAAGAAAAAAAAAAAGTCACTTGTTGAGTCGTTATCTTATATCTTAATGTGTCCAAATTTCTGCTTAGATTTGTCTTAGCACAATTAAAGAAACAGTACCATTTGAGTAACACAGTGATGAACTAGCTTAAAACTTAGGGACCAACTAATATCAGTGTATTCGTGGCATGCTTTTGGGATAATGTCAAAGCTTGTATGTTTCAATCAACTGTTCTATGCAAAAGCTAAAACACATGGTGGAAGCGAGCAGATATGCAATTGATTTAAATCACGTGTCTTCTTGGACCAACTTTTCAGAAATTTTTGGCAACTGCTGTAGTATGTAAGTGACATCACCTCCTGCAATAAGTGGACAGATGCCATTTGCATGTAGTCATACCAAAAAAAAAAAAAAACAATATGAACAGCTATAAAGGATAACTAGATCCATATTCTCTTATAAGGCTAATACAGAAGAAAAGGGAAAGTAACAGAGAATTGAAGGAACAATAATAAGAAGCAGCATAACCAAAATAAAGCAAGACCTCACCTGCTGTCCAAATTCAAGTTCACCAACAGAGCGGACCAAAGCAGCAAGCCAGAAAACATCGGAATATGTATTCCCATTGTTATCATTGTACTACAATAATGAATTAAATAGAACCCAAATAATTAGTGAGGTTCTGACAGAAAATATGAGACAGACTAAAAATGTAACTGTTCAAAATACCTAGAAATATCAAGACACACATATACATTTACATAAAATGAGAGCAACTAGAATGAAAAAGTTCTTCATCATAGGGTATTAGTATCCAACTTATTGGAGAATTCTCAAATATATGTGGAGATATACAAGCCAGATTCATAAGTGCTTCAAAGACGAGCTACTTATCGAAATACATAGAGAAGAACATTCATCTTAGGACGATTATCAACGACTAAAACTTGACGATACAGAAGATAAATTACAGCCAAATCATGGCCCAGAACCATGACTTAAACCTTATTAGTCTGCAACAAGTCAAACCAGCCACATAAAAGAGTCACTACCACCAAATTAGAAAAAAGTTTTTACTCGATCAATTGTTGAAAACAAATATCAAAATGACAATGCCGAGATGACCTCAGTGAAAACCTTGAGTTTCCACAATATCACATATTGAATTAACAAAGAAGGTGTTATAACCCTGTTGCTCTACATACGGCTGGTAAAGTATCAAGTAATACTGTACAAAAATCAGGAAAATCCGGCTATGTAGTCAAAGATTACGAAAGGATCAGATCCAGTAGATAGTCACTGCCATACATTTTGATTACCTAACAACTTAAAGTGCATGGAACACAACCTTTGTGTGGTGATTAATTCAAACATTAAAATACCTTCAAAAGCTGCAAAATAAACTCAACAGCTTCTCTAGGGCTTTTCTTGTCCGAAGACCTGACCAAAGCTATGGCATGTGGTATTGCCTGAAATATAGAAAGAGAAACTTGCTTAAGAAAGAAATTTTGTTGAATTTTTAAACTACATAAAACAACAGCCCGATCACATGTCCTCCAAATTGTATGACAAAACCAAAAGGCCGTCTAATAACATTTTCTAAAAATTATAGTGATTATGCCCTTCAGTTCAACAGAATTACATGTCAATATTTATTTTCCCAACTAAAAAACCAGAGCTGAACCGAAAACCGGACAAAGAAACGAGATCATTAGGCTCCATATAAAATTACTTGAACAGCTTTATCATCAAACATCCGTTATTTAAACTTTGGTTCTCAAATCCCGCAATTACTAACAATTGCGTAGAGTGAACCAGAATGCAACAATGTACAGGCACGCATACAGAACAACAACTTCATTTTGGAAAGGCTTCGAAGCCTCATATTGGAAAGGATGGATTTCAAAGTAACAGAAACAGGAAAGAAGAAGGGGTCAACAATTATCATTAAACGTCAATGAATACTCTACCCATCATAAAGACTTACTGAGACTTAACCAGTTCATACAAGTAGAAAAAAATATTTAAATTAAAAAAGAAATGAAAGAAAGAAAATCTAGGATCACTCAGACTTTTAGGCATCAGAAACCATGTCAGGTTGAATCCCACAACCAAAAGAAAACATGAATAACAACCTAATTAATTAAAAATCATCAAGGGAAGTAAGATTAATATTACGCTCGACCTAAATTCCAAATGTGACTCCAAAAGCATAACATAATAACAAAAAGAACTCTACAAGCTAATAAACAGATCTCATACTGCAATAATGTTATTAGCAGAATACTAGTGAACCAAATTAACAAGGGTAACATAGCCAATGCTAAGAGAATATTTCTCTTAAAACAAGATTGCATTGCTCTACAAATTCATCCTCCTCTATGAATGATTTTCTTTGCCCCTTTTACTCCAAGTAAAACTTATACATCTTGACACAGAAAATATAAAGATTTATACAACTGAAACTGGATAAACAATTGTGCACTCTCGGATAGAAAATGGCAAGGAACATGAATTGAATAAGGCACCCACTTAAACCTCCTAATTCATGCTCAAAAGGCACAAAAGTATGTTGCAAGCTCCCACAACAAGAAATTTGTGCCCTGTGCCAAGGCAATAAGCATAGCAAACAAGGCTTTTGTAGAAGGAAGATACATTTCTGTGATCTCTGGAATGTAGTATTTGTATATTATATAATAGGAATTGCCACAAACAATGATGATACGAACTAGAAATTTTAGATGCCTTTGTGTTCCAAATAAGAAAAAACACATCCTACCTCAGTGCATTACCTCAAGTACAAAGTACTCCTGGAAATCACGAAAGTCATTTGGCCTAACAATGAAAAAGAATATAGAAATCAACAGGGTGACTTGATTACATCACAATGATGTTCATTGTCTGATTAAAGTTATACAGTCTACCTGGGGAGCCCAATGTTTGGATCAAATCTCCGACTTTTATAGAAGTTGATCAGGTGGAGCAAGCCAGCCCAATCAGTGTCCTGACAAGACAGTAAGCAACATCACCAACATGCAAATCAATAAGCAGCACAGGACAAATTATGATGCTTTGGCTTACATCATCTACCAGTCCAAACAAAACAATCATCATTAAATAAAGGAAATGGTGACTGCGTGAAGTTGAAAATAGTAGCTGGAAAGCTAACGCTCTTGAAATAGTAAATTTGAAAAAATCAGTTTATATTGACAGCCACAGTTCAACAGTGTAACAAAAGGAAACACCCCCAACACCACTTATATTTCCTTGTCCTCACAAGTTGGAAACAAATCGTCCAGAAACCATGAACAAAAGTTATTCGAAAAAAATGAAACATTTGCACAAGAGCGCTTTATGATAAACACAACCACACATGCATAAACACACACACCCAAAATTGATGCATGGGCGCATAAACTGGAAAGATCAATAAACTTACCTCGGAGGCTGTAGTAGCCAATGCATATGCAGCCTGTATCCGAACCCTCCAGAAAGCCTGAATAATAAAAATAGATATATAAACTTCGATGAACACACACACACGAGAGAAAAAATTAACACATATAGTAGATTGGCAGATATCCCAAACAGTCAAAAGTTGAAATAGAACCTTGGAGTCACTGAGAAAATTATTTAGGGCATTAACAACAGAAAACGAAAGTTGTGGCAGTGACTCAAGTACAGCTATAGCTTGTGCCTGAGCAATAACATCCCTGTCCTTCTCCAACTGATTTATCTGCAGACATAATCAAAAATGATATTCAGTTTGCTGGTCTGGAAGATTTATCAATATAATGCAAATGTTTTAACTGAAGTTTCTCATAAAAAGTGGTTGACTGCAAGCTACACTAGCAAATCTAGGCTATAAGATTTAAGTAAAGTAAAGCAGGCATTTCTACAACTGGAAAGGGAGGAGCATTTTTGGTGCTAATAGGCAGCGTCTACATGAAGAAGACTGAAATTTATTCAACCATGCAAGCTAGTTATTAGATAAATATAATTGTAGCAATACATGATTTCCTTTTTATTCTGCAGAATCAAACTTTTGAATGAGAAACATTTTTGTTATATCAAGGTCCTTTTAATGTTAGCATAACGTAGAACTTCAATAATTCAGCCGCCTTCTGCTAAGAATTACGCCTTTCAAACTTAACAAGCACATAGATCTCTGCAAGTTTCTCAATAAAATTCTCTCAAGAAAAAGATGAAATGGGTTTGATTCGTCTCATTTCCTCAGACAAGTGACGAGAAACAGATAGATTCTGGTTTTCTCATAGTAAAGTATTGATCTAAGACTCACACTCACCCACATATGTACAGGTTGGTTAAAATGAACCTCGGCGAGGTATTCCATTTCCGGATCCGCACGGAGCCACAACAGAGGAGAATCAGAACTGCAAGTTACATGTAAAGACAATCTTAGTGAAGAGAAATACGAGAGTCATATCTATGTTCAAAGAAGAAAAAATTTGTGTGTGCCTATTCACGCTGAAACAAGCACGCATACAAACACCCCATATTAGTTTACATACTTCAACCGCAAATCTGTTGTGGTCATAACATCACCATTGTCATCAGAACCATCAGGCTTGGATCCCTTTTTAGGTTTTTGGAAGCGCTTTGCAGCAAGTTTTGAATGACACTGAATTTCCAACAGTTGCCATGGTTCACCAGCCATTGGTAGAATTGGATGATCATACATTCCATCAAGTTCATGGATCCTTATACTCATCATCCCAGGCCACCCAAGATGACCCTCTCTATTTTCAGATTCAGGATTGATATTATCAACACCTGCCCATGAATCTGGCCTAGATGTACATCCCCGAAGCACTGCTAGTTCTATCATATTTTTTCGTTTGTTATAGGAGAATCCCATCCTGAGTTCAAAAGAAAATTAGAATCAGTAACAATCGTAAGCATCCCAGAGGAAAATAAAATAGCAAATATCCAGGAATCATACTTGAGCACTGGACAGCCACAAGAACCAACCCAGCGAGGAAAAAACTCCTTAAGAAACGGGCGCTCGAGATTTCCTATTTTATTTGCAAAGTGCCGGAACTGGCGTTCAAAAAATATTATAGCAAACAAGGGTCAGAAACATAAGGTAAGAGATATAACTTCAAACAAGGATGCCTCTGACACAAAGTAACAGGAGAGTGGATCAAGAGCGAATTGCCCGACGGTAGACAGAGAAATGGACACAACACAAAAAATAGGAGACTACACATGGCTGGCTAAGCAACTAATGTAGAACGTTCACTATACCTAAGCATGAAATCAATGCTTATCCAATAAAAAGTGCTCAACTAACCACAAACAGAAACATCAAAGACATTGGTTGCAAACAAAAAATATCCGGCAGTCAAATTACTAACAAGATAAAGGTATCAAATTGCAATATGGCAGGTACTCATATAACTACCAAAATGAGTAGATCATATCTAAATGACTAGCTAGCTACCCTTGTAATGACCAACAATTCCATTATCAAATCGGTAAACTTTGTAAGAATTGCCAAAACAATGCCTGAGTAAGTACAGTATATAATGTTCTCTTCTCTTCTCTAAAATAAAGCATTTGGTTTATTTCTGATATGATTATGTGGCCATTCATTGTCTCACACTAACTAAATAATGATCTTCTGGTTCGCAAAGAGGTAACAGACTACGATATTTAGCATATGTTACATGTAACGACAGTGCTACTATATTACTACATTTTACACAAATTGCTACACAATGTGTTACAGTGTTAACTGGTGAATAAAATGAGATTGTGCTTAGACTAAGTTGTGAGGGTAACAGCTTCACTATCCACTATTCTACTACCCATGGCTCCCAAAGCCGTTGTCATAAGATTTTCTAGATGTTCCAAGGATGCGCCTAATAGTAAGGAATCAAAAGATATATCCACGATAAGGTTGTCTATATTCTTTTTTATTAAGTGAATCGGCCAATTTAAACATGTGGCAACTGAGTGTTATAAGTCATTCCCTAATATTTAAACCAAAGAACTATATACTTATATTTTGATAATACCCAATCTGGTGAGTCACTGTTCGAGTCTCTTATTGTCACTGGCATACACATATATTCTGTTCAAGGAATAACTGCCTTCTATCGGCTTATAGTGCAACTTAATTAGCTTGAACACTTCAAATACATGTAACCTTGAGACTACTTTTACCAACAACTCTAGTACCTTACACTGTGCACCCAAAAATCTAATTTGTCAGCAACACTGTATAGAACCAAAACCTTACAACCTGTGAGGCCGAGTTATTAGAGGATTCTATTCCTTATCCAACCACTCCAGCTATGTTTTGTTGTACAACAAAATCCAGTGAGTGAGTCACTGTTCCATCCAGTAGGAAGAAATAAGATTTTGGTAAATAACTTGTGCTAGTGTCTTGTTATTGTGTCGATACTGTGATACATATTTATATTTTATATTTTTCTATATAATATATTAGCAGAAGATGCAGTCACGTAGAAATTATACAAGTATCACCGTAGAGCATTTGACGTTTAAGCTGGCTCAATGGAGAGTAAAATACAGTACTGCTGCTTTACACATTAGTCAATTTATTTTTTCCGATGAGCTGCAGTATAGGCAGTTGAAACTCAGAGTGTGGCAATAGAGAAAAAATAACGCCAAGGTAGCGTAATCGAGAGACAATAAGCTACAAAATCTACATTTCAGATGAGATAATTACAATCTACAATATAGTCAAATAATAAAATATAAAATAAAAACAGCAGCAGTAATTGATGGAGACAGAAGAATGATTATTACTTACCTCTTTGGTGCTCAGAGTTCTCAAAGAACGAGTACCATCTCGAGCCCGCGAAATGATATTTTGTAGAATCTGTAAAAGGAAGACAATGCAGATGTTAAAATATTGTTCAACTAATCTAATTAAAAGCATTTACACGCAATGCAGAATATGGAGAAGTGTGTAAGAAGAAGAAACATGAAAACCATCCACACATCAGGGCATGTATTAAAAGGTGCGACACAGATTCATTAAACCACCATACCAAGTAAAGATTAACACCATTCAATTACACTAGAATAAGTTTCAAAACCATCTAGATTGACCAAGCATTGTAAATTGACAGACCACAAGTCCATCGTAAACAATGAGGACGAGAAAGACCGAAAAGACGAGAATGAAAGAAAGACTATCCAGTACAAACAATAAACATACGTAACACTGCAGTATATAACAAGAAAGGGCACACACCAGAAAAAAACTGTCAGTAGGTGAAACAATTCAGGTGCTACAGATAACAAAATTCAGCAACATAAAGATCAAATACCCTGGACAATAGAGAACTTGAGGAAGGCAAGCAGGTACCAGAGAAATATATTATACCAAATATCATTACAATACACAACTGGGGAAATACTAAGCCTTGATCCTGCTATTAATGCAAAAACAACCACCACTCTACTAGGATGGAATGTAAAAATACCCCAGAAAAAGGAAAAGGGTAAATGAGGGGGCAGAGAAAATCATTTAACACTACCTATACTTGAACATACAACACATATTTGCTTATATACTTTTTCATAAGGATGAAGTCATGATAATTGATCCTTACTTTGCGAAAGGACTCTGGTCCCATTTGCTTTTCCAGCATTTGTAGGACAGCCACCTATTCCACAGAAAACATGTGAAGAAAACAGAAAGATGGCCATGTGAACCAATTTCAACCAAGGAAAATACAACTTACAGATTTCCATGATCTTAATTTTCCATAAAAGCCAATGGATTGGGTCCCATACAAATCCTTAGAAGCACGAGAAGAGCTCAGAGTAGTTGCACCGCTATCATCAGCTTGACAAACAGAACAATTTGCCTGCAGAAAGAAAAGATGATGACACGTCACATCTTCCACGAACTTTTGTACCTGGAATCATAGTGCAGCCACTCTTGCTTCCATGGTAAATAAATAAGTTATGCATCTGTATATGTCAAATACAACTTGTCACATGTTGCAACTTTGACAAAATAACAAAATTCTGCTTTTGGCCATGCTGAGATAAACGAGCTTCAATTATATGAGCAATTGCTCAAGCTTTCCCAATTCAATTTTCAATTGTCAGAGTGCAGAAAAAACTCTCCATCAATATCATCATCTACTTTTCCTCGACAGACACTGGCACAGAAATATTCTTGTTCGTCACATCATTAACCGTAACTTATGTTCTTGAAATGCAAATGGTCAGAAGTTGTCAGCTGCCTTAATTCTCCTCCAATTTGTTCGTTTATATTTAACTCATAATCGGCAAATCCAGATAACGTGGCATCAAGACCATCAGAAGGCAAGTCCAAAATATGATAGTCATTAAAGGAACATGACCTCAAGAATTAAAAGGGAGCAGGAGAGGCTAAGAACATACGGAAAAGTATATTACTACTGAAAAGAGATAATACTAGATACTACAACTTAGTATATTACTGACTGAAAAGAGGTAATACTAGATACTACAAAGTTTCCGGTTCTTGTGGAGTCCACCATGATTCCGTGTGTATTTATTCTTATCTAAAAGCATAGTTTGCATTTTGGTTGGAAAGAAGATCAGGCAAATTAGTAGAGCATGAGACAAAAGACCCAAGATTACATTGTTCCGTGTTTGGTATGCTTTGATAATCTTTTTTTCTTCTTTTCTTTCCTAAATCTAGTAAGGGTATAGAAAATATTGTAACCACCACCCCACCCCCCCACCCCCACCCCCCCACCCAAAAGGGCAAGATGATATTTTCCCAACTTAACTGCGCCCAGATGCAATCATTAACCCCTTCCCAACTGATCATTCTTGCTTGACCAGGAAATTGATAATGCACTATGTCGATAATCAGAGTGCCTACTAAAAGATATCTCATAAAAAAACAGCACATCGCATGAGACCACTTCCCAGTGGGTGATGGGCGACAAGGGCATCCAAGTGTGTTATAGATTCTTACAAGCCCCGATAATTATGTATATCCAGGAAAACTCAACCTAGCAATGAGCCTATACCCAGCAATCTGAACAACTTTCTTAACGTGTTTTCCAGTTCGACAGAAGAAAAAAAAAAGAGCGTTGCAGGGCTTAGTTTTCTTAAAGGATGTAATTTTCGAGTGTCACGGCATTTTAACCAGCCAGATGATAAACTTACAGCATATACATTTAGTTATGGATAGATACGCAACTGTAAATAACAATAATAATAATAATACAGAAAAACGGTGAGGTGCTTAAATAAAAAACCGAACCTTGTATCGTCTATACCGTGCCTCATTGTTTCCAAGAAACCTCTTAATAAACGAATCAGTAAGAAACCCGGCAAGACCATCCAGCAACCATTCTACAAAATGCATTACAACAGCCATATTAGACTGAGATATTACCACCATTACTGATAACAACAATATAATCCGAAAATATACCATCATTTGGAGTCTCAGGTGTGATATATACTCCAAACCACTGTCTGGCAAGGGCATAAGCAAGTTTAATCCTTGTCTGTATGGTCTGTTCAGTGAAGCCATCGACAAAAACATAAATAAATTGAAAGCATGGTCAGAGGGCATCGAAAGCTAGCACGAAGACAAATATTTTGAACAAGTACAATTTAATCTTTGTTCTCAATTAGCCCATTTTTTAGAAATGCAAGCAAAAAATATTGAGAAAACGGGAAAATCAAAGTGTATCCCCCACTAGATGATTACTCTTCATAGATCATTACATATACAGACTGACAGTAGGAGCCCACATGCACAAAAAGTGGATACTATAGAAGCCTACCTGATCAATGATCTTATCATCGAATAGCACATGCGAACTGAAGATACTTATAGAAGCTCCCACAGTGCAAGAAGATACTGCGATCTCAGATGCAATAAACACTTGCGTGTATGATCCAAATGGAAAGGATGCAGAGAGGTAATCTTCATAGTGGCTGTTAAGAAGAAAACAGATATTGAGGCTGATAAAGTCCGTTCAAGTTCCAAGTACACAAGAAACTAACATTGCCCTAACTTATGTAAGTCAATTCTGAGCAGACGAATGCTTTTTATCTCAATTAGTTATACGGATGAGGGGTCACCATTCAAGGGCCAAAAAGATCTATGTTAGGGATTACCTGAAAGCACTGTAGAACATAACCACTGTATTCCGTAGCTTTGACAAATTAGACGGTAGACAAAAGTGTGTTAGCAAACCACGATCCGGAAGGATTTCAAATGGTGCAACTGTAAGAGATATCCACTGAGCAGCAACAGGGACATCTAACTTATAAACATATGTCTTTCGTGGTGGATCATCCTTGGTCCAAACCTACTAGATAGACAAGATGTAAGTGACAAGAAGTCAGCAAAGGACATACATGTTGGATGTCTAGTGTACAAAATGTTGGAGATTTGGCAGATTAAGCAAGCACATCCGGAAGATTTATCCTCTTTTCAAGCCATGAGATAGAATCACCATGACCTGAGGATTCTACCAGAACATGTTTTGATGTATCCCACTGTATAACAGCACAGTGACCGCAAACAAAAAAAGAAATGTATCACTAGCGGAATTTGGATGCATACAAGTCTGAAGAAATTGCCTATCAGACTAAAGCCTTAACTTGTTTGCCTTTTTCTCCTTTTGTAATTATCCTATGATATCAGATACTTGCTCTGTTGTTCCTCCACTAGAATTTCTCCAATTTACAAACTACTGAAACCACCAAGCAACCTCCTATATCTCTGATATTTCTTTCTCAGTAGATAAAATATGCAAAAAGCATGGAATTTAAAGAATGCACAGCAATAATAATCAGGTTACTTAGACATGTTGCTAGTCAGAAACCCTAGACAAATTCTATTTTTCAGCACTGGTCTTTTCAGAAATGTTACCTTATAAATCATTTTTAGTCATGCATACGAAGAAAATATAATCCTAACTCACCTGATGAAGTAAGGTACCAGAACTAACAGCCACGAGGTTATTGGCCACTGTAAATTCCAGGTCATAGCTAAAAAAAGAGATACAGTCAAGAATCAGGGATGTAACAATAAGAAGCCACTAAAAGGATTATATATCAACTTCGACTACACCATACCAGCAACACTGCAAACTATCGTCCATACAAGGAAACCAACACCTTGCACGCCTCAACTGATTATCAGTATGCAAGACACTATTACTGAAATGAATTCCTGTTTCTGCCTTCTCTACCCAATATTCAATGCGCACATGTTTGACATTTTGCACCCCATTCGACCTACATCAGAAATAAATACAAACAAACCTTTTGAATCACATCAGAGGAGAAAAACAATAGTAAATTAAGCATCCATTTCGAAACTAAATTAGTGAATAGTAGTTTCTACAAGTAAAATTTACTCTTCAAAAGATATGGTTGATCATCTGTTATATGGACAAGAAAGGTGAGGCCAAAACTAGATTGGGGCAGTACTAACAAATCTCATTGTCTGATTTATATACTCAAAAGTACTCAAAAGTTTGTATCATTTCGCCCATGGAAACATGTTCTAGACAAATACATAAAAAGGTAGATATGTTGTATCAAAAAAAAAAAAAAGAGGATATATAACTAAACACCATCTGTGAGATAGCATGACAGCAAGTATCAACAATGTTACCAAGAACTTCGTGATATTCCATATGTTAATCAAAAAAATTGCAGCCTGTAAGATAAATTCAATATCAAAATAAACTAATGCAGACCTTTTCTTTAACAAAATCATGAGCTTCACGCGTTTGCTTGCTCTTGGTCTAGACAAGTGAAAAGACCCAAAAGCTCGTAATGAAGTTCACACCATCCAAGAAATCCCTCTTTCATATATATCTCTTACAAAATTGCCACATAGAAAGTTAAGCTATCATCAGTACCTGAAGAAAATTGTTCTGAAATTTTCTCCTTCTCCTAACACCCCTTTGGTTCTACAAAAACGTATGCGGTAAAAAGAAGAAAAAAGAGAAGGGTAATATGCCTAAAAGAAGATTCTCATTATTGAAACTACTTTTTTTTTTCCCTCTGTGAGTCCGGTGTTTATTGCTTCTTCTGTAATTGGAAATTGCAACATACTTTAGCCTAATATAGGTTCACCAAGGATCTAGACCAAATGCTATTTCAATCTAACTTAGTAACGACTCTTATATCTTATTTCACCTGGAAACTATTGCATAACCAACATCCAAAAAGCACTAGGGAGAATTTATCCCGTTTCAAAATGTTTGATTTCTCCTATCCCCTATCAGTGGAACAACGTTTTTAATGTTAAAACTTCCTCATTATTAGGAAATGTGCATAAATGTCAATACAGCATAAAACAAACTACAGTATACCCACAAAATGAAAATAACAGAAGGAAAAAAGAACACCACTATGAGAAACCAGACGAAGAAATAATGACAAACCTGTTTGCATCAGCCGATAACTGTTCCGTGTTGTCTATCTCCAGAAAGTCTTCTTTTTTGTCGTCCGGTTTATCTGACTTGCTACACATTATCAGCAAATTTCGAAGTAATTCATGCTCGAGAGATGACAAATAGACGGAGCCAGAAGCATCGGCAGCAGAAGTAGCTGATGAGACCACACACCATCTATCCTTAGGATCTAGGTGCTGGAAATGAGGGAAGACTTCAAATTCTGCTGGCTCTCCATCAACTGTAACCCTCTCAATTGCCAAATTATCGGCATGCAACCCCACAATTCCGTTTTCTGGTATAACTATCTGCAACTCTGTGTACCTGAAGTTGCAGAAGCCAAAGCTTATTATCACAAGTGCATTTTACTTACATATTTCAGTATTATCGTTTGAATTCGGGTTCCAACCATCCAAAAGAACCCCAGATGCAATAAACTGTCATTCACACCGGAAACCCTAACACTCCCATCCAAAATAAGTTAAACGATAAATACCAGTGGCAAAACGGTGACTCCTTTTGCACCACTCAACTACATAACACACAAAACCTAGCTAGATCTACTGAACTACCTGGCAACTGAAATTTCTCTAAATTTCTAAAATCCAAAATTAGAAGTGCCAGGAATAAAAGTTTCATATTAAGCACAAGCACCAACGAATAGACCTACAAAAGTATACGAAATTGAGTATAAGCGTGAAGTACAGAACCAATTACCCGTAGATTCTACGAGTGTCCATGTCGATGGAGAGGCATAGCTTCTGATGCTTGACTATCGCCTGCGTATTACTACTATTATCTCCACCTCTCTGCTCTTCGTTCCTCGCCTTCTTAGCCTTCGCCATCTTCACATGCGCTATCGAGATACGTGCGTTATTCAACTTCTGCTACATATACAAAGTCGTAAATTAGCTAATCCACGCAATACATTTACAAAAAAAAAAAAAAAAAACGTAATTGAAGATGTAGAGCCAAATTAGGGTTACAAATCGATATCAAACCGAATTTTCTCGCGGTAGCGAAGGCTGAAACCCTAGGCGAAATTCAGCTGAAAATTTGAACCAACATTCAGTGGGCGATTGGTGCCACCACTAACTGTAAGTGGTGGACTTTCTCTCTCCTCAATCTTTCAATTGACTGTGGCGATTCGAATGAACGTCGATTGAAGCTCTGTTCGATCGGTTTTCGGGTTCAATGAAGCTTAGTGATGATGGAGATGGTGAAATTAGGGCACGAGATGCTGTGGAATAGATAGATATTTCTGTTTGTTAATTTGTGTGAAAGTGATGACCCTATTTATAGATGGCGAGGTCGGGAAATATTTAAATTGTTAAAGAGAAAAAAATACATATTCTAAAATTGTAATTTTTTAATTTACAGAAAATATTAAGTGTGAGTAGAAACAAAATGTTATGTTTCATAAAATGACGCATAAATATTGGAGTAAACTACACTAAATATTTGTTTATCAAAAAAAAAAAAATGACACTGAATATTAGTACCTTGATTGATGCTTGTCAAAAATATATATAATTAGTTCTCATATATTTCTGTTATCTATATACATACTTTTTGCATAACTAACTTGCAACTGAATTCAACTAAAAAAACTGTCATAGTTGTTTTGTGAGGTGAAAATTAGCGTTGTTTATTTAAAATAAATTCAAAGTGCGCATTTGTAAGTACGACGATCAAAATAAAAAAGGGTGGATGGACATAATATTGTTGTGTTTACCATTATGTTTAAGAAAAAAACTACTTCAAGCGTAATTGTTATAGCTTGGGACCGTAATTTATCAAATTAGTTTACCACACTCTTAAATTGAATGTGGCAAATTCTATGATGCATGAATAATTATAAAAATTGGACAATGCAGTCTCGGATGTACCAGTCATAATGTCCGGTAATTAAAATTAATAGGGAAAATCTAGACACAATTGTGACACACATCAAAACATGTTTATGACACGTTTCAGAACTTTTTTAAGTTCTTTATGAGCTATAATTGTTTGGAGGTCATAACATGACAATATTTAAGGGAAAATAAGATAGATACTAGAAGTCTAGAACTAGAAAAAGAAATTAGTAGAGTGCTTTAAACAAACGTTAAAAGAGTAAAAATATAAAAAGAAGATATTATCCAAATTGTTCACGTTTCTTCACCTCTCTCTTCGTCTCCGATGGACAGTTGAACGAGCAACTCATGGATACTACCTAGTAGGACGAGCCGGCCCTTTTTTTTTTTGACAATAATCACATCTTACTTTTTCTTCATGGTGATATCTCCAAGTTCTTTATCATCAATATGATGATGGAAACGGGCAATGGTATTTCAAATTTTTTCAAGTACTCGTTGTACATCACGAGAAAGAAGTCATCTTGTAATTGGATACGCTCATGAACATAAATTTTATTCTATTTGTCCTTTTATTATTAAGAGAACCTCATCTTAACGAGTTGACATTACTTTTTATACATGAACATATTTTTATTTTTATTTTTTACTATTTTTTACTCTATAGCATAGTTCTTCGCCACTTCAAATGGCCGTTTCGGCCCTCTTTTATTGTCTTGAATCCAAAGGAGCACGGTTTTACTTAACGGGGGTGAAAGCCCTTCTTTACCTGTCGAAGGGAAAGACTAATGTACAACTCAGCAATCGAATGGATATTGGAACTATGAAATCGAGCTTCCGGTATGCCCTGAAAAGATTCTTAAGATTTTGTAAAATCTTATAATAGTAATTAAGATATGGTATAAAATTTTTCTAATTAAAAAAAAAAAGTAAAAAGGTTAGTGGTGCAACAACGAAAGAGAAAAATTCTCCCTCGTTCAAAATTAGTTGAGTTTTGACAATAAAAAGTCAACATTGTCTGATTCGTAAAAGAATACCACTTTTTCCAGTGGAAACGATCAGCTGAGAAATTTGTCTACACGTTTAGCCAATTTTGAAAGTTTGAGGGTTCAAAATGACAGTTTTATACTTATTGCGCAAATTTTAAGTAATTTTTTTAGATTTATTACTGATTTTTTTGTTAATTGTATGTAAGAGCTATAAATAGCTATTTCGTCTTCATTATTAGGAGTTTCTTTTATTAAATAAATTAAACTCGATATAATATATATATTTTTTTGGTTAGTTTCTCGATATTCATTATGAATCAACGAGTTCTTGATTGTCAAACTCTCAGTAGCCTACTCAAATCAACGTAAGTTACGTAATTGATTTCGTGGGTGATCATCTTTCTTATGCCTACGCTACACCAGTTAGGAAAAACACACGTAACTTATATTTATTTATTTGAAATAAAAATTGTTATTGGAAAATTTAAAGATAATTAGGTTTTTGAGAACTTAAAGCTAAAACATCAAAATGACTTTGCATCACTAAATTATTTTGATGTTACGTTATTCTTTCATATCTTAAGATTCTTTTATTGTTATTCAGACACTTTAAAACAAAAAATATGCACACTTTATATAACATTAGATTTATACACATAAACTTTACTTAATATATTAAGTACACTCTTATAATATATCATTAAATCTACTCATCCTTAATCATCCAAAAAAATAAATCTACACATCCTTAAAACTTCTAATAATTTTCCAAACGTTAAATGTAAATATGGTTGGCCCAGTTGAGTATCTAAAGATGAAAGACCAAAGATGCAGTGGACGGTTGATATTTATGGAGAACGAACAAAGTCTATCCACATTCACATCTTTTTTGTAATCTCATTACCACATAACACACACAACACACACTAAACACAACAGAATCAGTAAGTCATGGGTTCCATGGCCATTAGACAAGTAGCAAATGCACTGCATATCTCACTTCATGTAAAATCATGCCCATCATCAGGCTTCACTATAACTCCTCACTTACATGCATCCATTAATAAGAACAGAGGTTTTCAGTTCCTCAGTGCTGCTGATTTTTCTAGCAAATGTAATGTACATTCAGTCCCTAAGGCATCATCAAGTGGTAGAGTTTCGGCTGCTTATAGTGATGAAGATGGAGTTTCGTTGGGAACGATGAAGCTGCCCTCGAATACCGATGTTGCTAGATTTGAGACCTTGCTCTTTCAGGTAGAGGCATCGATTAAAGTTTCCGTTTTTGCGCGTGTTTTAACTAGTAGAAACTTTTCGTAATTCTTCGAGAGCTTTTCAATATGTTTGGGAAGCTTACAACGAACCCGTAAAGTACTTGTATGTTTCCATTGATTAAACTTTTTTCGTAAATTTTCGGAGAGCCTTTCGATATGTTCCCGAGATTTCGTGAAAATAGGTCATGTAATGAACTCGTAAAGTATTTTATGTTTCGTTTCATAAAGGCATAAATGGAGTCATTTGTAAATTTTGATCTGTGTATATTCCTTTTCTAAATAGGCAAATATGAAAACGTTTATAAATCTCGATTCATAGGTACAACTCTACAAGGCATGACTTCAAATCAAGCTATGTGCTTTATGTTATGTTTAATCTAGTTTTCTTTCAGTGGTGTTATTCTAAATGACTAAGCATAGATTTTAATATTTTATGACTAATTGGCGGATTCTTGTTTGTCTGAGATTCTTAGTACTTACTATCATCCAATCTTTTAGAATTTACTTTATATACTGTGAATGTTCTTTTGAAACATACTTGTTGACATGGCTCTGCAGTGGGGGAACAGTCTGTGCCAGGGTGCTAACTTGCCACTTCCGCTGCCGCTGAGGGTTGGTGATTTTTTCTTTTTCACTTCACCACTTGTTAAAACATGTGTTCGACTCGATGTGATTCTAGTTTAGTTGGCAGTTGTTGTTTAATGGTTGAAACTTGAAACAGTTGAAACAAAGAAGTGTTTTTTAAGCTGAGCTATTGAATGCTCCTTTCGTTTTTCAAGCTAAAGTTACTAAACAAAGATGTAAAGAAAGCCATGTATTTCTGGAAAAAGCTTTTGACTGGGGGAGTTAACTGTCTACTTGAATGGTATAGACTATAGAGCACAAGATATTAGAGGTTTTGGTTTGTGTATTGATTAAAAAAAAAGAAATAGATCTTTATGGTAACTAGTTTTAAGTAACAATGCAAAATGTCTATCTAGTTCATAAAAACAGGCAAGGGTTCGTCTATGATACTTCGTGTGCCACTCTTTGTGCCGCTTAGTTCTGTTAATAGCACGAGTCATGAATCTTAATACATGGAGGGTGAACAGTCATTTGGCTCATTGAGTGGCACACGCAAAGAGGCTTAGACGATCCATTGTGCCAAAAAACATGCATCCCACATAAAAAGATGTTTTCTTGATGGGTACCAAACATTTGCTACAAACAGATACCAAAAATACAGGAAAAGAAAGAAAGGAAAGAAAACTTGTTGGATCAGGCATTTCTTAGGACTTTACGGTGATTTAGTTAATGAGCATTTTCAACATCAACTAGTGATGAGTTTGTCTTATGTTATTTACTCATTGCCGATCATTACCCATTCCTATGAGCAGGTTGACAAAATTCCCGGTGGGGCTAGACTTGGTTTCAGTACCGTTGGAGATGGAGAAACCGAAGTCCTCGTGTACATAGATTGCTTGGTATTTCCAGCTACCGATACTTCTCCTCCTATCTTTCGTGCCATAAGAAACGGACCCTCGAGAGACCAATCTCCTCCTGGAGAACCAAGAATCATGAGAAGTCTGTTAGATGCCCTGAAAAAGTGTGTCGAAATAGCAAGGATTTAATTCAGTTCTTCTCGAGGTTACAAACACTTCAGATTTCAACATCTTCGAATGGTGTCACGTTGATATTTCCGTTATCCATCTCAATCGGAGTTTGCTAGTCTGTTCTTGGAAGTGTCAAGATGTATGCCTTTTCATTTCTTAAAAAGAAGACAAGTCTTTGCGGAGGTAGTGTGATGGATAACAAATATGTTGTAATTACTTGTAATATCTATTGTTTGTATTATGTATCAGTTAATTCTGGTATCACGATGAGGTTTGATAAAAGACTAAAGAACATGTTTTTGTGAACCAGTTTTCATCCAAAAAATGCTCATTTTTCAGCTGTTTTTCCCCTTCACCAGAAGTGATCTATGCTCATGCTTTCTACTTCATGCCAAATATGCAATGATTAACATTTGCAACTTAACTAATCCTGAAAATTTTAAGTGCAACCTGACTAATACAGCTCATAAAATTAGTGAATCTGCTTAGTACAACTTAAATTATCTAAACAAAAACGATGTTTTCCCCATAAAGCTTTCTTTAGACTTTCTCATTGCATAGTTAAAAAGATAAAGATGTGATTCAATTTCAATATTTTATTTTTTTTCAATCCAAACTAAGTTCATATAACTTTACTGATCTGAACAATACTAGTCCTAAATGTGACAACAATTCTTTTTCGCACTGTTATATCATATGTGTTCTGATTATTCCACATTAAGTTGTTATGTTTAACAAAATTGCTTTTACAAGGAGTTATAGCTTTTGTTAGAGATTCATGTAATGTGACAGTTTGGCCGAGTGGTCTAAGGCGCCAGATTTAGGCTCTGGTCCGAAAGGGCGTGGGTTCAAATCCCACAGCTGTCAATTTGTTCTTTTTATTTTTCCTTTTTCAAATTATTAATCTTAATTAATTTTTTATTTTACTTAAAAACGACGTCGTTAGAGGAACATCAATGAACTTGCAGCGAGCAATAGCATACGAAAAACAATCAATCGGAGAAATAAAAAATGGCGAAAACTCTAGCTCAACCCGGTCTAATCCGCCTCCTACGCCGGTTTATTTCCGTTACGACACCGGTTCACCACCGCTCCGGTCCACGTCGATCGCTACAAACCCTAGCGTACGAAGAGATCAAATCTTCACCTGATAAGCCTCACCAATTCACGGCATTTATACTCCACGGCCTCCTCGGATCCGGTCGAAATTGGCGCTCGTTCGCTAAAACCCTAATTTCTTCGCTCCCATCCTCTCGTAAGTATATTCAATTGCCCCTAAATTAAATTTTACTGTTTTGTGTGCCGTTTTATAGCTGAAAAAATGATTAGATATGGATTAGAATACGTAGAGATTAGTGATTATGGTGTGACGTTTGCCCAATTACGTGATCGTTTGGCGACGTCGTTTATCTTATGCTATGATCGGTTTGGCTTCGTTGATATGTAGAGTATCGAGTAGGTCGGATCCAATGGGCCTGGGTTTTATTGTTTTAGAGGTTTTCTGACAGCGAAGAAGATGATTAGATGTGGATTAGATTAGGTAGAGATTGCAGTGTGACGTTTCCGCGGTTACGTGATCGTGTGATAACGTCGTTTATATCCTGCTATAATCTTCTCGTAAGCAATTCGTTTGCGCTAATTCATTTTACTGTTTTAGGTGCCGTTTGTTAGCTGAAAAATGATTAGATAGGGATTAGAATAGGTAGAGATTAGTGATTATGGTGTGACATTTGCCCGATTGTGTGATCGTATGGTGACGTGGTTTATCTCTTATTATGATCTTTTTGACTTCATTGATACGTTATCAAGTCGGCCGGATTTAGGGTTCATTGATTTTATTGTTTTAGAGGTTTTTTGATAGCCAAAAAATGAGTAGATATGGATTTTAATAGGTAGAGATTATGGTGTGACATTTACACGATTGCGTGATCGGTTGGTAACTTAGTTTATCTCTTATTGTGGACTCTCTAGCTAAATAGATGTGTATTATCGAGTTGGTCGGATTTAAATTAATCTTATTATTTCCGTAGAACAATATGTTTACCAAATGTACTAATAGTTTGTCGACTCCAGATTACATACTTATTCTCTAATGAGCATGGATCAAAGTTGGGTTTCTAGTGTATTTTTTAGTCTGCTAAATATTATCAACTTTTCGCAATGGTTTCGAGATTTTCTCGATACGTTTCTAGAAAAAATTGTAAAAATAGCCGTTGCGATAGAAAATACTTTTACAGTTCGTTTCTTCAAAGTCAAAAATGGAAACATTTCGGTACTTTTAGGGGAAGCGTTTATAAATTTTGATCCGTGCTAATAAGGGGTGTATCATGTGCTAACAAATGGCCCCTCAAATGGTTTGTGTAATGTGCAGAATGGAGGATGGTTCTTGTGGATTTGAGGAACCATGGACATTCAGCTGAGATAGAAGGATTGCTGCCACCTCACGATCTGGAAAATGCGGCAAAGGATGTGGCTAATTTGGTGAAATCACAAGGCTGGAATTGGCCGGATGTTGTTATTGGCCATTCGATGGGCGGGAAGGTTGCTTTGCAGTTTGCGAAAAGTTGTGCTGAGGGTGGTTATGGTGATCATGTTGCCTTGCCCAAACAGGTAGTACTCGTCCTGGATTTGAGATTTGATGAACAAGTTTTTTGTATGTGCCGACTTATTTGCTTGTATTACTTTGGATGACTTGTTGGCTTATGGATGTGTCAATCTGTTGCAGAACAGTTATGGGTATTGGACTCTGTTCCTGGAAAGGTGATCCGAGACAATAGTGATGGTGAAGTGGAGAAAGTATTGCAGACGTTGCAGAGTCTACCATCATTGATACCCTCTAGGAAGTAATGGTTATTTGGTTTTTTTTTGTCTGTGTTTTAATTTTTATCATGTTTGTCGTGTTAGGTTCCAAGAAATGGTGCCAAATTAGGAGTTATAAAGTATTTTGACGTATTATTTATGTTGTAATTGATAATCGTGATGCATGAGATGCTTTATTCCATGCTTGCTGTATTATAAGAATAATGTTGATTAACCTGGGGATAAGGATGTTTAATACTCTAGTTTGAGCTTTTTTTTGTATCAGGGAACTCTTTATTTATGTATTTAGCTGGTAGGTTTGACAGGTGGGACCAGTTAAATGTGTTATATGTTATACTAGTTTTTGCTACAAGGAAAGGTGATTCAGGTGTTCGTTTGAACTCAAATAACCTGTTTTGAAGGAAATTATGGTTTTTTAGCATTTATTTTTTGCGTTTGGTAATGTATTTATACGAGTTTTCTTGGCTTAAGGTGGTTGGTAGATCACATGCTGGAGCTTGGATTTTCGAAGTCTTTATCACAATGGATAGGAAGCAACCTTAAGAAATCAGGGGACAATGAGATTTGGGCTTTCAATCTTGATGGGGCTGTGCAGATGTTTAACTCTTACAAGTAAATTGACATTGTCTATGTTTTTTATATTTTTTTTAATTTACTGCATGTTGAATTTTCAGTATGACTAGTATAGATAGTTCATTTCATTGAGACTTTGTGAAATATGCCAGGGAGATGGATTATTGGCCGCTATTGGAGCAGACACCCCGGGGCATGGAGATATCAATTGTGCGTGCGGAGAAGAGCGATAGGTGGGACCCCGATGTTATACAGCAGCTTGAACGAGTTTCTTCTAGAAGAGTCGATGAAAATGAAGGGAAAGTCTCAATTCATGTCCTTCCCAATGCTGGCCACTGGGTTCATGTGGACAATCCCAAAGGACTTCTTGAAATTGTGGCTCCTAAAATTGCTTCTGTAGTGTAGCCATTGTGGTTCCACAAATTGCCTTGCGGTTAAGCAGTTATGGAGTCATTTAATTATATCGTAAGTTGAACAATATTTCGACTATTTATTGGCAGAATCAGCCGATCTCTTTGAAATTAGAGCCAGATTACCGACCGTTTGTGGCGATTGAAGTCCTGTCTTAAATAATGGCCCTGTGGAACTGATTCATAATCAAAATTTCTTGTGTTTCAACTTTCAAGGTTCATGTGAGATCATGTTTCCTTTAGAATTCTTTGATTCGTCAACGTACCAGCAATTTAACTTGAAGGTTTTCAGGTGTAGTATACTTCTAGGCTGTGATGCTTCGAATTTGGCCCTTTGTCATCTCAGATGTACTACACATTTCAGAAGTTAGAACTTGGAAGAGCTTATTATTTAAGGACTCACCTTGTAATGAAGCTATGAGCATTTCCCCACCGGAAGAGGTCCTTCCAGTTAACTGTATTTATTGGATTGAAATTTATTGTTGTCTCCATGTTGAATAAAGTTATGAACTGGTAAGTGACTTCAAAGAACTTTTATCCTTGTGATTTTGTGAATGGTATTATACTATTATTCCATGTTTCTGCCAATTGCATTCTCTTTCTGGTTCCATTTTTGAGCTGGGAATGGTTGATTGTTCATGCGTGTGAATTTCTACTAGTGGATTAAATAAGTTAAATAAAATTGAAGACATATTTTGGGAATTTGGGGTGTAATTCAACTTAACCCGCTGTTGCAATAACAACTTTAGTCTTCAATTCTATTTGGTGAGACATTCATATTAACATAACCACCACCAAGTAATCCCAATTGATTATAAAATGCTATACGAACTAACGATAATCTGGTTGAATTTGAATATATAAATTTTCTTTCACCATTCGTTTTGAATGAGTTCAGTGTTTTCATATGAACTTCATCTGCATTTTTTTTAACGCCTTTGTGCTTTATATGCCTCTCGTGTATTTTGTTTTTGGTTCTCAATTTATCTCGTTTTGATCATAAATCAAAATTAGTTTTCGATTATGTAACCGAACTCTCTTTTCTTGACTAACATTACAAGAACGCTAATTACTTTTATAAAAGTATATTTTACACATGAGTAATTAGTAAATACATATAACACACTCACTCACACAAATATATACACACATACACAGACACGTGCATCTTTTTACCCCTTAGATATCAGTATGAAAGTCCAAGGGCGGTACATTTGATT
Source organism: Misopates orontium (assembly GCA_946800315.1). Lineage (NCBI taxonomy): Eukaryota > Viridiplantae > Streptophyta > Magnoliopsida > Lamiales > Plantaginaceae > Misopates > Misopates orontium. The sequence continues at coordinate 5,837,434 of OX326950.1, read as the reverse complement.
TGGCCCAAATTAATAGTCCATAGGGCTTAATAAAATATATGGTCGAAGCGAGGGTATTTTCGGTATTTGCTTCTCCTTCAGAAACCCTAGCTATAAAAGCCAAGATTTTACGTACACATTCGTCCTCATCGTTTTTTCGCCATTAGCATCCACGAGCTACCACCAGAAGCAGCAGCAGCTCAGCCGCCGAAGCCATGGTATTTTCACCTCTCAATCACAAACCGTATATTCTCAATTCGATTTATCTACTTTTCACGCATATTAATATCAAAAACTATCACTTCTGTAATTTTCTCGAGATTTAGCTGAATTTTTCACTCTTAGATTTGTTCGTTTGTTTTCAATTCGATTTATCTTGTTTTCATGCATATTAATATTGAAAACTGTTAGTTCCTGTAATTTTTTCGAGATTTAGCGGAATTATCACTTAATTTTGTTTGATTTTTGTGTTATTCTCATTTTCAAATCAATTTCGTTGTGTTGCGAGTGTATAATCGTTTAATTTGTGGTTTTGTTAGTCGAAGAGAAGGACCAGAGAGCCCAAAGAAGACAATGTCACTCTCGGACCTGCGACTAGGGACGGCGAGCTGGTATTTGGTGTGGCCCACATTTTTGCCTCGTTCAACGACACTTTCATCGTGAGTGATGCGATTGTAACGATTGCGATATTTTGCACAATTCGAGTATTTATTAATCGATGTTCTTGCATTTTTACCTTGCAGCATGTGACTGATTTGTCTGGAAGGGAAACCATGGTTCGTATAACAGGTAATTGCGGTTTCTAGTTTTGAGTGTATGTGCTTTGCATTTGACTTTGTTGTTGGTGAAGTTCATTGGAAGCTTATGGGTTTATTATTGTCTAATTGGAGATATATTTTTTCAAGTATTGAATGTAGATTGTATTCTAATCGCAATTTAGTTCGATTCTTCAGTTCGTGTTATCTAGTTGGCAAAGTGGCACATATTTGCTAGTGAGTAAATCATGTCTTTTTTCATGTTATGCTAGTACCCGAGCTTAGAGACCTGCTGCGCTGTATAATTCTTTAGGCGACCTGATTCATGTGGAGCTTGAGCTACTTAATTTTAATTTCTCAGGGTTATAAATGGCCAGTAATGGTTGGTTAGTTGTTCGATATGAATGAATTTTTTTATAAGGATTTCCCGTGAATGGAGCTCCAAATGATTTTTTATTAGATTAGATTTTGTTGTATGACGGGGGATTTTAAGACTTCTTCTGAACACGCGTACGATATCCTATCAGCTAAGTACCTGCATGTTTATGACTTTTGTTCACTTTTGTCTGCTTGGGTTGATGAGCTATTGTAGTGTAATTTGTAGTGAAACTCAGTTTAGAGCAATAGTTTGGGCATGATGTAAAAGAATTTAGTCTACTGACATTGTAAAACAATGACAATAAGCTTTAGTTGTAAGTAGCTGTGTAAGGTTGTTCAATGTTGTTTATGATCATTCGCGACGTAAGATCCTTTCATCTATCAGAAAATTCCTTGGCATCATGAATGTAGTTTAATTATATTTTTTGCAGACTCTTGTTTTACTGTCGACAGTGTTATATTTTAGCTTACTACTCTTTTTGAATGAAATTCCAGTCCCTAAATATATATCCAAGTGTTGTGCTAACTTGTAATTATTACCTCTGCTGCTGGATTAGGTGGTATGAAGGTGAAGGCTGACAGGGATGAATCGTCACCATACGCTGCTATGCTTGCAGCACAGGATATTTCTACGAGATGCAAGGTTTGGCAATTTTCATTCGGATACTTTCATGTTATGTTAGTCAAAGTTTGCCCTGGTCATCATGGTATGTGCACTGGATTTGCAGGAGCTGGGTATAAATGCTCTGCATATTAAGCTTCGTGCCACTGGGGGTAATAAGACCAAGACCCCTGGCCCTGGTGCTCAGTCTGCACTTAGAGCCCTTGCTCGTTCAGGGATGAAGATTGGTCGCATAGGTAATGGATTTTGTTGGAGTCATTGATCTTTATCAATTAAATGCCGCTGAGCAGTCAGTTTTGCATTTGTTCTTGTAAATTTCTAGATAACTAAATTTTGTCTTTCCTTAACTTTCAGAGGACGTGACTCCAATTCCAACTGACAGCACTCGCCGAAAGGGTGGCCGAAGGGGAAGAAGGCTGTAATTTGTTATATTACGTGGTCAGGAGACTTGGATCAGTGGTTGGATGTTTCTCCTGTATTAGAGATTTTTGTGATTTAATATTTGCATCATTTGGAGTTTGAACATGAATTGTTTTTGATGTCTGATGAAGTGGAATAGTGGAAGAGTATGAGAGTTTCTGTTGAACAAATATGAGCATAATATTTTATGCTTTATATTAAATCTTTAGTTTTGGATACTTACATGACGCATTGGGATATTTGCCTCTGTTGCTATAAAATGCTATGACAATCATCGTTCAACATTTTCAAGTGTTGGTTTTTATGTTAAGTGCCGCCTAAGTCCTTACAAGTTGATAGCTTGTGGACTTGCATGCTTGAGCCATTTCAATTCCTATAATGTGTGAACTCCAATTCGAGTTCATTTGCTGTTGTATGGGGGATTTCTTATATGGGGCTGAGACAATTTCATGCTCATAGCCCTCTGAGATGTTCATATTATATTCTTTAACCTGATGTAAGGTAACTTTAGATTGCTCAATTTGTGTAACAATCACGTGTATGCTAAATAGCAACTGCACTGATAATACTAGAGTGCCTTATATATAGCTTTAGCTAAATTCATTTACTGCCATTCTCATTCTGTTTATTTTGTTTTCTCAAGGGGAATTTTATATAAGTAGATGAGTTTTAGCATACGATTTGATAGTGGCTTATGTTTAGTGCAAAATGCTGTAGCTAAGACAAAACTCTAATAGAGAGACTGGTTGTTGGGCTAATTTCTGACAGAGGATCTATATCCGGCCTCTGAGACTGGGCCTATCCAAGTCCATAAAATCACTATGTATGGTTTCTTACCAGATGGTTTGACTTGCTCATTTATCTTCATTAAGATATGTATAGCAGGCTTTAATAGAGATTAAATTGTATATTTTTTTCTCAATGTCTACTGCTTATGAAATATTTAATAAGTTTCTCTTTACTTTATTATGGATCAACTTTTTTTTATCAAAATCACAAGCTCTATTATTGTTACAATTTTAAAGTATAAAAATAAATCATGTTAATTACAAATAAAATCTCTTAAATAACTGCAGATGATACTATTGTATTTTATTTATTGCATGTAGCGCAAGAGTAAGTAACTTAAAATTTAGAAAGTAGTATGATAAGGATGGATTAAAGTTTCGGATTCGGTGTACATTTCTGCTAAATATTGAAAACGTTTTGGAACATTTTCAATTAGTTTTGAAAATTTCGTAAAAATTGTAGTTGTAATGGTATTAAAAATTATTTCTAGGTTTCATTTCAACGAAGTCAAATATGAAAAATACTTCGTTAGTTTCGAAAAAATGTATGAAAAGTTTGATCTATGATGAGTCGATGACAAATTACAACCAAACTAGGGTTTTCAGCATAACACCTAATTTGTTATTCGAACTAGATACATTACGGCATTTAAAAAATAAATGCCAAATTATCCCACGTGTTATGTTAAAATAGGTACAAGTGAAATAGACAAATTACCACGATTTTTACTATGTTAAAAATAAATGGCAAATTACCCCCTGGGGGCACCGCCCATGCGCTTCCATCTGCCTTTGCGTCAACATGACAAAATCAGAGTAAAAAATGTGGACGTTGAAATTTTATCATAAAATGATATTTTAATATCTATCTAGATCTCCACCATAAAATAAGGAGCTAATGGCAAATTCATACCGCGAATTGTATACTTTTTGCGGATTACACCGCAAATTGTAATTGCGAGCGAAATACACCGCGAATTGTCATATTTTTTGCAAGTTGCACCGCAATGTGTGTTTGTATATTTTTTAGTGGGTATTTTCGGTATTTTAATTTTTATTTGACCAAAATTTGCAATTTAGTCCCCAATTGAAACCGTGCTTTGTCTTTCCAATTTCTTGTTTCATTTTTTTTTTCTGAAAACGTTACTTACATATTTAAAAAAAAAAAAAAAAGTTAACAGAGGGAAACATACGCTTCAGCCGCACCGCAGCTCCACCATCGCGCCACCCCGCTGCTCCACCGTCACGCCATCCTGCCACCTCTGCTCCCCCGTCTCAGAAGAGTTGTAGGATTTACGACGCGATTTCTAGGGTTTCGATTTTTTCGCAATTTAGAGTTTCGATTTCTCAAAAATTCTTGCGATTTCTCTAAACCCTAGAAATCGCGTCCTAAATCCTAAGACTCACCTGAGAAGGGGGAGCAGCGGTGGCGGGATGGCGCGACGGTGGAGCAGCGGGGTGGTGCTGAAGCGTCTGTTTCCCTTCTCTACTAAATGTCTGTTCCTTTTTTTTTTTTTTTTTTTTTTTTTTTTTTTTTTTTTTAAATATGTAAGTAACGTTTTCAGAAAAAAAAAAATGAAACAAGAAATTGGAAAGACAAAGCACGGTTCAATTGGGGACTAAATTGCAAATTTTGGTCAAATAAAAATTAAAATACCGAAAATACCCACTAAAAAATATACAAACACACATTGCGGTGTAACTTGCAAAAAATATTACAATTCGCGGTGTATTTCGCTCGCAATTACAATTTACAGTGTAATCCGCAAAAAGTATACAATTCGCGGTATGAATTTGCCATTAGCTCATAAAATAAGTAAATTCACCTTTTGAGTGGAAAGTAGAAGATTCACACTTCAAAAAAATATACACTGCCACGAAAATGGAAAATGCAAGAGTACAAACACGCTACGCAAAATTGGAAATTTGAGAGTTCAATAAAGTGGAAAACGCATGAATTAGATTTCATGTTGTGGGCAGTTTCATTTGTAGTCAGCATTTCAAAAATTTTATATTTCCACGTGCTTACTTTCGTTAGTATTTAATTTATTGGCTAACTATTATATTGCATATAATAATGTGAAACAGAACCAATATAATTGCATTGCTGAACATTTTACTTCCAACTGTATATAACTTTTTCTTTTCAATTCTGACATAGAGATCATTAGATCAACAATTATTTATAATCCCACGTGTTTCTTTTGTCGTGCCTCGTAAAACTTTTATAATAAACAAGAGCTTGAGTTATACGGAGAAAAAAGTTACCGGCGGGTTGCAGATTTTTCATGTCTTTTTTTTTTTTTTTTTTTTTTTGAAGCAGCAGATTTTTCATGTCTAAAAACCTATTAAACAGTCATAGACACATTTGTAAAGGAAATATTTTTAATAGGCTAGGTTTGTGAAAAAAAAAAGTATTTAGACCTTACCAAATGTGACCATAACTTTAATTTATTTCTATCAAAGAATAAAATAATATATAGTCTAAGCAAAAATAGTACTATATACGTTGACTTTGATACGTCAAAGAGTTAAGTTCTCAGTTTTGACTACTCTACGTTGAAATCGTCATACATCGATGCACACTCATAACAATATATCGAAAATATTTTGTACTTTACGTGTTAATACTCAACTAAGCCTTTTCAAAAGAACAAAAAGAATTAAAGTGGTGTCTAAAACTCTAAATTTAAACATGTTTGTTGTTTACTAATTTATTGTTGTCGCTAAACTCTTAAAAATTAAAACCAACTGACATAAAGGAAGCGTATAGAAGAGATAACAATAGCAGATCATAGAACTCTCATGAAAAACTTAAACGAATGCAAAACGGCCTCTCAAGTGAAATACTAAACTTTGAAGGCAAATAGATATAATTTTCCATAAACGAATAAATTATGATATAATTATTAAAACCGAAATTTCTAATCTCCAAGAACACTCTTTAACAAACGGAAATATAAATTTGGATTTTGTGAGAAGACATATTGCTAAAATTAAAATTACAACAACTAGTAAAAACGACCAATTGATGGTCGAAAATTGATGAATTTAAGCCAATTTGGCACTGCGTCGTAGCAAAGCGATGAGTTTCTCTCATCAACTCAATTATAATTGAGTCGACCCAGTACTTAAAATCACCATAAAATCTAGTCTTGCGACTGTTCCTATTCACTCAAGCCAATTCGAAATATTTTGCTTACTTGGAATTTCTTCAACAGCCAACTTTTTCAAATCTTAAATGTTACTTTTTAAAAACTTAAAGACCAAGTTAAGCTCTAATTCTAATTTAAAATAAGTAAGATTTCATTTGCAGGTCACGAGTTCACATAAAATATCCAACATCTCACACAAGAAGAACATATGTCGTTGAAAAACTGCCGCAAATCATTGTTGAAATTTAAACTTCACAAAACATTCCATTCAACCTCGTGGAACAGACATTAGAGTTTTTTCTGGGGTCATTTTATAGTATATATATATAATATATTAATCAAGCTATAAGTTGATTTTTTTTTTAAAATATTAACAGAAAAGTCAGGAGACATCCATGCCTCAGTTCTGACTATTACCGATCTCCCTAGCACACCTTTTGTTTTAAAGTAAAATTTTCATACCATGTAAAAAGCATGTGTTCTATTGATATGCTACATTTACAAAGAATAAATATAATCACGTTCATCTTATTTGAAAAATTAATTACAATATGTGTATCTTCACTTCATTTGTTTTTATAGATTTTTAGAATCCTTAATCATTATACAATTGTCCAATTCCAATTAGTTATTAACTTGATGAGATTGCTAAACAATGGCATAACGTCTGAAATTGTAATGCCAAGAACCGTTCACCCAACCACATGTGGCGTTCATACTTCATAGGGCCTAGCTAGCAGGTGCTTTTTTTTCTTCTTTTCTTTAATATGTTAGATCGAATTATAATATATATATATATATATATATATATATATATATATATATATATATATATATATATATTACTTGGATATATTTCACACACACACATACATATATATGTATATAATGTTAAAGAAATTACTACAAGGAAGAAAAAGTTAGGTGACAAATTAACCTAGATCGCGAAAGAAATACTTTATTATAAGTACTGCTGAATTAACAAATAATATCGGAAAACTAAATGCAGAAACGAAGAACAAACCTAGCTAAAGGGCACATTTGTGGTTTAACTACATGAGTCGCTGAACAATATCGTGGTTTTGACCACCAAATTAAGTCCAGTTTTTCTTTTTGATCGAGCCGAGTCACTGAATTATGTTTAATATTTTTAAATTTCTTACTTATATCATTTAATACGTAATTTGGATCATGAACTTTTTCTAAAAATCATCACACACTTCAAACTTCAAAGGGAACAGGAAGTTAAAGTTGTTCACACATCTAGGAATAGCCTCCTAATTACTATTACTCAAACAAAAAAAGAAACACATAAATTAACCTATCTCTTTGTTAGGTTATAGAATCTACACCCTAATTAATATAAAATCAATTGATGTGTACATTCTAATAATATTTCACAAGTATCCTCAACTCCTCTTCTGACAGCTTAAAGGCTACTCATAATTATATTTCTTTCTCTTGGGTTTCCTATATATTATTTGAGTAGTATTAAAAACTAGGTGTCTTTTAGTTTTTTGGTAATAATAACTTTTTTTCCCCGAGTAGTAACACAGGAATATCACAAGCACCTGATTGCAGAAAAACAATAACATGAAGGAGCGTACATGATTGGAGAAAATACATAATTATGGCATTGTTCAGATCCATGTCTCATCATCAATACTATAAGAAGAGAAAGAATTCCATGTACATAATATTAGATGACAAAAAGTTTGTTCTCATCTTTTAATTGAAAGTTTTTGTAGTTCCTTTATGAATGTCCATTCTTTATCTTCAATTTTATTAAATTCAAACTGTAAATATACTTCTATTGTAACCACATTTTCAGTTAGCTCTCAACTCACATGTCATCTCGAAAATTCTCTCCCCGTTTTAGTTCGATTTTATATCAAACTTCCTTAATTCTTATGGTATCACTTCTTCTTTTTTCCCTAATAGTTTCCGTTCTTCTGATAATTCCTATATGCGCGGAGGAATCATGTGCCATAGTTACTAATTGCAAAAAAATAAAAACAAATGGATGCAAGTTTAATAACTTTACATGTTTTATTTGAATTCATATTTGTCTATGAATATCGAATGATAAATCCTAACCAGCTTGTCTTTATTTACGGACGTTTTGGTTAATGGTAAATACATTGCATGTGAAGATTCACTTCACCTGTTTCTCCATATATACCAACTTTATTACTAGGTTAATTGTCTTATCTTCAAATGAATTAGGAGAAAACAAATTAAAAATTAAAAGTTCACTTATCATGTCACAGTGTCATCGGGGAAATGCATAAAACTATGTAGTGTTATCAGAAACCTACACTAAACTCTCTCTATATATTTTTTTGCATTGAATTTTCTTGTGTTTTCAAATACCCTGCAACAAATCCCATCTCCTTTCGTAATCCCTGTGTCTTTTTCAAAACCTACACAAATCTCCTCTTGTTATGAACTTTTTTGGCACCATACATGCCAATTTGCTAAAAATCTCTTAATAAGCATTAATTATTAGCATATTAGCATTAATTAATTTGCTAAAAATCACGGAACTCTATAGCCGATCTTATTCCTGAATATGCTAACAATTAATGCTATATTAGTTGAATGGATGAAAACATGGGCAGATGCATATATTAAACTAGTGATGTACATAGTTCTGTTAAATTATTCACATTTTATTAGCATTACAATTTTTTTCACAAATGACTTCTTTTGACTTATAAAAAACCAGTTTTTATAATAATAAATATAATTTAACATAAATAGATGAAGTGAAATACTTGACAATATGGATATTGTAAAGGCAACTGTGAAAGAAAGAAGTTGAACGTAAATGTACTCAAACGTTGTGATCGATATCATCCACTGTTATTGTTACTTTTTAAAACTAGTAAAAAAAAATTGCAAACGTGTAAGTTTTGTGCTCAATTAGACGATCACATGTATTAATTAATATATTAAATATGTATTTATCTTTTTCTATTTCAAAGTTGGAATCTTACTTAATTTAATCTCAAAAGAACTAGTTACAATTAATTAACTTTTTATATTTTATGGCCAATTGAATGACGTCAAATGTAGGTGCACCATGTTAAGCCAAACAAATCAAACCCAAGTATGTGAACAATCAAACCAACACGCATAGAAAAAATAATGTGCTTTGACCTATTAAAGAGTTTCTTAATATATTAAAATCTATGAAATTTATATCTATCAAGAAGAGTGGAAATAATATTCATATGCCGTCACCTTGTCACTAACATAGTAACATCAAATCTCTACTTATATAACTGTAAATAAAATTCACTAACACATAAATCATGTTAAGCATCAAAGTGTTCTTAAAGAGAAGAAGCGTTGCAAATCTCCCCACCAATATCACCGGTCTCCAAGCATTCTAGCGAGGATCCAAGTCGTTTGCCATGAAAACTGAAAACAACCCACAAGAATTTGACATCAAGCCTCAAGGCTCCTAAAAAACTATTTATAGATCGTGATTCTGCTGAAGAAGATCGAACTTTTATGTATTCAAATCAATCTAAACAAAATTCATTGTATTTATGGTCAACATTCAAATCAAATAATTTTTTATTTCGCGATCAAGCTACTAAACTTATAAATGAACTTATAAATTAAAGCCAGGAGATAGATTAAAACCAAAAAGTCTACCATGTTTCAAGTTCATGTGTGGTAGAGAAGAAGATTCTAGAGATTGTTAGTTAAATTTATATAAATTTCATCTGTACATTTTTTTTGTCTTTTATTCTGAAGGCGTGAGATTGTGTTGCTACAGAATATAAACAATAGAAAACATAAACCGGAGTTGAAATATTATAATTAAAACTACGTAAATATGAAATAAAGGATAAAGCAAAAAGATAGAACAATATATCTTAATAATCCAATTACAAAAGAGTTAGTCATAATAATCCAATATCACCGGCCTCCACAAACAGTTTGCAAAACAACCGCACAGTTATTAACCCGAATATTATCCAATTTTATCTATTCTATCCTTTGACTTCTTTTCATTCGCCATTTAATATAAAATAAAATAAAACTCTCTCTCTCTCTCTCTCTCTCATCAAATCTTTTGCTATATAAATATATATCACCCAAGCCCTTGCCTCCTCCACTTTCATCATTAACTCTACTTCTCTTGAAATAAACGAAGAGTCTAAGTGCTTTCTTTAATTTGCATAAACCTTTTACCAAAACCCCAATGGAATTATTCAATTCTAATAAGGGTTTTCTACTTTTGCTTTTATTTACTTTAGTATTTTTATTATTCAACGATTATGGCGTCGAAGCATCACATAAAGTCCACATGCAGTTTCAGTCCAAGGCTGCGATCAACGTGAGACGAGTCCACAGAACCGGGTACCATTTTCAGCCCACCAAAAATTGGATTAACGGTGAGTGATCAGTTCTAACACGTTAAATTGTCGTCTCGTCTAAAAACTCAAATTTATAGAAAGAATTGTGATTTATCAATTTATAAATATCTTCCGCCACATACTCACGCTTGTTGTAAATATTTTTGTTAAAGTCTTATACACGATTTTTGTTTTATATAAATGCATGTCGATGGAATTCGAAGTTATAATCGTAGCTTCTTTTTTTTCCTGATCTTTTATAACTTAGAGCTCTAATATCATTTTCAATTGAGTCTAATCTAAAACTATAATCTATGAAAACGATTAATATTTTTATTAATTTGTATACGTCTCTAATCTTACCATCTCTGTATATTGTTGTTTTTACGGTTTACGTCTGTGTGTATAATTGTAAGGTTACGTCAAAACTGAACCAGATTCTGTTTAAAGTAAAATTGTCATGTTACTCCAATATCTGAACGTGTATTTAATGAATTTGTTGAGATTTGTGTATCACTAATTGAATAAAGTCAAACTTCGTAAAAAGAGTAGTTTTGGCGTTTTTGGTTTGTTATTTGCGCTTATAATATGGATATTGACGTGGATATGTAAACCTGAAGTCCAGGTTTGTTAATGGTCATGGATCAGATAGTTGTCTCTATTTTTACGAGATACTCGCAAATTTATTTAACTTAAACAATTAACCTATTTAATTCTTATGAGACCTAGACAGACTCCTGGGGTCCCACAATTGTACTGTCATCCACTGTGTAATTTGATATATCTATATATATTTGCAGGATCATTTAAATCAATTCTTTCACCCATAAAAAAATAACCAATTCTTTGAAAAAAATTGTGTAGTACTCAATGTTACAAATGGTTCGCATGGAGCTAATTTGATCCAAAAGGTGTGCATTCTTCCCAAAGAGAAGAAATAAGATTTACAATGTATATTTGTTTATGATTTTTTCTAAAAAAACTATGACTTATATAGATAACAAGTACATTGAAATATATTTTGTATTGTTTCTTTTAGTTACTATTTAGTGATTTTTTATAATTTATAGTAAGAACATCTTAGCTTAAGATATTATTTTCTCAAATTTTATACTTTATATAAATATTTTTAAAAGTTTAATATTTTTAAAACATTGATATACCAGAGTATTCTCTTGATACCCAACGAATTTCCTTGGGAAAATTAAGGTGGTCTGGTTATTTTCCTGGTTACTTTTGATTTTTGCCATATCATATTATATATTTAATCAAATTACAAATAATATAGCTGCTATAAACAATTATCTATTTTAAAGTTCCCGTGTCTTTGCCTCTTTGTTAATTTCGTCACGATTCAAGAGGGAAGCAGCGTGCATATACACTGATATACTATAAGTATAGGTTTATAATTTATTCCAGTTAGACTATATATTGTGGTTTAGTACTAAAATGTTAAAGTTGACAATACATTTAGTTTTCTGCACGCATCAGCTGCATGTATTCATTTGCCGTTCAAACTATTCCATGGTCCCCCAAGTAAACTTGCATGTGATCTCATACATGATGGAATTGTGACATGCTTGAGTTTTTAGTCTATTAAGCGTAACAATATACATCAAAAGTTCTATAAATTGAAAATTAGGTTCTTTTCTCAAAATGGGTTTTGCCGCTTAATTAAGGATCATATCCTTTTACGCGTAGTTGATTGTGCGCACATTGTCTATGTACGTTGCTATATTAGATCTCCTGTGTAGCTAGAGAAGTCCCAACAGTAAATTAATTGATTACACATTTAAAAACTTAAAATCAGCAAAGGAGATTGCGAATTATGCGAATACATATATAAAATATTTTTAGGAAGTTTGTATAAATAAACCTAAAGTAGGATTAAGAATATTAACTGTTCGCCAAAAGAATTGCTCGAGTGTCTGTGATGTTAAATGGATTGGTGGGTTGGATTCAATCGAGTCATATATATATATATATATAGGGAGTATAATTAAATTTTCTTCGTATTCTGACAAAAATATTTTTGTAAATTTTATTACTTTGCTTATACATCGAAATAACTTGATAGAGTAACTAGGCTGCCAATTAGTAATTTTTGAGTCTTCTTATATATTTAATTAACTTCCTATGTTTCTTTTTTCATGTGCTGCGGATGACATGATGAACCAACATCAGATCCAAATGGTGAGTTACTCTCTTTACTTTTCATAATCTATAGCTAGCAACTTGTCACACACTATTTTCTAGTAACTGTACCTTATTTAACAGGACCAATGTACTACAATGGCATGTACCACCTCTTCTATCAGTACAACCCCAAAGGTGCTGTTTGGGGCAACATAGTATGGGCTCACTCAGTCTCAAAAGATTTGATCAACTGGCAAAGACTGCCTCATGCAATCTACCCATCAAAGCCCTTTGATCAATATGGATGTTGGTCCGGATCAGCCACCGTCCTCCACGGTAACAAGCCCGTTATCCTCTACACCGGTATAGTCGACAACAACAACACGCAAGTCCAAAACTACGCCGTGCCAGCCAACTTATCCGACCCGTATCTCACCGAATGGATCAAGCCCGATAACAATCCGTTGATCGTTGCGGACGAGTCCATTAACAAGACTGCGTTCCGTGACCCAACGACTGCGTGGTTGGGCCAAGATGGTCATTGGAGGATCGCGATAGGCAGTAGGAGAAAGCATAGAGGTGTTTCGATTTTGTATAGGAGTAAAGATTTCATGCACTGGAAAAAAGCCAAACATCCATTGCATTCTACTGCTGGGACTGGGAACTGGGAGTGTCCTGATTTTTTCCCTGTTTCGGTTTACGACACAAACGGTTTGGATACTTCTGTTATGGGGCCTGATGTTAAGCATGTGTTTAAGGTCAGCTTAGATGTTACTAGATATGAGTACTACACTTTAGGTACTTATTTACCTGAGATAGATAGGTATGTTCCTGATGAGGATATGGTTGATGGTTGGAACGGATTGAGGTATGATTACGGAAACTTTTATGCGTCGAAGTCGTTTTTTGATCCTGGGAAGGACAGAAGGATTTTGTGGGGTTGGGCTAATGAGTCCGATACTACTGATGATGATGTCAAGAAGGGCTGGGCTGGCGTCCAGGTATTGTAGGAGATTGAAAATAAGTGCGTTTAGAAAGTATTATGACTGTAATGATCTCATGTCTATTTCTTCTCTTCTGTTTTAGGCAATCCCACGAACTGTTGTGCTCGACCCCAATGGCAAGCAATTGTTACAATGGCCGATTGAAGAAGTGGAAACTTTAAGAGGAAAGAGAGTGGAATTGAGTAACAGGAAGCTTGTGAAGGGAGAAAGGCTCGAAATAAAAGGAATAACACCAGCACAGGTATTCTATTGTTTTTTTTTTTTTGGTGAGGTACACAGGTATTCTATTTACTCATATACGAGTAAATATGCACATGAAGAGGTTCACTAATTTGATGTGGTTGTATAAATTGACAGGCCGATGTTGATGTTACCTTCTCGTTTGATAGCCTGGACAGGGCTGAACTGTTTGATCCAAGCTGGGACAGGCATAACGCGGAAAATATTTGCGGACAAATGGGTTCAACCGTTAAAGGTGGATTAGGACCATTTGGGCTCTTGACATTGGCTTCAGAAAACCTGGAAGAGTACACTCCCGTGTTTTTCAGAATTTTCAAGGCTCAAGATAAGCATCTAGTGCTTATGTGCTCTGATGCATCGAGGTTTGTTCTCATAGAAGTTTTGCTATGTTGAAGGTTTCTTCTATTCTGATTATGTTCTCAAGATATAGTATTTCAAAAACTACCAAGATTTTTTTGATGAATAAAATCAACCAAGATCTAAACTCTGCAAGTATGCTATTGGAAAAGCCTCCAATAGTTTGATTCTCTTATGTACTTCCTCTGTTTTATAACAAAATCAAAGAACACATCAAGGTCAGGAACATGAACGGTAGAATATGTCGAGGGCAACAACATGAATCGTCAAAGATAGTTAAGCGGCAAAAAAGCTGGTTCCTTGTTAAGTTGATTCACAATTCATCTTTTTCCGCAGGTCCACCTTGCAAGATGGCAAGTCCTTACTAAAGGACGGGGTTAATGCATACAGACCCTCGTTTGGAGGATTTGTAGACGTAGATTTGACTGAAAAGAAGCTTTCTCTCAGGAGTTTGGTATGAACAGTTTATACGTATAATTTTGCATTATATATTTCCCAGATGTATATGTAAGTTTTGATTTTGGTTATTTCTTGTAGATTGATAATTCCATTGTGGAGAGTTTTGCTTCTGGAGGGAAGACTTGCATTACGTCTCGGGTTTATCCTACTCTAGCCATATACAACAATGCACACTTGTATGCATTTAACAATGGCACTGAGGCCGTCAACATTGAGAGTTTGAACGCCTGGAGCATGAGGAGGCCTCTGCAGATGAACCGCTAAGGGATCGACTAAATTACTCGACTGGAGGAAGAGATGAAGGCTGTTTTACTTTAGTTGCATTTCCTATCCCCATTTTCAGTCCTCTTTTAAATTTAGAACGCCTTAGTTTAGATACTTGAATAAATTGAGAATAAGTTTTCCAAAGTTCTTGGAACTGAGGATTTACGTTAGTGTTATTATCTTATATTAAGTTCTAAATCAAAAATATAACTGCAATCTACTAATAGGTAGTTTAAACATTAATCAGTGTCTCAGTGGTGTCTCTATAGCGACTAACTATAAGATTAAGGATATACAAAAAGGAAAATTGATAATTGTTTCACTCTTATATATTAAAATTATTTTTCAATAATTTGAGTACATTACATCAAAATATGATACAAGAATTCTATATATGCAACTTTAGTGAATGAAAATCCTTGTTTGCGACATTTCAGTTGCGTTGAATATGAATTTCAGCTCTCAAATTGTATATAAGTGACATATAACTCTTAACATCTCATTTACAAGCATTTCAAAGCACTGCACTAAGCTTTCATCAGGATCAAAATCTTCGACAACAAACCAATCCAACCGCAGAATTCTACACAACGTGAACCAATTTCTTTCTTCCTTAATAAACAAAAAGTTACCACATTCTTGTAAATCCCGAGAAGGGATTTATTCAGATTAATGAACCAACAAGATTCTGCACCTAAACCTTCCAAGATTAGGCATCTAATCAACTTTAACCCTCAACTCTTTTTTTTCTTTTCCTCATTAGGACATAATGTATGTTTGAAAAGTAAGCATTATGCAAGAGAAGCAGACACTTCATCAACTAATTAATCTGTGAAAGAGGGGCACGAGGAATAAGCGATGGCCTCAATTCTTTCACTTGGACTGATTCCAATGAATGATTCTCCCTGAACTCCTCTTGAAGGGTCTCCATGGGCATTGCTCGCAGCGACTCAATTGCGCACTTGCTTGGAATATCGGGCTCACACCTTACAGGTGTTGTACCCGTTGGCTCGTAATCCTAATGTTAAGGACATAAATATCGAACATTTAGTAAAATGAATAATAAAAAAAAGCAGCTACGGGATAACAAAATAGATGTACCATATAATTTTGCTTGAACGTATCTATGGCTTGCTGTTGAATACAGGACGACTGTTGAGAATGGTCTATTCGGAGGTTTACAAGAGTTTCTGAATGAGCTCTAGATGTCATTAGAACTTCTGCCACGGATGTTTTCTCTTGCTCGGACAATTCTGAAATAATATAAGTATAATCAAGTCTTAGAAAATGCACCCCATCCCATCCCACTACCAAACGTTTCCATGCAGCATATTGTAGTAAATACCATACATACTAAGGGAATTTGAAACTCGTAATAGTTTGTTGTAATGGACTAAAGAGCAACCAATGAGCAGAATAATTACTAAACCATGGTTTTGAATCTCAGCTCAAGCTTTTAGCAAAGATGTATTAATTTATTAAAAAAAAAATCCTTTGCATTAAACCACATTTATTGGAGCACAAACTCATACATCAAATATTACCATATATAATTACATAAACCATAAATTTATGGTTATCTTTCTGTTTGGAACCGAAATGATAACATCCTAACTACTGAACCTGTATAATGAAACCATCAATCGCGTCTAAAAGTCCAAGAAGGTACCCATACAGCCAAAACCTGAAAATTATAAATCGGTTCACCAGCTCTGTTATCGCGACGAACACCAAAACTAAAAGGCTAATAGGTGTGCATGACAAAAATCATTCAAGGTGATATCTATAATGGCAGAAAGGTCGGGCATCCATCAGTCAAATGACCCTCTTTCCCACAGTTGTAGCAACCAGGTGATATCTGTAATGCCGGAAAGGTGGGGCATTCACTAGCCCAATGACCCTCTTTCTCACAGTTGTAGCAACTAGGTGATGTCGGTAATGCCGGAAAGGTGGGGCATTCACTGGCCCAATGATCCTCTTTCCCACAGTTATAGCAACTAGGTGATGTCGGTAATGCCGGAAAGGTGGGGCATTCACTGGCCAAATGATCCTCTTTCCCACAGTTGTAGCAACCAGGTGATATCTGTAATGCCGGAAAGGTGGGGCATTCACTAGCCCAATGACCCTCTTTCTCACAGTTGTAGCAACTAGGTGATGTCGGTAATGCCGGAAAGGTGGGGCATTCACTGGCCAAATGATCCTCTTTCCCACAGTTATAGCAACCAGGTGATATCTGTAATGCCGGAAAGGTGGGGCATTCACTAGCCCAATGACCCTCTTTCTCACAGTTGTAGCAACTAGGTGATGTCGGTAATGCCGGAAAGGTGGGGCATTCACTGGCCCAATGATCCTCTTTCCCACAGTTATAGCAACTAGGTGATGTCGGTAATGCCGGAAAGGTGGGGCATTCACTGGCCAAATGATCCTCTTTCCCACAGTTATAGCATCCAGGTGATATCTGTAGTAGCGACAACTTGGGGCATTTCCTAGCGAAATGACCCTCCAGCCCACAATTGTAGCAACCGCTTCTGCCTCCGCTTCCACCATCATCGCCATAGCCTCGGTGACACACCCTAGCCTTATGCCCTATCTCACCGCACCTGTAGCAAACATCCCAACCTCTGTCACCATAAGACCCATCAGTTCTTCCCTGGATGGGGGCACCATTGGGTCCCGTCACGTTAGCCGCCTTGACGCGGCCATCAGAGCCACACTCCACAACGAACTCCACTGCCTCGCCATCTCTTAGGCTGCAGAAACCGTCCGATATAATGGCGGATTTATGTACAAAGATATCTTCGCTTCCATCGTCGAGAGTGATAAACCCATACCCTTTTTGATCGCTAAACCATTTTACTGTACCCTTTTGCACGTCACCTTCCGCCATTGAAACAAAAAGCTCAAGTCACATTCCCCTTAACATTACAGTTGATCGACTGGAGACTAAACAAAGCTTAGTGCAAGAGAACAAACTAAACGAGGATTTTTGTACGGGGTTGAAGCACCCCTTTGTGCTTCGTTTCTCTATAAAATGCTTGCTTGATAAAAAAAAATAAAAAAATTCAAGCAACAAGAAACAATTTCCACCCTTATTTTAAAAATGTACTCGTCTTCTACCATTCTACCTACTCTTATTAATTGGCCCACAGTTTAGAGGAGCTGGAGACAAAAGACCGACAGTTTTACCCCCAAACATGTAAGGTTAGTGATAAGCTTCCGGATCAGTAACATCATAGTAAAAGGCACATAACCAAGGAGCCCAGAGGAAAAAGCTAAATGAAGGGCAAAATGCATGAATTTTCTTCATTAGAAATCATTTTAATGTCCGTAACCAAGTGAAGCAACTAAACATCAATGGCAACAGTCTAAAATGCGGAGCTATAATTTAGGATTGAGAGCCAACTTTCAAGTTAAGCAAGAAAACAGACAATACCTTGGAATATGAAATATGCTGTTTAAACTGAAAAAATAAAAAGGAACCAAACAATCTTATCACGAATAGAAAACAACTAACCATCAAGAGACTGGATGATATCTTCATTACTGCTACTTATAGTTTCCTCAATTGTGACTCTTGTATAATCGATTTCAAGGTCATGCTGATCATTACTATCAACGATGCTCCTGCGTAAGATGCATTGCAAAAGTAAATATATCTCAAGTTGCACCAGAACACACTCAAAAGAAATTTCTACAAAGGCTACTTCACACATAAATAAAAGGGTTAGTTTTTTAACTATATAACATTAACCAATTCATAGAACTTTCAGGAAACATTGTGTTCTACCAGACATGACATAACGTTTTATGGTCAAATTACAAAGAAGCTAGAGAAGAAACTGAAAGTCAATAAACAAACCTAACACGTGAAGCAATTGTTGCAGCATGCTCACTTCCCATGTCAATCAACGTTCCTTGCGTTTTTTTCTGCTGCTTCAAAGCGGTATCGGCGGTTCTTGCACTGTAACAAGATAAAAGACTGTCAAAAGGAAAAATAGGCAAGGAAACCAATGGTCAACATGCAAATTAAACTATTAAATCTAAAAGGAGGGACCCCCACAAGAATACTAGCAGAAAGGAGCTCACCACTTCTGCAAAAGTGACTCCAAGCGACAACTCTTTGCTGCATAGAAATCAGCATTGTCGTCGAAGCTATTTTTGGCTTGCGTATAGGAATCCTCCCATTTTCTTTTTAAATCTGTAGTAATGTCATGCATCGTGGAAATATGTCCATCAAGAAACTTCTTGCTTCCTATAACACTACTGCTCAGATCACCAAGCCTTGCATCCACCTGACATTTATCACGATCAGATCTCCAAAGACTAGACGAACTGATATGTATAGAATAAATACAAATGATACAGCATCGAATTTACAAACCATCTCTTTTTGACGACGCATGCAATCAGAGACCAAAGTGGTCAAATCAGCAATAAGTTTCTCTGCATCTGACCTGGACTGTTCCTGCAGTTTTCAAACTTCTGTTTGAGCAAAAAGTTAGGAATCATAATCCAATACAAAGAATTAGTCCAAATACAGATACCTCATAAGCCTTATGAAATTCGGTAATGCATTTACTTTGAACAACATCAACTTGATTTGCATGCCTCTCAAGCCTTTTCGATTCCCCCCAAAGCTTATCAAGAAACTCATGGACGGATTCTGAGGTGCTTGTCAAGTGATTAATATTGGCACTAAATCTCTGAAGAGATGACAAGTTGATTTAGCAGTCATCAGAATAATATGCGAAACAATTTTGAAGAATCTCAAAACGAATAACTCAGTGTAAATGCAAACCTGCCGAAGCTCTCTTGCTAGACGAGCCATTTTCCTTAGATGAGTTGATAGTGTTTTCTGAAGTTCATCAAATATCGAATCTGCTTGGATGGACTCTGTAGTTAAAAACTGGAAAAAGACATGTTAAACTCAATAGGCAAAGCGTGCAAAAAACAAGTACAAGGAAATGGTATTGAGGTTTCTTACTTCTGCTATAGAGTGTGAGTTACAAGATACCAAAGTTGATAGCTCCTCCAGAACGGCATTACTACTTGCTTTGTGCAGCCTAACAACATTTTGTACAGCCTCAAAATGAGAGATATACAAAGCTCTGGAGGCACTAACTTTTTTCTTTAGATCTAACACAGCCTGGAAAAAATGATTTCTTAAGTAAAAATGCATTCTCACTGATTTCTATTATCACTTGCTGAAGGATAGATTACAAAATGGAAAAAGGTAGATACAAGTAATAACCAGAGTGGAAGTAAACTACCTTATCATTTACTTCAAGAAAAGAATTACAGAGTTTCTCGACGCCCTGGAGGTGTTCACTCTGCTCAGACATAGAAGCAGCCAGCGAAGTACAAAGGGCGTCAAGTTGATGGGAAAGATCAGCTTGAAAAGTATTCAGAGTTGACCTGTTATCGACATTCAATTTGTCTTCTCGGGCTGCAAATTTATAATAAAAACCACTAAGTTCTGACCAGCTGAAGGCAACACAAATTTTGAAAGTTGAAAGTTATCAAAGCTAATTACCAATTTTACAATACAATGCGGCATTATCCTTCTGGCATTTTTCCAAATCAGCCCGTAATACAGATGCTTGATGAACCAGTGCATTTTCTAGTCATTAACTCAAGAAAAGTCAGATACAACTACAAGATGAAGATATAAGGATAAGGCATTCATATACCAGCTTTTTTCTGTTCAGATATGATGAAGTCCCGCTCCTTGAGGGAATATTGACTTCGCCTTAGTTCGTCTTCAGTGTTTGCTAACAACTTTCTAGTTTGGTCCAAGTCTTTCTGCAAAAAATCCACATAAGACTCACTGATGAATCCAAAACGTGACCCTGCACACTAAAAAGACTTACTTGTGTAGCATGGAGTGTGTTGCTCAAGTCAGAGCATTGTTGAACCTGACCATCATACTTCGTTTGTAATTCTTCCATTTGCTGTGTACCATGAAGCAAGGAACTTTAGCTCCATGAGATAATCAGTCATAAAAGGTGTTAATATATGTGTGAACACCATTAAGTAAACTGACCTTCAGGTGGTTCTCAATAGACACTCCCATTTGCTCAATTTGATCAGCCATCGCCTAAAATGAAGAGAGCGTGATGATATAAATTAGGAAAACTAAATTAAAATTATACAGCAACTCCAAACATATAACCAGAAGTAACAAACAAAAATTGAACTAGTAATAACATTTTGTGTAGCAAACAAGATTGATACAGAAAAAGCTAAAGGACTACAATGATTTGAAAGAATAAAAAGTTCTTTAAACCAAGAACTTAAGGATCCGCAGAGTAGCACCTTCTTCTCGTTCTCTTCCTGATAGTACCGCTCCTTAGGGATGTAGACTCCATTCTTTTCACGAATAGCATAAACCTCTATAGACAGTAAGAAATAAATAACCTTCATTGTGAAATATCAAAGCTCCTACACAAACGTCCTTAGATGCCAAACAGATTTACCTGCTTTTAGCCGTTCTATATCACCGTCAAGATCCTTAATAAGAGTTGTCTTCATCATCTTCTGATTCACCTACAAGTTAAGAAGAAATCATCTTGAGACCAAACTATGTATAGAAATATACTTAGTGCAACGGTGTCTGAACCACTCCTCTCAAAAGACCAATTACCAGGTTAACAACTTGAATATCAATAACCGAAACTTCAAAGGCCACTTGCACCTTCAAACATTAAATTTTTCCATTTTCACATATACTATATTCCACAAAGTCAGGGACAAAGATTTCAATATCAAAACATGGACTACATTTATTCATGAAGTTGAGTTTCATAGCGTGATAACTTTAACAAAATATAGTTTTTAGTTTCACAACATCTGCAATTTCCTAATCCATAGGAAAATCCAGTTAAAAAAAAAAATAAAAATAACGAGAAGTTGCAATCAGTAATCAAACATCAGGTCAAACAATCACTGTCTGTCAGCTTTATAACTAAAGACATTATATTAGTAAGGAAAAATAGCGAAAGTAGCAAAGCAATAACCTAATATATTCGCAAGAACACAGAGGACAAACAAACTGGAAGCTTTATGACTGACGAATAAATGAGTAAATGTGATCACGGGGAAAAGAAGATGAACAAGAAACCAAAAAGAATTACTACAAAGACAATGTAAAGGTAAACAGACCTCAGGCTTATTCTTTATATTCTTGGCCCTGTGGGCATAATCGAGAGTACTAAGGGTCTCCTCAAGACAGTGAACAGCTGGTGATACAGTAGCAATGATACATGTCTTTGTTCTTCCTCCCAACGAGTCACGAAGCAAACGTGTGAGCTTGCTATCCCTGTTAAAGTTAGCAAATATGGCCTAAGATTAATTATTAAGAACACTTCTATGAAAATTAAACTATTTAAAATAAATACAACAGAATCAACCTATAAGGAATATGTCCAAGATGCTCTACAAGAGCATTAATCACTCGTCCTAATGTAAGCAAACTTTTATTAATTTCTCCAGCCTCCCTAGCCCTCCCCTGAAAACATAAAAAAGTGTATTGAGTTAATGAGTTCATAAGTACTGCAATGAATAACATGGACCGCAAGAATATCTTCAAGGTCGTGGATTGTTACAATATCTATTACTTCATAGCGGAAGCGGAAGCAGAATATTACCTCCCTAGCACCAGAACGAGAGATATTCTCGGAACCAGCCAAATCAACCAAATTCAACTTGCCACATTTTATTAGTTCTTCGCCCTCGGGTGTTGCTTCCTTTATGTGTATTGTTATGGAGAATAGAGAATGCGATCGGCTGGTAACCAAAATGAACTGCGTTAAGCATTATCATCACTAAAGCTATAAAACCCACACAACACATCCCAATTGAAATTTAAGCAGAACCTTGATTGTTTGTTTAGTAAGGTCTCTGCAGTTCGACGTTTAGCAGATCCCCTTTCAAGTAAAGTAAAAATCTGACTAGCATTTGTAACGATTTCCTCTTCTAATCCACGAACAAGAACACCACCCTTGCCATCCTCCATCAGTGGCAATTGCTTTTTCTGTTTATCCTCCATGGAAACTTTGGATAACTCTTCAGGGGCCAGTAAGTCAGTAATTTCTTCATTGTATAGCTCCAAGAAAGTGACTTTCACACTGTATTCTGCATTTTGACCCTCTAGAGTATCAAAAACTTGCTGAACTGCTCTGGGTATAACTCCTGCTTCTGGTGGCAACTCTCCATTAGGACCACTCTAAGAGATAAATCAACAGTATCAGAAGCAGAGAACTTGCGAAAACGCAAAGATGACAAAACAAAACCTCATGAGTGCACCACACCTTTGCCCTCTTACATTCACCCTCCATGGTATAAGTTTTCCCTGTGCCAGTTTGTCCATAGGCAAATATAGTGCAGTTAAAACCTTCCAATACCTCATTCACTATAGGCACAATTGCTTGCTCGTAAAGATCCTTTTGTCGGGCATTCGGTCCAAACACCTAACATTTGAGAAAGTACACATTAGAAAACCATTTTAGACCACAAGTATATATTACAACCCCTGATCGCCCAATTTTCGAAGGTGCGTGCTAATTCGTCTCAACTATTTCGATAAACTTCCACTCAATAATACGATAAAAACACGGTTTCAACTTATGTACCACTAAACATCATTGAGACATTGAATTGTACAAAACTAAAATCATGAACAAAAACGAAAAACAAATATATTACCTTGTCAAAAGTGAAAACCCTATCAATATGTTTACCGGCAATGCTCTGCGAGACGGAGACCTCTCTCTGATAATCGTTACACGTCACCACATTGCTACGCAACTCATCACTACTAAACGGCCTAATAACAAAAAACACAAATTCAACCAACATAATTAAAACAAAATCAAAGCACAATGAAACAGTACAATTTGCACGAACCCTAGCTTTGTGTTGAATTTTACCTGCAGCGAAGTAGAACCTGAACGTTAACTCCCTTCTCTTTTTCGTGTCGACATTCTCCGTTGTGTATAGTGTTTGTGAGTGTGGATTAAAAATATTAAACTAAAATTTGTTTTTTTAAAACGACACAATTAATAGAGATCAACCTATAACTCCAAAAGACGTGGAGCTAATTTTTTCTTGTTATAAGATAATGTACCTAATGTAGGTAATATGAATATAATAAATTAACTATTTCAATTTATTAAACGAATTATAAGATTAGAAATTGCCATATACCAAACTTTAAGTCTTTACACACCCCTCTTTAATGAGCTTTATGGCACATACACCAGAAAAAAATATTAGTTCGTTGAGGAAGCAAATTCGGAATGAAGAGTCCATAAAAAAATGGGAATGAAGAGAACTTATGCAATAATAAATGTCACGTGCTGATAGAGACTAGGCTATACCTCTAAAATCATTCACGTTAGCGAACATGAGATAGTCCTAAGAATTAAGTTACAGCCTGATCATGGTGGTGTTCATGAATGGAGGTGGTCACACTGTCAAAGCAAATGTACGTGAGACAGTCAAATTAAAGCAGCTAGCCATGTGACCTCTATATCTTTTACTTTCTGCATTCTTTTTAGAAGTTTTAATGAATTTGTATATTCCTTTGTGGAGTTATATGCAAAAAACCACCTCGTGTTTTGTCTAATTGGCAAGAAATCCTAATATTGTTTTCTTTAGCAAATGCCCCTGTGTTATAGTATATAATTAATTGGCAAACATGCACCCTCCATAAATGGCTCATCTATGTTTAAATTAACAAATGACTATCTATTATTTTTTATTAGCAAATACTTCATATATTCAATTTTGTGGTTTTCTGGCACTGTACTATCTATGTATGGAATAATATTCTATAATTTCAGTTTTATCCATATTACAAACATAAATATAAAAAATAAATAAATTACACAAATTACAAGAAATAACTTCATGTATCCAAAGGTGTTTTGGTCGTTTTGCGCAACAAAAATTAAAAGCAATCATACCACCATACTATGTAAAGGCTAGGTGTTTGTTGGGATTTATTCCACATTCCTTGGGAATGAACTTGGGCTTCTGTTTATAAAAGATTTCCCCCTCACCCTCTAATAAGGCCTTTTAGGGGGAAATATGAGGGGCCCTAATTTGTTCATGGTATCAGAGCCTACCCAAGATTATGTTGGGCCTACGACCTAACCCACGTGATAGGAACCGATGTCCAATCCGGCCTACACGTGAGGGGGCGTGTTGGGATTATCCCACATTGCTTGGGAATGAACTTGGGTTTCTGTTTATAAAGGGTTTTCCCCTCACCCTCTAATAAGGCATTTTAGGGGAAAATATGAGGGGCTCTAATTTCTTCAGTGTTGGGCATGCAATTAATTATTCACACAAGGGGATTATTTGCTAATAACAATAACACTGTAATTTTTGGTTTTTTTTTTTTGGTGCCAGTTATAGTATACATTAGACAATACACACATGGATGGTTTTAGTTACCAATCATGATTTATTTGCATCCCTCCCTGCCACTACAATGTGCAAACAATAGTAATACATGGTCCAGTTTACGTACGAACATATAATGATGCATGTTTTTAATTAACAAAAATCAAATCAGTGCATGCATGATATAAAAACAAGTGTTTCAAGCACATGCAAAGTCATGTTAAAAAAACAGAGAACTATATAAGTAAGTTGTTGGGACAGGAGGCCGCCTGATTAATGCGTATACCATCCGCAGTTAATATAAACAGTGAAAGAGGTCTTTTTTGGTAGGAGTAGGAAGGGATTGATTTTCCGTGCTATGGAAATTGGAATTGATAGAACAATGCAAATGCTTGAAATTCATTTAAGATTGTTGTAGATGTCCACCCAATTTGTATTGATGGCAACTTTTGAAATAATTAACTTAAGGTATAATATATTACAGAATTTTATTAGTTTATTAAGTTTTTATTAGTATTTGGCAGTCAACATACAAGGAAAAAGAACTTCATGTTGTATCTTTTATTTCTTTTGCCTAAAAATAGTTTGTTAATACATCCTTCTACATATTTTCTCATTTTAACAGATAAAATGACATGATACAAATAATTATTTCTATTAGATTTCATTCGGTTTATGTTTTTTTTTTTTTATATGTTTAAAATTTTTAGTACTGTAATTAGACCAAACATAGAGTGCGTAAAGAATTAAAGTATTTGATTATATATATATATATATATATATATATATATATATATATATATATATATATATATATATATATATATATATATATATATATATATATATCATGAAATTACTAGCTAAGTGATAACTCTATTAACTATTAGAGGTGGTTTATCTATTTTTAGGAACCATATGACTGTTTTTTTAGATTTTTTAATACATTATATATGTTTCTCACTCAGAAGATTATTTATATTTATTGTACTTCTTAAAACAATATATTCACTTCAAAAATGTCATAGGTGGAAAAGTGAATTATGACGAAAACAAATTTATTGGCTATAGTAAATTACAAGACGTAAACTTTCTACTACCGTGTTTCAACTGTGACTTTATACCAATAACCGAATTTGCTGCACAAACTTATCGTACAATCACTACAACACCTCTTCATGCGTGGCACCTAATAATCTCTCACTAGCTAACCCCAACTCAATCCCACAATAACTTCTCCTCAACTATATATCCATCATCAACCAAGAAACCCTAGACACTTTAACACACTTTCCTCAAA
Organism: Misopates orontium; assembly: GCA_946800315.1. NCBI lineage: Eukaryota > Viridiplantae > Streptophyta > Magnoliopsida > Lamiales > Plantaginaceae > Misopates > Misopates orontium. The sequence continues at coordinate 5,810,797 of OX326950.1, read as the reverse complement.
CGACAACACAGTATACCTATTCCTTTGTCTCTCACAATAATGACTTTCACTACTCACATCTCCGAACTCCAAAACTCTCGAGCTTTAGGCAACACCGAACGCAACTGGTGCCGCGCCGTCGCCTCCGGCACCGGAATTACCGTTTTAGCCCTCCAAATGTCCAAACCACCCTCACAAATCTCACTCCTACAAAAAACCCTCCAACAGCTCCAAACATCTCACCCCATACTACGCACAAAACTACACTACAACACCAACACAAAAGAGTTCATGTTCCTCACTTACACAAACCCTCAAGTTAACATCATATTTCATGACATACCAACAACTTCTAACATCCTTAAAAGCTCCGAGCTTTCTCCAATCCACGTGATTTTAGAGCGCGAGCTAAACGTGCAAAAATGGTCCGATCCTAATACGTTTCCTAGTAATGGGATAGATGTACTTTATCCAACGGTGTACGCTTTGTCGGAAACGAAATGTGTGGTGGTGCTAAGGTTTCATTCGGCTATATGCGACCGGGCTACTGCGGCGTCGGTGTTGAGGGAACTTATGGAGATGGTGAAGGTGACTGAACATGGCGAGACGGTACAAAAGGTATTCAACTGCCGTTTCATCTAAAAGCTTAAACTCGAAAAGAAGATTAACCATTTAAATATATATATATATATATATATTTAAAATAGCATACCCCTCGCTATTTTATGCAACTGGTGGATAGATATATGGTTGGGATGCAGTTAGGGGGAGGTATATACCCAAAATTTTGGGAAAATATTTTGATCTATATATGTGTTGCACTAGGTCCGTGCAACAATAGTGTAAAATAATTGTTCTATATATGTGCATGTTGTAAATCATTTGTTATACCTAATACATGATATCCTTTTGATAAGTGGATGAAGATGAAATTTTAATTAAGACGTTCTTCTTTAGCCTGAACTCTGATACATGTTGAATTTCCGTCTCATCTAAAAGTTTAGTTATGTTTGAACAAAGATTATATATTTATGTTGTTATATTTATTTTTTCCAACATAAGGGTACAAAGAATGATTCGGAGGGTACGATGGCGATTGAAAGTTTGGTTCCTAGTGGAATTGCTAAGAAGACACTTTGGGCACATGGAATGGACATGTTGGGTTATTCTGTGAACTCTTTTAGGCTGACGAATTTGAAGTTTGATAATGCTAGAGGGGTCAGGTGTTCTGAAGTTGTGAGATTACGAATGAATGAAGAGAATACTGCGAGGCTTTTGGCTGTAAGTTTTGATATTTTTTGTACGATGCATGAGTTTATTTTCTGTTGCGGATCGCTATTTACTTTGTGCATTAATTGTTTCACCTACTAAACTATAATGTGAGGAATTGCCATAAATGAACGAGGAGGAATTTAATATTTTTTTCAGACGTCCTTTGACCAATCTCTGGGAAGAAAAATAAATCTAGCTTTATAGTTGATAAATATATAATACTGAACTTTCTCCTAGAGATGTTTTTTTTTTTTTTACTGATATATATATATATATATATATATATATATATATATATATATATATATATATATATATATATATATATATATATATATATATATGTTTAGCAATTTTTTTGTTGGCAAGGCACACGGGAGAAAATGTAGAGATTTTCTTGTGTTTTGTAAATCGGTAACAAATGCTTCGTGATGTTAGTTGCACAGAATTACCTCATGTTATTAAAAATCTTTTACCAAATTCTTAATTTAACAAAAATACTTAACAGGTGTTCATAAATTTCAATTGTTAATTTTACTCTTATGTTTTTATAAAAAGAGGGAATTCGGTGCAGAAGTTTTGATAATATGAGGGGGGTTTGGTGTAGGATTTTTAAATTTTAAGAGAGATTTAGTTCAAGTTTTACAAAATGGGTGTATATTTTAAACGATTTAGTAAGTATAAAAGTTTCAAAGGCAAAACGAAGTCTCATTAGGCGCAAATGTAATAAATGTAAGCTCCGTTAAAAATTAAAATAAATGAAGTGGTTTGCTGCAGGTGTTTTAAAAGCATTATTAGAGGATTTTGTGGGAAAAGACAACATGATCATATAGACTTATAGAGTTAGCTAGCTACATATTTTAAAAACATAGGAGGATTAATTTATGCAACTTTTGGAACATATATACAGGAGATATGTAAAAATTTCAAAGAAATATTTTTTAGGACACTATGTATAAGTACAATATATGATAATACTTTTCAAACTTAAGACTTAAAAATGAATTAATCAACTTTAATTTTTTGGCAGGGGTGCAATTCAAGGGGGATAAAACTGTGTGGAGCTCTGGCAGCTGCTGGATTAATTGCTGCACATTCCACAAAACTGCACTCTGATCAACTAAAGAAGAAATATGGAGTGGTCACTCTCACCGATTGCCGCTCTCAACTTGAACCTGCTCTTTCCGTTCATCATTATGGTAAGAAGAATTAGCATCAAACCCTAGTACTTATTCCATTATCTTTTAGTGAACATTATAGCCTTATTGGGAAAATTAATTTTAGTACTTTAACCTTAGTGCGACAGTAAAAATAATTCTTATTTTCTTATAACTTGCCAAAATAGTTACTTATATTCATTAGCCCGCAATTTTAGTCATTCTTCTCATAGTTTTCAAACAAAGTCAGTTGTATTTAATTGTTAGCAATTTATGTTATGTTCTTGTATCTTAGTACTTAATATATTCTTACAAATTGACTTCAATCCGTCAAGCAAGTATTTATTGAATTTTTTCTACCTAATATTTTTAAAGATAAAAAACAATTGACCACTTGAGAATATATAGAATTTGTTTTATTTTGATACCTAAAATCATCACAAATTAAGGACCGAATAAAGTACTGGTAATTAAAGATAAAGTACTATATTTAGGATTTAGAATGGAAAAGAGACTAAAGTTACATGAGAGTTAAAGACTATAAATTTTTTAAGCTATAAAAAACATAGAGATTAATTTTACGGTGACAAGGTTAAGTGACTAATTTTGCGTTTTGCCCCCAACATTAAGTAACAAATACATTTTATCTTAATTATCTATAATCAGGATTCTACCACTCCGCTGTCCTCAACGTACAGTCCGTGAAAGGAAACGAAAACTTCTGGGATTTAGCCGAAAAGAGCTACAAAGATTTCGCTCATTACAAGAAGTGCAACAGGCATTTTTCAGATATGTCCGATATAAACTTTCTCATGTCCAAAGCCATTGAAAATCCTAGCATCACCGCTTCTTCATCGCTTAGGACATCACTCTTGTCGGTGTTTGAGGATCCCGTGTTCGATGATTCGAGCAAAATACAACAAGAAATCGACGTGGAGGACTATATGGGCTGCGCTTCTATACATGGCGTTGGCCCCTCGATTGCTTTGTTCGACACGATTCGTGATGGAGTGTTGGATTGTGCATGCGTTTATCCGTCGCCTTTGCATTCAAGGGGTCAGATGAGTGAGTTGGTCGATGGCATGAGGAAGGTTCTTATTGATGCACTCGTCACCATTTAATCGAGCTTGCTATGGTATTTTGACATGGTTTTTGATATCGATTTAAACGGCAATAGATCTTCAGTCCTACTTTATGTCCTACTCATAGTTGATTTTAAACATATATAATTCTATATCTTGTTATGGAGTTATATTTTGAAGAATGGGTCTGATTTTATTATGTATTTCTAGAGCATCCTTTCCACTTTTTGTTTAGAGTCACTATAAGCTCCCTCATCGATCTATCATGAATTGGAACTAATGTGATCGACATAACTTATCTTTTCTCAGAGTATAAGTACTTTATCTTTCTATTGCTTTGGTTTGCATAATTTAAATGCACTAGTTTAAATAACTAAAGAGAAATCAATTTGTTGTACTACTTTAAGTGTATATATATAGTCGAGTAAGGCCATCGGAGTTATATGTTGGAAAGGGAAAAATTCTAGGCTCTATGAAAATAAAAATATAGTATCGACTATTTCATGAAATTTTTAAAATGCTTCAAGAACTCCGTATAAGAAAAGTTTTATATTTAACGTCTTATATATACTGTATAAATTGATGATGCACTTAAACATGGAATCAAATTGAGCTTTTAATGTTACTGTTCTTTTACAAACACACACACACAAAAAAAAAAAAAAAAAAAAAAAAGCTATACGCAGATACTTTATTGAAGATTAAAATTAACAGAAGAATGAGTTTTATTAAATACTCTATTGTAGAAAGTGAATGTTTCGATCATCTTATAAACTACAATATAAGAGATAAAATAAAAAATAGTCTAGTTCAAATTCAGTTGTTGGATTCAACTACATTTTGATCGTTTGCAAACTTTTGCTGCTCTTCCAGTTTGGTGGTGAGAGCCAAAAATCTATCATCTAGCCACTTGATGATGTCCGAAAATACGGTGTTGAGATTTTCCGGCAGTTCACCGTATGTCAAGGAATGCCACATTCCTGGATACAACTTCAACGTCTTGTCTGTGGAGCGAGCTGATTCGTACAAAAGATTGCTCACAAATGGATCAGTCACCTTATCATCTTCTCCATGTAGAACAATAAATGGCAATGCTACCTGCGGAAATCAAATATTTTGGCATGTTCATTTTTCTCTGAAAAAATACTAGAAAAAATTAATGTGAAATTGTTAGTTTCTATATATAATTGTTAGTATCAATTAAAAATACTTAAATTTGAGAAGAAATTGCTACACACCTCTTCAAGCCTTTTTTCCAAATCTATGCTAACTGTATATAGTTGGTAGCTGGTCTGCAGACGAGGGCGGCCTTTATATGTGTATTCATTGGATCTCACCTATAACCATTTTATAAATACGCAAAGGCTAAAAAGTAAGATTAAGGGAAAATTGTGGAAAATATAGATATTTTTGTTTAATATGGAAAAACTCCAATCTTATTAATTTTATATAAACCAAACATATCCTATTGTTGATTTTACATCCATCAAACATTTTCTATTTCACATAAGGTATATTAAAGTTATGCAAGATATAAACTTTATAATGAATCAAAATATTTATCTTTCCACAAGCACAAATTCTATTTTATTTTATTTCACAAGCTTAGTATTTTCACACCCACACATTTTTTTTATCTCTAAAATCTAATTCTTTGATTACCCACTAGAGATTTCTTTTTAACTATTTGAAAATAAATGTAACATTTTTTTATACGAATTTACGTAGGTTGTGTCTCTGCATCTTAAAGACAATTCATTAAGTTATGAATTCTTCAATGTTTTTCATCTCAATCTTTAACATTTTCGTTTGAGTATTAGTAAGTGACTTACTATATGTTGATATCACGACAAGGTTATTAATGTTTTTATTTATCACATGTTGCACGTGAAACTTTTGTAATTATTTTTGATTGTTCATTTAATTAGGAAATTTGAACCGTATTTGGGTGTAATATTGAAAACACAAAAGATTTGACTTAATTAGATGAAAGTATCTGAATTGAATTCGTAAAATTTGTGTGTGTTTGTGTGTGTGTGTATTGAAGCTAGCATACACATGGAAAATCTTTTTTTCCAAGTAACTGTTCCTGAAAAATCTCTGTTTCATTTCATTTTTCTTCATTTTCTGTGAACCAAATTGAGCCACCTAATCAAAAATGCAAAAGTTGAAAACAAAAAGTGGTAGATTAATTCCCGAAATTCCAAAAGAGTAGCACCTCACCGTTCATGTTTTGAATTTGTGGATTTATTCGTACGTGAAAAAACAACCAAAATATGTTTCTAACCTTTTCTCTATGTAATTTAGGATTAATAATAAGTTAATTGTAGAAGTTTCTTATATTAGAATCAAATTCTAGTATTTTCAGTTATATTATAATTAAAATTATAACAAGAAAACAGAAATATATACATACACACATTTTGTTAGTTTCTTTTTCAAGAAACCCACATGCTACGAAACACTTAGAAAAAAAATTGGCTATTTAATTTCCCCTCATTTTCTATGAAATTAAATGGAGCCTAAAAAGAAAAAAAGATTAGAAGAGATGAAAATTATAAAATACCTCCTTTCTGATGTCGGGGTCTCTGAAGGCTAAGTCGACAATATCTGGAGCAGGGGTGAGTTTCCATGTTGGTAGGATGCTAGCCATAGATGTCATAATTTTGATAACAAATTCGTTTGGTCTCATTTCATCAGCAATCTGAGTTATCATAAATTGAACAAAATCGTATCATTACTATATATATTATATATACATTAATTATTAAACCTTATAAATAAATGGTGCTTTGAAAGTATTAAGTGCAATGTTATTAATTTTGGTAATTAGGAACATAACCTTACACATGGGCGCAACGAGTACACCACCGTCCCAATAATCAGGCTTCTTCCTATGTAACCGCAGTACCATGGCCCCTCCCATTGATTCTCCCATTATGATCCTGATCTTTTTCCTATTTTCTCTCCTTTCTGCATTCGTAAGATTTACGAGACATATGAATAATTCGTACTGAGATCTAAATACACGTGGTGGTGCTCTAAGTATTTACCTTATAATAAGTATAATATGCGTCATAAAATATATGTATGATTAAAAAATTGACACATTATATACACACAAAGATTTGTTGTGCAAAAAAATCAAGAATAAGAAACCAAGTCGAAACTAATTGTCCTAATCAACCTCCACACACTAAGGGGAAATTAGCTAAACATCTTGCCAAGTTATGTTCCAACATTCCAAGAGATTTGGTACCTGATGTGATTGAAAACCAAAGTAAAGTCTATGTTTCACCAAACTATTAAAACTGAAAATTGTTTAAACAAAACACATGGAGAACTAAACAATGTTACAGATTATGAGAAAGAAAAATCAAAGTTTTATATATTACCAGAAACATTAGTGAAGTGTTCACATAAGTCATCAACAAGATCATCAAAATTTGATATTAACCCCGGAAGGCCAGATGACTTTCCATGACCTTCGCAGTCGATACCATGAACTTCGTATCCCGCCTTAACAAGTCGAGCCGCACAACCTGTTCAATCAAAATTATTGTTCATAAACTTCTTCGTTTTTTGTCATGCGCGACCATTACTCTTAGGGTGCACGAATAAATAAATTTATAGTTTCTTCGTTATTTTCGTAAGGCTTGATGAGTACCTCTCATGGAAATACTGCATTCCATGCCATAACCATGACACAAGAAGATCAGGGCCTTCGATTCACCATTTTCCGGCAACCATTTGCACGTAAAAAGCTTCACTCCTCGAGAATTCACTATGTATTCCTGTCAAGATTAAATGATAAAATTTTTAAAAAAAAAATAAAAGAAAGAGGTGGATCTTACGTCTTACAGTACATGTCAATTGTCAAGGTAAATTATGGAGAAACAAATTTATTACCTCTTCATATTTGGCACCAGAAATCTGATCACTCTCCTGCCAAAAAAAAAAAAATAGAAAATGGTAATTAATATAAGTGAAACTGAATGTCCTAGAGCTAAAATAGTACAAAGAACTTTTCATCAAAGGGGAGGTGTTTGATTATCAATATAAAAAGACACGTACCATAAAGATTGAATGTTTATGGATAGTCAGGAGCAAACTGAAGACGTTGTAAGAGCGGAGTGGTTCTGTTTTAGTTCAGAAAATTCAGGAAGGTGCAAAGATTATCTTTTCATTTTTTCAAGAATTCAAGAATCATTAATATTCAATGAGAGAAAACACAAATTAAACGTTGTGATAAGAAATCAGAGATGGACATGTGAAAGAGAGTGGTGAAAGAAGAGATTTAAGAAACTGGAGGATGACAAATGTATTGATAAGAATTTGGACTTTATCAAAATCGGAGCATATTCTTTGTAACATTTTGTGTGGTACAATTCCTCCATGTCAATTCGTTTATTAGTCTATAAGTCACTATTAAATTTATGACACGTGTATGTAATTAGCTGTAAAATCTTAAAGTACACAATAATAACTAGTGCTTAAGGAAATAAGTTTTGGAACTTAACTATATCAAAATCACACATAATCCGTGTCTCAGTTTATGTGTCACCCTTAGATTTATGACACGTGTATGCAATAAGCTGTGGAATCTTAAAGCACACAATATTGACTAGTGATTAAGGAAATAAGTTTTGAATCTTTACAATATCAATATCACACATAACGTAAATCTACATGTGACACAAGTACTATATTTGGCACACAACATTTATTATGAATTTTGTATACTATGTAATTACTAAAACGTGTAACTTTTAGTTTGTACTACTACATGTCATATCTATCTATCCTCCATGTTTTAAGATTCGAGCAATACGTGCCATAACTAGTGACCATAACTAAATGACACATAAATGTCATATATACTTGAATATATTGTAAAGAATAGACATATATATATATATATATATATATATATATATAAAGACAATAAGTACTTGCCTTTTAACAGATAATAATTCCAAGGGGAAATTAGGAGAAAAAGACGTGACTAGAACAATAATTGTACGATGATGTTCGATTTTTAGTTCACTATACTGCTCGATCGTGCCTTCCCTCGAACCAAATTTTTTTAAGCATAATTTCTTGTTGAGTATATATCGACCATTGAACTTAACTATATCGTAATTCTCATATCCCTTAAGGAAAATATGAATTGTAGTCCTATATATTTTGTCGGGGTGTAGTATATTGTTTGTGGTGGCAAATTTAGTTAGGTACGTTGATGGGCCGCCTTCCTCACTGTGTCACTCTTTACCTAGGAAAAGATACAGGCTGAAAGATGAATGAACTATTTGAAAGTCACGTGAATTTGATTTCGTAATTTTCATCTGAGCTCGGTTTCTTCTTTTCATCAATATGCCATAGAGCTTAACTCTATATATACAAAATTGACAAATTAAATAAGAATAAAATATTAAGATTTTACAGGAGTTGTTTACTACAACATTTATGGCTTTATACTACGTCTTTTTTACAAGAGTTGTTTATAAGCAATTGCTAAGATATCAATTATCATACTTAATTACATCTCATTAAAAAAATTCATATTATCGAAAACATTTCCTAGCTTGCATATGCATATACTGATGAAACTTTCTACAACACAACCATCTTAACTGAGATTAGATTAAAGAACAAGCTAGGAGTTCATGAAGATTTCTGTTTTTCTTTTTAAAGAAAGTTATCTTATATTCAAAACTCTCAATAATTTGACGTACATCAACATTTAAGTTTTGGAGGCTAAGAGAGGAAACTAAGTTAATGAAAAATATTTGAATTTTATCCTCAGTGTTGTGAAGTATTATTTCACCTCATATATATAGGGTAAGAACATGTACTTGAGCGCGATTCTTGCCTGTCCTAATTAGTGGACCATATAGGTACTAAATTTTTTTGACTTTCTCCTGCATTCTTCACGCATTTTTATTTTGGTAGGCCAATGTACATTAAGACTATTTCTGACTTTCTCCTGCATTCTTCACGCATTTTTATTTTGGTCACAGCGACGTTTCCTTCGAATAAAAGTAAGCAATCAGTAGAGAATTGTGATTTGTCAGTATCGACTAAAAATTTTCTTGCATTGCTATTGGCAACAAGTTGTTGCCGCCGGACCATAAAAAGTTATTACAAATGTTTCATTTTGCGACAAATAGTGTCGTTGGCCTGCACAACGGATCGTCTAAGCCATTTTGTGATATGATATGTACCAAATAACCATTCATCTTTTATATATTGAGATTCAGGAGACGTGTCATCACTATAATAAGTGACACAACTCACGAGCAGTGACACAAAATGGCCTAAAGGATCCATATATACGGCTTACCAGAACACTACACTACCTTGTTCATACGTCGGGACAAACTCTTCCACCATCTCCCCAAATTCAAATCTCCCGTTACAACACTCGATCGCGCTTGCGACTTCTTGAAATGCCGCAACACTACAAGGCAACACTAGCCCGTTTCTGTGATCGTACCCAAACTCATTTTCAGCTTTCTCTAACAACATTTTGAACAAAGGATGAGATAAGTACCCGATCGGCACGACGAATCGTTGTCGATCCTCGCCAACGTATACGGCCAGCATTCCCCTCGGAGTTGTACACGTGGATCCTTCTTCGTCACAATGCTTCCGCAAATTTTTATATTGTGAGGGATCAGGGTCGGTGTTGGTGCTGGATTTTACCTTCTTGGCTAGTTTCTTCATTGAACCAAATTTCTTACTAAGCATATTGTTATGGAATTCAAGGTTATAGATTTGAAATAGGGAAGGTTTATGGTTTTTTGGGTGTTGCTTTGAAAGGAAGGGTGGTTTTTGTAGTGTGTTGGGGTTGGCATGAGAAGGGACATTGTTGCAATGGTGTGGTCACTGGTCAGCTTTTGACTTTTGAAGTGGACAAACATGAGGCTTTCCTTTTAACTTTTTTTTTTTTGGGTTTTTTAGTTATTATTTTTAATGTATTGGAATTTATAATTTTTGTTATATTATGATTCATGTCATAATTTTTTGAGTGACAAGAGAATGTTAAAACAAAAGGTTCTAAAATGTATATATGAATTAAATGTATTATTCTATTTGTATAAGGAGTTGATAGCAAATAGTCCTATTTGCTAAACATTAACACTTGAAAACCAACATGGTAAACGAAGAAAGAAAAGAGACTAAAAATTCTCAGAAGTTATACGTAAATGACAAAAAAGAAAAAAGAACAGAGAAAATATTCTTTTTATTTTTTATATAAAAAATGGAAGCTAAGCCTCCAATATTCTCCACACGTGGAGTTTTTGTTTATAATTACGCATAACTCATTAAGGTTTTTTGTCTTTTTTATTCTTTGTTAATGCGGAATATTCCGATTCAATTGTTATTCATAGGATGATAGGATAGTTTGCTAACCAATGTTTTTATTAGTGGATATATTGACCTTCACATTATGATATGTCTTTGTGTGAACTAAATTAAGTCAAACTACCTAGCTTTTATATTTAGAGTGGTGCACACCATCAAAGGACTAGGAGATTTGAGCTTAGATAAGATGCGGGGGACAAACAAAGACAGCAATGGCTTTAATTAATTTGTTCGGCAGTTGACTAGCTAGAGAATTTTCAAATAACAAGGACAAAGACATGCATTACATGATTTAATTGGAATGGTTGAAATTAGAAAAAACTTCCATTCACGAGAAGACAATGGCGTGCTATAGCTAGCTTCATATTTAATTTGAAGAAGTAAAGAAACACTATTTGGTTGAATTGGGAATGATTAAAAATTATATTCATAGGTCAATGTTAGGCTTCTAAGGTGTGGTCATGGAGTAACTCATGCCACTCATCACCCCAAATAATATTTTTTTCTCTAAGCCAGAATAAATACTTAATTAAAAGTTTGAGAGAGAAGAATGTTAAGTGCTCGATCTCTCTCATGCCAAGTAACAACTAACAATCTCTTAAGCCATTACTATTTTTATTTATTTTTCTAGAATCGTTAATATTTTTTTTCATGAAAGAAGGAAGTCGTGAAACAGACACCATTAATTTCTTTTTACTTTTACGTGTAATTCACCCGTGAACGGAATCTTAGTGTCTCAGTTATCCAATTTTTTTTATGCAAGCGTGTTCCTTATTTTATTTATGCGTGTGAATACGATATATTAGTATTCGATCATTTCCCTTGCTTGGATTTCAATAATATGTACATTATATGGTTTAAGGAGATTCGATTACTAAAGCAAATCCACTACTTTGGCCTGTATAGTTTGCATTTGGATTTAATTAACTTCAATTTTTGTAATTATAATTTTACGTGTATTTCAAATAATGATAGACAATTGAGGAAAAAGGTAAGATATATAATCGTCCATTTATATGTTGGATTTTGATTCTTATAAACTTTTGAGGCAATTAGAAGCTTAGATATTTGAAAAAAAATGATCTAGTATGTTCAATGTTAGGTTACACAGATTATAATAAGTCATGAAAAACATAAAAAGATAATTAAGATTAGAGTCTAAAGTGATAATTAAAAGCTTATGGTGTGAATTATACGATATCCAACGTGCATGCCTCGCGCTTTTCTTCGTTTTCTTGCACAAATCACAAACTGGCGAGTGGGACACATACTGTAATATCAATGTAGGGCTTGACTCTCGCATGGTTAATATATATTCATTTTATTGCTGTAAGTTGTAACACAAATCCCAGTCTCTCATCTTATTTAGGCGTACTTACAATTTTCTATAAAGATTAGCAATTTACTTTTTATTCAAAATCGGTTTAATGTTTGCTTAGTTAGCTTTTTGTTGGTAAATACGTTTGTTATATAAATTGCAAAAACGGACAATCTTCTTATTGATATTAGATTATGATTTTCGTTTTCTTCTATTTATATTTGTAAAACGAATATAAATCTTTTGGACATTTTGAGTACAGCTGGTTGACTTTTTCATTCGGCATGCAAAAGTTTACTAACTTAGCTAGTTAATTTAACTATTTTCGAAAATGTATTATATTTGTATATACAAGTGCAATGTCTTACACGGTCTTATTTTATTAAACCCATAAGTAAATGTTGGTGAAAAGGTGAAATTATAAAACTCATGATCGTGCATGCAACTTACATAACTATTATCAACTAACAATTATATGCAGTCATACTAAGAGTATGATCATTTTCTAGGAGAGTATGATCATTGTCTATGAAGATGATTTGCACAAGGAAAGATCAAACACCAGCTATGTACACTTTGGAACACTTTCTCATAGTTGTCTAATAAAATACATTCGAACACTTTTTTCACATAAATAAATGGCTTATAAATAAGTTTTACATGTGATTTTTTTATATATAAAGTCTAGAAATATTGTTTCTTTTCATGCAAATGTTACACAATAATCTGTAGTACTTACGATTGAATCTATATTTAACTCTTTCTTGATTATGACTGTCCCAAATAATTACATTGTGGAATCTTTAACTAGTTAAGTGACCAACTCTCGAATATTTGGACCTATGATATGATATGAATTGAAATATATGTCTTATGTGAGATAGAACCAATTATTTCCTTAGAAATCACGATGAGGAGTAGAAAACAATTCTTACAGATTTTTTCTTGATAGTTAATAGGTTTCCCCCTTTACCAACTATTCTTCTTTTCTTTCCCCGAACAGATAGATTAAGCTATCATTTCTTACAGATTTCACAAAAACTATTGAAGACTTAACATCTTGAAGGTTAAGCTTCTCCCATCATCGAACAATTTTTTAAATGTAAATTGATGTGTTTATGGACACCTTTAGAAGTCCAATCAATCAAAACCCATTTATGTCTGGATCAACAAACTTGAGAAAGGGACCCAAAATCTTAGGAGACACCCAAACGTACCACGATGGAATAGGCGAATATACGTTCCATTCTGTAGAATGGTGAGATCTGGATCATGTTGATCACACAAAATGATATGAGCTCCATTAGAGAACACTCGAGAACAGAGAGAGAATCAAATGCTAACTGAATTGTATTGAAGAAAATGAACTAATCAACCGATTACAAATGAGTGTGAACAGAGTTTATATACAGGAATAAAATTAGGCGGGAAACTAAGCTGAGCTGGCCTAACTAACTAACTGCTTTTCAGCAGTGTAACTAACTCGGTAGCTAACAGGTTTGTGATGATCTCCAACACTCCCCCTCAAGATGAGAATGGATGTTAATCAAGCTCATCTTGGAAAGGAGAAAATAAAATTGTTGTTTGCCAAGTGCTTTGGTGAACAAGTCTGCTAACTGGTGAGCTGTGGGAACATGAAGTGTGTGGATTTGTCCTGATTGAATTTTCTCCCTGATGAAATGACAATCGATTTCCACATTTTTCGTGCGTTCATGGTTGACAGGGTTAGCTGCTAAGGACAAAGCAGCTTTGCTGTCACAAAAAATGGTTGATGAAGGAAGAGATACTCCAAAATCTCTGAACAACTGAACTAACCAAAGAACTTCACAAGAAGCAGCTGCAAGAGCTCTATATTCTGCCTCAGCAGAGCTTTTAGAGACTGTGGTTTGCTTCTTCGAACGCCAAGATATGAGAGAACTCCCCAAGAACATACAATATCCAGTGACTGATCTTCTGGTATCAATGCAGGATGCCCAATCAAAATCAGAAAAACCTTTGAGAGTTAACTCAGAAATGCTGGAGAAAAGTAAACCTTGGCCAGGTGATCCTTTAAGGTATCTAAGGATCCTGTGTGCTGCAGATAAGTGAGATTGGCCAGGTTTATCCATGAACTGACTAAGAGCATGAACAGCAAAAGAAATGTCAGGCCTGGTGATTGTCAAGTAAAGTAATCGACCAATGAGCCTTCTGTAGGAAGCAGGATCATCCAAAAGATCCATGTCATGCTTAGTGAGTTTAAGTTTACTGTCCATAGGAAAGTGAACTGGTTTACAATCCAAGTAACCAGCTTCTGTCAACAACTCCATAGTATATTTCCTTTGTGACAGTGTGATACCAGCCTTTGAACGAGCTACTTCCAACCCCAAGAAGTACTTCAAGGAACTGCTTTATAGCAGTGATTTGAGTGTTGTTGTCACTAGCAATTATGATGTCATCTACATATACTAAAAGTATCAATGTAGAGGTGGATGTGTTGAGAGTAAACAGAGAATAATCTGCAAGAGATTGAGTGAAACCATACTCCAATAATGCATGAGAAAGTTTTGAAAACCATTGCCTACTGGCTTGCTTAAGGCCATATAAGCTCTTCAACAACTTACAAACTTTGTTCTCCCCCTCCTTTGCATACCCTTGAGGTATCTTCATGTAAACATCCTCAGTTAAATCTCCATGGAGAAATGCGTTATTGACATCCAATTGTTCAAGAAACCACCCTTTTGCAGCAGCTAAAGCAATCAAGCTTCTAACTGTAGTCATCTTTGCAACAGGTGAAAATGTTTCTTCAAAATCCAAACCCTACTGTTGTGTGAATCCCTTGGCTACTAACCTAGCCTTGAACCTCTCAACTGTTCCATCAGACTTAAGTTTAACCTTATAAATCCACTTGCACCCAATGGGAGTCTTATGGGAAGGTAAATCTGTAATAATCCAAGTTTTGTTGGCTTCAAGAGCAGCCATCTCCTTATTCATGGCCTCTTGCCATCTAACATCCTTCACAGCTTGCTGATAGGTAGCTGGTTCAGTGACAGCAGACAATGCCACAATGTATGCTCTATGATTATGTGACAATCTATCAGTGGAGTCAAAATGAGTGATAGGATGAGATATACCTGGATGTGCAGGACTAGATGTGACAACAGCTGATGAAGAGGGCAAGTTGCATTGGAAATCCTGAAGGTATGGGGGTCTGTTCCGTGTCCTGACAGACTTCCTGGGAGCTACAGGAGTATCTATGTGAGAGTTAGAAGAATCAGGAGGTTCAGGAGCAAGTATATCATGATCAAGGGTAGGAGTAGCTGTGGGAATGAGTGGAATGAGTGTATCAACAGAATCATCTGAGATACCAAGAGGTAAAACCACAGGAGTATTAGGAGCAACATCAAGTGGTTTGTAAGGAAAAGAACCTTCATGAAAAACCACATCCCTTGATATAAAACAGACCTTAGATTCCAAATCAAACAACTTATATCCTTTAGTGTGTGAAGGATAGCCCAGAAACAAACACTTTCTGGCCCTGACATCAAATTTTTGTTTGTGAGGAAGAATATTTGTGGCAAAACACAAGCAACCAAACACTTTGAGGTGGTGATAAGTGGGTACAGAATTATAAAGAAGCTCAAAAGGAGACTTGTCTTCAAGAAGAGGAGAGGGAATTCTGTTTAGAATATGAGTGGCAGTGAGAATACAATCACCCCAAAAATGTAAAGGTATGTTGGAGTGGAATCTGAGAGCTCGAGCAATGTTGTAGAAATTAGGGCCCCCTCATATTTCCCCCTAAAAGGCCTTATTAGAGGGAGAGGGGGAAATCCTTTATAAACAGAAGCCCAAGTTCATTCCCAAGCAATGTGGGATAAATCCCAACACGCCCCCTCACGTGTAGGCCGGACTGGACATCGGTTGCTACTACGTGGGTTAGGTCGCAGGCCCAACATTGTCTTGGGTAGGCTCTGATACCATGTAGAAATTAGGGCCCCCTCATATTTCCCCCTAAAAGGCCTTATTAGAGGGAGAGGGGGAAATCCTTTATAAACAGAAGCCCAACTTCATTCCCAAGCAATGTGGGATAAATCCCAACCCATTAAAAATTTCATCGCCATATTCCTCTCCTCATTAGACACAACAGTCTGCATACACTTGCAAGTGCAAGTCACCATAACACCACATTTGCATATAGGAATAGGACAAAATTGATGAAATTCGTTCCACAACGAATCAAGTTTTGTAAAGTAACTTGTCACAGAGGACTGACCTTGTGATGTATTGTAAATTTCTTTTTGCAATTCAAAAATGCGAGGTGCATTTCCTTGTGAGAACCTCTCCTTCAAAGTACTCCACATCTCTGCAGCAGTATTCACATAGATGATGCACTGTGCAATCTCCTTATTGCACGAATTGATGATCCACGACTGAATCATCAGATTATTGCGGAACCACGCCGAATACACCGGATCATTAGCAGTAGGAACTGTGATAGATCCGTCAATGAACATCAATTTGTTCTTCGCACCTAATGCGATCTCCGTCGCACGACTCCAGGAGTGATAATTGTCGCCGTTCAACGACGGAGCAACGAGAATTGTGCTCGGATTATCATTATTGTTAACAAAATACGGATTAACCGAAGGATCAGCCATCAATGGCGAAGTTGCGGCTTGATTACTCGTGATCAAAACCTAATCTGAAAAAAAAAAAAAATCGATTCAAATCGATTGAGAACGAAACGGAATCAGAGTGAGCAGCAGATATCAAAGCAAACGCTCTGATACCATGTAGAATGGTGAGATCTGGATCATATTGATCACACAAAATAATATGAGCTCCATTAGAGAACACTCGAGAACAGAGAGAGAATCAAATGCTAACTGAATTGTATTGAAGAAAATGAACTAATCAACCGATTACAAATGAGTGTGAACAGAGTTTATATACAGGAATAAAATTAGGCGGGAAACTAAGCTGAGCTGGCCTAACTAACTAACTGCTTTTCAGCAGTGTAACTAACTCGGTAGCTAACAGGTTTGTGATGATCTCCAACACATTCTTTTCATGACTTGCCAATGTTATCCACTTTCGAAAATGGATTTCCGCATTTACTTTGCTAACCTAATCGTTGAACCATTATACAGTACAATGCAGGTGCTCTCTAATGATAAAAAGTAATAACTAATGTACTACATATTATCTCGTAACAATAATATTGATGAATCAATTTTATCTTATTTAACCACTTTAACAATCGCCTGGCCCGTATTAATACTATATACTGGACACAGACCTTTGTCTCGTGGCCCAAATGTGAGTGGGTTAGTGGAGAAATTCTTGCAGGCCCAGTGGAGTCTCAGTTTGGATCTTAACGTCCAAATAAGTGGTAATGTGGAAATGCTTATCCTACCTATTAATAAGTTTATACCTTGTCATATTAATCAAGTTTTACCTTGCACTATGCCATGATTAACAATGAAAATGAATGATGTCAGAGAAATACTCGTAATATTTAAATAATATATATATCGCTCAATAACCAAATAAGTTGCAAAAACAATTCAAAGTAGTGTACGTAATTTTTGCAAAGAGGTTCCATAGTTCCACTATGTCTTGAGAAATAAAATAACCTCTGAAAAGTAGCTGTTTACACGAATCAGGGGTACGTGCACTAAAACTCAAACACCAAAATATATATTAAGGTCAGCCAAATTTTTATTTTAAAATTTTTCGACACAAAATCAACTAACAACATTCAAGTTAAGCTCACTTCGTGGACTAGGCCACACACCTGCAGCGTTTATATAAACTTTTAAGAGTATCTTTTAAGAGTATTGTTTTTATTGCAATTTTTTTAAATGCGAAGGAGTATCGTGTGGATGTCTCAATCTTCAAACTTTAAGGGATACTTATGTAATTTGTCATAAAATATAATGACAAAAAAAAAATAACGTCCAAATATTTATACTTTTTGTTACCGAATGATTAAACCTATGACCGATGATGATACTTACAATTATTTCATTGTTTAATTACTTGTTCATTGTAGGTCTGATGGTGGAGAAAGGAATGTGCATGTAATTTGAGTTCGAATTTTGAATAGTTGCTCTTACAACGTTTCTACGGAGCGTTTGTTGGTCTCCTCTTTTTGAGGACGCTTTTGCTTTTTATGCCCCGTGCTTTGAGCTGTCTCTAGAGTCCATTTCCGTTTTTTAACTCTTGTCATATTTCTAAGAACACCTTTCCATGTTTTTTAATTAGGAAGTGGAGATTAAATGCGTCACACACACACATGACACATATATGTGTACTATATGTGTGTGTGTATATATATATATATATATATATATTATAAGTATATGGATTAGTTAGTTGATTTAGTTTATCAACGGTTCCATATATTGGAGTTAGTAGAATTATCATCAATGATTCATTATTGTGGATCATACATCGTGTTTGCGTATATATATATTTTATGTTGTAAGACCATATAGTCACTATTTTTAAGATGCACAAGTAAATTTTTGATGGGCCTCCAACGTCATTCAACTATAATAAGCAAATCTGACGTGACATACACTAACTTAGAAGACATGAAATCAAATTACTAGACGTCAAAATCAAGCTTAAAGCAAAGTGAAAAAATTCCATAATCGTAACTAATTAGGGCTCTCATATTTAGCACATACTCATTTCCAGAGATAGTACATAGCAATGTGCGGTGTGCCAAAATGTAAACAATAATATCTCACAAAAGTAAGTTTTAAGGCAACAACACACATGTTCGGTAGAGGATTAATGCCATCCCATTGATATCTTTATAGTTGCTCAACGACTCTATTCCTCCTTTTCCCGGTTCTTTTCTCTACCTTTTTTTTTTTGCCTTGTATAAAAAGTCGAAGTGAGAAAATACCACCATTTTAAAAGTTCAGGGACTTGTTGTAAGTTGTAACTCTAAACGAGACTTGCAAATAGTCTTTATATCAAGATGAGCTAACGGTAACAGGATTCAAACAGTTTAATAATTATTACTAGCTAAAAACCTTAGTTTTTTTTTTCTTTATTCCAATTGCGAGTTGAGGAATAATTAAAGTATGGTTGTTCTTTTGGCGCATTAATTTGTTAGTTAACTTCCCGCAAAATAGGGGTAATTATGTTCAGGTTCAGTGATTATATATAAGTGCGCCAACTATTTTGTGGACACAATCGACAACTCTAATGAGACACCTCGGAACGTGCGAGACAGTAAATTATATTGTCGTAAAGTAACCCGTGTTTGGCTCTAATTACCTTCCACAAATCATGCAGACGAGAATATTGACATATATAATATATTTTAATGCTACAATATGTGTGAATTTGTATTGGTTACTTGTTCTTCTATTCGTGTCCGTCCTTCACAGGAAAACCGACTACTAAGTGAATACAACTTACTATATTATTTTCCCCGTTAATAAATTAATATAGAACGTAGATATGAGAAAAACCCTCGAGCTTAATGAATAAAGTCTCAAGTGTTACGCGATGTTCTATGAGCAAAATAAGTTGCTGCTACAAAAAATGAAAAGAAAAAAGGGATAGAATCTCACTCAAACACTTCCAAAAATGAACTCCCCAGATTTTCTCAATACCCTATTTTAATTTCATTAATGTTCATCGTTTCTAAATAATAGAATCTAATATACTACACCATTAGTATTCACTATCTGTGCCTATTTATCTTTTGCTTCAATTTTTTCTTTCAGTCAATTCATCTTTGTAAGAAATAGGTAACATTAGCTTCTTTATTGAACAAATAAACATCGTAAATGTGCGTAATAATTTTAAATATGACTCTTTTCAAATTAAAAGTAGCGTTAAACTAAAATCATCTAGAAGGCCTTAATCTATATATTATTTAGATTTTGTAAATTCTCAATTAATAAAAATAGAGTGCAAGTCGGATTTTTTTCCTCTTTTTTTTCCCATAGTTAACGTTAACTAATTATCCAAGAGCACATAGACTTTGTTACTCATTTCAATTCGTAGATTTATCAAGTTATCATGCCTTTAATATTATATGTACAATTCTGTTTTTTACCTTAATTTTTTTCTAGTAAGATTAAGTAGTACTTCTATTGTCAAGTAACAACTATAGACCATTTTGGTGTTAAATAGTGATAAATAAATAGTAGAGCTGCCAACTGTGCTATTGGCCGTATATGCATGACCACCAGGAGTAGATATATACATACGTGTATGTGGGGGCTGTTTTAGGAGAATTATGAGCGAATTTAGTAACATTAATTTGTAGATACACAATAATGATGAATTGTGAATGCCATTGATTAATGCGAGCATTTGTGGGTGATAGAATAAATGAGAGAAACAAAAACGCGTGCTAGTTTGATTACGTTCACCTACTGTACTTCTGTCACTTGGCCAAAGTACATAAATTAGTTATCAGTAGTATTTAATAGACGTATTTAATATTTTTCGTTTTACTACAACCTGCTTTTATTATCTAAATTCAGGAACATATTCATCAACTTATATTAGTATGTGTAATAGGAAAAATACTATGAGGGAATTTTTTCTTAGAAAAAATAATCAAATTCAGTTGACAACCAAAGAAGAGTTGAGTGTCATAGCTTAAATGAGGGTTATAATTAATTTATGTCATAATCTAGATTAGACTTTCCTTCCTTAATTCTCCTAATAAATTCTCTGGCTCTGTGACTTAATGCAAACTAGGTGTCATCGAGCAAGATAAGCTGTCATTGTACTGTTATATTAATTAATCTCTGAGGTCCCCCCTGTCAATCCATTTAACTAAAAAATATCTAAATATGATCATGTGTGTTTGGATAATCTTAAAGCACAAAAGTTATTATACCAAATCTCATGTGCGTGCAGTGCAGCATGGATTGCAAATAATCATAATTAGCACTCCATTAGCACTAGAATAATTACTTTCTTTTGCCTAGTTGATTACCTTGAATTGTGGTCCTCCTCTTCCACTAACTAATTACCCAAATTTAGTGTGATTAATTAATCAAACTTTGATTGCATAAGAGGTAGCCCTCAATTTCACGTGTTAGTAAAATTAAAACTCTTTAGCTAATTTTATTAAGCCTTATTAAGTAAAGATAAGAAGTATTCTTGTATAAAATACTAAGATTTGAGTTAAAAATTGGCAATCACTATTAAAGGGAGGAAGGGATGTTATATAGTGAGGGTCCTGAAACGGATCATTGCACAAGAGTCAACCATGCATCAATTGAGGGACTTAAGTGTTGTTGCAAATAAGTTTTTATGAATTCTGATAATTGAAATTCAATGGTTTCTCGAACACACAAAAGACTACTATTAGACACTCTAATTCTTACATATCGCAACAAATGTATCTTGTTTAGTGGATAAAATGAACCTAGTTTGATCGCTGTTGTTAGGTATGTATCTATAAGCCGGGGGCCTCGTAGTATGTGACAGAACAAGTTTGTTAAGTGTTTATGATAGCAATAAATTAAAAATCAACTCATGCACTAGTTTCACTTGGCACTTAGGAGGGAATTGTTGAAGACTGAGAAGGGTAGTTTCTTTCTCGATGATGCATTTGTCTAGTTGGTTTACTGCTCACTTATTGAAACATTAATACAGTGAAGATGTCTAGCACGGATGAGGAGTTAATATTGGAGGTCCGTTGTGGCCTTACTACTCGGAGATCGCATATATTAAAAAAAAAAAACCTAATATTTTCCAAGAGCCTTGTCAAAAGAAAGAGGTCTCATTACACATAGTATTTTAATTTCTCGCATTACACATAGTATTTTAATTTCTCGTTTCAAATTACACGACCCAATTGTCAACATTCTGCTACAATATCGATAATAACTCGACTCTATAATCAATTTATTTCTCGATTTTCACATCCTGTCCTCCCAAATCCAATTGGTTCGGGTCGGATATTCCCTCTGTCACACACACAGACACAAACAAAGAAAGAGACCAACTTCAAAACCTTTCATTCAAAGAGTAAGTATACGTTGAGCAAAGTATACATAAAGCATCATCATCATCATCATAAAAACAAAATAAAAATATAAAAACTATACACTTTATTACAAATGATGATACACAAGTCTCACCTTCCACAAAAACCTTTACTTGAATCAAACTCTACTCAAACAAAAACTCCCAAGCATTCATTCTCACACACACACACACAAAAAATACTCTGTGTTTTTTCTCTTCATCAATCCAAAAAATTCAACCAACACATCATTACACTTGACAAAAAAAAAAAAAAAACCCACCAACAAAAACAAATAAAAAACAAAACCCATCCACCAAACTATCTCAACATTCTTTTCCTCCCATAAAAATCCAATCTTGAAACACACATTTGCCAATTTTTTTACATTTAAAGAAAATGACAGAGATACTCTGTTCCCCACAACATCAGCCTTCGAGCTCAAGCTCCATTGACAATGATGTGTTACAGTTACACCAACACCAAGCTTTTATCAACCATGATTCTCTTATTAACCACAGCAGCGGCAGCTCTGTAGCTTTGTACCGTACAAGTACACATATAATACAACAACGACAAGAAGCAGAGCAAGAAACAGGGGAGGGTGATCAGTTGTCTGTTTTGGCAGCTCTGTTGACTGTTTTTAGAAAATCTTTAGTGGGTTGTAGGAGTATAAGTGGTGAAAGTTGTGGGGTCGAAGAGAAATTAATGGAGATTGGGAGGCCTTCGAATGTGAGGCATGTAGCTCATGTCACTTTTGATAGGTTTGATGGGTTTCTTGGGCTGCCTGTTGAGTTTGAACCTGAAGTTCCAAGGAGACCTCCTAGTGCCAGGTGAAAAGATTGTGTTTTTTTTGTTGTTATGTCGACTTTTTTTGAAAATTAAAATATTGGGTTGTTTTTGGTTTTTAGTTGGTCTAATAGAATGGTGGCTATTTTGGTTTTTGATAATTTTTTTATCTTTTACTCTGTTCTTGGAGTAAAGGACTTGTTTGTTCTGCAGTTTTTAAGTATAGTGATTAGTGAACTATTTGTTGCACTGGGGTCTAAAGATTGTGTTCAAAATGTCTGTAAAATATATGTTAGAACATAAATTAGTACAGTATCTTGGTGTTAGAGAGTATCCCATGTTATATTAGGAGAAGGATCATTTTGGATGTTTGAAGCTTGTTTGTATTCCATACTTTGCTTGGACTAAATTTCAAGCATAAAGTTCACTGTTTTTCACTCCTATCTATTGCTTCCAAAATGTAAGTATTTAGGAAACCAGGTACTGTAGGATGTAGTTGGAGTTCTTCATTAGATTACTTCTAATTACGACAATGCGTCACAATTACTGACTCAACCGTATTGTCGGAAAAAAAATCTTCCTGCCTCTCTCAGGCAGTATGCTGCATTCTAGATAGATACAGCACGTATTGGTTCAAAGTAACTTATTTCAATAATATGAAGCACCAGAAATGAGTAAGGTGAAAACAAAAGTAATTGTTGTGCAATTGTGTGAATGAAGAATCGTTTTTTCTCAAAGTTTGACTCGTTTGGTTATGTAATTCGGTGTTTTTTTATTTTTTAAAAGGCGATCCTACAGATGAAGTAGTTCGAATGTATTCTTTTTAATTATCTGCTGGTGTATCAATAGGAATTGGCATTTCAGTGTAATGAATTCGATAAAATCAATGTTAAAAGCAATAACTGAATGATACTGAAGTCGAATATGACCTCACAATCAGTCGGATTCTTTCCAAAACCACATCATTCCTTCAATCCATTCTAGCTTTTGTCCTCCTTATTGAATACTGTAGCTGTCACAAGGACCATGCAGTATAGCTATTGCATACTTGACTTGACTTTAGTGTGCAATTACATGGTAGATGCTTCTTTAACTGATTTGCAAAGTTTATGATCCTTGAGGTTTGATTTGCTGATGCTTCCCAAGTTTATTTCATACAATTGATTCAAAGTTTTCTCTGGTGCAGCACAAGAGTGTTTGGGGTTTCAACAGAGTCGATGCAACTTTCTTTCGACTCCAGAGGTAATTGTGTGCCAACTATACTGCTGATGATGCAACGACGATTGTATTCGCAAGGTGGTCTGCAGGTAAGATGACTTCTTAGTCCCATTATTTATTGTACAAAATTTATATGACATGTATGAAGAATTGTTCTGTGCTATTTAAATTTAAAAGTGAATTTCATTTTGCCTACAATCTGCAGTCAGAAGGAATCTTCAGAATAAACCCAGAGAACAGCCAGGAAGAGTATGTAAGAGAACAACTAAATAATGGATATATTCCGGAAAACATTGACGTTCACTGTTTAGCCGGCCTAATAAAGGTATTTTCCTGCACTTAGTCATACTCATTCATCTTCATTTTGTTGGTGGAATTCTTTTCCATTTTTCAGAAAATACATTAACATTTTTAGAGGTAAAATATTATACCACATACCAAGCCATCAGATTTTAATATTTAATGCAACTTCATGCATTTGAGTTTTAAAAGAAGAAAAATGCTCCTGCTCTTTGAGGCTTTCAGGGGGGAGACAAAATTTATAATTTCTTCCAGTGAAAACTTGGTTTATATACATTTGGAGCTTCTAATCTATACTAGTGTGCATGTACACAGGATAAGTATGCCGTAATTTATCGACAGCAAGTTCATTCTTTGTAGGTTATCTGGTTGAAGCATTAATTCCAAGTGTTTGGTTCTTTCAGGCCTGGTTTAGAGAATTGCCCACAGGGTTATTGGATTCTCTCTCCCCCGAGCGGATCATGGAAGCTCAGTCGGAAGAAGAATGCACTCAGCTTGTGAGGCTTCTTCCACCAACAGAAACAGCACTGTTGGATTGGGCAATTAATCTTATGGCTGATGTTGCTCAGATGGAACATCACAACAAAATGAATGCACGTAACATTGCCATGGTTTTTGCACCAAATATGACTCAGGTAGGAGAAACTTAGCAACAATATTCACACCCTTGAGCGAAAACAAGAAATGGGATTCTTTTCCACCTCTTAGTGATTGTTCTAGTCTAGAGTTTGATAAATGTTACTTCTTGCTGCAGATGTCGGATCCTCTGACAGCACTGATGTATGCCGTCCAAGTAATGAACTTTCTCAAGACTCTTGTTGCTAAAACCTTAAGAGAAAGAGAAGAATCTGTAGTTGACTCTGGTCCGGTGCCGCGTTTAGAGCCTTCGGATGAAGATGGTCATCCTAGCACGTTGAAACCAATCAATATTGCGACAAATGAATTCAGTGAGGAAGAAGAAGCGAACATGGTCAAAGAACCATTGTCGAATCACGTTAGCAACTCTGCTTCTCTTGCTGAAACAATGATTGGCAACAAATCTCATCGCTTTCTGAGTTATACCGAGAGTATCATAGCTGATGAAAATGTGGATGCATGTTATACCACTCCAGCAAAGAGTGGAGTCGAAGGTGGAAATGCCGCTGTGGGAAGTGGAAGAAGTAACCAACCAAGGAGCCGTAGGACTAAATCTGACCATTTGAGTAATTCAGATAACACGAAGAAAGGATCAAGAAAATATGTTTCACAACCTGCCATTCTTGTGAATGGGACTGCAGAAAAAAGCAAGGAACTGAGTGTTATTAGCCGTGTAAATTCGCACTCGGATCGAGTGGAAGTCTGGAGGTGAAGTTCATGAGTGATTCAGGTTGCTAGATTATACAAGGACTGGATTATTGTCCAGCAAATGTAAAATCATCATTTCCTCTGTAATTTTATTTGAATGTGTGCATGATTCAGTTGGGTTTTATTATATTCTGGCATTTGAAGTTACCATGTACTAGTGGATGTCAATTATCATGCTATGACTTCCTTCAGTGGAACAGTTATAGCATAATCACTCATTTGTAAAATTACTACAATGTAATTTTTCGCTTGCTACTATTTTGAATTAACTTATCAACAAATGTAACTGTAGTAACTATTCATAAACAAATCATCGCCCTTTTATATAGGGTGAATTGCGTAAAAACCCCAAACTATGATGTATTTAGCAAAGTACCTTCAAAGAGTCCAACCCTATTAAAATGTGCAAATTGTCCTCTAATCAATTAAAAATGTCTGAATTGCCCCTTTAGTCCTTGAAAAGTCATTCATTTTAAACACGTGTCTGTTGGATTTGGTATAAAGGGGGAATTCTCACAATGGCATATGTTAGAGGTCATGTTGCACATTTTGATAGGTTTGGGGTACATTGAGAAGGAGCTCATAGTTTGGGGTGGTTTAACGACCCTTTTACATATGATCGGCATGACAAATTTTGTATAGAGACCAAGTTTCACCAGTAGTCATTACATGAACAAGACCCGCCCTTAAAATGGTGAAAACGGGTTGCATCTCTAACTACAAACTGATGATTTACAAATTTGCTAACTGATTTTACAAAACTATGACAATCTCCACATATCCTCAAATTTTTGATAATGAGAATGTCCTCCTCTCCAATAGCATGTAAGAGTGCAAACGCAATGGCTAACCGTTCGCTGTGCAATGCAGCACTATTAACAATTGCTTGTTCCCCGTTTTCTTTCCCACATTGTTTTCTTAAACCATCCAACTTCTCTAACATTGCATGGATCTCCCTTGTCTGAGGGTGACTTCTATCCCCAGCCATAAAGAGGTGAGTCCTGCCTTTGCATTCAACATAGCTGTAACCTGGATCCTTTTTCAGTCCACGTTCTCGCATCATCACCCTAATCCGCAAGATGCCTTCCTCATTGTCTGCATCAGAGTAAATATTTGATAATAGAACATAGTAACCTATATTCATCGGTTCAAGCTCAACAACCTTATCAAAAGCTAATTCTGCTATTTCAACATTCTTATGTATCTTGCAAGCACCCAAAAGGGCTCCCCATACAGGACCATCGGGCTCCATTGGCATTGATTCAATAAGGTTACGAGCTTCTGCCAGTCGACCTGCTCTTCCCAAAAGATCAACAACACAAGAGTAGTGTCCTGAATTGGGCTTTAAACCGTATTTCTTCTCCATTGAATCAAAATAATCCAACCCCTTCTGTGTCAGCCCCGCATGACTGCATGCAGTTAGAACGCTAACAAATATCGCCTTATCTGGTTGAATGCCTGATTCAAGCATCTGATCAAATAGCTCTACTGCAACCTTCCCATGCCCGTGCATTCCATACCCACCTATGATCGTGGTCCACGAAACCAAGTTCTTCTCCGGCATTGCATCAAAAATAGCTCTGGCTTTCACCAAATTACCACACCTAGCATACATACTGGTCAATGCATTCTTCAAAAACGGATTAAATCCAAACCCACAACGCTCTATCATCTCCTCCACCTCAAGACCAATTCTTTGCGCACCAAGGTTAGCACAAGCAGACAATACACCAACCAAGGTAACCTCGTCAGGACATACACCCAAAAGCTTCATATCCCGGTACAGATCCAAAACCTCCTCACCAAGCCCATTCTGCGAGTACCCAGAAATCATCGCGTTCCAAGTAATCAATCCCTTTTCATCAATATCATCAAACAACCTCCTAGCCAACTCAACCGACCCACACCGAACAAACATTGACAAAAAGCAATTCCCGACAGCCAAATCACCGTTCAAACCACACTTCAACCCCAGGCAAAACAATGACATTCCCACCTCCAAATCCGGAACCGAACACCCCGGAACCAACCCCAGAATCGTGATCGCGCTAAACCCCACCCCCCGTCTCCTCATCCCGCAAAACAAAACCAACCCATCTAAAAACTTTCCCTTCCCTACGTACCCAGATATCAAAGCGTTGTAACAAACCGTCGAACCTCTCGACTCGGGACTTTCGTCGAACACGTTACGAGCACTCTCCAGCAAGCAAAACCTGGCGTACATCGAGATCAAAGCCGTCTGCACAAAGGGTTCCGAGTGACAACCCGTCTTGATGACGTGGCCGTGGAGCTGTAGGCCCGATTGAGGGAGAGAGAGTGCGGCTGAGGACTTGAGAATGAAGGGGAATGTGAAGGCGTTTGGTGTGGCGGAGCCTGATCGGAGCATTTGGCGGTAGAGGGTCAGTGACTGGGTGTATTGGCCCTGCTTTGAGAGTTCTCTTAGCTGTGTGTTCCATTTTTCGCCGGTGGCAGAAACGGCGGTGTTTTTGTTGGTTTGGAAGAAGGTGGAGGTTTTGGCGCGTAAGGTGATGTTTGGTCTGCTCATGGAATGAACCTATAGATGGAGGGAAGCTCATTTTCAGAGCTTAGTGGATTTTTAAATCTAATTTTGGTGCTTATACTTTATTATTTTTTTTAATGGGATTATCTTATTAATATTTAGAATATGTTTTTTTTTTTTTTCATATCGAAGAAGTCATAAACATAGAAAATATGGGTCCTTGGAATATTGGAACGATTGTATAGATTGTAGCTCATCGAGCTCGATCCTGATCCATGGGAGCACATTGACCACCTATAAGTATTATCATTTAGATTTTGAAAAATTATATCGGTTTTATACATTGTTTAAAAACTTAATTATTTAATTGTTACGTATTCTTCGAGTTCGACCATTCGATCACCTTTTGATACTTTTGTGTAACCTTTCGTATCATTTCATTCACTTAAGCATCATTAGATCTACATTGGAGTAATTAACTATATGTCAAGTGTAGTGTGTGACAGTTTGAGTGTAGGTTATTTCAAACATAAGTTAGAACTCTATCCGAATTTACATTTTGGTCGGACAAAACACGGTATTTGGCGGTGGACGAAGATACCCAAGTCGAAATGTGCGTTTAATGATTAGTTAATCTAATTGTTCCACGTGATACACTTCATCCAACTACTATCACCTCCTTTCCCTATAAATACTAAATAGTATGTTTGACTCAATTTTGAAAATAAACTAATGTGTCGTACCAGATTTATACCGCAATTCAATAATAATAATTTAATTGAAAAAAAATGGAGGGCTCAATAGTTTTTCTACAAACTGGTCGTTAATCGTTACACGACATAAATAAAACTAGGGAGCACTATAATACCGTAGGCAGCCAATGACGAGATAGACCAACCAGATAAGATCACACACACACACACACACACACGCACAGTGGCTAATGGAGGCCTCAGCTCAGTTGTCCCGCCATTTCCCATCTTCTCCTTCACTCCCAATTATCCCAAACTCTAGGTGCTCCTCTTCATGGACCGGCTCCACTCGATCACTCTCCTTCTCCTCTTTAAACTCATCATTCACTTTGAGTGTTCAAATAGCGATGGATAAAAAGAGTAGTGGTATTGCTCGAAGAAGAGGGCTTGTTGTGAGAGCTGAAATGTTTGGGCAGCTCAGCAGTGGACTCGAATCCGCTTGGAACAAGCTCAAGGGCGAAGGTTTGTGTCTGTGTGTGAAAAAGCCATCAACTTTTTTAAGTACTAAATTTGCAATTACATGTAAATTTTTGGTAAAGTTTGATTTTTTATGGGAAATTGGTGGTTTTGGTGCATACCCAGCTTGTGGCGCTAAAGATTCAATCTTTATGAAGTATCGAGTATTCATTGGTGTGTGTGAACTTACTGAAGTACTAAATTTGCAGTTACATGTCTTTTTTTTTTTTTGTTTAAGTTATTATTTTTTTTTTTTTTTGTTTGTTTGTGAATTTGGTGATTTTAGTGCATACCCATTTAGCTTGTGGCATTAAAGATTCAATCTTTATGGAGTACGACTACTTATTGGTGTGATTTGTTAGAGCGGTTAACTGACTGTTTTGTGTGTTATTTTGTGGTTCAGAGGTTTTGACGAAGGAAAACATTGTGGAGCCTATGAGGGACATCAGGAGGGCTCTGTTAGAAGCAGATGTAATTTAGTCGTTTTTTGTTGTTGAGACGTTTTTAGTATGATGCGTGATTGGTGTCTTACTGGTGTTTTGTTTATGGTTGGCAGGTTAGTCTTCCTGTTGTTAGACGATTTGTTCAGGCTGTGAGTGATCAAGCGGTTGGTACTGGATTGATTCGGGGAGTGAGTCCAGATCAACAAATGGTTAAGGTGTGTTTTAGTACCAAGTGGAATATGAGTAATTCTGGTCTTGATAATGTGGCTTCGGCTGTGCTAAACACATCTTTGCGAGTTATGATTAATCCTATCTTCGTGTGCTTTTACTGACATCTTTTGTACCATAGTTTTACTGGTTCCTCATTTTTCTCGTATGGAGACTCACTGTTTATGGGGTTTTTCAAGAATTTAAACATGTTTCTCCCAATGAGGGAGTAGGCTGAGTTCCAGAATCCATTTGCTGTTTCTTAAAGATTTCAAATTTTCTCTTCTTGACATTATCCTAGCAAGGCAGTTAAAATTTTGCAATTTCATTATCAAAACTTTGTTTCTTGAGTAAGTTTGAATTACTTAACTGTCATGACGTCCATGAAGGCTTCTTTCAGAAGATCATAACTGTTACATTCTAGTTCATCTTTGTTGCCTATATTTGAATGGGTTTTGTCATTTTTATAACCTGACTTCTAAATCATGCAGATTGTGCGTGACGAGCTAGTGAATTTGATGGGAGGAGAGGTTTCTGAACTAGTTTTTGCAAAATCTAGTCCAACTATAATTTTGTTGGCTGGATTGCAAGGTGTTGGAAAGACAACCGTTAGTGCAAAATTAGCGTTGTATCTTAAAAAGCAGGTGCTTTCTCATAAATCAGTATTTCTTTGTATTACATATTATCTTATTGCCACGCTCACCTAAGCTAGGATGGTATAACTCACAGGGGAAGAGCTGCATGCTAATCGCTGGGGATGTTTACAGGCCTGCTGCGATTGATCAGTTGGTTATATTAGGTGAACAGGTAGTTTCTCCAACATTAGCATCTCTCTGTTCCGAAAAGTTGACGATGTAAAAGGTTTTTGCCTTAAATATATCATTCTTTTTTGATTTTCTTCCTTGGAAATGCTAGATCCATGAAGCAAGGGTAAAGACGCTTACTAGTTATTATTCAAATGTCGCAGAACATCATATTTTGAATGTTCATTATGCTTTCATCAGATATTTTAATTGCCAAAAATTAGTGCCTATGGTAGTCAGCAGATAAATGTTTCGACACTCCAAAACCTTGACATTTTCTTTCTAAAACAATAGAGATTGGTGCTTGTGGATGTTTGAGTGTCATCGAAGGAGCATCTGTTGCTAAATAGAAATAACTAAAGGGTGAGGATTATAAAGAGTTAATACCAGTTGTCACAAGAAAACTTGCTCAAGTGATTTTTGGGACTGTTATGGCTGTAAGATGTTCACTTGGTTTGGGTATGTGCTTGCATAATATGGAACCCCATTCACTGCGCGTGTAAAATGACTATGTTTCACAAAGTTGGTCTACATTTTTTTAAGATCTTAAAAGTAGGGAATCACAGATTTCTCTCGTTTTCTTTTTACCACTTGACTATAGTTTCTTTACAATGATTCCTGTTAGTGCTCTAAGGCTCTTTATTATTAAATATAACGTGTCTTTGTTGTTGCAATTAGGAAATATTAAATTTTACAATCTTTGTTCATCTAAATGTTTGTTCAATTACTCACTGTAAACTTTGAACAGGTTGGAGTGCCTGTGTATGCAGCAGGAACTGAGATTAAACCATCAGAAATAGCAAAGCAGGGCTTGCAAGAGGCCAAAAAGAAGAATGTGGATGTGGTCATAATGGATACTGCTGGAAGACTTCAGGTGATATTATGTGGATGTGACTCGATTATATCATAAACAATCTCATTATTTTCCACTAATTTGTGAATAAATTCTTATCAGATTGATAAAGCTATGATGGACGAACTTAAAGACGTAAAAAGAGTATTAAATCCCACTGAGGTTTTGCTTGTTGTGGATGCAATGACTGGGCAAGAAGCTGCTGGTACGTATTCTTACAAATGATTCAACTAATCTTTAAGAGGATAATGGATCGTCAAATGTTAGCAGGCTTGTTGCTGCAGGCATGCATATAGATTTATTATCACTGCTTCATGTTTAATGGTAAATTTATACTTTGTGAAGCGAATTTCTGATGCTTCTTAAAGAAATTTTTATGGAATCATGTACTAAATACAATCTTCTGGCAACGAATTCCGGTTCTTTTTGCTTGCACCATATTATCAGCTATATGTAACCTCTAGCATGTATGCCTCTTCATATCATGAATTTGGTTTTGACTAGCATGCTTTAGCAATTCATATGTATTTTCTTTTAATTGTGAATTGTTTTTGGTCTTTACTTGTAATTATATTTCACGGGATTTCAGCTTTAGTCACAACATTCAATGTTGAAATTGGAATTACTGGCGCCATTTTGACAAAGCTAGATGGTGATTCTCGAGGTGGAGCTGCCTTAAGTGTTAAAGAGGTCAGCCAGCGACTTTTTCGATTTTAATCTTATAGTGAAGGAAGTTTGGTATATGAAAACTACAAAACTCCTAGGAGATGTAATTTCTCTATTACTCTATTTAGAATAAGAAAGACCTATTGAATTTATTGGTGAAATGAGAAGAGTAGTTTGTTTGATATTTTCTTATTTAGTACATTAAGTCGCCTTAGAATTAGATACCATGAATGATGGAAAAAATGTCTTGAAGAGTTTACTTCATGTTTGCAATCACCAATCCGGATTGAAACACTGAATGTTGTGGCTTCAGATCTTTTTGGTCCACTGCTCAAGAATGTCAACGTGATTTTCTATGCCGTATTTCAAAAGATGCACTTTTCTTAATGTAGCTCTGAACATATGGATTCGGTTGCAGCAAGTAATCGGAACTCGACTAGTTTAAAGTATTAAATTGTAATTTACAATTGGACCATGACACAGGTATCGGGGAAGCCAATCAAGCTTGTCGGAAGAGGGGAGCGTATGGAAGACCTTGAACCATTCTATCCAGATCGTATGGCGGGACGTATCTTAGGAATGGGTGATGTTTTATCATTTGTGGAGAAAGCCCAAGAAGTTGTGAGTATATCACTTGAATTTCTTACTTTTATGGGCAAAGCTATTTGAAATAACCGTTGAATAAATTGGGCAGATGCGCCAAGAAGATGCTGAAGATCTGCAGAAAAAGATCATGAGTGCAAAATTTGACTTCAACGACTTCTTGAAGCAAACTCGTGCTGTTGCGCGTATGGGTTCAATGTCTCGTGTTATTGGAATGATTCCAGGAATGGGAAAGGTACAAAATCTGGTTTTTTGGCTCATGGCTCTTAGCAACAGAATTATCATGGCCTATAATATTCTGAAACCTTTGACTGATGCATATACTGGACTGAAAGACTAAGTATATGACAGTAGTTTGAGAATAGCTACTGGTGCTGCAACTTTACCCTTGCATGTGGAGACTGTGGAGTGAATGGACAGCGACAAGATTTATTAGTTTAGTCATAGTGCTTACTATTGGGAGAGTCTGATACCTGAAAAGAGCAGGAGTTAAATTCATCCAATGCTTATAAATGTCAAGGGGTCGTTAAGTGTTTAGGATGCATTCCAGGATCGTAACAAAGTTTGAATCTTTTTGGTATCCAAACAGGTAACTCCTGCACAAATTCGAGAGGCTGAAAAGAACTTGCAACTAATGGAGTCTATGATTGAAGTGATGACCCCAGGTTACGACACTCTTTGTCTTACCATGGATGAGTAATTTGTAAAAAACATACCTGCAACTTTGTTGGTCTTGTTGACCTTTGCTTATCTCTCTAAATCCTCCTTTTGTTCTGCAACGTATCTATGAGTTTATTGAATTCAAGAAGGGCCAAATACCTTAAGAAGTATTTTAGAAAAGCCTAGTATTCTTGCTAGCTAGCCGTTCTTCATCTAAAATATCATTCAATTTTCTAATCGAATTTTCTTGTAAATAGCACGACCATTAATTTATTATTTCTTTACCGATGATATTGAACATTTTCTTCATGAATTACAAGAAATCAATGCGCGTGTTTTCCAAGGAGACATCTGATGTGCTCTTTTTGCATGCAGAGGAAAGAGAAAAGCCTGAACTATTGGCAGAATCACCTGCCAGGAGGAAAAGGATTGCTCAAGAATCTGGAAAAACCGAGCAACAGGTATCATACAAAGGCAGAAATATAGTAGAGTAGATTACCAGAAAGGGAATAACCGTTTTTTTTTCATCTTCTTAGAAATTTAAATATTGATGACAGCTTTACTGATATGTGATAATGGTATCACTTTTCAGGTGAGTCAACTTGTTGCTCAAATTTTCCAAATGCGGGTGCGAATGAAGAACTTGATGGGTGTAATGGAAGGTGGATCTCTTCCTACGATGAGCAATCTTGAGGAGGCGATGAAAGCTGAACAGAAGGTGCTCGTTTTTTACTTGTCTACTTAGTACATCTTGTTTTTTTTTCTTTTTTTGTTCTTACCTAAACTTACGTACTGTCATTTTCTCTTCTGGATTGAGATGCTAACAGATCTATTTTCTTCAGGCACCTCCTGGTACAGCAAGGAGAAAGAGAAGATCAGAATCAAGAAAACAATTTGCAGACTCAGCTGGAAGAACCAGTCCTCGTGGTTTTGGAGCCAAAAATTAAGGACCTGGCGGTTTCAGATTTTAATGGTTACAAGAACAGAATGTCCAGCTACCCAGCCAAGTAGGCGCCATATTGGTTTGGTATCATATTCCATAGAGTTGTAGAAATTCCAGGTCGGAAACTCGTGCGTTTTTTGATACTGAGAAAAGGAAATGGTACGTATTAGTGGCTGCTGGGTAGATTATGGCTAGTCATGCAATGCATAACTTATAGGTGTAATATCCCATTGTTATCAACAAACCTGTTTTGTATCCCATTTTACAACTTAATTAGTAGCATGTATAATGTTGAACTTGTGTTCTGCAAATTTAGTCATCAAATTCAGAATTATACTCTTAAGAATGTTGGCTTATCTCTTATCGGGTTTGGATTCTTGTGGTCCTAAATCCAGAGATTTTAGTCTTACTAAGAATTCTTTAGTAACAAAAGAAAACTATTTCATTTTATAGCTTCTTCTTCACTAAACGAAGTAACTGTACAGTCAATTAAAACTTAGTATAATTGTTAAATAGTGTTGTGACTTTGAGAGAATCCAACTCAAAAGAATAATAATAACGTGGGAGAGAATAAAGTCGTAAATCTCTCACACAATATCTCACAATATCGATGTGAAATTCAAGCCTCTATCCTTTGCACTAGGATCATAACAATAAGTAAGAGCCTGAGTTTTGTCTTGTGCATAAATGGTAAAATGTGATGACATTATCATGCACTTTTGATCTGGATCAGAAGTAATGTGATGTACGCTTCATATGCTTCCCCTTTTCTATTCTCTTTTTATTTTTAAGTAAAATATATACTAGAGACATTAGCAACAAATAAATTATCCACAAAAAAAAAAAGAGATCAAGGATGTTATAAAACTACAAAAATGAACATTTTTCGTTTCATAGTCAGATCTAAAGTTACCCTTAAAGTGGAAAGTTGTTCAGATCCTCATTTATGGGATTTATTGACAAGTGTCAGCATTTCCTAACTCTCAAATTTCGAACCAATCATGCTAGTTTTATTTGGTCTTCAAAATAGTTTAACACATAAAGCAGAAAAATAACATAACATTTATAAAAGTGAAACTTCCCTTAAACTCAAAAAACACTGTTCTATTACATTAGTGATCAAGAAAATGGCATTTCCCAGTGCTGATGCAGAGAAAGAGTTGAATCCAGGCATGAACAAAGATTTCCAGGTTGATCCCATTTCTTCAGACGTCGCAAACGCTAAAGAAAAGGTAGAATCTGAATACAAAAAGTAGCATACACAAGTCTGTTGAGTTGAGTCGAGTCGAGTCAAAACCGCCGTTTTTATTAACTGTTTCTTGAATATTTTTAAAGCAGCAAGAAGTAGAAGCGGCGAAAAAGCTGAGAGAACAGGAAACGAACGACAAGATGCAGAGCCTTAAAACTACCATCATCGTCTCAGGAATCATCGTTGCTGTTGCTGGTGCAGTTTTTGCCATAACCAAAAAACTCAGAGAGAAATGAGCTTATAGATATGGAAACGAAGAAAACATCGAAAGTTTTATTCAATTTACACCTTCTCTTTTAAGCTAACTTTTGATTATTATCAAGCAGGCAATGTTACTTCCAGTTAATTTTGGTGGAAGTATGATCCTTTTTTGGTTTTCTTTTTCCAGTTTCTAGTGGATGTAACTTTTTCAGACAAGATCTTTATTTTTCCAAAATTTTGCCAACTATACTAGCATGGTTTTGTACGTTATGCTGTCAACAACACATATGAAATGAGAATAATCTTTCTTTGTTTCCTTTTTGGTCCCAACAGCGTGTGGAAATTGAATGCGCAAGATCACACATCAAATGGCGAACTCACTTAATATCCATGAACTTGTCGTATAAATCGGACCTGAGATTACCAGAAAAATTTAGATCCACTGCAAACTTTAGAGAATAGCCAATGAACACAGTTTTTGCCACAATCTTCATGCG
Source organism: Misopates orontium (assembly GCA_946800315.1). Lineage (NCBI taxonomy): Eukaryota > Viridiplantae > Streptophyta > Magnoliopsida > Lamiales > Plantaginaceae > Misopates > Misopates orontium. The sequence goes on along the minus strand of OX326950.1, from coordinate 5,774,143 downwards.
AAAGGAAAAGAAAAGCTCGTTGTTTTGAAGTTTCACCACACAAGACGCATCAGTTTCATTAGACATAATAGCTCCCTGCCGTAGCATTAGTTTTATTGGCACGAATCCTGTAAAAAGAGTAGTTTTCTGTATCTAAATGAATATTCAACGATGTCATTTTGATTATGAGAAAGTAACAAGCACGCAGAAAATACAATAAAAGTACATATCCGCAGCATCCAACGATGCAGTTTTTTCAAAATAGAGATCTTGAAGAACTCAATCATCTAACAAAGGAGCAGTTTCCACCCGCCATTCTTCTGCAGGATCGATATCTCGAGCCTGATGATTGAGTTGGCCCAAGCCTGTCGTGAGTTTTCGTGTGTTTGAGTTGGCCTGAATCTACTGTACATTCGCGGACCATTTGTGTACATTGTCCGACCGTCCCAATCCTCCGACTCCTGCAAACTCATGTACATATTTGACAATTAAATAAAAATCTCCCCACTCCCTTAAATCAAAACTAGTTCCCCGCCAAAGATAAAATGTTGATGATAAAATAAAATTGAAAACTTATGCATAAAAAAGCACCAAAAAAAAAAAAAGAGTTGTTACAAATAGTAAGTTAACTTCAAAGTTCAAATAGTTGAGTTCTCTCATAAACTAACTGTAAACTTAATGGCTCAAATTCTTCAAATCACATCAACTCACTCATATTCTCCCTATTTCAATCGCCTCATAGTTCATCATCGAGTCCCATTTTCTCTCAAATTATCCTCTACACCAACACCGATCATCTCCTCCTGCACCAGCACCTCTCCACCAATCAAAAAGCTCTCTTCTCTCACGGAACTCAAACCCTACCTCCAATCGCAATGGCGCCCGATCCTCTACGGCTGGCTCTGCAGCGCCGTCTCCGTCTACTCTCTCTCCCAAATCGTGCCGTTGGCCGGAAAATTCTCTTCCACCATGAACACCGGAGCAAATCTGATGACGCTAAAAAACGAAGCTCTAACACTCGGAGTGCTCGTTTTGGTCCGGATCGCGGTTAATTATCTGCAGCAGGCGTTTCTGTGGGAGGCTGCGTTGAATTGTGTGTGTAAAATTAGGGTTCATGTGTTTGATAGGGTTTTGCGGAGGGATTTGGGGTTTTTTGAGGGTGAAAAAGGTGTTTTAGCAGGGGATGTTGCGTATAGGATCACGGCTGAAGCTGAGGATGTAGCTGATACTGTTTATTCGATTCTCAATGTGAGAATTGGTTGATTTGTTTTGATCACATTATGCTATGGATAATATTAGATATTTTTTTGTTGTTGTTGATTTTGTTTCGCAGACGATTGTACCGGACGCGCTTCAGTTGTCAGCTATGGCTACTCAGATGTTGATCATTAGTCCTGTTTTAACTTTAATTTCTGCGTTGGTGAGGAAGTTGTAGTGAAATTTGGTTTATAGTATTTAGACTCGATTCGTATAATTTCGTTGCGTTGGAATAAGGACTGAGTTTTGTTTTTTGTATTCTATAAGGTGATTCCGTCAATGGCTCTGTTGATCGGATGCCTTGGCGAAAAGCTTCGTGCAGTATCCAATAAGGCACAGCTTAGTACAGCTGCTCTGTCGGGGTACCTGAATGAGGTAGGATACATTTTACAGAAGTAACGCATTAGCTGGTGTTTCTGCGAGACGCTTAATAGCGTATATGATTTGTGCTAGGTACTTCCTTCGATTCTTTTTGTGAAAGCAAACAGTGGAGAATCTCGCGAATGTACCAAATTCCAGTCGCTTGCTTATGCTGACCTATCTGCGTATTTGAAAAAGAAACAAATGAAGGTGTTGATTCCTCATATTGTACAAGCAGTTTTCTTTGGGATGTTGTTCACATTCAGTGCCAGCTCACTGGTGGTTTCAAGAGGTTCCTTCAATTGTTCCGCCGTGGTTTCTTTCATGACATCACTGATTATGTTAATTGAACCAATTCAGGTACTTGTTATCGTTTAACGAACTTCTAATTGCCAACTGATTACTTTGTTTCAGTTATATGGTTATGTGTCTAGTTACAGAATAGTGTTTGGTTGCAAAAGCTTTCATTTCTTTGAACATGTAGGATCTACTCACCTTTAGCTTTTTTTTTTTTTTTTTTTTTAAAACTTTTTTGAGAGCATGTGAAATTGGAAGTTTATGCTATCCAATTTTACTCTCGGGGTTTCCCTTTTCCATTTAAGTGGCTTATTGATTTTAGATACACTGTCGAGCTATCTAACCTGAGAACTTACTCTGATAATCAGAGCGTATTCTGTTTCATTATAATAAAGTCGTATGAGATTTCTATTTACCAGCTATCAACAATATAGAATGATGCTGAGAGATTAGATCAAGTTCCGTCACCCCCTCTCCCTAAATCTCTTGGGTATTGAATTAAACTTTGAAACTTCAGTTAAATACATTAATTAAGTGGTAACTAGTAATGAATTTATACAATAAAGAGGTTCGTGCCGGTACGTGAGATATCATGGACATGTTCTTGAAGGTTGATGTTGTTTCTTCACTGGTTCTATTCTTGATTCAGGTTGTTAGAAAGTTTTGATACTCTGTTTGTGTGGCGATCTCATAGATGTCCTGAAGCTTAGCTTATAATAGATATATCTTTTTGGGACTTATCAGACTAACTATTTTTTTTTATCCAATTTATCCCCACACACATAGTATAATACTTCCATTTAATTGGTTGATGCTCCTTCATTATATCTCTGTTTCTTTTGCTCTTCGTATTTGGTTTGTTGCTTCAGTGTGGTAAAAGTAAAACAAAATTGCAAACACTTCTTCAGTTTGATTTAGATAGGTGAGCTATTAGCATTCCTAGCGTTTAAACATTATAATTGTTCTTATACTGCTAAGAATGAGTTTCTTAGCTATGTCATAGGTATCCTTTTTTCTTTAATTCACTAACACTTACGGTGTATTCCACCCTTAATTTATGTTGAGTTCATAGCTGAAAGCACAAGATCAATTGCCAGAGAAATAGTTGTTGATTTTGACCTATATAAGATTCAGGTGCAGGCATGATAATTTTTTGCTTCATATATATTGAGAAAGTACAAAATAGTAATATTTTTACATCTTCATTTTGGGCCCTTTGTCTATCTTGCTGTAATTCCAGTGTCTGTACAATTTCTAATGCATGTTTATTTGTTATCATGGTTTTTCTTCTGTGCAGCAATCTTAAAGTATCAATCTGAAATTAAAGAATTACGCAGGGTGTGGGAAAAGCTTACAACGAGTTAAAACAAGGAGAACCAGCTATTGAGCGGTTGTTTAGTTTGGCCATGTTCAAGTCTCAGGTAGATTTTAATGATTTGGGAGGCTTTGGTATTATATATGTTTTCTCTTTAGCGACACATATCAAAAGATAGAGTTCCCTATGTGATTTTTCTCTGAATACAAAACTTCTAACCTGCACAAGAGCTCATTGCAACCGAATTTAACATGCATCGGTTAATAGAATAAAAACTCTTTTAACTTTCGTGAGTTTTATGTTTTCTGAATTTTCAGCCTTTTGCTTAAATATGGAATTTTGCACTACTTGGTCCTTGTTTTTATTCAATTGAATGAATTGTTTATTGACAAGAAACTTCGAACCTATAATATAATGAACTTAATGCGAGGACATAAATATTTAAAAAAGAAGAAGATGAAACATGGAAAAAGAACAACCCCTTTCTGCTTGGTGGAGTAGTGTTGAGGATTTATATACTTCGGTAACACTATATAAGAAGTATGCACCAATGTATTCAGCCAATTCTTACAATGGTATCAACAGGTAATAGAGAAACCAGATGCAGTTAATTTGGCTTCTGTTACTGGAGAGGTGAAATTTTGCAGTCTCACTTTTGCATATAGAGATGGCATGCCTCCTGTATTGAATGACCTGGATCTTCATATCAAATCTGGTGAAACAGTTGCTCTTGTTGGGCCATCAGGAGGAGGCAAGACAACGCTTGTGAAACTTCTGCTTCGCCTATATGAACCACTTTCTGGTAGTGGGAGTTTGTGTTTGCAATTTTTTCCTTTATATGGTTTCAACTGCCCTTGATTCTTGGGCACATATATCTCACTTAGATATGGCTATCTTTTTATATTCTATATTGACAGGTTATATATTGATAGACGGCTATGACATGCAAAGTATTCAACTGGAGAGTTTAAGGAGACATGTTGGTCTTGTCTCTCAAGATACTGTGAGTGGCTACCCAGTGATGTTACTATTTTTAGGGTTTTTTAGTTATGATAGACAGGGCTGGACGATTTCAGGAGGAAGTCATACTTTGATGACATGTCTGCAGATTATATAATTTTACTTTCAGTTGGAGTATCTTTCATCATGAAATTAATGTTCATCATCATCGGCTGAAGAGAATACTCTCCTGCATGTCATTGGCTGATATAGATACTAGCAACATATGATGCAGTATTTATACCATGTATATAAGTGTAAATAGAGCCCATATGGGCTTATTGCATCTGAATTATTAACAGTGCTTCTTTTCTTCTATAATTCAGGTACTTTTCTCCGGGACTATTGCTGAGAACATTGGTTACCGGGATCTAATAACTGGTATTGACATGGAAAGAGTTGAACTAGCAGCTCGAACGGCAAATGCCAATGAGTTCATTGAAAGCCTTCCTGACAAGTACCAAACAAATGTCGGACCTAGGGGCTCGAACTTTAGTGGAGGCCAAAGACAAAGGTATGTGGAACTTCCCAGGTATTATAAGTACATCTTTGTTGGTTCCTAAATCACTTTTGATTCTATCAACTTTGTGGTTTTCTATTCTTAGAAACTGATAATTATCCTGTGGTTGATGCATGAGAATCAATAATTCACTGCCCTGAGATCTTGACTATAACTAATTGATCTCTTTGCAATTCCATCTTATTTCTCGCAGGCTAGCTATTGCAAGAGCACTCTATCAGAATCCATCTATTCTGATTTTGGATGAAGCAACTTCTGCATTAGATGGCAGATCTGAGCTATTGGTTAGACAAGCTCTGCAGCGCCTAATGCAAGATCGCACTGTAAGCTTGCCTATGTGCTTTTATTCTTTCAAAACGAATTACATGGTTGAACATCTTCTTAAAATGGGCATGTTTATGCTTCATTTGCACTTATTACCTCAAATCTCTCTGTTGAGCCGCTTTTCCAAAATCTGGTTCATGCCTTAAGATCGTTTTCATTAATCAAACACGTTGTTTATTAGCTCTGTTATGTAACTTTATCGATATAAACCTTGGAATACCGGTCATGAATGGATGGATATTCATATTTGCAGGTGTTGGTCATAGCTCACCGACTAGAAACAGTTCTGATGGCTGAACGTATATTCCTTTTGAATGATGGAAAATTGCAGCAACTGAGTCATTCCGCTCTCTTGGATGGTCATCAGGGCTCACTCGCAACTGCACTTGTAGTCTAGTAATTCAGTGGGAGCTCAAACTAATGTAAAATGTTATAGTGTCTTTATGACTTGTATTCACCATTCTCAGAAAAGTTCCCAAATAAGGAACTTAGTTGTACTACGGCCGGACACCAGACATAAATTCAAATGTTTATTTTTTAAATAAAGAAGGTGACAGCTCGAACGATCTTACGTGAAATGTTAAGATTACATTTACAACGAACCATAAGATGCCTCAACCGATGCTCAAGAATCCCTGTTTGATACTTCTGCTAAAATGCTTACAAGTATATCATTTGTTTGAACTGAGTTCATGGATTAAATGAGGTTTTTGTATATAAGGTGAAATATATGCAATTCAAGTTAGCTTTTGCTTGGGACTAGTTTAAGCTAGCGCAAAATCAAATTGTGTGGACGCCGGAGTTAGAGAATGTCATGAATTGTTTATGATCTTGACTGCAAGGTATAAGCTACAGATACTGAAGTTGAATTTTTTAAAGTCGAAACAATTTTCATTTTTGAAGTTAATGGGGTTGTGGGCCTAGGTCATTCTGCTCTTGATGCCAAAAAATAAACTAACTTTTTATTCAAAATATCCCAACAAAGAATTATAGACCAAGTCTTTATCTTACGAGGATATCCCTCAAAGATTAAGACTCGACCTAAAGAAATTCTATGGAGTTAATGTCTGTTGGTCGTCATGTCTTCTGTTTGTTTCAGAAAATTTATTATATTTGTGCCTTCATTACTGTAAAGATGTCATTGTCTTCAGCTGTTGTTTTGAATGCGAATGATGCAATAATTTGAGATGTCCTTATCCAACCCCACGCCCCACTAGTCCACTACTATGAGTCCTCTTATGGGGAGACAAATAAAGTTGATGGCTGGATGGATCTTGCAACAAAATTTAAACAGCCATCAACAACATTCTGATTCATTCAACCTTCAAAAAGAACCAAAAAAATATGAAAAATTGACTTCACACAAAACATAGCAGAACACTGAAGAAGTGGATATGGATTAAACTTGACAGAGTGAAAAATAAATAAAGGGAACTGATTAAAATACACAAATATCAAAGTTACAATCTTGCATCTGAAACAATATTAGCCAGGCGATCTAAATATATTTTAGATCCTATAGCTAGCTTTGCTATCAAACCCCTTAATACAAATTAATCTCCACAAAGATTCAAACAAGAAAATGTAATAAAAAACCAGTCAGTGTGCACTCCATTGTGCAAGTATGTTATGTTAACTTACATAGTTAACAACAAATTGGACACTGAATCAACCCATTCTCATTACACTCACTACACTTCAAACTCTTCTTCCCATCTTGACCCAACACCTTACAACTCCCATTGCACTCCATACACATCACGAACCGAATCCCGCCGCACCCCGCGCAGCCGGCTGCCGCCCTCGGGATCCCGTCGAACAAAATTCCCAATTTACCCTCCTCATCCAACCTCACCATCTCATTAGCCCCACCAATCAACCTTCCTTTAACGAAAACTAATGGTACCCTTATCTCCTTGCTACTCATTAGCCTTCTCAACTCTTCCTTATACCCCGAATGCATCGAGATGTCACGCTCAAACATCTGAACGTCCTGCGATTCGATAACCGATCTTGCAACATTACAATCCTCGAACGTCTTTCTAATACCCCTTAACGTGGTCGTGTAAATAACAACCGAATTCTCGCCTCCCGGAGGACATTTCTTGGGATACAATCCAAGAATCGCGTCGGAATCTTGCGAACTCCACGCCTTTCGCGAAGTAGCGGTGGACGAAACCGAAACCATTTTCTTGATCTGTTCCTCCTCCTCAGACACCTCTTTCTCCAAAGACGCCACGAGCAACGGATCGAAAATCGGGCCTAAACTCCTCCTTCTCGACAAAACGACACCCGAATCGATCCTCAAACTATCGCATCTCTTCACATTCGGACTCCCTTTAATCGAAGCCCACAATCTTGGTGAAGGCTTCTTCACATTCTCCTTCAAATTGTTACACTCTTTCAAAACCGTTTTCGGACTATTCTCCAACGACCCTGTTCCAGTTCCACCCTTCACTCTGCCCTTATTCTCCTTCCCACCAAAAGTCTTCGCCTTTCGAGGAGAACCCATTTGATTCAAGAACTTTAACGGGCTCTTATGATCCAAATCCGCAAAATTACGCAGAAAAAGCCTCGCCTTTGGACTCTTTTTCGATTGAACTGAAACAGGGGCTTGTTCTTCAAGCCCCTCCATAAGTTCCCAAGCATTAATAATCTCAGACGGTTCACAGTCACTGTTCCTCTGTTTTTTCACTTCAACAACTTGTTGTTGCTTTTTCAATTCAACTTGTGGGTTCTTCAATTCAACTTGTGGGTTCTTCGATTCAACTTGTGGGTTCTTCAATTCAACTTGTGGGTCCTTCAAATCAACTTGTGGGTTCTTCAAATCAACTTCTGGCTTCTTCGATTCAACTTCTTGTTGCTTCTTCTTGTTGATATTGAGAGCGCCGTATGTGGTTGAAGTGAGAGAAACAACATGATTGTTGTGTAGATTCTCTTGTTCGATTTCTTTCTTAATCAGTTTCGATGAGACGCAACCCATTTGGGAATTTTTTTTTTGGGAGTGGAAGATGGGATTTTTTTTTTTTTTGTCTCAGGTAGTTTTTTGAAAATTTTGCTCTGTTTTTTAAGACACAATAAGAAACCGTTACATTTGGTGGACAAACGGGAGCCAACGGTCAAAAAATTCGAATGAGGTGTGTGTGTGTGTGATGTACAACATTTTGTGACATGCCCCTCTGGTTTTGTGTTATTTGTGGAAGTGTGTCATAAGTATTTTATTGTTGTGGTGAGAAGGTCAAGACAAAATGTTTAAAATTATTACTATAATAAGCTTTTTTTTTGTTTTTAAATTGTAATTTGGACAAAAGACGTAAAGTCAAATAAAGAATATGATAGAGATTAAGGAAAATCATTAAAGTTGTGAAGTTTTGAAATTTAATTGATAAGAAAATTTAAATGCGACATGGGTTTTGATTTAGACATTGTCGTATTAATAGGAAATATTGCCACCTCATATTGGTTTTATTAGGAATTTTGTTATGGTTTTTGGCTCGAACTCGTGTGCTATGCCATTTTGGTGAGTTACTTTTGTTGAAAGGAAAAAAAAGTGGTAATAACTTCTTTTGTATTTTTATATGTTGCAAAATATGTTTGGATATAGGAATTTAGTTCACTGGCAAAAGACTGAGGCAGATGTGGATTTTGTTCTTATACTTTAAATGAAAAATAATAAATTTAAATTATAAATTACAAAAAGTATTTTAGAAAAACATTGGATATATTGGTCTCTACACACACCATATATATTAAAAAAACGATTGTAAGACAGCGTGCCACTTTTTAAAATAAAATCGATAATATTTTTGAACCTTTTTAACGTGCAGTGTTCTTTGTCTATTCCACGAAATATTAGTTTATGCAACCTATTCTACATACAATAATTGGATAATTTGCAATAACTTTTTTTTCTTAATCAACGGTGTAACCTAATAGCTAGATGTGACGTGATAATAGTAAGAGATCTTATAAGGTATTTAAATTGACGTAGTAATTTCTTAATTAGTTATTTAGGCAAATATGGATATTTGATTAAAGCTAACTATAAAATTTATGCATATTTGACAAAATTCTCAAAATGGAAAACTATATTTAATTATGTGTAACTTAGTGTGCATTTAAGTAACTCTCTGTACATAGATAATATTAATTAATTAGCTCACAAGGCCGTATAAAAATCTATAAGAAAACATAGACATAGATAATACAATTAATTAGCTCATAAGGCTGTATAAAATCTATTTGAATAGCATCTCTATGTAACTCGATTATTGTCATCTAAATGAAGGGATACTATAGACCCATGAGGTTTAGTGCAATTACAGAAACCATTAACGAGATTTGGAAATTTTCAAGAAAACCTCGCGAGACTGACAACGATTAGAAAAATGTAGTCGTATTGAAGAAAAGACAATAATATATATCCTCTAGGAATCTTATATAAAAATGTGGAAAGAGTTAAGAAAATATATATTCAAAGACATATGCCCTTCAGTGAATTAGTCACTCCAATTTTATGAATTGAGTCGAATTTTATGAATCAAATAATAATAGGTCAACCTTGTATATTTATGAATTGGTTGGACAACGACGTGATCAACCTTGGTCGCAATATAGCGCGAAAAGTTAGAAGTTGGATGTGTGCAATCTGCTCGACGACGGGGAAGGAGTAAGGTAAAAGAGGACGCGATGTTTTCCTTTTGTTTAAAAGTTCTTTCTTTAAAATTAAAATTCAAAAACTAGATTAAAAATGTTCCCAAAAACTACAATGTATATAAAATTAATGAAATGTGAAATTTAAGAAAATGTATTTATTATACTTTCTAATTTTAGAAAAGTAAACAAGAGAACTTAAAATTTAGCATTAAAAAATTATTTTAATTTCTTACCTCTCGCTAATAATTTTTTTAAAAATTGTTGGGAGAATTAACTTTTATTTGGACTTTAAATTTATGTTTAATTTTGACCTTCTTAGAAATTCTGTGTTAATTTGTTTATGACATTACATATATACCTGGTTAAACTTAAAAATATATAATGTTATCAAAGGGTAAATCTAGTCCAAATCTTTACTTAAAGTAAAAGCCAAAATTGATCTAGGACAAAAGTGGAAATATAAGGTTTTTGTAAGCAAATTCTATAAGGTTTGTGTAAACTTTATGAGACGTCCAAATAGTTTCTCAAACTGTAGGGGTGGCCTCGGTAGGTGTAGTCGGAGCTATATGTCATGATTTTTTCATTGCGTCTAAAAGGTCCTCGTAGAAAAATCCAATACATTGAGGTATACCACATTGAAATTGGATTTTTAACATTTGAGTGCACACTTAACTATTTGGAGAACGTATACTATTTTAGTAAATAAATCTTATCAACCAATAAAAAATGTTATATGTGTACATTATTTTAAATCGTTCATTTTTTCTAGTGTATGTATCATACAAGAGTCAAAATCCACATTTTAATTACTGGAGATCTGTAGCCTGTAGATACTTGCCGACCCGGTCCAGTTCAATATATGAAGTCTTCGGGCCTAGAAAATAATATATGTAAGGAATATAAATTTTGAATTTTGCAAAGTAAAACACACTATTGAAAATGATAAAAGTGTGCCCTGTACGAATACAATATATAATCTACTCTATGCATGTATATATCATATATGTACTTGTATGCATGTCATTTCAAAGTCTATAGTAGTTTGTACAACATTATTGAACCAAAAGAAACAATATGATAAGTATAATAAGAAGAACCAAAATTAAAGCATATAAATTGCCGCTTTTATAATGAATATTGCTCCCATGCATTTTGCAAGGTAAAAGATGCTAATGTCCGTAAGCAAGTTTTATGTTTGATTTTGACGGAGAACAATTTGATTTTATGTCTTATTAATATTATTAGTCACAGTAGGTCTACTTAGTATAATACACTCGACTGACATTGTTTGTACGTAACATAGTGGTTGTGAGTCTCGTGACTCCTACGGTATAAAAGAAAAAGTAACCATAGCAAGTCTCTCTCTTTTTTTTTTTTTTTTTTTTTTTTTTTTTTTTTTTTTTTTTTTTTTTATAACAAAAACTAGTCTTTATGTTCAGAATTTGGTGGTGGTTATTTAAGTGACGGGGAAGTTTTTATTTTTTTCTGAACATTTTTATCAGGGTCAACCCCTATAATTCATACTCTATTATGTACCAAGAATAATTAGGAACCATTGAAAAGACAAGATTGAGATGTTTAGCCACTGTATTTGACTCTATAAAAGAAGAGGCTAAAAAACACATAATCAGTGACGCAGCCAAGTTAAGTGCTCCACTACCATCTGAAATAGAATTTTCTAAAAAGCTTAAAAAAAGTCTCAAAAGGTGCAAACTGACAAATAAATTGAGTGGTGCATGGCGTTGTCTGCAATAAATGGCTTTTCTTGATTTTCCCTCGTTTAAAAGGCACATGACAGAACCATGCGTAAAATCGTTTAGTCTACCCGAATGCTACATCGTGAAAGCAATGTCACTTTAAAGAAGCTGTGATTGAATTGAAACTTGAAAGTCTAATTAAAGGGATGAATTGAGGACATATTTTATAGAAGTATTTAAAATTAAGTATTTTAGAAATTTCAGAGCAAGTGTATATAATACTGGTGATTATAAAAAAAAGAAAAAGAAAAAGAGAAACCAATTTGATTATGAGTCTGTCATAATATCTAGTTTGCTTAGCTATTTTAGTTTGATGTGTTGATTGCATACTACTGCATTTAGTTCTGAAATTTTCTTAGTGTTCACTTAGCGGGTTTTTTTTTTAACTTTGGTCCCTTAATGAGTGTTGGATCCATCTTTGATCCCTTATTGATTTTTTTTGTAACATTGGTCCCTTAATTAGTAGGTCAATTCGCACTCGGTCCTTTTTGCCCGGAATCCGACTTTTTGGCCGGAAAATGTCATGTGCACGGCACGTGACCACCTGAGAAATTCTTGCACGTGGGAAGGAAAAATCGTACTTGGCTGTTTTAAAAAACGTTTTTGAGTTTTTTTTTTAAAACACATTTTTGGCTGAAATTATATATTTTTTTTTTTAAAAAAAAAAAAAAAAAACATCTCACTCACTTACACTCAGCGTTTCAGCCAACAATTACAGAAAAAAAAAAACCCCAAAATCGCATCCCCCCTTTTCCTCAAGAACCCTAACCCTAAATTTTCTAATTTCTCGAATTCAAACCACGAATTCTCTCCAATAGATTGGAGAGAAATTAGAAAATTTAGGGTTAGGGTTCTTGAGGAAAAGGGGGGTGCGATTTTGGGGTTTTTTTTTTTCTGTAATTGTTGGCTGAAACGCTGAGTGTAAGTGAGTGAGATGTTTTTTTTTTTTTTTTAAATATAATTTCAGCCAAAAATGTGTTTTAAAAAAAAAACTCAAAAACGTTTTTTAAAACAGCCAAGTACGATTTTTCCTTCCCACGTGCAAGAATTTCTCAGGTGGTCACGTGCCGTGCACATGACATTTTCCGGCCAAAAAGTCGGATTCCGGGCAAAAAGGACCAAGTGCGAATTGACCTACTAATTAAGGGACCAATGTTACAAAAAAAATCAATAAGGGACCAAAGATGGATCCAACACTCATTAAGGGACCAAAGTTAAAAAAAAACCCTTCACTTAGCAATTGTGGGTAGCGTTTAACTTAGTAGTTTACATGGTGCTTATTTTACACGGTGCACACCTTATGTGTTTGACGCAGGAAAAATTATTAGGTGCAACCGTTGCATAATGACGTGGTACAACTTATTGTTGAAATTAAACGCAATTCTCAACTTCTCCACACTTCATCCCAATCATGTATTTATACTAATAATTGACTTGTACAATATTATTATACAGTGGCTGCACCTAAAAATCTCGTGACGGAGGGCCCACAACATAAGAAAAAAAACAAAATTGCTCGTAGATTAGTAGATGCCAAAATTTTCTCGAAGCATCTCGAATATTCTTATAAGGAAGTAAGGAAGACACAAGCAAGTGAATTAGAATATTTTCAAGAAAGCTGATAGACGGGATATGAGTTGTGCCAAGAACCGCGGCGCAACGAATATTGATCTATTCTTCAATTTGCGGGCAATCACGAATAATTTATTAGCAATAAATTACCTAAATTATTCATTTCGAGGGTTTGTAAAGTAGGTGCTACATAGAAAAAGAGTACTATATATGCTTAATTTGACATTTATAATTGATGTATACTTTAGACAGGAACAGATTATAATGGAGAACCACCATATGCGTTAATTAAATAGCATAACTGAAATAGTACTATAACAAATAAATAACAAGATGGCGGTGACATACTATAATGACATTTGGAGGTCGAATTAACTTTTAAATAGGTTCTTCTATGATTTTTCTTTTTTCTTTTTTCATATGTTGAGTAAAGCTCTTGACAAAGACAAGTTTACTTTAACAAATATATTTATTATCTTCAAGCTCCTTAATTTCATATACAGGAAAAAATGTCAAAACTAGAAGCTCGATATGCTATAGTATATCGGTTTAAGTGAATTCAATTTAAATTCATATTGGACCCATGTGTCGCATTAAATTTGATAATGTGATATAGTTTGACGAATTAATTGTGATACAATTTGCGCTTATATTACAGTAAACCAAGAGAAGTTGAGAGCCATTTAATGATTAGTTTTCACTATTTACTCTTTAACGAACCGTGAAATAAAAAGAAACATCAATTACAAGCTCTCTAACGTCTTTTACTAGTTGGTTGCACCGCGTCATTAATCATTAACTCTTCTTAGCTCTTTTCTTTATCTCTTAAGAAATTTCTAGTTAGACTATTTTTTCCTGCAACCAAGCTTTTCCTTTCCGAAATAGAGAAAGATCTAGTAATAGGAATAGAACAAAATTTTGTAGTCTTTTGTAGATTTTTAAATTGAGGATTTGGATTTATTACTACAAAGCGCAAAGAAGCTAATTCATTAATCTCCTAATATGTATTCTCCGTAATTGTAAAGGTAGGAATTAAATTCCGTGAAAGGAACAATTAACACGTGACTTAGATGGAAAGGTAAGTATATATTAATGAATTAGATTAAGAAAGAAGAAAAACAAATCAATCTACGTGGACAAGGAGTAGAGCAAAAACGTTGAATTATTTGAACTGCTCGAGAAAAAAGGTGAAAACTCTCAAGGAAGTTGGAAAACTTTAATGTTATTTTTTCATAGGGTAGTCTTTGGATTCATCGTGAAGCGTGGATTAATAGATACTTACAACATGCATTTCCCTAGAATATTGAAAAAATAGTGTCAAAGTTGGAAGAATTCTCATACTAAATAGTAATCGAACTAAATGTTGTCAAAGATGACTAACACTATAAAGGTAAATTCCTATCTATATAATATTAAAATTACTAAAAGTTCATATAAATTTATGACAAACTAATAATCTCGTATAAAACAAGAATATGCCGTTTTGACCGTTGAAATATAAGAATTTGACTAACGTCACGTAACATCCTTAGATGGCCATTTTAATTAGAAAATGGTGATACGATCTGTTAAAATAGAATACTTGACTTTCTGTTAAAACTTCAATTAATTTCTACTTTGAGAATATCCTTTTTAGCAATTAAATTCTTCCTTATTTGCATTCATCATCTTAATTTCCATAGACTGCAGTTTATTTTAAATGGTAACTACGTTAGACCCTGACTCACTTAATTCATTTCGCCGGCTGATTCAGGTGTAACTACGTTAACAATTAATGATACCAAGTGAAAGTTTATAAGCACCATTATAATTTATAAAGTTTGACCAATTCGACCAAGAATTTTCTCATAGCATGGACTCGCTTACCTATAGTTGAAACCTAAAATTAAATTTTCAGTAATTTCATTTACTATAGAAACATATAACCTCGCCAAAACGTAGAACAGTCTTTTCCAAATTAGGAGTCTCATAAAGTAAATAATTGCCAACTTTTAGATAAAGAATTTCCTTGTCACATATCACTAATGTTTATTTCTAATAGACATATAATTCCCTATCTAACTTTCATTAGCAAATAGTCAAATACCCCTTTAAAATTTATAAATGAGCAAATAACATCAAACCACCTAACTTTAAGTTAATTGTATCAATCACAAACGAATATTTATGTAGTAAAGTTTTATAACAAACATGCGTTTTTACATTTATAATTTTTTATTTAATAGTGTAAAGTTTAATTTATTAGATATGTGTGCAAACTTCAACTTTGAACAATCTTAACACTTAACCCTCACGCATCCAATTAGTAGAATAACAAATTAAATTTATTATCAATTCCTGTACATACATACAAATTCAAAAAGAGTAGAAACCGATATGCGCTAACTTTAAAATTTTACAAGAATGTAATTGCTAATAAAACCTACACAAGAACCAATCAGTTTTTAGAAAAATAGCATAAGGTAGTTCTTATAGTTTATTATTTCATTCAACTGTTGCATAGAATCGACTAGTGATGTAACTATTAATTATGATGAAATTTTAAAAAAAAAGTATTGTCAAATATAAAATAAATTTTAATAATTTTTAGTTGCACCACGCAATCAATACAACATTTGTATATAATTATTAATGTTTCTAAAACAAGAGCGAAGCAGTTGAAACTTGAAAACATATCTAATCAAGTCACTTTCCCACCAAAACCAACCAAACAAGTTAGTACTAAATAAAACACACAACCACAAGAAAAATATTCCACCCCCCCAAATATATATTTAATCTCACTTTCACCCCCAAAATTCTCACTTTCGTGTCTCTCTATCCAAACAAACTCTGTTTTTTTTCCCTCTCTCTCTCTAAAAATCTCAATACGATGCCTCAAGTCGATCCTCTAGTCAACGCCGGAGTCAACGATCGGAAAATCACCTGCGAGACACTGGCGCCAAGCGACGCCGGCGAATCGTCGTCGGATTTTCCGCCGGAGTCTTTCTACGTATCGAAAAACGACGAAGGCGATTGGCTCGATCGCAACGCCTTCTTCGAGCGTAAAGATTCCGCCAAAGGAATCAACAACAGCGATCAAAATTCGACTAATCTTCAGAAGTTTTCGATTAATTTGAAGTCAACGGCGTCGATCATCGGACTGCCGAAGGGTCAAAAGGCGACGCTAGCCGGCTGTAGACAGAGGACCTGTAAACCGGCGAACATGATCAGGATTTTCCCGAAGCGGACCGGGTCAACGGGGAAGTCAACGGCGGGTCAGATGGCGGAACCGAGTTCTCCGAAGGTTTCGTGTATAGGGAGAGTTAAGTCGAAACGGTGTCGTCGGAGGTCGAATTCGTTGAAGAGAGGGGTAAAGCAGGGGAAGGATTTTGGGAGTGGCGGTGAAAAACAAAAGTCTACATTTTACTCTAAGGTAAACTTGTATTAATAAATTTAATTTTTTTTATATACTCTTTATTTTTTAATATTAACTTAGTGGAGATAAGGTAAACTTGTATTAATAAATTTAATTTTTTTTATATACTCTTTATTTTTTAATATTAACTTAGTGGAGATTATTAAGTGATACGGATGCACGTTTAGGTGGTGCAAGCAATTCAATCGTCGGTGTTTTTTTATAATTAGGATAAGGCGTTGAGAAGTTAATAACGTGTAATCTAAAAGATTAGTTGGTGAAGCAAGTGGACGATAAAGTAGTGTAGACATTTGGATTATTGGTGTAAGTACACGTTTGTACAAAAAATTGGACAGTCTATGTCCAAAAACTAGGAAAATATTCATTAAGTTAGTTATTCGTTGCACCACATCATGTTGTAACAAGTGCGTAAAATTATTTTTTCTATATCTTGAGCCATAATCTTTTTCGTTACACAAAACGAATGTGACTTATTTTAATGAATTAGCAGTAAAATTTGAATTGTGCACGTCTTTTCGATCTATGTAATATTTTTATGATATATTGAGTTGTCGTTTTATTTAAAAGCTTTATAATTTTCGATAGGTGATAAGCATATTTCGGTCCAAGAAGAGTCTAAAGGAAGCGGTGGTTGTTGAACCGCGACAGACAAGCATGAGTGTTAAAGTCCGGGAAACTCCACACTCTGTTGAACCCGAGGCGGATCCGCCGGTGTTGGGAGGGATGAAGCGGTTTGCGTCGGGGCGGCAATCGGGCTGTTTGATTGCTGAAGAATTCAATCAGGTGAAGTTAGACCGGGGCATGAGCAAAAGCTGATTGGAAGATAATATTGTGGTAGTTGAAAATCGGTTGGTGGCTGATGTGGGCAGGTTTAACTGTTTTCATCCGTGGATTCTGACTTCTGAGATGGAATGAAAATAAGAATCACAGCTGGTTTTTGCTGTTACTTTTTCATAATTTTTTTAAATACATATATAGTCATATACTCTAATAGACAGTGTAAATATACTTTGGTGACTTGTGTTCTGGATTGGAGGTGTAAAATTTTGCTTGTTGATTTTGTAATATTGAAATTACTTGGAATTCAAATGGTATTAATTGATGTGCTGTCTTATTTTCTAGTTGATTTTATCGTTATATAGCAATTAATGTGTTCTTGCACAATTTTCAGTAAATAGATGAAACCCTTATTTTGCTCGGGAACAAAATTTGTTTCCTGGTATTCATGATTGATCAAACAAGTATCGAAGTCTGCTATGAGATTGCGACATGAATCAATAAGCCCACGGTGAGGATGAGAAACATGATGGTGAGTGCCAATTAGATTAATGCAACCTTTGAATCACAAGACAAGAGTATATGACGGGAGTTATGTTTTTTGGCTTCGGAGAGACCACAAAAAATGCCCCAAAGTTCAGCCATAGTAATACTGTCGAAGCCCACATTCGTCGCAAATCCGAACATCCAACTTCCCTCTGAACTCCTGGCTACTCCACCACAAGAAAACTGATCTGGATTGCCGAACGCACTACCATCCACATTGATCTTGACAGTATTCGGCTCAAGGGAAGTCCAACAGAAAGATTGTGAGACTCTATTAACTCCCGGATTTCGCAACATAGAAAGTTTATTTGAAGGAGTAGTGTCATAGCTCGCAGCTTGGCGGATCCAACGAATTGCACGTGTCAAGGGGATATCATGATTTTCAAGAACCTTTCTACAAGGCCACCCCCAAATTTTACAGCAAACCGTTGCAAAAATGGTAGCCCAAGGGATGCCGAGATTATGAACAGATGTTCGTTGAAGAAGCAAGTAATATCACTAGAAGGGAGGAGTTTGATCAAAATAGCTTTGCTTGTGAGGCAATCCCGAAGAAGATGAACAAGTAACTCATTATGAAAGGGGCAGCGATGACAAGATGAGTCCGTCAGTGAGGTGTCTACGCGCTCGCTGTTCATTACTTAGGAGCTTATTATGAAGAGCCAACCAAAGAAACAGCCGAATGCGCTGGCGAGTACGAATTTTCCATGCTAAATTCCAAGAAGAAGATCTAGGAACATTGACATCAGCAATTCAATGACAAGCCGAGGACACAGAGAACTTGTCATTGCTAGTGAAGCTCCAATAAGGAAAATTTGAGACATCCATAGTGGGGTCAATGTGGACACTCGTAATTTTCAACAAGTTGCGTCGAAGGCGGAAAATTTTGCAAGATGTTCCAATTCCAGCAGCTTTCAACTAAAAAACCTGCCACTTTAAGCTGTTTCCAGGAGCCTGGAATGGAGCAGGTGATTTGATTAATAAGTGGACCTGATCCGACCTACCAATCTCCCAAAAAGAGCAGGTTTACCGTTACGAATGGTCCATCTTATGCCACTACGGAGAGGTTCAATACAAGAGAAAAGTTGACGCCAAAGAGGCGAACAAGAAGAACTTTTTCTCGCCAAGAGTATATCGTCCTCTTTTGTATATTTAGCAAGAAGAATGCAGCACCAAAGCGACTCTTTTTGAGTAAGCAGTTTCCAAACTAGCTTCATAATCATTGCCGTATTCATATCCTCCATGCGGTTTAATCCAAGACCCCCGCAATCTTTCGGAAGGCAACATGTCCTCCAATTAACAAGATGCAGACGTTGCCTACCATCGCGATGACCCCAAAGAAAGTTTTGGCTGATCCGATCAAACTCCTTGCTAGAAGATTTAGGTAATTTGTAGGTTTGCATAGTGTAGAGTGGAATAGAGGAAGCGACGGATTTAATCAGGGGCGTATCCAGGAATTTGATATGCGGGGGGCTAGACTAAAGAACAAATTGACCAACGCAATCAATAAAAAACTACGTCAAAAAAATATAATGTTTAATAAAATATAAGCGTACATGCCAAATTTGTGTCATATGCTGCTTCATAGATTGGATTCATCGATTAATGAACTACAATCTATATTTTATGCCAACTCTATCATGTAATAAACATAAAATAATTAAATATGTATTTTCAAAAACTTTATTTTATTTTATGGATAAAAATATTAAATTATATGTCTTAATTTTAGATGTTGCAAGGTGAATTTTAAGTATTAGACTTCCAAATTAGACAAGTTATTTCTTATTATGGGCCATAGATTATCTTTGTTATTGATTTGTAAATATTTTATAAACATAGTTTGTTATTAATCCCATAATATATATAATATGTGTATATATATATATAATAAATATGTTTTTCCAAAAAAAATTAGGGGGGTTCTAACAGCCCCCAGCCTATGAATAGATCCGCCCCTGTCATTTAATGTAGAAGAAGTTATTTGATTTATCGACTCCCTTGTTGTAAAAGCTAAAATTCCGTGTAGATAAGCGATAAAAGATAGTCCAAGCGCTGATATTTCATATGCATCGACAAAAAATAAGAACTGTGTGCATGATTGCGATGCAAAGGCAATACGTACTAAAATATTTTTATTCATATAAAGCATTACTCTTTGAATAAAATCACCATTCCACCAAAAAGTAGCACGTAATCCACTCTTTGTGGACATATATGTAAACAATTAATTGACGAAGCACGGAATAACATATATAAGATCCAAAATAAATATTTGTTGAACAGCTAAATCATCAGTTCGCATTAACAACGCTTCTTGTTATATCTTATTCTTTTAGTTGTAACACACATGATCTGTTACCAACTATATACTTTCGTTAAGTTTTGTGGTGGAAAGTAGGATGAAAAGTAAATGCCATCACTTTTTGCTCCCCAATAGCATGTATCACCAAGACATTTTTCGAAATCTATATTGGCATTGTAAACTTCAAAAGCTAAATTCTTGTTCTTCCACCACCAACGGCAAAAGAACACCGTACTCGGAAGTACGCAAAAGTCAAAATTAAAATTTTGACCTGTGGTAATATAATGATCTCCTAAGTCATCATCTTTAGATGCACAATGCACAAACAAAGATTCAGTCTTAGGAGGCAAAAGGTTGGCAATATACACATGAGTATGAGGGAGGATAAAACAACTGCGTTGTGGTTCAACGGCTATTGTTTGGAGAAAACATGTCGAAAGCACGAGGAATGCCAAATGACAATATTTGTTGCTTAAACTCATGTTTTTGGCTAGAGAGAACTGGGATCGAGTATAAGAAGAAATTATTGTTCCCTCCATTACAATGCAACGTTTATTTATACAAGTAACGAAAAGGTTTAACTATTTAATATAATTTACCATAAATCGATATCTTCTAATTTATCAAGAAAAATAATCAATACCTTCTTATCTACCACATCATATTTCTTTATATAGCACCTCCACCTATAATTACACTCTTACTGTTTTACCTAACCTATTGTATATTTAGTATTTTTCAAAGTAGTATATATGTTAAGATTTTTTTTCAAGTTTTGTACCTACTAGTATGGAAAAAATATCTGGTAAGCAAAATTTAAGAAGACGTTCTTGGAAATTAATGAATCATACACAATTAGTAAGTGTAAAGTTGAAATGTGATATTATAAATTTTATAAAAGAATTACGTAAGCGCAATTTATAAAACTTGAAAGTTTTGCTCAGGGGTCAGGAAGCAACATCAATTTCTATGCAGCGGAATGCTATTAATTTACAAGTAAACAATGATAGATTGACAACTCGTACAAACTATCGATGATGAATAGTAGCCCAAAAAATCAGTACATGTATATGCATTCCACATCATGACTTTCCTCATATCATTTCTTCTATAAAATTAAGCATGTAATACAAGAAGAACTTGAAACTACAACTCGTTTTCCCAACACAATAAAATAAAGGATAAATTACATTTTACTGTCCCTGAAGTTTGATTAATTTACACAAACATCCCATGCTATTTGAATGATTGCATAAACACCCTTGAAATTTGAAGAATATTTCCTTTTTGGTGATTACAGAAATACCCCTGAAGTTTCACCCTGTTTTCATGGATTGCTTCGGTCGCCTTTATGAATTATGATATATTTGGAAATAGTTGGACATTTTTTAGATAAAATGAATAAAACTCTCATGTGGTTTCAAAAACCGGCAAGAAGAGTAGAAAATTCATTGTAGTTTGATAATTTTCTAACATTCTATGTTTTCATAAATTATGGACAAAACCCGTCCTTGTATTTTTATTAAACTCTGCACAAAACCCGCTTGTGGTTTCATAAAAATGAATTTCGTGCAGAGTATATGAAACCGCATGAAATTTTAGACATAACAAACCAAAGGGAGAAGACAACTCCATTGGTAAAATGATACGGTCAACAAAATTCTTACAAAAATTTATTGTCCTGATCTATTATACCACGACAAATTAATTATTCAAATTGTATATTCATTTGTAATATATATCAATCTTAACAGAATCTTTAAAAACTTAACAAACTTTGTATGTCATTTCAAATTGGAAAAGCACTTGAGCAATTATTTGCAATATTATCTTCTAATCAACTTAAGTTGATTTATACTGTCCTCCTATATAGCTAGATACATTATACAGTACTGGTAAAGACCTTTTCTAAGATAACACTCTCAAAGCGTTGGTCACCTTATTGGGAGACATATAGCGTACCTCCCTGGCCCTGTACTACACCTCTCCCTCGCATATATGTGAGGCCCACACACATGTGAGGAAAGAGTGTAGTATCTCATGAGGTACCTAAGATGTCCCCTCATTGGCGCATATACGCATCACCCCGTGTCGATGAAATGTCGGTAATGTTTTCCTACCGCTCTGAATCACGGGTATAGGGGCAAAAAAGCACGGGGAATGCTAATGTTTCTTGCAGAGGTTCACCCTATGAGTTAATTACTTACAAAAATAAAAGAAGTTAATTCAATAGCTAAAGAAGAAAACAGATTAAATTGAAGAATTAACTACAACAACTATATATATCCCATCCAACAAGAAAGGTCATGATCTACTCGCATTAGGTATGAAATGGTTTTTCCGAATTTTGTCGTTTGGACATGGCTGTTAAGATTTTTTGGCACTTCATTAAGCGTCATTGAAAGAAAACGTAGTCCTTTATACCAGCAGCCCAAGAGCTTCATTATAGTAAGCTTCTTCAATGTCTTCATTATAGAGAATGAAAAATGTATTAATTATCATGTAATGACAAGATTTAACTCACTGTTTATGCGACGGTAATAGTTTTATGGAGATTGAATTTCATGAGGTTTTAGGAAGAGAATTATTTTTTTCAAATATTAGCTAGTTCTGATTTTTGTATAAATGCATAAGAAAGGAAAACTCAATCACTAATACATTAGAAGATCTCTATACTTGATAATTTGGGAGTAAAATAGTAAATCAACATTGCAATATTATTTCTCTAGAATAAGGGCCAAATCCTCGCGCGGTTTTCTGGTTCCCTTATTGTGAAGGCTAATATTTCAAATGGGTAAGCACGTACACTAAAAGATTATGCATGTCCTCCAATATTTTATCAGATGCATTAAACGAAAAATAGGCAATGCTTCTTTGTGATTGCAGTGTAAAGGCAATATGTGCTAAAACATTTGTTTTCATGTAACGCATAATTCTTGGAATAAAATCATCGTTTCACCAAAAGGTAGTAGGCAACTCATCACTATTTAATGGACATATCCATATAATTTATTGACGATGCACCAAATAATATAAGATCCAAAATAAATATTTATTGAACGGCTAAATCATCAATTGCTCACAATGACAACTATTGGACCACATGACACATATATAGTTTATTCCCACCCATACATTTTTGTTAAAGATTTTGGAGGGTAGTCGCCTGAAAAGTAAATACCATCGCTTTTTGTCGCCCAGTAACAAGCATTATTACATTTTGCATCGTCGAATTCAGTAGTGAAAACATTAAAAGCTACGGTCTTGTGGTTCCACCACCAACGGCAGAAGAACAGTGTATTTGGGCCTCTGCAAAAATCCCAATTAAAATTCTGATTTGTCGTAATTGTGTGATTTCCAAAGTCATCATCTTTAGATGCACAATGCACCACTAAAGGTGGAGAATTAGGAGGCAAATTGTTGGCAACGTACACATGATCGTGAGGAACCAAAAAACAACTGCGTTGTGGTTCAGTGGCTATTGTTTGAAGAAGGTATGTAGAAAGAATGAGGAATGCTAAATAACATTGTTTGTTGCTTAAACTCATGTTTTTGGCTAGAGAATTGTAATAGTTTGAGAATAAGAAGAAATAGTTTTACTCTCCTTTACACATGTAACACTTATTTATACAATTAGGAAAATACCCAACTAATTAATATATTCTCATCAATTAATACCTTCTTATCTACCACATCATATATCCTTATATAGCACTTTTACCTAACATATTTCCAGTTAATACTTACTTACCTGACACTCTCATTAAATATGGAATCACGAAAATTAAACCACGCCGGAATACCATGGACTTTTTAGGAGAAAACTGAAAAGAAAGTTAGAATCACAGCTGTTTTTTGCTATTAATTTTCCATTTTTCTTTTACATATATGAATGGACAGTGTAAATTAATATACTCTATTGACTTCTATATCTGCGATCCAAAATGTAAATTTCGCTTGTCGATCCTGTAATACAATGAAAAATACTCCGATAGATACAAAGTTGAAATTAGTGTGAGAGAAATAACGAACAAGGAACGCGCCTCCTACATAATTAGGCATGAACTGGACTATTTTCTAGGACATTAATTTCTTGCGGATCAACAAATAATTTCCAAATAAACAGTACCCCGCTTTTAATTTCATTCAGTTTTAGGGATTAAATCATATTTGGTGCCTCAACTAGTCACGATTTCAATAATGGTGCCATAATGAGGAAGCCATCAACATTGATGCCCCAATTTGGAAATTTTATCAATTTTGGTGCCTCGGCGCCGGAATTGCGAAAATCTCGCCGGAATCGCTTACGTGGACGTGAACCTGGACAAAATTTGGGGATTTTGACCACGGTCAACGCCACGTGTCCAAAAAGTGCCACATCCTCCGCCACTTAATTGCCACGTAAGCTATTAAAAAAAAAAAAACCAATCGTGATTTTTAAAAAACGCACAACACTCAAATTTAAAAAACCCACTGCTTATACACACTTCAGACCAAAATTACGTTCAGACACATTTATTAGCGCAAACCCTTAGCTGAAAAAACCCCCAAATTGAAGAAACTTCGAAAACCCTAATTTTCAAAAAACCCCAAATTGTCGACGAATTGTTTGAATACGCTCACTATTCTTCGATTTAAACACTCAGACTGACCTGTCGGGTCCTATCATGGGTCGATATTTGAAGAATCGAAGAATTCGGCCTTCGTCAAAAATTCACGATCCCCCGCCAAATTACGGTATATCCACGCATTTGTTGAAATTTTGTATAATGTGTAGTTCTAAGCTTATATTTTATAGTTTTAGTACCCTATTTTGATGCCTGTTTATTAATTTCATAATTTTCACATGTTTGCAGGAGTTTCGAAGCTCCTAGTGACCCTGAAACTTCATTACGGGGGAAAATTTGTTTACAATCCAAGCCTAAGATACGCAGATGGGAGTTTGTGTGTGGTGGATTACATCGGCCCACTCCATGTAAGTATTGAGGGCATTTTAAAATTATGTGAGGATGTGGGGTTGATTATAGTGAAGGGTCTGTATATTTTGCGAGAGGGTGTTGGATTTAATCTTGTGGAAAATGATGATGAGATAAAGACAGAGTTTCTGTCTAGAATGTCAAGCAACTATGAAAGGGTAATGGATGTCTATGTTAACTGTGTTGATAAAATAGATACATTTGATGAGGTATATGATAGTGATAGTGAGAGTGAGAATGAAAAAGATGACGAAGGTGATGCAAATGCAGATGAAGATGATGATGATATTGATAATGTACTAGAACATTTTCCTGAAAGTGATGAGGATTTGAAAAGTGACACCGAGAAAGGGAAGGCTGTTAGTAAAAAGGCTGTGGATGATATGCTTCAAGCTTGTTTGGAAGATCACATTGCTGGTGATGAAAACAACACTGGAGCAGGGGATGGTGTGGATGAAACAGGTCCAGTTAGCAATAATGGAGTTGAAAGCTCAGATTATGACACAGAAAGTGATTCAGGAGATGAAAATGTGGTGAACAGCTGTGATGAGTTGATTAGTGTGAGAGGGACTGATTCAGAGGGTGAAGCTGTTAGGTTTCCAGTATTTAGAGAGGCTGATATTTGGGATCCTAAATTCTAGTTGGGCATGAAGTTTCGTTCTAAAAGTCTATTTAGGGAAGCTATTAATTCTCATGCAATTAAGACCATGAGACATATCAAGCTCATCAAGAATGACAAAAGGAGGTTCTATGCCAAGTGCATGGTGGGATAAAGTGTAAATAGAGGATTAATGCTGTCAATGTACCAGAAGAAGATGGAGCTTTTAGAATTTGTTATTATCATGACAAGCACAGGTGTTCTAATATATCTAAGGTTAAAAATTTGAAGTCGAAGTGGATTGCTAGGAGGTATATACACAGGTTTAAGAATGATCCCAAGAGAGATGTTAGGGGATTTATGTAAGATGTGAAGCATGACCTGGGGGTAGAGGTCTCTGTGCAGCAGGCTTATAGGGCAAAGATTCATGCATTGAGAATCTTAAATGGAGACTCTAAAGAACAATATGCTGCATTATGGGATTTTACTGAAGAAGTTAAGAGGACCAACCCTAATTCAACTGTGATACTGGGAGTGAATAGGGACTTTGGTAGGTCTGTTTTTGAGAGGTTTTACATGTGTTTGGGGGCCTTGAAGATGGGGTTCAAAACTGGATGTAGAAGAATAATAGGGGTGGATGGGGCTCACTTGAAAGGGCCTCACAAAGGAGTCTTGCTCACTGCTGTTGGAGTTGATCCCAACAACAACATATATCCAATTGCTTGGGCTGTTGTTGATGTGGAGGATGGTGATAACTGGTCTTGGTTCTTGTCATTGATAAAGATGGATCTGGATATAAAGACAAATGCAGCATGGACATTTATGTCTGACAAACAGAAAGGATTACTTCAAGCATTTGAGCAGATTTTCCCTGGAGCAGATCACAGGTTTTGTGTTAGACACTTGCATGGCAATTTTAAAAGGGCTGGTTTTTCTGCTGCCGATTTGAAAGATGCTCTATGGAAGGCTGCTATGTCCACAACTTTTAATCAGTGGGAGTGTAGGATGTATGAGTTGAGGGCTTTGAATGAGGATGCGTACAAATGGATTAGTGGGAAGCCTCCACATCAGTGGAGCAAATCACACTTCAGTACACAACCAAAGTGTGATATCTTGCTCAATAATGGATGTGAGGCTTTCAATTCTTGCATTTTAGATGCCAGGGACCAACCTATACTGGCAATGTTGCTTTGGTTGATGCAATATGTGATGACTAGATTGCAGATTAATAGAGATAGGGCAAGGGAAAAATGGAAGAGAACTTGGTGCCCCAAAATAAGACAATTGGTGGATAAGATGTTAGGGTCACATGTGCTTCAATGCACACCTTATAAGTCAACTGATGTGATTTATTCAATCAATTGTAGCAATGGTGATGTTTGGAGGGTGAACATTAAGGATAACAGCTGTGGATGTAGGAAATGGGATTTGACAGGCATCCCATGTATCCATGCTGTTAGTGCACTTTCTGCACAAGGATTGGATGTGTGGGACTACATTGACCCCTATTACAGTGTATACAATTATTTGCAGGTGTACAAGCATGCCATCATACCTTTGAATGGTAGGAAGGAGTGGCCAAAGACTAACTTCATGCCACCATTGCCACCTAATGGTGGCAGGACAGTTGGGAGGCCAGAAACTGTTAGAAGAGTTGAACCTGATGAACAAGTGACTAAGAAGAGGAAATGCAAAGGCAAGCCTTTGATGGTGTCAATTGTTAATCCCAAGAGAGTTAAAAGAACTCAAAAGACTGTGAAGTGTGGGTACTGTGGTGTTCAAGGCCACAATGCTAAGGGGTGTGCTAAGAAGAAGGCTGAAATGGGTGGTGGAGGCAATGGGAGCAACACTCAAGCAATGCATGTTGGATCTGATCAGGGGACACAACAGACTGAGGTGGAATTAAGCACTCCATATCCAACCGCTAACAGTCAATCTACACAAACCAGCATGAGGACAAGGGTTAGACTCAAACTCTGACTATTTTTATCAAATATGTGATGTCTGGTGGATGCATCCACTAATTAATCTTTATGTCACAGCAAAGAGGAGCCAATCACACTCCTATTGGGGTTAGCATCAATGCAAGGAGTGATGCTCCTCTCACCCATGGAGCACCAGAGAGACATGTGAAACAAACCAAAAAGGTAAATTTGTTGATTGTGAGATAGTATAATTTGGAAGATTAGCATAACATTGAATAATTTATTTGTCTATATTTTGTTGCAAATGGTGCATACAGGGAAGGGATGCTGCTCCAACCACTCCAGAAGTTCTGACACAGCAAAGCCAATCAACCAAGCAGGTACACTTATTGTTGTTTAAATTGTTGTTTTGTTTTGCTCTTCAGACATATACACTTTTAACCTCACTCACAGGCTGGAAAGCAGAAGAACTCAACAAGAGGGGGTAACAAAGGGAAAAAGACTACTGCCCCATCAACTCCAATTGTACTTAGTGAGAGCACCCAAGCAAACATAAATGGCAAAAGGTCTGATGCCTCTACTACTCCTGAAGTTATTACTCAAAGAAATCAATTAAGCAGCAAGGTATTTATGACAAAGGTTAAAGTTTTATACTATTTTCAAAGTTTAATGAATGGGCATATATACTAATTTAGTACTAACTAATAGAAGGGTCGGCATAATACCTCTACCACCTGTGCAAACACTCAGGTTAACACGTCCATAACCATGCCAAAGAGAGCACAAAATTCATCTGACTCAATTCAGATGAAGATTAAAACAGAGGTTCACACAAATACCTCACTATATTGTTTTCTGAAATTTAATTATGTATATATACGTTAACTTCCTATTGTTTGTTTTACAGAAAGGGGTTGCTCATAACAAAGATGTGAGTGCCTCATACAGCTCAGCATCTTCACAGTTTCAGGTATATTTTAGTGCCTTTCAATATGTTAGGTTAAACTATTTGAGTGTCCTTGATTGTTGAATAGGGGCAACTCATATGGCCCAAAATTGTTTGGTATATTTTATGTCTTTGTCCTGTTTAGAGGGGCAAGTCAAGTACAACCCTTCCTGTGGGGATGCAAAGTCATAGTGAGCCTAAAAATGGATCAAAAGTTGGATCATCAGACAAGCTATCAAACTCCATTGGTGGGAGATACAAGGTAAATCATTCCCTCTACTTGTTTACATAATTCCCGTGGGTCTTACAACCATGCATATGATTTTTCAGAATTTTGGATCTAAAACTGCTGTGTCAGCAAGTCAGTATAGCCCACCAAGCTTGCCATCAGGGGCATCTATGCATGGATGTCAAATTACACAACAAATCCAGAATGTTAGTGGTGGGGTTCACTCAACGTACATGCAGGAGATTAATGAGTGTTACAATGCTAATCTGAAGTATGTTGGTCATTTGGTGAAGTCAACAAATCCATTACTGAATCCAAATGCTGTGTTGAGACCTGGTCCATCCATGAGCCAGCAGATTCAGGATGCTAGTGGTCTTAAGTGTTCAAAAGTGGTTCAAAAAATCGTCAATGCAGGGAACACAATGCTACTGAGGGTTGGTGAGTTGACGAAAAAGTCTCAGGGTAGTGGCTCAAAGGGTAAAGAAATATCCAAGAGCGTTAGTCATAAGGGATGAGGGATAACAATTTGGATACATTGTTTTAGTGTTGTTGATTGTTGAACAATTTGTGTTATTTTGGGTACTCTGCCCTTATTTTGTGTTATTTAAGTGTTCTATTTTGTGTTCTGGAATTATTTCGTTCTGTAAGATTGCACTTAATTGTCTTATATGTTGTTATTGTGTTGCATGCAATATATATTTTTTTGGTGTTATTGGATTAACCATTATTTATTTAACATTTGGCTACGTTTTGTGGTTTAAATTGGCATTTGTACTAATTTTGTGGTCTAAAAGACAAAATTCCAAAATTTGGGTCAACATACCCAAATTTTGGGTAAACTTGTCATTTGTATTAATTATGTGGTTTATAAGACAAAAATATTACATTTGGAAGACTATAGCCAATTTCGATTATAAAACCCTTTTATTTTGTGGGTGAACTTGGCATTTTGTACAATGTCGGGGTTCTAATTGAAAATCTCCCAATTTCGAAAGAAGCCCTAATTTTGGGGTTCGACATGACAATTTTGTAAACTATGCGGTGAAAATTCAAAATTCCAAGTTTTTGATAAAAATCCCCAATTACGGAATACGGAAACCCTAATTTGGTAAAAACGACGTCGTTCTCACACAATTTTAGTGCCTTAATTTGTTCTAAAAAACAAATGGTGCCACAATTTGGTAAAAACGACACCGTTCTCTCACACAAACTGCGCATTTTCAACGGCTTAAATCTTCAAAAACCGATTTAAACGTCGCATTTTATTTTTTTTTGAAAAAGCAACGACGCTTTAAACGATCCGTTTTGTCAGAGGCATTAAAACGACGCGCTTCACAAATCGGGAATTACAAAAACTGATTCAAAATTGAATTTTAAAAACCGAACCCTAGCCTTATTTTATCTCACAAAATCGATTTCTATGAAAAAAAGCGAAGTCTTCAGAAACCGTGCGCGATTGTTGGAGAACATGGACCCAAATCCACCCCCTCAGCCGGCTAATTCACACAACGAAAGCGTGGGCAGTAATCCAGTACGTTTGTTTTTGTCCTGTTAATTTTTTGAAAGTTAGGGGTTCAAACTTAATG
Source organism: Misopates orontium (assembly GCA_946800315.1). Classification (NCBI taxonomy): domain Eukaryota; kingdom Viridiplantae; phylum Streptophyta; class Magnoliopsida; order Lamiales; family Plantaginaceae; genus Misopates; species Misopates orontium. The sequence continues at coordinate 5,743,804 of OX326950.1, read as the reverse complement.
AGTGTTTTTTTAATGTATTGTTTAACTATTGATGCTAAGATGCTTGTTTGTTTCAACTATTTTGTGTTTTTATGATGTGGGTTTTTGTTTGTGAACTCATATGGTGTTTGTGAACGTGCATGGTGTTTTTATGACGTGGGTTAAAACTCATATGTGTTTTTATGATGTGGGTTAAAACTCATATGTGGTTTCTGAAAGTTGTTTGTTTGGTTATGTGTTGTTTTGGTTTGGTTAGGCTTTTTTTATGCAGTGTTTAGGTTGTTAGGTTGTGATGTTATTTTGTTCATTTATGTTATTTTGTTCATTTATTGCCGATTGAAACAATGCCAGCCATATGATTTTTTGTTATTTGTTTAGCCTTGTTTACATGTTCTAGCCATTGGCGGCCTTATGATATTTTGTTATTTGTTTAGCCATTGTTGCATTCTTAAGTGTGCATTGTTCAATCTTATAGGGGACTAAGGCTGAGATGGATGAGTTAAATGCATTCTTCGAGTACACAGACGAACGGGGACCGGGAGAAGATGCATGGTTGATCAGAGAACTGGATATAGTATCCAAGAGCGTGCCTGTTCTGACTGATGAATTCATGGACTATCTCCCCTATATGTTGGTGTTGAAGAAGAAGGGTGAAGAGCCTCCTACAGAAGAAGAATGCAAGCGCGTACGTGCCCGTATCATCACACTCCGCAAGAGACTTAGCACCTTCCACCTTTATCTCTGTGAGCCTGGGATTGAGTTCAAACACAAGGAACATCAAGTTTGGACGAAGCACGCCTACTGGATGAGGCCCAAACCTGTGAGTTTGCACTACATTACAACCTTTAATTTCTGTATTCACTTTCATTTATGTATATATTAATATATTCTTTCAATCTATATACAGGAGACTGTGGTGGAAAAACACTTCAGGACACGTGGACTGGATGGCTACGAAGGCATGGTTAACTTCTTCCTGAAGAAACATCCTTCATTCTACCATCCCGAGGAGACATATATGATTGGGAGAAACAGGCTCGATTGAAGCTGTTGATGGGGATAGTTTTGTGAAGGAGGCTGGTTAGGGGGGAGATTACATGGGGATTGTTTCGTTTTTAGGATTATTATATCTTTGAACACTTTTATTTTGTCCTTTTTTATATTGCTTTATGTTTGTGAGATGTTGAACAATATGTTAGGAATTTGGTATGTGTCCATGTTTATTACATGGTTTTATGTTTATGTATGAAATATGCAGTTAATTTTAATGTTGGTTTTGTGAAATTTTGATGGTTTTATTTTTATTTATGCAATATGCAGTTAATATTAATGTGGGTTTTGTTTAATTGTTAATAACCATACAGGATTAACCACACACTTTAACTACATTCTAAACACTTAATTGCCATTAAATATAATCCCAATTACAATAACAGTTTACACCAAAGCTTACATATTAAAACAAGCTCAACATTCCGATTACTTATTCAGACCCTAGAATAAAAAAGGAACACCACCAACAATGTAAGGCTAAACATAAAAACACAGAGCAACCATGCAACAACACAACATAGCATTGCTGCTCTTGTGACATTGATAGTCTTCAGATACTCCATCAATGGTAGGGGGGCATGGACATTCACACTTGTGTCCACCATAGAGGACGTCGCAGTATTGCGACTAATTGCGGGCTCCTCCTCGACCAAACTTGCTGCCCTCCTATTAACTGCATGCGGTGCACGGCTACCAGATTGTGATTGTTCTTGTGTGTGACTAGTGGAGGCAAAGATCAGGTGATGTAAGTGCGAGTAAGTTTCTTCGTGCAATGAATCGGCCCATATAAACCATTTCGAATGTTGCACTTTTGACGGGCATATGTAGTAGTATCGACCTTTAAACATGGCTCGAGGACCTGCCTTGTAATAATTCATCACACCTCTTCCGCATGAACATGGTAGCTGGTAAGGATGCATCCTCTGCAATAATTTTAAAATCAACATTAGCAATAACAATAACACTAACACTAACAATTACATTAACATTTAACTTTAACATTTAACAAGTACATTAGCATTTAACATTTAAATTATCATCATAATTATCACTAATATAAATTAATATTAACATTAACAGTGGCATTAACATTAGCATTATAATTCATTATCAAACTCATTAAAACACATTACAAAACACAAGCATTAAACCCTATAACATTAACCGTAATTATTATTAAATTAACCTTAATTCTCTTACACTAACCTTAATTAGCTGACATCAACACTAATAAAAATGGCAGAAGTCCCACGGGTCTGCAAAAAGCTCAAAATTTTAACCCTGAACTCTAATTAACAACCATTATGAACTCTAAATCACAGCAACCAATAGACAATTCCTTAAACCCGCAAAAAAAGAAATTGTAAAATAACTTACCAAATCGTGGCGGGGGATGTCGTAAATCGCCGTATCTATGTCGTCCTAGTGGAGTTCTTAGTCCACAAATTCAGATTCAGCGGCTGGAGGTTGATTTCGAACGAAGCCCCAATTTCAAAAATTAGGGTTTCGTCGCGAGCTGTGAGTTTTTCGGCAGATTTGATTTTGGGTTTGTCTGAACGTAATTTTGGTCTGAAGTGTGTATAAGCAGTGGGTTTTTTAAATTTGAGTGTTGTGCGTTTTTTTAAAAATCGCGATTGTTTTTTTTTTTTTTTTTTTTTTTTTTTTTTTTTTTTTTTAATAGCTTACGTGGCAATTAAGTGGCGGAGGATGTGGCACTTTTTGGACACGTGGCGTTGACCGTGGTCAAAATCCCCAAATTTTGTCCAGGTTCACGTCCACGTAAGCGATTCCGGCGAGATTTTCGCAATTCCGGCGCCGAGGCACCAAAATTGATAAAATTTCCAAATTGGAGCATCAATGTTGATGGCTTCCTCATTATGGCACCACTATTGAAATCGTGACTAGTTGAGGCACCAAATATGATTTAATCCCATCAGTTTTAAGTCATATTTTCATTCTTAATTTATCATATGTGTTGTCTCTAAATTCGTACTAAAAGTTATGACCATTCCTTTTCTTACTTTTTATCATCTCTAACATTTATTTTTTAAAATATAATGTGATCTTTTATTAAGTAATATATTCATTTAAGTTATTTACTTTTTTATGTAAGAAAGATAAAGAAGAAGAGCTTAATGGGTTTCAGTATTAATCTCTAAAATTTTAAAGAGTATTAAAGAAAAAATACGCTTGGAGTACTACAATTAATTGAATTTATGGATGTGTGAAGAAAATCTTACCAAATGATCAAGCACTAATTTATCCATTTTTCCTTATGAATAATTCATATTAGATAAAAAGTAGTACTCAGCTAAATGGGAGAGAGAGATCCTAATTTCTATAATTAAAGTGTCTAATTAAGAAAAGCGACATTGTTATGAAATATATAGAAGTTTTAATATCTGTATTCCTTAATTAAGAAAGCTAAATTATAGATCTTCTCGCATTCGCTCTCGATCGAACAACTTTCGCACTAGCAATATCACCATCTCTTTTTTATGCACTTAGTGAAACTTAGTATTGTTAAAAACTTCTCTGGGCTTGCTAGGGGCTAGTTTCACCCTAGCACGCTTTGGGGTGGCTCTCTGGGGCTTAAATTTTATAAAACTTATGTCGCGCAGAAGGTGCTATGGGGCGGCTCTCTGGGGCTTAAATTTTATAAAACTTATGTCGCGCAGAAGGTGCGCCTTTTAAGTCCCAAATTGTTTGATCCCTTCAAAAATAAATATATTAACATTTCTTTTGTTTACTTATCTACATTTCTCCATTCAGATTTTGAATGGAACGAAGAAATTGTTTATTGTTGTCTTGAAATCTTAAAGGTCTATGCAGAATGACATCAATTTCACAACAACAAGATACTGAAGAAAATTCCACAACTCAAATTCACCAGACTGTTCATATAAATTATAAAAGACTCGAATATCAAATAAAACTGAAAAACCTATTAATGATCTAAGAGTAATCATGAATACACACAAATTCATTTTCCTAATTTTATCCAATTTCAACCTATCTCCTTCAGTTTAATGCACATACATCAGATGAAATTTTGCAACAACCAGACCAGATCATGTAAACCAATATTCTCCAAGATTTATAGTACAATCTAACATAACCAGCATATGTATTGATTCTTAATTCAAGGTTGATGCTGCGCCCGAGCAACAGAACTCTCCTCGTACATGTCCACATGTCGACTATTGATTGGCTGACAAGGCCTCGCGTTGAACTTGCATTTCATATCCAGAGGAGCCTTTAGAGCTTCCACTTGTTCTTCAGATATTGATCTCACCTATACATATTCACATTCTCTCAACAAGTATAGTTGTAATCAACATATAACCGATATTTTATAGTGGCGTTTATGAATAACCATACACAGTACGTAGTATAACGACGTGAGTAGCAGCAGCAACAGAGTGCTCGATTCTAAGTTACGCGTTTCTTACCTTAGCAAGGACGAGATAGATAAGGCCCTCCACGCAAGGAGGAACGCTAGAAGAACCAATATATTTGTAATATTTGCGAGGAGTTTTCATCAATGCCTGTGGGGGGAAGGCCTCTACTGTAATTGGGGCCGCCTCGTGACTTTTAACCTCGTACGCCAGTTCGTTCAGTTTGCTGTGCATCTGTATCACAAGAGCACTTCTGTTAAGAATCATCTTCTTTTTCCTCTAACTTTTGGGCTTTAAGTTTGAACTTTACCTTTCCAAGAACTGGATCATGGTGTCCGTATTTGAAAAGCGTAGCTACTACTGCGACACTGCCATCATCAGCGACGTGCACCATATGAAGCTCCGCTGCGAATCTTACATAAGAATCAAATAAGGTCAGCTCAAATGAAAGCTTGCTAGATTTATATGGTAGAGATTAGATGAGGAAGCCGTGCGACTACTACGAAAATCAACCTGCATGGTCACTTAAACTCATTTCTTTTAAACCATATAATAAAAAGTTTCCTGGTTCTGCTCCTGAGTATACGTACGCGTGTGTATGTATGAAATAGCAATAGTTAGAGAGAGATGATACCGTTTTCCGTTAATTCTGTGCTCCGAAGGAGAATGCCAATGCATTTGCTTCAAGGAATGTTGCTTGCCATCTACAATTATCTGCCCTGTATGCTCTGGGTACTCTATCTGCATCAACATGATCAAAAATTAGCTACAACACAGTTCTTCTATGTATTAAATACAAATGAAGGCATAGAAAGATCACACTAACACTATGCATTATTCTAAATTTCACCAAAAAGAAAAAGTAGCCATCTAAAGTGTTAGCTGAGCAAAAAAAGAATCAACTATACGTAAAATAACTGACAAGCATGTCAATTTGAATTATACGGTCCGAACAATTCGTGATAACCAGAGTTTCTCTCATGATCAGTAGATGCACTAGAAAACTCTTTTCTTGATTTAGCTTTAAAATGTTTAGTATAAATTCATGAACTGATAAATTTCGGTGTGAACTTGACTAACCCCAACGGTGTACCGATAGTTCACCAGAGTCCCGTTCATTGGGTGGTAGTCCCTGATCAAGGGATTCAACTTGTTGTTCATGACAGCTTGCTTTGTAATAATATTGATAGGTGACTGCAATTTCCCATTTGCACACGTCGAGAAGTTCGGGTTCAGTTTCGCCCAGTTCTCAGGTCCAGTGGCTCCTGAGTAAGTGAACTTCAGGGGTTCTTCAGCCTCTGCAACAATTATAGGACACAAATTCAGATTCTTTAGTCTTTAGTACCACCATAAAAGCCTAAGAAAAAATTCTTATAGAAAAGAAGCCTTATAAAAATTAACTCAAAACAAGGCACTTTGAAAGGTTATATTCATCTCAAAGCTTTCGACTATGGTCTTCGTCTTGTGTGTCGAAAAAGAAAAAAAAACAAAGAGAGCGTACGTTTTGCGGGAGTAGCATATGAGCTGAGGATGAGCAGAGTGGCTATAACACTGAAGAAGGAGATGCGAGCATCCATGAAGAAGTTAGTATTACTTCCTTTGCTGCTACACCAATTAAGATGCTTATGTAGCATTGCTGCTATATATGTTTGATTCAATTATTTGATTTAGATATTTAATCAAATGCCTGAGTTTATAAGATTTCAATCAATGTAAAGTTTATTCATATAAATCCAAACGGGTGGCAACTTGCTGGTATGGATAATGGTGATGGGCCTCTCTTATAGACCACGAAAAATGTTATGTGCCAAAACAGTGAGTCGATTTTTGTTTCACCGCTAGATTTATACTAAGTGTAACAATTATAATATAAAAAATTTAAAGCAATATTTCTCTAAACATCCTCCACTACGTGTATTAAAAATCTCATGTATGAACTATATACACATGCGTGTTGTCAATCGATGAGTGACACATAGAGCGACACACAGTTTGGCGCGGAAGAATTGGACTGCTTGTAGACCTACCATCTCCATTGATATTGTATGGGAAGTTCTAGATCAGATTTAACTTTTTCCCCGTCTCTATATGTTGACCTTCTGTCACGCCCACTTGTTGATTGATTATAATGAACTATAAGTCTATACTTCATTATTTCATTTGACGTGTTGTGCCTAAAAAAGATGCTACTTATTTAAACATAAATACTTAAATCTCATTTCGGGCATTTCTCTTTTTGACCTAGATTTGTCTTCTGGGCCACATTCAACTTTTTCCCTGTGTATTTGCCTGTCGACATTCAGTTAAACCCTTTATCTTCTTCACCTTCTTATTATTTTATTATTTATGTCATGTTCATCAAGATGTAAGCTAGCATGCAAAGTCACTTGCAAATTGCAGCACGACATGTTGATTGAAACTTCAAATAGACTGACACTGTGACACAATATCGCAAGAGGGGAATCATAACCAAAAAAAGAAAAAGAAAAAGAAGATACATCATACATGATAGGATTTTCATGATTGACAATTAACAGGATCATAAATACATGAGACACTTTTGCTAAAACTTGTAGAATTCATGGATTTCTTTTTCCCCTTAACTAGTACAATGAAAATTGTGGAATTGGTCATAATATCTCTCTCATATGTACTTGTACTCTATGAAAAACATAATACATCATACAACTACTATAGATCAAAGAGCGTAAGTTGCCCTTAGGTAGTCGATAATGTATGCACTCTCGAACATTTGGACTCCCGTGTTTGGATCTTCTAGATAAGGAACCTGTTGAGTATCAAGTCGTCGGTGCAATTAACGGATTATACTTATAATATGTAGTTAAGAAACACCATTCAAAGTGACCAAACAAAGTACCTGATAATGTCCAACTCTTTGATAAAGTACATGTCGCTTCGGGCTGCCTCGCGCACAACTGCAATGCAACCATTTTTATATCGTTGGCTAATGATAGATCGTGTACTTTAAAAAAAAAAAGTTACAATGGCACTGGTGATGCACAAATATCGATTTTCATATTCCTCTGTTATGCAATTAAGCAGCAAGAATCGTGATTATATTATAGCAGTTTAAGTACAATTCTACAACCAAATCTTCAGAGTTCTCAGTGAAAATCTGACGTTCTTCAACACAGAGGACTTGTCCATATCAAATAACTAGGGTGCTTTATGTCTCTCCTTGGTATACCAACAACAGATTACCTGTGAAGTATGTGAGGTAGCTCTAACTCCACAAGTACCTCGCGCACAACTTTGCTAAATGGTGAAGCCTGAAAGAAACATCGAATGAGGTTAACTATGGCCCGGCTCTTCGAACATACATAGAGCATGTGTGTAGTGATCCAAATGATTTTCTTTATTTGCTTTACTCGGTATCTTAGAGAGAGTTAAATTTTATGAAACTAGTCCAAAACTCTATGATATCCAAAATTTTACCTCATATGCCCATAACTCGAGAGGCTTAGGTGGCCTTTTCGACGGAGTGTAGGAAGAGCCCTGCATTTATAAAGTTAAAAGTAGTCAACACGAGTTACACATAGCACGGTTTAGTGGTTAATTGGAGACAACATATTATTTTGTCGCTTTCCAGATCTTTGGTCTATGACATCTACTAAAAGAAAACCAAAATTACACGCCCCGAGAGCAGGCGAGCTATGTCTGATTCCTGTACCTGTATGTGAGTGCATGGTGATCGAATAGTAATACTCATACATATGCACAGGGAGGCAATGGCAGATACATGACTTGGAGCACATTTTCGGTTAAACAATACCTCCCTCTCTTCAAGGGGAAACTAAATGATGCCCCGCCTTTAAAGAGGCAAAAAAAAATACGCATGTTATTGCTCTCAACTGGCTAGTACTATTGGGCATTTTAATGACTCTTTAAACCTCTATCATGAGAAAAATCAATACCTCTTGTCATAACAGAACATCTCAATTGACTGTTAACCCATAAGAAAATCCACTAAATGGGACACTGTCTACAAGACAGGAATACGCCGGATCCGTTTAATTTTAAGCTCCCTAGTTATTCTCTTGAACAGCCAACTTAGATTGATTCTTCTCCTCTTTTAGTCTCCTAATTAGTTGCTAATATAGATGAAGATTTACTTGTAAACATGTGCACACACACCCATACATAACTAAATATTTAAAATTGTAAAGAAGAATTCATTCAGAGAAAATATATTCATCGATTTGTACTGCTAAGGACTCTGAAAGTGCCAATTGGAAGTATTATTAGTGCTTTAGTAGCTCATTTCATACTCTTATCAATCCACGATTTCAAATATTTGTCTCATTTCAACTCTTCTTTTTCTCTTTTTTGGCTTGTTGTGAGGGCCTTTTTAGCTAGTCACTGATCAGGAGGACAATCAAATGTCTAAATCCTAACCGAGCTTTTATTGTTCTTTAAGCATCATGGATTCAAGATGGAGGTCTGGTTTTCAACCTTTAGGTTCCAAAGAAATGTAACGTTAATGACCAGAGTCAGGGCGCAAATGAGTTCTATAGTCTAGCCATGACTGAATTCTTTCCATAAGTTAAAGCCTCAATTATTAGAGAGACTCTATTGGAAATTGCAATTGACATTAAGTGAAAAGACAAGAAACATCTCCTGGAGAATTTTCCAATATCTCATTGACGATGACAGAATAGTGGGAAAATGATATGCAAATTGCGACATGTAAAACTTGTTTCCGTCTTGTAAGTTCAAGATAAAGATCAAGTACGTCCAAATTTTTCGAGAAACTTAATGGAACAGTGAAAAATGAAGTTACTTTTCCACGGTTACGATTGTCTTCATACATTTGAATGCACATATGAGCAAGAGAGAGGCAGAGGGGTAGTGAAGCACGAGGCTATACCTTTCCTATGCGTCCAATCGTGGCAAGTCTTGCTGTCAGAGTCTGTAAGCACAAGAACGTGAGGAGAGAAAGTAAATTATCATAGTGCGTTTTTTGGTAATTGATTACAGTGTGTTGAAAATCGTAATATTAGTTACAGTTAATGGACCAAGAGACAGCATTAACGGGACATTTCCATCTCCTGCATAGATGAAATTGCAGTCAACTCAGAATTTTGATCTTCAATTAACTATGAAAACTAAGAGCACAATGAGATGCAACAAGATGCATCCAAAATATATGTTGATAGACCTTTTTCTGATCTAAAGAAAAGCTAGTTGAATTAAGAAAGCTACATGGGGTGAATATATAACCTACAGAAAAATTGGCTAAGCCAACCAATTTGATGAAAGACATACTACCATATTCCCCAGTGCAATTAAACTCACCGAAGTTAAGTCCATGAGTATATGACGCAGATAACATGTAACAAATATTCCCAAAACTTGGGTTAGCTTGACTTAAACTCAACTAGATAAGGAATTAACCACCCAACACAAATGCAGATGCTTTGAACTATATCAGACTTCAAACATTAGCAGCACATTTCCAAGAAAACATCGAAGAAGCGACTAAAAAGCAGAGTGAAACATACCGTATTTGCCAACCAAGTACTTGATTATGTCATCTGATTCGTACATGGAAATTCCTGTGTTGGGATCCACCTGAAATAGAATAAACAAGAGAAAAAACATCTCTTAAGAATTTTTTGAATGAAATAGTTTCAAAGACGTAGACAAGGGAGAGCATCATTAGTTACACTGGAAGTTAAGAGACTACCAGACTCTGCTAGCTAGAACAACACAGCATAGTGTCACGGGCCGAGATCTGCAAAGGCTTCGGGGAAGCCCTTGGCTCCGGACAGGCAAAAGACGAATGAAAGGATAATTAGCAAAACTATTAGCATTCTTCTATGTGGTAATTCTAAAATCTTTGTCCCATCACGCTAGGTTACGCAAGTCACAAGAATCTCCTACTCCATCTCAAATATGATGCAAATTACTAGGTGAGCTAAATACATATAACAGTCCTTCAGGTTCTTAACAGGGAGAAACGGTCTAATTTTCGGCTAAGCATCACTAATTTTCATTTTTATACAAATCCCATTACTAAAACCGTCATTAATATCTGATACTTTAGCCGCTTCAATCATATTTTGCAGTTGAGCTCTAAGCTACAGTAGTTGCCATGACCATGAAAGAACCATGCCTCGACAAATGTAATCATCAACAGACAATACTATCAAATAAGAATGCAATTAATACTACTTAACAACATTATACACGAGCAAATCCAAAGCATTATATTGAATTAGTTAACTTTGTATCATTGCAAGCAAAGTCTAACCATGTATGGAAATTGCGTTTTTCCACCCATCTGAGCCACCTTGGGACGGAAATTCGGGCCATTTCTTGGACAAGGGTAGTATAAGACATCAAGATCCAAAAATGAAACGATTTCCCGTACCTATAAAACGAGAAAATGTCAGTTGATGCCAAAAAGGATATAATCATACGGGTAATCAATGACACGATGAAGCAAAGTAATATATCATCAAAGAAGCCTAATGAAAGCGTAAAGCCCATTTGTTTCTGCTCCATGTAAAAGAAGTATATTAGAGTGCCCAAGATCCCGAGAAACATGTATCACCCTCCATAAGAAATATTAAGGCCCTGCTACTCATTTGCACAATACTCTTGTTCCAATAATTGAACAAATGTGAATTAGGGAAATTCACATCTCAAAAGAAGTTGAAAGGAAATACAGTTTGATGATACCTTTCGACAGAAAGGGCAGCTGAAGGAATTGCCATATGTTCCATCGTAATCCACATAGAGAGACAACAAAACTTAATCATCATTCAACCATGAATACAACACAAAAAACCAAAGAGCTTAATCCTTCTACAGAAACAATCATGATTTGAAGTCCATAAATAAGCACAAAACCAGCAGACTCTAGAGTACCTTTCATACTCGTAGATCTCAATCGGCTTTTCATTGCGAGGGCCTAAATTTGAAGTCTCTTTCAACTTAAAACCTGTAGTACGTAGGAATAGTTCTTAACCAATGCTCATATAAAATGATCCAACCAACAAGAACAATGAGGTGGTATTTTCACATTAAAAAAGTTGAATTAGGGAATGACAAACAACCAGCAAATCCTAGAGCATAATGGTCAGCTGGAAACTCATTCTTGGGCACAAAACTCGTTGAATACCTGCCATGGACATGAAACTGAAATGTGACTCTTCGCAGAAACGCGAATCACAAACAACAATAAAAACACACGCACATAAGCTTGATGAAGTACTTGATTCTTATTATTGAATTGTCGTCTCTTCTAATAGCCCAAGCTTAATGTAGAGTGGTGTGACATTTACTAATAATATAATCTTCCACACGTCCCCTCACGTGTACACTGTAATTTAATGTGATTTCTTTTGTTACGTACGCCTAAAGCGTGACATTTTTTGTAAAGTGGATGGCAGTGAAATTTGAACCCGAGGACCTGCTCTTTGTCCGACTCTTTTCCCTCTATTAAGTTGTCGTCTCATCTAAAAGCTCGAGCTTGTAGAGAGTCTCGACATTTCTTAAGTCATATATAATCTAAACATCACAAGAATAAAAGAAAAAAAGATCAAGCAAATTTACCCAGAAAGAAGGACACTAGTCGGAAGGCGAAAGATCAACGCGAGAGAAGCTCCCAAGATATCGAAAACCTTGTCGGGACGAACTGAGAACGGTTTAGGCTTTGGAGGCTTGAAGTTCGGCGGCGCAGATATCGAAGTCAATATTGAGCTGTCCGAACTATTTACAACTGATTTTACCGTTATTAGTCTGTTGTTAGTTGATCTGCATCTTAAAATTGGCGGGAAAGTTGGAACCGGATTAAAGTTCAACACTCCGACCATGATCAGAAGTGGCCGGTGCACGGTGGTACTGGTACAACGGATTTTCAAAGTTTGTACTTTGACTCTCCTCAAAGGTGGCTGATATATATGGTAAATATTTCATTAAAAACAAACACGTGGCTTTTAAAAATAACAATAGCCAAAAAAAAAAATTGGTTTACAAAGTATAAAATAGTTCCAATTTAAAAAAAGTTTAAGCTGTCAGGCCATGACGAGAAGTGGTACAACGGATTTTTAAAGTTTATGTTTTGCCTCTGGTCAGACGTGCCTGGGATATTTTTAATAGTAATTATAACTAGTTTTTTTTATCTTTCTTAAGCTGTATATTCTTGAACGAAAGCACCCATAAGACATTAATAGCGTCTTTGGACATTTTACCCAAAAAATGTAATTTTGGCACTTTGTATGCTGAAATTGTCAGGTTTTTCTTTTTATGGTAATTAATGAAAATGGTTATTAAGACAAGTAATTTTGTTAGGCAAAATTTATTTTTAAATTTAGAACAAAGAATTATAAGCTAAAGGGGAGAAAAAAAGAATATAATCGAAGAACTTGTTCTGTTTTTCAGGCCACACGTTCTTGTCTTCTTTCGTTTTCAAGCAACTTTAGTTTGTGATAATTTAGGCTGACTTGCTAGACACACGGAGTGCTAATAATGCCGCGCTGGCTAACTTAGTGAGTAAAGTTTTAGGCTTTTAGCATGTGACAATATGCACCCTTCAATAATTTATGAACTACTTTTGTCTTGACTAGTACAGTAGAAACGTGTGGACTTGGACAAAATTTTAGTCTATGATTTAAACAGAATATAAATTTTCTGAAGGCAACTTTTATATTAAGTATAGGGTTAATTGCACCAAATCCCTCAACCTACACGGCTAATTGCACCATTAACACTACACGCCTTAATGAAAGTTTCCCGCTACTTTACAAATAATATCACGATATTTTCTATTTAATAGTTACATATACTTTACAATTTTTTAATCAAAATGCATGAAGAAGAAGGTCGTCAAAGCGTGTAAGTGGCCCTTAGGTAGTCGATAATATCCGCACTCTCAAACATTTGGATTCCAGTATTCGGATCTTCTAGATAAGGAACCTGTTAAGCATCATGTCCAATCTACAATTAATACACTAAAAATTCACACTAATAAGTGCTCTAAAACGAAACACCCTTCAATATATGTACCTGAAAGTGTCCAACTCTCTGATATAGTATTTGTCGTTTTGGGCTGCCTCGTGCACAACTGTAAATGCAAAAACCTTTTAAGCGAATGATTGAAAAACAGATGATTTTATTGTTCATTATAATACTAAGAATATATAAAAAGACGTTTTTTGGCAGTTCACACGAAAAATTTATCGTCTTCATATCAGTTTCCAAGTGATGTTGGTCTCTATAGGACTTCATTTGCTATAAATAAACTAAAACTACAATTGCGAACAAAAGGTTTGGTATGGAAAATGAAATTTACTTGTGAAGTATGTGAGGTAGCTCTAACTCCACGAGTACTTCGCGTACAACTTTGCAAAATGGTGAAGCCTGAAAAGAGAATCAATTGTGGTTAGCTACAGCAAAATACGGCTCTTCAAGCATGCATATGACATTTGAATTATGACCCAATGATCTACTCATCTTAAAGAGAGTTGCATTTGTACGAAATTAAAACCAAACTCTGTGCTGTCACCATAACTTACCTCATATGCCCATATCTCAAGAGGCTTAGGCGGCAGCTTCGATGGAGTGTACAAAGAGCCCTGCATTCATAATGTAAAAAAAGAGTTGCTCAGAGCAGTACTCTAGTGGGCAATTGAAAAGAATGAATTTTTTTTTTATGGGAGCATCTTATCTGTTACATGAATCCCCATTTTTAAAAGAAAACAAATATCCATATTTCAATGGGCAAAACGTTCATTTCTGTCTCAGCATCCACAATTTCGTAAAGTTTATGTTGTTTAAAGTCTTCCATTTTCCTTGCCAGTCACTGATCTAGATGAAATTAAACATACAAAAACTAACAAAGTTCTTATCGTTCCTTAAGCACCAAGGTAGACTTCTGTTTTACACTTGGTGGTTTGAAACAATTGTAAAGTACATTCGATTTGTGAGAGTCAATGGTCTGATCAAGGCCTAATTCCTTCCAGAAGTTAAAGTATCAACTTTTAAGACTATATTGCAAATGACGGTAGAAAAAAAGAATGAAACATATGATTTGATTTACGACTAAAAAATGTGTTCAGGAGAATAGATACACTCTTCTGCTCGAGTAAAATATTCTTAAAGTGGTTATCTTCCACCAAGACCAAGTGAAACAGTTATATTTTGTATTCATTCTCCATTTTGTCTTACTCCCCAACAACAACAACCACCAAGTCTATAGTCTCAATTAATTGGGGTAGGCTATATGAACCAAACAAGCGGTAACAAGGATGCTCATTGCCACTATAATAGTATGAAATGTGCTCCTTGAAATCCTAGATAAGGATCTTTGAGATCCAATTTGGTGAGAAGATTTATGAATCGTGAAAAGTAAGTTACTTTTCCACATATGTCTTCAAACATTTGAATGCACAGACGAGCAAGAGAGAGGTAGAGGGGAAGGTGAAGCTAGAGGTTTCATACCTTACCCATGCGTCCAATCATCGCAAATCCCTCTGTTAAGGTCTATAAGAACAAGAATGTAAGCGAAAGATTAATTTATCATTACACGATTTTTAATAATAGAATACAACATGTTCAAAAGTGTACTATTGCTTACAGTTAATAGACCAAGAGACAACAGCAATGGGACATTTCCATCTCCTACATAGATGAAATTCAATCAACTCAGAATGTTGCGATTTACCAAGGAAAACTAAGAGACAATGAGATGCATTCAAAATTCACACAGATACACCTTTCTAATCTCAAGAAGAACTAGTTGGATCAAGAAAGCTGCATGAGGTGAATGTATCATGCCAGTCTTGAAAATAGATACAACACTACACTCCCAAAACAATTCAACTGGCCAAAGTTTTGTCCATGGGTATATAAGGCAGATAACATGTACAAGTATTAGCACAACCATTTATCACAACATTCCATACTGATGGTCGATAGAACTGATGGTAGTCTTCAATTTCATCATTACATACTACTGCAAGTCAAACTATTCCCCAAGACCAACATGTAACACCAAACAAGCAACTTTTGGGGGAAAGGGGGGATTTTGGGTTGGGGTTGAGGCGGGGGAGACTGAATTTCCTCAACATGAACCTGACCTGTTTATTGATCAGCCAAAAAATAGACAACCCAAACCCAACTGGAAAAGATTGGGAGATGGCTCGAGTCCAGCTGGCCTGATTGAGATATTGTCAACCACCTAACCACATATCCTGAAACCCACCCATTCAACATGATTTTGTTCAATTTGAATTTCGCATTCAAACAATTTATGGCTGATCAAAATTATTAGCAAATGGGAAGGATGAGGCCCGCAAATTCATGTTGCATCAATTACATTTTTGGTTGATCCATTTATCCCTGAGTACAAGCTTAACCCACACAAAGCAACTTGAGTTTCGTCTTGGGTCGGTCGGCCTTAAACTCAACTAGATAAGGCCTGAATCACCCAACAGTTATGCAGGTGCGTACTTCATGTGTTAGGAACACATTTCCATTTTATACAGATGAATAAGAAAGCTTCGAAGAACAACTCAAAGCAGAGCTAAACATACCATATTTCCCAACTAAATACTTGATTATGTCATCAGATTCATACATGGAAACTCCTGTGTTTGGATCCACCTGAAATAGAATAACCAAGAAGCATTAATCTCCACTCGAAAATTTTGGTGAAGGAAATAGTTTAAAGGAATGAGGACAGGGGAGAGGATCATTAGTTACATGGAAATTAGAGACTACCAGAATCTGCTAGAACAACGCAGTATTCGCCATAGGCAGAGATTTGCCAAGGCTGAAAACCTTCTGTAGGGAAACAGTTAACATTTGTGATGTGCAGGACTGCTAAAAAATTTTGTCCCATCACGCAAGGTTGTGCAAGCCACAGGACTCTCTTATTCCATCTCTAATATGATGCAAATTACTGGTTGTACTAAACCCGTATGTCAGAGTAGTGAAAAGATTTTTATGTTCAGTTGATAATCACTAAAAAAATTATATGTTGAAAAAGCTAAGTAACCATAATCGTTATTAGGGATAAATGCGTCAAACACCCTAACTTATGCCCCTATTCTCAACATGCACCCTAACGTATCAAAAGGTGTGATTTACACCCTAACCTTTCAAAAATTGTGCACATTGCACCATCCGTCCAAAACTAACGGAATCCATTTTTGATTCCATCATGTGCAAGTCACGTGAATGTGAGAAGGGCATTGTCATCCGAAAATTTTAAAAACCTTATAGCAGTTTCTTAAATTACACCCTATGCTTTTCTCAAAATTATTGTGCTACCTAACTTATTGTCATTTATGTCGTGTACACCTTAACATATTGTTCAATGTGCACCCTGACGTATTGCGTGATGTGCGATATGCACCATAACGTATTTAAGTTGTGCGATATGCTGAATTGAATGGACTATCTTGTCCTTAAGTCTAAGGAAAGTAACAAAATATTCATTTTAATGTCGTTAGTTTTGAATGAATGGTGCAAAGTGCACCTTTATTCAAAAAGTTAGGGTGTAAATCGCACATTTTGATAATAGGGGCATATGTTAGGGTATTTGATGCATTTATCTCTCGTTATTAATATGAGATACTTTCTCTGCTTCTATCATGATTTTGCAGTTAAATTTGAGCTACAGTACTTGCCATGACCATGAATGGACCAGGATTCCACAAAAGTAATCCTTATCAGAAGTAAGAATGCAATAAAAATAAATTTAAAAAACGTCATACATAAGCTAATTTAAAGCAATATATATATTCACTTCATATCATCGCAAACAACTAACCATGTAAGGGAACTGCCTTTTTCCACCCAACTGAATCGCCTTGGGACGGAAGTTTGGGCCATTTTGTGGACAAGGGTAATACAAGACATCAAGATCCAAAACTGAAACGATTTCGCGCACCTGTAAAGTCGTAAAAATGTCTGTCAATACCGTAAAGGATTTAGTGCGTGAGAAATTAACGATACACTGAAACAGGGAATAAATCATGAAAGATGCATAGTAAAAGCATAAAACCCATTCGTCCCGTCTCACTTACGAAAAAAAACTGTATTACACTGAACAATATCCAAATAACAAATTCCAGGAACAACATCTTATGATTAATCTTTCAGACATTTTAAAATACAGAAATACATGCATTTGCCTCCATAACAAATACTGAGACTTTGCAACTCCTAGCACAACACTAATGTTTCAATAACTGCACATCAGAAAATAAGACGAGAACAAAAATACTTGTCAATGATACCTTCCGACAGAAAGGACAGCTGAAGGAATCGCCATATGTTCCGTCACAATCCAAACAGAGAAACAGCAAAACTCAGTCGTCATTCAAATCAAACATGAACAAAACACGAAATGCCAAGAGCGTAATCATGACTTGGAGTCCACAAATAAGCACACTACCAGCAGAGCTCAACGTACCTCTCAAACTCGTATATCTCAATCGGCTTCTCAGGGCGAGGTCCTAATTTCGAGGTCTCTTTCAACTTAAAACCTGTATATATATAAAAGAAACAAAAAAATTCTCAAACACATACTAACTCAATTATTCAATCAACAGCTGAATCAGATGAGAACAAATTACCACCAAATCCTAATGCATACTGATCATCCGGAATCTCATTACTCGGCACAACAGTCACAGAATACCTAGCACCACCACGAAACCGTAAAACGAACATCGCAATTAGATTCATAATCAATAGCATCAGATCAAGCTATCACCTCATCAACAACACATAAACAAACATATAAACGACGATATCGTAATCAAAACGAACTAAAACGAAGCAAGCACCCTGTAACAAGTACACTGGTGGTCAATCGGAAGAGCAGTGCGAGTGAAGCTCCCAAAATATCGAAAATTTTGTCCGGTCGAACGGAGAACGGCTTAGGCTGCGGAGCTTTGAAATTTGGCGGCGGCGAGATCGAATTCAACGAGGTGTTTGAGCTATTTGCGGTTGATTTTCCGGTTAATGCTCTGTGATTTGTTCTTCGGAGGCTTAAATTTGGCCGGAAAATTGGAGCCGGAGCCGGAGTGAAGTTGAGTACTCCGGCCATTTTTTGAGGTGGTTTAAGTTTAACGGATATTTTTGAAATTTTTTATTTTTTTATGTTTTTAATATTATTGTCCTCAAAACGTGGATGATATTGTGACATGTAATATTATTTACAATCACAGCTAGTTTTCTTTTTCTTTTTTTTCTTTTTTTTTTTTTGTTTCTTTTTGGGTTCTCTATGTTATTGGCTTTTTTGCTTTGACATTTTTCATGATTGATATATGTTATCTATTATAGTGATAAAAAAAAAAACACAAAAAGAAAGAAGATATTTCTCTAATAAGTGAAATATTGATTCTGGTATTTTATGTATATGTATATGGAGATGGAAGAAGAGTATAATTATTAGAGTAAAATGTGAAAGCCACTTTTGTTTTATTTTCGACACACATATTTCTCTAGATAATTGTTATTAGTAGTTAGTTTATATAATTTGAAATTTAAAAAAAAATTATAACTCTTTCTGTCTACAACTTCCTTAATAATGGTCATAAAGTACAATTTTTTCTTAAATATGCATTTTAATATACTAATATTAAAAAGAAAGATAAAAATCAGTTGACTGCATCAAATCTGCTGGAGAATTGCTTCTGCATCTAAGTGTGATTGGGCTTCGTTTTCTGGTGAGTGCATGTTTTATCACTTTTTGGGGAAATGGGCTGGTCCTTGTTCATGGACTGCAAAATATTGATGGGCTTGGACAAGTGGAGGCTAAGTAGCCTAGTGTAGATTATAGCAAGGTTGACGATTATCAAACTTAAAAATTTAAAAGTGAGAAGAACAAATTCAAATCCTTTGACTACTTAATATAAGGCAACTTGCAAACTAGTTGAGCCATACATATTGATAGTGATCCATTTTGGTGCTTGACTAAGATACTCCTCCACATATTGAACTCGGTCTAAGTAGTTGTTTTGCAATTTGCATAACGTGCAACTTGTATGAGAACTATTTGCACTCAAAATATGACTCGCTAGGATCGTCAACAATTCAGCTATAACATCCTCTGATTTCTAAAGTCAGTCCAAAAAGGAAGGATATGATGATTGAGTAGGTTAGAATAGTCATAAATGGCATCCATTTTTTTCAAATAAGAGTATTTATATTTTGTAGGTTTTCCTGCGGATCTAAGATGATCCATAGGTGTGGTCGAACCATCTCATGTTTATACAAAAGGTCATGGTTGGTCGATCTAGCGTACATGGATGTTGTCAAGTGAATAGATTATTATTCCGTTCATTATTAGATGGTCGTGGTGAGTCGATTTTCAGATAACCACAGTAAGTCAGTTATGTCGAGCACTAATAAATCGACTTGAAGTTGGTCGAGTATTGGATCACCCACCTCTTTTGTGTTGGTGACAAATGGGTAGTTTTATTGAGAGGCAAATGTATCTTTTCCAAATATGATACATCATTGTTCTCACAATGTTCAGTCTTCAGTGTGTTAAGTGAAAATCAAGAAGCTGAGAAACATATGCGTCGTTTAATTCCATCAGCCT
Source organism: Misopates orontium (assembly GCA_946800315.1). Taxonomy (NCBI): domain Eukaryota; kingdom Viridiplantae; phylum Streptophyta; class Magnoliopsida; order Lamiales; family Plantaginaceae; genus Misopates; species Misopates orontium. The sequence continues at coordinate 5,723,788 of OX326950.1, read as the reverse complement.
TTTCCTTCTTTTAAAGGAAAGATTTGTTTTATCTTTGCATATTTAAGGGGAATGTGAAGGACAATGTTTAAACCTTTTAGCGGAAAATTCATTTGCTTCAGAATATTTGTTGTCAATTAGTCGGAAATAGGCAATAGTCTATTTTACTAGGTTCAATCTGGATATTCTTTTTGTGTGTCTAATCACCATGTGTCCTAACATCATATTGCCATTTATTAGGTTCGAAATAATGTGGCACATCAAACAGATTTATGATCATCTCTTGTTGCAATTTTCATTCCACATACAACTTTGATGGCATTAGGTGATGATGTGCTCACTGATTATTGATTAATGACTACTCATTCAATTAGTAAGCCAACTTGAATAAGATATGAATATATGTTGTTGAAGGTACTCAAAGTATCTCAACTTTTATCGAGTAATATTTGGTTCTACGTACAACAAACTCAATTTGTATATGCATTTCATTAGAATTTTCAACAGATGCTAGCATTTCTACAATCCTGCTCCTATTATTTATATTCAAAGGATACTCCTCTCATTAATATATCATAGGATACCCATACCCTAATCTTTATGTTTTTGTATCGCCTAATCATAAAAATACCAAAAATACCAGCTTATGTGTATTTACAGCTAGCAAATGCCCATTTTTGCACCAAAGTATACATCCTTTGCAGTGTTATGAGACTGAAGTTGGATTTCCATTTATAGAAAGTTACTCTACACATTACATTTATTATTTTACGCTTAAAAATTAAAATTCAGCCAAAAGAAAGTAAATCATTTCTAATACTCTTGAGATTTATGTAATTGACCAAAACTTATGTGGGGGTAAAGTGATTTTTTTTTTTTACAAACTTTAAGGGCAAAGTGCTTATCTGTTAAATATAGGGAGAGTAGTGCTAGAAATTGCTTCTCAGGAATGAAGTCCTATTATCTTATTTCTATATATGTATATGTCATTTCAAAACTCAATTTTCAGCGAAAATCTACCAAAATTATTGTGGAAAAAAGAGCTGCATGATTTGATGCTCCATGTATTCATATGCTACTGATATTATCAAGCACAGGGAATAAGAACAAGGCACAACATTAAAATCACTTGCGCTAGAGTCAAATCCACAATATAAATCGAATATTCATTCTTATAAAATTCATTGTATTTAAGCTTTAAAACTGTCAGGATATCGACAGCCCAATTGGCCAAAATGTATTATGGCATACAGAATAACAAGAAAAAACTGAAAAAGGTGCTAATCAAGGAATAGCAGTACTTAATATGATAAAATCTTTGATTACACCTGATGAGGAGCATCATAAATTGTGTTAAGCAACTGGATAAATAATGGAAAGTAGAGAGAACCCATTTTTGGTGGCCTTGAATAGAAAAGAATACAAGCAAGATTCTTGACTTGAGAATATGGCCCATCAGCTTTAGCTTGAGTTAAGATTCTCAGATGCCATTCCTCAGAATCTCACTTTCCTGCATGGAATAACATTCTGTGGTCATTCTTAAGAATTCTAATTTTCTTTCTACAAATAAAACACGGGTGGTCAACCGTTCGTAGCCAATCGGAACTCAGCAGCAGTTCAAAGCCGATGATTGATTTTCGCACAAAAAATTGATCCCAAAATGCTATAAGTATAAGGTTCTTTTATGTTAAACCAAGCAATCCTAACAAAGAGTTCCAAAAAAAGTAAGTGTAGGTACAAGAAAGAATAGCATCCATCCCTTGTTCTCTTTTACGAAAAGGAGAATATATGAATGAAACCATGCACATACACAGAATAAAATGCAATGCTAAAAGCAAGTGTGCCTGTCGTACCGTACAATTAACTAGAGAATAGCAGTTGCGCCTTTATGGCAACATCAGGTAAGCAGTCTTAAGTACTTTTACGAGTACCATTACCGTAAAAGATCATTTAAGGGCCCCTCAGGACATGAAATGAAAGCTAAAGGACCAGTCAGTCCACACATGATCGTTTATAATGCAAGAAAACTTCTATTAATTCATGGAAAGAGAAAATAAAAACATGATATGTTTTCTGGAATGGAGAAAGAACGTCAAAACCCCCATGGCATACCCTGTTTCGTAATGTGTCCTCTATCTATCCTTTGAAAAGAGAAACTTGCGCCGAGCTATTTCAAAATGTGCTGAGTGCCCCCAGTCAACTTCCGGCTGAATATTTTCGTTGAAAAGTTTGTTTTTGTCGAAACACGAAGCGTAAATATGAGGGTTCATCTCGATTTTACACAAAGAGGGTGGAACGTGTTCTTCTGTTCACAAGGATATAAAACTCACTGAACTGAACTGGTATGGAAAGATAGGGACATCATGTAACTAATCCGGAAAGGCGAAGAGAGACTTAATCTAAACAAAATTAGATATTTCTAACTTCACATAAAGTATATTCATAACAGGATGTGATGGCATTAATTAGTTTAGCTTTCTCCACATTTTGCTAAATAAGTTAAGTATCTAACAGTTCCAAGAATGTAAGCCTGTATAAGCCTCTAGCCAACCAGGTATCAGCAGTGGAAACTGACTTTTATACTGGATTTCATTATCGGCGATGGTGTGATTCAAGCTTTAAGAGGCCTCCATTGTTCCCTATCTTAAATTTCATTCCTATCTACATGCCAGCATAACTATTATCTTTAAAACTTTAAGTAAAGGCTTCCATAGATTCCTCCAAAAAGCATAAAATATCCAAACATATCAGAATCAAATGATCTTTCTTAAAAAGTCTAACGAGCAGACATCGTTCAGAGGAAACGAATATTATTTCTCCCACTTCAGATTGTTGTTAATAGTTTATTGATAATAAGTGTTAGGCATATAGATTTCTAAGTTGTCTAATTCTTCTCGGTAATTAGACAAAAACACCTACCAAGCTGCATTGATTGCTGGTTGCCTCTTTTATTCATAGAGAAAGGTTCCTTTCTTTAGAGGTTTATGGTGAGTTACCAGCAGGAGCCATAGATATCTTCCTTTAATGATTCAATGAAAATTCGTCTCTGTATTATGTGACATCAACCACAAAGTAAGATACATAAATTTTGATTCACTCGATCATGGCAATACATGTTGAGATAACATTATCAATCAAAAAATTTGAAATTGGGTTTATATCTTTCCCACTAGCAATATATAGCCGCAGCTGAAAACATATTATAGGGATTTACGCATTAGGAATATGTTTCAAGTGCAGGAGGAACTGTCTTAACAATGGAAATTTATGTAATTTAGATCCTGGTTATATAAGTTACAAAGATGACCAAACTTCACGAGTATCATAAGTTTTCCACAAAAACGAAGTAATGAGGAGACCTATTTTTACATACACCCATGTCAATGGAATCCACTAACACCAAAAGATTACAAAAATTAAGTCACACGTGAATGAAGATTTAGATTCATATCCAAGTATCTGTAAACCCAATTACATCTCAATACATGTAAAGCATCTGGTCATCTTCTGGTTATGAGTTATGACTTGTCAGATTTATGTTCAATGCAAGTATAGAAGTAAGTACAATACCTTTATTTTCTTTTTGAAGGGCCCCAGTGAATTTGGATCAAATTCTTATGCCATAAAATAAGATTTAAAAGATCTTTTTGGGAACTTGCTTCTCTCTTTATCAATTCTGTCTGGGCTGAATAAGTACCAAAGTTATCAAAGGAGACAATAAGGAATTTATTCGTTGTACCATTCCTTGCCTTCAAACAAAGCCAAGAATGAGCAAGTCCTCATTTCATGAGGATGTACTATATTAGTTATTAGATCCACAAATGAAAGCAAAATATTTGATACAAAAGTTTCATTAATTCACTGCCCTGATGTTGAGATTAGACGAAGATGACAACAGTTTCCTCCTCCATTTAACATGATTTCCTGTTGATATCTGAAGTGCAAAGAGATATATTAAATAATAATAGAGCATAGGATAAAAAATGGTGTAATATGTTAACTTAATCTGGACTTGGAACATTCTCAAAGAATGATGATATAGTCAACAAGAATCTTCCTGGTGGGAAAATAAAATGTTTTTGAGAATTTCCAGAATATCATGGATAGTGGATTCCTCCAACCTATCAGATGGGAAAAAATTCCACCATTCATTCCAAGAATATGGTTCCAATATTTGAAAGATGACAAGTATGAGTGCACAAAAGAAAAAGACTGAGGTGGATCTATTCTTGTACCTATTATATGGTGTTAAGTACGTTAAGAAGCCATAATGAAGAGAAACTTGTAAATGGTAATGCCACAGTCCGAGAATGGAAAGGGAAATTGGAACATAGGACCCACAAAGGAAAATATTACCAAGGCTAGGTTTGTCAAGATCTTGTGAGCACAATTCTTTCACATATCAAAATTTGTAGCCACAATCAAATCATGCATTTAATACCAATAACCTTTTACATGATGTGGCAAACTTATAACTAAAAGATAATAATATCTGGTTTAGGCAAGAATCACAAGGCCCACATTTGCATGGAAGCAGAAGGACAAATCTATTTTCAAGTCTATGAAGATGGAATCTGATGTTCTATTAAACTGTCCAAGATTCTATGCCTCTTCCCGTATCATATTCCCTCCTCTATCTCGCCTATCTTTATAAGACATCCCAGAACACAATTCTAATACGTGACAATCGCCTACTAAGAGAACAAGCAACATATAAGAGTAGTAGAGAAGAGCTTCCTCTAGCCAAACACTCATAAGCAAGATTACGCACAGCAGAATCTATAAAACCATCATTGACATTCAAGGTGAAAGCATATAGGCAAAGCAGATAAGGTCTTATCAGGTACAACTATTTCTGCATATAAGTTCAATTTCTTTCACACTTAAGGTGGAGATAATCATTGCAAATTCTCTAATTGAAGACAACAAAATGTATCATCCTCACCACCACCAAGCAAAGAACATTCAACCTTCCAAAAGGATGTCCATTCAACCTGAAAAGAACTTGTTTCTTCAAGGTGCAAATGGCACAGGAGATTCAGGACTTGTACTCTCCACAGATGCCAAGCCAAGACTCAAATGGACACCAGACCTCCACGAACGATTCATAGAAGCAGTGAATCAATTGGGTGGTGCAGAAAGTAAGTATGTCCATGTCAAACTTGTATTTAACAAATAATATGCTACTTATTCAGCAACTCACATAATTTTGTCTGTCGCAGAGGCCACACCCAAATCGGTCTTGAAGCTTATGGGAATTCAAGGACTAACCTTATACCACTTAAAGAGTCACCTTCAGGTAAAAATTCGAAAGCCAAATGAAACAGAGTTTGACCAAACAGTTGTGTTTCAATTATAACATCCAACAGCAAATGATGCCAATTTGGTCATATATTTTCTAGCAAAATCCAGAGGAGAATTTCAAGATTTTACTCCAACAATTTCAACAAGCCAAGACATTCTCTGATAACAGCATTCATTCTTTTACTTCAACACCAAAAAAATCACTGGGCATCATAAATGGAAATAATCAGATAATATATTTGCAATAAATTTCACGGACCTGACATCACCAAAGAGATGCATCGGTTTGTGGTGTGAATTTGTCATTTTCGCTACATGCGGGCCTTCTGAAATTATTGATGTAAAATGTGGTCTTAGATTTTTCCATTTCTATGCTTGCAGAAATACAGACTAAGTAAAAACGTCCATGGACAAGCCAATAGTGGGAGCAATAAAGCTGGTAAAAAATTCTATAAAACACAATTTTGAATTATTTTGTACCTGCTACTATGAAGTATATAGAGCTAACCAGATTTCGAACTAACTGAAGGTGCAGGAGATAAAACATCTGAGTCAAATGGAAGTTATACAAGCAATCAAAACATGGCAACCCAGACTGCTAAGTACGAAGAGAAAAACCCAGCAAGTGTTTTCGTGTTATTTCATATTTCCATCAGAATTCAACCTAACTGACTTGACTATGTTGTACTGTATCAGAAATATACATTTTGGTGAAGCAATACAAATGCAAATTGAAGTGCAGCGGAAGCTACACGAACAGCTTGAGGTAAACAACAAAGAAATTCTCAAGGCTCATATAAAATAGAAGTCCTCAGAGAAACATGCATTCAGATATATTAGTATATGATAATAAACAAAGTGCAAACCCTCCACACAACTATACTTGAGATTGAATAATATGAAGCTGGAAAAACGAAATTCAGATGCTTGACGGAGTAACAGAGCTTGTATACCACTACTGCTACAAAAACTCATATGCCATAAAACTATGAAAACCACGTCCTATTGTTGAAGCAAAATTGCCATTAGCACATTTTCTGGTAAATACTGTGAATGTCTTCATAGGATTTGAAATATAAATATGGAAGCGACTACACAGCTTTGAATGTTAGAGAAGTTTTATGCTGCGAAATTAATGTTAATGTTACTCTTCACATAGGTACAACGACATTTGCAGCTCCGAATAGAGGCGCAAGGTAAATATCTGCAGGCTGTCCTAGAGAAAGCACAAGAAACGCTGGGAAGAGAGAAACTGGGGACAATAGGTCTAGAGGCTGCCAAAATTCAGTTATCTGATTTGGTTTCCAAAGTATCCAACCAATGCCTGACTTCATTTTCTGGAGTCAAAGAACTATCAGATTTGTGCCTGCAGCATATGCAAACTACTCCGCCAACAGACATTTGTTCAGTGGATAGCTGCTTAACAGCATGCGAAGGTTCACTGAGGGACCACGAACTGTACAACAGTTCTTTGGGCTTAAAACCTATAAATGCAGCTGCAGAGCCGAGGGCTACTGAGAATGAAACCAGATTACAGAAAACTGAACTTAGATGGCTTGAGGCGGGCACAAATACTTCTTACCTTGCAAATGACAAAATGGAGAAAGCATTTTCAAGAGAAACCAACCCCAACTCTTTATCGATGAACCTTGGACTTCAGGGAGGTAATTGGATTGGTAGTGGCAACTATCCAGAAGACAGGTTCAAAGGAGCAAATGAAGACGCGGATTATTTTAACCACGGTTCTAATAGAAATGATCTAATGAAACTGGAGAAGCAGAAAACATCATCAGAGTTGAAACTGCCGTTCTTCTCTAGAGAACTGGACCTTAACATGGAAGACCAAAATGATGCTCCCTCAAGTTGCAAGCAGTTAGACTTGAATTGCTTCAGCTGGAGCTGATGGGACATGTTTGTAAGAGCTATTGCTCAAGATATATATATGAAGGAAAAGTTCTGGATTTAAGTCCCGTTGCCTTCATTGCATTGGGTTAATCACTCAAATTACACAAACTCAGCACATTTTGAGCATTCTAACATAATGCAGACATTGTACACAACTTTTACCTAGAGGTTTAGCAAATGACCAACGAGGTTACTAAATAGTTCTTGTTGACTGCCTATAGGTAAAGACTGGATATTAAAAGACAACTATTGATAAAACTTGCACATATACTAGAAGAACATGCACTATAGATGCAATTGTAACAAATTCACATCATACTCATAATACATAAAGAAAGGCGAAACTCCGATTGTACTTATATTCAGAAGGTGATGTCATTTAGGATTTAGCCTTAATGACTCCTATTAAAGCACCTGGAATCCATCATAAGTTCCATACTACGATGCTCCTCGGAAATTGGCTAATATACAGAGCCTCCAAATTAACATCCGGGAAAAAGCAGTATGGACAGAACACTTAATCAAGCTGACATATGAACATATATATGCAACGGATTATCCACGAAATTTGAACTTTTTCGGGATAATTAAATATGTTAGACTATAATCAAATGTTGCAGAACGAACATCGTTTTTTGTACTTAAAAAAAGTCTCGTTTCATGCATCGTTTGTGTAACATACTAATTATGTGTAAGAGAATCTCAAATCGTAGGACTAAAGTTCTTCGTGATCGCATCACGTAAATAAACAGAACTCGCAAGCATCATCAGTTCAGGCCAAAATAGGTCCTCAATTTGGGATCTCAACTCGAATTAAACTTAAATAGGCCACAACATTTATTTTATGGGATCTCAACTCGAAATTAAACTTAAATAGGTCACAACATTTATTTTAACGAGCAATTAACTGATAACAATGTGAAGAAAAAAAAAGGCGATGTATAAGGCTATAACACTACTGATCACAAAAATAAGTACCGCGAGTGCAGCATTGACGATGAGATCTGTTGAGAATCGAGTTCGATTCACATAATTTTGCTGTAATTTGCAGAGATGAAGCAACAATCGACACTCTAGCTCGAGAGAATAATTGAATTGAGAGAAGAAGCACCTTCGACTGTGTGTAATTTGTGCGTTAGGGAGTATATATAGTACTGAAAAAATGAAATTATCCCGCCCTTTGTTAAACGGCGTCGTCTCAACGATTCTCCTAAACGGCGCGTTCGTACGATTTCTAATGGGCCGTTAGACCATAATCTAGAGCTGAATTTGGGCTGGACCAACCCACTTATGAATCCATCAACGATTGTTGAATTCTTGAAGACATTTAATGCAACTTCATATCGAAGCCCAATTTAAATAATTAAACTAGCACGGGTCACACGATTTTGTAGTTTTTTTTTTTTTGGATAGTAAATGAACGACAGGCAACCTCAGTATCTAAAACATAATTCAGGGAATGGGGGGAGTAGACAAAAATCTAACAGCTGCAACCTCAGTATCTAAAACATAATTCAGGGAATGGGGGGGAGTAGACAAAAATCTAACAGCTCCATCCTCAGGACATGGCAATTTAACCACCGCATCGGCAAGACGATTATTCGACCTCTCAATCCAACGAAAGATTTGATCCCACGGTTTGTGTAAGAGTGCACGGCATTCTTCAATTTTCTCCTTAAGCGGATGCTCAACATTGCTTTCCCTCAAGATGAGCGAAAAAGCTACCTTCGAGTCCGTTTCGATCTCAATTTTCCTTATCCTCTTCTCCCAAGCAAACTTCAACCCCACACGTATTGCTTCCATCTCAGTTTCAAGAACAGAAGGCTGAGGAATTTTGACCACGAAGCCCCACAACCAAGCACCATATTCGTCACGGAGTGCACACAAAACAAAACGTTAAGCTAGGAGCTGTGTTAGTTAAAAACTTCAAATTAGCACAAACTTTGTCACGTGTTATTATACGATTTATGCTAAGAGTTCCATTGAAACGTTTAATGATTTATGCTAAGAGTTCCATTGAAACGTTTAATAGCTTACTTTATTTGGTTTAGGTTTATAAAAATTCTACTTATTATTATTATTGTCGTGGTTGGATTTGTTTTTCTAGTTGAAACTCTTAATATTCTCTCGATTATATGCTCAAACTTCTATATATTAAAATCTACAACTGCTTGTAAACTATTGTTGTTACTAGATTTTGTTCAAAATTTTGCCTTTTAGTTTAAGTATCACAGAAAATTGTACATGTGTATTGATAAGTTAATCCTTCTACGGAAAAGTGCATCAATGAAGTCATAATAACTTGGCTCGGAAAAGGACCAGCATGAAGAGAAAAAAGCACATATCTGTTAAAGATCTCAATTGTTTTTCATGAATTTAATATCTGCTTTATATCTTCTCGTATACATTTCGAATTGCAGATGATTAAGATTGCCTGTTTTGAAAGGAATGTTTATTATATCTGTGTTCTCAATAACCATTCATGCATATGTTACCATGTACTCTCCATCATGATAGCCCTTCTGTTAATTTAATTTTTTGTATAAGATATCCTCCACTAATTTAAATTAACTTTAGCCTAAAGAAAGTATTAATTTAAGGTTTTAGTTTTATATATGATAACACAAGCCAAACAACCTCTAAGTCACAAGGGGACAACCCCACAAATGTCCAGACCTTAACGATAATTTAATACTACAACAGGTCAACGCTTTAAATCTTCTGAAGACCCTGTTGAACTAACACAAATACCAATGACTACTATTGAAGTGTACATCTATTGTGCCGCGTAGCTTAAGGAGTCCACCGAATACTACGAGACCCCACGTATAAATACCTCCCTCCAACTAGCTTGAGGAGGCAAATTTACTTCGTTACGTATAAGATCCGATTCGTATATAGATGCTTGCACTCATGGTATTTGAATTAGCGTGTCTCAAATAAACCCTTTTTGATGTCGAATTGAGTTATCAATATGTACTTTATTTATAATTATCTCTAAAACAATTTTTTTTTCAAAATTGAGGATAAGTTGTCTGCATTTACAGATGGTCTTAAGTAACTACAATTCCAAACGCAATGTTTTTTTTTTTTTTTTTGGAACAAATATTATGAAAGTACATTTTTTAAATACTAAAAGGACGACCAATGGATCTTTCAGCAAGTAACTAAAAAATCACTTTAGCTTTTGGATTGTCGAAAATATACTGTCATCGACATGCACTAATCAAGCATTCCCTTAGTAAAATCAAATTTATCTGCAGGCGTGCATAAGATTGTCGAGCTCAAAATTAATTTTCTAATCCTAATTAAGACATAAAGTAATCATAAACAACACTTGGCGGCGGCCGACCAACGTCGTATCGACAGGTGTCTTCGTCGGGCGTGCCATGTCAGCCGACCATGGCTCCCCAAGTCTTGGTCCAAAAGAGCTAGTTAGCCAAGTCTTGGTCCGAATCTAGAAGACGTAAAGGGAGTGAACCTACGAAACACAATCTTATAATTAAGGCCTATATATGTTTTCCTTTTTTTCTGAGTGTGGGTGGCAAAAGTAGATAGTGACTCTTGTTAGGATATTGAGAAAAAGGATTTTGTCATGTTATAAGTTTGTCTTGAAAGCTAACACAATTTGTACTCTGTACTTGGACAATCAAGCTATGATTACTTACAATAGGCATGATGGTGAGATTTTAGAGTTCTTAATATGCTTAAAAATAACTAACTATTCAAAGGGTTAACTGGTTAAGCAATTAGAAATGGCCATATCTTAAAGTTATGGTTCGAAAATTAGTTGTAATAGGTAGTGAAAAGATCACGAGATGATGGATATTTTTTTTTTAATTTTTTGTTAAACTACGAGATGATAGATATTGAATTGTGATAGAAAGATTCATACACCCGTTGATAAATTAAAGGGGATAAAAGTGTCAAATTTCACGTCTTATACTTTGATTTGTAACGGGCTACATACCGTTTAAAAAATTGCAATCTACCCCATAAAACTATCCTAATTGGTGTATTTTACCTCCTAATCAATATTTTGGACTGAATATTTTGGTTGTAAGTTTGTTTCGATCGCTAGAATACTAAGTGTAGATATGGGCTCAATATAAACCTGATTTCAGCCATCTTTTCTCTTCAATTTCATCATATTCCCAAATTAGGTTTGAATATTAAAAATTGTAATGAAACTAAGAAATGCACTACAAGAATAAAAAAAAAAAATTATGGCTCTTTATTGAAATTAAGGCTAAACCCATAAGTTCCTATATTTCAATTTAATATTACAGAAAAAATTTAAAAAAATTGACCAAGAGTACTTGGCACATATTAAATATATTAGAAAAACATATTGCAACTTTTTAAATGATAAGTGACACGTTACAAAAGGGGTATAAAATCTTGACGCTTTTTATCCCAAATTAAGAGATGATACATCTTTCGCGACCCGCACAAGAAATATCTCCAACTTGATTTCACAACTCACAGCATGTGGGAGAGCACCACAAATATCTCTCCGTCTCTAACTTGATTTCACAGCTCACAGCATGTTGGAAAAGCATTTTGCAACTGGGACCTGAAATTTATCTGCACAACTCGCAAAGGAGATATTAATGTTGTTGGAACTTTGCGATTCATAATATCTTATCTTTCTTATGTACCATCTTTTGATTCCAAAAATATTTTGAAAAATTTAAACCTTAAAACTGCTGCTTTTGTGCTTGCATTTGATGAAAAGCAAGGGCCTACTGGACCTAAGCTCCCACCAACTTCAGATGAAATGGATTTTGTCATCACAAGAGCGAATGTTTTTACGTTAAAAAAATAGTTTACTTAGTCTAGGTAACTAGGTAGTGGCTCCCTAACATAATCATCTACTTGTGCAAGTGCGCCATTTGTGGTGCCTTTTCAACAGTGTCTGAATTCTCCACCAATATTTGGTTTTTTTTTTTTCGTTTTTTTATTTTGATGAGGCGTTTTTCCTACACCAACCACAAACGAGTTGGAATTCCTAATCCGAATCGGCTATTTCCGGCATCATATTCATAGTTAGCGAGCTTTCATTGTAGTTTCAACTCCGTAGTTGAGGCACTTCTGTTCCTGTACGTTCGCCCGCCCCTATCCCAAAAGTGCATGGTTTGACAAACTGATTAGAGAAAAAACTAACCTCGGCTTCTGCCGATATAATCAACCTAAACTCCCCATGTGGTTAAGAAAACATGCATGAGAATTTTTTGGTCTTTTTGTTATTTGTCTAAGACCTTCCAGGTTTCAAATATGTTTCACACATTTACCTCTACTAAATTTCAAATAACTTCATTAATCTTTTATGAAATGATTAAATTATTCTAAGCGTACTATATTTAGATATCTCCAAATCTTTTATTTTACGAATTTTCTAAGCACAATATTTTTTAAAAAATTTAAGACAAGATACAAAAATCAAAAATTATTTATATATATATATATATATATATATATATATATATATATATATTATCAATAAATTTAAAGGGTTTTGTATATAATTTTCAAAACCACGGAGGAGGTTTAGGTTAATATTTTTAAGATATATATTTATATATATATGGGACTATTCACATACAAAATTCACTAGAAAAAAAAAAAAGTTGCGCCACATTTAAAACGGGTGTAAACCACTTGCTAATGAGTTGGATTAAGTTTTGAACTGGATATAATCATAACTCATAAGGAAGTTTTAAACAATTGTTCAGATCTTTAAACCACGAGGGCTGTTATATTTATACATTTCTCCTTTATAATCTTCGGCAATAACCAAAAAATGCACGTTTTGAGTTGAATTGCACGTTTTGCTGGGCGTGAATCATTCTTCTCTTGTTATTCTTCTCGATAAGGTTTCATTAAAACAATCGGTTTCATTAGTTCTGTCACTCTTGCAACCTTAAACAAGTTTTAGAGAGTAAGTATTACGTTTAGCTCCAAATCGTTTTATTCTCTATTCTCTCTTACAGCAATTTAATCTGAGTTAGGCAAACCCTTTCGAGGTTCCAGTGGACCAAGTCAAATCAGGTCTAGAAAAGGGTTTGAGAACAATATTCTGACCAAGAAAATACACAACACAATAATTAGAGCCTCACAAATTGTGTCATTCTCCAAACGGATTGTGGCACAATATCTCGTTTTGGTTAATTAAGCACATTATCTTGAAAAAAAGAATAGACAAATTACTTTATACGCTTTTATTCCATTAAGAAATGAAAGACAAATTACTTTATACACTATTAAGTAGACACATACAACGTGAAAATTAAATTACTTGTGGTAATGTGTCTATTATTTAATATAGCATAGAGCTAAAATGTCATTATAGCTTTTATCCGAACTTAAAGATATATTTAAGCATAATGAAATTAATTTCGTATATTAAAGAAAAATGAAAATGTCCAAATCTTTATATAATTTACCTAGCCTAACTTTTAGTTAAATGTATCAATCTTTAAAAACTTTACTGCTCCATCCCACTACCACCAAGTTGAAAAACATATATAGGCAGCCTTATATCAACCATGCGTATTGATAACATCACTTATCACTAAATTGAGAACCATTCGATATCCAGATAAAACCTCATATACATATCCAAGTAGGTCCCCTATCACACTCACGCCCCATTTATGTTTTTTCTTTTGGGTCAAAAAGCAACCCTGCTCCAATTTTCTGTAGCTGCCATAAAATTGTAATTATTTTCCTACCCATTATGTGCTTCAGAATGTACACCAAGAAATCTTGCTAAAGTGAACGCGATTGAAACAGTAGATACCGAAGACCACGACAATGGTCTAAAGTCTAACCAACGCGTCTATTCATATGACTCATAAAACGGTATAAGAAGTTAATAACACAAAGACGTTGCACTTCTTCCAGTAGAAAACAATATAGACCACAGATTAAATTGTTCCATAAACGTGTTTTGGATTTGTTTGGTCTAAACATTTACTAAAGACAAATCTGGGGCTGAACAAGGAGTCCCTTTGTAATACTCCTTTAACCCATGTCATATGGGGAAAAATGCATAAGACGTCATGTGATATCAAAAACCTGCATGAAACCCCATTTGGTTTGATAATTGTCGAGATCTCTTTTGTAGTTTCATAAACTCTGCATAAACGCATAAAATCCCCTTGTGGTTTCATAAAACTTTGCACAAAACCTTTTGTGTTTTCATGAAGAAGTGATTCCGAGCAGAGTTTATGAAACCACAAGTGAGTTTTAGATAATTAACAAATTATAAGGGAGTTTCGTGCAGGTTTTCAAAACCACATGAAGGTTTTAGGTTGATTCCCCATCATATGGTGGAAGTGCAATTAATCACCACTTGAAAAATATTTTTTTTAAAAAAATAGCATGTTAGCGTGATGTACATGCGACTCCCTAAGAAAATTATTTCTTGACTATGAAAAGAAAATAACCAGTATTGTATAAGAAATAAAATTGCATATTACCGCAAGTATTAAGCATGGTAGGCACATTACATCCATGTGAAAACACCAAGATCAGCAACTAACCCCCCAATTTATTAAAGTAATTTCGTCTTTACACACAAAATATGTGAAAAATTGGAGGGAACCATTGAGCTACTTTTAATTCTTTGTTTTTATCAAGAGAACAATATAATTGTAACTCATAATTAGGGCAAGTTGAGAAAGTAGTGCATGTTGCAAGAACGGAGTCGACCTTATTGCCCACTTCATGGCCCTCATTAGTCAACCAATAACTAGAGATTTATGTTGTCTTACTGGATCTTAACTGATTCTTTCTCCAGTAAAAATGGTGTTTGGTGGTAATCCACTATTGGCATAAGTGTAAGAAACAGGAGATCCATCAATAGTTGTCCTCACGCTGAGTTGAAAATGTACATAATTACTCTCTTTAGAATCACATGTTAAAGAGTAAAAAAACTGTTTATTAAGCAAAACAAGAACCCACTAACTTTATTTACAAAATAAATTCACTAGTTAACTGCATCTGCAAGATTGTAGGCAGCAAAATTCAAGTGCATCTCTATCATGTTAATTGGAGATCATAATTACCATTTACCACCAACAATGATAGATAAGTGGGGACCAAAGTGCAATGGGGCCATCAAGTAATATTCATAAAGTAGGAGGATATCATCATTCCTTTTGTCTATAGTTCTATATAAATACTAAGACCCCATGTACCCTCAACTACCTTACTTCAAAGTTAAAACACAATATTCACTTCCACTGCTCAAAAGTTTCTTTTTTTGGCCAACCATGGGAAATTGCTTAGTTCTTGAAGATAAAGTTGTCAGGGTGATGAAAACAGATGGGAAAATTCTTGAATATAAAGCCCCAATAAAAGTTCATCAAGTTTTGTCAGATTTTTCTAACCATGCAATATCTGATAAACTTCCAGTGATAAAATACTTACATCCATATGCGGAATTGATTCAAGGTCGCTTGTATTATCTTCTTCCCTTGCCAGTGGCGCCGCCTTCGCCAGTTAAGCGTAAACAGAAGAAAACAGTTCGGTTTGCAGACGACGTAGTAGATGAACCTCGAAAGTTGACTGAAGTTGTGAGGATTAAGCTTGTCATCAGCAAGCAAGAGCTGGAAGCGATGCTACGAGAAGGGGGAGCTTCAGTTGATGATGTGATTTCTCGGGTGCAGAAAGAATCGAGTACAAATAAGCTCGAAGTAACAGCAAGATAGTAACATAACTAATAGTTTACCTTCCTTTGATACTATCCCTGCTGTGAGCCTCAATAGATTTAGAGCAAAAGAAGAAACAGGAGAAAACAGATCTTTATATATATACACACATATATGCATATAAATATGTGTGTGTGTATATATATGTGTCTATCTAGTTTTTAACTTCTACTTGTATCACAAATGTACAATATACTTCTCAAGTTCAACATAAACAGATGTGTGCTGAAGTAGTATAAATGAAGTTACTAAACTTGCTGCTGTGACAAAGTTGCTTCACTTTTCTTGTTCAACAAAAATAAATATGTGCTAAATTAGTATAAATGAAGTTACTAAACTTGCTGATGTGCCAAAGTCACTTCTGTTTAATACAGACATGTCCAAACATCACTGGTTTAGATCTCTGAAAAGCGTTGAATTAGGTTTTTTTCCTAAGCTGATAGAAAGACTCAAAGCCGTTTTGAGATGTGAATCCTATTTGAGAGAGAACAGAAACAGGAAACTTGTCTGGAAAGAACAAAAAAAAACAGGTAAAAAACAGACGAGATGAATAAATATCGAATATACGAGAAATGCAAGAACAAGATTGTTTCTGTCAATACATCAAAGTGGTCATTAATGGTGTCCCTTATTCACTGAAGCACTTCTAGCTAGGGGTGTTTAAACCAAGAGAAAACTTTTGCCTAAAGTAAGATTACAAGCAATCCTAACCAAGCATATGTTTTGCAAAAATATGCGTGAGAAACGTGCGATGGCCAATTCTAAGAAAATGTTTGATTAGTTTGAGGTCACAGACACCGTTCTCGCCATAATTTTCCTCAGTAAGGAGCAAAGTTGACCTGTGAATTATGGAAGGGGATAAAAGTTTCAGAAGGAAAAACTTCCTGTGTTAAAATAAAGGAAGATGGGATATTGGAAGCGAAGCCCTTCCAGTAGGAACCTAACCATCCATGCCACAAAAATGATAGAATGATGACGTAAACAAAAAAAAATTATAATTCATTCCTATAATATTGATGAACGGAAGCCCGATAAATGTCACGTTAAGCCCACTACCTTCTCATAAAATAAAAGTAACAGTTAACCTCCCCATGATTAGTGTATGTTCATCTTTACAAATCAATATTCAGATTTAGTGAGAGTTATTTGATTATTGTTTTTTACATGAGAGAAATATATGGAACAGATATAACAGGTGATCTGATATTAGCTTGACTGCTAACGCGATTTAATTGGGCCAAGTTGAGAAAGTAGTCCATGTTTCAAGAATGGAGTCGACCTTATCGCCCTTTTCATGTTCCTCAGTAGTCAACCAATAACTAGAGATCTATGTGGTCTTACTGGATCTTAATTGATTCTCTTCCCAGTAAAAATGGTGTTTGGTGCTTATCCACTTGTGGCATCAAGTGTAAGACACAGGAGATCCATCTCTAGTTGTCCTTACTCTCAGTTGAAATGCATAATTACTCTCTTTACTAACCACATAAATGCATGTTTAGGATCAGATAGTTATGAATTAAAATTGTTTATCTTAATAAAATAAGAACCAACTGACTGTATTTACAAAACAAATTCATTAGTTTGCTGCATCTGCAAGATATTACGCAGCAAGATCCAAGTGCATCATTATAATCTTAAATGGAAATCATAATTCATTCACCCCAAGGGCCCCACCAACAAAGACCGATAAGTGGGTCCTAAAGTACAATGAGCACATCTTATAATATTCATTAAGTAAAGGGTACCATCATGGTTTTCTCTATATAGTTATACCATGCGCTTTCATGTACCTCACTTCAAAATTATAGAGCAATTTGCTGAAACTTTCTTCCTTAGCCAACTATGGGAAACTACTTAGTTCTTCAAGAAAAAGTAGCCAGGGTGATGAAAACAGATGGGAAAATTCTTGAATTCAAAGTCCCAATAAAAGTTCAACAAGTTTTGTCAGATTTTCCTAACCATGCAATATCTGATAAGCTTCCAGTAGTAAAATACTTACATCCATGTGTAGAAATGATTGAAGGAGGCTTGTATTATCTTCTTCCCCTACCACTGGTGGTGCCTCCGCCAGTTAAGACTAAAACGAAGAAAACAGTTCGGTTTTCAGACAACATAGTGGATGAACCTCGAAAGTCAACTGAAGTTGTGAGGATTAAGCTCGTCGTCAGGAAACAAGAGCTCCAGGAATTGTTAAGAGACGGGGGAATTTCTGTTGATGATGTGATTTCTCATGTTCAGAAAAAAGAATAAGCTCTATGTAACAATAGAGAGAGTAACCTTAAGTTACAACTGCCTTTGATACTATCCTTGCAGTGAATTTCAATAGATTTATAGGAAGAGGAGAAAACAAGATCATTAGCTATATTACATGTCGATCAAGATGCTAAGAAAAAATAGATTTGAACTTTTACTTTGATCACAAATGTACATTATACTTCCATAGTTCAACATAAATATGATTTGTGCTGAAGCAGAGTAAAGTTACTTAACTTGCTGATGTGACGAAGTCACTTCAACTAAATTTCAACACGACCAGGTTGGGACTGCCTCTAAGAAAAACTAAGTGATATACCTAAGTACAGTTCATATAACCAGCTCTCTAGATCTTGCAAAAAGAGATAAATAAGATTTTTTTTCTTTCTTACAAGCTGAGAGAAAATACATGAGGCTTTTTAGAGACTGAAACAGAGTTAAACAGATCGACGGTAACTTCATCTTTTCTAAGGGACATAAACTAGTACTCACATGGCAAAAGATTAGAAAACAGCTATTTTATTATGAGCAAAGATCCCATTTCTAAGTACAAAAGGGAAAAAAAAAAATATTAAAATCTCGACTACATGAGCATGCAAAGAAAATATACTTCCTGTTAGTTCATGGCTGTCCCTTAATCTCGACTACATGAGCATCCAATTTGACTCCATGCACTTTAATCAATGCCAGTTAAAGTCAGTGACTCAAAACCTCCTTGTAGTTTAGTTTTTTAAGAACAGTTTTTTCCTAGCAAACATACACTAATAACCAATTGCCTGAGTTAAATTCTGAAAGTTATGCTACAAGTATGTTTTCATAAAACAATAGCAGGTTTCTTATATATAAGATGCATAACCATGCTCGTAGTATGTACATATTGCATTGATACAATGGCTTTAACATGGCAATCTACTCCAATTCATACTGTATACGGAGTACCTAGCGGCCATGCACCTGCAGTTGGGTAGAGCTACTTTCACTTGCATAATACAAGAATGACATAAGTTTAATACACTATTTTTGGTGAAACTATGGATTCCTTCTCTCAACTTCAAGAGCAAGTTCATTACGACGATTGAATGGAAGTGTAAATGGTGGGTTGTACTGCATAAGAAAATATAAAAGACAATCAGAAGATTCTGAACAATCTCAGAGCATCTATTCACTCAATTAATATTTATCACATGATTAATATATATACCTGCGCAACTTCCACAGATACACCCTCTTTTACACGAAAATCTCTATCGCTATTCAGTAAGTTCCTGAGTGATGATTCCCGTCTTTCAACTTCTTCATCAGTAACAAAGCCTGACACGATGTAACAAGAGAGAATGAAAAACGAACAATCAAGAATACATGTAATCTAAAATGCATTGTAATGGGATCAACTTATACAAAAATACATGCAGCAATCAATAGACCTCTCGCCATTCTTTGATTTAGTAGCACCTAGTGATATACATACCTCGGCATCTAAAGCATTCTTTCTTGAAAACAATAGTATAGGAGAAAGCAGTAACAATCAAGCAAATGCTTCACACAAGCTAATTCACTTAATTGAAATTCTGAGAAGTTTGAAGGTTGACAGCCAGAAGTGTGTGAACAGAAAAAATGCAACAATTTCATATTCTTCCCAAATTGTCAATATTAAGTAGATAAACCTCTGATCCTACCATCATACTAACCTATGTGCAATACCCCACCACACCCTTCGGAAAAGGAGAAAAGACCAAAAGAAGAATACCATAAAAAAAAAAAAAAGAAGAGAGAAAATCATCTCAGTAACTGTCAAAAAGATAAAATACAAGTAACCCCCTGAGTTTGGTCAAATTAAACACTGCACTTTTGCTATCTCAATTGAATCATTTCACCTCTCATACTTTCTGCTCACACCAGATCATTTAAGTTAATAAACTACGTGAATTTGAATGGTAATAACTTGCAACGATCACACTGAAGATACTGCATAATGTGACATCTTTCTATTATGGAATTTGTTTGTCTTTCCTTTACATCATGCCCTATTAGACAGATACATAATTTGATACCCCGAAGGAATATTAGCACTCTCCTAGAAAAATGTCCGGCAGCAACTCAAATTATTGCCAGCCTTTTGGACATACACTAGTGCACTTAAAGCAAACACATTTCCTCTCAAGACGTAACGGTCTTCGTATCATCTAAGGTCCGACAGTACCACATATCTAAATCCTGCTCAACATAAATACAGAAAAGTATGGGTAAAACAATTTAGGGAACAAAGTCTCCTATTACAAGTTGAGAAAGAGAAGGATAAGAGAACCCATAGAAGAAAAAAATTATATAGCATGGCTCGATTACTCTTTTTCTTTTTGTCTTTTTTCTGTTGGATCAATTTATTCATCCGGCATCTTACACTAGGATAACACACAAACCTGAAAATGCAACAACTGCTACGATCTTTTTTGGCACCTCTCTGATAGTCACGGAGGAATCTACGGGTGAAGGTAAATTGGCACCGTACTTGGAAGGCAGGACAAAAGACATTGTCCAATTACCTTGATTTTCCACCTAAACGAAGTTGATCTTAATCAGTTGATAATGAAGATATGCAAAACATATGCCCAGAAAACCTTGATATATTTTCCTTCAACCATGTCTTGACATAATCAAACAGATAATGGGGCATCTCTATTAAAGTGTTTTTTCACGCATAACTCATATTATTGTTCTCTGCTCATGATACTTTAAATCTATGGATACAAACATTTGCTAAGAGCTCCATCTATAGATAAACCGTTCACCAGAAATGAAAGAACCTAAGTCATGTGTAAAATTTACCTTTCTAGTCATCACTGGGGTTGTCATATCCATTTTCTCCCCGTTCGATTTTGATCTACTCGTAAAAACTGGAGTAGTCATCTCCATTTGTTTCTCTCTAGTATTCTGAATAAAACAAGAAAAAAATGAGGAGAAGCATAACAGAAACAAAATGATATCAATGTTAAGTTACTAAAACCAAGTACATCATTCTCCTTAATCTCCAGAAGTTTCAACTACCTTACCAAACAAGTATCCTGCCAATACGTTGAAAGATTGACCAGCTCCAGCAAAATCAAATCCATTCTTCCCAGGCATTATCGTCTCAGCAATATAGTAAGACTGCTTACATAGAAAATACACAATTACTACAGTAAAGAGTAGCGGCAGATTTAAGATAGAAGCATAAGAAGCTAAGCATGGTTACAATTCAGATACAACGTATAGGAAACAGAGAAAATCATAATGTATAACCGAAAACTTGAAGACTATGATCAGAAGTCAAAGTTTTGAAGATTCAAAATATAATTTAAACAATATATGATATAAGGAAAATAACTGAACTGCTATAAACTCGTATCTTAAATTTTTCCGTCTGAACTTAGTATGTCCCAAAACCAACATTGCTACAATCAAAAACGTAGAGCAACTCATCAACTTGACGTGTATTTACATAATCCTGCTCGTGCGAAAAAGAGACCAGATAACTCTGAATTCAGGTTTACTTATGTAAGTTCCATTAGCTTTCAGCATTAAGCATATACATAACCAATCAAACACATAAAACCATCTAGTGCACGAACCACGACCGAATACTAAGTAAACGACAGAGATAAAGGAGCACCTCGACTTCTCTTATCTCGTATCGGCTATTCCGACTGAGAACCTCGAATTCCACCGTCTCAAGATCCGGAACTTCGTTAAGCAACCAAAACAACAAAACACGATTAGCTAACCATGCCTACATAGGATTATAACACCAAATCCATAACCTACTGCTCACCAGACATCAGTGCTTCCTCAAAATTCCTGCTCTCAAACCTACTGCTCGGTAACAGGTACTTCGCGGTCTCGGTCGCTAATTCCATCAAAACTAACACAATTCGTGGTAAAATCAATAAACGCAACAATCTCTTCAAACAATAACATGTCGTTTCAAACTAAAACAACAAAATAAAAAAAATAGAAAAACGAAAAATCAGTGGTAGATTCTTACGGCGCTGAGAGAGCGATGAAGCTTGATTGGCGAGAGCAAATACGAGAGAGATTCGTGTTTCGAGAGGTGACGTGGATGCGGTTCTATTGAGCTGAAATGAAGTGATTCTAACTGATTTTGAGGGTTTGTTCTTCAGAATTGGGGATTGAGTAGCGGAGATTGATGAAGAGCTAGAGAGAAGCATTTTGTAGATTTTGATATTTTGAATTTGTGATGAATGGAGAATAAAGAGGAGAAAATGCGGGAGCTGGCGGGTTAATGTTATGGCTGTTGGTTTTACACGTAATTAATTAATTTTTGGCCAAAACTCATTATTCAACACCTCTCGTGTGTATTTATACATATGTTCTTTAATATCTATTCTAATTTCAAACTGAACTTATTCAGTACTTTGTAATGCACTGATTTACTTTATTTGTTATAGTTCAACTCCAAATACGAATTCCAGTATATTTCTTGTATATATAAATATGTATATATATTATATGTGTATAAATGTATAATACATCATCCTCCCACATTTCACAAATTAAAGATACTATAATAATACTAATAACACTATTGCAAAACAAATATTGATCACTTCACTCATTTTTCGGTGGAAGACGGCTACTGGACTGAGTTTCTACTGAGAAACTTCTGTGAATAATAAGAATAAGAAACTGGAGAATAGACAAACCTGAAATTTTTAATAGCTAATTATAATTTATTAAACTTAATCAAACCCAAATGTTTGGCGCAAAATCAATATCTCTGGCACCGGTTTAGCCTACGTGGTTCTAAAACGGTATACTGCCATGGGTTGCATGTTGCATCACCCAAACAAAAAGGCAATATACTAATAACTATTAGCAAAAATTGCTCTCGACATAATGTTACAATTTTCTTCTTACATGAAACCATCATAAATAAATTGGCATTTAAAAGAATGTCGAAATTTTGCAAAACCAAGAGATATCAAACTGCCAAAGCCTCTTGCTGATAGTGCCAGTTGACTACATCCTTGTAAGCCAAGTTACCCCCAAAAATATCCAACGCGCTGCCTACAGTAACATCTACACGTCCAGCTCCTGCTATTTTGATCCTCTCTAAATCAGCCATGGTCGTGACTCCACCAGCGTAGGTCACCGGAATCTACCAAACGCATAAAAGAACAATTCAATTTTAGTCTTTTGAAAAGAGATTGGCCAACTAATATGATAACGATGTTTGACCAAAATCACTACTTCTGTCATATAAAAAGATGAAATAATGATCTTTAAGGAATTGTGTCCCACGAATCGATCGCAACAAAAAGTTTAACTAGAAATGAAAGAAGAGGAATTAGGTATATGGGTATTGCCATGATGTAGTTTCAGGTGAAGGGAGCAAGGAAAGTAAAACGTAGCTCGAGAGAAGGTAAATGCTCAATAATAAAAGAAAAAACTCACTGGTGAATGTTTGCCAAGCAAAGTGACAAGCTCTTCATCGATTCCCAGCCTGCAATATCACAGAAATATGCATTTCCTCGTGAGCAATAACTGAAATATACAGGTACTGCAAAATAACTGAGAAGGATGATATTTGTTGCAGGACATACTTTTTGCCTTCAACATCGACTCCATGGACCAGAAACTCATCAGCATAACTGGCAAGTAGATCCAACGATTTTTTATCAACATATACATCACTAAACTTCTGCCATCTATCTGTGACAACTGCATATCTATTTTCCTGCATATAACATTTTGAAGACTCTAGTAAATAAATACGTTGATGGTGATACATTTACTGTTAGAAACAAAAGATCAGGCTGCAAATGTTTCACTTCCAATCTAAAGAAACTTCTTTGACAAGTATAAACCAAATATGTTAAGAGTCACAAAATCATGACTAAATTAGGTTGCTAGTAATTGCCAATTTAAGGAGTTAACCTAAAACATATGAACAAAAGAGAGGAGCAAGAACCTAGAGAAAGGTCCATACGACTCATAAAAGTTTTTCTCCACAACGGAGATTTACCTTCTTTCTGCAACTAAGATCCAACACAAGTCGGTGTTTTCCCACAATATGCGCAAGATCTTTTAGCCTTTCAAAATCGACCAGCCCGTTACTGAATACATACTGCAATCACATTAAAGATTTTGAATAAGCAACCATTTGAGAAACTTAAGTAAGCATGATTTACATCAAAACAGAACTCAACAAAATGGAAAATACACACATGTCAATAAATGCTTTACATGTCAAAAAGGAAACTTATCAAGGTGTCCTGGCCAAGTATAAGTCTGGTAAATACAATTGTCTTAGTGCTTGCATCACAACTACATACATAGTCTAGATGCTTGGGCAGAAAATTGGGAAGAAAAATTACTTTTGGCTATTTCATTGCAACCGAGCTACAGAAATTTAAGCATTCTTTCAAATAATATATAGATTCAGCCAGTACGTACTGATGTAACAATAACATGACTTGCTCCTTGATCTATGTAACTCAAGGCATTAGTTGAATTGATACCACCACCAATCTGCAAACCACCTACATAATTTTTCATCCATGTATTAAGTATAGTAGTAAAATGTCTGGGTTCAAAAATATCATCAACACGGAGAGTAGATAATGCAACACTCCATATAATCTATGACCGATTAAGTTCTAACAACTTTGCTTATATCAAGGCCATACTCACCGACCAATTTGACAACTCATGGTGGAGTCCATGATTATTAATAAAAGCCCAGCTCGAACTCTTCTTTATGTTTGTGTGATTGCTATCAGCTCAAAAAGGCTGCGATAATAAATGAAAAGAACTCAGAGCCCCCTTGATTTTCAAATGAAAATACTATTTTGTCCAGAAAAATGGCCCCCAAATTATGTTATTGCTCTCGTCTTGCCAATTTAGAGGGCAAAGTTGTCAGCAATCATGCCATCTCTCAATATGAATTAGTACCTCTAGCTAAATTGACTACTCCCTTAGTTTCACCTCAGAAATATAACTAATAAAGCAAAATTTGATAAGAAATCACATCGAAGACGACCATGACACGACTCAAAAAATTGTACCAGAAGAGGCCATCCGTGTGTATAGATATTCTAACGAGAAGATATTTTGATGACCTACAGCAGTTCTTTGGCAGGGCAGGGCATAATGGGGTTAACACTGAGGATGACAAGGACTTGACATCAGTTATTGTACATAACTTCAGTGGCTGCACTTAGTCATGCGACAACTAATTAAACTTTATAAAACTTTAGTTAGATGCATCGTATACGAGGATATAGAATTAACATATGAGCATTTAAAATGCATCAACATATTACAGACTAATGTTACAAAAGACAAAGAAACCATTCCTACCAGGATAAGCACGCAAAGCTTCAATGGCTGCGGATGCGCTAAGTGGATCAGCTCCCAGCATAATTGCATGACCACCAGTAAGCCCATCATCTTTGTACATTATAGCATATTCAGCAGCCGATTTATCAGATTCATAATTAGTAATAAGAGCTGAATCTTCCTCCTTAGAGTCTCGAAGAGTGGACCCAACAATCTGTTTCACTTTCCCCTGAAAGGGTGTCAGAATGATGCTGGGTTAGACATCTATAGCTGGATATTTCTTAAAGGTATTAAAAAGAAAAAAGATTATAGTCCTATAGCCTCACGAGGAACACTATTGTCTAGTCATTTTTCCTAATGATGAAAGAAACAACAACCACAAGGAAAAGATTGAGATGAAAACAAGTGACAAAAATCTCTCTGACCCAGTGAGCAGATGCTGCATAGCATGATGATACATGCAATTCAAAGCAATGATAGTTGTAGAATAATAGCCAAGTTGAAGAACAATTTGAATAGTCATCATCAAGACATAGCCACGTTATGTAATAAACATAAGCTTGATCAGAATCTTTCCCTAACATGTGTGTGGAAGTATGGTATTTATCCAGTATGAATAACAAGCAGCTTGCCCCAATCAGCTCTTCCTTATTTAATTGATGTTTCAAGCAAGGTGCATCTTGAAAGTTAAACGCTACACATTTACGATACATAGGGAACAATTCAGTTTAATCTCCTCCAAAACAGATTTTACTGTTTATAGGTTGTCAATTTTTCAACCTACACCGCCTTGGGCTAATTTGCACACTCTTCTTATCTTTTTCCTCGTATTCTCTAATCTAACGATGGCTTCGCAAGATAACACATCAATTCTGCAGCAAACTTTCTCTCCCTTCACACAATTTGATAATACAAAAACAGGATTACAAAAATGCAGGAGATATCGAATCAAACCTTGTGTATGTCGATGCAAGGGCGGAACTTAACCGCACATTGTACCGATAACTTACGAGTTCCTGGTGGAAAAATTCAAACATTCAAATCACTACAGAATATCAAATTTCCACAAGCATATATTATACAATAAAATCGAAGAAATTTTTAAAAAAATAGGTATACTTAAACTGTGATGCACCAACTTGTGCTTGCTTTGAGGAGCATAGACTGTTGAGGACTCGGTGAATTGCTTCCAAATTGAACTCGAGTGAATTTGAGTGCTCATAATAGAATATAACTAAAACTGAACACTGAGCAACATATGTATCAGCGAATAACGGCAAGAATAAAGAGCAAAACAATTGTATCTTCAAAAATGTACCTGGACTGATTCTAAGAGAAGCGTTAGAATCAGGCTCGAGAAGAGTTGATCGGAGCAGGTCACCGGCGGCAAACGGCGAAGAACCGGAGAGTGCGGATTGAGGTTTTGTTTGACTTAAAAATTGTAGCTTTACTAATTTATTAAATAATATATATAAGAAGGAGTAATTACAGATGCACCCCTAAAGTTTTTTGTAATTATAGAGACTTATGTGAAAGTTTTAGAATTTTGATTAAGTGGCTTCTTAACATAATTTACATACAACAAAGGCAAAAAATAAAATCTCTCTATTATAAAGAAGAATTGTTGCCATGTGTTTCAAGAATCTTTAAATTGTTGAAAAATATTTGAAAGGGAGATAAATTTATGTATTTGTTTATAAACGTATAGTAGGAAATGATGTGCCAAAATTTGGTATCAAGGTGCGTAAGCAATCTAATATTTTATTGGGTTACATGGAGTATAAATAAGGGTAAAATAAAGAAACAACACACAAAGGCTAAAAGAGAAAAATACATCGAGATTGACTTTATGGGTCGAAGTTGGCCTATGGGCTGAAATTCGACGTATTCTCCTCATTTTGATATAAAGAACATTCTTCCATCTATTAAGGGTATTTGAATCTATTACTTTGATCTATAGGCTTGAGCCAATCGAAAGCAACCCATCATACCACGATAATTGTTAGTAATAATTACCTATAAATACACCTAGAATCATCGAGACATATAATTTTTATTTACTACACAATAGTTCAAGCTAAATAGGTCGAATTTGACCTAATACGAGGTGCTTGAATTCAACATGTCTTAAGAGCTAAAGGTGTCTGATTTTACCTTTTCAACCTCTTCAACTAAGTTCTACCAAAAAAAATTATCTTCACCTAAGTGTAAATTTCAGTCTAATGGGTTTGATCTACGATACCTCTAGTCCTAAGTGTGTGCTTGGATCATATGATTGCTTTCGACCTATCTGATTTCAATCAAAATTATACGTTGCGATCTATTGAACATTTTGACCTATATGTTTGATCTTTAAATAGATTTTACTAACTTATGCATCAGAGTGTCTTCACCAAATCGCCGTCAACTTAATTTATATTTTCCGTGTTAGTGTAAGATTTCAAACTCAAAAAAACTCTTTTAGGATCAATCATGGATTCAACCACTTGAAGTGCTGACTAGTGAGACGTTGTTGGGTAAAACAAGAAGATTTTATAACTTGAAAGGGTAAAGTTGTAAATTGAGAATAGCGCTATCCTTCCATTCCAGCATCAGCACATCACCACTCACAAACGCTGGCTTCTTCCTCGCCAAGAGACTAACAAAAACGTTTCAAACTCACTCAAAATAAAAATCTAAGTCTCAAAACATATCTTCATCATCAATTCATCAATGGCATAAACCTAAAGCAGAATCATTTTATTTTTTGTCATTTTTAATAATTAATGGCATCCATGTCCTCTTGCCTATTCACTGTATCCCCCAAGTTAACCCTCTCTCACAATAAACCCTCCAAATTCCACTATTTTACGCCTCTGCCACCGCTCAATCTTCATCCCCAAATCAACACATTACGCTCTGTAAAACCCTCAGTATCAGTAATTAGGGCTAGTACAAGCTCCGCTGATGTCGTCACAACAGCAATTAGACCAGGCGGCGCTGTGGAGAGCGATAATCTGCCGTCGGATGTGCGTAAACGAGCAATGGACGCGATTGATTCTAGCGGAAGGAGAGTCACTATCGGTGACGTGGCGAGCAAGGCCGGTCTCAAGTTGAACGAAGCTCAAAAGGCGCTTCAGGCTCTAGCTGCGGACACTAACGGCTTCTTAGAGGTCGAATAATCGTCGTTTTTAGTGTTTGAATTGATGATTTATAAGTTTTTTAGCGTTTAAATTGATGATTTAGAAGCATTTAGTGTTTATTAGTGTGGAGAATGTTGTGGTAGAAGTGTGATTGTTGGTGCTTTTTTGATTTAATAGGTATCGGATGAAGGTGATGTTTTGTATGTTTTTCCTAGTGATTATCGATCGAAGCTGGCGGCTAAGTCGCTTAGGATTAAGATTGAGCCGTATTTGGAGAAGGGGAAGGTATGTGCGTTTATTTGTTTGATTAAGTGGTGGCAATGAGTTTGTAATGTATTTGTATGTGCATTTATTTGTTTGATTAAGTGGTGGCAATGAGTTTGTAATGTATTTTTGTTATAACTGGAATTGGTGTTTTGGTGACAGATGGCGGCTGAATATGTAGTTAGAGTTTCCTTCGGGACGGCGCTGATTGCGTCCATTGTTCTTGTATATACCACGATCATTGCGATAGCCTCCAGTAGTCGGTACGAGTCTTATTCCTTGCATGCAGCGTGCAGTGCAGTGCCATGTTAATTGCTTTTGTTTAACTGTAATGCTTTTCTGTTGATGGCTTGTGATAGTGAGGAGGATAATCGTGGAAGAAGAGGAAGATCTTATGACTCTGGTTTCACCTTTTTCTTGAGTCCCACTGATTTGTTCTGGTAAGATTTCTACAGATTATGTTGTTTCTGGCAAACTGTTGACAGTTGGAGTTTGTGGTTGACATATCATAGATCCTCAATCCATATCAAAGTCAATTAGAAATAAGCTGCATGTGTAACCATGAGTTAGAACTGGATTTGCTTGAATTGTGATAACTTACACCCTTTTGTCAGCATCAACATATTTACTCCATCGTTTCTTAGGATGTTAGACTAATCTTTTACTCCAGTAGCATGTTCATTAGTATATTTTGAGAAAATAGCAAGTGCTCATAATCTTTTGTGCAGTAAGAAATGTGTATTTCGTTTTAGTATACCATATGTTACAGTTTTCAGATATTTCGATTCTTATACCATATGCTTTTCTCTTTCATTACTTCTCTTATTTTGTTATAGAAGAAGCAATGCCATCAAATGTGTGCTATGATAAGTTCTTGGAAAAGTTTGAGAGGAATGTTTCAAGTTTACCTATATAAATCAAAACATGCAGGTATTGGGATCCATATTATTACAGGAGACGACGAGTAAGAGAAGGTGATGGTGGGATGAACTTCATTGAATCTGTAAGATAGAATTTGACTGTATCAAATGCAATTCACGTTGTCTTGTAGCTCCTACTCATCATTAATCCAAGATGTTTCCTCTTTTCAGGTTTTTTCCTTTGTATTTGGGGATGGTGATCCCAATCAAGGTATTGAAGAAGAGAGGTGGAAGTTGGTAATAATTGAGCACTGGTTTCAGTGGTTCGTTACTTAATGTTTTTGTTGCTTAACATTAATTTGCGGTTGTTCTGCATCCTTCAACTTAGTCCATTTTCCAAATTCTGGGAATTTTTAATCGTGCCAAACTAGAAAGCTTGTCCCAGATGTTCTCTTGCATATCACATGAAATACTGATTTAAGCTTCTTGAAGGTTCAGCTCCCCTTAAACAAAATAACAGCCACGTGTACTATTTAAATTTCAGTATGTTGACTGATGCATCCAATGATGTCATCAAAGAGCATATTCATATTGTTCTTGAAGTTCCAAACGAACCATCTATATCCTGAAAGAGAAGGAAAAACAAAAAGATTAAAAATGAAGTGGTGATTGTAAGATACTCAATGGCGTTAAATACGTGGAGTATTCATGTTAAGGAGGATCCTAGAGCAGATTGACATCCAACCTCTTAAGCACAAAGTCCTGACCATTAAGGTTGCTTTCTTTTGTGGTAAAAGGGGCCCGGGTAAAGGAAGTATATCTACGTTGTTTCGAAGATGATGTACGACTCAGCAAGAGTTTTGAACTATTAGGAGCACATACTCTAGAATATTGTGAAGGACTGGTGCCGTATGAGAACTGAAATAGTTACTAAAGCAGTACCCAAGGAGTAAAAATATTTAGGTTGTCCATAATTTTGGGCATTAGTGTGCTGAAAACCTTGTTCAATTCTGTATAGTGATATAACAGTTTCATTTTAATGGTAATGGCTTACTTAGGCAGTAGCAGAGCTGCATATGCTTGAGGAGAGTCGGGATAACTCTTGATAAGCCTATTTACATATGTCTGGCATATTTTATTTCTATGTAATTGCCTTCATTAATATTAGTATCTGACCTATACAATTTTTGTTACTTTTGGATTGTTGGGGTGGGGTGAAATTGTCATCTAACATGTTGACAACCTAGTAAGTAGTTCATTTTTAATGATAAAATAAACAGGAAATAGTTATATGTATACATGGAAGGATGATCAGAGTCCATATTTCTTTGTTTTACAGCACACACAGCCTGCGATATATCTCTTTTTAAATAAAAAAAGAAACCTGGTGTGCTAGACTAGTTTCTTCTCGATCAACCTATGCATTTTCAACTTCTTTGTATTTCTCTTATTTAGGCTGTTTAAACATTCCTTCAAACTATCGTCAGCAATCTTGTATATATATGTGTGAAGCTAATTCAGTATTTTCAGTCCTTGTACCAATATTAATTGAAGTTTTTGTCATAATTAGTTTTTCTCGACATACTGCAGAT
Source organism: Misopates orontium (assembly GCA_946800315.1). Lineage (NCBI taxonomy): Eukaryota > Viridiplantae > Streptophyta > Magnoliopsida > Lamiales > Plantaginaceae > Misopates > Misopates orontium. The sequence continues at coordinate 5,692,457 of OX326950.1, read as the reverse complement.
TGGGCAATATATAGCTTCAAATGGTGGTGTTGTCACAGCTGAGGAACTTGCTCCATACCTGGACGTGGAGTCTGCTGAAGACAAGGTGATATATAACTTCTCTTATACATCATGACAAGAGCTAACTTTTTTCATCTTAGAAACATGACAAATTTTCTGCTTTCATTTTTCAGCTGACCGTTTCAAGAATTAACAGAAATAGTTTAGGCAATTTAATTTTATAAAATCGAGCTTTGTTTCTAGAAGGACTTGTCATCTGTTAGAATACATGTATGTGTATGTATATATATATATATATATATATAAATATATATATAATTTCTGCCCTTTTTTATTGATTTGTTTGAACACCTTTACCAACTATTCAATTATGCCTCCATCCCTGGATTTACATTTACAAGCCATGTGCATGACTTTGGGCTTGTTTTCTTTGCATTTGTTTGTCCATGTATGCATGCATAATTATCTTTATATTCCCATTGAGCCTCAGGCCTAACTGGTGTTCCTTACTGTTGTTTTGAGTCGCAACAGGATGATGACTCGTACATACTCCCAGTGTTGCTACGTTTTGATGGTCAGCCAGAGATAGATGAAGAGGTTTGTTCTCAATTCCTTGCTGTGGACTAAGATGAAATTCACTTTTTCTGCATATATATATTCTTTGTCAATGCATGTGCCATCCAAACCCCTTAATGTTGGAATTGTAGAACTTTCCTTATACTCTCCATGGAGTTTATAATAGTTATATGCAGAACCACCACTTTTACTATTTCTTTGGGAGAATTAGAGTCCTTAGTATGGTAATTGTAAGAACTAGGATTTCTCTGAGAGAGCAGCATGAATCTTGTAATCTCATAAAAGAGATAATGTTCATTTCTTCAGTTCTACCTCGACATGGCGACTAGTTTCAGACTGATCAACATATTAGGGTGTTGATTATATTTCATAAGATTCGTTAATTAATTATATGCACCGATATGTACCAATTTAAGTTCTTTCTCTGCGAGAATTAGGAGTTCTGTGAGTGGCAAAATGAATCTTGTATTTCTTAAAAGAGGATAATTTTCATTTCTTCTGTGCTACCTCGGCTTGTTGACTTGTATCAGACTGATTGATATATAAGGGTGTCAATAATATTTAGTGAAATCGTTAATAGGGGACTATGTGTGGTAGCCATTTATAGTTATAGGACACTGGCTGTAACCTTTTTATGTAAATCAACAGAAATTATTATCTTCTGGTATGGCAATTCCCCTGAAAGTTTCTATTTCATTACATTATTTGCTGATTTTATAAACTGAGATGGTGGCCAGTTAAGACTACTTTCACAAGCTAGTCTTTTTTGTTTTTGATGAACAAACTCAAAGTAGTCTTTTACTATCTTACAGTACTTCATTAATTTATTTGAACTTGTTGCACAGTGTATATAGCTATTCAACTTATTTCAGAAACATCACCTCCTTTTATTCAATTAGAATAAATTACTTGCAGGGGAACATTTTATACCGTTTTCCATCACTTCAACGTACTGCAGCTTCACAAAGAAGTGGGCGAAAGGAATATGTTGGCAAAAGGTGGACTGATTGGGTTGGTGGAGTTGAAAAGTTCTTTAAGGAAAAAAAATGGCAATTTAGGTACTCTTTTTCTTCTTGATGTTTCAGTTCTTTTAGGCATGCATTTCAGTTATGTAATATAAGTTACTGTTGATGCAGCAAAACTAGTACTTCTGAGAGGGCACTGGCGATTGGTCTCGGTGGACTTAATCTCTTCGGGGTTATAGTTCTCAGTACTATGTTGAAGTATGATCCTGCTTATGTTGATTTTCTGTGGGTTTTTCCCATTTTCCCTAACCTCTATGTTTGAATTTTAACTTGAAGGAATATGAGAGTTAGTCCAAGTGGATTCATTTCATTTGTGTCCGACGTATTTCCCTTACTTCAGGTACTGGATTGTTCCCTATGAACCATGGCATCTGAGTTTCAAGTGCAATAATTCTGATGACACTTCAGAGTTTTTTAAGGATACTAGCAGAAACTACTGTGTCTTATCTGCCGATACAGAGCACAGTCAATTACTTACATTCAACATGAGCAACTCTGTGATTTCTTAAATGTGGCACTATTTGTGCTAGGAAGTTGTGTGTCAATCCTGCCCATTTGTCACCATTGAAATCATAATTGAAGCTTTTGCATGGTTTAAGTTTCGTATGCAAGCACCCCTTTTAGTTGTTATATGACGACAACTGAAATTCAACTCAAAGTATGGAGTTCCTGCACATCATTAAAGGACTCCTTTGCATATGTTTAAAAAATGCTTCTATAAGAAAGTAACTTTGCTACCACATCCATTATTGCTTATGAAATCATGTCATGTCCATTATTGCTTATGAAATCATGTCATCTCCATGATTGCTTATGAAATCATGTTATTTTTTGTTGAGTCTCAGAAAGTTCGGTTTCTGAATTTACATGGTTGCAATTCCGTACTTTTACTCATGATAAGCAAGACGTGAAAGTACTTTTGCGTTTTAGAGTAACAATCTACTTCCAATTGTTTAAACACTCAACATGTTTCTGGATGCAACTTTTCTTTGATTTGCAAATTTCCTGGGCATGACGTCTCTCTATCCATATCTGCATTCTCTATGCGTTAAGGTTATATAAAACCTTCCAGTTTTGTGTATACCTTGTCAATATGTATTTTTGTCTTGTTGCAGCTGAATTTAATATAGTACTTTTGCTTCTCTAAGTTCTTACATTAATCTTTCAGATATATGCTGGATCTTTCTTTGCAATTCCATTGATTCGATGGCTTATCGTTCAAAACACGAATGCTAAAATTGTTAAAAGAAATAAAGCAAGGGAACAGCGTGCCAGGGCACTTGAATCACCAGATCTTTCTCTCAGGCGGAAGGTAAAAGCATTATAATTCACCAAACTAATTGGAGCTTTATATTCACCAAACTAATTGGAGCTTTATATTCACCATTTAGACTTTGTTTCCCTTTAAGCCCGGTGTTAACTTGTCATATTCATTCGATGCATTGCTCTTATGCGTGATAAATGATTATGTACTTAAAATATTGATTATCAAATACTGATTATCCCTAATATTATCTCTACATATCTTGTATTTTTTTCAGCTTCTGAGTGCTCGCGACTTGGCTCAGAGGACGTTCATCGGCCAGGATAAAATCGTTTACAGCACAGAAAAAGATTTGTATGAGCAAGATTTTGATACGCGAGAATGGGACAAAAGATTCAAAGAGATTGAACGTTCTGACTAAATAAAACACAACGGTTTCTGCTTCTTTGTCTCTATTTATATGTACTCTTTGAAATGCAGAGTAGTCCGTTGTAACATTATGTACATAAGTATATTCATTTGATACAGGACCAGGAAAAGAATAGACTTGTATAATAGACTGTTTATTCACATACTGAACATTGCTATAGAGCAATCACTTTTGTCTTTCCCTTGCTCCATTTTGGCTGTATTTTTTTCGACAATATGAATGCCATTACTGCTTCAATTTAGGATGGCCTTCAGCACTCAGAGAGAAATTGCATTTTTGGACGTGAAGTAATATTTGAATTGCATTTTTTTTGGTAGTATTTGTTATTTATCTTCTGTTCCTCCAAGTTTGCCAATGACATTTGCATCTGCAAAATTGAGATCCGATCCAAATATATATTTAATATTAATTTTCCTCGATTATCTTTGTTAATCTCCTTAGAATGCTATTGGGACACTTAAAGGATGTAAATGTCAGCCTTTTCTTCTAAGGTGGCAAGTGCCAAACCGTTACAACTTTTAAGTGCAAAATTGTTAAACGTTCAGAAAATATAATCAATTTATGCATACAAGAACCTTTTCAATAATCTCAATAATATGTATCCAGCTTGAATTTGAGTTATGTATAGTAAATATGTATTAGAATGTAGAATCAAAAGGAGGAGAAACAATCATTAGGGACCAAAAAAAAGTCTTTTTATTCATCTTTAGTATCAGGAATACACACAGGACCATCAGACCATCTCACTAATCACAAAAAAGGGTCACAAACTCAGACCTTTTTATTCTCACATACTCGACTAAAACCATCTAACTTTTACACGAAGATGACTCTGATGTCGCATTGCTGAGGTTGTTGGAACTGGCACATCTGAGGAAGATTCTTAGCCTTCTGATACACCTGCTGCATTTGCTGCCCTTGCTGGCTGCTGCCATGCTGTTGTTGCTGCCTCACGGCGTGCCTGATGGCCTGACAGCGGCATTGCTGGCTCACACTGCGCAGCTGCTGGCAACAATCTCTCAATTGCTGAGACTGTTGTTGTCCGGGATTGATTACGTCGGTGCTCATTTCCAAAACAGATTCGTCTTCTTCGCCGTTGTTGTATTGTCTCCTTTGGGACAAGTACCTTTGGCAGGAACGGAACTGCCTGCCCTGAATCTGGCGCTGGCATTGCTGTGGATTTGCCTCCTCGTCTTCGACTGTCGTGGTGGTGACGGTGGTGGTGTAGGTGGTGGCGGTGGCGAGGGCCACCAGAGCCACAAGGAGGGCGGCTGTGAGTGCTAGCTTAATTGCCATTGGGGTTGTGTAGTGAAGGATAATATATATGAGTGAGTGAGTGAGTGACTACTTTGTTTTGAGATAGGAGAGTTTGAGTGAGGAGGGCCAAAGGGTGGTTTATATAGTGGTTCTTTTTGGGGTTTGCATGGATTGTTACGTGTTGATGGATGAGGAAAATTGGTGGATCAATTTTGTGTAGGTGGCTGAGGGGTGCGGTTTCGAGCTTACACATCGATTTACATGCATATGGTGACAAAATCAACAGATTCCAAAGGATTCCAATTAAGTCATAGTCGATACAACCTAGGAGCAGTTTCGGTTCTGGATGTGCAAGCTAGAATCAAATATTTGCGCTTTAGAAATAAGAGAATTTTGCATGTGAAATTTTATAACTAGGAAACTTAATATGCACATAAGTAGCTAATGCCTAATAGTAGTCATGACTGCAGGGGTTTTGCCTTTCGACATTGTTCTTGTTGTTAGTAGAGTAATTTGGCTCATAAATTCTTGATTTAATTATAACTCAGATTTTACATTTTTTGGGACTGAAACTCAGATTCTCAATTCTTTTAATTATGAAAAGATCATATATCATCAAGCGAGACCTCGATCGATATCCAATTCTTATTGCTCTAGAGATGAGAGAAATGTTTTTCCAGAAGTTAATTATGATTATCTTTATATAAGTAAGATAGCAAATCGTAAATTTGTAATTAAGAAAATCATAAACCGGCCCCTTTCTTAAGAGAAAAATAATATTAATTCTTCTAGGTTTTCTATTTTGAAAATATACGTGAGCTTCGATGTGTTTTGCATCATGGGTTTCAACTTAAGGATAAAACATTTCAAACAATTTTGAGTGTGCTAAAATGAAGCTTTGCAACTTTAAACATGATAAGAACAACATTAAAATATCACAAGAAAAAATAAAATAAGAGCATGATTATTCAAGATGAAATGTTACAACTTAACTCATTTAATATGAATTGCAATATTGGGAGAGCAAAAATTACAATGACTGTTATACAACCTTTATATATACAAAAGCATTTTTTGAATATCATTTTTTATTAATCAAAAGAAACCCAAAATTTAAAATAACTATAATTACAAGAATTAGGCAAACTAAAATTGAAGTCATCAATTTCTTCAGGAGAGGGAAATGAGGGCTTTTAAGTGAAATTGATGTTCAATAAAGATGAACGTCTAGTATTTGTTCTTCAGTTCCGATGAAAACATTCGGCTAAGAGAATACGCTGGAATTTTTTATTTTTTATGAAATACGGCTTTCATTGATTATGAAGAATCAAAGAGGGGATCCATAATTAATAGGATAACCTGTTATAGTTTTGCTATTCTCTGTAATTTTTTAGAGTAAATAATGCATAAGTAGAGTAGAGAGTAAGAAGAAGACTTGAGAGAGAAGAAAGAGATAAAGATTGAAGATAATTTTTCTGCATAATGATCCCCAAACGGTCTGATTACAAAGATATATCAAATCTCAAAAGTAAAGATACAGAATAGGCTAACAGTTTGCCATAATAAGAAATATTCCAAAAAGTTAAATAAAAGCATAATTTCTATTTTAGTAATAGCCTGATATGCTAAATACGTTTTTTGTTCTCGTGTTTTCAATAACTTAAGTGCCCCGCTCGGATGTCGCCACGTGGTCGCTCGTGATTAAATCCTCTTCTCCCAAAACGCCGTCGTTTCCCTCCGTCGAATTAATTCCAATTTCAGCCCCGTGCCCTAATTTCTGCTCGCAATTGCTCTCCGCCAAAGCTGCGATCTTTATCTCCTCTTCTCTTTTCTCTCTTTCATCTTCTGTTTTCTTCAATTTTGCTAATTGATCTTCCTCTCTTTGTTGCAGGATCATCACATTACCTCCTTCATCAGCAGATCCTTGTCCCCAAGGATCGAAATCGGGAAAATTCGCCTCCACGAAGCTGTAGTCTTCCCAAGTAGCAGATTCCGGCCCGGAATTAACCCACTGCACCAGTATTTGAGGTACTCCGACATTACCTCTCTTAATCAAACGTTTGTCAAGTATTTTGTGAGGAAAAATTTTGAAAGAGCCTTCTGAATCTGTGAATGGTAGTGTAGGACTAGGTAGAATGGTAGTACTTAGTTTCTTCTTGAGCAATGAAACGTGGAAAACAGGATGAATAAGTGACCCTTGTGGTAGTTCTAGTTTGTAGGCAACTGGACCAATTTTCTCCAAAATCTTGTAGGGTCCATAGTATCTGCAACTCAACTTCAGGTTCTTTCGAAGACAAACTGAGTTATGTCTGAAAGGCTGAAGTTTGAGGTATACCTCATCTCCCACCTCAAATGTTCTCTCAATTTCATTCTTTGCTGAGCTCTGGCCAAATTCTCCTTCAGAACAGAGTTGATTCGAATTCTTTCTGAAATGATGTCCTTAGCTTCAGTTCTGGAGCCATCAAAGTAAGAATTCATTAAGAAATGATCAGGTTGCACTCCATACAATGCCTGGTAAGGAGTCATCTTGAGACTGGTATGGTAATTAGTATTATATCAGTACTCTGCTTGAGACAACCATTGATGCCACTGCTTTGGTTTGTGGAACACCAACCCCCTCAAGTAGTTTTCTAAACATTGGTTTAACCTCTCTGTCTGACCATCTGATTGAGGATGGTAGGCAGAGCTCATGTGTAGCCCTGTCCCCATAAGCCCAAAAAACTCCTTCCAAAATAAGCTGGTGAAGACTTTATCCCTGTCACTCACTATTAGGGCTGTTCACGGTCCGGGTTTTTGGCCCAATGGGCCGGTTTTTTAAAAATCAGTTTACCCGTTAAGCCTAAAAACCCAAACCGTTAACCGGACCGTTTGAAACGATCCGGTTAACGGTTTAACCGTTAGTTAACGGTCCGGTTAACGGGTTTTGGCCTAACCCGTTAACATTTTTTCCTATTTAAAAAAAAAATAATATTATCCAATAAAATCTCAAAAAAAATATATTCAACAATCAAATAATATTCATGCACAACTCAAATTTTCATTACTTCTCCAAATCAAAATATTCAAAGTAATATAAATACATAATTCCATAACATTCATACACAACTTAAAGCATAATCAATAAATCATCAACAACAAAAGGAATAGTTTCATTACATCTCCCCAACTCAAAATATTCAAAGCAATATAAATGCATAATTCCATAATATTCATACACAACTAAAAACACAATCATCAACAACAAAATGAATAGTTTCATTACATCAACAAATCACAATATTCAAAGCAATATAAATGCATAATTCCCGTGTTCAAAGATAAAAATTAATATTCGAATGTTTAAATTAAAACCCTAAACCCTCTACTAACGTTTTTAACAATTACAAAAAAAAAAAAAAAAAAAAATATTAACGGTAAACGGTTTAACCGTTAGCTTAACGGTTTGGGTTTTTAAAACCAAGTTTACCCGTTAGGCACTTTTTTGCGAACCGTTAACCGGACCATTTGGAAACGGTCCGGTTTGGGTAAACCGATAAGCACGGTCCGGTCCGGTTACCCGTTTCGGATCGGACCATGAACACCCCTACTCACTATGCTTATTGGCATGCCATGATGTTTAAATACATTATCCATGAATAGTCTGGCAATGTCTTTAGCTGTATAAGGATGGGCTAGGGAGATGAAATGCCCATACTTAGTGAGTCTATCCACAACTACCAGAATGACACTTTTCCCTTCTGACTTAGGGAGCCCTTCCACAAAGTCCATAGCTATATGACTCCAAGCCTGTTCTGGTATAGGAAGAGGCTGAAGTAACCCAGGGTAGGGTGTGTGCTCAGCCTTAGTCATTTTGCACACATCACAACTCTGTACAAATTGAAAGATCTCATCTTTCATCCTTGGCCAGAAGAATAGGGTTTTGATCCTCATATAGGTGCCCTGATTCCCTGAATGCCCTCCCAAAGGGGAGCTGTTCAGTGCAGCCATGTTTTGTTGTTTGAATTGTGGTGAATTTCCAATGCACAACCTCCTCTTAAACCTTAATACCCCTGCAGTGCATGTAAAATCAGCAAAAGTGCTAGGATCCACTGTCTTAACAGCCAGGATATTTAGGAAAAAATTATCTCCCTCATAACTAGCAATAACCTGTTGCATCCACACAGGTTGTACTACTGTTATGGCACTGCAATCCCCTAACTCAACAAACTCCCTGGACAAGGCATCAGCCACCTTGTTTTCAACCCCCTTCTTGTACTGGATCTCATAATCTAGTCCTAACAGCTTTGAAACCCATTTTTGTTGGAGTGTGGATGTAATTTTCTGCTCCAACAAAAACTTCAAGCTCTGTTGGTCAGTCTTTATGATGAAATGAGACCCTTCCAAGTAGTGCCTCCACTTCTGAATGGCCAAGAGTACAGCCAGAAACTCTCTTTCATAAATAGAGAGTAGTTGGATTTTTGGGCATAACACTTTGCTCAAAAATGCTATTGGTCTGCCCCCCTGCATCAACACAGCTCCTATCCCTTTTCCACTTGCATCAGTCTCTACCACAAAAGATTTTGAGAAATCAGGTAGAGCAAGCACTGGTGCAGTTGTCATGCTGACCTTGAGTTGTTTGAAAGCTTCCTCAGCCTCTGGAGTCCACCTAAACCAATCCTTCTTCAACATTTGAGTCAATGGTCTACTAATAAGGCCATATCCTTGTATAAATTTCCTGTAGTAGCCTGTAAGGCCTAGGAATCCCCTCAAACCCTTCACTGTACCTGGTTTAGGCCAATTAACCATGCTCTCAATCTTAGAGGGGTCTGTGGCTACCCCATCTTGGCTAATTATGTGGCCTAAGTACTCCACCTGCCTCTGTCCAAAGGAACACTTAGATTTCTTTGCTACTAGGGTGTGTTCCCTCAATAAACCCAACACCTTAGACAAATGTAATAGATGTTCCTCCCAAGTTTGGCTATATACCAGAATATCATCAAAAAACATCAATACAAACTTCCTTAGGTATTCAGCAAAAACTTGGTTCATGAGAGATTGAAAGGTGGCTGGTGCATTGCACAAGCCAAAAGGCATTACTAGGAATTCAAAATGCCCATGGTGGGTCTGAAAAGCAGTCAAATGCCTGTCACTCCCCTTCATTCTAATTTGAAAATAACCTGATCTGAGGTCTATTTTAGAAAAGAATCTAGCTCCATGTAACTCATCCAAAAGCTCATCTATTATAGGTATAGGATAACCATGCTTAATAGTGAGAGAGTTTAGATACCTGTAATCCACACAAAGTCTCCATGTGGAATCCTTTTTCCTTACTAGTAGCACAGGTGAGGCAAAAGGGCTCTTGCTGTGCTGAACTATCCCTTCTCTGAACAAATCCTTGATAATACTCTCAATCTCTTCTTTAGCTGCATGTGAGTACCTGTAAGGGAACTGATGCTTGGGCACACTTTCAGGTTTGAGTACAATCTGGTGCTCAATTTCCCTTACAGGTGGTAACCCTTCAGGTTCATTGAAAACATCCTTAAATTCCTCCAACAAAACTGACAATTCATCATTGCTATTAGATTCTTGTGAAATAACTGTAATTGCAAACACATTCCCCTCCAGTTCAGCTGACTCATGCTGTAACAGTTGAGCCATGGCTGGTCCTGTAAGCATCTCATAGTTAGGTGAGTTAAGAGTGTGGAAAACCACCTCCTTATCCCCCCTCTTAATACTCACAGTCATGTCCTGATAATTCAGCCCTATAGGGCAATTTAACTTCAACCAATCTCCACCCAGTATCATGTGGCTACTCCCCATGTTTAACAACCTAATAGGAAACTCAAATGCTTGACTCTGCATGGTCCAAGCAAAGTTAACCACCTTTTGATTGCTCACTAATTTCCTCCTGTCAGCAGACTTAAGCAGCATAGATGGGGCTGCTTCAACCTCACAACCCAACTCTCTAGCCAATGAAGTATCTAAGAAACTATAGGATGCACCACAATCAATAAAGATAGGTAAAGTGAACTTACCATACTCCCCATGCAACTTAAATGTGTTCTCACTAGCTCTGCCCCCCCAAAGCATTAAGTGAGAGCTCCACTGTCTCCTCTTGGCTCCAACCCTGCCTCTCATCATTATGATGTTCCAGAGAATGTAGGAAAACATCCTCATCTCCTCACTAAGCAGTAGGTAGAACTGCTTAGTTTTACACTTATGCCCAAAAGTGTAGTGTTCATCACAGTTAAAGCATAGGCCCTTTTCACGCCTAGCTTTCATCTCAGCAGCAGTTAGGGGCTTCCTAACATTGTTACTAACTTGTGGAACAGGGGGTTTGGGTGGGTATGAGGGTGCTGACTCCATCCTTCTTGGCATATTATAGAAGGGTGCAGGGTAACTCCTACCCTTAGCCTTCTTAGTAGCCTCATTCACCCTGTCCTGTTTCTTAGCAACACTCAAGGCCTGTTTGAGAGTAGTTGGATCAAACAGTGAAACTTGAGATTGCAACTCCTCAGTTAACCCACTCACAAAACAAGCTACATAATACCCCTCATCAAACTCCCTCTGTGATACAATCTCCATATATGATTTTAGTTCTTCAAACTTGTCACTGTATTCAGACAGAGAACCATTCTGTTTCAACCTATTAAACTCAGCTATCACATTTGCCTCTTGCAACTCCTCAAACCTAGAAGAAATTTCCTTCAAGAAATTTTCCCAGCTCAAGCCAAAAATAGAGGTTCTGTAGTTTTGGTACCACACAGCAGCCTTTCCCTCAAAATGCAGTGTTGCCATGGTCACTTTCTGCATGTCTGAAGTACTGGGCATGAGATCAAAATAACCAGCACATTTCATCATCCATTCCCTTGCATTAGTACCATTAAACTTGGGGAAATCAAGCTTAGGATTAGGGAGAGTGCCTTGAAATGAAGAATTATTGTTGTTTGTGTTGTTGTTAGTTCTAGGAACAGATCTGTCTACAGGGCTGAGGTTACCTTGTTGGTTGTTGACAGAAGCTTGTCCTTCTCCCCTCCTCACATAAGGGGATTCTCCAATGATTCCTTGTCCCCTTGTAGGTTCATTCAGTTTAGCAACAATGTGAGACATCTGCTCCTGGATCGCCTCCATGGTTGCTGCAAAGGCTGCTTGTCTCCCATCATAGTGAAGTAAGTGTTCTTCCACTTTGGTGTTAAATTGGGTTTGTTTCTCATCCAAATGCCTGATGTGATCATGGATTTGGGTGTTAAACAAACCAATTTGTTCCTGTAGTCGTTGTTCAGCTGTGGTGCGCCTAATTGTTTCCTCCTGTAGTGTTTGATCCAACCTTTTTTGAGTTTCATGTAACTCACGCATCCTAGTATCAACCATTGTGTCCCCAAAAACCTAAACCGGCTCTTGGATACCAAATGTTATAGTTTTGCTATTCTCTGTAATTTTTTAGAGTAAATAATGCATAAGTAGAGTAGAGAGTAAGAAGAAGACTTGAGAGAGAAGAAAGAGATAAAGATTGAAGATAATTTTTCTGCATAATGATCCCCAAACGGTCTGATTACAAAGATATATCAAATCTCAAAAGTAAAGATACAGAATAGGCTAACAGTTTGCCATAATAAGAAATATTCCAAAAAGTTAAATAAAAGCATAATTTCTATTTTAGTAATAGCCTGATATGCTAAATACGTTTTTTGTTCTCGTGTTTTCAATAACTTAAGTGCCCCGCTCGGATGTCGCCACGTGGTCGCTCGTGATTAAATCCTCTTCTCCCAAAACGCCGTCGTTTCCCTCCGTCGAATTAATTCCAATTTCAGCCCCGTGCCCTAATTTCTGCTCGCAATTGCTCTCCGCCAAAGCTGCGATCTTTATCTCCTCTTCTCTTTTCTCTCTTTCATCTTCTGTTTTCTTCAATTTTGCTAATTGATCTTCCTCTCTTTGTTGCAGGATCATCACATAACCCCACAACAAAATCCATTAACAGGCAAAACCAAAAGAGGGACTTTGTCGGATATCCTCTGACTAGTTGACTAGAGAACACACATTTTTAAGACTTTAGAGAAATGTATAGCGTGTAGGTGAACTTCACTTTAACACATTAATTGAGCCGAGGTTTACTCTGCAGACATCTATGACATCATGAGAACTTAAGACATGTGTACGGGATTAGAGGTCCAAATCAAAAGATATATTTTTGTGTTTACAACTCAGGCCAAAATATTTACACACAAATTAGTATGAGAAAGCACAAACAACATTTCATACTGTAGACTACAGAATATAGTTTGGACCTTGGGCTTTGTATATTATTTATTTATTTAAAAATCAAACATTATGCACTTGGGGCAAACTTGGGCTTATCTCTTTATTATTTAGAGACTGATGATTTGCTAGTTTGAAGTTATTAGAATTTTGAATTTATTTACATTATTATTTAAATTCAACTAGGTTTTTTAAAGAATAGATGCAAATTTTGAATAACCTTGTCAACTAGTTTTGACAATAAAAGTTTTTAAAACTCGAAATTTATCTTTTCTATAGTTTGTAATAATAGTATAAATCATACTTATTATTTTTTGTTACATTGTAACTTTTTGTTATATATTAATTTTTGATTTTGAATTTAAACAATCATCAATTAATTTTTATAATATTTGAAATATATTGAGAGTTTAGAAAAATAACTTTATGCACCTTATATAAAGGTGTAAACTAAAATTTGTTTTATAACTTATAGATATAAATATTTATTTTTAATATATGAATTCATACTTTTACTCTTTTTAATTTTAATGTATTGATATATTTAATAAAAGTTAAATATCAAGATTTGGACTTGCGTGCTTGGACTTACTTGATCATGCCACTGAATTTGTAAAACGCTCTACTTACGTTCAATGTCTTTTTAAGACTCTGAGTTACGCTCAACGCCCATCTAACAAGCTTGCCTTACTTCAGATTCACATAAAATTAAGCTTCCTTATAATTTAGCGACGTACGACTACTATCATTAAATTCATTGCTTTTTGATATGTGGTTGAATTAATCTTGTAACTGCAATCATGCTTAAAAAAAAGTATATATATATATATATATATTAATTAGAACATAAAATCAAGAAACGATGAGAAACCTTATTCATAGGAAGCACAAAAAAGATAATTTTTTTTATTCATATTATTTTATTTCCAGTAAATACACACAAAACCGTGTGTACTCATCTCAAAAAGACAAAAAAAAGGTCACAAACTAATAAGACCTCTTTATTCATACATGCATATTATAATTCCTACACGAAAACAACTCGAATATCGCATTGCTGAGGTTGTTGGAACTGGCACATCTGGGGAAGGTTCCTAGCCTTCTGATACACCTGCTGGCCCTGCTGGCTGCCGCCGTGCTGCTGTTGCTGTTGCTGCCTCACGGCCTGCCTGATGGCCTGGCAACGGCACTGCTGGCTCACACTGCGCAGCTGCTGGCAGCAATCTCTCAATTGCTGAGACTGTTGTTGTCCGGGATTGATTACGTCAGTGCTCATCTCCAAAACAGATTCGTCCTCTTCGCCGTCGTTGTATTGTCTCCTCTGAGACAAGTACCTTTGGCAGGACCTGAACTGCCTGCCCTGAATCTGGCGCTGGCATTGCTGTGGATTCGCCTCTTCGTCGTCGAAGGTCGTGGTGGTGACGGTGGTGGTGTAGGTGGTTGCGGTGGCGAGGGTGACTAGGGCCACCAAGAGAGCGGCTGTGAGAGCTAGCTTATTTGCCATTGGAGTGGTGTAGTGAAGGATAATATATATGAGTGAGTGTGTACTTTGTTTTGTAGATATATGAGAGTTGAGTGAAGAGTGAAGAGGCCAAAGGGTGGTTTATATAGTGGTTTTTTTGGGGTTTGCATGGATTGTTACGTGTTGATGGATGAGGAAAATTGGTGGATTGATTCTATGTAGGTGGCTGAGGTGAAGGTTTCGAGCTTACACATCGATTTACATGCATATGTTGCCAAAAGGCAAAAGCAACAGAATTTATAAGGATCTCAACTAAGTCGATACAACCTAGATGAGAGGATGGTTCTGGATTAATGCAAGAATTTAAAACGTATATAGACACCTAATTTCAAACAAGAGAAGTTTTTATATATGTGAAGATTTATCGACTTGCTACATTATGCATAAGTAGCCTAAGTAGGTAATTGTAGTTGTGAAGACTTGGATATATATTGCCTAGCTTGTTATTGTTCTTGTTAATTTCTTCTCATATATTCTTGAAATATAACTGATCAAATTAAAAGTATATATACTGCTCCATTTGACGTTCTATAAATAAGCAAATTTTGCAACATAAAAGTCACGTTCATCTTCATCTCATTCCTTTTATCGAATAACATGAGGACTTCAATTCTAGTTTGCCTAGTTGTGGTTGTAATATAATTAAGTTGTTCTCAATTTAATTTTCTTTAATTAGTGAAGAAATGCCTAAGCAATTGGCTTTTTTGTGCTTTTAGGGGGTTACGTATTTGTACTTTTTGCTCTCGCAATTAATATTGTACGGTTTACATTGTTTTTTTCTTTTTTTTTTTTTTTTTTGATCGGGGTACGGTTTACATTCTAATATATATTATTCTCTTTTTTTAAATATGCTTGTAATTTCCAATATTATAGTAGTAATTATGTTTAAGTGGCAAAGCTTAATTTCACCACACTCGAGATTAACTAAATTTTTTATTTTTTGAAACGATGATGTTAAGAAACATCTAAGCTCACACATTTTTCAAAAAAAAAAAAAAAAAAAAAAAAGCTACTAGAAGGATTAATATATCTTCTACTAAAGACAAATGGTTAATAATTTCTTATATTACTTAAGTAATAATCTCAAAGTATAGGAATATATTGAGAAAGTAGTTAGAGAAATTTCTCAAATAACAATTTGTGCTCATATCAAAGAGCAATAGGAGTTGGAAACCATTCGTAGATCACTATGGAACAGGAATTGATCAAACCGTTGGCTCATCAAATTCTAATCTTTAACCCTAACGAACAATTAATTGATCAACTTCAAGTATATGTATATATAATCAAATTGGATCCCCTATATATTATCATAAATTGAATGACAGACAAGTAGTGGCACTACAAAAAAATTTGGCAATACCCGCACTTTAGCACCCACGCATTTAAAAGCGTGGGTGCAGAAAATATCTAACCAGTAATTAGGCCACGCTTTGGGGAAAGCGTATTTTTTCAGTGACTATCTCCATGCTTCTAAGATCGTGCGTACTGTGAAGCTCTTAACAAGACTTTGATGGCCCGCTTATTCACAAAATCGCAAAATCACAAAATCAGCTACGAAATCACAAAATCTTCACGAAAAAAACCTCACAAACCCTAGCTACGAAATCTTCTGTAAATCTTCACGAAAAAACTCTTTAATTCGCTCAAATCTTTGATGATTCTTCGGTGAATCCTCGCTTCGAGCCTGCAAATTGATCCAGTCCCTGCCGCCGCCAGCGAGAATTTCATCGGCGATGAAACCGCAAATCCGATCGTAGCTCCGGTAATTAGTGGCGCTCCGGGTAGCAGCAGTTTTTGTCAAACCTCCGCGTGGATTCGCCCATAAATGGACGGCAATTGCGATCAAAATACTCCTTCAGCTGGTAAATACAAACCACAACACTTTCATATACAAGACTTTTGTACTATATCGTGATATCAGTCCCAATCTGAGAAATATCTGGAGTAATTTTTTGTTAATTTATCACATTTTTGTGTTTTCCTTCGTTAGTTTGCTTAGATTGTTACTTTCTTCGTTTATCGAATTGAAATTGTCAATTGCGCTTGATTTGAACGTAAATAAGAGATTGAAATCATCGATACTTATGTGAGCTTTGCTAGAATGAAGGAAAAATTGCTTAGTTCTGTGGCAAGTAACTCATTTCTTCATCAGTTGTATGCCTAGATCGTCCTTTTTCTGCTCTGAATTTCGATGGATGTATAACATATGTGATAATGTTTGTAGGTTGTAGTATTTTGAGCAATAATTGTGTGCCTTGTGTCTTGTAACTGATAAATTTTATGCATTAGGTATGGTTCGCTCTTTACATAAGCTAGTTTTGGTTCTCAGAATTTTATGAGGGCACTGAAACTAATTGGATCTGAAAATTATAAACCGATAAGTATTGGAAGTAATGGTATGATTATGCCTACATAGGCCACAGAATATTAAGTGATTTTCTCTCATGAACTTTGCCTAAATTGTGTCTAATCTATGGCTTCATTTGTCTGTAGCATTTCTGAATTTTATATCTCAGTCACATCTAGCAATGCACGGCCGTGCTGCTAAGAAGGATTAGAGATCGGCTCAGAGGAAACTATTGAATTGCGAGCACGTGTTGCTGGAGTTATTACAATTAGCATTTATTTCAATTGTGCAATTGAAAACCTAATTAAAATTATGGATTCTCAGATTTAGTTGTGAACTGGAGTTGTATGTTAGTTGTGATCTAAGGATGAGCAATTCGATCGAAATGCGTTTGAACCCTAAATATGTCATGATTTGGTGAAGCCGTGAATAGGATAAATTCTAATCCAAGCCTGATTTTTTGTATTACGTAAATTGGGTGGAATTCGTATTAGCTGCAAGTTCTAAGAGTTTGTGCGAACGCAAGTCTTTTGATCCTCTTCGGTTTCGTCTTAGTGATGGATGAGCAATTGGTGTTTGAGTAGAATGATGATGTGTATGAGATATGAGTTTCATCAGTATCTTGTTAAATGCTCGGCTTGCTTATTATAAACGATCATATTCTTGCTGCGTTTACTAAATGGAAGTGTAATTATCTTGCACTTTCCCATGTCATATTATCAGTGACGTGATTTATTTTCTTTTGTCGAAACTTATGTGTGTGTTTCATCAGTGAACAATCCTAAAAAGTCTGGCCCAACACTGAACGACACATTCCTTGGTTTGTTGTATTCAACTGAAAACTACGAAGTGTAAGTTTCAAGAATCCTATTTCTTCTAGTAACTATGGTTGGAGAGATCGGATGTGTTTCTTTTATCTTGCTCCTGTGCTCTCTTTAGCTCATGTTGTGATGCTTTTTAGGTATGGTTACTTGACCAATACAAAGGTTAAGTTCATGGTGGTGACAACAGATCTTGTTGTTCGAGATACAGATGTGAGAAATGTAAGTTTAATTTCCTGGTAAAAGTATTCAGACATCGGAAGAGTGTGATCATTTTTACTTCATACAAACTGCATTCTTAGCTATATAGGTCTTCTATAGATACCTAGGGGAAATCTTGTAAGTAATTGCTTTTGACGGATAAAGATCTTGTCCTTGTGGTTGCATTTGGGTCTTAGAGTATCTTGCTAGAGATTATCCATCTTATTGATTTACTTTTCATAGCACTAAACTAATGCATTTCCCTTGCGTTATTTGAAAAATTGACGGCTACCAATATATCACACGTTCTGATCAGCACTGGATTTCCGTCAAATCTCAAATGTTGTGTTCTGTATGATAACCTTCCGGGGACTACAAAATTAGTTTTCTTGCTTTCAGAAAATCCATTGGCTCTGAGCATATGTAATTCTCAGACATGAAGGGCCTTTGAAAGATGTTATTCTCAGCGTTTTTCCCTGCATAATGGAACTTTCAACATTTGGACATCAGTACTGCAATATTCTCAATTTTCATCTCCAATATTTTTGTTCATTTGAACGTTTCATTTATTCGAATTAGATTTTATTATCAGGCATTTTCTTGGATATATGATATTTTCTGGTCTGATGATAATGAACTTCAACGCAACGAGTCTTGAGAATGTACTTTCAACTATATTTGGCTTTCACAAAGCGATGTTTCTGTAGTTTGATGAATTAACAGAGAGAAGTGATGGATGGTGGTTGATGTTGTAAGAGATGAAGCAATCCAACTGCTCCAGTGATTTCTTATCAATATAAATATGTTAGTTGCCGATGCAGTTCTAGTGTGTGCTTGTGTACTTAAGTGGTCTCTATTTGAGATCCTTTACCTGCTTATATTTGGTGAGCTGATCCCTTTTTCTAATTAGTACGTTCTTGTTTAGAATAGATTCAGCTTTAATGCATATATGTGGGCACATTCTTTTGTACAATCGTCAGGAGTCAGGCTCAATAGAGTTTGTCAAGTCTCTTCTTTTATCATGAAGGCATAGTTACGTGAAGCCATACTCTGATTAAGTTGATACCTCTTCTTTTATCGTGAAGGCGGATAACTCATTCCAAGATCTATATTATCAGATTACTCATTCTATTCAAATATTTGAAACTTTTATGGTTCAACATGTGGCCCAGATTCATTTATAGACCGCTTATCTCTAATTTCTTAACTATTATCTCCAGGAACCTGAGGAATCTCTGTCTGGGGTGTTGGATCATGGATATAATAGCATCAACAGACATATTCCTTGTAATCTTGTCAATAATTTCACTATGGCAATCTTGTAAGTGTCCAATAAGTCCTGGTTTATCTTTAAGAAAACAATGCCCTTCTATACTCCTATTTTTTTTTTTTAAATGCAGTTATTGGATAGCAACGAGCATATTGGGAGCACATATTTTGAAATCTACGAACTTCAATCACTATCTGAAGTTCAAGTAAAGGAGGACCTATCATACAGCGCCAAAAGGACATTTTCTTGTAATGCCTCAGTGTTCTTGTGGTAAAAATCTATTTCTTCTTTCCTTCTTTCTTCATAATTCTTATAATAAACTGATATAACTGGGGTCTTTTAACTTGTCTGAGATGCTTCAGTGTAAGTTTTAGATTTCTCCTTATGTTTTCTGCATTTAGGTCTACTTTCTGAAATGTACCAAACATAGTGCAGGGCTTATTTCTTTCTTTCTTTGTTCCAATCTTTACATCGTTTGAGCTTTTTGTTATATCTCATTTGTGTTGTAGTTGATTGCTAACACACCATTGGTGTATCCAAAAAATGTTGTTGATGGTTGTGTTGCGTGCATTGCAGCCAAGCTTGAAACAGTGGAGTCATGATCTAGTGTCAAGGATAGGTATTTCATCAAATTTTTAGTGGCTCATCAGGATAATTTTTGTTCTGTATTGAATACAGAATTTCTTCTTTAGAAATTTGACACTTGTAGTCATATTATATTGAATTACGCAGGAAAGGTTATCATAGTTGTCTGGTGGTGTTGTAGTTTTCAAGGTATGCTTGTCCTTTAAATTTAAAGTCGAATCTCTTAGGAAGGCAGGTGCACTTTTGGGAGGTATCTTCTAACATGATTTTTTTCTAAACCTGACGAATCTGTGTTGTTTCATCATTAATTCCTACATGATGTTTAAACTTTGTCCACATCAAACAAAAAACTTTGAGGTCTGCTTCTATTCCTTTGTTTCTCCACTGTCGTAGTACATTTGGACCTAAACTGGATAAAAGGTATTTGTACTCGTAAAGTTGATGTACTTAATCTGTTATGTTGCTAAACAGAGAAAAGCATCTTTTGTGAAGGTCATTGATGATTTTTCTGCTACAAGAAATAATCGTGGTATACTCTTCATGGCTTAAGTTCTCTTAATTAATTCTTCATTTGCTTTGCCACTATTATCCTGATAGTTCATGCTATAATTTGGAATCCATCTGATTAGTTCATGCTATTATCCCGATAGTTTCATGTTAGGGACTACCTACCTATGAGAGATTGGATTATCTGCTTCCATCAAGTGCAGTTAACTTTCACCTCTTACTTCTGAGTTTCTTTGTAGCATCTTTGCGCACATTTAACTTTATCCGTTTTGAAACAAAAATTATCTGTCCATTGCAAAACGATTCAACATCTTTGTGCGTATCTAGATGTTAAAGGTACTTATCTGATCCTCTGCAAATTGTTGGATTTTTGGAACTTTGTCACTCTTGCGACAAGCAAACTTCTCAGAACTCCGAAGTTTTCGTGTACAGGTTGCCGTTGTTATTTAGTTTTTGTTTAATGTAAAAATCTGATGTTTCATTTGCTTGATTTTTGTGGTTATTTAATTTTAATTGACATTTTTGCTTATATTTTCATCTTATTTTCTGTTTTGTCATTGGTGATTCATTGTTTTGATTTTTATAATTTAAGGATATTATTTTGGGATTGTAGCGATATAGCTTGTGAGATCTGCTTTGCCAATACATGTTTTGAGTTTGTTGGAAGCAGGTTCAACACTTGCTGATAACTTTTAAATGACTAGGAATCTACTTTGATTTACGTGTTAACTTCAGTAATTAGGAATCTTCTGCTTTTTTAGGACTCCGTACATCTCTTAATTTCTTGCTTCAAATTTAATCTACTCACGTTCCATTGACAAATCGTCCACGATAGGTAAAACTATTGATGTTTAAATGCCCGCTTGTGTCGTTACTATATTGATTGACGAGCTGCATTTGTTGAACATGCAGTCGAGATTAAGTAAGCAAAAATATTCCAGATTGAGTTAAGCCGCAAAAGCAGTCCAGATTGAGGTAAAGCAAAAGCAGTCAAGATTGAGGTACCTTTTTGCTTCTTGTTGCTTTAGGGTAATTTTGCTGATGTTTAGGTTGAGGTGACAAAACCAAGTATGTTTACTTGCTGGTATGGAAGCACTTTTTTGTTTGACTTCTTTAGATTTTGTAAATTGGTAGTGTGTGCATCTTTCTGTCGTTTTTCATGGTATAGGAGAAATTAATTGCAGCAATTATTATTTTCAAGATACCGAGCTACAAGAAATCTGTCGTTTGCTCTAGTGAGCGACTAAATGCATGTATTTGTGGTGATTTGTTTTATTGAGTTTTTCCAGTTTTCCATTTCAAGAAGAATTTCCAGTTTTTCATACTTTCTTGATATGTCTTCTGGTTATTCATTGTTTTTAGGTACATTCAATTTTTCAATTATTGGTTTTCGGGCTTATTTAAATGTGGATTTGCAGATTTATTTTAATTGGCTTATATCTTTTTAAGATTATTCAGTTTTTCGTTCTTTAGTTTTATAATAATCTTTTATGTTCCTGGAATAATTCAGCTTTCAGTATTTTTCTTTGTTCGTAAATATTCGTTACGTATTCTACTCTTTTTCAAATTTATTATCTTTCTTGTTTGTCTTTTATTCTTCTTTTTATTAGACTTATTTCGTTGGTTTCTTCCTTTCCATTTATGGACTTTTGAGCTTTTCTGATTTTCTTATAAAGAATCTCTTCCTTCATTTTTTGTTATTTCTTTACTTATTATATTTTCCCTTTATTTTTTGATTTGTAGGTCAATTATATTTTTTACTGTCATTTTCTTTTGATTGTTGTAAGGTTATATTTTTTTGCTTTTTGGGTGCAATATAATTTTTTGAAGTTTCAAGTTAGTTTACATTGATTTTTGTCTTATTTTATTATATTTTGAGTTTGTTCACTTTTTAATTCTCAGATAAGTTGGATTGAGTTTGGACTGGTTTGGTTTGGGATCTGGTCTGGTCTGGATCCTGATTATTTGTTTGGTGATCATATAAAAATAGGTGAATTTTTTTTTAGATGTGACATTTTTACCGACGCTTTTTCTAAAAACGTCCTGAAAAGGCATGAGAGCAATGCTAGAGTTCCCCACGCTTATTAGGAATTGCCCATGCTTTGTTGGAGGGCGTGGGTGTTAAGAATGTTTTCAGCGACGCTTTTTATCAATATCTACACACTTCTAAGGCGTTGGCAATGAGAATATTGTTACCAACACCTACCTGAAAGCGTGGGTAAGTTTTACCCACGCAAAAATAGACAACGCTTGGACCAAGTGTGGACGGGATTTTTGCCTATGCCAAAAAGCGTGGACATAGACACAAAAAAGCGTGGGAAAATCCATTGTTTCTTGTAGTGTGGTACCAATAGTAAGTAACATGCGTTGTATACGATATACCAGTTGTCACTCTTTTTTTAAATTAGTATTGACATTATTATATTATATAAGTTTACTTTCGACAACTAGATTTTTTTTGTAATATATCATATTTATTCAAATAAAACAAAAGAAAAACATAATACTCTTAATAATCTCATTTATCGTTATATTTTATTCTTAATTAGTTCCTAAATTTGTCTATATTACTCTTTCACTATTTATCTAGATTTATCACGATACGAAAGTTTAAAGAAGCCAAATCTTTTTTCTTCAGTTTAAACGAAAATTTCGAACCTATGCCCTTGTCTGTTTTTCAGGTCTTTAATTTATAGGCTTAAAGATCCAACTCCTTCTGATGTGTCTGTTCAACTGATGGATAATTCAACAAGATATATATCCAGGAGAATGTTGTGGTGAAGGTAGGGAAGTTCACTTCCAGGGGATCTCATGATGATATCTGAGATGGATCGGAGGAGGAAATAAAAGTTCCATTTAATCATAGATAAACATTTCTTAGTCACTGATAGACGTCAATGTGAAATAAGTAAGCTTTGCAAAAGATTCGGAAGCTAGTGTTAGAAAGAAAGTTCAAGCATGCCCAACCCATTATATTATTAGCATACCACCAAATGGCAAAAGAAAGAAAAAAAAAAAAAAAAAAAAAAGAAGAAAAAAAAGATGAAAATGGTGGTAGATGATCTTGTGATCATATCATCGAGTGAGACCTCAAACAAATCTTATTGCTTATGAGATGAGAGAAAATGTTTTTTGGGAAATATTCCCAAATACTTCCTCAATTACATTCTTATCATCAAAGATCATTAAGCAAGATACGAAATTATTAACCTCCTTCTTTAGAAAAGAAATACTAATTCTTTTCATGTTTTCTGTAAAAAATATAATGTGAGCTTAGATGTATTTTAACATCATCGGTTCAGAGGGTATAATAAATATTTTTTTATTTTGAGTTAGTGAAATCAAGTTTTGCAAATTTAAACGTAATAAATTAAAGCATTTTTATATAAAAGCCTTATTATTCAAGATGCAATAATAGAACGTAACTCGTTCAATAGTTATTGCATTGCAATAGCAAAAAGTACAAGGAGTGTTAGTACTATTCCTAAAAACACAAAAGCAAATTTTTTAGGCGATTCTCCATTAACTAAAGGAGAAACAAAATTCAAAATAACTATAATTACAACGAGAATTAGGCTAACAAGAGTCGGAGTCCTCAATTTTTATGCAGAATTGAATGAGATGAAAATTAATGTGAGTTTTGTGATTTAAAAATTTGTCAATTAATTAATTCTTGAGTAAACCGAATATGGTTTGAGTTAAAAATCATGAATATATGACAAGTAATTACTGCACTAACAAGAACATATTGAAAGACAATAGCCGAGTCATGCATCACTGCTATCAGCTACTTATGCCTATTAAGAAATCTTCACATGCAAGTTTCTCTTGTTGGTAAGGCCTACGTTTTAAATTCTTGCATTAATCCAGAACCATCCTCTCATCTAGGTTGTATCGACTTAGTTGAGATCCTTATAAATTCTGTTGCTTTCGCCTTTTGGCAACATATGCATGTAAATCGATGTGTAAGCTCGAAACCTTCACCTCAGCCACCTATATAGAATCAATCCACCAATTTTCCTCATTCATCAACACGTAACAATCCATGCAAACCCCAAAAACCACTATATAAACCACCCTTTGGCCTCTTCACTCTTCACTCAACTCTCATATATCTACAAAACAAAGTACACACTCACTCAAACATATTATCCTTCACCACACCACTCCAATGGCAAATACGCTAGCACTCACAGCCACTCTCTTGGTGGCCCTAGTCACCCTCGCCACCGCAACCACCTACACCACCACCGTCACCACCACGACCTTCGACGACGAAGAGGCGAATCCACAGCAATGCCAGCGTCAAATCCAGGGCAGGCAGTTCAGGTCCTGCCAAAGGTACTTGTCTCAGAGGAGACAATACAACGACGGCGAAGAGGACGAATCTGTTTTGGAAATGAGCACCGACGTAATCAATCCCGGACAACAACAGTCTCAGCAATTGAGAGATTGTTGCCAGCAGCTGCGCAGTGTGAGCCAGCAATGCCGCTGTCAGGCCATCAGGCACGCCGTGAGGCAGCAACAACAGCATGGCAGCAGCCAGCAAGGGCAGCAAATGCAGCAGGTGTATCAGAAGGCTAGGAACCTTCCTCAGATGTGCCAGTTCCAGCAACCTCAGCAATGCGATATTCGAGTTGTTTTCGTGTAAGAATTAATTATAATATATATGTATGAATGAAGAGGTCTTATTAGTGTGACCTTTTCTTTGTCTTTTTGAGATGAATCCACATGGTTTTGTGTGTATTTACTGGAAATAAAATAATATGAATAAAAAGAATTATCTTTTTGTGATTCCTATGAATAATTAGGTTTCTCATCATATATTTCTTGATTTTATGTTCTACTATATATACCTTTATACATATGAAACATGCTTGCAGTTACAAGATTAATTGGACCATGCAACATTCTCAAAGAAGCTAGAAAGTAGAAACTAATTCTACAAAGGCTCCCAAATTAAACGCTTTATCTCTGAAGTGTATTAGTTTAATGATAATAGTTGCACTTCATTGATTAAATTAAAGGAAGCTTAATTTTACGTTAAAAATCTGAAGTGAGGCTTGTAATTAGATGACTTCACTAAATTTTATGTGAAATGGCGTCATGTAAGGCGTGTTAGAAGGGCTTGCGGGAGATGGTATTAATGCACTCAAAACCATATATATTACTGCTTGGTGGAAGATTCAACATTCCTTGACACTTGGGAAAAAATTGTTGGTCCTTTAAATTGGCTTTGATTTGCAAATGGTTATGTAACTTGATACCACACCAAAGGCAAAAAATTCCCTTGCAATCCTCTAACACCGAAAATTACGTCTTGTAACTTGATACCACACCAAAGGCAAAAAATTCAAATTCAATCATCCAACACCGAAAATTACTTAATTTGACCCAAATCGGGCATGTGACCGTCCATGTTAGCCCAATTTGGGAATATCCGATTGTAATTAATTCACAAGTGCGAACTCACACATGTGACCCACCTGGCAGAATCTAGGGCAAAAATCGTAAAAATGCGATTTCGACAGGTGGCATCAAACGTGCGATCAATTGCGAACCCTAACTGAGTCACATTGGTGGTCATGGGCTCAAACCCAGTCAAACTAAGTAATTTCCTGTGTCTAATGCTTGAAATTAAATTTTTGGCCAAATTAAGAGACTAATTAAATGTTGACAAATTAGACCATTTGCGAATCGAAGCCAACTTATAAGCCCAAAGTTGAAATTTTCCCTAACACCTATAAATATTTGTGGGACAAGCAATTTAACGGCAAAAAGCAAAACATTCGAGGTTGGAGTCTTGTTATTTTTCTTTTGTTTGTATAAAGTACCAACCTAGTCGGAAACAACCTATTTTTCGTACGAGAAAATTTCAACACTAGTCCTCTAACTTGGCCTTGATTTGAAAATCGTCTTATAACTTGGCACCGCATAAATTTGGTTTATTAACTTGGCATTAAATTTATTTTCAGGCCCACAGCACCGAAAATTACTAAAAGTCGTTGAATTTTAGCACGTGAGTGGTCGCGTAAACCCAATTTGGGATTTACGAGCTTGAAATCATAGAATTGGGTAGAAACCCGAGCTCCAACGCACATTAGGGATTTGAGTTGAAGCCTTGATCTATACGTTGGAGCTCGAATTTCTACCCAAGTCTACAATTCCATGCTCGTAATTAAATCCCAAATTGGAGTCTCGTGACCACTCATGTACTAATATCCGACGATTTTTAGTAATTTTTCTGTGTCGAACGACTGAAATTGAACTTTATGCCAAGGGACCAAATTTATGTAGTGCCAAGTTAGAGAACTAATGTTTAAATTTTCTCTTTTTTCGTAAGCTTAGATTTTAGCAACAACTAAGTTACTCTGAAAGTTGTGATATACCTATAGTTATTTATGCAACATGTTTGTTTATGGATTTATATCTTTCTCTGCTCTCTGATTATACATGAAAAGTTAACAAAAAAAATTGCAACACTAATTCAATATTGTTAAATAACAATACTTTAGTGCTTTTATTTAACCTAAGTGGAAACACATTATCTGAATTAACATTTATTAAATTATTGATTAAATAATTATTGTAATCTAAGAAATGATATTTGACATCTGGTTAGGCATGCACTGTCTAATAATATTACACATACAACAACAAAATAAAGAGAAATAACAAGTATTACATATAACAATAAGGTTCAATTTTTTTACTCAACAATGAAGACTTTTAATGCCAAAACAAAATACAAGACAAATGCCGAAGTTCATCACAGAAATTTACACCGCTTTAATACAAACAAAATGATTGTTATTATACATACTAAAGAAATCAAAACAAAAATAATCCAAGCTGGCTAAAGAAAACAAATACTACAATTTTTGCCTCGTTCCATCTCCTTACTAAACTTTTATAAACTTCAGTTGAGACTTCTCGACAACTCCAATCCTTGATTAATCTTAACAACTTCAATTCCTACCCACTAAAGATTATCTTGTTTCCTAAATTCCCAGTGAGTCAATTACCGAATGACACTAAATATAAACAATGCGCTAAAAAGAAGATGTATAATGGAGAGTTATATAACAAAAAAGTTGAAAATTTCGCTCTAAGGCTCAAACTATTGTCTAAGAGAGTACAAAAGAGTGCTCAAATTTTGATTATTTTTTGTTTTATGATGCTTTTTCAACGTTACAAAATCTCTGCTATTTGCATCGCGTCATTCATATCAAGATGGGGAAGATTTGTCCTGGTATTCTCTAAGTCTGTTCAACAACAAAGGAATTGCCACTAGAATGAAAAATACAATTCATACCAACAAATCCATGATGTTGTGGATTGAACTGCTTCAGTTGTTGCAACATTAGCTATAGAAACAACATCATTCTTTGCCTTGACAAAATCCACCATCAGATTATATCTCAAGTCATCTATGTACTTTTGCAACTTCTCCACCTCCTCGATACCAACTGTACGTCCCCTTTCAAACCATCCGTAAAAGTGTTTAGGAGTACTTTCATCTTTATCAGCGGCTCCATTGCTATCATAAACAATATTGTCGATAGAGTCAAGATCCTTAGTATCACTCACTGTTATTGAGGTTGGAATAAGCTCATTCTAAAATTCATCGAGATGAATTCCGCCATGGAGATTTCAAGAATCAATTGTAAACACATTACCTGTATATGCTCTATGGATCAAGGTTATCATGAAGAATTCAAAAAGGATATTAATCATAAACTGGGAAATTGTACAATTTCATTTATCTCAATCATGTCTTACACCGAGTCATTGTTGATATGTCTTTTGGAATAACATTTGTAAACTCATGCTACCATGATTTATATATCGAGGCTGGGCACGAAGAAATTCTAAAAGGATATTCATCATAAACATCTACAAGCCAGAGTCATAACGTGGGGGTGGCGAATGAAGGACAACCAATTGTTGCATTATTAACAGACTCACCTATTGACTCAATTGTGCAACTTCATGCCTCCAGATCACGTCTTCCATCAGGGCATTGTTGATGCTTCTTATGAACGAGAGTTACATCTGGAGACTTATACCACTCTGATGCAACATGCGTAGATTAATAACAAGTGCAAAATAAAGAACTCGGTTATTCAAACAAAATACTGAAAAATTGACATAAAAATCGTAAAAATCTCAAATTGAGTAATAAGCAAAACTCAACTATCTTGTCCGCAAAGACAACTGACCTTATGAAGTTAAAACGTAGCTGAAAATATAAAAATTAAATTAACTCCTAAAATAAATAAAACCTCAATATTCCCGCACTAAATGAGAAAGTATCATTTTGATGTTAAATTTTTTGAGCATTGATGTTATTATTGGCATTCAACTTGAATATGAGAACTCTGCAATAATTGCTAAAACATTAGGCGGCATTGAACTGTAAGTAGTACATCTGGTTAGATAAAAAAGATTTATGTCATGCATAAACAAGAGAAGCAACATGCATATGAAAGTAGCAATGTGAGTTATCACTATAAGTCAACACTCATAAGGAAAGAAATTTATTAACAAGATTGATGTTAAATTCAAACATCAGCTACTTAGGCATATTAAGTTGCATATTAAGAAATTTGCAAGGTGTGTATGTCTTAAATTCTTGCAATACCAGAACCAGTAACGGTTCTAGGTTGTATCGATCTAATCTCGATCCTTCCTCTTGTTATTTTGGCACCATATGCATGTACATCGATGTGTAAGCTCGAAACTGCAACCTCGGCCACGTTGACGAAATTGATCCACCTACTCTCCTCATCCATCAACACGTAACGTCCATGCAAACATCAAAACCACTATATAAACCACCCATTGCGCTCCTCACTCCTCACTCACTCAACTATTCTGTCAACAATACACACTCACTCATATCCTTCACTGCACCACTGCAATCAATGGCAATTAAGGTAGCACTCACAGCTGCTCTCTTGATGGCTTTAGTGGCCCTCGCCACTGCCACCACCTACACCACCACCATCATCACCACCACCACCACCGATGACGAGGCAAACCCACAGCAGCGCCAGCAATGCCAGCAACAGATCCAGGGAAGGCAGTTCCAATCCTGCCAAAGGTACTTATCCCAGAGGAGCAGCCAATACGATGGCGAAGAAGGAGAATCTATTCTGGAAATGAGCACTGATATTAATCCCCAACAGCAGTCTCAGCAGTTGAGAGATTGCTGCCAGCAGCTCCGCAATGTGAGCCCACAATGCCGATGTGAAGCCATCAAGCACGCCGTCAGGCAGCAACAACAGCACCAGCATGGAGGCAGCCAGCAAGGCCAGCAAATGGAGCAGGTGTATCAGAAGGCCAAAAACCTTCCTCAGAGGTGCCAGTTCCAGCAACCACAGCAGTGCGACATCCGTGTCATCTTTGTGTAAGAACCAGAGTATGTATGAATAAAGAGGTCTTGAGTTTGTGACCTTTTTAGCAGCAAGTACACATGGTTCCTGTGTGTATGAGTGTATCCCCTGGTAAATCTGAATAAAAGACTATCTTTTTGTGAGTCCTATTAATAAGGTTTCTCCTCTTCTCTTGATACTACGTTCTACTACATATTAACGAAACATGATTGCCGTTACAAGATTAATTCACAATGCAACCTTCAATATCAGAAAGACTACAATTAAGCACTATTTTTAACATACAATGGACAATGTCAACTTTAAGTGAAACATCTAAAGTAAAGCTTGTACGAAGAGCACGCTGAAGATGTTACTCATGATCTAATGAACTTATAACACCTTATAATCCACTCAACAAGCACGGCAAAAGTCAGAGATTTAAACATCAAAGAATCACGGGATTTTATTCATAATCCAAGTGTCATCCGTAAAGAAACGTAAAAGAACATAGATTCGACAGCTCTGAGCTCAACAGAGACGAAAATACTAACTCGCACATTGAAGTAACGCGCAGCAAATACACGAGCCGAAGCCAATGCCTAATCGATTACATTATCCGTAAGCTCAATGATTCATCAAACAAAATACTTAACCATCTGAACTTCCTTCTGCTTAAACCCACACTTCTCATAAAACGCCCTGTTATCGACGCTGCAATCGAGAATCACCTTATAACAACCCACCGCCCGGGCGTGATCAGACAGGAACTCGATAACTCTCTTCCCCAACTGCTTACCGCGAACGCCCGAATCCACCACCACATCCTCAATGTGACCGACTTTTCCGCAGTTCCTAATAAACTTCCTCTCGACAAACACGCTGCCGGTGCCGACAATCCTCCCATCGCATTCAATCACGCAGATCAAGTGATCGTCGCCGTACTTCGCAATCTCGTTGAACCGGTCGCGGAACGCCTCGTCGGAGACGGAGTCGCAGACCGTTAACTGCTGCAGCAGTTCGATGAAGCCTTTGTTCTTATCGGCGATCTCTAATTTTCTCACTCGGAATGTTTCTTCATCAGTAGATTGCATTTTTTTAGAGAGAGATTCTGCAAAAAAAATGCAAAAACGTATCGAATTAGAGAGATTATTTCAGCTCAATCATGAATCAATTTGTGTGTGTGTGTGTGTGAGAGAGAGAGAGACGTACCGGGTTGACCCAACTGAAACCGGGTGAATATGATTTTGTAGCTATTGGGCCGAGCAGCTCATTAGTATTAGTGTAGTGAATAATATTAATATCTCTATCACAAATAACATGGGCCGAATACCCCATATTTACATCTGGATATATCCATTTTCCACAAATAGAGAAAATTCAAACCAAACCAGAAAATCACAAATTCGATTCTATTTCTTCTCAATTCTGAGGCGTACACATATCGAAGGATTATCATGTTTTATTGAAGAAGAAGAACACGGACGATTGAGATAGGCATGACGACGTCGTCTCGTTCGCTGATTAATCGGTTAGCGCCGTACGTTTCTGCTCGAATTCGCCACAATTCGAGGCTCCTCAGCTCATCCTCCGCCGCTCGCGCGTCTTCGCCGGAATCTACGGACGCTATTCAGATGACCGACAGTTGCGTTCAGGTATACGATTCTCTAGTACTAATTTTTGTTATTTACGTGATCCTTCGGTTGGCGAATTTATGCGATTGAATGGTTCAGCTATTGGAATTGTATGATTGTGTGCTGAATTTTGTTGTGTGATTGAGTAATTTATGAGAATCGATGATTTTGTTCAGAGGATGAAAGAGTTGAAAGCTGACGAGTCGAGCTCGAAGCATCTACGCTTGAGCATAGAAGCTGGAGGATGCTCCGGTTTCCAGTATAATTTTTCGCTTGATGATAAGACTAACGACGATGATAGGTTTATTCGAATTTTTCTTGATTTGGTTTTTTGGTTTTACTGTAAGTTGTTGTGAGGAATATGTCTATTATGTGTGCTTTGTGATGATAGTGGTAATGTCGTGTTTCCAGGATTTTCGAGCAAGATGGAGTGAAATTGGTGGTTGATAATGTTTCCTTTGACTTCGTGAAAGGTGCAACCGTTGATTATGTAGAAGAGCTGATACGTTCTGCTTTTCAGGTCCGCTCGCGATAGTTCTTATTATACTAAATTTCCGCGGTTGTTATTGCTATTTGATATATGTATGATACATCGTCGAAATATTAAATATCAGACTGCGATCAGCAGTTATATTGCTTAGTTATATTCTTCTTACGTTAGCAGAAATAATAATTGCGGGGGATTACCCTTTCCCCTCCTCAGTGGGTACTTTCAAACACCTTAGTCTTCCATAGTATCTTCTGAAATTTTACCTCCTAGAAATGCATTCTAGTTTTGCTTCACAACAAACGGAATGAGTCTCCTAGTCAAATGTGACCAAGAGAAAGGTTCTAATGGGAAATTCAGGTTTTTTAGTGTCCTTACTCTTAATATATCCTTCAGCTTATCGAAGTAGAGTCTGATTGCATGAGTAGAGTTTAAACCTCTAACTTGTCTAACTGGAAAATTATGCTCGAGTATTAGTATTTTGACCAGTAAACAATATTTTGGAGGTTTAGGACTTGCTCTATTTCCTTTTAAATGATCTTAGTTTCCAGTCCTCCCTGATTAACATTTCAAAGATCTGTTTGCTCCAGTGGCCTCATCTTAACCACTATGCAGTCCCCCTCCCTCTCTTTTGTGGCACCAGCTTAGGAAAACACACAGTAAAGACTTCATATGTAGTAAAAGTTGTTTATCTATACTGGTAGCTTCAAATATTTGCCATATCGATCCTCTCATTTTTCAGTTTATAAAATTTTCCCGGATTGCTTCCAAGTTAAGAAATTTGGCAGTACCAAGTATGGTTAGTTGTGCCTCATGGCATTACAAACTTTTGCATCATACTAGGATGACACTGATCCAGAAAAATATGTTATTATTGAGTTGAATTGAACCATTTACCGGACTCTTTTGACAAATATTGATTCTTGTAGTCATCCCATTTATGATATATTCGAGCTACTCTCCCCCTCTCCTCTGGCACAGCACCCCCAACCAGTAATATTCTCCATGTGCTTCTCAGATACCATTCCCGGTTCCTCTTTTGTCCATCAACTATCTTCTTGCTGATAAGAATATCACAGTTTAAGAAAAACTAACAGATAATAGCTGTTGATAGAGATCTTCTTAAGATACTGAGTAAACTATATACCACTGAAAATTAAAGCTCTTAAATGTTAGGTTACTGTGAGCAAGAAGTCTCATCCCTTTGCTATATTTTTGCTGTCCATTAGTTCTCCCGTGATTGAATTAGATGAAGATACAATACGGACACTTGTGCTGGTTGTACATGCATTTTTTCTCCTTTACAATCATCTATACCAGCTAGCTTGACTTGTTGTATAGTTCAAATCAAGAAAAAATTCTCAGCTAATGAAGATATTTTTAACAATCTCAACATGCCTCTTATATGATCCTTGGATCTAATCATTTTTAATATCTATCAGATGTTATTTTGTTTCATGAGTTCACATTTATTGACGTTGGAATTTTTTTTGCTTCCCTTGGAATCACAAATTCCATAATCATACTACTCCATTTCCACTGTACTATAAGATTCTTAGTATCCAAGTTTTCTTAGTCCAGCTACCGGTTTCATGTATGTTTTATCAGAATACTTTACATAATACCTTGTCAAATTATCTCTTGCAGGGGTTAGATAATTCTTTGTCTATTAAAGGAAATTTACCATTAACCCTGTGCAGAAAGTTATTATTAATACTTAATGAAAACCTTTCAATCCTATGGCTTCGACAGTTTGTACATGATCTTCATTGCATTCGAGTGAACGGAAGTCATTGACTTCTCATTTCGAACCCTCTTTGTTTAATTTACTTGAAACATGTACTCCCCTTACTGTTTATTTGTTGGCAAAATGTGAGCTGCATAGTGATCAAGATTGTAAATAAATTTGTTAAGTCTGTTTGCCTTATAGTTTTCCCTGGTCATGAATCTAAGAGCTCAATACTCTGCTCCTTTGCAATGAGTTGGAGCTACTGAATATGAGTCCTGAGTTCTGAGATACCTAGATAGGAGCTAGGCAGCTACCTTACAATGAGCTATTGCCCTGACCATTCCTGAGTTATCAATTGAGTATGGTTATTAAGTTTTTAGATAACGTCAAAGGATTGAGCTATTAGGAATTGGTCATTATGTTGCTACTGGTGCTCATCTTATATTCTTAAATCAGAAGTTATTAACTCTATTACGTTAGTTTCCTGTCTTTGCTAATTATAAGACATTGTCTAAGCTTTAGCCTGTGGAATTCATTGGTGAACACAATTCTATTAATAATTCGAATTTGAGGATAGACAATAACGAGGCAAAATTAACTTTAGTTGTTGCTTGAATGAGAAAGTTTGCCAACAAGCTTGTCCCTTTTTTTTTTCCGGAGTCTATGAAGTTCGGCTATAAGCCATTGTGGTATCATTTATTATATTCGTCTCATCAGAGCGCGAAAGTTCCAGAAAGGATGATGCCTGCATCTTCAGTTTCTTGCCCATATTACATACTCATTGTTGCTTCTCTTTTTGGATAGTTGATGGCTGTCGGTGACGAACAATGATTTTATTCAACTATGTGGGGGAAATTTTGAATTGTGGGGATTATATATTCGTTTGTACAAAGTTGTGGCAATAATCTTATGCATTGAACACTTGTAGTTATTTATGTTCAGGTGTCAACAAATCCCAGTGCTGTTGGTGGCTGCAGCTGTAAGAGTTCCTTCATGACTAAGTAGCGAATTACTGGGTTCCATTATAGCAAGTGGAAAGTACTCTGTTTTCGTATCATAATTGATTGGATCCACTTTTGTGCTGATTTTTGTTGTATACCTTACAAAAGAAACAATAACTATTTATTAGGTGAAATATGAGGAAAGAATGTCATATCATATGGCTATCTTTTAGCATTTTAGGTCATAAAATTCATTTGTTATTATTCAGGTGCGCTTGTATGATAAACAGACTGTTACCTTGCTCGTACACTTGTACTGAGGTTGGATTATTGTTACGAACATACGATGATTACTATCATGTTACTTTTTTTGACATGTTACTCTCGAAATTGAGTTTTTGGGCTCACGGGCTTCTCAAGTTAGTCACTTTAGTGAGCTTTCTAGCATGTGGTTATAGATGTGTGGTTTCATTTTTCCCTCTTCGAAATGTTCAAAACTTGTTAAATTCGTAAAGAGAAATGAATGAAGAAATTGTGAAGTAGACATTCTCCATCGTTTCAGTCGTTGATAATGATCAATTTGATGCACATTGTATCCTCTGGTTTCTTTTGGTAATACTCACCTTGTGCATCATTGATCTTGTTCATTGTTCTGAACCTTTTATGAGGTTCCTCTAGCAGTAAATCAATCCTTTCTTTTATTACAATAATTTTGTTAAATTTTATAAAGACACAACAAAATTAAGCTTAACAAACTTTTGTACAACATAAGGTATTCAAAATAAGAAAAAACTATTTTTGAAATGTTTCAAAGTATTGAACAGAACTTATATTTCGACTAGTGATCCAAGCTAGATTCTTTTTTAGATTTCCATCATGGTTTAAAGCACTTTTTTTTTTTTTTTTAATTTTGAATGTTTCTGTATATTAAATATTAAATATTAAAAATTAAAAATTATTCACAATGTTTCAATATTTTCTCGAGACACATTAATGAATTATAATAGACGTAGGGAATGCTTTTACTTTCTTTGAAAAAGAGAGAAACTTTCATCAGTATCCATATTTTATTTTCTTAACACAAACAACAAAGCTTAAAGAAAATAAAAACAACAAAGCTTAAAAATATTTATATCTATAGACCTAAATAACACTAAACTAGTTCTACACGTATTTACCACCAAAACAAATAAATTTTCAACTAAAGTATCCCTGCTGAATATTCGCTCGGCACGAGTATCCCACACTTCTCCTCACTACCGGCGGCGCGTGTACCAATATCTCCTAAACCCTCACCACTCAAAACCCTAAAACTCGCACAGAACAACAATAATCTCGCTGTCAATGAATTTCTCGGACGATAATTTGGAGCTTCGAGAAATTCAGACACTCGAAGGCCACACCGATAGGGTTTGGGGCCTGGCCTGGAAACCGGCCACCGGAGTCAACGGTATTCCGGCCGTACTAGCTTCCTGCAGCGGCGACAAAACCGTCCGCATATGGGAGCAAACTTCATCCACCGGCTCCTTCCAGTGCAAGGTGAATGTTGAAACGACGTCGTTTAGGTTTTGAGATTTAATATCGAACAGTTAATTTTTGTGATGTTGATGTTTGATGATGATATAGGCTGTGTTGGAGGATATACATACTAGGACTGTTCGATCGTGCGCGTGGTCGCCGTGTGGTAGATTGTTGGCGACAGCGAGTTTTGACGCCACCACCGCGATTTGGGAGGATGTTGGTGGTGATTTCGATTGCGTGTCCACTTTAGAGGTAGCGTTGTTTGATTTGATTGGGGAATTAGTCACTTGTTGGTGTCGATTCGTGAGTTTGATTTTTGTTTGAATTAAATGTAATGGAATGTAATTTTAAATCCAGGGTCATGAGAACGAAGTTAAAAGTGTGTCCTGGAATGCATCTGGTTCGAGGATCGCGACTTGTGCTCGAGACAAAACGGTTTGGATATGGGAAGTATTGCAGCACAACGAGTTTGAGAATATGTCGGTGTTGCAGGGGCATACTCAGGATGTTAAGATGGTTCAGTGGCATCCGACAGTGGATGTTTTGTTCTCGTGTAGCTATGACAATAGTATCAAGGTAACTATAGGTTCTGAAGAGTAGCATTGTCTACTTCTTAGGTGTTAAAGAATTTGCTTCTCCTTAGCATGACTTAGGTTCGTTCTTACCAATTGTTGTTTAGTTGTAAGACTCCTCTAACTGCTGCAGGTCTGGGCAGAGGATGGGGATGATGATTGGCACTGTGTTCAGACCTTAAGTGAATCCAATAGGTACCTATTGCTCTTCATGACAATATATATGTAGCTCAGATTACAGCTTGTGACGTTTTTATGTTACTTCCACGATTGTGGGCTTTTTGCCAGTCATGATTTTACAAATCCTCTTGGTTGTAGCTTCTGCATCATATAATACTACTGTCTGAGGTTATATAACATCATTTCTACAATAATGTAATTGCTTCGTTTTTATTTTTCAAAGTGGACACACATCTACAGTATGGGCTTTATCTTTCAATGCCAGTGGAGACAAAATGGTTTCTTGTAGGTATGCAAGAACTTTGTTTCAATTCTTCTCCTACATATTCAGTTTTATTATGTTAGTGGCAATGTTTTGCCAGCAACAGAAAACGGTTGTTAAAGGCATGATTTTTTTTTTTTGCAGTGATGATCTCACCATTAAGATATGGGGTGTTGATATTATGAGATTGCAGTCTGGAGATGGAAATGCAACTTGGTGAGCAACATGGTGGTATATGTGCATTATCATTTATGTTACAATTGCTACTAACGACCTTTAGTTTGTTTGAAAGTTTTACCCTTTTGATTCTTGAATTATATGATAATGAATATTTAAACATGTTCTATATTGTAAAATTAAACGCCCCTATTATGTTGACGTGTTATAGGCTGACCTGCTTCAGTTACCACATTGAGTATAACCTTGAGAGAAGAAAGTTCTTTCTTGAAAATGAAAACAATCAAGCCTTTAATTGTAATTGGAAAGAAGAAATTGGGGGGATGTAGGAAATTGAGCCTGTTTAAAAAGATTAATCTGAATAGTTTCTGTAGTAGGTGTTATTATATGAATTCAAGCTTCTCGTTCATCAATGAGATGGGACAATGTGGGTTCATGCACACAGTGGACATAATCATTTTTTTCTTTCATCCTCCAACCCTCCTTTATATAATTTAGATAGCTTACAGTGTGGACTGTGTTTCGTACTCTTCTAGACTTCATGAATACAAAATTGTAAATAAATGTGTTCAACCAATACATAGGAAGTCTTGTCATGATCATGTTGGTCTTTCATTTTTCATTGTGGTTTAAATTAAGAATAAATTTGAAAGATGTCTATCTTTTAATTTATGAAATTCTGGAAATTTTGTAACGTACCCAAGTGAATTTAATATTATCGGAGTTTCGTTGCTCTTGCTTATGGTGCACAAACTCTTCCAGGAACAGCTGGTTAATCATTATTACTCCCTCAGTTTCATGATTTTCTTTGAGGGAAAAATGCTGTGGCCACTTATATCATTTCCTGAACTTTCAATGCTTTTAACAGTGATATTTTCCTACTGCATAGAAGTTTATTAATTTTTCCCTATGCATTTTCACTTCAAAAACTCGTAATGATTATCAAGAAACTAATATGTTGCTTAGATTAGATGAAGTGTTGCACAAATATTAAGCAACTGAAATATACAAACTTCGTGGAGAAATATTTTCCGGTTTGTGGAAATGAAGCTATTGACTAGAGCTTTACTTTTTTTCAGGGCTCATCTATGTACTCTCTCTGGTTATCATGACCGAACCATCTTTTCCGTCCACTGGTCTAGGTATCAAGACTTTATACTTTAATTCTTTGACACGATATTGTTAAGAGTCATGATTTAATATTGTGTAAAATGCTCATTTTGTCAGTTTATTGGACTTTTCATGGTCTTACCTGGAGTGATCAACATTTCAGGGATGGAATAATTTGCAGTGGAGCGGCTGATGATGCTTTACGCTTTTTTGTTGAGAGTGAAGATGGCCTGGTATGAATAAATCAATTGTGGGGTTATTGATTTCATTCCCTCCGTCCTTGCGTTTAGCTTATTAAACAGGTGTTGCAATATAGCTTTATGTTTGAATTGATACAATAAATTGGCTCAAGATGATACAATGAGATTGAGATATATGGTTTTGGCAGGAGAGATGAATAGTACTGTGGTATACATTTTATGTGAGATAGAATATATAGACGAAAGCTCAAGATAAAATTGGTGTGTTGTTGACTAGACATTTATATGATAAAATTGGTCGATAGTGCAATTAATGTATACTGGTTTAACATTTCGTCTTCTTTACCACTTTAGGAAATTTTCCACTTTTCAGTTTTCTTATATTCAGTTATCATTTTTTCGCTTCAGGATCTCTCTTACACCAGAACCATAGGTAGATCGCTACCATAAGGACTACCTAAGAATCTAAAAGAATATAAGTAAAAGTACAATGCTTCCTCGGGCATTTATATGCATTTTCTGATGAGAAGGCTTATTTTTCTCCTCAATTGCTTATTAATAACAGTGAAATCTTTTAAAATTGTCTTTGAAAAAATCTAGTTCACGATGTTGTGGAAGATATTGGACTCAGGCTTTTGTTAGAACTTAGAACAAAAACAATAGCCTGTGGATAAATTTTTGGAGCACAAGCATGTACCTGTACAACATATTTAGGAATGTGAAGTTAGCGATTTTAAATACGACATGTTTTTGCACACACATATATCATAGGAAAGGATTTAAAATTGGTGCTTTTGCTTTAGGTATAGTATATTATGGAGTATCTTTAATTTTGCTTCCACTATTTCCACTCAAAAGTTGGGCTCAGTCCTTCTGCTCAATTCTGGAGCGAACCATTGACGGGGATCTTGTTTTTCTTTCCCAAATGTCTGTTAACATTTATTATGGTTAAGTTTCTCGGATTACTTCCATCACGTACTTGCATAAGACCTATACATTGACGACAGTAATCAAACTCATTTATATTTAAGGTTTGTTCTTTCATTCATGAGTTCCTATTGCTGTCCGCAGGTTGATGGACCTACATACAAATTGCTACTGAAGAAAGACAAGGCTCATGATATGGATGTGAATGCTGTGCAATGGAGTTCCACGGTATGTATATTTGATAATTGAAGCAAATCATCATTTGCAGTGGAGGAAGTTTTGATTAATAATGTCATCCACTCAGGTTTTCTGTGGGAATCTGTACATACGAATATATTTCTGCGTGCTGCCTATTATTTACCATTGCCTATTCTCTAATATTACGTTGGTCAATCACACTATCTGATATTACTAAGCTCTTCATCTGAGCATGTGTAAACTCAGAAAAAGTCCTTACCACATTGTAATATAGAAAATTCAGATGGAAGCATCAGCTTAGTAGGTTTTCTGAATGGCATCCTGACAATCGTCTATTCTTTCACAAAATTGTTTATCTTAATATACGTTAACCTCAATGCTCAAAGGAATATTGCTCCTGTATAAGTTGAACATTGCTTTCTTGATCTTTATGTATGGGGCCTCTCAGCCTACAAATTGCAGAAAGTTCTAGATATTCTTGCCTTCCATCTTTCTGTGCTGAGGATCGATAGTTTAGACAACCTATTTGTATCTCTTCTGAAGCTAAACTAGGAGATGTTCATATTCAGAATGATACATATTCAGTTGTTTATTTGGTTGTAACTTGTGATCTTACAGGAACACAGGCGTCTTGCCTCGGCTAGTGATGATGGAACTGTCAAAATCTGGGAATTTGGTCCCTCAACTGGACAAAAGAAACTGCAATTATAGTTCAATTTTCAATTTACCAATAATGCATTTTGTGTATCATCTTGCCATGTTGTAGAAAATAATAAAATCTGGTTTATTTTTTATGTTTTAAAGGAGATAATATTTATATAGTTCAACACTACTACGAATATTAATGTATAGTAGTGTCTTCTAGATCTCATTGTATACAACTTCTCTCTAAATTTGATGATACTCGTGCTTTAATACACGTGCACTTTTTGTGATGAGATGAAGTAAACTAATAAGTAATAAGTAACATCTCCATTGTGCTTGGTGTTGAACATGGATCAGATTTTTTATACATTTTCTCGAGAATTTTTGCAACATGAAATCCGTTGAAACAAAGCATAAAAATATCATTTTCATTATTGTAACTATAATTTTTACTATTTGTTTTTTGGAACATATCTAAATATTACAAGAAGCTTATCATATTACATACACAAAACTTTGACTCGG
This sequence comes from Misopates orontium, assembly GCA_946800315.1. Lineage (NCBI taxonomy): Eukaryota > Viridiplantae > Streptophyta > Magnoliopsida > Lamiales > Plantaginaceae > Misopates > Misopates orontium. The sequence goes on along the minus strand of OX326950.1, from coordinate 5,651,929 downwards.
TGTTACACTTTCAATCAAATTTTATGCGTTTTCTTCAAAAAAACAATAGCGTTCCTATTCTCAAGTTAGTCGAAACGAAACACTAAGATACTCTTCATGATTTAACAATAAGATATTTCATGTTCATTCTCACACTTAATTTCGAAATATTTCCAAAATACTTAGAAATCCTCGAAAAAATGTCGAAATGTACCCATGTATTAATCAAAGTTTCATCGTACAATATTTTGTGCATCAACAAGCTTTACAAAACATACCGAAAAGATCCTGATACATTACGAAAAATCTTTCAATATTCAGAGGTGAGGAAACTTAACTGAATGTAACACTCATATTTTTGAAACTTGAATCTATGAAATTTCTAATAAAAATATGATCCAGCCAACAATTACTCATATATATTTATTATAACAAAAGAAGTGATTCCATAATAATGACAACAAAATAAGCAAATAATTATTGATATCCAAATATACTAGTAATAAAGTAATAAACACAATTGAATTAAGTTAATAATCAACAACTGTTCTGTACTAGTCTGAAGCTGGTGGAATTATTTCTTCTTCTTCTCCTCCTCCTCCCTTGATCAACCAAAGCAGCTCTAGCAGCAGAAACAATACTACTATTAGTCACCGTCGAATCAAACGCCGCACAATCAATCCAATCTTTCAACAAATCCTCTTGTCCCCACATATCCGGCACCCAAACGCGCCCCGCTACCTCCACACGGTGTCGTTTCAGCCTCTCTCGCCCATCGTTTAAAGCAGCTGCTCGATGTGTACTTGGCAGTTCCATCGCAGCTACTGTAGGTAATAAAAGTGCTCCAGATTTCGATTCGATTTCATTAATCAAATTCTCCGATGAAATTAGGGTTTCGACATCGGAATTGTATTCGTTCTGAGGAGGCGTGTTCATGTTCGACACTGTGAATTTGATTTATTATAAAAATAAATAAATAAATATCAGAGAATGAATGAATGATTCTGCTGTTGCATTATTTAATTGAAAATGAAAAAGGAATGGGAGAATTGGACACAGAAAGTGTAAGTTTGTATGGTAAGCGACAAACGTACGTGTTCTGTTTCTTTTTTTGTGTGGTTTCGTTTTCATAGAGAGAGAGAGAGAGCAAGTGGAGTAGGAAATGACATATATCTATATTTTGTTTTCATTTTGAGTTTGTGAGGTTGATGATTGTTGATTTTTCAGAATCTGATTATTTTGTGTGATTCTTAAGAGTTTTGGGCCAATGGGGTTGGAAGATTTTATATGGGTGGGACTGCGAGAGCATAAAGGAGATTTTGATTTCTTTTGTGTGGTTAAGTAAGTGTCTACAACAATATATCATTAAAGATGTGGACCTCTTTTAGATATATATCTTTTGTCAATATACTAACTACTATGCTGTTGTTGTCACTCGATAAACAACAGAATCTTGGGAAAAGAAAAAATGTTTTACAATAATAATCATCTAGTCATTACAGATTCAATAGTGGGTGTGAAAATGGATAAAATATAGTAAGATATAATATCACGGATTCTTGATATCGATAAGTGGTAGAGGACCAAGATTAGAATCTTAATAAAGACACTTCTTGCGTAATCGAGAGGTCATGAGTTTGAGTCAACGTAAGCGGGTGAGTATTCGAATAAAACGAAAAAGAAATGCAAATTGGTAAGTCGCAACTACATCTTCTATCCAATTAAATCCATGTATTGATTTTTCATTTTCACCTGCTAATATTATAGCACCCCATTTTACTTTAAAGATTTTTACTCTTTGTCAAGTACTAACAGCTCTTGATGATTCTCTATATGAAAGTATGATTCACATATTTTTATAATTATCCTAAACCTTAAGGGTCTAAATATAATAAGCATAATGATATCTGAAATTACACCATAATTGTAGAGGAGAGGTATGTGTAAGGTATTAAACCTCAGGGGAGGTCATCGTAATTCTCAAACCATAGGGGAGGTATATGTAACTACACCAAACCTCATAGGGTGTAGCTGTAATTATCCCCAACTTTTATGCATCTATACTAATAATTTAAATAATTCTTCGAGAAAATTCAAAAGAAAAAAAAAAATAGAAATTACTGCAACTTTGTCTTATTATCTTTTGTACAAAATTACGAGGAAACATCAATAAATTTAGACAGAATCAAATTAGGCAAAAATCTCTCGAGTTATGGGCTTATGCCATGCTAATTCACGAATTCGTTTGAGATGATGACAAGTTAGTAACATGATTTACTTGTGGTATTAAATGAAAGTAGTTTCTTCCCCCCTACATCAAGTTCTTTTTTTTATTGGCAAATTTTTCATTCGCGATTAAACATAAAATAAGCATGTAATTCAACCTCAACTCAAACATGTATTTCTACAACTGGTTCTAAAATGTAATTTTTCTCAATATGATGAGATATCAATAACGATTATTGGTGAAGTCTAATATAAAAAAATGCCATAATCTCTGTACAGCAACAAGACACATGACCACTGGGAAACTGAACTCAAGCGCAAATCTTACCTTACTTGTATTGCATGGTATTAAGCCCCGGGATAGCGAGAGCGCCCCTTCTTCCTCAAGAACTCTGGGATCTCCACAGAACCGCTCTCTATAAAGGCAGATGCTCGTCTATTCGGACCAAAGTTCGATTCTCCCTGAGCAACCTGATTTACCTGCATTAACTCCACATATTACGTATATTGACAAATCTACAAAGAAGATACAGTGACCGAGAAAGTGCTTTTGCATCAAACCTGGGGTGTTCTCCCATCACTCTCCTCTTGACGTTTAAATCCAGTTGCAATCAAAGTTATGCTAACCTGAAAATATAGCAAATGGAACAAAGTCTTCAGTTTTTCCGTGGGGCTCAACTTTATTGCCTAAAATCATTTCAAACTTATAAAATGTCATGCGGCATTCCAACTTCTCATCTGGGATATAATTAAGTGGGTTTTTAACTTACATGACCGGTTAACGCTGGGTCTATGACAGCACCAAAAATTAAGTTGGCAGTGGGATCGACAAGATCATATATGACCTCTGCTGCAGCATTCACCTGTCATTGTGCATTCCAGCTTACACATTAAGAACTAATCTAGAAGTGCGAGATTATGGAAAGAAGATTCTGAGGTAAACCAAATATGTGATATCCAATACATATGAAAGATTTAAGCATATACCTATAGTCCTATACCCACGACCTAACAACAGCCAATATGTACAATGGACATCTAAACTTCAAGAACAATATTGAGACCAAAGTTGCTAACATGAATGTTGAAATACAGAGGTTGACATGCTCCCAGAAATAAGATCCACAACAGCATATAACACATTATTTTTAACGAATACACCGTAAAGCATTATGGTGAATTATTGATGCCAAGTAGCATTCCTCAGTAACATCTTCAGTTTGAACAAAAGAAGCAGGGATTGGCAAATTTTTGGAAACATTGTATCCCTTCATTTGATTCTCGAATACGTAGACTCCCATCTCAGGGTCAAATTAGTTTCAGAATGATGGGAATGGGACAGAAGCTTACGTTACCAATACCACAAGGAAGGAGGAGGGGTTACAAAGAAGAAAATCAAAGGAAAGACTTGGAAAGGGCAGTCAAGCTACCTCCAACAATGTTAGATCATTGCCACCAGTTATATTCCACACGATTCCGGTAGCTCTTTCTATACCAATATCTAGTAGAGGAGATTGAATGGCATTTAAGGCAGCATCTCTGGCCCTGCTCGTTCCTGCACCATAAAAAGACACCAATAAGCAAACATTAAGGAGTACAAAGGGCAAAGACATGGAAAAAATGACCATATGTAAGAGAGCGGACAACTAAATTTCTCATTACATATATTCATTTCACGCACTCCCATCAATCTTAGAAATCAGTAATCAGCACCTTTTTTTTTTACAAGAAGTCCACAAGCATCTTTTTTCTTCTCTAGTGTGTTGACCACTTCTAACTATGCTATAATCAAAAAGTCAATGTTTTGTTCATTGCATTTAGATAGTGCACTTGCTCTTGTTGACCAAGTCAGGACTAAGACGAATCGTACTTATGCCCCCAAACATTTACATTTTGACAACTGCTTGCTTAATGCATGAAATTAAGTAAAAAATTGTGTCTGAACCTCAAATTTACGGTCCTTATCAAACTTGCGCCTTTCTCTGGCAATAAATAGTTAGACAAGAAATGCCAGAGGAGATTCTGTCTTGCATGGTTATTAGCCAATAGAGGGCCTAAAGTACTATTTTATCATCACGACCACAAGCCAAGTGATTTGAGCCCATGTCTCATTTCCAGATTTGTTAATGCTTGCGACTACTCAAGAAACCATTACCTAATTCATTTCACAGAATTCGTACAATTTTACCCTTTTGGATCAAGGATATATTTCAAACCTTCAAAAAGGAAATCTATGACGAACTACAGCTTCTCCAATGAAATATCATATTGACAGAACATGTTGGAGAGAATGTGAAACCATTGGGGGTGAGGAGACAGGAATAGGAAGAATTTAGTTTAGTTGCACGAAGACAGAAAAATCAGAGTATCATCCAGCAAACAACGCTAGTATAACATAAGAAATACTAATCAATACAAATAGCTTCTCTATAGTACCTGTTGCAGTTCCTATTCCCATTAATGAAGAGCCAGCATTAGCCATAATAGCTCTGACATCAGCAAAATCTACATTTACTAGTCCTGGAATCTACAAATAATGCAAATGGACAATCAATCCCTTGACTTGCTCACAATACGACAAGCAACCAATGTACTGTCATACACAACAATACAGAGTTACAATTTTGAATTGCCCTTTTTTAACTCAGTTAACACATTAGCACAGTTACAAAGAATACATGGTATTCACGCGCAAGCTTCCCCAGTTTCACTTTACATTGTGCATGTCTATCGACTCGTAACAGACATTCATGCATGTAAACTTCTTCAGTCTACACAGTCAAGACTAGTTATAAACATGGCATCAATTAAAGTTCAGATCAAATCTCTCTCAGATTCTCCGTAGAAATGAACTACTTATCAACACACAGAATGTTATATTGGTGCTGGGGATAAACTTTTTGATGATATCAAAAGATAAGGACATGTCAACATTTATAACCTGATAAGAAAGTCATCTCCACCAAGCATAGTTCTAACTGATGTTGAATAAGGAAAACAGAAAAATAAGTTTCTTTTTTGAAAGAAAACTAAAACTTTGTTGCAGATATATAATAGGACGTAGATTGCAAATTAGAAGGGAAACTCCAGAAACCCTGCAACGTAATGAAAGTCATTCATACAAATATAAAGTTAACTTTCTCAAGCTTGCAGTTTTGACACCATACCGTGATTATGTCAGAGATACCACGAACTCCTTGTCGAAGAATATCATCAGCAAGATTAAATGCTTCTGTTACTGGCGTAGATGGGGAAACTGCAGTCAATAGTTTATCGTTTGGAATGACAATTAGAGTGTCAACATTTTCTCTTAAGGCTGCAATTCCTTCTTGAGCTTGGACAGTTCTTCTACGACCCTCAAAAGAAAATGGAGTGGTGACAATTCCAACAGTTAAGATGCCCATATCTTTCGCAACTCGAGCAATTACAGGAGCTCCACCAGTTCCTGTTCCCCCACCCATCCCAGCCTGCACATTTCACAAGATAAAGGATGAAATTAACCGAATTCTAACTTTTTGCCAGGCATGTAGATATAGCACTGTCTCATTTGATGCATTATAATTCCAATAAACTACCGCACTCGAGAAACAATGGCCATTTTCAAATAATTCAACAAAATAGGCTTCAGGCCAGCACTGTAACAAACTTTGATTCTGCAGCTGCCAAAAAGTATTACAACAGTGTTAATCCAGTGTGCAGTGGATTACATGCTGATAATGGTCGCTTGAGATAATGATATTGATGATCACACGGTAAGATCTTTAGAGAAGATGACATAACAAATATAAAAATAAAAATTCAATGGACTAATAGTTTAGATTTGGAAAACACATTGGTGATATCCAAAAATCTACTGGTTCAAGTGTTCACTTGTGAGAACTTAGCAACCCCTCAATCATCTCAGTTGAGTTCTGCATGTGTTTGTGGAGAATTTAGAACCATTTAGAAGATGTTGGATTTGCGCTCAGTGTGGCAAAACCAACAAATTAGCTACTTTTTTTAACAATGAAATGATTATTACAATTCTTCTGGTAAAGATGGCATGATTATCTTGTGACAGCTTTACAGATAAGACGAAGACATTGAAGCTACAAACAGAATTAACAATTTTACATTTCACATTTAGCTAATCAATGAGATGGACTTACAGTCACAAAGACCATATCTGCTCCGCTCACTGCATCCTCGATAGCTTTTTTACTTTCTTCAGCAGCATTCATCCCAATATCTGGGTTCCCACCAGCACCAAGTCCTCTCGTGAGCTCTTCACCAATCTGCAAACGATGCTGAGGAAAAATAGGAGACGTCCTCATGGCTTGTATATCAGTGTTCACAATCCAAAACTCAACCCCTTTCATTGCACTCTCAATCATACGATTAACCGCATTTGAGCCACCACCTCCAACACCAATAACCTTGATCTTGGCCTCGTTAAAATTGTTTAAATTCGACAAATCTCTCAAGCTCTCGGTAACATTTCCACTACTCGTGTCCTGCCTCGGGTTGGCCACAGTAGGACTTGCTTCACCTCTGAGCATTGAGATCTCCGGATGCAGATTTAGAAACAGATCGTTACTCTGAAAGTGTTTAGCACTATGCGAGTTTGCTGAGCATTTCAACTGCGGGAAACTTGAACCACATTTTCTCATAACACTCGAAACTCCGTACCTCTCTTCACCAAACTTCACCGAGGAAACTCTAGCTCCGAAAACAGTCAATACGCCCGTCGTCCTTTGAGTATCCGGAGGCGTGAAATGAGGGGACGTGCAAGTAGCCATCGACCAAGAATCTCAACGCTAAGTCACCACCGCCTATCGATTATGTCCAACTTCCTGAACCTCACTGTATTAAACAGAAAAGTGCAAATAACAAGAAAGTGCCCCATTAGAGCTGTGCTAATGTGAAGTCTAAATTAGAGCCAAAAACACACCAAGTAAAAAACAAAAGGCATCATCTGTATACATAAAATAAAACACAATTGTAAACAACCAACTAAAGTAACAAAACATATATACAACTCAAAAGCACTGAAACAAACAGTACACAACACACAAGATTTGACCTAATTACACTTTATCCCATAATGCAATGCGGAAGAAGATTTTATACATAGATGAACACGCGTAGCTAAAATGCAATGCTGCGAATAATTTTACATAAGAGGGCTTTTTATCGTACATGAAAAAAAAAAAGTACCTTTACTTGCTTGTACTGGTGACAAATTTGTTGACAGCAACTTTTTCGCAGGCTACAAAAATGGACTGATTAATTTGGTTGTAAATGAGAGAAAGAAGAGAGAAGAAAAAGATATTTTAAATTGATAAAATTATGTAATTTGACCTTAATTAGAAGGGTAAAAGAGAAAAATTATTACTTTTGCTCTATTTTTGGGGAAATTGCTCTATTTATATCATTTGTGTAAAATTAGTTAAGTGGTAATTTTTTAAGTTTTAGGAGGTCTGTCAACATGGATCAAAATTTCCATATGTTTTCTCGAAAACCACCGAAATGTTTCCGTTTTTGAAGTAATTTTCAACTTCATTACAACTATAACATTTACGAAATTTTCGAAACATGTCGAAAGCTCCCAAAAAGTTACGAAACGTTTCTAATATTTAAGAGACCGAAATATACACATAAATCGAAACTTTGATCCATGTCTGTCAACACTAAAACAGTCTAAAAATTTAATCAAAGAATAGAAATTTGTCCACGTGGCACATCCAATGGGGCAAAAGAGCGATAGATTTGAAATTATTTTGTTGATAATGTCATTTTGACAATTATTTTTTAGAATAGTGTTATTTTGACCATTCACTATAAATAAAACATCCCATTCTTCCTAAAATTGACTGAGATGCCATATGATTGGCCACAGATGAAGCTTAAATAATACACACTCGTCCCAAATACACGTAATAATTTCTCCCGTGTACACCACTTCTGCACACACACACACTGATAAAAAATAAAAAGTACACCTTCACTGTGTGTAATCCTTTCACTTTTGCTATACACACATTATACTATGAGAGCATTACCCTTTTGCCTTTCAGCGAATTAGCTTCGACCCTTTTCTTGTTTCTCATTATTTTCACATAAAGTTGTTTCTTTTTTCAATTTTGTACACTCTTTTTCCATCTAATCATCATAGATTGATGTTCTGATTCTGGTGTATCAGAGTATGATACTTGAGGTAAATGACCCAACTCGTGTTTAAGATTCTATTCTTTTATTTATCTAATTGTTAGTATTGTTTGTTATTTAAACATATATTTAATTATTAACTAGAATGTGTGTGTTTATGTATTTTTCTTGCATATATGGTCTCAGGAATAAACTTAAGGAAGTTGATGAAAAGGGTGCTGTTTTTAGCATGAATACACTTTTCAGTGGAGTCTGAAAATATGATTGCCATTTGTCAATATCCAGAGTCTGGGATTTATTGGGTTTTTCTGAGTTCTGATTAAGTAGCCCACATATGTAGGAGTCTTTGGAATTGGTGGTAGTGTGCGGTTATGAACGCGGTTCCACTAAAATCGTCGTGTGGATCTTAAATATTAGACTTTGCAAGCTCAAAAGTTCTGTTGTTGATTGAAATTCGTATGCTATAGCGTTATTGTGGTCGTGGCTATGGCTGCTTAATTGATATTGCATGGAGTATCTTCCAGTTGAGGTTGTTGGGAACGTACTATCACGCCTTGGGGCTGCACGGGATGTTGTGATTGCATCTGCAACTTGTCGGAAGTGGCAAGAGGCTTGGAGGAATCATCTTCATACACTCACTTTTAATTCTGATGATTGGCCTTTGTATCATGAGTTCTGTACTAGTAGAGTTGAGATACTTATAACGCAAACGATATTTCAGACCAAAGGACTGCACTCCCTTTCGATAATTATGGACGATGTAGATGAATTCTCTGCTGCCCCTGTTATTGCCTGGCTCATGTACACAAGAGAAACCTTGCGCCAGTTGAACTATAATGTGAGGACAACACCTAGCATTAATATTCTCGAAAAATGTGGCCGGCAGAAGCTTGAAGCTTTCTCTTTGGCGCACAATACAATTACAGGAGTTGAACCTAGTTATCAGAAATTTCCCTGCCTGAAATCTCTCTCTCTGAGTTATGTCAGTGTATCAGCCTTGGATCTAAGTCTTTTGCTGACTGTATGTCCAAAAATCGAGATTTTGACCCTAGTCAGTCTAGATATTGTCATGTCAGATCCACATGCAACGATGGATTTGTGTAGTAACTCACTGAAGGATATCTATGTTGAAGCAATCAGCTTGGATAAGCTTTTACTGGAGGCTGATAGGTTAGTGAAGTTGCATTTGAAAGATTGTACACTTGAAGTTTTTGAGCTTGTCGGGAAGGGTATGTTGCGATTACTGAGGATTGATGATGTTAGTGTCATCCATCTTGACATCGGTGAGAACGCTGAAAATCTGGAGATTGTCGATGTGAGCAATTTCACAATCATGTGGGCCAAGTTCCACCATATGATCTCAAGATCATCCAAGTTGAGGAAGCTTAGGCTTTGGGGCGTAGTGTTTGATGATGAGGATGAGATTGTTGATATAGAGACAATTTCCTCGTTTTTTCCCTTATTGAGCCATCTATCACTGAGTTATGATCTAAGAGAGCCAGCACTTCGGGATGGTTTACAAGGTTCTTATGTGCTGCAGAACGTGATCGTCTTGGAACTTGGGTGGACGGTGATAAATGACTTGTTCTCATTGTGGGTTTCGGGACTTCTAGAAAGGTGTCCTCATCTGAAGAAGCTGGTCATTCATGGGGTTGTCTCTGAGACTAAAACTCATGAAGAATGCCAGATGTTGGCCAACTTTACATCATCCATCGTAAAACTCATGAGGCAGTACATGCATGTTGATATTCAATTTGAATATGAATAGATAATTTTTACTTCAGGGGGTTTACTTCTTGGGTATGAATGGTTGTATCGGGTGCATGATCATGCATGGAGATATTACATTTGTTTCATCTGGTCTTCCCAGATAATTTTGGAATTAGAACAGTTGTAGATTATTGATATACTTCCTCTACAAACTTAAAATGATGGATGCACAAAATACTTCATGGGTTACAAGTTTCTGTGTGCACATCTTAGATCCAAATGAATGATAGTGGTCTCACTTATTTAGTTATGTAATGTGCACCAGACAATCCTTTTGTACAGTTGAGATTTTTTCCTTTCTTTTTGTCGAAGCTTCAACAGGCAAAGGAGTAAACCACCACGGAAATTGGGCGTGGTTTCTTTGTGTATTTCCTTCTCATTATGGAAAGAGAAGGCTGCAGCTTTTCTTGATGGAAAGAGGAAAAATAACCTTTATTGCAGAAATAGTTTTTTTCGTATATTTTCTGCTCATTATTGTGATAGGTTGCACAAGCGTTGCCAAACTTGATTTCCTTCTTTTCTTGTTTTAATTGCTGATGCTCTATTTGAGAAACTTGCCTGAAGTTGTTACATTATCAGTCTTTCTGTCCGTCCAACGCGAAGTAGAAGTTAATACATTCTTGCACTGGCTTGCCAATCTGTTCAATCTACTTTAACTTTTGCAAAGGGATCTCATCTAATTGCATAAGGTGGATTTGGTTTGTGTTTTATGATGCCCGACGGCTTAAGATGCGAGTTTTAGCGTATTGCGTCCCCTCTTCAAACACGAGTTTTTACTGGGTTTTGCACCAGACAACTTGAACAAATTGATACAGTTGCATACACTTGTTTAGAAACCATATAGCAGTAATTTTAATAACTTGCTCAGTACCAGATCCCATTTCCTCTTCACTGAGATATCATAATTTCGTGACTTACAGTACAACTACTAGAATAGTGATGTTATTGCTGGGAATTGTATGGTGCATTGTGTGTGCAGAAAGACAAAGTGCCACCTATAAATTCATAGGCACGTTTTATTTCCTCCCGTAATCTTGTAATATTATTTCTGGATGATTAATCACTGGTTTTCCTTCCACAAATTTTATTTGTCTGGGATCTGGTATCAAGAAAGTATCACAATATGTATATTTTTTTTTTCTGGTTTTGAAATTTTTGTTTATATTGTAAATTTGTCGCGTATACAAGTTCTTTCGTCAGGCATCCAAAAGGCCAGTAATTGATTCACATCATATTATTTGCCTTAGTGTGTCCATACATTTGCAGAAGATTGATTGTTTGATCTTCCCTGTAAGGTTTTCTATTTTTTCTTTCAGGCGTTATGAATTCGAACTGTCTTCGGAAACGTAGAAGGTTACAGCTTGAAAAAAGTTTATGGGAGACTCAAAATTCTGTGATATAATGATGTACAAAACCGTGAACAACAATAGCAGAATTCTCTCGAGTTATTTCAATACAAGGCCTGGATATTATGGTTCTTTATTGTCCTATATATTCTCGAACAGATAGATATCTAGAGATTGCGAAATATGGAGGACAAATCGAAACTATAACTTATGATCAAGTATTCTTTTCTGATTTCAGAATGTCTTCACGCACAGCCAATCACAACAAATGCGTATTAAGGATTTTTCCTTTGTCTACACGCAAGAATAACTCTTAAGTATTCAAAACATATAGAGAGAAAAAAATGTAGACTGGATAGACTTTCAAAAACATTAGGATTGTTCAGAAAACGTTGCATGTGTGAAGACTCTAAGATGAACAAGTCTAGGACGAAAGTAATAAAAATCAACAATTGTTAAGCAACGTGCTATTATATTAGGCCAGTAATATATTTCACTTTTTGCCAACTAACTCAAATTTAACAGAAAATAATGTTAACTTATGTTGAAAGTTGAAACGTTCAACGTAATCACCTTCTAAGATGCATGAATCAAGTATCCAAAAAGCTCACAATCCAACTTTTGTAGCAACTTGTTTTCGAACAGCTTATATAATAAGTGATCCTCTTCAGACCAAGAACACACCACCATGACTCAATTCAGCAGTCGGGACGAGAGTCCAAAACACGAAAGAAGAGAAAGAGATGATCATTTGATGGAAGTTAAAGGAATTGGCTACCTCCCTCGTGAGCTGGTGATCGAAATACTCTCGGGACTTCCTCTTAAAGTTCTCTGCAAGTTGAGGTGCGTTTCCAAATCCTGGAACGAATTGTTAACTCGTGATCAGGAATTCTTATCCCGACATATCAAATGTTCTAAGCAAAAGCCTCTTTTACTGATCAGAAGATACATTTCTGATGGCGGTAGTGCGCTTAATAACAGTAAAATCACTATAGAGCTAACCTCCATAGACATGCAGGGAGATGTAACCGACAAATTCAAGGAAGTAATTGATGGACCTGTACACACGTTCATTTCTTGCGGCCCGTTAAGTGTTTTGTGCTGTATGTACACTCTTTACATCTGCAATCCCAGCATTCGCCAACTTGTTCGTGTTCCTTACAGATCAAACTCTCGCCTGCACAACATAGGATTTGGCTACGCTCCTCTGTCGAAAGAGTACAAGATTGTGCATTTGTTCCATCATTCTTTTGTTGGAAACGGGAAGATGGGGTGCGAGATTTTATCTTTTACAGTTGGCGAGGGTGTCACCTGTGGTTCTTGGAGAACAATCGGAGATTGTCCCTTTAGTGCGTGGACTGAGGAGTACCCCGTGTGCGTGAATGGAGTGATTTATTGGTCGATTTCTTCGGCATGGCAAGATAGATCGATCCTCTCCCTAGACTTAGAAACAGAAGAGTTCAGCAGCATTTCATATCCGATGAATACATCGACGAAGTACAGTTTCTTAGGGTGCATTGGGCTTATGGGGTCACTATGTGTGGTGGGATTTTTAGCACAAGCATCAACAATGGATATATGGATGTTGAAAAGTAATAAGAACAATATTTGGAAGATGGAGTATAGTATCAATTTTTCTCCTTTATGTCCCAAGTTTCTGATTCCTTCTGATGATCATTCTGAAGAAATATTAGTTCATACAGAGAAGGATGTCATTTGCTATGGCCTTAAGTCACAGACCTCTAGAAGAATTGGATATTGTAGGACTATGCAAACTTATATTAAGCCATGTCTGTATTATGGTAGCCTCATTCCTTTATGTACCAGTGGTAACCATATTAAATGAGAATTTTCTTTTTCTTTTTTTTTTGGGTTCAGAATCTCTAATAATATTGTTGGTTTTAGCACTGTTGAACAGTTTTGTTGTACTCTTTATAACTTGATCTATAAAACATTCAGAAACTTGATCCAAATATTAATAATAAAAAAAAATTTACCTCCTGACAGGTGCATCCATCATTTCTATGGTATATAACTCATTTTTCAGAGCAAACTCCTGAGTAAATGACTACATATACGCAACTCCTCAATAGTATTCAGTCTATACAAGAAAGACAAGACAAAACATAAAAACTATGTTGTAATCAAGTAGCATTACACCTTTGCACCAAAATACAATCTTACAATCCTCAAACTTTCACATCATGCCATAAATTTTTACTCACAGCCTTCATTCTCCACGGAAACGGTTTCTCTATTCGGTATCTCTATACGATAGAGCTGATCAGGGCAGCTTTAGTCCAGTGGTCGTACCTTTTTCACTATGGACAACTGAAGCTTGCTGAAACAGCATCAGGCCACTGGATGTTGTCGATTCGTTCATTTGGGACAACTCAAGCTCCTTCTTATTCCTCGCAGTTTGTCATTGGCTTTCTGAGCCTTGCACTGCACCTGTGACCTCGCTCTCGCTTCCTCATGATACTGTAATCAAATTTGTGGAATAACAAAATAGTAGGTGGAAGATCAATGATCATTCTCATAACTGGAACTATATGTTAGCACGAAGGACACACCGTTATATTGCATAAATTACAATAAATCAGAGAGTTCGAATAAAATCACAGCATCAACAGATGCATGTAACGCTGCATCTATGATCAAAATCACATAGGTGAAAAGTTTTGACAAAATGATTTACCTGCTGTCTCCTTTTCCTCTCTACTTCAGCCTATTAGAAAGTCAACAAAATAGGAATCTGTTAGCAACAATAATCAACTTCTACCTTAGAACAAGGAAATATGGGTCACCACGACAAGTATGAGACCTTAGATTTAAAGTTATATAAAGAATATTATCATGCATATAATTTATTGTTACCAGAGCTTGTTTGAGGTGAGCATTCTCTTCTTTTAACTGATTCAACTCTGCTTCAAGTTCAACTGTGTATGCCTGCAAAACATCAGAGACATAGCATTAAGAACTGGAAATAAAACATAAACTTCTGTGACTTATCAATATCTCCATATCAACTTAAATTAGCATCCTGAAGGAACAAATTACCTGCTTCCTGGCTCTAGATCGTGCCGCAGACTCTCTATTCTTGATCATCCTCCGTTGTCGCCTCTCCACCACCTTCTCCACCTGACCATCAATTGTCCTCTTACGCCCACCTCTCGTCCCACCCATCTCCATTCCATATTGATTCCCACCATCCACTGGATTCACACAAAGTCCATCTGATGACAAAGGGCTCACCGGTGATCCCACACCCAATCCCTGCACTTGAGAAAATCCTCCGCCACTACCGTTTCCCACTATCCCTCCATAACTAACCGCTGCTGGCGGTTTTGAGTATCCGCCCACCCTTTTTGCTCCACCATGGTAACCCGGTGCATCCCCTACACTACTCGGTGGAAGTGCCGAATAAGGCGCAAAACTAACACTCCCGGCGGCCCCCACGTTCATTACCGGTCTAGCGACATAATTGGACGACATTGCTGTATTGTGATAAATGTCGTAACTTGGCTGCTGAGGCGGTGGAGGTGCAGTGTTCTGTTCTCTTACGATACCTGCGCGAACAAGGAAATCTTCTAGCGTCATTTCTCCCAGTGTAGCTTGTTTCTGAGGAGTATTCTGATTCCGAATCTGGTTGTGATTCTCATTGCTGTGCTGATCTTTGTGAATTTCAGACCACACTTCCTCCACGGTTTTCCTACACAAAGGCTTAGGGATACTCATAGAACCTTGCCTCGCTAACCCAGGCTGGTCTGCTAATGCCGCCTTATCTTTTGGATTGTTGTTTTCTCCCGCTGCATTGGCATTGCTTTCAGAAACCACGGCGTTTGTAGGCTGCGCATGTCCTTGAGCTTGATTCTCTTCTGCGGTCCATATGCTATTGAGAAATTCATCCATGTTCATGGATCCAAAATTCTTACCACTCTCGTTAAGTGTGTTCTGAAACTCATCGAGGGTGAGAGAGTATATGGACGATTGCCTACCAAGCGGTTGGACTGTCTCGTCTGTTTGATGCTCCTCGTTTGTTTGTAAGGGTGACTCCACCTCTCCTTGCGACATGACATCAGAATCCGTGGTGGCCATACCGGACGTCGTAATGAGAATTTCTCCCTTGGGTTGATTGATCAACAGGTTAAGCAGCTACTGTGTCTTCTGTTTACAGTTTCATGGAATTGGAATTGATCTGCATGACATATGAACATATCAAAAGAGGAAGAAGACACTTGTGGACTTACTTGTTCGTCGTAATTAGTTATCTTACAAGATCTCCCTAAAACACACTTATGAAACATTTCATTGTCCCCTCTTAAGAACATGTAACAGAGAAGTGCAAAACAACATCCTCAAATTTCTGAAAATACTTGCTAGCAATCAAACGCTGCAGTAACATTTCTCATTATCTATTCAATCATTCAGTTAACAAGCTGGTACAAAATGTTGACATAACAAATAGAATTAATCCCCTGTTCCTCAAATATCTAACAAGAAAACACAGAGATGAACATTGTGCACAAAGTTACAAGCTAGAATAAGCACCAAAATTAGCACTGCAGTTAATATCACAAGATTAGGCATATTGCAAGTCTAGTCCCTTAACTTTAAGATGGTTGCTAAAATAATCCTACTATCTTTCGTACGTACTAATTCGTATTTTCAGTCACTTTTTCGCAATTTTAATCCTTATTATATTATAACTTGGAAATTAAAGACAAAACTCGAAGGAAAAAGACGTAAATTACAAACAACCAAAAATAAATGACTATATTTGCATGCTATAAAAGAAAAACGATTAAAATTACGTTAAATGACTAAAATCGTGGACAACGCAAAAATAAAATATTGTAAACAATAAATTAGGGTATATTTTTACAACACCCTCAAAGAATTATCAAAAAAAAAAAAACCCCCCTCGAAGGTTATAGAATTTTTTCATCATTCAACAATGGAGTTGTATCTTTTTTAATTGATGCAATATGAAAAGTACTCCCTCACCTGTAACAGATTATGAAATCTTGGCTATTGCATCCTTGATATCATAAAGAGAATTATGATATTTTTTTGTTAGTAAGTTTGTTTTGATGAGGCCAAATATGACTCCTGATGAAGAATGAAAACCATGTTCTACAAAATCAGAACATAGGAAACTTCATTTTCAGCTTTTGAGTAAAACTTGGTACTGATCCCTTCATACATCAGCAGCTTTTGTTT
Organism: Misopates orontium; assembly: GCA_946800315.1. Lineage (NCBI taxonomy): Eukaryota > Viridiplantae > Streptophyta > Magnoliopsida > Lamiales > Plantaginaceae > Misopates > Misopates orontium. The sequence continues at coordinate 5,635,238 of OX326950.1, read as the reverse complement.
GTATATATCCACCTTAGAGAATTGTGCTAAGAGGTGAGAAAAAGCCAAAAGCTCAATGGCCGCAATAAATGCCACCATCACAAAGAAAAAAATTCCAAAAATCTCCAACAGAAAACTTAAGTTTAATTGATTGAGGCCATTCAATGAATTAAATTACAATTGAATTTATGTAATTAAACAATCACCTGAAAAAAATGAACCAAACTCAACTTATATTGAACAACACAAACTCATAGTAACTCAGACTCATTGAATTATCGTCTAACTAAAAGCTTTTAAGAAGATTAATATTTATTAACTTATATATAATATTCAACACGTCATCTTTCTATACCACCGGTAAAAAAAAAATTCAATCTTTTATTACGTTTAATACGTGACATTTTTTAACAATTGGTCAAGACTTCATCTTGACCCGAACTCGAATCCTATATTAAATTATTATACGTCTAAAAGCTCAAATAATTAATATTCGTAATTTATATATAATCTCCAACAACAATCAAATCAAAACTAGCAAACAAATTATTCTACCCCAGAAAAAGAAAACGATCATTTAATTCACATGATGCATGAAAAAAAAGAAAAAACTAATGGACAAAGATTTCACCTTTCAGCTTATGGGATATCCATTTTTCCAGCTAGTCATCAAAATCTGCAAAGCTCCATACCCATGCAGCTAATTAATTACAAACCTTAATTATTGTACCAATTTAAAATTAAGAAGAATACATACACAAAGTATAAATGAACCACATGTGTAGAGAGAGTATGTTGAGCTAGTGTTTTAAACATGCAAAATTGAGAAGGATAGTTTTTTTTCTTTCTTGCAGAGTGAGCGCAAAAACAGGGGAGATTGTTGGTGTGGGCCCTGCTTAAAAAGACGAAACGGCCCAAAATTTTGTAAGAAACTTCAATTGGAAGCCCAAAAGTGATAAGTCCTTTGATTTGAGGAACAAAGTTTTCTTGCATGGCTGCTACAGTGCTACTCTGCTGGACACGTGTCGGACATGTGTCTTTAGCAGAGTTTCAGTTACATCATCCGAGGTTTGTACTTGTCTTCTTGCGCCGCTAAAACCTCACGTGCGGGATTCGCTCGTGTCGGGTCGGGTCAGAATGTGTTGGGTTGGGCCGAGGTTTATCCTTTTTCGAAAAATGGTTGCAGATCCATTATAATTTTATTTTTTTAATTTTTTGGAATGCAAAAGAGTTTTTTACTTTTTTTGATCTACACTATTTTTGACATAATATATAAGAAATGCGAGAGAGGGCATTTTCACTTTATATTTAAGGTGTAATACAAAGAATCTTTGCGTAATAACTCTTGCATGTTGAAAGTTAATTTGTACACCGCTACGTGCGTGTATTATACTTTTGGATGAATGTTAAAATTGTAGTTTTACTTCACATCATTAACCTTATGACTAATTTTTCTGATTTACGACTAAAATTAGTTTCCAAATTGAGGTATCACATGTGACTTTAATCACTTATATCAAACATTGAAGCGGAATGGGTTCAAAACCCAGCAAAAAATATCGATGCGAGAAAAATTAAAAGAAATTAACATAATGCTCAGAGAAAAGTAAGTGGAAACTTCCCTACTGTATGAAAAGTAGGCAAAGAAGTTTGCCTTTTTTTAACTTAGAGATTTGTTAAGATATAATCATTTTTCATACAATAAGTTCACACTAATTTTGTTTTCACACTTTAATTTGTCCCTCATCAATTTGTATACCATAAGTTGGACAATTTCTTCACATTGGGTACTTTGATGCCGAAAAAATACATGCAATTGACGTGGAATATGCTAAGGTGTAACGTCGGAATCAGCCTAAATTGGTCTAAATCCTCAAATTTGGGTTCACCAGATAGCACCTTGTACTTTCCCGCCGACGAAGTACCCAATGTGAAGAAAGTTTCCAACTGATGGTATGTAAATTAACGAGTGTCAAATTAAGGTATGAAAATGAAAATCGTGTAAGTTATGGTATGAAAAATGATTTTTTTTCCCGTAGTTTGTTAGATTGTTTTCTAAAACAACCTTGTAAGAGATAAAAATCTAGCAATTCACGGTTTTTCTTTAATAATGATATGATTTAGATGCAAGAGAATAGGAGAGTCTTATTGAGTTGTACCTCTCAGTTTGATTTCAACAAAAGAATGGTGGGTTCTAGCCAAAGTTCTTACGGGTTAATGATATTAATAAGTTATTACTTGTTATAGGCCAAAGAGATTTAAGTAACTAACGTGTCCTTTTAAAAGTTACTCTTTGATGTGTGTATATCTATGTATGTTTAACTTTTTCATTGCTACTCATTCTATACACCAGATTTTTTGAAGTGAATTACGCCCTAAAGAAATTGATGACTTTATAAACTCCCACAAAAGTTTCAAATCTCGAAGATTTGCGACCAAAATTTCTAAATGTTTGATCACACGAGTTAAGGTATTTGTACTGTACCCTAAAATAGAATTGAACTTATTGACTTTTAAAAATTCTAAATGAGGTGATAGACTATAGTTTGGAACTCTTGATTGACTATAGAACAATCATGTCATCACGTTCATTTATTCTGGGCTGAACCCAGAAAATCTATATGGGCTGGTCGCTTTTAATCGTGACGCCAAACCAAGGTCCACGATACTGCAATACAAATTTCTTTACGCAAGCATATACATCTGCTCCGCCATATTTTCAGATTTTAACTAGAAATAAATACTTAGAATTTGATCCAACTTGAATTGAATAGTCCAATTTGATGGGCAAAATTTGTGGCTTAAAATTAGAGATTTCTTTTTTTATTTTTTTCATTTTCTTGAGACATCTTCCCGTTCACTAACAAAAAGGGTCACCAGACTGGTATATATTCGATGACTAATCATGTTTAATTTTTCTATTACGCTTAAGTGCTTAACTAACTTACCAAAATTTCTTGCATTACCAATTACGTCAAATTGTTCCATTGTTATTATTTACCTTAAAGAAGAATGCAACAATTTTGAAATCATAAATTCAAAACCCCATATGCGCCAATGCACCTAATAAAGTAAAAAATATTAATCATTTAGCCATATTAATTCCCCAGCATGACCTGCTTTGTGAAAGTCACATCCTCAATTCCCTAAAGTGTGTCTAGTGCACCTGCCAAAAGTAAGATCCCAAACCCCACCACTACAACAAAACTAAAAAAAGTTTATCGACTATCCGTAGTTGTCCTAATATATGATACCTAAAGCACAAGTGATATAATTAAATCGTAAATACTTTTTGAATACTTTTCGTATGCATATGTTCGGTTTTGGTATATGTTTCTAACTTATTAAATGATAGAAAATGTTTTGTATGAAGTACCTTAGAAACGTCGTCTTAAGATTGTTTCTGTACTGATGAATATTAAAAATATATTTAAATCTCCTCACTTTTCATTGGGTTGAAGACGAAATATTTCGACATTTTAATACGTAATAATATATAAGAAACTCAGAAATGACACGTACATGTTCTCGGGTTGCAAATATAAGATTAAATCTCTGCTACATAAAGATTAAAGCCATTCATTCATCAGTCCAAGAAAAGAGATATGATCATATAATATCATTTTTTTTAATACTATTTGTAAATTTTATTTATAATTCGATTTAGATGTATGTTTTTAATCTGTTGGTAACTAATAAAATTTTCAAACAAATTTCAAGAATTTCCAAAGTATTTTAAAATAAACACCCTCAAAATTGTTTTATCAATAAACATGCAAAATGTCTGTAAGTTTTCTTTTTATTGACTCGCTTTTTGTTTTTTCCAAAAAAAAAAAAAACACGGAAATATTTGAAACTATAGTCCATGGTAGTTTAGTAAGACCTCTGCTATATAAAGCTATTCATTAGCCCTGCTTCAGAATTCAAACAAAGAGCAAAGTTTGAAAGACAAAAATGTATCAAAAACTTGCTCTTTTGTTAGCTCTCTTCCACCTCTATACACTTACAACATTAGCTTCAGATCCTGATCCTATCAAAGATTATTGTATCCCAAACACAAAATCAGACACCACACCATGCAAGAATCCTACACTACTCACCCCAGACGACTTCGTTTTCTCGGGCGTAAAATCGCCTGGAAATTTCTCCGACACCGGCCTCTCAGCCATACCCGTGATCGCATCCACCTTTCCAGGACTAAACACGCTAGGCATGTCGTTCGTACGTGCGGACCTCAAGCCTGGCGCGATTAATCCTCCTCATTTCCACCCGAGGGCCACAGAAATCGCGTTTGTCCTTAAGGGCAAGGTCTATTCCGGTTTTGTCGACTCGACTAACCGAGTTTTTGCTAAGGTTATTGAGGAAGGGGAGGTGATGGTCTTTCCAAGGGGCTTAGTTCATTTTCAGATGAACGTTGGAAAATCTACGGCCACGATTTTAGGAAGCTTCGACAGCCAGAATCCTGGAACTCTGAAGATTCCAAATGTTATATTTGGTTCTGGAATTAATGATGAGCTTCTGGAGAAGGCTTTTGGATTGAGTCTTCAGCAGATTTCCAGGATTAGAAGAAAATTCCTGCCAAGAAAACTACATTGAATCGTGCACGAGTCGTTTCGTATATGTTCTGCTAAGTTGGAACTGTGGTATCTTTGAGTGAAAATTAGCTACTAGGAAGTTCGATGTTCAGATTTATTACGATTGCATTTGTTCTTTACTCTTCATGTAACCTCAATGAAGATATTATTCTCTACCATTTGCCTTCTTTCTAGTTCTTCCTAATGTTCTGAAGCATGGTGTGATGTAATTTGATCTAATGTTCAGAGGATATCATCGTAATTCACCGAATAACTATGCACTGGTCTTGGCCTCAAGGAAAATAACAGGATTAATTAATCAGAATAACAACCAGAGAATGCAGCATTGATTCGATAAAGTTCACTTGAAACATGTCGATTTCATACAAAGTAGTCGCAGAAAAGGCAGATCAATCCCGTCGTAAGTGGTACAAAGGAAGAAACATATATTAGACCCTACGAAACGATATAAGTGATATACAATCTTGGTACAAGAAACCTACAATAATCATTTTCTTCAAACTACAAGCAATTTTATGATGGTCTCTGCAATACCTTCAGCACATGGAAACATATGACCAGCACCTGGCAACTCGTGATACTGAACCCAAGGAAGCTGACGAGCAATGTAACGCTGCAGTGTAACAGGGACAAGTTTATCATCGTCCCCCTGCCATAAATGAACTCGAACTTCACTTCCAAAAGATGGATTATTCAAATCCGTAGGACTAAATTCCCATGTCCCGAATCCAATCACCACATCACGATGAACGGATTCAAACTCGCCTTGTTGTCTTATCTGTGCCTGGACATGTCCAGAGCATACAGTTTAGTCAAATGTAAATGGAGTAAAAGTGAAATATAATGAAGAATGTAGCACTATTACCAGATACTCATTTCGTATGGGAACGATCCTTGGCATTAGTTCTGTGTCTTGACGAGAAAGAACATTTGGGTTGCGATTCATAACACTTAAACCAGGAAACACTTTTTGGTTGTTCCACCAGTAACTAAGCCACGGCATATGGTGAATGACACGCCAAGCCCATTGGTCATTTAAAGGTAACTGCGCAAATGCTTCTTGCGATATGTTTGGAGGAATACCAGACCACCAATAGTTGATTGCTGGTGCTAGCAGAACTGCCCCAGCCAATCTAATTGTCATCAAAGAAAATATTAATATAGGAAGATCCAAATCAGAGATTACCATTAAAAAGAAAAGTACGATTATACGCAGTTATTTCAATGATTTTTTTGGAAAAAGAAACATAGCTTAGCATATTCGAAGACAAGAATGGTTCGAAGTTAAACATGCCTGTGAGGAATATATTTGAGGCAGGTCCAAACTATCTGTCCACCCATGGAATGACCAATGACGTAAAATTTGGAACCCAGTCCTAACTGATCACCAAGCTCCTCAATGTCCAAAGCCAAGCTCTTAGGCGTTCGGGTAGGGTGAGGATCACTCTCTCCATAACCAGGTCTATCAAACGAAACAATGTAGATACCTTGACTTTCAACAAAATCCTGTATTTAATTTTGAAAAAGAAGCCATCATATATAACTATTTACCGCGTACAATTGTTGTTAAACCAAAGAAAGTGATTAAGCAACAATGGGGACTTAGAGCATCACTACCTGAGAGAGGGTTGCGGTTATAGAAAAAACATCATGCCTGCAAGAATCGAACCCATGAACGAATAAGATTTTGTGTTTTGCAATATCTTTTGGAACACCAGATTCTTTGTAAGCCAAGTATCTCCCGTCCTTCAGCTGTATTCTCGGTGCTGTAATTGGAGGACCATCTGCCGAGCCACACATCTTGGGAGGAGGAGGCTTTGCTGCTTGATATGCCCAAGCCATCAACCCCGTAAATGAAACAAACAGTATTCTCATGAACATACCTGAAACACTTTAAATAAGTAAAACACAAGCAACAGAAACAAGGAAGAAACTCTTAATTAGACAAAAAGATAGTTGTATCCTTCAAAACCAAGCCCATAAAACCATCCTTCACGTAATCATACTACAAGTTCAAGAATAATGTAACGTCACATAGTCTTTAACAAAATGCAGATTTGCGCACCTTAACTCACACCGCATTAGTAGCATATAACTTCTCTACAGATATTAAGTTTCATCTATCACTTATCAGTACAAGTTCATAGGACACTAAGATTCACTTATTGGTATAAGTTGAAACGATTTTAGCAGTAAATTCGAACTTGCATCACGAGTATACGAACCAAAAGACCTTATTATCAAACTAAACAAAAAGTACAAAATAAGATCCATTTCTATTGCCCTGTTTGTCACAATCGAACTCACATCACGAGTGTAGGCTGAAGTAACTGAATACGCGGTTACTATCGCCCCGTTCTTTTGTAGCATATCGCAATTCTAAGTTTCTAACCAACCCTGAAAATTGTAGCCATTTACAAGCTTCGAAAATCTTAATTAAGTACATATTGAATATAAAGGAACTATATAATCCATCAAACTATATAAAGAAGGTTTCAATGCATGGGATCAGATAAGACGAGGGGATTTTATATATAAGAAGAGAGCTATCTTGAAATTTCTAATAACTCAAAATTCATTTATCACTAAATTTTAGTAAATTCAAAGTTCTAATTAAATTCCAATCACAACTTACAACTATTTGTCACAATCTCTATTCTTAATCAATTGAAGCTGGCCATTTATATTCTGCTTAAACTATACTTATCCAGTCAAATTAAAATTATTAACAAGTAACAATACAAAGACTCTGAGTTCAACCAATAAAGTTTGAATTGCATAAAAAAAAAAGGGAACAAAATAAATAAAATAAAAATTGATTTAATTTTAATCCCACCTGGAGATGAAGAGGTCTTTGAGTTGAGTTTCCGAGTATGAGACCTTGCGGTCTCTGCTGATATTTTCCTGGTTGTTCCGACCGCCATTATTTTTATAGATTGTTTTTAATTTCAATAACTTAATTACTATTTTATTTCACATGAGACAACTAACGTACAAAGCTTTACTGCAGATACAGAATATGACACTATGAAGTTTGAACCATATATTGCTAAAAAAGTTCTTACAAGCTTGGATCCGTTAAGGACGGTTGGTTCATGTAATAAGTTGATCCACGTGTAGTGCTTAGGAGATTTTGCAGTTTAACTTAATTGAATATACTCTAAGCTATTATTATATATTCATAAAAGCAAAATAAATAAGATGTACTAATGTAGCCGTAAATATACAATGACCAATTACTATAAGATTATTTTAAGACCAAGTGGAAGTGTGATTTTGCTATTATCTTTGTTCCCATGCAAAAAACTTGAGAGGGGGCGAGTAGAGGCGGCTATAGCCTCCAAGCCCAAACATAGATAGGCCATCGACTTCTTACATGCATTAAGTTATGTTAAGTACATGCATTAAGACTTCTTACGACACCCGATTTCGTCTACGTCAAAAATTAAAAATGATTAGAAAATATTTCAAAATGTTTAGAGAACATTACAAGAAGTTAAAAAAAAAATCAATATTGGTTAAAATTAAACAATGAACATTGCTTCTTGATTCATGGCAAATGACTTGTACGTTTAATCATACACCAAATAAATGTTTGACTGTAAAAATAAGAGAAAAATATAATAATAGACTCGAACAGGGGTGGCACATTGTGGAAGATGAATCAGGATTCATGCCTGTGCCAACTTTTTTATTTTTTATTTAGTTTGTAGGCCAAAATTGATTGGGTCCATTTACCCTGAGCTCATGTATGATGTACCTTGGTTATGTAAGTAAAGGACTGGAATTAAATTTAGTTGGATGATTGGAAAATTGGCCCCGAGTGCGAGTGAACTTAGAGTTCAATTTGGACCCTTTATGTGTTTTGGGCTAAGAATTGAATTTGAGGCATACTTCTTGGTTCTTAAGTGAATTTTTTGGCCTTCATGTGTCAAGCTTAATATTAATTTTATTGATGAATTTGTTAGTACCATTTAGTTGATTTGGGCTTTTATGAGTTCCACGTCGAAGTAAATATATCTTCGTGCTTATTAGTTGGACTTTGTCTGCCTACATTGTTAGAATGTGGGCTTTCATGTGTTGGGCTGACTAAAATGAGTCTCTAGGGACATTTCGTTGAAATATGTGCTTAAATTATATAGACCGAGACTTGGTATTTTCTGGACTATAAATATTTGACCCAAAATTTAGAATAGAAATGTCTTTAATAAAATCTATATGTATCTCTTTACTTCGGGCTTATGTATAAAATTTCAAAATAAAGTTACACAGAGGGATTGGATTTTATTACGAGAGTTATGTGACAATCTTTCACGATGATTTGATTTATGATTTATTGGGATAAAATTGAAACTATTTTACCCATTATATAGATAAATTCATAAATTAAAGAAAAATATGTACAGTAAAGATAGATTTTACGCAATGAGACTAAGAGAATACTAATAAATGGATTTATCAACAACACAATTATACATCCAAACAAATTATAGCTAATTAAGATCATACAGACAAGCATAAATCAATTTTTCTTCGATACAAAAATAACTGAAAATAAATCTTACTGATGATCAAGAATATATATGACAACATTATCGTGACCGGGTGCACCCATGTCAGAGACCAAGTACAAAAGCAAATAACGAATATCAGAATAAGTTATTCATTAGGAATCTTGGGATATTGCTTAAATAAACTCAATGCTTCATGTTTTAAAGTAGCAACTTACCATATTGGTTTCTTCTTATAGAACTTCCACATCAAAAATTTCCATATTAAGTTGATTGAGAGTATATTTCCTCTTAGCACCAGATATTGATTCTCTGCCAAGTGTGTGGTGGAGTTACTTTATGCCCTTTGATCAATGTGCCCATTCCTCGCTAGAATCTCTTTGAGATTGAACAGTTCATAATTATTTAGAGTTAAAAATGAATTGAAAAACTGATCCTGCAACAAAGTTTTTCTCTCAAGTGTTAACCTAAATGCAAAAGATGGATTCTCCTTACTAGTAATGGAAATGCTATTGTGTTAATTAACACATGGCACTTACTTGTTACTTTTTCAGCTCCTTTTAAGCAAAATGTGGCCACTAGATGAGTTGGGACCACATGCAATATAACACTAGGTCAATAATTTAATGTCTGACATAGGACATAAAAAGAAGTATGGTTGCCTTTTTCGTTGTAGCTGTCTAATTACAATTCAGGAAGTAAATTCTAAGTAGACCCTAGGTTAGAGTACTCATGGAGAAAACCCTGCAAATTTAATTGAAAAGATATAAAACCACATTTTGTCACAGATTTTAGTTCTAGATCTACAACACTTGTATATAATTAAAAAAAAAGCAAGGAAAAGTAACTATATATTCATCTTAGTTTACAATCATACGTACAGACCTCAAAATGTTCTTATTATGTCATATAAGATTTATTAACTTTATGCATATGTCAAAATGGTTTTGGAAGAGTCATGACCAATTAGGGAGGTGATTTGATGGGGAAAATAAGTTTATACAACAACTACTTCGATAATATGGTGAAACAACCAACAAAAGACCCAGATCAAAACATTTGGCTAAAAAGTAGGCAATACTTTTTTCATAACCCCGCCGTCCCACTCGTATATCTATACCAATGACCGACTGTATATATCATGTCATTGTGCAACTTTTGAATGAGATAGTTTATGATCTCATGAGAAGGGATGGATATAGAGAATTCAATGAATGCAAACAAAGCGATCAATTGCTCAGATAATTGTGCAACAGCCGACAAACAGCCCAAATCAAAATACTTTGATAGATTATAAGCGATAATATTTTCTTCATAACTTCAACTCACTGATGTATCTACACCAATAATATATTATATGCACGTCATCACCCAATATTTAAACGAAATAGTTTGTGATCTCGCACGAACTCAAGAGATTCTCTGAGAATCAATGAGTACAAACAAACCAATTTGCCCCCCCAATTACTTCCTGATTTTACTACCACATTCACAAATCATAGTATCTAGAAATGTACATATCCCTATTTCTAACAACGTACATTATGCTTTATTCTCTAATATCTACTTGTGAACATAAAGAAACAAAGGTTGAAAAGAAAGTGCTAAGGGTCTGCGGTTGTGGGGGTCCGGTTTTAGTTCTTCCTTCCATGACTATGTCCCATTCTTGTACTTTTTTATTTCCATAATATCCCATTTTTGTACTATAATTCTATTGGCTTAACCCTCGAGTTTCATAAAGTGTAGCACGTTTGTGGATGCTATAAATATGGGGCTCTATAGTTGTTTTGCAAATATCTTTCACTAAAAAACTCTAGAACTAGTACTCCCAATCCCCTCTTTTTTTAAATGGCAAAAATGTCTTCAGATCCCCTCATAGTTGGGAAAGTGATTGGAGATGTTCTTGATCATTTCACTACAACTATGAAAATGTGCATAAGTTATGCAAATAAACAAGTTTGCAATGGCTTTGAGTTTTACCCTTCTGCAGTTACTGCCAGGCCAAAGGTTGAGGTTCAAGGAGGTGACATGAGGACTTTTTACACTTTGGTAACTCATTTTTTCTAGGAAACAAGATTCAACAAGTAAATTTTTTTTTTACTATGGTTAAAAGATATTGGTTATTGTCTAAGTGCACATATCTTTTCTCATATTGCAGGTTATGACTGACCCTGATGTTCCTGGCCCTAGTGATCCTTATATCAAGGAACACCTCCAATGGTATATACATCATAAACTTGTAAACAACTAAAAAAATTTTGAGCAATAGCTTCTGAAAACAAAATATGAAAAAACTTAGACTTCATCGAGACAAATATGAAATATCTACCGTTGAACCTTAAATCGTCGTAAAAAATTTCATCATGTTGCTTAATTTCTTTTGATTTTATTTTGTATATCTGGTGTAAGTACTTTTTGGATTCATTTATGGGGCGTATATTTAAGTCTAGAAGTTAATAAAACCATATAAATCTTAAAAAGTTATAAGTAAGAAGTTAATATAAGGACATGCTAAGCTTAAATATTTATCACATCAATGAAATATACTCATAACCCTAATTTTTTTTTAAGCTTTCAATGTTCTCAAACAAAAAAGGAGAAAAATAGATGCTGGAGTAGAAATAGTACCCATTCTTCTCACCGCTAATATGTGAACCTTATACTCCTGCAGGCTAGTGACAGATATTCCAGGCACAACAGATGTCACATTTGGTAAGAACATCACATTCCAAAAATAACATATATAGAAATATGTACACATTTGCACTATATATCACTAATATGCACACAAAATGAGAGAAAGAGAAGAAGTTAACATATGTATCTTTGTATCTTTCTGACAAGGAACTTCTCGACTCACACCTTATTGTGACGATAACACGTGTCCTGAATCTTAACATCACAGGAAACGAACTGGTGTGCTACGAGAGCCCCAGGCCAAACATAGGCATTCACAGGTTTGTGTTCGTTATCTTCAAACAAAAGGGCAGAAAATCCGTAAACAAACTGCCTACTTCAAGAGACTACTTCAACACTCGAACTTTCGCAACCGAAAACGATCTCGGCCTCCCCGTTGCTGCAGTTTTCTTCAACGCGCAGCGAGAAACCGCTGCTAGAAGACGCTGAGACACTGATCAGTAACCCTTTTGCAATAATAAAAAGGATCATGTACCCATTTTTTCTTTTTTCTTTTTTTGTATTATTTGAAGAACTAATTAATATTCTGTACATGTGTGTTGTTTCCACTAAAAGATATTGAATCTGTGATCCTATTTCACAACTGTTATTTTTGCCAACGGCACGATCAACAAGATTTTGCTGGAATCTCATTGGTTGATTTTCTGAAAAAATGAGTTTTAGTTTTTATTATCTTTTGCAATTTTGTTGATGATCAACTGTTGCAGTGTCAAATCACTACAGAAGCAAAACCCTTTCAAGTTCTATGTATGGTGTTGAGTCTAAACCGTGCCAACTAGGTCTGCAAAATAAAGGTTTTTGACAGTGTGGAGATAAGTACAGATATTTTGTCATCTTTTTTTTTCCATTTATAGATACAAAAGGTACTCACGCAATAAGCTCCTACTTATGCACTGAAAACTACACTGACTATTAATGTATAATTGTATATGTTTGTTTGTTGCCCTACTCTTGTTTAATTTTTGGGAAGTAACTATTGTCATTGGACATTTGGACTGAAAATATGGAAGTGATAAAGAGTATAGCTAGTTCTTTGAAAATGATTCAAAAATGCATAAAACTCCACATGATTTGGAATCAACACGAAATTTTCTTGTTTTTTAAAATTATTAAAACCCTGCCCAAAAGTCCCTTAAGATTTCAAAAATTATGCAGAAATTTTATAGTAAGAGCAATTATATTTTGGCAATTATTGTCTTCTTTTTTAAGAAACAAAAAAAAAAATCCATTATTCTCCTTTGACCTCAAAAGCTACACATGTTAATCAACGAAAAAAATTTAGACTGGGAAGCCATTCTTGTTATCCTTTTTCGTATTACACAAACTCCTTTTTAAATACTTAACGAATTATAATAAGATGAGATGATGCAAGTGCCACTAAAGCTCAAAATAATTAAAATAAAGAATGAAAGATAACAACAATTCTCATTGTGATCTCCCCAATGAGCACTTTGGAGGGTTAACCTTTTTTTAAAAGCCTTTATAAGCTTCTAAAATCCTTTAATTTTCTTTTGACCCTATAACAAGCTCATTTCTAAAGATTTCAACAGATCTTCTTTAGGACTTAATTTATAATATTGATTCCTGATTACAAGGCATTCTCAGAGTTAATAAACTTAACCAAAATACGTATAGATCACTCTTTATTAATACATACTTAGATGGTGCCAGCAAACTCCTCTTAAAAAGTAGGAGTTCAAAATTCAAGTTAAAATTAAGGGAGATGATATATACAGAGTAGAATCCCTAAATGCAGAGTAATTTTCTTTTATTTACTATCACACCCCCCTTGTATTTTAGTTATTCATTCACTTTCCTTTTAATAACAACCAATCATTAGCAGAATCTTTGGAAACATAATCAAAACATTCATCTTTCTAATTTATGAAATAGAAGGATTATTTTTCTTTGTATAACAATAGTTAATAATTCATGTAAATAATATAAATATAACCAAGTATTCAAATTCAATTATGTATTAAGAATTTGTATATTACATTTTAAGAACAAGACAAAGTTTAATAATATAATTTAAAATGTCTAAATTTATTCTTGAATTACAAAAAAAAAAAGGAATTTTTCTGAATTCATATTTATCACAGATTATTCACCATCTTACCCATAAAGAAAGTTAATTCAACAACACTCATGATAAAAAATAAGAAAAGAACATATATAAATGTAAGCAATTATACTAATTGGCAGTATTGACTATGCAATGTAATGTACATCCAAATTTTGAAAGATAAAAGAATTCATAACTAACTAATACGTGAAGCAAAAGTATACAATTATTAAAAACAAAAGTTTGCCGGATAGTATTATAATTATTATATTATTATTTAGATTATGCAGTCATAAAAGCACGAAAAACCAAAAATTTGAAGTAAGATATTAAATATTCGAGTAATTAACTAGATGTTTATTAACTTATTTACATTAGTAACTAACTAATATTAAATAAAAAAAGATTATTTCCATTTCAGAAATTGGAAAGATTAATATTTTGATTATATTTCCTAAGATTCTGCTATGATTGGGTGTTATTAAAAGGAAATGAATGAATAACTAAAATAGAGAGGGGTGTGACAGTAAACAATAGAAAATTGCTCTACATTTAGGGATTTTGCCCTGTATATATCATCTCCCTAAAACTAAAGTCATAAGTTCGTTTAAAATAATATTTAAAAGTTATGGTCTTTTTTTTTTTAATTAGAGAAAAGGATTTCATTTTAAGATCGTACAAGGGGCACCTCAACCTTATTTCAAAAGCATATAAAAAAATATTTTCATCAATCAGAGTAGGTCATGTATACCAGCTTTAAAATTGTGATAATTTGTAGTTTTAATAAAGCTTATAATTAACGCCGAAGCTTGATTCATGAACACTCTAAACATATTTAGTTTATACCCGGAAAAAAAATGATCTCAGCTTTTTCTCAGAATTTTGGAGCACCGCCATATTGAAAATTGAGCTCCTTCATAATTTTTCTCTAATTTTAGTCAACTGTTATGGACAACATCAACTGATAACCTTTTTGTTTGAAAAGACAGTGCAAGGCATGTGGCCTTGCTTTCCCCTATATTTTGGCCTTTTGTAAATTAAAATTTGGTCTATACAGATAGTAGTATCCTCGAGGATTGAAATGAAATTCAAATTAGTAAGGCTTGGAGAGGAAAGTGTGCACCATAGACGTTTTTCTTGACAATCTCGTTTTTTTTTTTTTTTTTTTTTTGAGAACGAGGGCCAAATAAGAACTTCGTAAACAGGTATATGGTTGTAATTTAATTTGTGTTAATTTTATTGATGAACATTATTCTTATTAAAGTCGTTTCCCTACAAATAAAAACAATAAAAGCAATAACCGCCTCTATTGTTATAAGCAATAACGAAAATTTAATGATTAATAAGTAATTCATAAAATCGAGATAAAGCACGTTTATGAAATCATAAAAGAATTATAGATAATTAACAATTCACGTGCAGATTTTCAAAACCACGAAAAGATTAATTTTAGGTTGATATTCAGAAATGTTTCTGTAGGGTGGAAATGAAGAGAAATATTGGATAGCGTTGATAAAATGGGATCATACTTCAAAGAAGAAGAAAAAAAAACAGAAGTGCAGAGTAAACTTCATAAATCTTGAATGCTCCTCTATATACGTCGGCACTTTGAAAATATAATCTAAAAATACGGTAAATCCAAAACGTTACAAGATGCGAAAAATGTGAACGAGAGTAGAAATTGGGCTCATTCTGGCGGAGATATTTACTAAATTTGAACTAGGAAATTCTTGTATTTTGTGTGTTAAGTTGCTTAATTTAGTGGTGCTTATTTTGTAGTCTAGCTAGTAGGTAGCCATTAGAACTTAGAACCGACCCACCCCTCATGTCGGAAATTCTGAATCATGTCTAATGTTCCTCCTGTCTGAACAACCTAGACCAATACCTTTCTTCTTCTTCTTTTCAAAAGAAAAAGTAATTACGTTGAAATTCCACGAGTATGAAGTTTTCCCTAAATGCATGTGTAGTACGTGGTCCTGAAAGACCAAAAAGACATAATTAACGTTCAATTACATATATATATATATATGGCTAAGTTAACAATAGATTTGAAAATAAGATAAAAGTTTTTACAAATTTGTGAGGATTGGAGAAAATAATTGGCACATTCCTTGACTTGAACTTCATAAATAGGTACGTAGAAATGTTGCGTTAAACTTATTGATCATTATTCTTATTAACAAAGTCCTTTTTGTACACAATAGAAATTAAAACAATTAGAGTAACCATTGTCTCAATAAGATTTGCGTGTATAACACTATTTAAATAGGATGATTTGTTTCTGTTGTTCTACAATCTTTTTTAACATTTGAAAAATGTAGTTTTAGATTAAAGAAATGATCGGACAAAATTATGAAGTAACCTATAGATAATATTAATTACTTAAGAATTGCATTAGTAATACAATTAAGAAAGAAATTACATAAAATCTATTGTTTGTTTAATATATTTTCAAAGCATATATATAACTAAGAATAAAACTTATTGTTAGTTTAATATCTTTGCAAAAGAAAACATATATATGGCAGGAAAACATTAGTATTAGAGGAAAGAAAAGAGGGTCGTCGTTTCTGTTTCTTTTTCTTTTTTTCCAAAAAGAAAGAGTATCATGCGAGTTTTCTGTTTGTGTTCGAAACTAACCATGTTTTCATACTGAATTATAATTCTGCATTAGCTAGTATTGAAAAGTATACAAGTTAATGAAAAACCACTCCATTTAACAATGATTCTCCCTCCTTTAGTTATTTTCTTGGCTAACAATGAACCAAATAGTTGAAACAATTTACTTAAGATAAGCAATTCAAGTTGATCGCCAGCTACAGTCCAATGTACATTCGCCTCCGGTCATATCGCAGCCAGGAAAAGTTCGAAACTTAGGCCTGCAATGCCCAACAAATAGTAAATTTTATATGCAATTTAATTTGGGCCTTATATTGGACCAACAATAGTACACTGGGTCTTAGGTAAGATGTTACACATATCAACATTCAACAGATCTGATTCAGCTCCATTAGAAGCTTTTGTATAGCGTAATAAAACCCCTTATGGAGAGCCTAAGTATTACGGGTCCAAGGCCCATAGTGTGCCAATACAGTAATTCTGATTAGTTGGGCTCCTATAGATATGTCACATTATGAAATTGTATGTGAGAAATCCTTTTCTTCTTTTCATTTTGAGCAAACAATAATACAATTTATCTAAATCAAATGCGGTGTTTTAGTACATGCAAAGGAGGAGTGCAAGAGGGGATATAACCATACAAATCAACTAAGAAAAGTGGTAGAAAGCTATTCGGGACAAGTGTTACGGGAGTGAGTAATAAGCCAGACATGATTGAGCAAATTCGACGTGAGGTGGATATGACTCATGACTAAGTAATAGAGAGTCAAGTTTCGTCAAAAAATCTGCCACATGGTTCAACTTTTTGTAGCAAAACATCTTTATAAATTTGTTTTTGGGGCGAGATTATGTGAAGAAAATTTTCGTATAACTCACCTTAGACACTGCAATAGTTCCAAACTATTATTGTACTTGGGGAGATTTTGTTGTTGCAAGGAGGAAAAGAAATTATATGTTGTAACAAATTAAATAAGTCTACAAATGGAAATCGAAATATATGAAAATGAAGAGGCGTGGCCTTAATACATAATAACTTAGAGTTTGACTGTACCAAAAACAAAAGTTAGTTTTGTTACGAATTGAAATCAAAAAATTTGTTTAGTCTACAAAAATTTGTATCTCAACCTGGCTGTATGTTCCGTATTTATTTATTTCACATATCATACAAATATAAATTGCTCACATATATATAAAACCACAACTTCAATATAACAAAAATATACCACTTTTTAGAGTATGTATGTAATTTATTTTAATTCATGTAATCTTTTTTACGTGCATATGAAAGCCATAACTATAGGCCTATAAATACATCATTATAATTTGAAATTTCTATTTAACCGCTAAAGAAAGAAATTTCACTTTTGTGCATTGTAAAACCTAATACTCACTGTGGCCATGGATCAAAGCTTCTTTTATTTTCCACAAAAAATACCGAAACGTTTTCATTTTTTACTCTAAGGAAAAGAAACACACAATATTTCCTACATCTATTGTAATAACAATTTTTACGAATTTTTCTGGAATATATCGAAAAGGTTTCAAAACATTGCTAAAAATTTCTAATATTTGACACACCGAAACACACAGTTAAAACGAAACTTTGATCCATGCCTTTGGCAAGTGCATTACACTTTGGTACAATGGAATTTTGTCTTTAACTTGTTAGCTTGGGAGGCTTTTGTTAATAAATTTAACACTGGATTTATTTTGCCAATTGGATATGACATAATGATTGTTGTTGCATTTAACTCAATGAAATGAAGATGAACAGTTTTTGAATATTTGATGAAAGTTAATGCAAATAATATAAATCATAACGCAGTTTTATGGTTTAGTTTTTTTTTTTTTTTTTTTTTGTCTTATTTAATTTCTGGTCTCTGTCACAAGTAATTATTTCAAAAAGATTTTGTTACCCAAGAAAAAACTTCAAAAATATTTTAAAATGAGGATTTTGCTGAGGTGTGATAAAATTCACAAGATACAGTTTTGATGAGTAAGATCTTTCGAGGATATACTGAGTCAAGCTAATTGAGAGTATGTCATTTCAAAAAAATAATACTGAATTGGTCATCATATCACAGAATCCTATTATAATCTTAAATAATATGGCATTCTGATGGGGTAGATTTCATTTCAAGGGCCTTAAATTTTCCAGGCCTGTTTTTTTCCCTATAATCATCATGGCCTATATTTCAGTTTGACTTACTGGGCTGCTGCCTAATATCATTGGCCCCTACAAAGAAAATTGGAAATATGAAGTTTATATTGAATTAGTACAAATGAGCTAGCACATCTCAATTAACATAACGCGAGTAACATTATTGTAATTTGAGTTCGGAGTAATGACTAGTGCATAACTTTATGTGAAAAAGTTCTCGGACTATTTCATAAAGCATAACAATGTGAAAAAATATGTATTCATTCCAATGTACCAGATTATAACTAGAGTGATAGGATCTTTTCTATTGAAAAAAATATTATTCATATGTTTTATAACACAAAATGTAGAAAATGTGCATTCTTCTAATAACAATATGAGCAAAATGCCTCTTCAACCAATTGAAAAATATATAATTTGTCCCTTGTTGTCTTAGTTTAATGGACAAAAATGTAAAATGGTATTCAAACTGAAGGATTTATTAAAGACTAATGAAGTAATTCACATATTTTTCAATAAAAAGAGACTTTTCGCCGATTTAAGAGACCATGGACCTCATTAGTTGAGGGATTTGTTGCAACTTATCTAAGTGAAAAATTAACTATATTTCTTTTATGTGGAGTTGGATAATCTAATTTTAAGTTTTATTTTTTAGGTCAACCTGTGGCGAATTGACGTGATGAATCAGGTCACATATTGTCCCAATATTTAGGGCTCCAATTCTTTTAATTCAACAAACATTTGAAACCCTAACATTGACTTTTGTTTGTCCAATGAGATTGAGAGAGACTATGGGGATTTGATGACGTTGCCTTCGATATTAGATCCTCCTGTCACTCGAACCCCGTCTGTAAAATCTTGTTGACAAGCCTTTTATCCATTTTTTTTTTCCTTATTGCAATTGGATTCCTATGTTATATATGCTCGTTTTGTTGATTAAATTTGTCCAAAGAAATTTATATTTAGTTGCATAAACCCTTATCATGATATGCTCCTTTTATTACGGAAAATTAATTGTGAGATCAATAATTTAAATTTTTACACATATTTTTTTAAAAGACATTTGAGGATTATTCTTTTCAGGGCCAGAAATCTAGAATTTATAATACATTTGATTACTATAAATGGTTGTAGGTTCAATTTTTTGTCGTTTACTCCACGTCAAATGAAATCTCCATCCACGTAGATACTTGAGAAATCTGACAAAAACTTTCTGATGCTTAAATCAGTAACTGAGAGATAAGTCGATTGAGTAGGTAAGGATCGCAATAAATGACATACATTTTTCCAATTGTAGTAAGAAGAATATTTATAGATTTCCGCTCAACCTTAACCCGAGTACTATTAGGATCAATTGAGTTTAGTCGGTCTACATGAATGCTTGTTCCATGTTTTAGAGGGTCGAATTGAGACTACCAACCTGAGATGACTGTTGGAGGTCCTCAAGGACTGACATTGAGTTTCAAGCGATTGAAGCAACTATAGCTCGATAAGTAGCTCCTTGCTTTTTGTACATTCGAGTGTTATTTGTGGTTCTATAGGATAAATTTCTCTTGTCGTTTTGGATGGTTTATTTGAATTGTACGTGGTTATTCCTCATTAGTGCGGTAGCCGGATATAATACGTCAGAAATATGGTATATCATCTTCGAAATGTACGTATTTCATATATATTACACAAGTGCATGATATATGCATAATAGTAGAGTTCTAATGCCTTCAAATTGTAGTGAGAGACTAATATATAGAGTCGAAACCAATTACTATTTTATTTTAAAATATTTGGGGCTTGTAACTAACCTTTTGCATGGGACATCAGTTGTACAAGAATTAGTCTACCAATGAATTGGAGAACAGAATTTGGAAAAAATGAAAATAGAAACACAAAAACAGGGCATACATATTGCAGAGGTAAAATTGCAATTAAGACCCTAAGTTCTAATTAATTAAAGAACCGCTCCCACAAATTACTGGCATTTAAGGCAAAACAACAGCTTCAAATTACCATTTTGTGTCACACATCAAAGATAGTATCTGATAACAGGATATGGTAAATTGCTCTGTTACCCATAATATCAACAGTTTTTAAATTTGAGCCTAGAATGAATTTACTTCAATAAAATTTTCCTTTTTCACTATTTACATTGTTTAACATCAAAATAACACACATGGACATTTATTATGTTGCTCATATTTTCTATATTAATTAGTCAATTTCTCAGAAACACTCTGTTTGCAAATATTACACCTCCCCTGTTTTACTCTGTTTTTCTTTTTCTTTTCTCCACCCAATAAATTAATTTGATTGTTGAAATTGGAAATACAGATGAAAAAGCTGTCAAATTAAATCACTCACCAATTTCCAACTGTTAATAACAGTTTGTTCCTCTTAAAACCACACAACAAATGCACATGAAAAAACAAAAATTCAAACAAAAACAGAGCAACTATTAAAAACAGAGGCAGACAAGAATTAGATATACTAATATTCCTTTCATATATAGATGATAAGACATTTGTAAAAACCCAAAAACCCCATAAGCATAAACATAGAAAATATTTTAGAAATTAAAATATAAAAAAAGACAAAGTGCCTAATAACTACTGTCCTATGGAACAGAGATACTGCAATTAAAACTGCCACTACTAATTTCCACAAATATTCTAGACATCCTTAATGGTGAACAAAAGATGTGGGTCCCATCAAGATCCTCTCACTTCTTTGCTTTTTTGTTGGATTTTGAAGATGTGGGATTTGAAGAAGTGGATGATAAGTTGAGATCAGGGATTGAAGATCCAGCTGCGGCAAGCCTCTGTTTCAGTTCATTGAGCAGAGCTTGATTCTCTTGATTGAGAAGCTCAGCTTTTTTCCTCAGCTTCTCGTTCTCTTGCATGATGTAGAAGTTCTCTAAGTAGAGCTTTGAGTTGAATTTCTCCATTTCTGTTGTAACAAAAAAAGACAAATGAATAATGTATTAGAGATCAAGATTTGGTTGAAAAAAAAAATCAAGAAACAGAGGATTTTTGATGATTTTAAGATAAAAGTGTGTTGGAATGTTATTTTGGTTAAGGATGGACTCAATTGGAAGTGGGGTTTTCTTTTTGTGCATTGATAGATAAATTTTAATTATAAAGTTGTCACACAAGACAAATTAATGTGACAAGGAGAACCATGTTTGTGGCATAAAATAAACTAAAATTATATAAATTCAAAAAAAAAGGTGGAAAAGGATGTTTGTTGACAAAGGAGAATGTAAAAAGAACATTCTTCCTCGTGAAAGTGCAAATAACTTAGGAACCAGAATGTTGTAATCTCCAATGAATTATTTTAGAAATGTTTAATGTAACCAACAAAAATATAGCAAAAAATAAAAATAAAATTATAAGAGGAATAAAATGTGGTGAATCTCTCTGAGCATCCGTGTGTGCGCAGCATGAACAAAGAGTTGATTGGCAGAAAAAGAAGAATAACAAACTAAAGTTCAAAACTTTACACTACAAAATAAAGCAAAATGCAGTTGTTTTTTGTCTAACTTTTTTGATGATAGAAACATAGAACAAAGGGAGAGAAAGAGGGGTGGGCCTATCTATTCTTTCTAAAAGGATCACCTTTTCAAAGGCGAAGAAAAGTTCTTGACTTAAGAAATTTTTTGCAGTAAAAAAAAAGATACTACGATGTGAGTATGTTGTATTGAGAAGTGAGTGATAAAGTATGAGAGCGAGTGAATATTTATAGTGCAAAAAATTGGAGAGAGAAAAAATAAATCCGAGCATGCAAAAGAGAAAGTTAACAATTCGGGGGGGTGGGGTAGGGTGGGTGGGGGCCCCACCTCCCTTCTCTCTGCCACGACAATCATGCATGTGTAAGCACAAAAGGCGGCTTCTATAGGCAAGGATTTAATGTTCTCCTTCCATTTTTACTATGATTATGATGATGAGAAGTTCTTTTTTAAGGGATGGCGTCATGTGAATAATTATGGGCTGGCATGGTCATTTTCGTCATTTCACTTACCAAGACTCAATGGGTATGGAAACTAGGGGAAGGGCAATTTCGGTATTTCGTAGGGCTTGGGCATTAGAAGATTTGCAATGATTGTTTGGATTGGTCCGAACCTTCGCAGCCCATCATAACCCCCACCCTCATAATCGATTGTGTTTCTTTTGTTTGGTGTTTAAATGTAAGAGAAAATCCATTTTGTCATCCAAAATCTTTTGTGCTCATTTCCAATATTTGGCCCCCTTTAATTCTTTTACATCAACTTCTGTTTTGTCTTGTGCATTTAATCCTATTTATTTTGGTGTTATGATGACTGATTTGCCCATTTTCTTTATTTTGAAATCTTTGTCCAAATCTAATGGCATTTACGAGGAAATCCATTATTAAGATATTGAAGATAGTAAAGTGCCAAATTTGGTTTGAAACCGAAATCTCCTTACTAGTTGATTGCATGTTTTGTCTTTAGTTTACTTTAAATATTAGTAGGCGAGTAAAATCCACGGACATTTAGATAAAATTAATTGTAGAATTAAAGTAAGTGATTCAGAATTCATTTGGATTTAAAGTTTAAGTAACAAAAGGTTGTGAAATTATGACAAATTGTGAGAGAGAGATTATTGACTTTTCCTTATTTATAATTTATGATTAACGATAAACTATAGCAACACTTGCAGAACATAAAGATTTAGTAAGTTTATCATTACACATCACTTCTCAAATTATAAATATAGTAAGTATATCATTACATCAATATAAATGTATTAATTTGTTGATTATAAATTAAAGAATTTACTAGATACTACACTCAGTAATACATCATTATTATAAAGTCATAGGATAGAATGAGGAAAATTGATGCTTCGAATTTTCAGTCAATCTTTAAGTTATCGCATACTTGAGTTACATGTTGATTTAGGAAAGTATATCGACCATAAATAGTTTGATCATTTCTCGCATTTCTTAGATACGGATAAAAGTTTTGTTTTGGTGTATATTTTGATCAACTAAATAACGGTGGAAGTTGAAACGAGATTACACCGTTACACAAATGAGCACTACACATTACCACTTTTCAATTTATTTGTTATCTATAAATGACAAATTTGCCCTGCAAGTAATCTGGCTGGCTATCCAATAATGGTATTTTGTTTTTACATTACTATAATAATTGTAATTAGTCTGGTTTAGTGTCATACGATAAGCATTTCTTTTGCCATATTAAGAGGATAAGTAATGAAATAATGGTGAGGAATAAGGTAAGTTGGGCCAACCCCATGCATGGGATATGAGTGCAATAACGTGGAACATCATAACTTGGCAGCTGGTGCTTGGTAAGATTAATTTTTTGGATGAGTACGTCATGTAATTTGGCTATAAAATTGTCAAGTAGGTTGTGGCTTCCTCGTGGACCTCGTTTAAATGTGGTAATCTTCTTTTTCCTTTTTAGACAAAATTTTAAGCTTTTTAGTTTGTTTCCACCAAATTACTATTTGAATTCGTTAAGAGTACTTGAGCAATACCAAGAGGAATTGGATGTTTTTTGAATTGAACGGTATGCTTATAAGTTATAACAATGTTTTAAAAAGTACGTCTCGAGCACATTCAGAGCTCCCGCGGACCAAAATTAGACTTAAAAACGAATAGAGGCAGTTCTTGAGGCGTAATCTCCGTGAAACGTATGTCCCATAATGTGAGGAATAATTATATTGTGCAAAAACGTATGCACAGTGGCTAAAGGTGAAAACAAAAAACATTTTGTTTATTTTGTTTACCATTTCTTCATTCTTGTTAGCCTATAAAATTTATTATTTGGTAATTGGTACTTATAACCACTATATAGAATTTAAATAATTTTCTACCTTTTTTTTTTCTTGTATATTAAATAATTTTAGAATTGGGGTAATTAATATTTTTGAGGATCAAACAAAATATTGACATGAGACTTGGACAATGTGGGGGAAATTAAATGAAACATGAATAGTGTTATTTAAAATGCCATTTGTAACTTTGTATTTCTCAAACATCTTTTTAACATCTTTCAAAGATAATTCCCAAAATTTGTATATTATTATCATCATATTCTCTTCAATATCACAAAATAAATTATAGCTAGCCATGTAATCCAGATAAGAATGACCACAAAAAAGTGCAGCGTCCCTGTTGCAAGAAAGAGTTATAATTGGGCAAGTTTGATGAGATTCTTGTTCGATCATAAATTTTGGTCTGAAACTCAAAATGATGGCAAAGGATACTAATTATGGCCTCGTCTCTCGTAATTTTTTCAACCCTCATAAATTGATTTTGCAGCCATTTTGAGTCACCAGCCCCTTTAACTAAAAGTTGGTTCCTTTCATGATTCGAGACGTTAGGGGGTTGTTTATTTTCATAAATGTGTATGCCAGTTATCAAAAGATTTTGCATCAAGCATTCATTCATTTCCATCGAGTGCTCATCATATTCTACGTTGCCTATAACTCACAATTATGAATTGTTCACCACCAACTGCCTTTCATGTTTTGCTTTTTTGTTTTTTGTTTTTGTTTTTGTTTTTAATTTTGTTTTTTTTTTTTTTATAAAAATGGCTTTCATTTAAACGAATTCAAAAAGTAACAACTTTTGTTGCCAGTTGCTAAATTCCCAAGAGGTCTAATGAGATTCAACCATAGTTTTAACAAACAGATTGAGGTGAACACGTCTATAAAATAGAAAAAGAATGAAAGATTTCGTAGATAATTAAAATTTAAACTTATTACACCTCATACCCACTATATTGAACCTGAAAATTTGAAGTTCTTTAGTTTTACAACTTTGGTTATTTGTCACAAATCATCTCTATTAATTCTAGAGTACTGTTTTTATCCTCAAGATTGTACTTCACAAGACAAACCAAATACTCGAATTATGAGCCTGAAAAAATATGAGGAAATATAGAAATATATGTTCGGTAAAAGTACAACATATGGAACATATGAAAAGAAAGGAATTTAGGAACATTAACAACGTACTAGTATTATAGACACACAGTTTCAAATAGTATCCATGCAATAATATATTAACCATAATATCAAGATCAAGCGTCAACAAGAGGAACAGATGCACTATTTCAAAAACAAAAATTGCATATATTATCTTATTTACAAAATAAAGGTGCAATTTCTCATTTGAAATGATATAATATAAAGACAATATTTTAAAAGTACCGCAAACACACGACATGCATATAACACTTTTTGTGTATTGATCTCCCTTCCAGCTGCAAGCACCAAGAGTAATCAAATGTTGTCTATGATGACAAAACAACAATGGTCAATCAAGAGATAATCAAACCATTGAATAAAGAACAAACAGCAATCAACAAAATATTTCTTAAAAACGAATCAAAAATTATTTTTTTTCATCAAAATAGTTGGGCCACCCTAAATTGAGATCTATCCATCTGGACTTGAAAATAATTGATAAGAAACAAGTGAACCCGATTCTTCGTCCACCAAAAAAAAAAAAAAAAAAACGATTGTTCGTGGATTTATCGATATAATTGAAGTGAAGAAAAAAGGTGTTATATATGGTTTTGTACACTCAACTCTTGCCCAAAGTTGGTCTTTAGTTTTACCAACTATTTCAAGTTGTAATTCTTTTAATTTCTCTTGATTTTATACATAAGAACACTATTGTCATAAGTCTTGTTATATGACAGAAGTGTGTCTAGAGGTTACAATAAACATGTTTTAAATAAAGATTTGATTATCTAACCACAATTTTTTAGGTATGAGTCGTCGGATTCACTCATTTTTCATTCCGCCCAAATACCATAATGTTTGTATTAATTTTTGACGAACAAATTAACAATACATACTTTTGAAATACATCTTGCTGATAAAATAGACATGATTACCGATAATTCAGAAAATTGACGAGTGTACCCAGTTGGGAGAGGTCATGACCATTTTTCCATAATTCACCCATTTAGTCCCCATTGTGCATTATTATTACATGTGAGGACCTCTAATGTTTTGAGGTACAATTACAAATAAATGAGAGCACTTGAATGTCAAAATTAACTTTTTGCCTTTTAACCAGCCCATGCACTGACCTCATCAACAATTCAACCCCCTTCAATTCTACTTTTCACTTTCTGAGGTAATTCTAATCATTTCACATAATACCAAACCCTGCAAGGGATAATGATGAAATTACATTATGGTACTACCGTGTCTGAATTTGCATTGAACCCTACACGTGAGCTTTAGAATCTATTAATTTAATTTTGAGGCACTGATTATTATTTTGGGGGACCACCCTTCTTTAAATTAAATTTCTGGACAAACCTGTCTTCATTTTTCTATTTTGATCTTCTGACCTAGAGTAGACTTTTAGTCTGATGGTCAAGACATCAGCTACTAGATTGATTGAAAACTCTTCTGTATATTTTGCATTTTCAACTTAGCAAAATGTAAATATAATATTCATCAAAAAATAAAATATATAGATAAGTAATTCTACATATTTAATTCAGTTCCCATACTCTTAATATATTGGAGCCAAAACATATGTTTGGATTAAATCACGGCTAACACGTACCAAGGTAATTGAAAATTGTGACTTTATGAGTGAAAGTAAACAATTAAATGAATGCTATTGGCTTTTAAATCTTTTGTAAGATTTGTATGGGATCAACTTTTTGTATGGGATGTCTACCTTTAGTCCAGCATAATCAATGTCTTAATTATTTCACACTGGGATAAATTATGAGTCTTACATGGTACCAAGCCAGAAGCGCTCGGCCAACATATCACACACGTTTAAGTTATCCATATATGTTTAGAAGGTTATGGATTTTTTCATTCTTGATCTATACACTTGTTGTATTTTATAATCCGAGATCCAGATGTTCTGTAATACAAAAAATTGTCAATTTTTAGGCCTTTGTATGTATTAGTACTTCAACTAATATTTTAGTTTTTATGAGCTAATGACTTTTATATCTGTGTCTGTCATACTAGATTTATCTAGTATAATTTGTTGGTATTGCTTGAAAACTAGTTGGAACTAAGTTTCGATCCAACAATGAATAATTAGAATTCAAATTTATTAGAATCACTTAATTACTTAGTCCATGTTATTAAAGGCCAGCAACCCAAATTGATTAAAATGGTCAACCAATCAAGGACCCGCTCAGCTTAGACAATATCTTATAAAAGTATCAAATAAGCTCCATGACAAACAATATCACAATTTATACTTTTCTTTGATTTACTATATATTTTGTTATATTTTTTACTAAAATGAACCCCCTTTATGATTTATATATTTCAGTATACATAAAATGACTAGCCTTGTAATCCAGCCCGTATATGATACATTCTCGATAGTGTAATGCTCCAAGTGGTCAATTTATGAAAGAAAGGCCCCAAAAGACTAGCCCAATAGCAAGTCAATTACCTCCCTTTTAAATTGTGTCTACGGGCCTAAGTTTATGGGTTTTTAGTAATTTACCCCAATGTTATGCTCAATTAGCTAATTATCTCCCTTACAAAAAAAATAGGCCATATACCTAACTTTTTTCTTAAAAGTCACTGGCTCCCCATGATTTTTGCAATGCCTTTTTTATATTTAATAACTAAAATACCATTAAATTTTAATATTTTCTTTTTCGTAATTTTAAATTTAATTGTAGCATTTCTTCAAAAAAACTGCTAAAAAAAGGTATTAGAATAAGCACATATGTTGCGAAAGTATAAGCTTCTTTCCAAATTAAATTTTTTATTTTGTATGTTTTTTCCGCAATTTAAAGTTTTAAACCAAAGATGTACGTAGGGGTATAAATGTACACTTTTATCCACAAACAACCACCCTTCACTGTTATGGGGTAATATGCTATACTTTAAGATCACAAGGAGAAAATTCGCCTATTTAAGCTTTTATAAGGGGTAATAAACTAAAATTAGTATGCGTCTTATTTAGACAAATTAATACATGCAAGTGATGTAACTCAAATGCACAAAAAGTAATATAGAGTAAAATAGAGAAGTTAATTCGAATTTTAATGCTAGCCTATAATATAATTGATTGTAGTGTTTCAGAAACACAAGTTCCAGAAACAAACAGCTTCAAATGAATACCACGTCTTATCTTTTTTACAAATATCCCATGCACAAAATACGGTGCAAGTGCTATTAATTATATTCCTAATCCTTGGTAATCTTGATTAACAAAAACACTCAACCAAATAAAAATGAACAAACACATATTGAGATTCTTGAAATAACATGATAACATCAACAATATCGATCGAGTTCAGTTAAAATTATCTTGTCGAACTGAAAATTTGTGACAAAATTTAATTAAGATAAAGTGGATACTAAACAGATGCAAGGCTTTTCAACCAGATTTGGTCAGATGCAACGGCAACATCATCGTCGTTTCTATGCCATGTCCATTGAGCATGTGTCTCGTTTACCACCAAAAACTGCCCATGACCAAAACTTGGTTCCCTAAAAGCAGATATCTTTGGCTGTGGATCCATAAATCTGCAAACAATTAATACACCATAATTTAATATTATGAATTTATAAACACCAAGATTAATTTCTTTAATTTAATGCATATTTATAGGGTCGTTTTTGTTTAATTTCGTGCTGATTTCTTTTTCATGGACTTGGGACAAACTCATTAAAAAATTTACTTCTTGGCAAGGCCTTCGCGGTTGCCGCCATCGCCAATGGTGATGTACATTGGACCAAGTTCATCCGCTTCATCCTTGTAAACACGCACCTAATAGAATTTATCATCAAAATGTCAATATTTCTAGACAATATATGATTATTTCTGATGATTCCGTATGACTCCGACATGCCAAAAACAAGCATTTGATCTCAATTAATTTGAAGACAATCGTGAAAAACGCGACTGATATAAAAATATAGGTGCACTTACAAAACGTTCGTATGCATGTACATGTCCTGCAAAAACAACATCAACACGAGCTTCATAAAGCAAATCCTCCATGACATTCTTCATTTCAACAGACTGGCGTTCGCCCTGATGTGCCTCGTTAGAGTTGTACCACGGTGCATGTACAAGAGCAACAAGCCACGGTGTTCTTTTCCGATCAACTTTCCCCAAATCGGCCTTTAACCAATTATACTGATCCGAATTAGGCTCAAATTCGGTATAAGACCCCAACATGAGAACATGAACGCCGCCAACTTCAAACGAGTAGTAGAGATTAGAAGTTGAGCCACTCTCCTCATAAGGCATAACCCATCTTGCATTATAAGAGGTGAAGCTTTCATCGTGAACCCCGGGAATTTCTTCCACTTCATGGTTGCCTTGTGTCACCATCCATGGCTTAGTGCTAGCCAGTGGCTGTATCAATTGTCCGAATGAATCCCATAGCGGTTGGTACATGTCAGCGTAGGATAAATCTCCAGGCAATAATAGGATGTCATAGTTTGATTTAGCAATGTGTTGGAGGGTTGAATCTGTCCACTCTGTTTGTCCGAGATCACCTGATAATTGTAGTTGTTATGAAATAGTCTAACAAAAGAGGCTCATTGCAACATTGGTCTCTTGACTTGAGAGTGGTCTGAAAAGTAGTCTAACTTTTCATAGCTTGTTATTTCAGTGCTTGATTTTTTATAAATTGCAAATATATCATTTATCTTCAATAGTTAGCAATAAATGTTTTTTTTTTTATTTTCATATTTTGGTTCTTATTTTATCTAGATCAATTAATTTTAATCGTTGGTCAGAAATTAATGAACTATTTTTGCTCTAAGTTTTATAAAACTTTGAAATTATTAATTCACTACTCGAAATCTTAAGAGGTTTCAAGAATTGATTATTTGATGATAAAAACTAATTTTACAAAAAAAAAAATAAAAAAATTTAAAGATAAAAACTGGAAAAATAAAAAAACGAAGACAATTGCTAATTAACAAGTAAAGTTAGATGAATATATTTGCAAGTTAAATGATATAAATTGTTACCTTTGTGAAAATAAATGACTATATAGAAGTTATTAAACATTTAAAAGCTATTTTTGCAAGCACTCTAACAATTAAGGTACTATACATTTAATTAGCCCTCACCAAAGAGTAAGAAAACATAAAAACTGATAGAATTAGTTTGTTTTCATTACCAACGACTGCATAACGACGTCGTGTATTTCGCCGGAAGTGTACGTAACATAGTTATAGGTATTGGTGGTTCCATTTACTGAGTGAGTATTGGCTACTGGAGTTGTGCCGTAGTACACAACTGCTGGAGATGGATCTGAAGTGATCCATGATATTTTCATTTTGTTCTCACCACTCAAAGATATGTGCACCTGCATGATAAGCAGTTAAGCACTGCTAATCCTCTTTTTTAAATATAAACATCACGGAACTGAAAATTATTGTCAAGACAAAATATCATTTTAGGGTCGTCATAATTTTATATTTAGCTTGAGCTTTAGACAAGAGGATGCACAATTTAATATAGTATCAGAATCTAAACCAAATAAAAGGTCCTCAGTTCTATTTTCAACACCATCCATTTATTAAAAATTGTTAACCGTCACATATAATCAATAAAAAGATTTGCAACTTGCACGTGAGAGTGTTTTGGAAGTTTATATAAATTAACAAATACAATCAAATCGATAAGCACGAGCTTTTAAATGATACGATAGTTCCATAAACTTAGTTATTTGTTTGTTTTCGTCTTGGGTTTCTAGCCGAGGAGAATCAAACAAAAAACTGTTTTGACAAATTGATCAAGAGCCGATGGTTGAATTTCAAGTATATGGCCGAAAAATATAATCTATACATGTTTAATAAAATGTTTGGGAAATAGACAACTTAAATGGGAACATATATATATATATAGTAATATTCTTGTTCGATTTAATCAGGAAAGGAGCTTAAGTTTGTTTTATTTAGTTCAACTACCCTAAAACAGGTGATTTTAGCTTTGACCTTTGAGTACTAACTAGAAAGTAAGCATGTAAAGTCACGAGATAAGAAATACATTACAAGACTTTAAGACAAAATGATAAACAAATCAGCTGGATACAAACATGAACCACTCATTCAATCACAAAATTGAACTTCGATCTATCATTATTCATATTATTAGCATCTTTAGGAACCATGGTTTCATGAACTAATAATATTTGAGAATATATAAAAGCATATTTTATTGGAAACCAAAGAACAAAAAATATGATAGAGTAATTACTAAAAACAAACTGAGCAACAATGATGGAGTTATGGATTTTTTTTTTATTTTCGTTGGTGAAATCCTACATTTTTATTCGAAAACACCGTCGATGTTGCTCAGTTCTTTTGTAGTGTAAGTATCGTACCTGTTGCGGAGAAGTAGGATCTTTATCATCGAGTTGTTTCAAGAGTGACCGTGAAAGAGATCTCCGCGGCAGAGGCCGTCGGTAGTCATCGGAGCAAACAACCGCCCCGGCAAAGGCCAACGCCAATACCAAACTTAAGAAATATTTGGAGGCCATGTCACAAAATTGTAACACTCGGTGAAATCGAGAGCAAAAGGAAATGCAATGATTGAAGAATATATATATATATCTATGTCTAGTATTCAAGATATTAAAGCACACAAATCAAACGACACGTCACCAAGAATAAAACGGCAGGCATTGCAAGGTAAAGCTGCGTACGATTTTGCTTATGTTGTCTATTTATCTGTCTGTTCGTTTAGCGACTTTTAATGTATCCGTAGCGTATGCTTTCTGTCTATTT
Organism: Misopates orontium; assembly: GCA_946800315.1. NCBI lineage: Eukaryota > Viridiplantae > Streptophyta > Magnoliopsida > Lamiales > Plantaginaceae > Misopates > Misopates orontium. The sequence goes on along the minus strand of OX326950.1, from coordinate 5,602,863 downwards.
ATTCTTATGAAAGATTACAAATTTATAGTCTTTTATATTTCATGAAGGTGAAGAAAGCGAATTGTTTGGTCCGCCTAATCTTGTCATTGGTCGCGGACATCAGAGACAATTTCTAGTTAGTATCATTTCAAGGATCGTATAATTTAGTAACTAAGTACAAATAGGTCCTTTTTTGCTTTTAACATTTCAGTGTTTTTGTTTCAAGCACATTAAAACAGTAATATATCGACGTATCAATATATCGTTGTATCAATCAGTACTAATTGATAAATTAAAGTGTAATTAGAAATAAAATGTCTTTTAAAAAACCTTTAATCTTGGAATATCTGCGCCATACCACTGAATGACTGAACTTAAAAGGTAAGGCTGTAGAAATTAGGAGTTCTTATATTTCGCCTTAAGAAGCCAAAGTTCATTTCCTGGAAATGTGGGATAAATTCCGACATTGTCCCCTCACGTGTAGGCCGAAATGATCATCGAGTCCTATCACGTGGGTTATGTCGCATGTTCAACTTTGTCTTGAGTAGGCTCCAAATATTATGTAAAAAATTAGTAGCCTCTCATATATACCTTTAAAAGACCTTATTAGAGGAGAAAGAGAAATTCTTGATAAAAAAGAAGCCATAGTTCATTCCAAAGTAATGTGGAATAAATTCCAACGAAGGTCGTACACCAAGTTAGTCGATGTGATTGCAGATAGGTCATTGATATTCTACTTCACACCAAATTCTCGTCCACGTGACTAGTTCACGAACTATCGTTAATCTTGACTAATGCAAACGCAGCTGAATAAAATGTACAAACAAATATAGAGATTGCCGGGAATCATGCTTGAAAGGATATGACATAGAAAATATCGAGATCGATCAAAATGATCTCTTAATCTGAAAATTTGTCTCAAAATTTAATTTAGATGATATCGGTAACTAAACTGATGCAAGGCTTCTCAACCAGATTTGATCAGATGCAACGGCAACATCATCGTCATTTCTATGCCATGTCCACAGAGCATGTGTCTCGTTTACTACATAAAATTGCCCGTGGCCAAAACTTGGCTCTCTGAAAGCAGATATCTTTGGCTGTGGATCCATAAAACTGCAAACAACAATGAATTAAACACCAAGAGTTAGCACCTTTTATGCATATATATAGACTTCTTATGTTTCATTTCTATTTGATTTTTTTCCCCTTTTTTGTGTAAACTTAGGACAAACTAATTAGATTACTTCTCAGCAAGGCCTTCGCGATTGCCGCCATCGCCAATGGTGATGTGCATTGGACCAAGTTCATCTGCTTCATCCTTATAAACTCGCACCTAAACAGAAATTACCACAAAAATATCAAATCCTTTGATAATATATGATCATTAATCACCTTTGTTTCTATCAGCCAATAATGGAATAAGATTTAGAAACTAAAGATGGTCCACTTACGAAACGCTCATAGGCATGGACATGGCCTGCAAAAACAACATCCACACGAGCTTCATAGAACAAATCTTCCATGGCATTTTTCATTTCAACAGACTCGTGTTCCCCTTGATGTGCCTCGTTGGAATTGTACCACGGTGCGTGTACAAGGGCAACAAGCCAAGGCGTTCTCTTCCTATCAACTTTTCTCAAATCGGATTGCAGCCAATTATACTGAGCCGAATTAGGCTCAAATTCGGTATAGGATCCCAGCATGAGAACATGAACACCTCCAACTTCAAACGAATAGTAAAGATTAGAAGTCGAGCCACTCTCCTCATAAGGCATAACCCATCTAGCATTGTAAGAAGTGAAGCTTTCCTTGTGAATCGCCGGGATTTTCTCGATTTCATGGTTTCCTTGTGTCACCATCCACGGCCGACTGCTGGCTTGTGGTTGTACCAAGTGGCCGAACGAATCCCACAAAGGCTGGTAAAGATCAGCGTACGACAAGTCACCGGGTAATAACAAGACATCATAGTTTGATTTCGCAATGTGTTGGAGGGTCGAATCCGTCCACTCGGTTTGTCCGAGGTCACCTGACAATTGTAGTATTAACACACCAATCTCACCAATAAGCTTAAAGACTCTTGAAAACAGAGGAAAACAGACAGAATTTAGTTATACTTCATTACCGGCGACTGCAAACTTGATTGGATACTTTGAAGGCGGAGTTTTGAAGCTGAACTGGGGCGAAGAACTGAGGCCACAACGGTAGTAATATACGGTGTTTGGCCTCAAGGGGCCAATGACCACGTCGTGTATTTCTCCGGAACGGTACGTGAGATAGTGATACATATTGGTGCTTCCATTAACTGAGAGAGCATTGGATCCTGGAGATGTACTATAGTACACAACTGCTGGAGTTGGATCTGAAGTGATCCATGATATTCTCATATTGTTCTCACCACTCAAAGATATGTGCACCTGCATGATCATTGTAGTTCGGTTCATGACAACAACAAGATAACTGGAACAGTTTTTTGGACAAATTTCAACTTACATATCTTGTTCTAATTTATTCAACTTATTAGTGTGCTTCATAAAGACATTTTGGGTTATTGCCATGAGGAAGACTGAACAAAATATGATATTATGTCAAATTGATAACCGCCATAAAGTGTTAATTTGGTGAGCTGGATTGTAATCAGCAGTCTAAATTGTTTGTGTCAAGATAAATATTGTGCCAACATTAGATAAACTACATCTTTGATTAGTTGATATATGTCATGTTATAAGATCTTAATTCGTGAGGTGATAGTGTTTAAATAAGTTATAAGTGCATACCTTCTTATTTTACGATTATTATTACACGTGGTGTAAGTTAAACAGCAAACTAGAGAATGACACATAGTTTGCACAAAAGATTTAAATGGTAACTCAGTTGGAAAATCCATTTCAAATTTCGGTGCTAAAATAGTTTGTCAGAGTCACTCACTCTCTGTACCATTGCTAATTTTATATCACTTTGTAATAATGTAAATATGTGAATACTTATTTCTTTAATCATCCTTTACCACAAGCATTAAGATAACAATTTATATTATGTCCCTGTATCATAAATCTGACAAATTGACACACGAATCGACACACGTTTTGAGACACAAGATTGGCAAAGGTGAAAGGACAAATTCATCTATGTAGTAAAATGGTTGGGAAATTGACAACTATAATCAAAACATGGGCTTACGTTTGTTGTGATTAGTTCAACTACACTTAAGATGGTGGTGTTAGCTTTGAGTTTTGGCGTTTTGAGTACAAAATATGTTGTTCATGAGATAAAAGACCAATACTTAAGTAAGTTTTATACACAAGCATGAAACATTCGTTATAATTATAATTTAGAATTGAATTCTTTAAAAAAATATTTTAGTATCTTCATGAGCCATAATTTCTTTAACTAATAAAAATGAGAAACTATATTAAAATAATCATTGGAAACCAAATAAAAAAATGTAAAAGAGTAAATAGTATCTCACCTGCTGTGGAGAAGTAGAATCATTGTCAACAAGTTGTTTCAAGAGTGACAGAGAAAGCGACTTCCGCGGCGGAGGCCGGCGGTATTCACCGGAGCAAATAACCGTTCCGGCTAATGCCAAGACCAATAACAAAACTATGTAATATTTGGTCGCCATGTATATAATAAAAAATTGTAACTCCAATAGATTAATGATTGAAGAACATATCTATCTATATATATGACATTAAGCGGTGTAACAATTTCAATTTTCGAATTTATATAAACCAACAATGAAACGACGCGTTACAGAGAAGAAAACGGCACTGCAGGAAACACATGAACTGTCACGATTTTGCCTATGGTTACGTGCATGATTCTAGCAAAATTGGACTATGATGAATCTGTCTGAAATTTCTTGCGACTTTTGATGTTTCTATAACGTATGCTTCTTTCTATACTAAGAATAGATTCAGAATTTCATTAAAAAAAAAAAAAGAGAATAGATTCAAAGAAAGAATGATTTATCTACCAAATCAAAAGTATCTCGGACCTTAATTACTTGGATTTGGGTACTAATTGTAGTAATTCAATTATATAAATACAGAATACGCAACTACTCTATATACCAAAAAATAGCTTATTACTTAAGTACTTATTCACTTTTTATATTTTCAACTATAATATATTATACCACTTCATTGTTTAGTTTACATAATTACATGTTCATTTTTAAAAGAAAATTAGAGCAAAAGCAAAGCAAGATTCAGGAACAACTATTAATAGTAATCACCTGATTTGCCTCCCAAATTTTATTTATTTATTCTTTATTTTTTAGTTGTTTGCCTCCCAATTACACACACAAAAAAACAGAAAAAGAAAAGGCTTATTGGGCCAGTGGAGGAAGGCCTCATACAAGTAAGGGCGGAGAGGGGTAATCTAATAAGATTTTTATCCTTGCGTGGTAGTTATATTTAATTTTGATAATATTTTGTTCTATTTATCATTTCATCTATTTTAATCAATTATGCAAAAATATAGAATTTATTGTGGGTGGAAATAATAGTAAAGATTTTGTTGTAGCATATTTTAGCAGTGCCACATATCGACAAGTGATCGGACGGTGCATGGGGGCAAAATGATAAATTCACACTAGACCAAATGATAGGTCGAAAGTTGACCTGTAGGACAATCTGGTCAACTTTGGACCTAAGAAGCTGAAGGAACAACCCCACGACTGAGGTAAACTTTTGAGCCCAACGAAACTTTCGACCTACTGATGCTAAGATCTGACCTAAGGAGAGTCCAGGTCATCTACGCTTCGATATTAAGGAAATAAATAATTAATTATATATTACTTCGGTAAGCTTCATTATGAGGTACGTGATTTTGACCATCGCTCTCTAATATTCTACCTATAAGACCTCAGACTCACAATGCAAGTTTCGACCTAGTAGTGCATCTTTCAATCTAAAGGTTTCGACCTAAGGCGTGGACTTACTGCACATAGGGGCTAAGGAAAGTTCCAATCTTAACTCGAAATAGTTGATCAAAGTCAAATATTACGACCTAATTAAACATCGTTTATAAAACAAAGTGTCAGATTGCCTAGGGCGGGGCTTTGACATAGTTTACGTTTGATATCTCAATGATGGGTTCCGACTCAAAACTGATTTCAGGATCCAACATAAACTGAACCAACTTGATGGTGAATGCTTATTTATTTGATACATCAACGGACGAAAATACCCCGCTTTAGTTTTGTTCCAAAAATTGCTTAAAATTGTTTTCCTTATAGCTCTTTTTCTCCAAATAAACATATTCAAATATTCAACGGATCTCAAAACCTATATCGCGTAGGTATATTTTTTTTAGAAATCGTGTATTACAAAATAATTTGACCGCGAAAATTGAGTACTGCACAGGAGTTAGGGACTCATTTGGTTTTAGACCCATACTGAAAATTGATGATTGTATTCAATATAAAACACGAGATTATATCTTCATTTTTATAAATCTGAAAGCCCACAATTTGAATTTGTCAAAGTAATACTTTGTAGGTAACTGAACGAATATTTGATCCATTCAAAGAATGGATGGATGTCATTAGTAATGACTAATGAGGGTTCTAGTCAAAAACAATAAAAATTCTTCTTTGCTTTTTTCGGAGGGTCGAGAGAACCTTTTCTCCATTACCGAAACTAAGTACTCAGTACTGAGGTAAACATACTATTATAAATTATCTAGATAGTTAGACTATGTTGTGCAATATTATTAACTCAATTATTGAATCTCTTCTTTTCCCTCAATTATTGACGCAAACACCACGCAACGATGAAAACAAAAATATGAAACCAAGATATTGGCCAAATTGCATAATTTTTTTTTTCTTTTTTTCTTTTTTGCTAATACAAATTTACCAATAATACCAGCAACATATACCAAAAAAAAAACGAAAATCTAAAAAAAACAATATACACACATCAAATTCACAACATCGTAAAATTAATCTCCACCGCCCATCGATCCAAAAGTCAACACATCCAACGACCCACAATCAGTCATCATATCTTCTCAAGCTTCTCACCTCTAATCAAAGGATTAGCCTTGGCAATCGCTTCTCTCCCCATTGACTTAAAGTCAAACGCACAACCGTGCTTCTCGGGGTACCTGTGGGTCCCACAGAACGTCGTCCCGCACCTGCACCTGAACCCCGTCAACCCCACCTTCTTCCGACACGTGGAGCACCTATTTGCCGCCGTCTGATTCGGCACAACCTCAACCGTCGGATTAGACGAACTTATAATAGCGCTTTTTTGAACCGCCGCTAAAGATGAGGAAGAAGAAGAAGACGGCAAATTCGTTGGAATTAGAGGCGTTTTGACGAAAATGTCCCCGTAGCATTTAGAACACATGTTCTGCGTCGTTGGGCTGCCGAAAAACCCGCAATTGTTCACGCAGAGACGGAGATTTTCTTGGGATTGAAATTCGTGTTCTTCTGCCATGATTTTGATCGTTTGAATCTTTGAAGAAAAAATTGGGGATTTTCTTTTTTTTAGGGTTTGATGAGAATTGAGAAATTGGGGATTTTTTTGGGTTACATGATGTGAGAACTGGAGAAGTATTTATGTAGAGAAGAAGGGGATATGAGGAAGTATCATGGAAAATGAACAAATATTATTTATAAAGAATAGGGAATATAATAATGAGAGTACTAATAACAAGATAATGAATCAAACACTAATTATTAATTGGGAGAATTACAAGAAGACTCCTTGAGGTATGGACTAATTACACGTATAGGCCTCATGTTGGAATATTACAACCCGCTTTCGATGGTATGTATGTCTTCACACAAATACCCTTTCGTAGAGTATATCTAATAACGCGGACAACTTACAAATGTTAGAATTAGAAATCTGATGAAAAAGTTAGCTGCTTACTTGCCCTCCTAGATTGATTGTTTAATGGATCAATAAACAATTGGACGGAGTCTGGGTCTTGTGTTAAACATAGGAACAAACTCATTCTTTTCACATAACAGCTAGAGGTGGATATGATTCGTATTATGCTGTAGAATTATGATGTGACAAATAATGTACTGAAGTTTTTAAAAGTACCTTTTGTTTTGGTTCTTACTTTTTAAATAAAATAAGGGTAATTCCCATTAATTTCTTCAGTAGTACTGATTTATTTTATTTTTATTATTGTTCAAGATAATTGAGGGTGTACATGTACTTTCAAGTTTCAACAAGATTAAAAGACTCCAAACGGAAGTTTACTATAGTTTTTTAAACGTGAGGGGGTATTCTGAAAATAATCCAACCATAGGTGGTCTGTGTAATTCTCCCATAATTAATATCAAACATTGGAGGGCACAGCCTGGAAAAGCCAAAAAAGGAGGATGATTTTTAGACTTTCCTTTTGCCTTCTTCTGTTATTTTCTAATTGGAAATTGTGAACGAGTGACCACACGGGTTTTAGGTCCCGGTTGGAGAAAATTATTGTGCGTATATGGGCCATTATATTTATTATGGGGGGGATTAATATAGTACTAGATAATTATCTGGCAAATGACTAAGATATAAAAAGTAATTGTTTAGTCACACGCAATCCATTGTTTGCACCGTTAAAGATTTGAAGGGTAATAGGAGGGAGACGCGTGGTTGTGGAAATATAATTTGAGGGACACCTCGTCACATGTTTTCGGTAAATACATCAATCAAATTTTCTAATCTTGCCGTAACTAATTATTTGCCATATATCTCATTGTATAATAATACTAACACATGTCAATCTCTCGACTCGCATCTTGTTACTTAAAGAATTTTCATCTCCAAGTCTTGTAATATTAGAAATAAACTAAATCTCTATCACATAGTCTTACCGTGACCCATTGTATGAGTAACACTCGCATCTTGTTACTTAAAGAATTTCCATCTCCAAGTCTTGTAATATTAGAAATAAACTAAATCTCTATCACAGGTGTCTTACCGTGACCCATTGTATGAGTTTTTTTTATAAATACCAAGTTTTACAATAAATCAATTTACATTATTTTAGTTCTACTTTATCTCTTTAAGATAGAGCATTCACTTTATTGTCTACTCTTATTGTTTAATCACTGGATTTTAGTAGGGGATAAAATAGACAAACTTATGTGTCATTTAAGTGAGAAAGTAGTCTAAAAAATTTCAAATTAACCATATTATATATATATATATATATATATATATATATATATATATATATATATATATATATATATATATATATATATATATATATATATATATATATATATATATATATATATGTTGTATTAATTGAGTTAAAAATTCCGTGGAAGAAGCGTGTGGTCAGCTGGTAAAAATATACATTCGGGGAGGGATAAGGTTAGGTGGGTTTGAAAATTATGATTCTTGTGCGTGTTTGCTTAGCTGTAAACTTTCTAACCTTTTATTTTCCTTTTTAAAATTTCCATTTAGGAGTCAATTTAGGGTGACTGGAATAAAGTCATTAAGCTTTATTTGTAGATGCTTCTTCTGCTGCCGTCAATCACTTTTGTTCAATGGTATTAATTAATTGTGTACGAAGGAATCAGCTAATTAACTGTTACAAAGAAAGGGTCGACAATCAATGCCTTACTCGTTACGAGCCGTTTAATCCGTAAACAAGAGCACTATGCATTAAATCCAAGGACCAAGTATGTTCATCATTTGGTTTCGACTATAATAATCTGGCTAATTATTAGTCAATATAGGCAAACTACTTCACTCGACCTAATTGTTTAATCAATGATATATCGTTTTAAGAGGTCAATATTTTCTTATCGGTTTTAGACCTTGTCGTGTAATTTAAAAGTATTGGTTTTAAATACATTATATATCACAGGTTTAAATTTAATACAAGGAGAAATATAGTCAGATAAACATGAATTTTCTATCTTAAACAAACAAGGTCCTTGACCAGCCCTCTAAAAATTTAACCCCCGTTTGTATTACTCTTCTCATTATTGATACCAACCTCTTGTAAGGGCTAAAACAGTGTGATTCTCGTTTATATAATATGTGTAAGCATGGGACTATGATTTTAGAATATCGTTCAATAAACATACTACATAAAAAATTATGAGTTACTATACTACATTATTTACATTATCCAGTCGCCATTGTGGTGGGTTCCCAAGTAATTTGCTTTAGTGATGGGGACACCAATATTGTTGCTTTACTTTGTGTTTACAGACTTGCAACAATTTTTGTTTTCTTCATGCAACTGTCACGGCCAATAGGTTTTGAGCGGCAAGGATTTTATGTCTAATTTTTGTGTCCGTCTCTTTGTCTTATTATTTGTGATGATAATACGAGTTTGTGATCTTAATACATGGATGATACATGTTTCTTTTTTTTATCTTAAACATAAAGAGTGAGTAGTTATGTGCGAGACAAAATGAAACATAAAGTAGAACAAATGACATTTTGCCAATATAGAGAGTGAAAACCTCAATCAGATTGATTTGGTTACAATAGCAGCCAACTAATTAATGGTGAAAAGGACTTAAAGGAGCACAAGGGATTAACTTACTCGGTGCGACACTTGCGATTTAAAAGCTGCATTTTCTAAGGATATGTCCAGTTGTGAACTTGAGCTTCAGTCTTCAGGCTTATAGTTGATTGGAACACCCTTTTTAACTCTGGAAATCAATTAAACTCTATGTAACTTAATAACTTTTATGTGCATTACAAATTGAAATTGCAGCTGATATATACTCTTGTGATGGATTTATTATGATAGTAGGAACAATACCTTAATTTAGTATATTTGAGCCTACTCTAGTACAAAGCAGAACGGTCTCTTTTGAGTTTTGCCACTTTGTAGTTTGGTTTTTGGTGCAAAGTTTATACGAGTACCAAAATCTTAGAATTTTCACCATGAAAAATGAAATGACTTCGCATCCCTACAATAACAATTGTTATTCGAAATGATTACGTCCTAAAATGTAATCCCAATTGTCACATTTGCATGCACAAGAGACTCTAGCGAATCTTCTTCAAACTAAACGAATACTAATTTGTTCAATAGTATGTTAATCTTACATGTGCCGGATATTAAGATTACTGATATGATGTTACCAATGAGATCACTGTCGGGGCCAAACCATGAGCTACATATCGCACACCTAGCCAATAATGCGTAACAACCAAACTATTTCAGAAAGTCCAGTCGTGCCAACAACATCGTTCTTTCTTATATGCCTACAATAAGATGGGAAGTTGCTCCAAGACATACACGAAACCGATAGGTATCATCATCGATATGAAGCTGAGATACAACTTTAGCATCATCAATTAAGTATCAAGACACTTCATTTTAAGTTCAACGAACCAGTAGCTTGACTCTTCTTCTTCTTCGTCTTCTTCTTCACTTGATTGTAATTGGGGCTTCTCAGGCTCGCGATTTTTGGCCATGAGAAAAAGAGCAAATTTTTGATTTTGAGGAAGAGAGAAACTGAGAAGAGAGAACATATTTTAGTTGTAGGGCTCTTTTCGATTTCATTTTTGTGTTCGGAGATATATATACTACAAAATTTTGTTACCGTTGATTGAGATGGGCCGCCTTGAATCTTAATTTTGTCGGCCCATTTGTGTTTTAACATAGCCCAATAGATTTGACATGGGGCAAAGGTTGAAGCTATACCAACCAATGCAAAGTCAAATGTAAACTAAACTCACTTAAAATTTATTTTCTCTGATTGAACTTTGTTATATTTTCTATATATAATCACAATATCCAAAGTCAAAGGTTTTTCTACTATTCTCTACAATCATGGACTAAAAACTATTTTACATACTTTAGATCAATGCGATCTTTTACATATATAATCACAATATCCAAAAAGAGTTAGCCCTATGCGTGTTTATATCTAAGTTCACTGATACTCAAGAATTCAAATGAGGATTAATATCTATCAAACTCTTAAAAATAATATAATTATATCAAAACGCTTAAAAAAAGTTTCACAAAAATTTATTTATCTGAAACCAAATATTTTTTTGACCAACTATAGTTAACAACATGCACCTAGCAAATGCTACTAATATTGTCAATAATAGTAATTTGTATTATTTTATGTACTGCCGCTAGATTTGCACACTTGAATACAATGAATAATTGGATATATTAATGTATGCGATGATGCCGCTAGATTTGCACACTTGAATACAATGTATAATTGGATATGTTAATGTATGCGATGATGAGTAGATAGATAAATAATCATTTATATTGTACCTTCCCATTATTACACATGTATAAATTTTGGAGTAATACACCATTTTAATCGGTACAAAAAATGAGGTGTAATAGTACATCGCGACTCATTGATATCTCATTAGGTTAAGCTAATCTTTAAGCGTTTATACTTATTATTACTATAATAAGTATATTATTTACTGCTAAATAAGGTTAACTCTATCGGTGCAAAAGATTCGTCACCATATTTATTAACATCTCTAGAGTAGTTTGCCATCATTCAAGAAAAAGAGTTTTGACCACTATAAACTGAAACATGGTACGATCCACACTTTTGCCGCACTTTTTTTATTGCATACTTGGCCAAAAAATAGAAAAGGTTCCAAAATTCATCACTTAAGCTCCTACTTACGTGTCTCATGAACAAACCCTATAGCTCCATGCAGATTGCACCAAATCTCATCTGCATTTAAGTCTCAATGAAATTAATGTAACTCGTCAAAGTCTTTACCTTTTAGCTTTTTTTTTTTTTTTTTTTTTTTTTTTTTTTTTGTGGTGGAAGAAAGAAAAAAGAAAAGCTTTTTTCCCCACCATATTATGTAACCTTTCACTAGCTAGAAAGCAACAAGCACATATGATGACATAATTAACTATGGAAAAAAACCAAAATTTGCTTTAAAACCCCACCCAATTCACCTGCCTGCTTCTCAACCACCTTTTTGTTAATTCGCCTCTTCCTCATATTTTCTTTTGCCAAAAAAATAAATATAAGCCGAGAGTAAACTAAAAAATCAACCTCACCTCTTCAGATTTCATCAAAGGAGAAAATGGCGAAAAAACAAAAAGACGATGATCCAACCATTTTTGTGGAGCGAAGTGAATTAAGGAAGCTAACAAAGGTGGCTAAGTCATGGGAATTCACTTGCTCATTTTGTTTCAAAAGATTTCCTTCTGCTCAAGCAATGGGAGGCCATCAAAACGCGCACCGCAACGAGCGTTTGGAGGAAAAGAGACAATTTGTGAGGGATCCAATTGGCTACAGAAAGCGTGCATATCTCAGATCCATGAAAACTTCAAAAGCTGAATCATCAGGTGCATCAAATCCTACCCTTAATGTGCATGCAACCTCAACAATGATTAAAAATGAACTTGCGAACAATAATGTTGTGCCCAAAACACTTGAGATTAATGATCTGGGAGAATCTAATGATGCAAATGATAATGTGAGTGTAGTTTTCATGAATTTCTTTCCTCCAAAGGAACTTAGCCTTGCAGAAAGGGTTGGGGTGGCGCATACAGCCGATGCAAAAGGCAAGGCATGTGTGAAATTTGATAGTGAGTATGGTACAAACTCGGAGAATTTGGATTTGACTTTGAAGCTCTAGTAATATGATTGAAGTTGTAAGAATAAACCTTTAGCATATCAAGATGATTTTGCTGAAGAACAATATGTTTTGTATCTCCGCAAATTATGACCAACTGAAATAGTTTGATAATAAACTATATATCTAAATTAAAATAAGGAGTATGTGTGTGTGTGTGTGTGTGATTGTGTGTTTTATTCAATATTGTTGCATAGATATTTTCTAAGTTTTTTTTTTAATGTAGCATCACTGTGTCTTCTATCGTCCAACCAGAGGTAATGTCAAATGTGTTCTGTCGTTCGATCAGAGTCGATCCCAAAGGGCAAAGATAGTGATGATATAATTAGGCGTTACTACCGAGAACAGTCATTCAATTTCACCTAATCTAATTCAACTAAAGTATTATATCACAGGATACAGTTTCATGTCATTTTAAGTTTAGATTGTAGACTTAATTGCAAAATGTTTGATAAACATCCGCTTATATATTTTCGTAATTTATTGGCGAGTAATGAAGTTGTAATCATGTACATGTGAGATCTTACAATGATGCTCTCTCTCTCTCTCTCTCTCTCTCTCTATATATATATATATATATATATATATATATATATATATATATATATATATATATATATATATATATATATATATATATATATGATGTGTGTGTTAACATTCATAATTCTATTTTTCTATTAGCGTCATCGTGTGTGTTCTGTCGTTTGACTAGACTTGGTCATATAGGGCAAACTTATAGTGATATAGTGTGACGTTACTACCAAGAACGATCATTTAATTTTACCTAATCTAGTTTAACTAAAGTATGATATCACGGGATACAAGCTTTATGTCATATTGTACGTTTGCACTAAACTTCGATATGCTTGATAAAATATCCGGATATATAGTTTAGTAGTTTATTGGTGGATTATGAAGTTGTAACCAAGTGGGTGTGAAAATTGACAATGATCTTGTATATATATATATATGTGTGTGTGTGTGTGTGTGTGTGTGTGTGTGCGCGCGCGTGCGTGTTGACATTTATAATTCTTTTATATATATATATATATATATATATATATATATATATATATATATATATATATATATATATATATATAGCGTCATACTGTGGGTTCTGTCGTTTGACTAGATGTGGTCATGTAGGGCAAAGTTGATGTTGATATAGTGTGACATTACTACCGAGAATGATCGTTTAATTTTACCAAATCAGTTCAATAAAATATTATATCACGAGACACAATTAAATTGTATTGTAAGTTTAGATAGAAAACAAAGCATCTCATATAGATTTCAGTAGTTTGTTGGCAATTACTGAAAGTCGTAAGCAAGTCTGAAGATTCGCAAAGATGTCATGTCATACATGCGCACATGTTGTAACTGTAGCCGGTCAATTTATTTTGAAACTAATTTTGGTGAACAAATTATTCCAACGAACACCGGTATACTTTTACAAGTCGACCTAATTCAACTAAAGTTATTAACAACACACATCAAAGTGATATCTCATATTATAAATCTCAACTAGATTAAATATTTTACAACATATACGATTGTAATCTCTCCAAAGGGAAATTATAAAATGTCTTTACAAGTCGACCCTATAAATTTTGAATATTTTAAAAACAAATATGTACATATTTATCTTAAAAGTAAAAAATATAACTAAGATACTTTCGAAGATGATAAAATAATAAATTTTTGCTAGTAGTATTTAACCCAGCAACTCCATTTTTTATGAACAATCTTGGAAACATCACATTTCAGTTAGTATTAGCGAAACTTAACATCAAATTATCCATACGGATAAACCAAAAAGAAACAAACTCATTACTTACTTCCAACAAAATTTTCAACATCATGAACCAAAGAATTAATGCATATACTAGTATGAAGAAAGGCGAGTTCAAATCCACACTAGACATAAATAAATTACAACATGTGTCAGAACTTCTGCGGCGTATAATTTAAGAGTAGGGAGTAGGGTAAATTTCAACATTTTTGTAAATTCTGAAATGAGTGAGATGTGTTATGTTCATCTTTTCATTTACATTTTTTGAACTTGAATCACCAAACGTGTTTTCGTTTATGAAACTCCTGAAAATCTCTCATTTATTACCCCAAAAAAAACGAGGAAGGGCAGGGCAGGGCCTCATTGATCAGACCAGGAAAAAGATAATGGGCCTTATTCTACATTTTGGGCCGTAAGGTGGAAGATCTATCCAGTCGATATATTTCATAATCAGAAAGGCTCGAGTCCTCAACTCAACAGCCATTATCTAATTTTGTGTTCTTTCATTTTTCTCCATAGATAAATGTACGTACTTGGCCCAAATAAATGTTAGCTTTCTTTTGATTGCCTAATTGATTCTTGAGCCAAACTGCATTTAAAAACTTGTGTCAGCTTCAAATTACTGTTTTTAACTTGTATATATAATATATAATACATATATGAGGTGGATAACATGGAAAAATTTACCAACAATTTTTGCCTTGCTATTTTCTTACTTATTAGTATAAATCATGGCTTTATTAGTAAAAAAAAAAGTGCATTACATATTTGTTGATGGTTTGTTACACTCTACCAAACCGTCTTTTCTTACTTAGTAGTAAGTCGTTTTTCCTTACTTAGTAGTAAGTAGTAACCATGAATTAAAGTTTGTAAAAGATTATTCTATTAGTATTAATTGAACGTTTTCATTTTTTTTTTGTGAAAAGTCTTCTCTTACTTAGTAGTAAGTAGTAACCATGAATTAAAGTTTTTAAAAGATTATTCTAATAGTATAATCTACACATTTTCATTTTTATTTGTGACAATAAAATGTCAAAGCGTTCTCCACATCAATTACAATTACAACCGTTATGAATATTTTGAAAAACGTGAAAAAAGACCTCAAAACATTAAAAAAACTTATAATTTTAACATATCGAAATATATAACGAAACTTTGATCTAATTGTACTATGAAGTCGATTCATGCATAAGGATTTACACCTCCTTGTGACCTATAGTTATATTCCTCCAGGAAAGAAATCCTTCTATTTCATCTTATTTGATTATGATTATGATTATTTAGTGTCTAATTTGTTTGATAAGCATGTGGCAAGTAAATTGAGTTCAAGACTACCTACCAGTCCCAAAACTTGTTAAGGGGCACGCGCCAACTACCAGACGATAGGCCTTTTCCATCATTAATAACTGGCTCACGACAAGAGTATGTGCATTTATCTTCCAACTACACTATAGTTTTTGCAACAAATTTAAATTACATTTTTAGCTTGAAAGTAGTATCATTGCGTATATGAAGATAACTAGTAGTTAGCGCTAATAAAAAGAAAAATCATAATCTGCATTCTAAACTCTTTATTTATAGAACAAAAGGATTAAAATGCAAGCAAAGAAAATTGATGCACTATTTTAACTTTTAAGTTTTAACAAAGTAACTTGACATAGTAACGGTTTCGATATGTGATAATTGAAGCTTAAATTAAGTATATCTACCTAAGATCAAGCAGTTGAAATTTATATATTGCAAAGAGTTACAAAAACAACCTCGTATATATGGTCGCTTTTAGTACAGTTCAAGTTGGTGTCTAACAAAAAAAAAGTTGGTCGAAGCGAACACAAACGGTGCCACTGCACCCACGTTGAAACGCTAGGAGCCAGTAATAATGCAATGCTCCCACAGGAATTGGTAGTTTCATAAGAAAAACTAATTAAAAAATAAAATTTTCAACTAACACAAGATTTATAGATAAATCTCGACCGTCCACTCCACCCAAAAAAAAATCATCTTGGAGAGTGAAGAGTAAGTAGTTAGTTTAATCTTCAATGTACTTATGCACTATTCTCTGTAGTTCCATCTGGCTATAACTTGAGAATTTATCAGAGATTAGAGAATATTAGAAAATGAGAAGATTTCCCAAATTTCAAATAAATTTGATTATCTTCTTAAATGTTTTGCTATGAGACAATATAGGGATTTTGTTTTCCTCTAGGAAAAAAAATGTTTAGTATAAAGTCATCGGAACTGCAAGTTATTAAATCAACGAGTTGTAAGGCTTGCAAATATGTTAACATAAGTTGTAAAATTTTAGGGTACTCAAATTCACATTAAAAGGTCTTATTAAGGGGAGAGAAAAATGAAGATTATGAACATTCAATAGGTCAATATCTTTCTTAAATACGCCTCCTCATTTTTAGGCCAAAATGATCATCGAATTTTGTTATTAAATTTCGTTATTTAACTTAGGTCACAGACCCATCATTATTTCTTGGATAGGTTATAATACCATGTAAAAATATAGAGTATCCTCAAATTTGTTCATAACAAAGACTATTCCACAAACAGACAAGATATGCACCAACTCACGTGTCTGCCTCTTAACGATAAGCAAACATTTAATGTTTAATATAATATATATATATATATATATATATATATAGCTATAGTCATATGTACGAACTATTCAATTATCATCATCAATCCTTGGAATTAAGATATCTTGTCTTAAACATAGTTACTTTTTACTAATTTTTTTATGTCTAATTCAGCTATGAGCAGCAGTTGGTACTGGAGAAACACTAATGTTGATTTGAGCAGGACAGTGTTCCAACTGTGTTTGGGGCAGCTTGTTTCTTTTAATCTTGCAATAATGAGCTTCACTGCTTCTTTAGTTACCACTAAAGGTAAAAACAAATGTTTTTTTACAATATTTTGGTTTTACATAAGTTGTATGTTAGATTAGTTTGTTAGATGATTCAATGTTTGGTTATATAGTTAAGACATTTTAATATGTTGTCCTGAGATTTTTTTGCTCCCATTTTTTTGTCATTGTAAGTAACATTTTGCTTTGTATTTTCTTTGGTGCATGATTTAGTGGATGCACCACTTACTCTGTCATTCTTTACATACTTGGCTCTGGCTTTGGTGTATGGAAGTATCATGATGTACCGGCGGCAAAAATTGTTGGTAAATTTCATTATTCAATAAGATAATTCAACTTTAGAATGCTTAAACATGTTTCTTTTTTTTTTTTTTTGGGAAAAACATACTATGTCTTAACATGCATTTTCTCAAAATGTTGTCTAAATCTTGCAGGTTCCTCTGTACTGGTATCTTCTTCTAGGCTTTGTCGACGTCCATGGCAATTATCTCGGTAACTTTCGAACACATTAAGCATAACACTTGCTGCACTTTTGGTTTATGTGAACATATAATCGACGGAATATATGTAATAACAAATAGAACTATGGGGCGTTTGATAGCCAAGAAAGGATTGAATATGGCTTAAAATAGCTAGAGCTTACAGTACTGTGCTTATTTCTACTTTATTTTATAAAAAAATTTCGGCTTTTGTATTACCAGGTCGGCCGGATTCAATCCGACTAATCTGCTACTATAATAGGCTTACTAAATACACTTAAAAGTGTGTATTAGGTACTACCAAATGGCTCTTGGGTGGATAACATAAGCCTGGTGTTTTTGCAGTTAATAAAGCATTTGAGTTCACATCGATTACCAGCGTGACGCTTCTGGATTGTTGGACAATAGCATGGGCGATGCTCTTGACATGGATTTTTCTGGGAACAAAATATTCCCTTTGGCAGTTTTTCGGAGCAGCCATTTGCGTGGCCGGACTAGGCCTCGTGCTACTCTCTGATTCTGGTGCCGACGGTGGAGGTCACATTTTTAAACTTTTACCTTCAATATGAGTTTTTTCTCCTGATTGTGTTAAATGATTTGGTCGTTTATCATAATCAGCTGTAGCAACTTATGGGAAGAATCATATTCTCCTCCTTTATAAAAGGATTGATTGTGTGACACGCTGTGCCCCACGTGGTTACAATGATGACACGTGACTTAAATCTTAATGCATGACTACTGGGTGATTATATGGTACAGGAAATTGCACGTAAATGTTGTAGAGAAGATCTTTAAGGCCTAATGAAGCATATTAAGGGGATGAATAAATAGGCTAAATTCATAACATGTTATCAAAGTCATTACCAAAAATCGATGATATGTTTTGCCTACTTCATAATTAGATCCGAAGCTCTATACATGAGGGGGCATGTCGAGAATTGTCTTAGATCGCTTGAGATTCTATGCAATATAAAGAAAGAGGCTAAAATCAGAACAATTTGACTGATAACCACTTATATGAACTGACTATCAGGTGGTTCGAAGCCTGTTCTGGGCGATTTTCTGGTCATTGCAGGCACACTTTTCTTCGCGTTAAGCAATGTCGGCGAGGTTAGAAAGTTTGTGAAGAGAAATCATTTCCTGATTAAGTCCTAAAATCTCAAGCTACCATTTATATTTTTTGTAAATATTGCGACGCAGGAATTTTTTGTTAAAAAGAAAGATCGTATTGAAGTGATAACGATGATCGGTCTGTTCGGTATGCTTGTTAGTGCATCTGAGATGTATCCTTTCAGTTTCTTTCAAGCAAACTGTGAAAATCAATTGGCTTTTACACTTTCATTACTGGAAAAAGCCGCTTAACGAGTTTTATATATGCGATTTTCCTTCACTTGCTCTTAGTGCTGTCCTGGAGAGGGAGACCCTTGCATCAATAAAATGGTCTGCTGAACTTGTAAGTAGAACTAAAACTGATCATGTGTTTTTTATACAATGCAAATATTAGATATCAAATTAATTTGTGTTGTTTTCAGATGTCAGCCTTTGCTGGTTATGCAGTTTCAAGCTTTTTGTTCTATACACTTGTTCCTTTTGTTCTCAAGGTCAGTTTAATCTTTGTTACTCATGTCAAAATCATACTTCATTTATTTCAAACAGAGCTTTCATAAGAATTTCGTTTTAAAATGAGTGAATGGTTTTGATACAGATGAGTGGAGCAACATTGTTCAATCTATCCCTTTTGACATCTGATATGTGGGCTGTTGTTATTCGACTCTTCATCTATAAGCAGAATGTATGTATTTCAATTTTCCTGTTCTTCACTAGTTTTATTTTATTTTTTATTTTTTAAAAAAAGTATCTGAAAATGTTTAATCTTACAAAGTGGTTTTGATCAATTGCAGGTTGATTGGTTATACTTTTTGGCTTTTGCACTTGTGGTAGTTGGAATTTTCATTTATTCAAGAACGTGAGTGCAAATATAAATGTTATATGCATATATACATCTTCACTAATGTAAGTTGAATGAAAATTTATTGAGTAGCTACTAATGTATCATTATGAAATTATTTTATGACAGGGAGAAAAAGCCAAACAGTGAACCACATGATGGAAGTCCCAATTCAGAGTATTCTCTCATCGGAGAAACTTCCGATACTTAGTATGAATGGTTTTCTTTGATCACTTATTGTAAGTTTATAACAAGATAAAAAGTAAGCTTTGAGATATATATTTCCTTCTTATTCTATAGTTTGTAGAATTTGATGTAATATTTAAGAAACTTATCCAAAATAGTAAGGTATGTCACCATAGATATATAAAAAGGTTTCATTACAGTTGGTAAAGGAGATAGTATTGGATCTGTGATACGGGCCCCAGCCCATGAATTCAGATCAGCCCGCTAACGAAGATGAGAGGCCCAATTGAATTGATATTAACAATAATGGAAATGGTTTAGTTGTTAATTCTCATCTATCATATATGCATTTGAAGTTAAATCGTTATGAGTCCCATGTTAACGTTTCTAATTTCGGTGGAAGTAAACTTTCGGGACAGTTACAAAGTTGTATATGGTGTAGGGGAGCG
Source organism: Misopates orontium (assembly GCA_946800315.1). NCBI lineage: Eukaryota > Viridiplantae > Streptophyta > Magnoliopsida > Lamiales > Plantaginaceae > Misopates > Misopates orontium. The sequence continues at coordinate 5,582,568 of OX326950.1, read as the reverse complement.
TCTGGAGTGCCTCATGAGGCACAACAGACTGATCTCACATGCATGTGTGCCCCATGCGTGTGGAACTCGTATGCAAAGTGAGAGCAAGGGGCACAACCCCTACTGTACCCAGATGCTCCCTATTGTGTAGTGCTAATTACTATATTGATGACTTACTTCTTAAGTTATTTGAATTAATGTTTTGGCTAAGCACATTAATTAACGTAGGTAGAGTAAGTAGATTTTTCTTCAATAGATGAATCGCATCCAGAAACACCAAAGTTTTAAATTAACAACCATATAAGCTAGCCAGCGGTGCATTAGGTGTCCTGTAAATGCATGTCATTAAGGAAAATATGTTATGAAATTTCAAACAAACCAATCCTCTCGTGATTTTATAAATCATGAAGAATTTATTAGAGGCTAGCTATGTATATCATGTAGTAGTTAATAATCGAAGGTATTAGATAATTAATTACGTTTCTCTATACCATTTTTCAAATATTATAATTTATAAAGTACCTATATGGGTGATTTCAACGATGTCGAATGTAAGGCAAAACGTTACATGAACTTGGTTACATGACCTTAAAGCTATTAAAACGCCGCCAGAAAATTTTGATTAGACAAAGTAAGTTGGTATACACTATACGGTGTAGTGCTAATTAGTAATTAATTACTATATTGGTGACTTAGACTTATAAGTTATTGTATTATTCGATAAAGCAGATTAGTTAACGTAGCTGGAGTACGAAGTTTTTTCCTCAAATGATGAATCAAATTTGGTATATTTTAAATTAGCAACTGTTAAAATCTAGCTATATATATATATATATATACATGCATAAGGTATCCTCTTAATACATATCTCTATTTGCTTCACCAAAATTATTGTTTTCTGGGAAGATGAAACTGATTCTCCACTTGTTGGTTGTGTTCTTCCTATTTCATGACGTTTATGGATCCAATGCTACTTCCGACGGCCGTAAGGTTTGTAATTTACTTATATCAATGATGAATTGTTTTGAGGGGTGATGACTTATAATCCCGTTTTTAAAATGCAAAAAATTCATAAAAACTCCTTTTGTTTTTCGAGACCCGCATCAAACCACATGTGTTATGTTTTTTAACATAAAATTTCGTGCGCTTTTCAAACAAAAATATCTAATGGACGTTATAGGTGAATTGTCGTTTTTGCCCCTAAAAAAATGTAAAAGACTCCGTTGCGTTATATTTATATATATATATATATAAATTCACCAAACTCCGCCCGTGTTTTCCAATATATGCACCAAATCTCTGCGTTTCTCTAAACATGCACCAACAATCACTTTAAATGAAAACACTTGACGCACCTTAATGTACTCTCCACTAAAATAATGGGTTTGTCATATGTGTAGATAACATGAAGAAGTTTTATGCATAAACATAAAGCAAGATGTTTTGTGCAACTTTGAAGAACACGGGGAAATTTATGCATTTTTCCCTTTTATAGCATTTCTCTCGTTGTATGCATTAAAATTCTCTTAATGCATGATGTATGTTCAATTAGTAAATTAGAAAATTTTATCATAATTTTTTTATAACTTTTGAAATATTATGGAAATAGTTTTTGCTTATGTCAATTCAAAATATTTCTTTTAAATTTATTTTATTAAGTCTTAAAACGGAAACGTGTTCACAATTTTCATTGAAACATTAAAAAATGTAGTTGGCGCTTCTTCTTTTTTTGATTTAAAAGTGTCATGTTCGATGTAAAAATTAACAATAATTTTGTTTCAAGTTATCAGTCAAAACTTATCAGAAAACCTTGTGAAAATCTACTTGCTTTGTCAGGGCCTGTTTTTGTTGGTTCTAAATTGCAATTGAAGTACTCTAATCGATCGTGAAAGTTTTCCATATATACACTTTCTAATTGTGCTTTTTGAAGAGCTCCGCACACCTCATTCCAATAAATTCTTATCCAGCACGTGTAGATATACTTTTCATCATACTAAAAATAAATAAAAAATAAGTAAAAAGAAAACACGATTTAGCACCAAATAATATATAAGTTAATTTTCGCCGCAAAATTCAAACTTCGCGTCATAACCATTTCAATAGTCGAAGAAAGTAGCACTCTTTTATGCATTTTACTCCACGTGTTACATTTCAATAGTCGAAAAAAGTGACGTGTAGATTGATTCTGCATATATTGCATGCAATATTGGTCTAGCTAGTACCATGAGATGAGATGTTCTTTCAGATTTAACAAACTCAATTATTTTACACGGTAGCAAAATGTGTTCTATATCTACAGCATTACATTGTTTACATGGGCTCGCACTCATTTCCCGATTCCGAATCCTTGATCTCCTCGAACAATGATCTCCTCTCATCGGTTATAGGCAGGTAATTAAAATTATCTCAAACATTCTCTGTTCAATTAATTGTTTTAATATGAACCATTGTCATGTCATATAGTATTTGAGCTTAAAATATATATTGACAATTATATCGTTGCTTGTTATAATGTTAATCCACAGCTCCGAAGCTGCTAAAGAAGCTACAATTTACCATTATCACAGAAGCTTTAGAGGGTTCTCGGCAATGCTTACGCTAGAACAAGCAGATCAAATTTCGAGTAAGTTTAAGATACTTGACACATGCAAAATTTCGCTTACAAGTATGTTCTTTGTGAAATTAGCGGAAAATGCATAAAACCCCGTGATTAGGAAAAATTGCAGGAAACTCTAGCTCTTGTTGAAAACTTCGTTGTAGTTTGAAAGGTCTTGCACTTATACACTCTACAAAAAACTTGCTATTCCAACTCCCTTAGAAACTAACGTACACACATTCGCTTACATGACATTGAAATTTGTTTGTTCGTTTGTTTGTTTGTTTTTTTTTTCTTCTGATTTTGTGTTTTTCTCTTCGAAATGTTTAATTTACGTACCTTCTAAAACTATTAACATAAGGTTCCCTTATATTAGTTAATAAACTCTGCATAAAACCCGTTACAGCGTGAAAAATCCACCATGAAACCCATTAACAATTTATCTATTATGAAATTATTATTATTATTATATATATTGCTATTGCAATATTTATATTATAACTTCGACAAAATCAAAATTATTAACTAAATGAAATAATATAAACTTTCAAACAATAGAAGTAACGTATAATTAGTCATCTAATAAAACATTTACAGCGTTACTCGAAATTTAATCGAGGGAATTGGTGCGGAATTTTTAAAACCACGAAAGAAATTTAGACAATTATTCAATTAAAGGAGGTTTCACCCAGGTTTTCCCGAATCACACGAGAATTTTAGGTTCATGTCCCATGACATTCTAATATTTGCTATGTTATTGCCCTAACACAAGTAAACTTTTAAATGTAGAACATGAAACTGTAGTCTCGGTTTTTGAAAATACTATTGGACATCTCAATACTATGAGATCATGGGATTTCTTAGGAGCTTCTACCAACAGCTTGTTCTTTGAAGCATCAAACAGAACGGACTACGATGTAATTGTTGGCCACTTCGATACTGGTACATATTAATTTTTACAACTTCTTTAATCCTTTATTTTCTTCTTTCGAATACTTTAATTTTCAAGGTAAAATTATGTTAAAAATTAATTCCATCATCACCATTGACAGGAATATGGCCTGAATCACCAAGTTTTCGACCCGATGGTCTTGGTCCCGTGCCACGTAGATGGAACGTTTCGTGTACTGGTCCGGAATGCAGCCGGTAAGTTACCAAATACGTAAAAAATCTGAATTTTAAAAGCTTTCAACAAGCAAAGCCAGCTTAAGTACTCCATTGTGCTATTTTGGATATATAGGCAAATTACCATCTGAGTAAAATAGTGGCACAGTATCTCTTTGTTATTTCAAAAAGCAACACACCATCCTTTGTTCATAATTTTGTAATGATCCAAAATGTTATTAATATTTCTGATAATTTCTTTTTGGTATGTTCAGATTAACCATACATGTTTTCTATTTGTTGTAATTTAAGGTATAAAACAATATGTATATGTATATATTTGATGAATTATCATGAAAATTTAGTTTAGTATTCTTTTTTGCATTATTATAGTAATTTAGAATATAAAACTTAAGTTTTATGTTTATTAAGAATAAAAGGGTGTTCTATTAAAATGTAAATAAAATTTTTTCGAGCAAAAAACTACCATCACTCTCGAGTTTTTTTAGATAGAACTAAATCTCTATATATGGCGAGGTATATATTTGTCCGAATATAAAATTACATGTTTAACTTCTTTTTTTTCTTTTTCCACAATGATAATTTGTCAAGTTAACATAACATAGGGGAGCTTGATGTTCACCTTTTAAATTTGGTGTTACAGCAAAGTCATTGGTTACCGCTGGTATTCCTCCGGCTTTGAGAAAGAATACGGCCCCCTTGATTCTTTCGGCCAACGCTATTATTTATCTGCTCGTGACGACTTTGGTCATGGCACTCACACTGCGTCAACAGCCGTTGGATCATTTATCAAGAATGCCCAGATCAAAGGCATGGGATCATCACAGGACATTCGAGGCGGGGCACCAGGGGCACGTCTTGCCGTGTACAAAATCTGCTGGTTTGACATATGTAGCTGTAGCGACTTGTTGAAAGCTTACGACGACGCCATTGCTGATGGCGTGGATATTATTACAATCTCAGCTGGCTTTCATGCTCGGAATTATCAGCCAAATTTTATTCATGATTGTTTTTCGGTTGGATCTTTGCACGCTTTCCAAAAGGGTATCCTTGTTTCTTCTTCTGCTGGAAACGATAAGGATGTCGGAACTATGGAGAACGCTGCCCCGTGGATGCTCACCGTCGGGGCTAGTACTATTGATAGGGAGTTAATTTCTCCTGTGGAATTGGGAAATTCTGTTATTTTGAGGGTAAGTCTTCAACTTCATCTACACACTGTGAAGCTATGTTCAATGTTCTAACTGTGTTTCCATTTATGCAACAAATAGAAACAGAAATAGTTGTGAATCTTGTGAAATTCTTTCCAGGGCCACGGATCTAACGTATATGGAACGGAGGGATATCACGGGGTTGTTTATGCGAGATCCGCTGCACGCCAGGGGGTTTCAGAGGACAGGGCTAGGTATGGTACCCATTTTCTATTAGTTTCAGAATGTGCAAAATAAATTGAGAGTGGTGGGGAAATGTCATAAAGGGATATTTCCAGTTCATGTCACATTTTTTTTTTAAAAACATGTCAGCACCTGCAGCGAGGAACAAACACTTGACAGTGAAGTTATACGGGGAAAAATCGTTGTGTGCACCATGAAGAATTGGAACGACAACCTGGGCGCGAAAGTTAGTGTTGTCAGCGACGGAGGTGGTGTTGGAATGATTATCATCAATCACGACAGATCAGAGTACAACTCGATGGGTTATCCCATCCCAACCACTGTAATTGGTTCCAAGAATGCAGAGAAACTTGATGCTTACATGAACAGTTCAAAGTATATAAAACAAACAAGAATCTTACCATCTTTTAAACTACTTGTCATGTTTCACATGTTCTTCAGAGTGTATTCGAACAATATTATGCAGGAATGCTATAGCATTTATTCATTCATTTGGAGCTAAACTCAACTTCAGACATGCACCAAGGATTGCTGACTTTTCTTCAAGAGGACCTGGAACTGCTCCCGACATCATTAAAGTATGTTTCTTTCATCTTGTATATCTAGAGCAACCTTAATCAATTCATTCAAACATTGATTAAAACAAAATTGTGGTTTATTACAGCCGGACATAGCGGCTCCAGGAGTGAACATTGTGGCAGCATTTCCTGCATGGGACCAAGAAGATATAAGTACTCCGTGGTTTCAAGTTGATTCCGGAACTTCCATGGCTTGCCCTCACGCCACAGGAGTGGCGGCGCTCGTGAAAGGCCTTCATCCCAATTGGAGTCCAGCTGCTATAAAATCTGCTCTCATGACTACAGGTTCAATAACTTAAATTCTGCTAACTATTGAATTTTTGTCTCATTTAGAAGCTTAAACTTATAGAATCATTAGATATTAATAAGTCCATATATATTTCCGATACGGCCTCTCATGTATTTGCTGTAATCATTTCTTTTAGTTAAGCATGCCGCCTGCGCCTTTTCTTTAGAAGAGGCTTTTTTGTCACGACTCTGATACCATGTTGAATTGATATCGAATTGGTAGATATTTATATGTTTATATATATTTTCCAGAAGTAACAAGAAAAATTACATTCTAAATGAATATTACTTGATACAGCATCACATCTCGAGAACACCGGGAAACCAATAAAATCAAGAGAAGGAAAGGCCACACCATTTCACATGGGATCAGGCAACCTAAACCCAACAAAGGCTCTAAATCCTGGACTTGTCTACGACTACGACATGGACGATGTCATCTCATATTTATGCAACATTGTTAATAGCCAGCAACTAAAATCTGCATTCAACATAACCGCCTCATGCCCTTCCCCTACAGCTCCGACCTACAATCTCAACTACCCTTCCATTTCCGTCTCCAATTTACAACACGAGGTTGTAGTTACGCGAACCGTCACGTATGTGGGACACAAAGGGGATCCCAAAAAATTTCATGTCAAGATTGAGAATCCAAAAGGAGTGTCACTACATGTAGAGCCTAGCGTTCTCGACTTCTCTGACGGGCGAAAGAACGCAACTTTCACGGTGCACGTGCGTGCGTGGCAACAACGTAATGGGAGATATGTATTCGGTAGTATTACATGGTTCAACAATGTGCACTCCGTCAGAAGTCCTGTTGCCATCCGAACGGTCTGATTAGCTCGGCCATGAATTAAATTGTTACATTTTTTACATTTAGCATAGCACGAGTGAAATTTGTTTAAGATAAGCTTTTTTTTTTGTCTTGTTGGATATATAAATCTAGTTACGAATGATCTTAGTTAACCTAATAAAATACGTTGTCTTTGTCACTTTTTTTTTCCTATGACGAATTTTTATTTAATCAGCGTTAAAGCTAGAGATAAGCATGCACAAATTAAGTGTCCTGTTAATGCATGTCTCTGTTTGCGGAACAGAGATTTTGTAATCTTGAACACTTAGCAATAAAATCTCTTTCATACTTATCAAATTAACGAGAGTCTACTTTATTCTTCTTCTTGGAGTGCTCCATCAAATTTCAGTTTTTTAAAGAAGATGAAAATGATTCTCCAGTTGTTGATTCTGTTCTTCCTATCTCGTGACGTTCATGGATTCAATAATACTTCCGATGGCCCTAAGGTGCGTAATTGAGTGATTGGTGATGAGTTACATTGTTAAATTATGGCTTATAGTCATGTTTTTACGACCGGAAAAATTTATAAAATTTAGTTTCATGCGTTTTCTTTTATGTATTATTTTTTTATAAAACTTTCTCATGTTATCAAAAAACCCGCATCAAATTCTTTTAACAAAAATACTTAGTAGTCGTTAATTGGTATGTAAAAAGGATATAACACTAGAGAGTTTTGTGCGAGTTTTTAAAACTAGAAGCGAGTTTTATACTTTTTAGCTGTATGCATTAAACTTCTCTTGCTAGTTTATATTTCAATTTGTTGATTAGAAGGTTTTGTTTTTATAAAATTTATTAAAAGTTTTCAGAAATACTACGAAAACAGTTGTTGCTCATGTGAAATCAAAATGTGTTCTATATCTACAGCATTACATTGTTTACATGGGTTCGCACTCATTTCCCGATTCTGAATCTTTGATCCACGCGAACCATGAACTGGCCTCATCGGTCATAGGCAGGTAATTAAAATCTTGAACATTCTTAGTTTTATTAATTAATTGTTTTAAAATAGCTCATGCTTGTAACATTTGAGCTTAAAATATTCACAATCTCTTTGCTTGTTATAATATTAATCCACCAGCTTCGAAGCAGCTACAGAAGCTACAATTTACCATTATCACAAGAGCTTTAGAGGGTTCTCGGCAATGCTTACGCCAGAACAAGCAGATCAACTTTCCAGTAAGTTTAATCATGGATCAAAATTTTCAAACTTTTTCACGCAACATACCTAAACGTTGGGGAAAATACATAAAACCCCCATGTGGTTTTAAAAACATGCACAAAACCCCCTTTTGGTTTCATTAAAAAAGGATTTCATGCAAAGTTTTTTAAACCACAAAGAGCTTTTAGACAATTAATAAACCATAAGGGAGTTTCATGCATGTTTTCAAATCCATAGGGGAGTTTTAGGTTGATTTCCCCTAAACGTTTGCATTTTCTATTAAGTACAAAAAATGAAATTTAAGGATATCTCTTTAAGTTCATTGCATCAACCACTTCTCTGATTTTTTGAAACATCTCAAAAAGCCATAATAATTTTACGAAAAGTTTCTAGTATCTATCTGACCGAGTAACTTTGGCGATGTAGAAACCGGAGTCGTTGTCTCAGTTCTTGAGAATACATTTGGTCATCTCGATACTTCGAGATCATGGGATTTCATGGGAGCTTCTGCTAAGAGCGCATTCTCTATAGAATCAAACAGCAAGGACTATGATGTAATTGTTGGACACTTCGATAGCGGTATAATCTTTTAGTACAAGTCTTTTATCTTTTGTGTACTATTTCAAGGCAATTTTATGTTAAAAATCATTACCGCCATTGGCAGGGATTTGGACCGAGTCACCAAGTTTTCGACCCGATGGACTTGGTCCCGTGCCAAGTAGATGGAACGGTTGGTGTAGTGGTTATGGTTGCACCCGGTAAGTTACTAAATCAGTCGATGTCTGGTTTTCTAAATGCCTTCAACAAGTAAAAGCAAGTGGAATATTTTGAGCTTATATGTAATAAATTGCTCCCCATGGTGCCAAATGGCCCTTGTGGTTTTAGAAACCGTGTACAAAATTCACCAAGCTCTCATAAATTCTGCTCATAATTCCTTCTCCGCCTAACTCTATTAAAACGTGATGTCTACTTGCTCTATGTGAGTTTGGGCTTGATTTTTGTGTACCTTCTTTGTTAGAGAAGTCTATTTTACAATTTAGGCCTCACAATAAAATTTCCTAATTGTTTGAAAATCTTGCACAAAATCCCATTTTTTGATAAAAGGAGTCCTTTAAAAAATATTATATATTTTTCCTTTTAAAAAGTAAGTAAGTTAATTTAGTCATTTAACCATGGCATCAGAAGGAAATGTGAGCATGACTTTTAAAACCACAAGGGAGTTTTGGGCAATTATCAAACAACATGGGAGTTTTGTGTAGGTTTTCCGAGCCACACGAGGGCTTTAGGTTGATGTGTTGGGAATTTGATTATCACCCTTTATGTTTGTTGTTACAGCAAAGTCATTGGTTACCGCTGGTATTCCTCTGGCTTCGAGCAAGAATACGGCCCCCTTGAATCTTATGGCCAACGCTATTACGTATCCACTCGTGACGACTATGGTCACGGCACTCACACTGCATCAACAGCCGTGGGATCGGTGATCAAGAATGTCCACCCCACTGGCATGGGACCATCACATGACGTTAGAGGCGGGGCACCAGGGGCACGGCTGTCCGTGTACAAGGTCTGCTGGTTTAACAAGTGTAGCTGCGCGGACTTGCTCAAAGCTTACGACGACGCTATTGATGATGGCGTGGACATTATTACAATCTCAGTTGGTTCTAATGTTCAGAATAATCAGCCGAGGTTTATGGATGATTGCTTTTCGATTGGAGCGCTGCACGCGTTTCAGAAGGGTATTCTTGTTTCTTCTAGTGCTGGAAATTACGAGGGTGCTCGGACTGTGGAGAACGCTGCTCCTTGGATGCTCACTGTCGGGGCTAGTACTATCGATAGGGAATTTGTTGCTCCTCTGGAGTTGGGAAATTCTGTGATTTTGAGGGTAAGTCTTCAACTTCCATGCACGATATTAAATTGCACTCTCATATATAATTTTCAACCCACAACCCACGTAAAGCTGTTTTTTTTTTGGTTACACCTGATACACGACAATTTCTTAAAATGAATGGCAATTGGATTTGGAATACACACCTCTTTTTTATATGAATTTGGTCATATTATATTGAATTGTCGTTCTCATCTGAAAGTTTATGCTTGTAAAGAGAATTTAAATATATATCTCTGTAAATAGTTTCCAACATACAATGTGAAGGAGAATTTCCATGTTTTTTTGGCATGATTTTTTGTTCTGCAAATGGAAATACCTCAATACCTTATGTTTCTTTCTTTCTTTCCAGGGTCTGGCATATAATGCATATGAAATGAATAGATTTCACCGCGTAGTATATGCAAGATCCGCTGCACGAAGGGGGGTTTCGGCAGACAGAGCTAGGTAGGGTATCAGTTTTTGAGTTTTCCTATTATTTTCAATACATGTAGATCAATTCAAAGAACTTAGAATCTCACAAAGAAATATTTGCTAATACAATGGTGGTTTTCGCAATGTAATCGCGTATAAATATGTAATTTTGCTTCTTCATTTGAAGACATAAGCATATTCGTAGTCTACGTGACAAATCATTTTGTGAAAAATTTCAGCACTTGCAACTACGATAACACACTTGATAGAAGACTTATACGGGGAAAAATTGTGGTGTGCACCATGGAGAATGTGGATGACGACAAGCGAGTGAAAGCCAATGTTGTGAGTTATGGAGGCGGTGTTGGAACAATTATTATCGATCCCCACAGACAAGAGGAGACGATGATGGACTATTCTATCCCAACCTCTGTTATTAGTTCCAAGGATGCAAAGAAACTTGATACTTACATGAGTAGAGCAGAGTATGTAAACCAAACAAAAAACTTTACGATGATTTTAAACTACTTTTGATGTTTCACATGTTCATCACAATGCATCTCAACAACATTATGCAGGTATCCTACGGCATTTATTCATTCATATGGAGCTCAACTCAACATCAAACCTGCACCGAAGATTGCTGCCTTTTCTTCGAAAGGACCTGGAAGTGCTCCAGACATCATTAAAGTATGTTTCTTTTTAACTAATATCATAAGAGCTACAATCTGTTTATTCAGGAGGGGTTTAAAATTTCAATTTGGTTTGTTACAGCCAGACATAGCAGCTCCAGGAGTGAACATTCTGGCATCATGGCCTGCATGGGACCAAGAAGATAAAAGTGTTCCATGGTTTCAAATTGATTCTGGTACTTCTATGGCTTGTCCTCACGCCACAGGTGTGGCGGCGCTCGTGAAAGGCGCTCATCGCGATTGGAGTCCCGCGGCTATAAAATCTGCTCTCATGACTACAGGTACAGTACCTTATGCTTACTGTTGAATTGTCGTCTGATCGAGAATTTCAAATATGATACCTTATGTTTACTGTTGAATTATTTCTTATAGCATCTCAACTGGACAACACCGGAGAACCAATAAAATCAGGACAAGGAAAGGCCACACCGTTCGACATGGGATCAGGCAACTTAAACCCGACAAAGGCTCTAAATCCGGGGCTTGTCTACGACTATGACATTGACGATCTCACAGCGTACTTATGCAACAATGTCAATCAGTGGCAGATGATATATATGCTCGGCCACAGGGCCTGGTGCCCTTTCCCTGCAGTTCCAAGCTACAATCTCAACTACCCTTCCATTTCCGTCTCCAACTTGAGGCACGAGGTTGTTGTAACGCGAACCGCCAAGTACGTGGGACACAAAGGAGATCCTAAAATATTTCATATCAGGATTGAAAATCCAGAAGGGGTATCACTTGAGGTTGAGCCAAGTGTTCTTGACTTCTCTGATGGGCGAAAGACCGCAACTTTCACGGTGAACGTGCGTGCCAGGGAACGTCGACGGGGGAGATATGTGTTTGGTAGTATTACATGGTTCAACAATGTGCACTCCGTTAGAAGTCCTGTTGCTGTTCGAGCGGCTTGATTCCATGAATCAAACAATTAAACTTTATGCATATTAGTTTATTAGGAGTATAATTCGTTAAGAGTTTCTTTCTTTTTCTTCTTCTTAGCAACAAATCTCATTAAGAATTGTCTTATTTAATTTAATCATTTAGTTTTTTTTTTTAAATCCTTCTTTAACTCTTATTTACTTTAGATTGAAGTGTGGGTGCACTTTGGTGTCATACCTCGTGAAGGACATGCCGATATAAAGGAGAAACTAGAAATTAAAGTATGGAGTGTGCATAGATGCTATGTAGAATCGTAGATGGAGTTTTCAAGAATTTAAAGAAGTGATTTTTTGCTAACATTTGCTTTAAGTTGTTAAAGTATGTATGGTACGTAGTATTTGTAAATTATATTAGTTAAGAAAAGAACTTAAAGTACTAAGGTGGTGTTTGCAAATGCTTATAAAATGAGATTGTTCACTACTTTTGTTTAAAGCCAGTTTAAGTGACTTTTAATAAAAAGTCGGGAGTGTTTGCAAATCTTTTTAAAAAGATACTTAATTCATTAATTAGGTGTTTGCAAAAATTAATGAGAAGTAACTTTTCTTTTTAAAGACCTTTCAAAAATAACATAATTCCAAAAGCAGGTTTCCCCGGGCATGCTTTTGCGGCTTGTGTTTTTTTCTGACTTTTCATTAGACAAGCAGAAGCAAAAGTCAGTATTCCAAACACTAAAAATATGCTTTTGCTGCCAACAAACTCATTTTATAAGCATTTGCAAACACCACCTAAAAGTGTCTAGGAGGATTTTAGGGATTGATTGATTAATTGATAATAATTATTCTTAATTTATATGGTTAAGGTAAAAAAGAGCTTCTACTCTAATTTAAGCACACGGACCCAAGTTTTTGAATTTTCACTTTTCTGATTTCTCTTTTTAGACAACTTGATATGGAAACAAGTATACGAAAAATTAATAAGTCTTTTCCATAAAAATTAGCAAACACCACCTGGATATTGTCAAAAAGGGTAAATTCAAATTATATATTTGATGGAATTAAGTGTATATAGAGGCTTGGGGAAATTAGCTCTAAGATTCGGAGTATCATAATTAAACAAATACCATTTTATAGAAAATTATTTATGCACTATTAGGGAAAGATATAAATTACACAATCCTTCTTTTTCCCAAGGCAAAAGATATTTAAATATCTTTTCCCCATGTAATGATGTACATAGCTTATTGCCGGAAAGAAATCGCAAAGACAAGTAAATGCAAGATTGCATATACTTCGTTTCATAATGAATTGGCGATGTTTAGAAGGAATCATATATACCTTAATATAAGTAATACTTTTCTAGTTCACATTTTGAATCATTGGATTACTTCCAATTTTATCTTCTTAAAAATATTTCAAATCAATGAGGTCAGTCTTTTTAACAACTAGATGGAGTTGATTTTTGGGAAAGTACTATAATCTACTTTATATACCTCGAGGTTTTCAAATATACATTAGAAAATGCATCCACTTGCATCTTATTTTCCACAAAATTAGGCAGTTCGATTGAGAACTAGGATACAGTTCATTGCGTCACGCATGAATTTTTCTATAACTCATATCTTATATATAGCGCACATGCAGAAAATTAACAATCACACAAGCCTAAAGGACGAACATATACGAAACTCTTAAAACACTCTTTTAAGAAAACCCCTTTGCAATTTCTATTAACAAAAACTCCCATGTGATATTAATAAATTAGCAAAATAATCCCCTAATACACTTATCAAGTAATTAATTGACAGCGGAATTGGAAATTGTTTAAGTAGTAGGTAGTAGGTTAGTAATGTGGCACTAAATTTCAAATCCTTGTGGCACTAAAAGAAATTGTTAATAATGTTAAAGACTTAAACTCGGAAACCAAAAGAATCTCCTAATAATAATGGCCAAATTAAACTATATTTGGCATAAACTTCAACGCCATTATTAATCCAATCGCCTTACAGAACAAAAGAATATTCATATATATATATAGAAAAAAAATCAAATCCTACGCCAATTTGTCCACATCTCATTGGCCCAAATCTGCCCACACTTAATAATAATTGATACGGTTGGCTAAAGTTGCTGCGAATAATTTTCCCTTTTTTTTTTTATTATCGTAACGTAAATAACGATAATATTCTAATAAAATTCTATCTCTCTCATCAGATTCCGCTGGCAATACAGCTCCACTTTCACTAGGAAGAAAAGAAGAATAATAATAATATTATTTCTATATATATACACAATAATGTATCTAATCCCACATGATTTATAAAAATAAAATATATAATCATTGTGGGTTTTTGATTTTACATCTTGGGATCGATTCAAGTTTTGATCTTTTTGTGATATGTCGATTCCTCATAGAGATGGCGAAGTTTTTGCCCACAACTCGTTTGACAAAAAGCGTGAGAAGATCATCATTGATACTGATCCTGGCATTGGTAAGAATTTGAATATGCAACAAGTTGAGATTTTCTTTATTGGGTTTTGTTTGGATTTTGGTATTAATGTTGGAATATCGAATTTTTGTTTGTCTGGTTGATTGTTTATTGATTTTAAATTGGGTGCAGAATAAGATTCTCATGAAAAGATTGAACCTTTTTTGAAGATTTTGCTGGAACTTTTTGGCCCCCTTTTGAGTTATGGCTTAGTTTAGTGTTCATCAGCTTTTAAGAATTTGATAATCTAATTCAACTGTTATATGAGGTTAATTTAGGGTGATTTGGGGTCCACTTTCTTTTCCCTTTTAGCCCTTTTTTCTGTTTTTGAGATGAGTGACTATTTTTTAGAGTAGAGATGAGAATGTTCAGATGCTTTTTGAGATGGAACAAAAAAGTACAGATGCTGGGGTATTGGTTATGTGGGATACCAGTGTTTTACTCACAAATTTTAATGAAATATCAGAATCATGTTGATCAAAAGAATAAAATTACTTTGTGATTTGTGTTGGTTATCTATGACAAATTAAAAGTATACGAAAATCATAAGGAAGTCGACTCTTGCTCATAAAGCTTTTTCAGCTGAATTATGCGATGTTGACTCTGGAACCTAGGCAGATCAATCTTTCAGTAAAAGTAATTTCGAAAACAATGTGGTGAGATATACGGAGATGTTGTTTAAGATTGGTAAATATGCAGAACCGTATGGAAACAGGCATATGTGTTTAGCTCTAACATAGAAGCTACTTTATATCAGAATGTTTAAACTGACCAAATATGACTAGGAAAGACTGGGTGAATTGAGAGAGGTTAATTGGTCTGCAGAAGTTCAGAATACAGAAAGATCACTGATCGTGCTACATTATGTTAAACTAAATGTAATAACTGTATTCCAGCCATATAATTCACATTGTTGCTTCTGAAATATGGGATGTCTTTTTATTGATATACAGATGATAGCATGGCAATAATAATGGCATTCCAGTCACCCGACTTGGATATTCTAGGATTAACTACAATATTCGGCAATGTCACTACAGAAGATGCAACAAAGAATGCTCTTCTTCTGGTATGTGTTATTACTTGGTCAATTCTTTATCTTGCTGTTATATAGACTTTTCAGGTTTCTTCACATTGAGACATTCATGATCAATAACTAATTTAATGTGCAAAAGGATAGTGTGAGATGGCTGGACGTCCAGACATTCCTGTGGCAGAGGGTGCTGCAGAACCATTGAAGGTAAAAGAGTGAAGCTTTATTTGTTAACATTATTTTATTTTAATAATAAATTTATATGACGAGAATAGGGTTAGTTGTATTCTTTTGAAAAGAAGTGGCTAGCACATAACAGGTGTAAATGTTGAGTTTATATTGACTTCATTTACTTTCTATAAATGTTATGTATTCCTCCACTAAAAAAGGAATTATGTCATGTTCCAGATAAATAGTATCTCTATCATTAGACTCATTGCTGAACACCTTGGTTAGTAATGGATTATACAAGGGCTGGTTCCATTATGATTATCCATCAACCCATAGTACTAAGCATAGCCTATAACTTACGCGAGAACTCGATCGATGGTTAACTAGGTTTAACTAGGTCTAATGATTCGATCCTAACGAGCCTAGGTGCTAACTCATGCTCTAAGACCTTTTGTAATGCCTCAAAATAACAAGCCTAAACAAGAGGCCTCAAATCTAACTAAAAAACAAACTCAATGTGTAATTACCAAAACATAGACTAAAGTACCAAGACAAATGTAAAAGATTACACCAGAGGCATTAGCCTAATCTAAAACTCAAAAAGGGTGAACACTTGAATATCACGGTCTCCAAATTCTTGAGCAGATTGCAACCTAGATCTGAAAGGAAGGAAAACACAATTATGCGATAAAATTTCAGTTGGTGAATGTGGTGTGTGAGGTGTACTACTTTCTTTAAAAAAATGAAACTTTTATCACATGGATGTACAGTAATAACATTTCACGAAATATGCAGTTAGATATAAGAATGCGTTCATTTAAAGGTACAAAGTCAATATTCGGAAATGAAGAATAGCCCTAACCACCTATTATTCAGAAGAAATCTTATTAAGCACGTTATTTGATCTCTTGTTCTAGTCTACTTAAGCCAAATGTCGCATGTACCATGACATCTAGTTCTGATTGCAAGGTAGCTACTTGCACGAAGGGTATATTATATGGAAGGACAAGGTTGACAACATCATCCCTTAAACTGCATATTGACTTGGTACCTTTAAATGAACGCATCCTTATGTCTAAAATATTGTGTGAATTGTTATTGTGGTACATTCATGTAATTGAAGTTTCATGTTTTGGAAAAACAAAAAAATAATACACCGCAACATAAGCACTCACTGAGATTTTTTTTTTTTCATTATTGGCGTTTTCTTTCCTTCTATTTAAGTTGCAAGCCATGCAAGAACTTGGGTACTACTTTGATATTCAAGAGTACACTATTTTACGAGTTTTAGTTTAGGATAATGTTTCTGGTATAACGTTTTACTTGTTTTGGTACTCTAGTCATTATACATTTTGGAATTCACACATTGAATTTTTTTATTTTTTAAATGTTTTCATTTTTTAAGACCTCTCTCTTAGGCTTGTTATTTCGGTGCGTTACTAATTATCTTACTTGTACATGTCGGGACGAAGCTGGGTGCACTTTTTGTATTATGACATTATAGACTAAACATCAGCTGGCAAACTAAAAAGAATGTTGGAATACGATTTATGTCGTGTAGGAAGTAGGAAGTAATTATCTCACAACTTCGGGTTTATTTTCGAATCATTTACCTAAAATAGCTACTTGAGAGGTCAAATTTGCCTAACTATTCTTATTATATCTTTTAATAGAATCCCTTGAAATGATCTGTTTCCAGATTTCCATGAAATTTGCACTTGAACAGTCTATTGTGGAAAATCATCATTAGGGTGTTTCCTTTAGGCTAGTGAGTTATTTCCGACTGGAAAATGTATACTATTTTGATTCTTTGCCCTCTCTCCATTTCTTTCTTTTTTGTTGCAATTTGGGGGTTGTGGGTGGGGGCAGAGGCCGTTCTGAGGGGTTTGCAGAGGAGCTTCTCTCCATTTCTCTCTTACTGCGTAGTGCCTTGCCTATACTTCTAGCGTAGTTGGGATACATTATATCGTATTAGTGCACATTTCAGTATTAAGGGAATACAAGCCTCAACTGCACTATACTTGGTATAGCTTGTGAAGCTTCAGGGTTTACATTGATGAAATAATGACGGCCATATATCCAGAGACATCTATCATATAGTGCTTTTATCACTGCTTACTTGCTAGATATGATATTAGTTGATCAGTCAGTTGTATTATTGGCTTTGCTATAATATCTGCAGTCTGATGATACTTTATAACTTGTACAGAGAGGGAAACCGCGTATAGCGGACTTTGTTCATGGTTCAGATGGATTAGGCAATATCTTTTTACCTCCTCCCCAGACCAAGAAATCAGAAAAATATGCACCGGAATTTTTGGTTGAGAAAGTTTCTGAGCATCCTGGTGAAGTTTCTATACTTGCATTGGGTCCTCTTACAAATCTGGCTCTAGTAAGTGACATGTTTGTTTGATTTTCATCTTGATATATTTATGCTTCAGGGTGACTAGGTTTTAATTTTTCGACATGTGTCTGTGTTATTGTTTTAGGCTGTAAAGAGAGACTCATCCTTTGCAAGCAAGGTGAAGAGAATAGTGATACTTGGTGGAGCTTTTTTTGCTCTGGGGAATGTTAGTCCTGCCGCTGAAGCAAATGTAAAACTCTTGATTTCTGCTGTTAATATAGTTTTCATTTAACATATTACTGCTAGATACAGATTTAGTTCCTGAGGTTACTTCCATCTCATAAACTTTGTAACTGGCAGATCTATGGCGATCCAGAAGCTGCAGATATTGTGTTCACGTGTGGGGCAAATATTGATGTTATTGGCATAAATATAACGACGCAGGTCCAACTGACAGGTTAAACTCATTTGAAATTTCACGATTTTATCACTTCCCTCCTTTGTACCGTGACATCTCAGACGAGAATTACTAATTTAAATGTCTTGATTTCAGATATGCACCTAGATAAGCTAAGGCAGTCAGGAGGAAAGTATGCGCAGTTTCTATCTGATATTTGCAAATTTTATCGCGACTGGCATGTCAAATCTGACGGAGTCTATGGTAATCTTATAAAGTTCCTTGTATAAGTCAGCAGACTTCGTGCCACTTCTGTGATTTATTCATTCACATCACCTTTCACCTTTTGGTATCAATGATTTTGGTTTTCTTCATTCAGGGATTTTCCTTCACGACCCCGTGAGTTTTGTGGCTTTAGTGAGGCCTGATCTGTTTACTTTTAAAAAAGGAGTCGTGCGGGTTGAGACACAGGGGATCTGTGTGGGGCATACGCTGATGGATCAAGGATTAAAGAAGTAAGTTTACAGCATTTCAAGTATATACTCATGTTTCTATGTTTATGTCGAGCTAATCATCTGATGTGTTCAAAATGGATGTGATGCAGATGGAACTCAAGCAATCCATGGTCGGACTTTTCTCCTGTTTCAGTTGCATGGACAGTTAATGTGGAAGAAGTCCAGAAGTATGTCCATGAAACCTTAATGAAGCTCTAATCTTCACCAAATACAGTGTACATTGTGCTAATCTATTATTGGAGGAACAATTCTTAGCATGTAATCTCAACCTTGTATTAGTGAGCCTAGCACCTAGGGGGCCGCAAGATCTTCAGGTTAGAGGCATGCTAGGCCAAGAATTAATTTCTTATTTCTGGAACATCATTTAGCTTATGGTGCAACATATTGAAAACCATTGTCAATAACTTATCAAAAGAAATATTGAAGATAATGTTTTATCGTTCTTGATGTTCATTTTGTTGTGATGCTTTGTTTCCTCCCTTTCTAGCATTTGTCGACTATTTCCCGAAAATTTGGTTTTAATACTTGAAGCATAGTTGTTATAATTTTGCTTCTCAAGTTGGTATTTCATTGCACTTGATTGATGTTACCAACTCCAAATAATTGAGGTTTTGCTCTTTTACAATCTGCTTACTCTATAATTCAATTATTTTTGAGGGACAATGATAAGATTATTGCACATTAATGTGTATGACGGATCAATTTGTAAGAGGTCGGCTGGTAACTTATTATGCAATAACTACGGCCAAATAGGTTGTGATAAAAAGCTGTATTTCCTTGATAAATGTTCTAACTTCAGCTCAAAGTCATATTTTTCTTTTTAAAATAGCTCGTTTTGAGAAGTTGAAGGACCTTGCATACTTGAAATTCATTTTCTGATTTTTGCGTAGGTACTCCATCAAGTATCTCATTAGATTCTTCAATTATAGCGTTGGCAATATCATTATCTACTCTTATCTTTTTTTTTTTTTTTGGTCATTAGAATTTCTTTTGTTGAAGGAACCGTTAATCTAATAATTCTGATTAGTTTATAAGTGTAAATATATTTTCTTGGTTCACCAAACAAATAGACCGATCCACGTGCAGTGAGAAAAGGAGATGTTAAATCAGAGAAACGACAATGACAGGAGTCAGGAGAAATCAATTATTCGACATACAAATAGCTCTTTTTACTAAATGTTGATCAATCATTCCATTTTACATTAACTTACTCAAACTGTAATGGTTGACAAAATTTCTATTTTTCGCCTAAGCAACACAAACTATACATTTCACAAGTGGTCTATAAACAGGCTCGAAGTTATCAGCATTCGAAGTATAAGAGAAAACACGAACAACTTTTCAAACCCATAAGTAAACCAAGCTTTAATGGTTTTATTTTATATTAATTATACTCACTCCATAATATAATGTGTATGTGAGTGATTAAGTCAAAAGCATGACGCTTTTTGAAGAAATAGAAAAGACAAAAGGTCACAGTGGGAACAATTTGGAGGAGAAAAACAAGTCAAATGTCAATATTTTTTCGTTGGACCACTTTTGATAAAACAGGTAAACCAACTCTTTGCCAAAATAAATATAATCATAATATATAGTCTTGGGTGCCAAAAACAGAATTCTAGGACGGAATTGGACCCAAAAATTCTTCATAATCCGTTAGAGGTACTTGAACAGACGTACGTAATTAATAGACCAACCTAATATAATATTATTTTATATGTGTTCATGCACCTAACCATGAAAGCAATGTCATGTTTTAGAAAATTAGAATTTGCTTTTGAAATTAGTTTATTCTATCTTTGCGTAATATAAAACAATTCTCAACAAAACACAAACACCACTAAGAAACGATTGACAAACAATAAACTCGAAATAATTCATTTTATTCTACTCATCGTTCACATTATTGGCTTATACGTACCAAAAACACGAGGTAACAACAAAAACTACCCTGGTATTATTTTGAATTGGCAAAAGACGCCCTACACCATCTTTATTAGCAAACACCCCCCGCCCCCGATTTGTTCAAAGACAAAAAAATCCTGACGTCCAGTTTTGAACTACATACGACGCCACATGTGTTTTGTTAAAATTTGGCAATAACCCCCATCTGTTTTCGTTTCCTTGTATCAATTTTGTAGTTTTAGGAAAATAAGCATAAAAGGGTATAATAGTCTAGTTACCTCCCGTCAACACCTAAAACTATAATGGGGACAATTTGCTAATTATCACATAAAACATGGAGGTTTTTTCCAATTAAAACAACACAGGGGTCTTTTCGCCTTTTAGAGATAACACGGGGATAGTTTTTGCTAATAGCTCCTAAAACCACTTATACTTGAGATGCCATAAAGTATAAGCACTAATCGAACTCAAGTAGCTTTAACACTCCAATTACCAAGAGAACACTACTATTTAAGATGATATAGCCCTCTTTTCATGTTTCAACTTTCAATCTAATAGTTACACATTGACACTAATTACCTACCATATGAGAGGAACCGTTTCAACTCCTTCACCAACATAAGACTACAATTGTCTACTATACACGTAACCTATATATTGCAATTTGCACCTACTCCAACAACCAGTGCAAACATAGTTAAACCAAAGCCATTATCTTCTCTCCTCTAATTCCAAATTCAAGAATCAGAAAGAAAAAACAAAAAATCCCCTATATTCATATATCATAAAAACAAACTTAATTACAAATACCAAACAATTGCATGGTACTCTAGCTGCATTGTCACAAGTTAGAACAATTCTTACATTTTAATTGATATGTCACGTGTAAGTTCAGCTACGGCGTTGGCTGAGGCGGTATCGTGGTACGCGGCTTTATTACTGGCTTTGATGCTTGTGCTCAGCTGTTGCGAGCCTGACGATGATTTTGCGGTGGTGGCACCGTACGAGGGTGACAACAATGTTTTGTGCGACGAGATTTATGTTGTAAGAGAAGGGGAGACGCTGCATAGTATAAGTGACAAGTGTGGTGACCCGTACATTGTGGAGCATAATCCTCATATTCATGACCCGGACGATGTTTTCCCGGGTTTGGTTATCAAGATAACGCCTGTTAAGCACCAGTGAAGTTGAACTTTTTTCTTTTTAGCTTGTTTTGTTTTTACACGAGAGTTTTGAATTTTTTTGTCTTTTCTTTTCTTTCTCTCTGTTTCGTTTTTTGTTTTCCATGTTTTGGATTGGTATGGGATGTTCTTCCTTGTAAAGTTTCTTGAGGAGAGATGGCATTAGCTCAAAAGTGTTTGACTTGCAAAAAAAAACTTGAAGTTGGGTATTTTGTGAAGAAATAAACTGAATTAATTGTGGGAATAGCTAGGGACGTTACTTGGTAATGTTCGGACAAGAAATGAGTATTTGGTGCTATGGATCAAAGTATTCATTTGTAGTCTGCTAAATATTAGAATTTTTTTATAATATCTTGAAATCTTTTTGGCATATTTCAAAAATTTGAAAAAAATGATGACTCAATGAACAATGAAAATACTTTTATAATTCGTAGCTATAGAGTCAAAAATGAAAAAAAAGTTTGATACTTTTTGAAGAAACGTTTAAAAAATATATGATTAATACTAATAGAAGGAATTTCACACTTCCGCGATTGATGAAGACGAAGGGTATTCCCAACTCCAAGAATATAAAACTTAGGATTATATACGAAGAAGATCTTAGCCAGCCGATCGGATGATATGTGAGCTCTGCCCCATTTAACATTGCTCAATTCCAAGTTGCAAAAGGATTGAGAATGGAGTAAGGAGCTACCTTCTGAGTTCAGAGCTGCTTAACTGCTTTATTTTTAGTTCTTGAGTTATTAGCTCTTTCTTGACTTCCTTATTGGCTCTATTTATTCCTATGAGTTCAATAGGAGAACACATGAAGGGTGCGGACCACGTTTACAAATTGGAATCCGTCCGGATCATGCCATTCCTCTTCCTCTGATTCACCTCCGTGAGGTTTTTTCCTGCAAAAACCCCCATCCGCTAGACTCTATTTGACGCACAATAGAGCCCAAACGAGTCCTGGGCTACAAGTTCAAAAGAAAAGCCCAATCCGAACAGCTTCATGTATTGGGTTGGGCCATTTAGTAAAAAGAAAAAGGAGAATGGTTGATTTACGTGACCCAATGGAAATTCTTTCATGTTTAAGATTTTGCTGGGTCCAAGTTACAGTATCAAGTGTTCTTCAAAGAGACTTCTCTAGCTGCCTAGTTCAAAGTCCGTGTCACTAGCATACAATTGAAAATGACAATTATTCTCCGATTCTCTAAATCAACGAAAACTAACATATCATAATTTTCTTTAAAATAATAATTAAGAGGGATGACGTGACAGTGCTCTTCGCTCGGTGGAAAAATTAATCGAAAAGGATTAAGTTAACAAATCATATGAAAGAGTAATATCATTATTTTAAAAAAGCGAAAAAGTTAATCTTTGGATGACCATAAGTGTGACTTACCTAGATAAAAGTTTTCACAAAACACTTTCTTGTCACCTTTCTCGAAATGATAAACTAAGATTATTGCTTCATGGACGCCTAGCTAAAGTTTTTAATTTACACTCTGGTTGGCATTTATAAGTGGACACACAAAATTATAAAATATTCGTTGAATCAAAGCTCTTTAGACAATTACTTCAAAATTCCATCATGGTCCAGGCCCATACCTTTAAAAGAAGTACAATAATTAAAAAAGGAATCCAATCTTAGGACAGAGTATATATGCACTTGGGAAGTGAATTATTAATTACACTTTCTCTTAACAATCTTTTTCTCTCCAAATCCCCACATCTCAAACATTCTCTCTAATGGAAACCTCATTAATCCTCTCTCACTCCTTCTTCTACTTCTTACTCCTAATAATCACATCAGGTAATGCAAATGCTTACCATTTCGAGTAGTTTAATATTAATTAACTTAACATTCACATACTTATTTGTACTAATGTGTGACATATTTTTTAGGATACAATATTGGCGCTGCCAAAGGTTCACTTCACAACCACCACGGTGAGAAGAACGATATAACCGAATCTAGGCCGACAAAGCTGTTTGTATTCGGAGATTCCTATGTTGACACAGGCAATGTCAGAAAATCGTTAGGAAATTCATGGAAGGAGCCTTACGGCATCACATTTCCGCGTAAACCCGCCGGCCGTTTCTCCGATGGCCGCATTCTCACGGATTACTTTGGTAAGTTCATGATTAGTATTTTACTATTAAATTGTTATTTTTTTAAAAGCTCAAGTTTGTAAAATGGATTGACAAGCATTCTTATGTACAATCTGTAATTTTTCTTTATTAAGCCTGGGCAGGTAATAATTTTTGGTAAGTGAGTGAGTTTTAATAATAAATTTGGTGTCATTTTAATTGGTAACTTAATTAATTAGTTAAGAGAAAGCTGATAACTTAATTAGTTAATAAAGAAAAAGTTTGACTTTTAAAGAAATTCCATGACTTAATTAGTAACTAATTATTATTATTATTATTATTATTATTATTAACTTGCAGTCTCTCTTAAATCTCAAGTATGTTAGGAGAATTGACACGCCAACTTACATGCAGCCTGTATTTTTCTTTGTTAAGCGTAACAGATAACATTTTTTAGTAAGTGGGTGACTTGGGTGTTCGAAACCAATGACCTCTTCTTTGATCATAACTCTCGTACCATATTTGGCAACATAATTAGTTAACAGAAAGCTTGAGCTATTAGAGATTT
This sequence comes from Misopates orontium, assembly GCA_946800315.1. Taxonomy (NCBI): domain Eukaryota; kingdom Viridiplantae; phylum Streptophyta; class Magnoliopsida; order Lamiales; family Plantaginaceae; genus Misopates; species Misopates orontium. The sequence goes on along the minus strand of OX326950.1, from coordinate 5,558,054 downwards.
TATTATTAATAATTAAATCCAGCGCTGCCTTTTTTCTTTTCTTTTCCCTTTTTATCTTTGTGCGTCGTGCCATTTGCTACCGATTTATTTTATGACATTATATCTCATCATTTGTATTACTTTATCTTTTTTGGCTTTGTCACCCTTCTTTTTCTTTTAAAACCTGGCATTGCTTTTTCATGCATGTTACAAAATTTTGCATTATTGAGTCCAAACACCCATCTATATCCTTTTTTTCTTGGCGCGTCTTTGTGTCTAGTGTCTTTTTACACTAGTGATGCGCACATTCACTACTTTTTCAATGTCCATACTTTCTTTTTATTCTTTATCTTTTTGGTGAAAAAATTGCAAAAGCGTTGAGCTCGTCATGCATGGAATAATCTAAAGTTGAGATGGGATTAGTGAAAGTGATTGAAAATATACTAGTATAATTTACCAATTAAAGTGGTTTTATAGTTAAGTATAGTATATATTATATCCATATCCTTTCGTTTTCTGCGCCGCTTTTATTTTCACCATTTCGTCCTTCGAATTCTTCGTATATACAATTAACAGATTCCCATATCTATGATTCATTTGTTCATCATCAATCATGTCCATGAGATGCTGACAATGGATAAATCTAAGTGAACGGAGGCAATTCATGTGGTGGTCTATTTGACCCGTTATAACGTAGACATAATTGTGACTTTTAACATTTGAATGCATATAAGGCCAGTCCATATCAAAGGGAGTAATCAACATGTTCTGGAAGAAGAAGCTGAAAGTATCACGTTAACTATGTAACTATCATACGGCCTGGTGAAAAAGTAAACTCGCGCTTCACATTGCATACAACTTCTGACTTATGATGTTCTGTGAATTATTTGAGTTGCAGTCAAATTAATCCCACTTCTTAATTTTAGGCTACATGCTAAATTAGGACATGCATAACAAACTCTTTGTGGGATCTGTGGCATTTATGATTAAATTTTTGATGTTATTACTCTGCCATTCCCCTTTGAATGGAATAATTATATTTATAAAGAACTAGTCTATCGAGATAACGTGCTTGTGATTGTGTCCATCATCATAAAATTGTAATATTAATTACATTAAATAATCGTTACCACAAATTTTAATGCAGAAATCAATTGTGATGATGGTAAACCTAGTCGATCTAAGTACTTTCTTGTTAAAATGAGAACTACTCTAAGGTTACACATAATCTCGATCCATGGAGCTTACAAGAATTATGAAAAGGCTAATGGATTTAAACTATAGCTAGGTTTAACTCATATAGCACATAATTAAATATGCGCAGGAAGCAAATATATATATTAGTCTCTTAAATCTTATTAGAGGCCATACCATTGCTTGTATTTAATATAAAGACTAAATACTAGAACCTGGGAGAATCTCTTCGATATTCAAGATTTTGAGTTATTGGTATTAAGTATATATGACTTATTTTTTGTCCTCAAATCAATGACATGAATTGCAGCCAAGTTCCTGGGACTCAAGTCTCCAATAGCCTACATGTGGATGAAAATGGGAGGAAAAAAGCTGCGCAACGGTATAAACTTTGCTTTTGGAGGGAGTGGAGTGTTCGATACATACAGCAATCTGTTGCCAAATATGAGCACTCAAATCGATTTCTTTGAGAAACTCATCAACAACTCTGTTTACACAAAACAGGAGTTGCAGTCCTCTGTTGTTCTTATTTCTCTCGCGGGCAACGATTATGGAGCTTATATAGCTAAAGGTGGCACTGTCGAGGTACACAGTTTTATTATATGTTATTTTATAAATATTACACGTCGACTCAAACAGATGCCTGGAGAATTGCGGAAAGACTATATATTGTAAAGTACCAAAGATTATACTGCAATCATAATGACTCATAAAAGGGGTGCATAATGTCTACATGTACTTGGTTATCAAATCAAAATTTTCTTGGCAAATTTTGGATGATATATAGACCTTGATGATGGTAAAATTAATACTTTGTGGAGTAATTGTTTGTGGTATTCAGAGTGTTATAACTCCAGATGTACCTGTAAATTACTTTTCTGAAGATTTTTTCTGTATATTTATCAGAATCTGCAGAGTTTTATTCCTCTTGTGATCAATCAACTTGCCTCCAACTTAAGACGGATTCGAGGTTTGGGAGTGAGTAAAATAGCTGTAACGGGTTTGGAGCCGATGGGGTGCCTCCCCCGGATGACACAATTCTCTTCGTTCCAACAATGCAATGCAACACAAAACCTAGCCGTGAGTTACCACAATCTCTTATTGCAGCAAGCCGTTGCACAATTGAATAACGAAACGAAGGAGTCTAGAGTTCTTTTCCTCGATCTCTACAACTCTTTCATAGCTGTGCTCAAGGAAAAGGGAGCTTTTCAAGGTAAATTATCATAATACATCTGCTTATAAAGCTCAAATATTTCAATTCAATAGTATTCATTGTTCATTGTTTCCACTCTTTTGCCCCCTATATAAATGTTAACTCATCTACTATAATTGTTAAACATTGTCTCAAATAATCCAGAATTCAATACTCTACCACAGACACGAAAATGGAGTTGAGGAGTTTCGATTACTTAAATCCAATTGCCTTGTTACAAACATAAATTTCTAAATTACAAAGGATTTTACTAACATGGACCTCGACTAGTTCATGTAGAATATCACCAAAAGATAAATACATGCTCGTCCTAATTCATGGACTGTATAATCCTAGATACTCTTAATTGTTTATGCACTATTAACTCAACAACATTGTTGATCTATGAAGCAGGGAATTTGAAAAATGAGACTCCATTAAAGCCCTGTTGTATGGGAACAAGCATTGTGTATTCTTGTGGAAGTGTGGACGATAAAGGTGCTAAAATGTACACAGTTTGCAATGATCCAAAATCGGCATTTTTCTGGGACGGAGCACATCCAACTGAGTCTGGATGGAACGCAGTCTATAATAACTTGAAGTCGAGTCTTCAGAAATTCTTTGAAGGTTGCTAGAGTTTATCGTGTTAGCTGCTCGTTAGAACTAATATTTGTGCTTCGATTGTGTTTGGATTTGGATCTTTTATTCTCGTCTGAACTTTCAATTTGGTTTTGTTAGGATTCAACAGTTATTTGTTGTTACTTGAGGAATTTGTTGTATAATGTTAGATATACACTACAGTGCGGAGGTAATTGACAAACTTGTTGCAATTTGTTATTCAGAATTTTGCTCTTAACTAAGGCAACATTGATTCAAATTTAATCTCAGGATCATAATGACACATTTTATGTACAATTTGGATATACATATATATATATATAGGGATAAAAGCGTTAAACCCCTATACTTTACCCCATGTTGCACTTTGTCCGATATCATTTTGTTTTTCTAGTAACTTGCCCCATGTACTATGGATAAATAAACACTTTGCCCCCTAAATCGTTTTTTCACCATTGGATTTGGACACTTGTCAGTATTTTTTGCCGTTAAATTTGGACTCAGGGGCTTTGAATTGGACGATCATCTATTTTGTAAACTTGAGTTTATGAAATTCTTCGTTGTTTGGCTCCCATTCTTCTCTTTCAATCTCTTTCTATGACAACCTGAACACTGTGAAAAAAAAGTTTCTTGAGACTCTCTTTGAAAGTTAGTATTTACATGCTGCATCATTTTTCCTTTGTCCCTTTCAAAGTTGGAGCACGTTTTAGCATGGAACAAAGAGGAGGTGAACGGAAAACTCAAAATTAGAGAGGAGGTGGATAGAGAGAAGAAAACGCTATTGTGCAAACAGACGAGTATATTGTAAGCTCATGAGAGAACTGGTTATAGAAATTAAATCTTAAAACCATTTGAGAATATTAAACTAAACTAGTATATTTGTTTAGTACTACAGAAGAATAAAAGCTTAGAGCTAATTAATTACTTTTATTCCCCTTTTTCAAGTGTCTTGCAAGACTAATTAGATCGCATTAGCAATCATCCATTTGCCTAATCTCTAGCACGTTTATTTGCATTAATTAAAGAAACATCATTTTTGAATAAACACACCATGTTTTCAGAAAGCTGATTAGACATCAACCAATAACCCACTTAGATTCCTCCGAGAGTCAAAAAAATTCATAATAACTTGGCAGTCAAAACATTTTAAATGCTGTTCTTTTCTGGTTGTATAGTGTAATTGAAAATGTAGAAATATTTTTCTTTTCAAATAATAAGAACAAATTAACGACCTAAAATTTTACGTTTATTACTAACTATTTAAAAAAAAAATCTCAATTATTTGAAAATTAGTTCCGATTTTGAAGACACACACATCAGTGATACAATTTATAGTAGAGCTAGATCGGTGATTAATGATTATAAAGATTTGATAGTCCTACTCAGTATCCACCACATGATTAGGCTAAATAATGTAAGGCCTAACTATCAACCACAATGGATTAGGAAATAATTGCCAAACATAATAATTACATTGAATGAACTGATATATATATTGTCACTATATTTATGTGGACCAGGCCATCAGTCTTGGTCTAGTTAAATAAGTTTAAAATTGATGGCATTCACCATCTATGATATTTACAAAAACTATTAGTTAAAAAGAAGATCTAGATTAAATAAATAGACTCCTGGAGTTGATATTTGATAGCTGATCATGACCTCTTTTGAAGATTAAACAATAACAGCAGCTGAAGATAACTGGCAGTTATTTCTCCGTGATTAGAGCGGTACTATACATATCTCTCTCAATAGTACTGTTGCTTCCAAAAAATCATGTAGCCATGATTGCAAAATGCCTGAATAAAATGGGACCCCGTAAGTGTATATGTTGTATTTTTGTTTTGCTCTGAACAGGGATGTATATATTGTTTGCACATGCAATTAAACTTGAGTGAACATGCAATGTGGTATCTCTTTCTGCAGGGTCGCTTTAGTTCCTCTTTTTTGATCCCAAAAAAACAAAAAAAAAACGAAAGATGCGAAAAGAAAGTCACTTTCCTAGCTTTTCATTGATGCCTCCAAATTGATTCACCAATGGTTTGCCGACACGGCCGGGGTCGTTAATATCCAACCTACGTACCTATGAAAAAGTTTTGCCTCTGATTATAGAGTACAACTTTTATGTAAAAATAAAAATAATTTCCCGAAGACATACATATACTCAAAGTATTACTAAAAGACTATGCACATACGAGCCCTGAGTTGTACAAGGGCGAAGAAATTTTAACGAATCATGCCATGCAAGGTTGTAGCTAGCCACAAGGCCCTCGTCGAACGACTCCGTCCTCGTCACTGCCCACACTTTATAGGAGTCATGACATTGTACATTATCAGAACTTAATTAGAAATTCGGGTTATCTCCTAGCTAGAGTCGCACTATTATATATCGAGACCTGTTTGACGATCCTCGAACCTAGTATTATTGACCCCGAACGCAATAGTTGAGGGTTGAGTTTTTTGTAAAATGATAACTTCTTTAGTTTGATGGTTTAAGAAAATTAGAGAACAGATCAGTTTCTAATTAATTAGCAGTGCGAAGTACATCCATAAATGGAGTCACAACACCTTCATTCAGATGCATGTAGTTAATATATGCATCATGAAAACTTGCAAATTAAATAGGGCAACGCACATAAATTAAGGAGGGAGCATAAGGTACACACAATCATTCGACATAATTTAGCAAAAAGTTTAATTTGAAAGGCGAACAACTACGTACCTCTATTTTAACTCTCGATGATGTGGCTCCACACCAGTATGAAAAGACATTTCGTACAAAAATATGATTCTCATGGACCTGCGTGCGTGTTTATATATTTGTCACAAAAAAGTAATAGAATTTGCATGTGTCGAGTCATCGTCCATATCTTTTTCCATCAGTAATTACAGTACATAGTGACGGATATTAATCCTATCAATTTGTGTGACTGACGAAATATATACTTAAACAGAAATCATGTAATTCACTAAAAGCGAATATACCAAAAATGATTCATTTCTTATTCTATGGTGCATGGGGCAAAGCAAAAAGTGATAAGAACTGTACCATGGATTTGAAGAGTGGCCAAGACAATATATGTCCTATGTTCGAACGTGTATAGATTCGCAAAAATGAGGTGTCACACCAAAAGATTTTTGCTAAAGCTATCCCACAAAAAAATTCGCATTAATTCCACTGTGGAAAAGGTGCTCCAGTTTTTGGTATCCAGTAACTTTGACAAGATAAATCTTTTTGAATTGAGTCTAGGTATATACATGGGCACATAAGTTATAACACGTCAACCCGAATTTTCAAGTTTATTCAGGTCTTAAGTTTTATCGCAGATCCTTATTAATATCGAATTTTGCTGAAGTACTGTATTCAATTATTTGACTAGTATACCATCCCATAATAATCAAGTCAGTCTTCTACCTTATAAACTGAGACTGGAAGATTAATTAGATGAAACTTTGGAAGGAAGAATGGAAAAAAGAGTAGTTAAGAAAATGGAATCAAAAGCAATTGAAACCAATTTTTAAGTAATGATTATTTGTTTATAACAAATTCTTCATGTTTTATGTAATAAACTACTCCTGTTTCTAAGGAAATCGCATAATTGTTCTTCTTGTACAATTTGAATAAAGTGGTAAAAATAAGAGAACAAAGTAATCATACCAGCATGCATGTAAGTGACTAAAGCTTAATTACATGCAGCGCTAGTGTGCCGACTAGCTAGGACTGAAGCTTCTATAAACATGTGATAATTTATGCTAATTTAGTTGCTTAATATTTGTGCATTTATAACAAAGTGGCAAAAGTAACAAAAGAAATGTGGACATACTGAGAAGTCGTCGGACCACTTGCAAGAAACCATCGGTTTCACAATTTATAAGTAGAATGCAAAATAAATATTAAAGGCCGAACGGCATGTCTCGATTATTGAATCAGAAGATAATTGTTGATTTGGATATGTAAACATTTTTTTCTGTGAATTTTAGTTTCTAGTAATGGTTTTTGGAGCTTAGTGTTTGTAAATTTATTAAGATACCTATCCTCATAATGAAACAATTTAGCTTAGCAACAACGCAAGTATTTAAGGTTTTTTTTCTGTACGAACATGACGCAGTAGGAAGAAAAAAAGTCCCGCAAGCTCTCTTTAACCTGCAAAAAAAGAAAATAACCAAGTACATGGAGGAAGGATATTTTGCCTTTTTCCTTCACATGAGGTTTTTTTGTTTTCTTCTATAACCATTATATAAACATAGATGTCTTTTGCCAATATCCGAAAGAAAATCGATGATAGTTGTTTTAAAAAGAGAAAATGAATTCACGTTGATTACCGAACCATTCTCGCTGAAATTTCTATACAATGAAAAGAAACTAAAATTGTTTTAAATATTTTGGTTCGACAAATGATATTATAATATTCTAGCTTCCGAAATCCATCTCCATCGCTTGATTCAATTGGGCGTGATCTGTCAAAGCAACGCCACTCCTATTAAAAAGGATATTTCTTAAACGAAAACGTGTCTTATAGTCTAGAATCTAGTCGCGGGTTTCTATTCTTTAGATATCTTTTTTACTACTATAAAATTACTTTTTGCTAGTCTCTCTTTATTATTTTTTTTTCGAAACTCGCTCTTTATTATTTTGGATTACATTCTTTAGATTCTTTTTTCTACTATGAACTTACATCTTACTCACTAACTCTCGATATATTGATCGTTGTGGTATATCACTTTTACGATAAGCTGGATAGAAACAAATTTAACTTCCTGCAGAAAATTTTCTTCTATGTTGCTCAGATAGTATGCGGGTGGATTTTTTTTGAAATTGGTCCTATAACTTATATTTAAATAAAAAAAAAAAAAAGACATCAAACGTTAGTCTTGCACCATCCCATGTCCAATTTTAAGTTCTGATTAATTGTATCCTCCTCAATTTTGCAATTTATTACTCCAAATCTTTTTTTAAAAAAATTATTTAAGATCATTATTTAAGATAAAAAAAAATTAAGATTATTATTTAAAATTTAAGGGATGTAGGTGTAATTATTTAAAAAAAAAAAGTAAAAATCAAAAGATTTACAGAATTGGGGGCTAGGTGCATTATTTTACTAGGACTTTAATGGATGGTGGCACGTCTTAGGATTGAAATCAGACTTTTTTTTTATTAATTGACCAAAATTGATATTTGGACAGCTTATAAGACCAACTTCTAAAAACTCCCCATTGTGCGCACATGCACGTATATAGTAATAAGATTAATGTTACGAACAAAACAAGGTGCTAAACTGACAACATATTGCACCCAACAAACACTTAGCGACCTGAAAATGTGATGATGTTCCGTTAATTGGCTTTTAGTAATTTTAATATGTACATTTAGTACAACGGGCAGCACTTGCATGTGTAGAACTTTTTCCTTTGCTTCCTTTTTTAAAAGAATCATATCATTCACACCCCCTTAGGTTTGCATAATATCATAAACCTTCCTTGAGGTTTCAGTAATTCCAGTAACATATCACATAAGTCTATCATTTATTTTCTTCCTTGCTCATCCAACTTGTTAAAAATAAAGTACCATTTTTTTTATTCAAATTCCAAGAATTGAGTTTTTTTTTATATATATTTACAACTTTGACAACTCATAAAATAGAGTTGCATTTCAGCATAAACTTTTATAAAATTAATAAGAAAAAATGTATTTCTAAATATTACATTTTAAAAATGATGAATAGATTTATTAAAAGTCAAAATGACGCAAAAATATTATAAAAGAGAAGACTAAAAATATAGATATTTAGAACTCGATCATTTGAAACTAAATTAAATAACTTGTTCATATTCGAAATGTATAAATCCAAAAAATGAATACAACTCTTGAATATATATTATAAGTAATTTTTAGTATTCTTTTAATTTTTTACCTTTTATTTGCTTGTTTTAAAGTTTTAATCAAAAACATATTTATTTAAAAGTAAAAGATTAAATTCTAAAGTGTCTTCTTTCTCTTTTTTAACTATTATTGTTAATGTCAAATAGGTATTTTAACAAATGGTCAAAGTTGACAAAGGATAAAAAAGGAATGACGGACATATGTGATATGTTGCTGCATACTTTAGGGGGTGTCAGTAATATTATTGAAACTTCAGGGGAGGTTTCTCATATTATGTCAAACTTTAGGGGGTGTGAGTCATATTATTCCTTTTTAATCACCTTTTGGTTTTAGGTTATTTGGTCTTTTAGAGGACAAGAAAAGCTAAAATTGCAGTGGCTGTACTTGTCATCCGACGTTGTTTTCCCAGATATATTATGTCCTTTAATTACGGGTAAAGCCTATGATTAGCATAATCTAAAAAAGATGACTAAAACAGAAAATCACGAACTTTTATGAGTTAGATTTGTTTTGGGGAAAAGTTGTATTTTATTGCCTGCCATGCATTACAATATATTCGACGAATTTCTACAGTTGCAAAATCTAGAAGAGAATATTCAATAACAGTCCTCGTCAGGGTTTCTGAAACCACAAGAGCATTTTGTGCAAAGATTTTGAAATCACAAGGAAGTTCTAAACAGTTATCAAATTACAAGGTGGTTTCATGCAGGTTTCCAAAACCACAAGCGAGTTTTATGCATTATCCCCTAAATTACTTGTATATACCCTCATCAATTACAACTTTCTCACTCGGGTTTGGTTTCAAGAAAAATGAGGGGAAGAGAAAAAAGACAGGCCGGCGATATTGCCAGAGCAAAAATTGTTGGAGCCAGAGCAAATTGTAAAAGATCTCTAATTTACCCTTCTTAATTAAGGAATATAAAAACTAAATCTATCAATATTGTATAATCATCTCGCTTTTCTTAATTAGACACCTTAATTAAAGCAACTAGATTCTTTCTCCTGTCTCTCTTTCTCTCATTTAAGTAAGTACTACTTTTTCATAAATTGAATTATTCGTATGAGGAAATATATAAATTAGCTCGTGATCATTTGTAAGATTTTCTTTCACCTTTCCATAAATGTAATTATTTAAAGTATATCAAGCGTATTGTTCTTCAAAGTCTTCTTTATAAAATGTTAGCAATTAACATTGAAACCCTATAAATTAGTACTCATTTCAAATTGTAGACAACTGTTGAAAAAACATATATACTTTAATATCAATTTTTTCGGCTAAAATTCATGATTTAAACTTCATATTACATGAAGAGGTAATAATTGGGACTTCACCGTTTGTAAAAATCTTGGCGCATATTATATTAAAATAAAATTATTAAATGTTCACAAAAAGATAATATATTTTTAATTGATCAACTTTATGTGTACGTATGCATAATCATGATTATAAATATATATATGCTAATTTTAGTTGAGAAATAAAACTTTCAATATTATATTAAGGAAGTCTCAGTTTCAAAGTATATATTATTTTAAAAGAACACTTTTCTGTTAATTGACTTGTAAAATAACTTTGGTTTAAGATTTAGTTTCTAATTTTCTTAGAACGCTGGCCAGCTATATAAAGAACAAAATTGGGTGAAAAATAATAATTATCTATTAGTGACTTTAATAGATCTTAATAAATAATTATGAATTTCCATTCTTAGAAAAATAAAGAGGTTTGTGATTGCAATACTTAAGGAGAGTTGTTTAGGTAAAAAGAAGATACAATGAGATTGATGAACTTGATTAATCACATTCCATAATCAATAGGGACAAATTAGAGATCATAAAAAGTTTGCTTTGACAGCAACATTTTTCGCTCTGGCAATATCGCCGGCCAAAAAGACAAGGGAAAATATTTATCGTCCAACTGTTTGGTTAAATTAGGACTTCCGGGAAATAATGTAGTATCTTTGCGAAAAAATGGAAATTTTTATATATCTAATATGAAAAACTCTATTCTTGTTGATTTTCCATCAATCAAGCATATTCCTTTTTGCTGATTTACATCAATGACTTATATTCTATCTTAAAGAAGATGTAGAAAAGTTAAGTAGAATACCTTTCTTTTAATTTATTATTTCCACCAATAAAAAATACAAAAAACCAATATTTCACAAACTTATAATTTTCATAACCAGAACTCCTATTCACTCTCTTTTTTTTTTTTTTAGTTTATTATTCAGTAGATGTTGCTTTTTATGTGTTGTAAAGAAATATAATACATAAGTTGTACTAATAGGATGTAAAGAAGTAACTTTTTTTAACAGCTCAAGAAAAAAAATTATTTTTCTTCTTAAGTCACTAATGCAATATTCAGTTCGAGATCCATTTGCGGGCGTACCCTGCCCTTTTCTCAAGGACAAAAATGTTTATTCTAAACTATAGTCGATCAATTAACTTATTATTTCTTAAACTTTTAATATTGAATTTGGCTTGATTTTGGTGTAAGTGCTACTTAATTATAAAACCAGAAATGCATTATATCAATTATATCTAAAGATTACTAAAACAAGTGAACCAGGCGCTTATGCGTCCATTTTTTTTTGGGAAGTATAAGGTAAAAATAGACTAATAAGCTTTAAGCTGCTGTCGGAAAAACTATATATAAACACCTCCTTAGCCACCTTTATTTGACCATACTTACATCCATATCATATGTTATCCTCGAACCTGCTTATTTGTCGGAAACTATAAATTGAGAATATCCTTCAATAAAATCTAAGAATTTTGACAATAAACTTCATGTGATATGCATAATAGGCAAAAGCACTTAATATGGAGAAAAGAAAAAGATTAGAAAATCCCATACGAACGAAAAATAAGTAAAACACACTCGTGTTTGAAAAAGATAAGAGTGTTTTCTTTTTCTTTCTTTTTGCCTTTTTCTTTTAAAGTTTAGGGTGTTTATTCTTTATATTTTTGTGCGTGCACACACACACACACACACATATACATATATATATATATATATACATATTATGAAACAGATTTTTTTCCCAATTATGTGTCGCGGTGGGATTTTAGTCATAAAGAAATTGTAATGCTTAAGAAATGATAAAATGTAAAGTACCGAGAACTCCCCTGTAACTGCGATCTCTTTCCTAACTTAGATTTATCATTTCCAAATGTTTTCTTTCATGCCGTTATCATGATTTAACTAATAACTAGAAGGCCTGTTTTACTTTGTAGCGATACGTTTAACTAACTCCGTTAAACCTATCAGTAATTTGGCAGGTGAGTTGCAACATGCGTGGAATCTGAATCTAACAAAAGTTAAGTGCCCATGAACTTGATACTAGATAGGATAAGCAAGAAAATTTGTGCACATGAAATGATTGTCGGGACTTGGGAACAAAGCCTGGACTCGAGTGGTGAAAATGACAAAAATATTAACATTAAACAACTAATGAGATTAAGCTGTCATAAAGCATTAATAACCGAGTGCCTCATGTTAAAAAATATTTGTTGGATGTTAATTAATATATGGGACGAGTACCTTGATAATAATGGAAACTGGAGGACATGAGTTTTAGGGTGATAGCCTTTCAATAAATTGTGTATGTATATTATTGTATATGTTCGTAATATGATTTAATGAATTGTCTCAACCTAATACATAGCTTACACCATCAATTATTAGATAGTCTGGCCAAGTAATTTCACGATTGAGACCTAAATATTAGAGACTGTGACCTTTCTAAAATGTCTTTCTCAAATTTGTATGTTTCTGAAAGATAGTTCGAGGTTTTAGACGTTTGCGAAATAGGTCCGGAGCAAATATTTCATTTCTCAAGTAAATAGTTGCTGAAAATTATCTCTATGAAAATTACAATGTTCTTGTACATTGTTTTCGCAGTTGATTTTGTTTGTGCAAGATCAAATTTATACAATAATTAAGTATAGTTTTTATAGTAAGCATATCATAAGAGTCAATGCAAACTGTTTTTCACATCAAATTTCTTAATTTAATTAAGACAAACTACAATTTAAAAGCCATCCTTTTATGCATAACGTTTAAGAAAATGGCGTCTTCAAGCTACTCAACAAACTTAAGTATTTATTTGAAAATTGTGCAGATAGATAATGTTGGAAATATAAACCAATAAGAAGTAAAGAGTCGTTCACTTTAATTCGGCGTATGATTGTACATGGTGATTTTAAAGTAAACATATAGGACCATAACTTTACCAATTGATACATTTGTGATATTAAAGATAAAGATTACAGTTGTGACCACAAAACTTCTAACATATAACGGTTTCCGGCCAAAAGATCTGACTATTAATTAATCTGATATTATAATAATATTTCAATATATAATAGCTAAATAATTAGTAATGTAAGACACTCTTATCTACTTAATCTTGTAAATTGGTAATACGAAAAATCACATAAAGGTTGCGATTAAGATAAAGAGCTTCGACGTGATCATGTGATCCAAAGTTAAAGAAGGGAAAAGATTCCATATTTAGTTCTTTTTTTTTTTTGTTCTATCCGCATAACTGTCGCATATGTATGTATGTGGACTTACATATTAGTACTTATATTATCAACTTTTAGTGATTCAACAATTTTTTATTTCTTTTTTTGTCAAATAGTGCTCATCTTGTTTAGTTAACTAATAAATCGGTACGAATTCAATGCATCCAACGTCAGATTGTTCCGTTCACAATACTCTATACTTTTCAAAGCACTTCACATTAGAGGTGGAAAAGCTTGTATATTCGAGATTTTGCCTCGTGGAAAAGCATATGGAGTTTGATTCCCTTTTATAATATGCATATGTGCAAAACATTTTCAAATAGATATTGAGAAGAAAAAAGTCGTGCATGGGTTAAAATTCTTCCTAGAGCTAACTGCTCCAAATTCTAAAATATTGTTACTTGATCGAGGGAGTATTTTTTTGTCTAAGACGCCGCATATAATTTAGGGGTTTTTATTTAAAGAATTATTGAAATTTGTCCCACATTGCTTGGAAATAAACTTGAGCTTCCGTTTATAAAAAAATTCTCCATCTCCCTTTGACCTTTTAGAGGAAAATATGAAGGGTTCCTAATTTTTTTACAAAATTATTGTATTATGTGTAAGAGGGCAAAAAAAAAAAAAAAAAAAAAAAAAAAAAACCTTCGTGAGCTAAAGGAGACAAAAATGTTTTATGTTTTGCATAATTGGCAAAAAGAAATCCTAAATTGGAAAGAGGACCAATGAAAGAAAAGAAAAAGATGGAATTCTCTGTCTCTCTTAAAAATCAGAAAATATGTTTGCCTATTCTTTCGTTCTATTTGGCTTGTCAATATCGAATTGATACGAACCGAATGGTTGTAGACTAGTCAATTCGTTATACTAAGAAAAAAACCATGATGACCAAATAAAACGTAACTAAAGAAATTCTGATTGGTAAAATGCTGTGTTAACACAATAATAGTAAGCTCCAATTTTACCAACCCTATGTGTCGCCCCAAAGTATTGGCCGACCGCCGTCCACTCTGCCAAACAAGATAATACCTATAGGAGTTTGGCAAGATTCTTGTTTAGACTAAAAACAAAAAGTTCTCTCGGATATGGTGGTTCAAAGAATCACTAATTTGAAACAACTAATAAATGCATAATCTTAAAATATCAAATTGTATTTTTTCTATTTTTGGTAAGTTTAGTTAGTAAATTCTGTTTAGTAATTAATTACTTTCCCCTTAAGGAAAGTTTAGTTAGTTTTCTGTTAATTATGTTACCGTTGGAGCACGCTCCACTTCAGCTTGTATATATAGGTGTTAGTTAGATTAGTTTTTCACTTTTTGATCTTCTTCTTCAACAGAACTCTCTCTGTAATCGTCAATCATTCATCATCGTGATGAATCGTTCAATAAATCATCGATTTTCCGTTTAAGATGGTATCAGTTACCGATTCTCGATCCTAATTCCGCTGTCGATCTCTTCTATCGGTTTGTTTTTTTCAATTTGATCTCTTTTTCTGATCTGATTGATTGTTTGATTGTTTGATTTGCGATCGTATTTTGCCCTAATTTTTGCGAATTTTTTGTTCTCTGATCAATTCGCCTATATTCTCTCTGATTACTATGTGTGCTCTCTCTACATTGCTCATATTCTCTTTTACAATGAGTTCTGATAATAACACCACTACTTCGCGCACTAAAAATCCTTCTGAGGATTCTACTTCGGTTTATTTTTTGGGGACACATGATTTCACTGGACAATCCATTGTTGGTGATGTGTTCAATGGTGATAACTATGTTTCTTGGACCAAAGGCATTGAGATGGCCTTGAATATCAAGAACAAAATTGGTTTTATTGATGGGAGTTTACCTATGCCTGATGATTCTGATCTTTTAGTTAAAACTTGTTGGATAAGAGCCAATAATCTTGTACTTTCCTGGCTATTGAACTCTGTTACTAAGGAGATTAGGTATAGCTTGCTCTATTTTACTTCTGCAATTGATGTGTGGAAAGAACTTCAAACTAGATATGATAGAACCGATGGTTCCAGAGTATATCAGTTACAGAAATCTTTGGCTACAATAACTCAAGGTGCTTCTTCTATCACTGGATATTATAATACTTTCAGGTCCATGTGGGATGAGTTTGTGAGTCAGCGTCCTATTGTAGCTCGCTCCTGTGGTAAATGTGTTTGTGATGTCAACAAACATATGTTGGATTTGCAGAGGTCAGATTGTGTTTTGACCTTCTTGATTGGGTTGAATGAATCCTTTGGTGTTGTTAGGAGCCAAATCTTGCTGATCTCCCCTCTTCCTTCACTCTCTAAAGTGTATTCCATGCTCTTGCAAGAGGAGAATCAAAGAGCATTGCATCACACTAATGTTTCTGATCCTTTGGTGATGTTTACTCGCTCAAAGTTTCAATCTGACACTCAGCAAAAGAGTTCTGTAAATACTGCAAATCCTGGTGCAAACACTGGTAATTTTGGAAACAAGTTTCAAAAGAAAGATAAGAAGAAACTGCGTTGCACCCACTGTGGATTTACAAGACATACTGTGGATCATTGTTATTATATTATTGGCTATCCCCCTGGTTGGGATGGACCAACAGGAAAGCGCCAGAATCCACAAATGTCTTCAGCTAACATGGTTATCAATTCTGACATTCAGGATGTTCTAAATCCTACTTCTGCTCCTGAACTTAATCAGGCTTTATTTGACAAATTTATGAGTTTTGCCAGGTCTCAAGCTCAGGATTCTAACAAGCCTGGATCACACACTGCTGCAACTGCTGTCATGGGTATATCTTACATTAATTCTGTTTTTTCATCTCTATCTAAAAGCATTTTATGGGTGTTAGACACTGGTGCTACTGACCATATGCTTTGTAACAAGAGTTATTTCACTTCTTCTGCTAAAAGTGTGCAGATTCCTATATCTTTTCCTAATAACAATGCTACTTTGGCAACTTTGATACAGGATATACCTATTTCATCTCATCTTATGCTAAAGAATGCCTTCTATGTTTCTGACTTTGCATTTAACTTAATCTCTGTATCAAAACTTGCTACATCTAATGATGTTTCTCTTCATTTCTACTCTGATATATGCATCTTGCAGGACACCAAGTCGAGGAAGACGATTGGTTCTGCTAGAGCATTAAATGGTCTATACTTTCTGGATGTGTCTTTGCCTCATTCTGTTGTCACTTGTAATTCTGCTGTTACTTTACATGTTTGGCACAATAGATTAGACCATCCTTCATCTCTGAAATTGTCATGTATTCCTCAGATTAATAATGCTGGTTGTAATTCCAAATTTCATTATGAAACATGTCATCTTGCCAAACAGAAGAAATCTGTTTTTCCTATTAGTTCTTCCATGACTACTGCTGCTTTTGAAATCATACATTGTGATGTATGAGGGCCCTTCAGTGTTGTCTCTCATGATGGTTATAAATTCTTCTTGACTATTGTTGATGACTACACTAGATGCACTTGGATTTATTTCTTAAAACACAAGTCTGATGTTCAAACTTATCTTGCTCAATTCTAGAAGCTTGTTCATAACCAATTTTCTGTTAAGATTAAATGTATTAAAAGTGATAATGGCACTGAATTTTTATTGAAAGATTTCTATACTTCTAATGGCATCATTCATCAGACATCTTGTGTAGAAACCCCTCAACAAAATGGGTTTGTTGAGAGGAAACATCAACATTTACTGCAGGTTGCTCGCTCCTTGAGATTTCAGTCCAAAGTTCCTCTCAAATATTGGACTAACTGTATTTCTACTGCATCTTTTATCATCAATAGACTTCCCTCTGTTGTTCTGAACAACAAAACTCCTTATGAGATGCTTTTCAATAGAGTTCCTGATTATACATTGCTTAGATCTTTTGGTTGTTTATACTATGCTAGTACTCTATCTGCACATAGACAGAAATTTGATGCAAGGGCCCAACGTTGCATTTTTCTTGGTTATCCAAGAGGTACAAAAGGTTACTTACTTCTTAACTTAGAAACTTCCAAGTTCTTGGTTTCCAGAAATGTTTAGTTCTATGAGTCTATTTTTCCTTTCAAAGATTCTGTAACTACTCTTGAGGTTCTTGCAGATAATAGTTCTTCTAGAGTGTGTACATATTCTTTCATCACCTTGCAAGGTCATCACAATGAACCTGTTGTTCCACATATTGCACCTGAGGTTCCTTTAGTTCCTCAGCATGCAGCACATTCAGAAGATGCCCTCTCTTAGATGCAAATTCCATACTCCCCTGATAGACCAGAATATTTCAATGATCAAACTCTCACTGATTCTGCTACAACAGAATCAATACCTCATGTGCCTGACTCTACTGATTCTCATGTTCAGAATGATACAACATCAAGTAACATTGTTCCTACTCTTGTGCCTACTAATAATGATACTGTTCTTGTGAGAAAATCTACAAGAACCACTGTCCCTCCAGCTTATCTTGATCAGTATGCTTACAATTTACCTAAGTCTTTGCATAAATCTAATTGTATAGTTAGAAATCCTATAGCTAATCAGATTTCTACTGCAAGACTAGGAGATTCTCATAAAGCTTTTATTGCTTCCATTACTCAATCATCTGAACCTAAGACTTACACTCAGGCTAGTAAACATCCTGAATGGAAACAAGCTATGCAAAAAGAGTTAAATGCTTTAGAATCTACTAAGACTTGGATTCTTACTTCTTTACCAGAGGGGCACCATTGTATTGGGTGTAAATGGGTATATAAAATCAAGCATAAGGCTGATGGTAGCATAGAGAGATATAGAGCTAGATTAGTAGCTAAAGGATATACTCAAGAGGAAGGTTTGGATTATTTTGACATATTTTCTCCAGTTGCTAAACTCATTACTGTTAGAGTTCTCTTATGTATTGCAGCTTCTAAAGGTTGGTTTTTACATCAATCGGATGTAAACAATGCTTTTCTACATGGTGATTTAGAGGAGGAAATCTATATGAAACCTCCTCCAGGATATTGTCTTCCTAATGATAACAGGGTTTGTCTTTTAAAGAAGAGTCTTTATGGCCTCAAACAGGCTTCCAGACAATGGAATCATAAGCTCACTTCATGCCTCCTATCTTATGGTTTCATTCAGAGTATTTCTGATAGCTCTTTATTCACTAAGCATAATGATTCTTCCTTTACAGCATTGTGTGTTTATGTTGATGATATCATTCTTACTGGCAATGATATGAATGAAATCATCAACATCAAACAACATCTTGATACCAAGTTTACTATAAAAAACTTGGGAACTTTGAAATACATCCTAGGAATTGAGATAGCTAGGACTAAACAAGGTATCAGCCTCTGTCAAAGAAAGTACACTCTTGACATCTTGAAAGAAGTTGGTTATCTTGCTTGCAAGCCTAGTTCTACTCCTATGGATGTATCTCCTAAACCAAAGCCACATGATGATGACTTACTTCCTGATCCTTCTGTTTATAGGAGATTAGTTGGCAGGTTACTTTACCTCACTACTACTCGGCCTGACATTAGCTTCAGCATCCAAAACTTATCTCAGAACATGTCTCAACCTACTCACAAACATCTTGAAGCAGCTCATAGGGTCTTGAGATACCTCAAAACCAATCCTGGCAAAGGAATTTTTTATCCTGCACAAACAGACTTGCAACTCAAAGGATTTTCTGATAGTGATTGGGCTACCTGCCATCAAACTCGAAGAAGCATAACTGGTTATGCTATTTATCTTGGTGAAGCACTCATTTCATGGAAGTCTAAGAAGCAACCTACAATTAGTCGATCTTCCACTGAAGCAGAATATAGAGCTTTAGCCACTGCAGCATGTGAAATCATATGGTTAACTCAACTACTTAAGGACTTTGGTGTTTCTCCAACAAAGATTCCTATCCTTTTTACGGACAATAGAAGTGCTCAGTGTATTGCTACTAATCCAGTCCATCATGAAAGGACCAAACACATTCAGATTGATTGCCACTTTGTGAGAGAAAAGGTGAATAAAAAACAACTCAAAGTTTTACACATTTCAAATGAACATCAAGTGGCTGATGTTCTCACAAAGCCCATTTCCATTCTTCCTTTTAATAACATGATCTCCAAGATGGGCTTATTAGATATACACGCCCCTCTTGAGGGGGTCTTAAAATATCAAATTGTATTTTTTCTATTTTTGGTAAGTTTAGTTAGTTAATTCTGTTTAGTAATTAATTACTTTCCCCTTAAGGAAAGTTTAGTTAGTTTTCTGTTAATTATGTTACCGTTCGAGCACGCTCCACTTCAGCTTGTATATATAGGTGTTAGTTAGATTAGTTTTTCACTTTTTGATCTTCTTTTTCAACAGAACTCTCTCTGTAATCGTCAATCATTCATCATCGTGATGAATCGTTCAATAAATCATCGATTTTCCGTTTAAGACATAACAATACCTAAATGAGAATAACTAAGTTTAAGCTAAGCCTTTTAAATTTTTTGATTTTTGAATATCAATATACTTGGTTGACTTTAGTGATTCCAATTAAAATGACCGTTATAGGTAAGTAGAAAATGTTTTTCATGATTTCAAAGAGGTTCAAGAGATTTTATCACTAAAACTTATGTTAGAAATTATTATAGGCATAACATTTAATTTCGAGGAATTTACAAGACGTACCATATCCTATATACTTAGTAGAAATAGTTTTAGAATGCTTTTGATATTGTTCTATAATATCTATATCGAGTTACAGTTTGAATTTGGGTCCAAGTTTTAATATATTTTGTGTGTCACTTCTCGTCATCATATTTAAATCGTGCCCCGACATACCATCATAATTTTAATTGCACGTTTAATTAATTCTTTTTTAATTTCTCACTTGACTATATATTAATTCCATTGCGCGCGGGTGTGTATATATATATATATATATATATATATATATATATATATATATATATATATATATATATATATATATATATATTGTAAAATTGTAAATCTGGTATAGAATTAGTAAACAACATATATGTATGACGACATTCCATGTGGGTTAGGGAAGGAGATTTTATATAGGAAGTGCTTATATTGTTTTCATGTTTTGTACTTCAATTCTTGTATGCCTAATATGTTATAAGATGAAATATCCTTAATTTGCCCTAATTTAAGATAGGGCGGATCTCCTAAGATCATTGAGGATGAGAGGAAAACAATTTTAAACTAAATATACAAATTTTATTTCTTCTGATCTTCTTCCACAACCGTACAATACATAATTATATAATACATTGGATAACATCAAATAAATTGATAACTACCCACTACTACAATAACTCCTATCATAGCTCCTATTTTTCTTAACTGAATCAGATAGTTACTATATAATTAGATAAATACTAATAAGTAATAACTAACCAATTAACTATTACACCTCTTCACACATGAAAATAATAATAATAATAATTATTATTATTATTATAATAATAATAATAATAATAATAATAATAATAATTATTATTATTATTATTATTATTATTATTATTATGCCCATATCAATTCCATTCCCTTCAAAATGGCCTTGTCCTTATCAAGGCCATAGAAATGCCGAGGACTTTGAAGAAAAGCTTGTAGAATATGAGTGATGGCCCTTTGCACATGGACTTGCTAAATGAAGAACCTTTGTGACATAAACAATCCCATAAAACTTATAAGATTTTCCTTCTTGTTCTCCATCAATACCATGTCCTACTTATGTTCCTTCAAATCTCTTGTGCAGTACTTGTTCTAAAACCAACCCTTAGCTCTTTCCACTTTGAACTCCATGACATTTCAATAGTTAGACCCCTTTGAACATCAAAAGTTGGTTCTTGAGAAATTTTTGGTGGCCTCACAAAACAAGCATTCTCCAACTCCATACACTCACTTCTCTATGACGGAAAGGTGGTACATGGGCTTGTCTTTGTTGATGGAATGTGGGAAATAGGTGTGAATTGAGGAGGCATGAGAGTTCGGTGTACGAAAGCACCAAATTATATGATCAAATATCCTTAATTTGTCCTAATTCGAAAAGGAACGAATCTTCTAAGAATTGAGGACGGGAAGAGAACTTTAAACTAAAAATACAAATTTATTTCTTCTTCTTCTTCCACAATCGTACAATACATAATTATATAATACATTGGATAACATCAAATAAACTTATAAATTTACCAACTACTACACATTAATAATTGAATTATTTAATATTCTCTTAAAGCATCAGAATAATAACATAAATAATAGAAAACTCTTAGGATCCTTTATGCAATATCTTATTTTTTGTGACATTTTTGTATGAATTGATACAATATTATTTTAACTATTGTACAAGTTTTAGCAATAGGTGTGTTACTTTAGATTTACTTTTATAATTTATTTTGTATTAAGTATGTGCTTCGTAAGGCTAGCGATAATTGTAGCTAAAAAGATTTCTGAAAGCGTCATCACTCGCTAATAGGTATTCGTTTCCGCAAATAAGAGCTCGACTTTCAAAAACAACTCATTTGACTTTAAAAACTTCAAGAATGAGGCTTTCTAGCTGGTGCTTGTTTTTTTTCAAGTATGATGACCATAACTCACACGTGTAATTGTAACTATTTAGTTAGTGTGTGGATTTATACATATAGAGGCCATAACTATACCATGTCGATTTTCGCACCACTCCGTAACAGGGAAGTATGCCGATGCAGTTCTTCCATATTAAATACAGAATACAGCATATACTTTTCAGTAACTTAAGACAAAATACAGAGATTTAGATGTCGCGCTTAATAAGCATCATGCCTAAATAATATGCTATATATAGTTTAATTAAAAGTCTTCTCGAACCATGATAATGTGTCCCACCAATGGCCAAGCAGCTTAGTGAGCTAACCTTATTTTATATGCACAAAAGTCGGTACCACTGTAGGAACAATAGCACGTGTAACAAAAAGAAAAGAAAAAAAATAATCCCCACTAAGTAATCCTCAGCTCAATGATGCGTGTCACCTGGTAGCTATATTCGTGTTCTCTATCCACACCAAAATCATGCTGATAGTCTTTTTCCTTCTTTAATTTTCATCAACTTATTTTTTCATAGAAAATCAATAATTTATTAGGTGGACCTGATTTTATTCCAACATTTATATATACTCTCTTTTTCATATATCTCCCACTCCCATTGGTCTACCCTCTTTCAATATTATTCGTTCTTCTTCTCATCAATTTATCTTTATCCCAAATATTTTTTTTCCTATGGAGTCTGCCTCTTCTTTTCTTCAAACTTTTAAAGACTCATGGTTATTAATCTCGTTATTATCATCTCTAGTCATAATTACGTTGCTAATCTTTTTGATCCTTAAGTATGTTAGAACAAAGGTTTGGTGCACTTGCGATATTTGTAAAACATACATCGAGTCTAGCTGGACTTCTCACTTCCCTAACCTCTGTGATTGGTACTCACACCTCCTAAAAAACTCCCCAACGCACACGATCCATATCCACGTGCTCAACAACACCATAACCGCGAACCCGACAAACGTTGAGTACATGCTCAAGACCCGGTTCGAGAATTTCCCAAAAGGGAAGCCCTTTTCTGTAATTTTGGGTGATTTTCTCGGCAGGGGAATATTCAACGTCGATGGAGATTTATGGAAGTTCCAAAAGAAGATGGCGAATCTCGAACTGGGTCGGGTCTCGATCCGGGCTTATGCGTTTGAAATCGTGCGCCAGGAAATCGATCGTCGGTTGATACCGCTGATGAGTTCAGTTTCAGGTATGGATCAAAGTTTTAGTTTCGATATATGTTTCAGTTCACAGTACTAGTCGCCAATGAGTTCACTTTTGTCAATACTTGAGAAAAAAAGAAAATAAGTATGTATCAAAGTTTTGTTTTTGCACTATATTTCACTAAGCTAAATATTTAAAAAAAAATTATTAAAATTGTAGCGGGCATAGAAAATATTTTTAATATTTCATTTTACATAGTCAAAAATAAAATATTTTGATACTTTTCGAAAAAATATTCAGAAACTTTGATGTATGATTTCAGGATCCGATAGAGTTCTTGATTTGCAAGACGTATTTCGAAGATTCTCGTTCGACAGTATTTGCAGATTCTCATTTGGGTTAGACCCGATGTGTCTCGAATCATCCATGCCCTTGTCCAAATTCGCCATCGCCTTCGATTTAGCTTCCAAGCTTTCAGCCGAGAGAGCCATCACAGCCTCTCCTCTTATATGGAAAATTAAGAGACTATTCAACATAGGGAGCGAGAGAAAACTCCGCCAAGCCATCAAAATCATCGATAGATTAGCACAAGAAGTCATCCGACAAAGGCGAAAAATCGGATTTTTCGATCAAAAGGATCTATTATCAAGATTCATGAGTAGTACTGATGATGACACATATCTAAGAGACATAGTCATTAGTTTCTTGTTAGCCGGGCGTGACACGGTGGCGTCCTCGTTAACGGCTTTCTTCTGGTTGGTCACGTGCCACCCTCAAGTGGAGGCTAAGTTGTTACAAGAGGCTGATAGAGTAATTGGGCCTGAAATTGGTCTCACGAGCTACAAAAATTTGAAAGAGCTTCACTATTTGCATGCAACGGTGTATGAGAGCATGAGGCTATTTCCGCCAATTCAATTTGATTCGAAATTTTGCTTGGAGGATGATAATTTGCCTGATGGAAGTTTTGTTAAGAAGGGTACTAGAGTAACTTATCATCCTTACGCAATGGGGAGAAATGAAGAAATTTGGGGATCCAATTGTTTGGAGTTTAGACCCGAAAGATGGCTTCGAGATGGGGCCTTTTGTCCCGAAAACCCTTTCAAGTATCCGGTTTTTCAGGCGGGTCTTAGGGTATGTTTGGGCAAAGAAATGGCACTAGTGGAGTTAAAAAGTGTCGCGATTTCGTTATTACGGCGATTTCATATCGAATTAGTCGAACCACAGCATACTCCCAGATTCTCGCCTGGGCTCACAGCAACTTTTCGAGATGGGTTACGGGTGTTGGTACGAGCACGGAACCTTTCTTCGTAAGGAGACATTATTAGGTGCAAAGGTTGAACGATGAGGTGGTGCAGCCAACATTCGGTAATTAGTGTATGTGACCGATTGGGATGGGGTGTTTATAAATTGTTGCCCTATAACTTGAAAAATATACATAGTCTCGATCTTTGACTGCAACACTTTATGAAATATAGAGTGATTGAAGCATAAGTATTAATTGAAAATTGTGGTACCGGCAGCAAAAGCTGTCCGATTGATCAAGGTGCCTAAATTAATGGGCACTCATCTTCGATTAATTAACTGGTACGCCAGTTTATCTCGGCTTTTACGCATGTATGTATAGAATACATGTGTTGTTTGGCTTTCTATAAAAACTTTTATGTATGAAACGTGTACATGTTTTGTTGAGCTATTAATGGCTCATGTGAACAGTTAGATTCCTGAATTGTGCATAATTTAATTACTTAATGTTCATCTGTTTTGGCATCTCTAAGCATTATTTTTTAATATTTTGCTTGATTGACTATTGTTCCGTAATTGTAGCTGAACTGCTGGAGGCACCTGAACTATTATAATAAGATAGGCTAGAAAATATATGAAATTGTCTAGTTGCTAGTAGTAATTGCAAGTTCCAAGTTAGAATTGGTTCATGTTTCAGGCTATATTTTATTTTCTCGAATTTTGTTTCACATATCCTATGATACTAATTATGCATTTGTGTTTAGTATAGATTCATTAAATAACGTGATACAGAGGCTAGATTACAAAAAATTATTCATAATCAAGTAACTGATTTGAATTAGATTAAACTTGACAAGAATATCAATATTTGCTGGTGGCAAATTGAATTTTAGGATGATGAATTGAGACGTACCTTGTGCCTCATAATTGTTTACTTTTATATTTTTCACTAAATGCATATATGTTAGTGTTGATTTAATTTCCATTTGCTTTTGTAATAACTTACATTGAAATATTATTAACATTTACGTGTTAGATGCAATACATGCACGGACAAGGATCTGCCCATATTCATGTAAATATTATATATGTATATGGCAGTATTACATAAGCTATATATATCCTTCAGCTGGCATCGATAAACTCATCTCCATCCCAAAGGAGAAAAATTTATATTTTTGTAACTCGTTTCACACGATGTACTTTATTATGTGGGAAAAAAACAAAGAATGACTGCACATAATTAACACGACATATATACAAGCATCGACAGTCGTACAATGAAAATGAGAGGGGGTGGATAATCTAACCGGAGGACCATATGAGACTAATGGATTGTCGCTATATTTGGTGGAAGGCCGTATCAACTGATAGCTGCTACCAATCAAAAGTGGTCTATGTAGATATAGATCTATGTTGCACGGATATGGGTGCGGGGACACGAGTACGATACGATACGGATACGAAGACACGGATTTTAAAAAAACATAGGGATACGATACGGCATGGATTCGTCTATTTATTATATAATTATAATAATTATATAATAAATTTATGTGCACCATATAATTAGAATAGATAAATTTACAATTCTAGCATTATATTTTAAAATTTAAATAATAATAAATCTTACGTATGACTCGGAATTAATATAAAGGAACACTAAAGAAGAAGAATGTAATATCAAATTTATTTAAGGGTGAAAAAGGCTCTCTCGACCTAAATCAAGAGAAGTATATCTAATATAGAAGATTGCAAGTCTCACATTTTCTATTTTCTTTGCTATTCTAATTTTATGTTACTAAGTTTTCATATATAATAGGGGTTGATGTTGTGTTGAAAATGGTTGGATACGTGGTTGATAGGTATTCGACACGGGTATCTGTAATTTTCTTTTATTTTAATTATAAGATACGCCACGTGGAGCGTCTGATACGTATCAAGGAGTAGCCGAAAAGCACTGGTATCCGGGAAGTATCGGATACGGGTACGTGTGATTTTTTTAAGTATCCGTACAACATAGATATAGGTCTTTATATTTAAAGCTCCAAAAAAGAAAAAACATGTGTCACGCGTTATAGCCAAAAAAAAGTGTTCTGTGAGAGTGAAGAGACAAAACTTTATTTACTTGTGTTATGTATATACACTAGCGAAAAAAACTCATGTTGAGAGAACAAAGAGGCAGAAGAGTATGTTATCTTAAAAAATATTAAAAAAAATTAAAAAAAAATTGAAAAGAAGAAGAAACCTTTTAATACATGACCAGGTATTTGTTTCATTTTTACCATATGGGGTTTTTCGCCAATTATGCACTAAGTCACATAATCATCTACTATCGCCCGCTACACTGTGCGTCGTTCTCGCACTCGCGACTTCAATCTCTGCTAAACATTAAGACGCTTTAAGAACTCTTAGTTCTCACACTAAGAATTCTTAATTCTCTCTTTAAGTATTATTATTTATTAACTTCTCTCACTAAATGTTATTGAAATATATTTAAATTTATTTTATACTTTGCCTCTCACTTACATTAGGTGCCTAGTCTTTTTCCTTACATTGGGTTGAAGAATAATCAAACAAAAATAACCTTAAAATAAAATAAATGCATAAAATTTAAAGTAAATATAAAAACAAAATATTAGACCAAAAAACATTAATTCCAACTCTAAACAATGTTGTCAGTGACTATACTAGATAGTACTGTACAAATGAAAGAAATTAAATATTGAAAAAGAGCAAAAATACAAAGATAACAAAAATGAAAGAGGAAACAGATAATCAAAAGCTTGTAAAGCATTGATATGATCAAGAAAAAAGAGTGAAATTGAGGAGTACATGACGTATTCCTTTGTTTTCACAAAAAAATAAAATAAAAAATTAAAGAAAATAAAAAGATACAACTACTCACACATAAATTCAAATCATATCCAACTAACAGGTATATATATACGTGAACTGACGCATGTTAAATTTACATCTTAATTTGATAATTACTATTCTTATAAATATATATTTTTTGATTTTAATAAACGCATTGAGACGCACTCACATTCATAAATTAAGTTTAGCGCATAGACGCACACGCTTTCGCACCCTCATTCACTCACGGATTCGCATTATGACTTAGATGCATAGTACACGTGGAGTATTTTTATCTCTTTTTTAGAGAGTGTTTTTATCTATTACACATAATTCAAATTTTGTCAAAATTCCTCAAATTTATAATGATTTTGTTTCGACCACGAGGCTGAATTGATGGCGTTTTTGCAATCATCAATCGTCTTGGTTGCCTTGTTGATACCAATTGGACATCAATAACAAAACTGAAATTAGTGATATAAATGATAATTGGTCGATAATATTGATAAAAGTTAATATTTGATTTAACATTTAATTAAAAATAAATATGAATAATTGCATAAAACACAATATATGTATATATTAATTAAATAATCTATGATTTATGACTAAGTTACACTGATTAAAGAAAATATGCATTCTACAATAAGGTGTGCCTCCATACCAAAAAGAAATTGTGTCAAAAGTAACTAGCTTATATATAACACGAAAATAAAAGTATCACGATAATCTAGTAATTATAGTTATAACTAGTTAGCTAAATTAATATGAAGTTGCTACACCATTTATGTTATTCTTTCCAATTAAAATTTTAATTCTTCAATACTAACTCATAAAAGTTGCCAGATTAAAAGATTTATCGTATACTAGGGATAAGTATCACATCTCTAACAGAGATAAAATGTTTGGCTTGAGCTATTTATTTTCGCAGTTTGTTGCATATTCAAATATTACAGTCAAGTAGTTTGTCTCTAATATTAGTAATGCAGTTTATTATTTTTTACTTTATATCTTTATTATTAGATGCAACAAATTTCTTGTAGATATTTTATAAAAGACAGTAGCCTTGTCCTATAAAGCAACATCTTTCGAGTCAAATACATCTCAAATAAGCTTTAGAACGCAATACTTGCAGCAGTTTTTTGATTCATAAGCTTTGATCATAAGATAATTTATGAAGTTATCAAGCAGTTGGTTAGTTACTTTCATGACAATATCGAACTCTTTGATTGAAGTTCTTCTTTATAAGAAAATATCACCTGTCCTCGTTGACTAGTATAATAAGAAATTGCTCTTACATCCTTGGATTAGGCCAATAAATTGATTGATAACCTTGCCCGCCAAAATTTATATATGCCAATCGATTCGTCATAAACTAATCTTTGTGATCCATAAGATGACTTATAATTACTTGTAATTGTATGCATGTGACTCACTTGGTAGCGTAATTTATTTTTTAACAAGTCCATGATAATCTTAAGCCTGACGTAGACCATATAAAAGATATCTTATACTATAGTAGAAGGTTCATATATATATATATATATAATATATATATATATATATATATATATATATATATTAACTGTAATTATGATTAATCATACTTCTTTTAGTACTTTGATCCATAAAAGACACTATAAATTTTCAAGAATTATAAGATAATTAAACTTTTGAATTTTGAGCAAATATATCTACCTGAAAGCTAGGTCTCTCATCTGAAGTTTATGTGCATCATACAATTATTTGAAATTATCTACCAACATAAATGCGAAACGGAAAGTCATCTAGAATATATTTGATCGATAAAGATTAGGTTCAATTAAATGTTCACATCCAATTTAGGCGCGATGGTTTTAGTATATATATTGGAGCAAAACATATATGTTTGTATTGTGACTCAACAAATTGATATCAGAAAAGTGGTAGCAATCACCCAAAAATGGAGTAAATTAAGTTCTTGAATGACAGAGATAGGTAGAGAAATCCAAACTTGTGAGAGCTTAATTAAAACGATTCATATAACCACTTGCTAATGAAGACGTACATGTAGTACGAGTTCTCCAACTGTTTAAGTACTCCACGAAAAATTATTTATGCAACCGTTGCATTATTGTCGTGGTGCAACGTAACGGTCAAGATATTAATAATTTTCTAAAATATAGGCACCTACCACCCCATAATATCATCCCAATCGTGCATGTGCATTAGTAATTAACTTGTTGTGTGTCACCTCATCGTACAAAAGTTGCACGAAATAATCTCTTGTACACCACCTTGGAAACCAAGCGACAAGTAGTTCGTTTTCCTATCCCCTGCTTATCTTTGTGGCCGTGGGACGTGCATAGGTTTAGGTACGTGCATCAATGATTTTAGTAAACACAGTTTGGCACTTGTGAATGAAATTTCATTTTTGAGACTAGTGGACCAAAAAGAGTTGGGCAAATATATGGAAACTAGAAGGTTTCGGAATTTGTGTTCATCACGCATCTTTAAGAAACATGTGTTCGGTTCATTATCAAATTAAATTATGAAAGGGGGCTCACATGCAACATTGACTAGTATGTTGTGCCTAAGGACATTTGTTGTACTGATACATATACATCAATAAACAAAAGCACCCAAGTTAATGTGGAGACTTATCTCAAAAGTACGAAGAACTTCCTTCTATATATTAATAATTAATTCGTGGATGTGGCCTATTCTATATGGGAAAAAGTCCCTTGTTCGATCAATTTCTCTATTGCAAAAGCTTAAAATATATTGGAAGAGTGATGCAGCATCCAGTGGCACTCTGGCTTGTAAATTAGATTTGACATAAAAAGGGATTTTTGACAGAGATTGTACCACTTGTAGCCCTTTTCTATTTGATCAGATGCAATTCTTGTGCTTTATGTGAGTGGTATTCCAGTTGTAGCAGGAGAAAACGGCACTCCAATAAAATTAGCTAGGTATATATTATATGCGTGATAAAGAAATATATGTTTTTGTATGGGTATAATTATATGCTTATATAGGTATATATTTGACAATTGATTCTTTGTATCACGTGGCCGGCTAGTCTTAGTATATTATGTAATATAATATTATTACTTTTAAGTTGCTGAAGTCTGGTCAATATTATATATTAGAAAACAAGTAATTGTTACGTATTAAAATAATTACAACAGAAATTACATTTTCTAGCTCTTGTTACAAAAATTACAGGTTTGATATATAAGATAGATATTACTTATTTTTCCCCTTATTTACATGTGGAGGAAGAAAAACATAGAGAAATATGATTAACAAGTCAAACACAAAAAATGCCCCTAGAGTGTAAAAATAATTAGGGATAATTACAGCTACACCCCCTGAGGTTTGGTGTAATTACACATACCTCCCCTGTGGTTTGAGAAATTACACATACCTCCCCTGAGGTTTGAGACCTTACACATACCTCCCCTCTTCAATTTAAGGGTTGTTTGGGTGTAAGTTATGATAAAACTATGCTTATTATACTTACACCCCTAAAGTTTGGTATATTTATAAAAGTAATCCTTGATGTTACAAAAATTAAAATTAAATACTCCAAAATGTTTATAAACTATTATATTATTACCTACAAATATAAAAAATATTTAAATTTAAATTTAAAAATAAGTTAATCTTATCCAAAATATATTTTTGAATCAAAACACTTAACTTTTAGTTTTTTTCTTTAAAACAATTCCCGTAAATCTCAGTCAAAACTTAACTAACTACTCATCTTTGTGCCTTTGTTTTCGTTACAATTTTAAACTAACAACTATTTTAGTAATAGAAGAAGATAAAACACCGGAAATTGGTTTCACTAAATATAGTGCATTTAGGTTGTTTATTTTGTCAAAAAGTTCAACAAAACTTGCTACCTAAAACCAGTGACCATGTCTGATCGAAGGATGATAATTCTATTGTCACTGTTGCTGGTAATTTCGTCATCATTCTTCATTTTTTAAAATGGGTTATGAAAATCTTGATTATTTCTGTTATATTTGTTAATTTTCATTGAAAATGAGAGTTTTTACAATTGAATTTCTATTTCTTGTCTTTTTTTTTTTCGGAGATTGCATAGATATTTATTATTTTACCAAATGCTTCTTTTTTGTTGCGATAAACTGAAATTTCCGTGGGGACGCATAATAGTATTTAATATGGAACTATAATGAAATTTATGAGATTATTAAAAGTAAAACAAAAATGAAGAAATAAAAAGACAAACAAAAACAAGAAATTAAATATTTTTACAAAATAATAAAAACACTAAGATTAGATTAAATTTTAAAAATAATTTAAATACTTTTTATATTTTTGGTTAGTCATACAGTAGTTTCTAAAATTATTTGGAGTATTTAATTTTAATTTTTCTAACATCAATGATTACTTTTACAAATATACCAAACTTTAGGGGTGTAAGCATAATAATCATAATTTTATCATAACTTACACCCCAAACAACCCTTAAGTTGTAGAGGGGAGGTATGTGTAAGGTTTCAAACCTCAGGGGAGGTATGTGTAATTTCTCAAACCACAGGGGAGGTATGTGTAATTACACCAAACCTCAGGGGGTGTAGCTGTAATTATCCCAAATAATTAACTGCGCGCCTGATAGAATAAAATAGTTTATATTATTTATTTTATTATTTTTATGTAGTTTTAAGTATTCCTTACTAGACTAGGTCTACCAGGAAACCTCTGGTTAAGTATTCCTTACTAGGCTAGGTCTACCAGGAAACCTCTGGTAATCTATAAATACTTGTAATTGCTCTTTTCATTATTCAAGCAAATATAATTCTCTACATGGTATCATGAGTCTTACGACCTGTGACCTTAAACCCTAACCCTAATTCCCCCAGTCGCCGCCCCACTGTCGGCCATGGCTACCGACCCCCCCCTCTCCAGCGTCGGTCTCTTCATATTCCTCCTCTCGTCCATATCTCGGCTATTGCCAGGCTTGTGACGCTCAGGGTCACACTGCCAAATCCTGTCCCAATTTCCGCATCCTGCCGATCAATCAGCTTGCTCAACTGCAGTCTCCCTGGAACAATGGCAAGGCACACGCACCTCGAGTTCATTACTCGGGAAATACAACTGATTCCGGAAATTGGATTATGGATAGCGGTGTCAGTCATCACGTTACTCCGGATCTTCAGAATCTTTCTCTTCATGCTCCGTACTCTGGGTCAGATAAGGTTATTGTCGGCAACGGTTCCAGCATGCCTATAACTCACATTGGTTCTGGTATTCTTTCTTCTCCTTCTCGTTCTTTTACTCTTAATCAGCTTCTATGTGTCCCGTCCGCTCGTCATAACATTCTCTCTGTCTCTCAATTTTGCAAAAACAATAACACCACTATTGAATTCTCCCCCTCTTCTTTTCGTGTCAAAGATCCACGTACGGGGAAAATCCTGGTCCAAGGCAAAACTAAACATGGTCTCTACCAATGGTCTTCTTCTCAGCCTACCAAGTCCACCTACCCTCCTCTTCTTGCTTTTTCTGGTGTCAAAGCTTCTTCCTCAGCTTGGCACAGTCGGCTAGGACATCCATCTAGCTCAATTCTAAATAATATTTTGTCCACTTTTCATTTATCCATAGTAGATGTTGCGTCACCTTCTTTAAATTGTAATGCTTGTCAATGCAACAAAATGCATAAACTCCCTTTTCATATTTCTACTGTTGTGTCGACTCATCCTCTTCAAATTATTTATTCTGATGTTTGGACATCTCCACTTATTTCTGTTGATGGTTTTAAATACTATGTTGTGTTTGTTGACCACTTTACTCGTTATTCATGGCTTTATCCGCTCAAACGCAAGAGTGATGTTTATCACGTCTTTCCTAAATTCCGTGCTCTTGTTGAAAATCAATTTAACCACAAAATTAAAACTTTGTACTCTGACAATGGTGGTGAATATATTGCTTTATCATCTTACCTCTCTACCACTGGGATTTCTCATCTCACGTCCCCGCCCCATACTCCTGAGCACAATGGTATATCTGAACGTAAGCATCGTCACATTGTTGAAACTGGCCTCACCCTACTTCATCATGCATCTGTCCCCCTCTCTTATTGGTCATATGCCTTACCCGCCGCCACTTATCTCATAAATCGCATGCCTACTCCCATTCTCTCTATGAAATCCCCTTACCAGTGTCTTCTTGGTCACAACCCCAACTATACTAAACTACGTGTCTTTGGGTGTCTTTGTTATCCGTGGCTTCGCCCATATACACCTCACAAACTTGCTGGTCGATCTGTCCCATGCGTTTTTCTGGGTTATGCACCGTCCCAAAGTGCATATTTTTGTTTTGATCTTCTCACATCTCGACTATATGTTTCTCGTCATGTCCAGTTTGTCGAGTCTATATTTCCCTTTGCCTCTCGGCAACACTCTCTTCCTCCATCCTCTAGCCCTTCTCCGCATTTTTCCGCTTCTGACCCACCTCATACTATCCTACCAGCCCCGACCCCTATTGTTCAGGCTCCGTGCGCACCTCCGGGCTTCTCCATCACCTCGCCCGGGCCTCCTGCGGCGCCCGTAGTCTCTCTTCCGCCCGCGGGCCCATCTGCCTCTCCATTGGGGTCCACTCATCAACCGTCGGGCCTCCCGAGCTCCTCCTCATCCTCCCATGCAACCTCGCCTGCATCCCACATATCGTCTCCTTTATTAGCCACTCCTTCCCCACCTCCGCCTCGCACTATAGTCACCCGCTCCATGCATAATATCTCCAAACCCGTCCAAAAACTTAATCTCTCTGCTTCCATTCCTTCTGTGGATACCGAACCAACGTGTGTTTCTCAGGCTCTTGCTCACCCGTGCTGGCGAGACGCCATGTCTACTGAGTTTATGGCGCTTGTTCAAAATGGTACTTGGGATCTTGTTCCACCGTCTCCTTCTCTGAATGTTGTGGGTTGCAAGTGGGTGTTTCGTATCAAACGTAACCCAGATGGTTCGGTGGATCGTTATAAAGCCCGCCTGGTGGCTAAGGGTTTTCAGTGTCCCGGGGTAGACTTTCATGAGACTTTTAGTCCGGTTATCAAACCGACCACCATCAGGCTTATTCTCTTTCTGGCTGTTTCTCAGTCATGGCCCCTTCGCCAGTTGGATGTCAATAATGCTTTTCTTCAGGGTCGTCTGTTTGACGATGTTTTTATGGCTCAACCCCCGGGGTTTATTGATCGTGATCGGCCTTCTCACGTTTGTCGCCTACACAAGGCGATTTATGGTCTTAAGCAAGCACCTCGTGCTTGGTACACTGAGCTTCGGGATTTTTTACTCTCCTCCGGGTTTTCTAATTCTAAAGCGGATCCTTCTCTCTTTATTTTTTGTCGAGATGGTAATTTGGTCTATATTCTTGTTTATGTTGATGACATTATTGTTACAGGCAGTGATAGTTCACAAGTGGATTCCGTCATTGCGGACCTTGGCCGCCGCTTTTCCATCAAGGATCTCGGTCCTCTGCATTTTTTCTTGGGTGTTGAGGTTCAACCACACCCTGGTGGTCTCTTTTTGTCTCAGAGACGCTACATTCTTGACCTCTTAACCCGCTTCAAGATGGCATCTTCCCGGCCGGTCAAAACCCCTCTTGCTGCTACCTCTACTCTTCGTCGGGATGGTGGCGAACCGCTCCAAGATCCGAGTGTTTATCGGAGTGTTCTCGGCGGTCTTCAATACCTTTCTCTCACTCGTCCGGATATCTCCTTTGCTGTCAACAAACTGTCCCAGTTCATGCAATCCCCTGGTACTGATCACTGGAATGCAGCTAAACGAGTCTTACGTTATCTACATGGCACGCTTGATCAGGGTATCCTTCTCCGGGCTCGAAGCCCTCTTACTCTTCATGCTTACTCTGATGCTGATTGGGCGGGTGATAAAGATGACTACTCATCCACGGGGGCATATATTATTTTTCTGGGTTCCAACCCTGTTTCCTGGAGCTCCAAGAAACAACAGACAGTTGCTCGATCTTCCACCGAGGCCGAATATCGCTCGGTTGCTTCCACCGCGGCTGAACTCTGGTGGCTTCTTTCTCTTCTCACCGAACTTGGTATTTCCATTCCGAGTCAACCAGTCATTTACTGTGACAACGTTGGTGCTACACAACTTTGTGCAAATCCGGTGTTCCATTCTCGGATGAAGCATGTAGCTCTGGATTATCATTTTATTCGCCAACATGTGCAGCAAGGTATCCTCCGTGTTTCTCATGTTCGCTCTGAAGATCAACTTGCTGACTTACTCACCAAAGCCTTGTCGTCGGCTCAGTTCACCAATTTATGCTCCAAGATTGGTCTGTCTCTTAGCCATTCCATCTTGCGGGGGCATGATAGAATAAAATAGTTTATATTATTTATTTTATTATTTTTATGTAGTTTTAAGTATTCCTTACTAGACTATGTCTACCAGGAAACCTCTGGTTAAGTATTCCTTACTAGGCTAGGTCTACCAGGAAACCTCTGGTAATCTATAAATACTTGTAATTGCTCTTTTCATTATTCAAGCAAATATAATTCTCTACAGCGCCTAGATTTCAAAATACTATTGTTGCTACGTACATCACACATAATTAATAACCTAAGTACCCTAAAAAAAAGGAAAAACAAAGCGCAATAAGTGATTTATCTAGTACTAAATGTGCCATGAATATCAGCCATTTAACTTCGATCAACTGATCATTTATTATTTGACACAACAACAGTAGTGCAAAAACAATCATTGCTTGTGTCATGA
Organism: Misopates orontium; assembly: GCA_946800315.1. Lineage (NCBI taxonomy): Eukaryota > Viridiplantae > Streptophyta > Magnoliopsida > Lamiales > Plantaginaceae > Misopates > Misopates orontium. The sequence goes on along the minus strand of OX326950.1, from coordinate 5,522,105 downwards.
CATTATGGCAACTCATGAGAGACGACGACAATGTTGTATAAAGAAGAAAATAAGATATATAAATAAATAAACTCGAGGCCAAATCTTTATCACAAATTTTCAATAATATTTATAAACGAAAATTAACATTCATTAAATTTTAAACTCGTAGAACACCAAACACAATTAAATTTTCATTAAATCACCAACTTTAGCCATTATATACTCTTGAAATGTGTTTTCAGTACATTAAATATTGTTATCGCAATTGCGCATGCTCTCTTTTCGAAGTCATGTTATCGACGTCATCAGAAGAATCTAGTGATTATTCAAATAATTATCATAGGCTTATCGGAGTCTCGTCGCAATTATTAAAATAATTATTAATTTAAATAAAAGAATCTATTGACATCAAGGTGTTAGGTATACCATTTTAATATTTAAAGAGACAATTTTGTTTTATCCAACAAAGATGAATATGGACATTTGGTTAACTCTGAACCGATTGTGTTCCATCAAATGTGATTTTCTTTTTAGTTGGGCATCAATCCAAATCTTGCTTCTGTGCTTCACTAGATTCTGTTAATATTTTATTTTTTTGATCATAAGATCCGCTGCGTGCTTGGACTTCAATAATTATTAACGCATCAAATGGAAATGCATAAACAATTCGGCGTGCTGCCGCTGAAGGTTTGTCCGTTTTGGCTTTGTAATTTCTTATTTTTAAAACTTTACATGATCATCAAAGGAATAAATTGCTTATGGTATTGCGCACGTGGGTGACAGGTAATTTATAAAAAAAGAGATTAGTATGGTAACAATTAATACTTTATAAATAATTGATGTAATATGTATAGTTGTTATTTATGTGACAGATCTAGTTGCAAAATAAAAAATTGTGTTCGCACAAATTTTTTTAGGATGGTAATTGCAAAAAGTACAATATTTTTTTTATCGAAAAAAAATTGTGAGAGTATGCGAAATATTTGAACAAAGTTGCTTAGAGTAAGGGAAAAAATTTATACTTTGAGCTGTTTAGTTTCTTTATTTTTATAATTGACATGATTGAGCAACGCAATACCAATCTTTTGGGCTTTTTATTTCTCTTTAACTTTCCGATAACTAAACCAGCTCAACTAGAGGATAATAGACTGCCTGTTCCAATTAACTGGGCCATGAAAATATAACAGTTGATCCTAATTAGCTGATAAGCGGAGAGAATAGGCCCATGGAGATTCTTGTACGTTGAGCCAGTAGAATTATTAATTAAAGGAGGAAATGCAAAAAATGCCCTTTAAGTTTGGCAATTTGGCACTTTTGCCCAATATCTTTTCGGGCCGAACTTTTGCCCCGTACGTTTCGATAATCGCCGCAAAAAATGCCCAATCGGGCTCAACACGGGCTTTTTGCCTACGTGGCATGCCAACGGACAAAACATCATCCTACTTGGAAAAACACAATGCCACGTGTGATTTTTATTATATAGCAAAAATTACCCCTATTTTATCTCTAATTGACTAAAAACCCCTAAACTATGGGTACATTACACAAATCACCCTCTCATGTTTGAAAAATTGCACAAACTACTCCTATAAGTTTGAGCAACAACCATGTCATACGGCGGCGTGCGTTCACCCGCCGCAGCTGTACTTCTGCCACGAATGCTCTCGCACATCCTCTATCTCCTCCACCTCCGGCGACCTCCTCTGCCCCACCTGCAATACCAAAACCCTAACCCTAACCCCCAATTCATCCTAGACCTACTCTCACTCTTCCTCTCTCAATTCCTCCTCACAAACCCTAATTCACAATCTCCGGTGAGTGGAAAGTAGATTGAAACCACACAGGTGAAGAATTCAAGAAAATAGGACAAGAATAAGGAGAACTGGCAAGTGGTGACGGTTGAGGGGTGCCGATTTCTTTTATCTTCCGAGAAAAAAACAACCATTTACTCCTAATTTACTCTTGTGGTGATTGACAGGCTTTGCGGTAGCTACAACTTGCAATAGTTCTATTTCGTAAACATGAGTGGTGTAGCACGAGAGAAGGAGGAGGAAGAGAGGGGATGGTCTAGTCTGCCACGCGAATTGTTGTATTCGATAGACTTGCAGCTCTATGCAACGGACTCTATAATGCTCCGTGCCGTCTGTAAATCCTGGCAATCAACTCCTCAACCGCCACCGCGACCCCCGCCCAAGCTTCTACTCCGTGTCGTCGCAATCAGGGCGATGCGAATCAATTGTCGCGAGGCTCCGGCCCGCTGCCCGTCACTTCACCGCGGCCGGAGCTGCACCAAATATCCCCAATTGGAGATGGTGGGTTGCTGCTAGCAACCCACCATCTCTAGTCGCGCGACGGAGAGGCCAGCACCAGGCCAGGCCGTCGCGCGACGGCGAATAATACATCGGGGAAGACGACTTCCCCGATTTTGGTTTTTCTTTTCTCCATTTTTTTTAATTTTTATTTTCAATTTTGTTTCTTTTTTATTTTACTTTTACTATTTAACAAATGGAAAAAAACAAACCTAAATAAGAATTACATTAATTTGAAGAATAAATAAATATTATAAAATATAAATTTTTTTAAATTACCTTTTTTTTTAGATTAGAAATATAATTTTTGAAACTAAAGGTAAGTTATCCAAAAAACATTTTAGTCAATGTCATATTTTATTTAAGTGTATGTTCTAAAAAAAAAGAAATGGGTAAGTTGTATATCAAACATAATATAAGAGGATTTTTTGTACTTTTTTAAACATGAGGGGCGCTTTGTGTAATTTATGAATAATTTAGGAGTAGTTTGTGCAATATTTTGCAAGTGTGTAAAAATCGTGTTTTACACGTGGCAAATACACGTGGCGCGCGATTTTACAGGTGGAATGACGATTTTGTCCGTTGGCATGCCACGTAGGCAAAAAGCCCGTGTTGAGCCCGATTGGGCATTTTTTGCGGTGATTATCGAAACGTACGGGGCAAAAGTTCGGCCCGAAAAGATATTGGGCAAAAGTGCCAAATCGCCAAACTTAAAGAGCATTTTTTGCATTTTCTCCTTAATTAAACGCCCAAAAAGCAATTAGTTATAATATTAATTCCTCAATTTTGGGTGGTTTGTAAAAATATAGAGCGTCCAACTCTTTTGTAAAAATAGGGTTGGTCAGTTGCAAATTATTGTAGTCTAATAAATTAGGAAATTATGATATTCACATATTTTCTTTATAAATCTGCATTGTATTATTTCCTTTATAGCAAAAAGGGAAGTTACTGAATTACCAAAAAAAAAGGGGGGGGGGGGGGAAGTTACTGGCTAATATGTCATCTGTAATCCTTCTTATTTAGGAAAAATTATTAGGTACAACCGTTGTATGGTGACGTGGTACAGCCAAAGGCTGAGATTAAATACTATTCATAAATTATAGGGAAGTAACTTCTCTACACTTCATCCGAACCATGCATTTATATAACCGACTTGTTGCACCACCTCATCGTACAACCGTTGCACATAGACATCCATGAGTTGCCAGGTGTGAACTTTCTTTTGTTGTTAGGACATAGTATATCTGATTCAATTCTAGAATATTATTAATTTAGGGCCGCAGGTATTGTCACAATAAATAATATTAGTTTCAAAGTTGGGAAATTAATTATGGGGATTGATATATCAACATCCCTGAATACATATACAGCAATAATATTCCTAAATGCAGCGCTTATTGTGTCTTTTTTTCATTTCGCCGGCTTTTTCAATCCAACTTTATAAATGAACTTAATTTTTTTATATAAAAAGAGATGAACTTTCCATTTCATAAATGGAATAGAAGAAAGTTTTTTCAGAAATTTGTAAAATTAGATTGGTATTAGTAAGAAAGATGAGTTGGCAAATTAGCTGATTAAAAATGATACAATAGAAAACAATGAAATACACTTGGGGATTATAAATGAGTCTATCATGGGATAGTCTTTCGTACCTCATGATGATAAACTTGTTAATAACAACTAATTTCCGATACTTTAAGATATTTCATATAATTTCCATACTTAGATCATCCTTACATTGTTCTGTTAATCATTGCATTGCCGTGGTAAATAGTAATATATGGCATATTCACATCATAACAATTTGAAATTAGCTGGATCAATTAATTCATTTGGATTTCTTTTTAATGCAAATTAATTCATTCATTAGGATTACCTGGTATTTATTTACATAATTGAATTTATTAGACCTTTTAATTAAGTTTCCTTTTATATGTCCCAAAATGTGTATAAATTATTCGGATCACGCATTGACTTCTACTTGGGCTAATTTAGGTAAAAACGTGGTCAATTAAGCGCAGGCAGCTCATGAGAACCGGGATTTTATATATATGCGGTGAATCTTCTTTCTAAAGGCCAAGAATTAAAATGAATTTAGTCATAATGAAGATCCTTATTCCATGCCGATTAATCACTTAATCTTCACCATATTTTTACCATGTAATTATTGCTTCAAATATACCAAATCTACCTATTTCACTACATAAACTAGTGACACTGTAATATATTAAAAAAAACACAACACGCACTGACTTAGAAATAAAAATACCAGACCAAAAGCCATGAAGATATCAAAGAACCTACTGATTTGTCTATTCTTGAATTTGTATATTGCCAGCATTGTGTCAAATGAAGACGAAAGAAAGGTACCATACCATGTCTATTTTAACTGCATAAAGAGAGTGAAAAATTGATACATTTAGTGGTTATATTCAAAAATTATTTATTTGTCGTTTCATCTCAAAGCTCATTTGTTTGTCATTTTTCGATCTAAAAGTTCATTTGTATACCACTTTCAATAAGTGGGTGACTGTAGATGACCTCTATTATGTTTCATCTAAAAGCTCAAACAATTAGAGAAAATATAATATAGTAATTCTATAACAAAAATTAGCATGTGTTGCAAAAAAAAAAAAAAAGAAAGGCGACTCCGGACCTCAAATACACTATTTTAATTAACAAAATTATTATTGAATTACTTTTTTAACTTTGTGGTATATATCTTGAAAAAATTAGCTAAATGCGTTAATTAACTGAAGTTTTTTTATTTTATTTATACTCCCACAGCCATACATTGTTTACATGGGAGAAGTGATTTCAGAGGACAGAATATCCTTGACAGATGCACATCACAGCCTTCTTTCAGAAGCAATTGGAGAGTAATAACAACATCTATAGTACTGTTTTATCCGTGAATTACAGTTATGTTTCAACACATTTAAAAAAAAATTTAAATTAGTTAAATGCCATATTTATTCAATTTGTTGGTGTGATTCTAGTGAAACATTAGCGAAGAATTACAAAATACATAGCTATGGAAGGAGCTTCAATGGATTCGTGGCACGATTACTGCCACACGAAGCAAATTTACTCTCGCGTATGTGGTTAATTATTTTTTTTCCTATTTTTAAAATTATTTCAGAAAATCGTACACTATTTTGGTACAGAAGATTTGAGATGATTTTTCATTGATTCGCATCAGAGAAAGAAGGTGTCGTTTCAGTCTTTCCAAACAAAGAATTGAAGCTTCTCACGACAAGATCATGGGATTTTATGGGAATGCCGTTGGAAGTGAAGAGAAATCAACAGATTGAGAGCAACATTATAGTAGCTGTCCTTGATACAGGTCACATAGCTTTTAGTTATATGTGCTACCATTTTGTCCCCTCAAGATACTTTTAAGAATTAAGGGGATGACAAAATTGTCCATACACATTAATCTAATTTCATTACATATCATGTCATTTAAGAAAATGTCCAACATTTCCTTCATGCGAGACAGTATTAACTTTAGTACTATAATGTGAATAAGACGTTGCAAACTCATAATTGACCATGAGTAGGCTCTAATATCATGTAAAACTGAAGTTCAACTCATTTTGTTTGTTCAATCTTCACATGGCAGGAATATGGCCAGAATCCCCTAGTTTCAACGACAAGGGGTTCGGACCTCCCCCTAAAAAATGGAAAGGAACATGCGCCAAAGGCAAAAACTTCACCCGTTGCAACAAGTAAGTTCACATTTTGATGGTTGAGACTACATAGGCCAAATCTTCGTCCCCAAATTTTGTTTCTATTTACGCATTAGTTTTGGATTTATTATACGTGTAAATATGTGGTGGGGTCTTAATACATGTACTGGTGCTTGATGCGAGAAATAAGCATTCACATCTTTACCGTACCATTAATGTATCTTAAATTTAAAGACGACATTAGTATCAATTATCAGTGGTCTTATTTGACATTGGCAGCAAGGTAATTGGTGCACAGTTTTTCAACCTTGGAAACGGGATAGAGCCTTCCGAGGCTACTCCAGTAGACACAGACGGACACGGTACGCACACCTCCTCAACTGCAGGCGGGATACCAGTAAAAGGCGCTAGTGTGGAAGGCATTGCAGAAGGCACTGCACGAGGCGGGGTACCATCAGCGCGCATAGCAAGCTACAAAGTGTGCTGGGGCGGGTGCCAGGACATGGACATCTTAGCGGCTTTTGATGCAGCCATTGCTGATGGAGTGGACATTATATCGGTGTCCTTAGGTGGAGGGCTGCGAAAGTTCTTCGAAGATTCAATAGCTATCGGATCATTCCACGCCATGAGGAAGGGAATCCTGACCTCTTGCGCTGCAGGGAATGATGGACCTTTTCTAGCAACTGTTGCTAATGTTGCACCATGGATTATTACAGTAGCTGCTAGTACCATTGACAGGAAGATTGAAACTAATGCCAAATTGGGCAATGGAGAGACGATTCATGTGTGCTCTTTGCTCCCTGATCTCTTCCCTTTTTTTGTTTTTTTAAATCGGGGATCACTAAAAACGCTATGTTCTATGTTTCTTGACAGGGGATTGCTATCAATACATTTTCACTTAAAAAGAAGTTGTACCCGTTGACAAACGGTGAACTAGCGAAAAACGTTAGCGCAGACTATCCAGGAAACTTCAGGTATGTTGGAACAACTTATCTCGAACCTGTGATGACTAGTTACATCAATATGAAGGATACTAAATGCATGGCTCAATCGTTTCAGTGCTTGTGATGATGGAACACTGAGCCAGAAAAAAGTTAAAGGGAGAATCGTGTTTTGCCTGGGAACTGGGGGTGATACCTCGATAGATAAAATGGGCGGAATTGGCACTATCATGACCAGTGAGGGATACGAAGACGTTGCATTCGCAACACTCACACCAGCAACATATATCCGTGTTGAAGAAGGTCTGAAAATCAGCAAGTACATAAATTCCACTCGGTAAGTAATATGATCCACACAACATAACATTGTTTTGTTCTATAAATGATTTCGATTTTAACATGACCTTCATCCTTTAGATCAGCACAAGCTGTTATATACAAATCAACAACTCCCAACATGACCGCGCCTGCAATTGGTACCTTCTCATCTAGAGGACCCCAAATCTATAGTCCTAACATACTCAAGGTAACAAAAAATTTTAATTCTTTCATATATTAATGTTAATCTAATTAACGACAAAAGATCGTTTGTACCACTCCATGTGCCACATAACCACCCATTCTTGTATTATGGTTAGCACATCTGTCATAATCACAACTCCACAATACAGAAAGTGGTATACACAAGTAACACAACATGGATAAAAGATATGTTATGAACGTATTTTAACAAGTTTCATATGATCAGCCTGACATAGCTGCACCTGGGGTTAACATACTTGCTGCTTACTCAAAGTTAACATCTCTATCGGGAGACCCGGAAGACAAGAGATTTGTGGATTACAACATAGAATCGGGAACATCAATGGCATGTCCTCACGTTTCAGGGGCTGCGGCCTACGTTAAATCGTTCCACACAAAGTGGTCCCCTGCCGCCATTAAATCAGCTCTTATGACCACAGCAAGTCCAATGAAGATAAAGCCAGACGAAGCAGAATTAGCCTCTGGCGCAGGGGTAATGGACCCGACAAGAGCATTGCACCCCGGCCTGATTTACGACATCACCACAGAAGATTACATTAGCTTCCTTTGTTTCATTGGGTACAACAGCACAGAGATTGCTCTGGTAACAGGCAGCAAAAAGAACGACTGTTCGAAACTCCCACGTCCAAAAGGAGTGGATGCACTCAACTATCCTTCATTCCATTGGCAACTCGAGAAACGAAAGCCTACGTTTTCTTTGGTGTATTATCGCACTGTGACTAACGTTGGATACGGTGCATCAGTTTACAACGTAAAAGTTGAGGCGGACAAAGGTCTCTCTATCACGGTCTCTCCTACAACATTAAAATTTGATAAGTCTTACGAGAAGCAGTCGTTTAAAGTGACGTTGAAGGGAAAGTATCCGGACGTGAAGACATGGCTCCTGTCGGGATCGATAATTTGGAGCGACTCCAAGCATACTGTTAAAAGCCCTGTTCTTATCTATAGAGATCGGTACTATCCAGAGTGAAAATAGGATTTAACCTAGCTATTTGAGTAGATAAACACAGCATCCGGGTTCTATATACGAGAGGCGAGTTTCGTCTTATTTCTTAGAGAAAAGAGGTAGAGCACAATAGAGATTCACATAGATTTCTGCTGAAGTTTGAGTAAATTTAAAAAAAAAAAAATGATCCAAATCATTTAAAGGAACTCTTGAATGTTAAAAGGAACTCTCGACCCTCGAATGTTTTAACGATTATCATTCCGCCGTGAACTTTTGTGCTAAAGCCATAAAAAAAACATGCATGCACTTTGAAGGTGTATTATAGATCTACGTCCCTTGATATTTAATGGACTAGTAGTTTTTGAAAAAGTTACTCCGATGATTTGTTCAAACATCTTATAAAGTTTATAATACGATATAATGACACCATACATAGGTGAAATGTTGTACAAATCGCGTTTGTATCAATCGTGTCTAATGTTTGTTGGTTGCCGGCCGCTGTAGTTATAAGGTGTTTCAGTCATTCAGCTTTATCGCTAATTGCCCAAAACCTCATAGGATCATAATCCGAAAAAGAAGTATTCAACAAGAAAAAGGCCACTTTCTTTATGAATAAAGTATGTTATAAATTTTCATAGATTGAAATAGAAATCGCATATGAGCAATAGATTGGATGGTTTAATGCATTTAACTTAGTCGTTGGTTATTAAGCTTTTTCCAATTGTTTGATATACTTCGAGGTCTCTAAGAAATTATCATAATTGCATGAAATTATGTTCTTACCTTTTCACAAATTATGCAAACACCTCTAATTGACAACACCAATCGAAGTTCCTCTGCCAACCATGTGAGTTCAAGGTAGACACATATATGATATATTCTTAAACACCTCACAAAATAAACCAAGAAAAAAAAATTAAAAAAAAAAACAAAAAAAAAAGAACTACTTGCAGTAGATAATAAATTACCAGCATAGCTAACAGAGAGGCATATGTTCGAGCAAACTTACCAGAACCAGGAAAAAAAAAGGCAAACAACCTTGTAAGAAACATATCTCTAACTTTTCTTAAAAGAATCCCTTTATGAATAATACAAGCTCCACAAGAATGCAAAAGAACAAGAAAAAAGAAAAGTTATTCCCCTCAAGTATACTACCAGGATACAATAACAACGATGGAGCAACTCTTGCTCCTAATGTGAATTTTACAGCACAAAATAGTCTAACAAAAGGTCCTGAACAAACTAGTACCATAGACTTCGCTTGATTTTAAACAACTTACTATGCAGCACATATTACTGAACTTGATCCACAAGCCGTCTGGATACTGTATGTTACAGAAGGGCTTTGCAACTGGAGGAGAGATTCCTGATGCTTAACCACCCGCCGCTTGGGAATTTACAGAACGGAAAAGCGTCAAGACAATAACCCGCCTATTACTTAGCATTGGAACTCTCAACTCCTTTTAGTATCCAGCTTCACCATAAAATAGTAATAACAACACCGATAACCAGAGAGGCTCAATAGTGTGTATGGATGTGATGGTAATGGAGACTCTTCAGTTTCATCAATTCCTTTCTCCTCCTCCTGGCCTTGGCTGCTGCTAAGGCATCCCCTAGCTTCTTGGAAGGATACATAATTGACTCGCAACTGTTCCACGGATAACTCTTCATCATAGAATCAGAGGCACAGACATTATGGACATCACAATTAGCATTTACCAAAGAGTTTCCAGGATGCCTGAGTCTCTCTACAGGTCTGAGACCACTTAAAGTTCCAGACACCTCGACAGTATCTTTGGGATGATAGCCTGCATGCCGACCACCGTTCCGTCGTGAACGAGAAAATTGAGCTTCTAAACCATCTCTGGCAGATGTAGTACTTGCATGATTATAAGCCCCTTCCCTTATGTTTTGGTTTGATAACAAGCGATTATTTTCTTCATGCGGCAGATTGTCTGATGATGGACAAATTTCACACTGGTTAGTTGATGGAGTCGCATTTTCTTTGTCCTTGGTACCAGACTGAGAGTGAAGCATCATGCTTTGATTAAGAAAAGGAAGCAACCAAGGTATAGGCAGCACAAATAAAGGTCTCAAAATGTCGGAAGAGTTTTCTTCTCCTTGATGTGAACTCGTAAAGTCTGGATGAGAAGCAAATTGATATTGTATAACATCAGAAGATGGAAGAAAATGTGGCCAGAAGATGGGAATAGAAGGCTGGTTATATAGGTAAACTGGAGCGCCTGGAGTAGCAGAACTGGACTTCTCAACCCTGGATGAATTCGGCTCTTCTTGCATTTCTGATGATTCAGTATACTTCATTTTGGACATCTGCACATGAAAAGGAAAAATCAATTCAATGCGAAAGAAATCTCCGACGCGCAAAAAAAGAAGAAGAAAAAAGTACCTGTCGGATTGAGCTTTACCTGTGCTTTCAGAAATTCATTTCTACCCTTCAGAGATGTGTACTCCCTCACCGCATTCTTCCTTTTCTGTTCAGAACAATTTATCATACAGAAGAACAAATTAATTTCAGTGAAACCCCTATGTAAACTCATAAGTCCTACCCTATCCGGAGTAGTTATCAGTCAAATGAACTAGTCCCTACCTTTTTCAAATTCTCATTCTCCTCCTGCAAATCAGAAGCTTTTCTAGTCAATTCCAAGTAGATGGCCTGGCAAGAAAAAAGTCAAAAAGGTAATGAGGAGAAATCACCATACAATCAATAGCAGATAATAATGAAGTGCTATAACAGAACAGAGTAAAAGAACGCAAGTAACTCTGTAAGAACTCCCTCATCCACAGTATGTGTAGATAATGAAGTGCTTTAACAGAACACAATAAAAGAACGGAAGTTACTCTGTACTGGAACTCCCGATATTCCACTTCCTAAGACATATGCTACAGAAAAAATCCCTTGAAAGGATTTACTAAGGGGGGACATGTGTTTTACTTTTATCCCAAGCCATGTGGATTAAGTTTTAGGATGCTCTCTGGCGTGTAGCCGAAATTAACATTGGTTTAACCACGTGATTAGTATGCAAAGATCTTAGGTGCTCCCATAAAATGTTGAAACGAAAGCCTCTTTAGCTATCCCCTTAAAAGGTCGTATTAAAGGTGATAGGACATTTGTTCTATACACAGAAGCTCGCCCAGAGTTATATACAAGTCATTCTCAACACACTCATCAACAGATGTTTTGTTTGCATAAAGAAGAGATAAAAACTGAGATTGGACTCACCACTTCTTGATGAACGAATTAGCCACTGCTGAACCAGAAAGAGCATGCTTTCTACAAGTGAGGCATCTTTTGTTCTAGCTATGTTCTGGCTCTTTGGCCAGCAACAGATCCTAAGATGCCTCATTAGCAATCTATTCATAATTTGTGTTGCAATTCGATGTCTCGGCAAAAACATAGATCAACTCGGATCTGCTTCATAGAGAGCTAAAACACAGAAGCCACGCATCTCCAAGCCACTGAATCCATTGCCCCATAGATTAAGAATGACCAAAACAATTTTATTTAACTATATTCAATTTCTCTGAGAAGAATTACAAGCCGTTTTATGGTTTTCCATTTAAGATAAGCCTCCATGGAGCCGAAAAAGACCATGCTAAAAGTTTTATCATCAGTCTTCTAGAGAACACATCATTCCTTAAAAAACCAACAAGTTCCATGTCTAATAAGTGAGCTCGTAAACATGTAAGTGGTAAGAACAAGCACCATTCTGCGTTGCACTTCACTAACAATTTTCTCTACCTGACATGGGGCCATGATCACCTATCCTCAAAACAATTTGTGTCATCTAGTTCCTTCAGTGCAAATCTATCTAAATGAGTAGAAAACCCTAGAAAGCACATTTGTCACAGAAACAATGAGATAGATTAGTGGAAAAAAACCACATCATAAGTCCACTAGCTCAACCAAAATGAGATATTTAAAAATTGCAGTTTGTCACCAAAACCAGATAATCAGTTTAAGCTTACCTCTCTGCGGCGAATTGTCTGCCTCGCAGACTCCCTGTTTGCTAAGATACGACGAAGTCTTTTTGCTTCTTTCCCTACCTGAATGCAAAAGAACAAACTAGTCATCTTAGAAAACCAAAATCTGACTTCAATACATAAAGAAAAGGCCCACATTTGTCAATACATACATCTTGCGAATTTTGCCTCAACTCGCTAGCTGATCGTTCACTCTTGCCGCACAGCTGGCTTGGCACAGTTTTAACAGTTAGCTCTCTGTTCCCATGGGCAGTAACCATATCAGTTGTATACTCAGAATACTGTTGGATGCATATTGCTCGATCCTGATATACACAAAAACATTGCTCAAGTCCTGCAAAGAGTCGTATGTAGCAAGATAAACAAAATTGCATCCATATCGTCATTTAGAGGATGAATTTATTTGTGCGAGTCTAACAAGAATACGGAGTTTTGTAGCTATAAACTGCAACTAAGCATGCGATCCGAATGTAGAACCAAAACAATCGTAACATGTATAGATCCAGAGTCAAATATTGCCAAACCTCTCATTCGTTAGGTATGTGGTTAAACTCCAAATGATCCAACTCAGACAATGTTAACAGATAAAAGCACCAAACGACAAATCAGCTCACAAATATGCGAAACAATGAAGCAAAAGAAAAGGGGAGCTAATCCACATGTCATGTAAACCATATATAGAACATTGACTCGCCAACTATAACCATTTTCCTGGTGCGCCATGAATGTTAAATAATCACACACCAAACAATGACAGTCTTGAGCTTGACTGATCGATTTATGGACGACGACAACGATGCAGCGATTAGACCAACCTCAATTTTCTATATTCAATTTCAGTCATAATCAAACCAGAGTTATCCACGACTGCGACATCCTCGAGTCACTAATATATATATATATATATATATATATATATATATATATATATATATATATATATATATATATATATATATATTGACATAAAAACACAACCACAAACCAAAACTATTCCAACAAAGCTGAATAATGCATATTTGGTCTACATTTTCTCAGCAAGCTCCAAGCGTCAGAAATTGATCCGCGAGATCTACGGTCCAGATTCACCCACATTAAACGAGTTGAAGATCAACACACAATTAAAAATTGCAAAATATATTTTTGCGCGCGAACACCTGAGAAGAGAAGGAGGATGCGAGAGTAATTTGCCGATCACAATCGCGGTGGGCCATGGCAGCAAGAGCTTCAGCCGCCTCAAGCTCATCATCACCATCCTCCTCCGCCGCACGTGCCACGTCACACGCTTCACCGTGTTCCATTTTACTGATGATGAAAATTCAAAACAGTCAAATATATTTTATATGTCACTGAGAGTGAGGTATAACTGCACAAGTGAATCTCCGTTTTTATACTTGAGCGCTATTTGTCAGCTACTGCAAAAAAAATTATTTTGTACCCCCAAATTATAATTAAAAAGATTAGAATTTTACTAATTTAGAGATAGTTAGTTTATTTTGCGTAATAGTTGTTGTTGGTACTTAAGCATTTATATACGGCAAAGCATGAATTGACACGTGGCCGATTTCGGTTAATCTGGAGCTGCCAAGTGTCTGCATCTAACCATGTCAGCCCATTAGAGCCTGACACGTGTACTATGTGTAAATGACAAAAGGGAGAAATAAGATCCAGATTTTAACCGGGTCCGATTTTGGGTTCCTTTAGCTGGATCCGTGCTGAGGAAAAAAAGAAGGCGAAAATGTTGTCGTTTTTGTTGAGTCCGGGTCTGGGTAGATCCAAGTGAATATTCCTTTTAGGCTACGTGGTGACAACGTGACCAAAACGGGCATGGAATCTAATTTTTCCCCCGGTCATATATAAAGTAATATACTACAAGGACGGATGAAAGATTCGGTGATAATAAAATTAAAGAATCTTTTTTTTGTTAAAAATGAAAAATATAAAAGTGCTTTTATGTTCATAGCAACAATTAATTTTAACTAATTTTCAATAGATTTATTGAAAAAAATTATAATAAAATGTACTTTATTATTGTTCTTTTCGTATAAGAAAACCATATACTATAATTACTTAGTTTCTCTCCTGTGATAAAGATTACGAGGTTCTGTTATGCGACTTTTCCTCGTCAATGATAGCATTAAAGGGGGGGGGGGGGGGGGGGGGGGGGGTTTGCAACACAAGGGGTCCAAGAAGCATATGATTAGTTCTATAGAATATTAGAATATTGGGACTGTATAAATTGTATGAGTTGCGAAGACTTGTTTGACATCCGAAAAGAGAGTGTGATGTGAAGATTGACTTCACGTTAAGATCCATGGCTCACAATAAAACTCTTTAATGACTAGTGTGCAAAAATGTTCGAGGGACGACATACCGGCATGTATATATATTAAACCTATAAATACACTTTATCTCGTGAGGGGAGACAGAATAACTTAAATGTATAAAACACTTAGACGGTGTTATAATTCTGCCTTAGTTCTACAGAATTGTATTGTCTTCGAGACATCATAAAAATTTATAATATTTAACGATTAAAATGTACATCAGAATTAAAACTTTGATATACGACTAAACATTGTTAAACAAATTAAGACATGAAATTCTACGGTTGGCAGCTTACTGTGACTCGGTATGCGTACGGTCCGAGTGCCAGAGTAGCATGAGAGTGAACAGAGAGTGGGGGCGATTATGCAAATGGATATGGTCCATTAGATATTTATTTAGACAACATTGGTAAAATGCCCACCTGGGCTCTTGTCCAATTTCTTTTTTTTTTTCTTCTATGTTCTTTTTTGTTATTTTCCTGTTTCATCGGGAACACAATTTTAAATTTTCGTTAGATCGATCTTTAGATACACGTAGACCATATCGTATCTCCCTTTAACTCCACAAAAAATGTGGAGAAAGAAAAAGTGAAAAATCAGTTCCACGTACACAAAACGCATCACTATATTTGGAGAAATACACAGGTATCAACTCTCATAAATTGACGTTTTCTCTTTTCGAACGGGTTATATAACATTACAAAAACATATAGATATTACATACATATCACATATCCAATATATTACACCCAAAACTAACTCTGAAATGTTGTAGAATTAGGTTTTGAAAGTCCAAATTTTATTGCTAAAGATTTTCGGAGTCAAAAAAATAAAAAGTTGTTGTCAAAAATTGATTATGATACTCCCAAATACGTTTGAGCAACAGAACAATGGAGATGCACGATTGAAAAGACTTTAGCGAAAAGTTATCGAGAAGCATTAGATATTGCTAAGATGCTGTATTATAGTGTTAATTTTATGATGACAACTTTGTCTCTGTTAAATTGATGCTTTAAGTTTTTCTTATAAGTGAATTTATATATATATACAAAATATATACATTATGAGAGAAAGACTATTATATATAGTTTCATCAAAAAAAGACTATTATATATAGTTTATCCAAATGTCTCATCACGGTCAAGAGTTTTAACTTTCAATCGATCAACCAACATCAAAATGATTCATAGCATTCTGTACGAGAAAATGCACAAAACTGTCGTCTGTTTTCTTGCATTAAATTCTCTCGTATATATATTCACGAATTCTCTTATGTTTTTAGAAATTTTGCATCAAATTCCCTTTCTAGTTTTACTAATACCATTACAACCGCGTTTATACGAGACTTGGCTTCACTCTTTTATGTATTTCTTATATCTTTGTGTAATTATTTTATTGAAAATCTGGATGAGACCTTCTTTATATCAAAATCATGAATAAGATACACGCCGTGGTGTTAAAATCTACATCAAACTCCCTCTTAGTAAGAGGGAATGAGGGATAATACTTATATTTGGTGCAGGGTATTTAGAAACACGAAAGGATTTCATGCAAAATAATAACATGAGGGTGGTTTAGAGCATGTTTTCTAAAACACAAATGGATAGTATGCATTTCCCCCATTCTATCTGTCGATTTATAATAATTATATGAAGTTTAGATTTTTAATGACACTTGTATATAAGATAAACAAGTAAGTAATATATTACTTCAGCAATGTGTGCTGAGATTCAACAATTATAACATGGTTATGATCGAAGCCTGCTTCCAACATAAAATAGTTTTCATCAATAAAAAAAAGCCCAAAATTCACTTCTTCAATTTCTTTTTGAAAAAATCACCAGAGCAAACACTTGCTTCTATAACATACTTCTGGCGATTGCTCGAATTTTACTCTATTAGTACACGCAGAACAAATAGGACTAATTCTAGAAAGTATGATAAAATCACTCTGCTATTTGATGTAAAGTTTCTTGGTCACCTACCTTTACCCCTTGATATGTTTCATATCTCAAAACGGGTCTAAAGATCTTTATTTATCATTAACAATTGCTAGTTGCTACATATTCTTTCCTAAAGTAGGATTCAGTAATTTTCGAAAAGGCAGTACTACTAGAATAAACCGCATAGGTGAAAGTAAAAATGAATTGCCACAGATCATTGCAGCAACAAGAATAGGCAAAGGCGGAATTTACGGTGGTAAGGTTAAGCACGTTCCGTTTTGGGGGCATTGCCTAGATTTGATGCAGGAACAGTTGGTGAAAGAAGACCACCACTCCTCCTAGTCATGAGGTTCGATTTAGGACCACGTGGTCGTGGAGACAGGTTGGTTAGTTCCAGTGCTTGTAGCCTAAGCTCCATAGGGTAGTCTCTAACAATACCAAGCCGGGGTCCGGCACCTGTCGACCATCTGCTGGAGAGCTGGTGTCCTATTTCATAGGAATTAGCATTCTTCTTGGAGTTGATCCTGTCCAGTAATGCCATCTTTGGCACGTCTCCTTTAGGACTCTGAAGACCACCAGATAGAGTCCTCTTGAACTCGTTCTTAGTTTCGGATTTAATATCGTCTGTTGCTTTCGGATTTAGGTCCTTTTGTTCAGCCAATTCCCCATTTTCTTGGATCTCGGTTGCTTCTGGAACCAGTCCATTTTCATCATCCAATTTCCCGTTTTCCTTGGTCTCGTTATCATCACTTGCCTTCTTTATCTGAAAAATCATAAATACGCAAGAAGATGGTTTCAGAAGTGGAATTAGCTGACAATAATTTAATCTATAACCCAGTTAAAATTACAGAATAGTAGGCATGCATCACAAATTATTCACAAAAATAATCAGAGCAGTACTAGCAACAAGAACTACCACAATGCTGTATAAGATTAGTTTTCCCGAACAGAAAATACAGTGTCATACCGCTACTTCATCGAGATTGACTCCATTTTCCCTGAGAAATGACAAAAAGGTGTATAGCCTATCATCGGTTGGCTTATAGTGTCCGCTGTAAGCTGAGATACCCTGGAAAACATGAAATGTGATTTACTTAGATCAAGATCATCATCTATTTTAAGGAGATAACCTCAGATTGAGCTAACATTTCGAACTGCTGATAAAGGAACACTGAGTTCCTGCATATGTTGTTACATGTAGTGCTGTGACAAAAGAATTGACTTTACAAAAGTTCATCGAGACCACGTAAGTGCATCTAAGTTGCATGAGAGTACCGATTAGACCAAGTAAATTTAGAATAATGAGGGACTTCATAAGAAGAGTAAATTTTGACCACATAATCAGCTTTAAGGAAGCTGCAAGTAAGAACTTATTATAGAGTCCAGAAAGAGAGTTGCAGACTGAGATAACTGAATGTTTAACACAGGGTTGATTAAGGCGATAAATGGGACAATGTTAATCTTGCAGGTAGTACCTTAAGTACTCCATCCTCGGCTGTGAACCTTCCGGCAGCTAAAGTAGCACCCCCCGCAAGAAAGCTGGAATGATGAAATAATCCCTTCTTTTTCTGAAAGTAAATACAATGTAGACGCTTCAATAAATGCAATTGTAAGAAATGTGGGGTGTCTGAAGTTTAACAAAACCATCATTCACGTATACTATTTTTGCCTATTACAGTTTACCACTCCAGAGTAGAGCTTATGGGAGGTGCTCATCACGAAGATCCATTTCGATCCTTCGCTCGTATCAAGAGGTTTCCCGGTTAATTTGTTCAATAATCTCCCATCAACCACCACATACTCATAATGATCTCTCTCTTGCTGACAAAAGAAAATAAAAAAAATGGTGAAAAAGTAAAGGGAAGGTAGTAAAGCTAAAGAAGGCAATAACATTGAAGATAAGAAGCTACTAGATTATTGCATTGGTAATTTTAATCACATAAAATACTCAAATTCATTTGTAGCTACTTCATAAAATATAAAGGTAAAAGAAAAAAATGCATTGAACTCGGTAATGAAACTTCATCCACATACCGGTCCAAGATACTTGATGCATTGTTCACGTAGCTTTGATCTTGGGCAATCTTTAAGATCTATGTCTTTGCCATCTCCAAGATCCAACCTGCAGAAGTAGTAACCTAATTTATCAACTCGCAAATAACATCAGCAAGTTTGACGATCAATCTATCTACTTCCGTTTTATCAGATCAGTTATCCAAGCTAACATGACTTGAAAACTGACAAGGCATAACAGAAATAATCTCCCAATGGAACTACAGATCCCAAAAAAAATAAAAATTCATCAAGCGGCAACTTTTCTTGAAGTATTCTGAGTATATGGATTAGAGTTCTCATCACATCATAATAAACATTGTAGCAAATAGCTCAAAAGAACAAATTCGCAGGCATCAAAACTTGTCGCACCAGAAAAAGAAGGGCTGACCAGCATTACTCTTACACCACTCTTCATAATATATATGCAAATTGTGCCCATATCTGTGCCTCGGATCGATCTACAGGTCAAAAACGAATTCGTCAATTGTTATCAAACTCCAAAAAAACTTCCAACTTAAATGAATTCAGATTAAAAATAAAAAGAGTGGCAACTCACAGCCTCAATCCAATGTTGAAACGCCAATTTTTGCGCCTTGCCATCCTTCGACAAGCCCTTGCCTACCTGCACATCGCTCGTATACTTTTAAATGCAATCAAACAATCACAAAGCAGCAATACAAAATGCATGAATTAGATTCAACCTTGGACGCATTATGACCAACACGATTCCACCGCGACGCAGCTGACTCTGGCTTCAACGTGTAAAACGATTTCGTACTATGATTCAATCTCGCAAAATCAATCGCTTGCCACCTTACAATTCATCACAAAATCACCACCACTCAAAAACTATAAACAATCACAACAATCGCCACACACAACAACAACAAAAAACAGAGCAACATCACGTCACCAAAAAAACAGAGCAAATAAGCAACAAAACAAACACCAACAACTCCTCATTCTCCATGCATGACCGTAAATCAAACGAATCAAATCACTCAAAACTCAAAACAAATCCAAAATTAGGTCAAAATTACCAAAGCTCGTCAGCAACGAGAGCATAATCGGCTACCATCACGCTACCAAAACAGAGCAAATTGTGAACAAACAGAACTTCTTAAGAGAAAAGGCCTACTTACATTTCCTCTATATCACAACAGTTTATATATATAGTATATAACTTCACACAACAATAAGGAAAGTGAAATCAGTAGTGCTGTGACAGCGGAGAAATCATTGCATTCCTCACAATTTGGCGGAGCAGATCATGCTTGATAGATATTATACAGTGATATATGAATATATACATATCATTCATTTGGAAAGTCCTCATTCTCCATGCATGACCGCAAATCAAACGAATCAAATCACTCAAATCTCGAATCAAAACCACAAATTAGGTCAAAATTTTACCAAAGCTCTTCGGCGACAACAGCGGAATCGGCTAACATGCGCCGCGTGCGATAGCTCCGGTAAACCTTCTGAACTCTCATGGCGGCGTTGGACGGACATCGGAGCATAGGAGCGGCGTTCGTCGTCGTCGTCGTCTTGCGATCTCCACCGTCCATCGCCGTCGCGATCTGATCAGACGGTTGTGGCAGCATTCCCGGAGCCATCTGTGAGATAATCCGATAATCGGAGGAGCGGTTTATGATGAATTGATCAGGATGAATGTTGAGATCGATCAAATATGTGTTGTTGAAATTCGAAGAGCTCCATAACTGAAAATCGGTTGTTTCGCGGATCATCGGGAGATCCGGAGGAGACTCGAATTAGAACTGAGTTGGAGTTGGAAAAATTGGTGTGTGTGTGTGTGTGTGTGTGTAATAGAAGTTAGTGAAAATTTTAATTTGAATGATGATATATTATAATGATATACTTATAGACTATCATTAGAAAAATAACGTGCAACAAAAACTATAATAGATTTGTAGAAGAAATGAGTGTGTACAAAGAGGCACAGAGTTTCAGTGTGTATGTAAACACGAAATTTGCAGTATTCATAAGATTAGTAAGTTCTTCTACCTAATGTTTCTATTTTAATGTTGATGTGACATGTCTAATTTAATAATATGTTGGACTGTGAGAACTCGTGTTAGGATATATTAGTCAAATTAATGTTATTATATTAGTGTACGTGGATCAATTGTTGCATGGCCGTACTAACAACCTTTTTTTCCCTACGAAATAACGTCCTATAGCTTGTTATTACTTGTGAATTGTGATGCTATACTATCACAATGAATCATACAAGACATGCATATCTTTTTACTTAGTTCGATCAGACCGACAGTGTTTGAGGGCGTATGAAGCCATGATTTTTCACTATTTTGCATGAATTAGACTATAGTAAAGCATCAGTACTATAGAATTCACGACCCAAAAGAGATGACCAATTTGATTAATGAAGTTATGTGACATGCACCAATAATTAAATAGGACGAGATTACTTCTATCTTGTGTAAGCTAGGCATGTCTAAGTAAAACAAAAATTATCAAAGATGGTGCATATACTAAATAATTGAGCCGCGTGCTTGTCGAGGTCTGAGTCTTTAAATCTAAGCTAGATATACATGGTGTAAAAAAATTATTTATGAATTCTGAATTTAATATTACCATGATTAAGTATGATGTATACTACTTAATTACACGAATATGTGTAAAAGGAAAAAAAAAAAAAAAAAAAAAAAAAAGGAACTAGTGGTTGAATAAATCAAAGCGCATGATCAGAAACCATACTGGTCAAGTGCTGTCACATACAAACATGTAATCCACATGTAACATTTTTTCCTTTTCTTTTCGACAATTACTTCTTTTTTACACATAAAATGTAGCACAGCTAAAAAAAGGAATTACAGTAGTCAAGTTTCGTGGTGTGACAATTAGCAATTCGGTGGTAGGGTATAGTTGCAGAAAATTGGAATTCATTTCTAACTTATGAACAAATAACAGCTGCTTAATTGTTTATGTATTTATTCTTTGCTGTTTCTGTGCATAAGAGCAAGACTGAGGCAATGAGGGGACAAGGGACACATTCGCTTTCACAATTATACGATTGAAGTTCTGTCGAAATTATAACTAGTGAAAGTCTTTCTTTGACGTTATTAATGGAGACATCTAATTATAGCTTGAAAGAAAATCAAAGATTCAGAAAAAAAAAATGAAAAGCAATTTTATTTATGCAATAGTTTAAGGGCTCTTATTTTATTTCTTCTGATGAATTTTATTGACCAATTCTATCATGTCACTCAAAGAAGTTAAATAAATAGATACGTGAGTCACGGTTATATCGTAATCAGAAAGTATATAGTTGTTTATATATTTGACCTGCGTTATATGAGCTAGCTAGAAAATAGTAGATAAGTGGATGATTAGGCTTACCTTTAGGCTTTTATATTAATTGTAAGGATTAAGACACCTAATTTGAATAATAAATTCCATTATTAATTTGGACCCATTTTTTATAACCTCGAAGTCAACTAGTAGGAAACTTGTCAAAATAAACATACAAGAGAGTCATCCATCAACCACCCAAGTCAGGTTTAATTTTTCTGACCTACATTTGTCGGGCAAGACTCTAGGAATTGAAGAGAAATAAATAAAATATTTTCGTGTACCAACTAGATTTTCGTTTTCATTGTATGAGTGATTATAATAAAATCTCGTATTTTTACAAAATGTAAATCTCCTAGCAAGTAATTTTAGTAAACCTAAGAAAAGTAACATAAATCAGAAACTTAAGGGGTCAAAACAGGACCTAACATGCCTAAACCATTCATGATGATAATTGATGACCTTTCATGATAAATATAGCATTATTAGTGGTGATAGTGCAGAAAAGACATTAGTCTGGCGCTTGTAAGGCCTTCTTAATGTAGCAAACTGAGGCTCTCAATTATTGTCGGTTAACATTTGCCTTCTTTTGGGATGAATTAAGAACAAGTCATTGTTTAAGTGCCTTTTAGCCTTAAAGATAAGCGACTCCTAGAAGTTTCCAATTCGGATCATAACTTATATATAATCACTTAATTTATTCAAATTTCAAGCACTTTCTTCCAAACTTTGAGTCTTATGCCACAAAAGGTATATCATGAGTGCTGGCAAGATCTATGAAGAACGCATTAATTAAGTGTTAATAGAGAAATTGGCATTGCCGCAAAATTTGTTTATATAGGCTCCGAGCCTCGTGAATGTGGCATGGGGTGTTTGTCAAGTGTTATTTGAAACAAGTTTATAAAGCTTGCATTTGCTTAACTTCACTGGGACAACGCCATTTTTGATGGATCAAAACCGACAAAAAGAACTTTAATGCACTCAGTACTTGTTGTAACAATAAATATTCACAACATTTCGTCAGATGCCTAAATGTAGTTTATGGGCCGGTGTTTCGAATTGATATGACCTAGGGAGTCATAGGGTATGCGTTGTTAAAAGCATTAAACTTTTATTCTTGAAAGAGGAAAGGGAGAAAAAAAAAAGTATTTGTTTTCTTCGAGTTAGGTTTAAAACTTTCTTGTGGGAATAATAAGTACAAAAAGAAAAATAAAAATTCTCATTTGTTAATCTCAATTAACAAAAGAAAAAAAGCAAACAAAAAACTCGTGTCTATTTATTGTAAAATAATAAAGAAAGAGCAATGTAACATCACGTTTTTTCGATCTTCTTTTCTTAAATGTTTCTAAAATACATTATGCATAAATTACGAAGTCTTTTTTCATGTCATACGGATACGGGTTTTCTATCACCTATCTATGTTATTCATTATGGTGGCTGTCAATTCGTTTATTTATTTCAATTCACGTTTCATTGAAGATGGTACGATTACATTTTCTTGGCAACTTATATGCCGCTAGCTTTTGTTGGCAATTAAGAGTTGCCGACCACAGAAAAACACAATAAAATGCAAGAATCATAGATGCCACTTTTTAGCAAACATGTGATCCATATTGTCGGTAAAGGATTTTAGATTGTTTAAGAAAATTATAAATTTTGTGTTCCTAGTAATGAATTTTTTTCTTCCTTACAGTATATTTAACGTAAAGATTTTCAAGTTATGACTTATGAGAAATGAATACATCTTTTGTCGAAGACTAAAATCCGCTAGAATTCTCGCAGGTTGCGATCTGTTAAATTAAACCATAGCGAAAATGTCATTTTTTTGTTCTAGCTTTTTCATGGTTCTGTTTCTCAAATTTAAATTATGTCACTTAACAGTGCATAAGTCTCGGCAATCGAGCTATTCTTTATCTGATAAGCAAGAAAAATCAAAATTTTATTGAAGCCGAGCACTGCTTGTTTATTTTTGCTTTGTATACTGCCTTGGGGTCTCCGGCCATTTATATTTGGGTAGATTGTGATCACCCTTAATGTTCCTTAATCAATTACGCAGTTATCTTACCATTTGAAAAAGCACGATTTGTCCCTAGCGTTAGTATAAATGTGCAATTTGCCCCTGAAGCCCTTGATCAGCTGTTCATTTTTACTAGTGTTTATCTTTTCATTCATTAAATTTGGCATCCGGGACAAATCGCACATTTTAGCACACCTTAAGGGACAAGTCGCACATTTGATAAGTTAGAGAGAGATTGCAAAACGGATTAAACATTCAGGGGTATCCGAAATTGACCCTTTATGATTTGCTCTAAGTTTTTGTACATTACTTCGCTATAGCAACAAATTCGTTGGTTTTCCGTAAACTTATATACTCTGCATTAGTTTTTATAATTACACAAATATAATCATACATCTCTGAAGTGAGTTAGATGTAAAACTAAACATTCCTGTTATACTAAATTCGTAGACGAACATATGAAAACACACACACACACACACAATGTTATATTAGTCTTCCGAAATATTTTCCCCAAATTAAAGTGTCATTTGAGGAGGTTATTTTATTATAGTGAAAGTATAGCAATATTTCCTATCATAACGTAGTGTAATCCACAGACATCCTCTGAGAGATTTTGTACGTTTAACAATCTGAAATTCAAAGGTTAAACAACCCCGCTCAGTTTCTTGGACCACCAAGAATTAAAACAAATACTGCAACCAATCCTTCACCTTCTACAACACAATAGGAATGACTTCAAATTTTACTCGCGAAGGTGAGACCTTCCTTAGCCAATTGATCCAAGCTGGCTGCTGAAGGCTGGACCTTTGCAACTTTGGCAATTGCCTTGTTTTCTTCAGGAGAACCACTCTCCAAAAACGCACCGACAACTTTACCGTCTTTGATCCAGTATGATCCAAATTTGTGAGTTGGGGAAGTTGGGCTGCTGTCCCCAAAGAGGACAGTGTCACCTACATTGTCCCCATAAAACTGCCATGACAAGTCAAATGAGCGAGAATAAAAGAATGGAAGGTAGTCATATTCGTCGATTGATTTTCCTTGTTCACTTGCAAAAATTGCCTGCAAAAACACAAAAGAGTCAATCTTTAGCTTTGCTAAAAAAAAAAAAAAAAATTGATTTGCAAGTTTCACCGATGGATTTTCCAGTAAAAGCTAAAACTAATTATGATCTATGCAGCAATTTTATTGATGATATTCGATGCCCAAGGTTCAAAGATGCAACCCAGCTAATAACATGAAAGTATATTGAAGTCAATGCAGATAGAGTTTTCAGATATTAAAGATCATGTTTTCAGGTCATTCAGAGGCCAAACTTTGCTGTGTTATATGGTCCCGAAAGAAAAACGGCATTTAAGCACATAAAGAGAAAATTCTAATACCTTAACAGCTTGTTCAGCAGATTTGCGGGCATGGTCAACGTGTTCAACTCTTCTAATCTCATTGTACATTTTCATTGGGAATGTTGCAAGATCACCCACGGCGTATACACCGGGGACACTTGTTTTGAAGAAAGCATCAGTCTGCAAGGCAAGAAAATGGTCTAAAATTTTACAAATTACAATAGCAAAATATGATACAACAAAGTCATTGGTCATAATAAGTTCGCAGAGTTCAAGTTCTCTTATAAAACATATCCTGAAGGTTAGGGCCTTGCCACTTCACTTTTTGGGGTGACATGCGAGGAGAATAGAACGGTTACTATGATGTTTCATCAACCACAATAAGCGTTAGGAATCTCATTCCAAAAATGAAAGCTTAGTGCCTAAATTTAATATGGTCTCCAAATAAAATAAAATAACGCTACTTTGATTTTCCAGTGCTGGAAAATGTTTTTGCTGCTCATAGAGTATATATAGAAAGTGGGTGACAAAATAAGTAAGATTCAAAAGCCAAGTTCCACCACTAGTTTCTTTTTGTTCACTCTTGTTGGTTCTTCTGTCGATGCTAATTTTCATATCTCCAAATACTCTATGTCAACCTTGTCAATCCATTCTTAGTCAATTACATAGTGAAAACACTAATAAGAAAATGTAATCAATTTAGATAGAAACAAGAAGTGCAAAGTCACAAACCTTGATTCCACCCTTTTCCTCTTCAACCTGACCCTTGAATAACGTTGTCAGTGGCCTTCCGCCGACACCAACGACAACAATATCAGCTTCTAGCACCCTACCATCCTTAAGCTGTACATCTGTAACCTATAAATTGCAAGAAGGCACCACCTCATTAATCTCGAAGATGTTTGCCAAAACATACTTATGTAGCAAACTTAGTAAACGGCTAACTTTTACATGCTTGAGACTCACCTCCCCATTTCCGTTCGTGCCAAATCCAACAGCTACTGTGCCCTTGATGATATTGACTCCCTTGTTTGCATAGTAACCTTCGTAAAAGGCAGCTATCTCGGCAGTGAATAGCCTTGGCACTGTAATCACATCATGTGAGCAAAGTCAATGACAGGAAGCTGAAAGTACTGCATAACAGATCGAAGGCACATCTGAAACATTTTGGTACATTTATAACGTCTTTCAGTTGCGTCTTAATCTACTACAAATCCATGCAGTTTGAATAGCTAGTAGAGAGGATAGTTTAGCAACTTACTGCACCAAGGTTCTGGGAAAACCATGCTGACATCAATGTTGTTGATTCTCAAAGCTGCACTAAGCTCCAGACCTATATATCCTCCACCAACAACCACAGCCTTCGCATTTTTCTTTGCTTTAATTGCTTTAACAAGTTCATCAGCTTCATCAATTTCTCTCAAATAAAAAATGTTCTTGGCATCAGCACCTTTTGTGCCGAAGTCTGTCAATTTGATAACCTGACAAATGTAATCCACGCACGCCATCAGAAACAACAATCAACTACTTGAATGATAAAATGCTATAAAATTCTGCAACACGATACTTAACAGTAGAACCAGTTGCTATAACCAAAGTCTCATATGTAAAAGTTTCGCCAGATGCAGCAATAAGTTTCTTCGAAGCGAGATCTGCCTTCACTATCTCTGTGCTAAGGATCAACGATATTCCTGCAGGTCATCAAGTTTAGTTAACATTAGCATTTTGACTTGCTATCACTTACAGGATCTACAATGAAGAAACCTTTTCACTGAGTAAAATAAGTCAAAAATTTGCTGAGAACCGACCTTTCTCAGTGTACCATTCAGGAAGGAGCCTCTCTCCTCCACTTCCAACACACACATGAAAACCTGGGAGTCTTGCAGTTCCTGGAGGAATAGTGTTAAGATTAGCTTGGCGGCAGAAATATTAACTAAGATAATGACACCATGAAAGAATGCAACAGTCTCGTGTTCTCGCTACATGTGCAAAGGAGTGTGTGAGGGCAAGTGCAACCTGTGTCGGAATATTATATACAAAAACATAAATGCTTAAGCTCTCTACAGACTTGAGCTTTTAGATGAGACAACAATTCAATAACATGCTTCCTTTATGGATTTTCCTTCAAGGCCCTAAAAAAGATTTTGTATCATCCATAAAGAAGATTGAAGGTAAACCAACTTACCCTCCGGAAAAAGGTATGCCTTGCTAAGAGCAGGACGCTCATAGGGAGCCACCTGAAATTATCATTAAGCGTGAACATTAAATATCGAGAGAGAGAGAGGGTTTTAAATCCAGCAAATCAGAGTAGTCCAGCGTGAATGAGAGATTTGGTAGAGATGAAAGGCAAGAGTAGGTAATAAAATTATTAAAAGCACATTCATGAATATATTAACCTCCACTAAACATAGAGAACACGAAGGCTGAAGCTAACATAAAAGACATCGCAGGGTATCAGAATGTGCGGAGTACATAACGATTAAACGCGATCCAGTAAGATCCATGTTAATGCAAAGAACGCGAATAAAAATTTTAGTCAAACGAACTTGTAAAAGTCCAAAGGTGTACACATCAAAATGCACATATGTCTATTCATATGCTACGCAATCTATTAACTAAGTCGACTCTATGATTGCGCTAATCAAACAAACTTCTAACTAATCGAGCCAACACACTAACTTCTAAGTAACAAATGAGCTGTAATTAGTTAGTTCCGACTGATCTTATAGCATTCTGAATCAGTGCACATTAACTTATCCATTTCAACTATTTTCTTCCACGATTGAAGTTCAAATGTTCATCAATTTAAGCTCAATCAGATTAATATCGATACGTATACGACGAATCATTCAAAACACTACAAACAGATTCAAAATCTGAAAACAAGCTAAATATAATCATACCGCCTCTTTCGAAATGAGAGCCAATTCACCAGGCTTAACTCCTTGCTTAGCAAATTCTCTAGCAGCATATCCCTGCGAAAACGAACACACTCATTTGCAGATTCAATCAACTACAACAACAAATTGTATTATCAAAACAACAACTACATAGATTAGAACACACTGTGTGTAAAATGTGATCGAACAGAGTACTTACGCCGGCAACTCCGCCGCCGAGGATCACGTACTTGAACGATTTCTCAGCCATTGATGCGATTCAAATTTTTCGATTCGAATTTTTTGATTTTTTATTTTTGTTTCAGTAATAAAAATTGGGTGAAGAATGTGGATAAATAAATATATACAAGAATGGTGATTAGCTGATGAACGAAGGGATTTGTCTCAGGTACAGCAGGGGGCACAACAGCCCCCTGTCACATCTGTTGCGGGGCCCACGCGGGGCCCACATGCATGGGCCCCACATGTTTGTGAGTGGGGGCTGTTGTGCCCCCTGCTGTACCTAAGACTAACCCTGAACGAAGCGTCGAGAGTTAATGCGCAGCCAATGGGATGTTTACACGTGGCGAAGGATTTGACGCCAACTGTTGATTTTTTAGTCGCCACGAACTAAAATCTCGATGTTCTCACCGGAGATATTTTTTTTTCACTTTTTTCTTTATTTTGTTTGGTTTTAAAAAGGGCCACGTATGAAAATAGTATTATTTATGTTTTTGATAATTCAACTAATAGGTGTGAAAAGGATCTTTTCATAAGAAATATATCGAAGAAGAGGGTCAACCTGCATGACATGTTTACATATATAATTAATTAATTATATATTTTTATTTTCACCTTTTTCGTTTCTATCTGCTTTTATGTAGCTCATAAAAATAAAAATAAATTATCCACCCTTCTAATCAACTTTTTCGTCTATCATTTAGAAATTAGAAGTATGATTACTGATTAGATAAATTATTTTGATACTTACTTTGATACTTGATGAAATTGCAGCAACACTTTTTAGTAATTCATAAATCATAATCTTTTAAAGCATGCGCCACGTATGAATTAACAAGACTAGGTTAAATTGAAATAGCGGTCACATAATGTATCTTTGATTAATGCTAGAAATACACTACATGGAATTATAGGAAAGTAAACGGAATGAAAAAGTTCAAAAAATACATATATTATCATAGATAACTCGAAGTACTTTTCTCATTCTTATCATAAGGTTTTCAATGATTTTAATTCAATAGATTTCTTAAAAACTATAGAATTAAAAGCCGATTTCACTTTCATTAGTGTCACCAAATTTTGCAGAATGATGTTTATATTATCCTATTATGGAAATGACACCGAGTCTGAGAGAATCTCGTGGTAATTCACCTTAATTATTCTAACTATATGCCCTTAAAGTTAATTCAAATAATACACTTGAATTGTTTGATGCCATATCACATATGTCACCTTAATTAATCTAACTATATGTCCTTTGACTTGTTCGGAGTTTCACATCAAAAATAAAATGGGATACTAATTGGCTCCACAACTAATTGGGCCTTCAGAAAGCCCACTGGAGTATCTTGTTATGGACAAGGAATTATTTGTCAGACTTCAAATTGTTGAAGACGACAAACAAGATCTTCAAGGATTAACTCAACAATTTTGTCCCAAAGAAGTCTACATGAAACTAATTAAGAAAATATATTAATAAAAGTTTAAAACTCTTTGTCTTTTATTATTTAGAATGTCATGTTATATTTTATTGCTATTTCCACTTGATATAGTTTTCAGATATATACTAAAACTACTAAAAGAATTTGAGACTTATCATTAACCTAAGTAAGACAAAGAATCGAGTTGAACCATCAATTTTACACTTCGTAGGATAGTTCAAAGGAAGGACTGACGAGTACTCTTTACACTTGTTTGATTGTTTGATAAAAGGAGAACTTGAGATCTCTCTTTCCATTCTTTGATGTATGTCTCTTGTTAGCTAATGGCTTGAGTATGTTCATTTTGGTATCGAGTATGTATTGTATTAAGAGCGTGAACTGTTTGGAGATCTTTACGTACTTCTTTCCAAACTTTTGTTTCTTCTTTAATGCATATATCATAAAAAATAAAAAGATCTCAACCCATTTGAACATGAATGAATTGGAGGATTTTAAGGTTCTTGGCAAATGCTCCTTGCTTAGAAAGTTACATTTATGTTCTTTCTCACAATTCGCACACTTCAACACTCTTTGGACGTGCTAAAATCAAAAAAAAAAAAAAAAAAAAAAAAAAAAAAAAAAAAAAAAAAAAAACTTTGAGTTGGATTCATCCCCCTAGTGGAATCGCCAAAATTAACGTTGATGGAAGCGTGAAGGGAAATTCGGGTAACTTGGCTTGTGGTGGTGTGGCTCGAGACAGTAATGGCCATTATCGATTTTTCGGTCAACGTTGGCTTTGGGATTACTTCGACGGAGCTTTGGAGAATTTACTATGGAGCTACGAGAATCCTTGAATAATAACCTCCGGCATATCACCATTATGTGCGATTCCAAGGATGGCATTAACTTGATCAAGCCATAAGTCTTCTGATACTCATCACCATCGTGCTTTCATTGAGGCTTGTCGGGATTCCATGGCCCGTCGTCTTTCTTGCGACATTCGACATGAATATAGAGAAACTAATGTTGTGGCGGACAGACTGGCTAACATGGGCCATTCCATGGCTTTCGGCATCCAACTCTCGAGCTCTCTCGTGAATCTCTTGCTCCTTTCTTGCCCTTTGATATTATTGGTGGGATTAGCTATCGTACCATTATTGATTAGCTGTTTTTCTTTTGGGGTCTAACCCCTTCCATTGTAACGGAAAAAAAAAGAAAAATATGAAAACAAACATCGCATGAAAATAACAACACCCATTATGATGTCATTTTAAAAAAAAATGTGATTAGAGCTAATACTATATAAAGGAAAAGTAAATAAATAGATAAATAGGAAATTTGATAAATATATTGTTGGTATAAATTAACTTTTGGCCAATAGTCATGTCTTATTTAGTCTGAAAAATACATGTAAAATGAGATTTACGGCCAACAGAATGACAAATTCTGATGCTAAGAAATGGCCATATATGTGTTTACATATTTTATATATACATACACGTATATACAAATAAATGATATTATAAAGTTAACATTTTGCAAGTACTCTTAAAATATTTAGCTCCATTCCTTGTCTAATATGCGCTATTTTGGGACCGCTACGTATCGAGATTGTAAAGGCAACACATATCAAAATCAAAAGCATCACTTTCCGGATCAACAAATTGCCCAAGAGAGTGATAGATTTTTTTTCTCTACACTTTCATAAATTGACTCAAATACTAGGAATTAAATAATACAACGTTACCTACCTCAGAACTAATTTAAATCCTTAACTTAACTTTCAAAAGCAGGGCTTCCAAAAAGTGAAGAGCATTATAACCTATGGATCCCCTTGAGTGGGGGACCATTCTATATGTCACAATCTAAGAGTACTAAAGGCCCAAAAGAACTTGGACCACTACATAAAATATGAGTCCATATATTTGCCTCTTTTCTTTCCCCCTAGTTCACACCAACTTTACTTGAACCATCAAAAAGAACATCGAGTTTCTGAATATACATAACATTAAAAAGGAAGGCGAAAGACAATGAGCGATGTAAAAGGAACCTCTTGTTTTACCTATACCTATATATATAAATATAAATATAAATATGTATATATATATATATATATATATATATATATATAGTTATATACACACACAAACCATATCTAGTACGATAAGGTACCATAGCAAGCGGCAACTTCTCAATCCACCACGCGTCGCTTTAAGAATTTTACCTCCAAAAATACGCTAAGCCTTTTGACAAATATATTGAACCTATAACGAGCCACCTAATAGGGGTCAAGCGCATTTCCAACTCATAAAACTCATATAATATTCCATTCGCAAATGATAAAGGTTACATTATTCTTAGTTTTGCTTTTCTCTCTAAATCAAATCTTTTGATATTTAGACCTTATTGTCTACTGAGAGCAATTGCAAGCTTACATGCATGTTCGTATTGGTGGTTGAGTACCAAGCCAAATATTATTTGTCTAAACATTAATTGAACATTTTTTAGTCTAACACAGCGTATCGAAGTAATAAACGAAGATATTCCACATCAATATAAATGTAAGATATGGAAATTTTGTTCAAACGCGTGAACATTGGCTAGTGATTGTTTTGGTAAAGTTTTGAAATTTATTTGATGGTCTTGGTCCCAATGCAAATCTCATTGATTAGTGATAACAATCATCCTAATAATTACAATTGATTGTGAATAATACGAAGAATATAATGAAACCCCGTTCTGTGATAAGTCACTATTGTATGCAAAATATGATTTTGGGGTCATTAATATGAAGCGAATTAGGCAATTAGCTAGGTAATGTTAATTACAAAAGTAGATTTGTTAACGAGTGTAATCATACTAGCCATGTTCTGAGCTTTTTCCATAAGTACACATGCCCATTTTAATACAAAAGTTTCTGATTTGTTATATTGTTTTAGGACAACTTTTCTTGAACTTTCAGCTATGTAAGAACTAAGAAACCTAGCTAGCTAGTGGTCCTGGGCAGATATGATCATGGGCCTAGATCAAAAATACACACACCGTTATTTTCATACTCTAAAGCACGATTCAGGGGCAACCTAACACACATGAAAACGAAAGGCCATAATTATGAGAAAGCAACAACCCATTGGGGAGAAAAGAGAACATGGTTTCAATTAATTTTTTGAAGTAGATTAAGTTTAGTTAGGTAGATATCAAAATTAGTGGAAAATTATAAAAAGTGAGCAAATAAAATTACAGCACACTCTTAATAATTTGTCACAAAATTCTTAATTCTTTGGATCATCGGACAATTTGGTGCTAGATCTCATAGTATAATATGGGGTTTAATCTCGTATTGCAAGAGATTTTGACAATAAAAGGGGTTTATTCGTAATAAGCAAAGTCACTCATAAAACCAACAAGCCAAAAATTCCTCTATAAAAAATAAATTATTTATTTTATACAAGAGTAAAGTTCACGACTCACAAGAAAGTCAGAGAGGTTGTTATTGGCATTGAAATTATGTCTCGTGAGTGTAATTTGAAATTTACAACATTAATATGGGCATGGGAATATATATGATTATTGATTCAAATGAATAAAAGGAACTAAATGAAAATATCCTACAGAGTGTATCGCCTCAATTATGCAATTTACGCACTCCTTGTTCAAATATTATGCCTTTGTCGCAATTATTGGTACACTGAATATTAAGGCATTATGTCGATGCGGGGAATAGGAAATTTTAACTCATGTATAATAACTCCAAAATCATTAAACCCCACAAAAGAAAAGAATAGATGCAGAATTCTGCCACACCTCACATGCATCTGTACGCCTCGAGATTTTTTAACATTTTATTTATTTTTATAGTTAGCAGCCCTTATTGCTTAAACACCATATTTTTTTTTTCCTACTATATATCACAACTCACGAGACGGTGAAAATGAGAAGCTACAAAATGTTGGTCTACCTATATCTTTAATGGGGTTGTAAAACGTGTAGAGGTCAACTTATAAAAGTCGTGGAGACCATGTTATTAAGTGATTGTATATTTTATTGTACTAGGTGAGCTATGACTTTGGAGTACAAGAATCAAAGATTTAGTTGTTAATTAGCAGGCACATCAATCGCCGTTAATCAAAAAGAAGTGTTGAATATAATGACACTTGGTAATTTGGTTATATTTTAAGTATGAATTCGTATAAACGAATGTACCAGTTTTCGTGATGATATTAGCAAATTTTGTATAGGATACATGCCGATATTTCAAATAGCAATGCGTGTTGTGACCTGTATAATAAACTAACTTCGTGATCCAACAAACATATTGATTTAAGAGACACTACGCTTGCGCAGTTCCAGACCTCCACAAAGAAAATAACAACCCTCGTACACCCCAGCGTTGTGCGCTTCTAGACCATGTTGTTGCGCCATGCTATTCTAGTCAACTAGTACTTGACACGGTGCAAGCTCATTTTCAGCCTATAAAACTCCTAGAAATATCATCTCTCAGTTGCTAAAAGTACAATATATTTATTGTTCACACTAGTGTTCTCTCTCAAAACTAGAGCTTTTTCTTTTAGATTTTGTGTGACTCGTGTTAATTTATTAGGCAGGATAGAGTAATAGATGAAAATAACTGATAAATTGACATGTTTTGTTTTAGTGTAAGTTGTCTAACTTAGAATTCTTTTGTCCAAGTTAAAGTTGGACGATTCACAATTCGTATAACCACAAAATTATCCTGCATCATTTACATTGTCAGAGATAAAAGACTCTTCCATTTTAAGTATTGTAGTTAAGAAAAAAAAAAGAACTTTTTTTAATATTACTACATGAAAAATTAGTCTTTTTTGAGTGATTAACTGCAGGAATATATAAAAAATTAAAGAAACGGGGTGGGTAGCATAAAATCACGTATTTATGTAAGAAAGAAAATGAAGAAATTTCTGAAATATGCATATATGCGTGCACGGATTTGGTATAAATTGGTGATCTCAATTATGTACCGACAGGCTAATTTCTTGTCCATAAACATCATATCCACAGTTGTACTCTTTTGTCATCTATTCTAATATTATAGAAATATCTAACTGCATGACGTAAAAAAATTAAAAAGTTACAAAAGTAAGATTAAGAACAAATACATTTAAATTTCAAGTGAGTGAATATTCTATATAACCTTTTGTCAAGTTTTAGCATATATCCAAAAAACTTTACACATATCATTTACACTTATTCTTTTAGCATTTTCCTTTTAACACAGTATTCATTATGTGATCAGTATTATGTTTAATAGCTTATTTTAGTGTCTAGAAGCAATAGTCAATACGATTGTCAATTTTTGTCAAGAAAAGGAGTTGCAGGATTTTAGGATGACTCTCTTAATTCATTATTATGTTTGCCTAATTTTATTGTCACATTTGGTCAACCAAACCAATAAAATTTTAACAATTTTATGCATTAGAGTATGCTGGGTGCATTATTAGGCGAAATCACTCTTAAGTCTTAATCACTCCAATTTTCTATTTTTACTGATATGAATTAAGGAGCATTATTAGGCTTTATTGATGCTATCATGATATCCAACATGCTACACGGAGAAAGTACGTGAGATTTCTTAAGAGTTAAAAACGAAAACAAATCTCTCAAGCATGATTTGTTTACATCTTTAATCATAAGCAACAATAATTACTGATTCTGGTGTCGATTATCCCATAAAGTTTTGGATTCGTCCGGGTCACTCTTTCTTGAATTTTTGATTAATTACCGAAAGAAAATAGTATTAACTTTCACGATGTTTCTTACATAACTATGCAACTTAAATTATCATTTTTAATTCGATATTCTTACGTTAGACAAAGTTTGACTACATGATGCATGCGCTATTGTAAAATTTGTAATGGTCATCACGTCTTTGATTTTAGAAAGAATATACGGTTTGGTATTCAATTATAGACGTGACTTATACTTTGACATGGATATATATAATATTGTTGAACACAAAAATGGATTCCACCCCTTTTTTTATGCGTAAAACTGAGTCCACTTTCAAAATACATATTTTGAAGTATAATATAATTACCACGAAAATTAATAAATTATGCGGTCTCAATCAAGTAAAGGTGTATCTCAGAGAGAATTGAATAGTTTAAAGTATCAATGATTTGAAATTGTTTCAAACAATCTATAATTTTACTTGAATTTAATGTATTTTATTCAGCTGCTCAATTGGGCTGCGTGCCCTAGCTGGCTAAACCCTTTTCTTGAATTCCTCAACTTTGTAAAGAAAATGACATTATGGGAGGAAACCTCTAAATTCATAATTGAAATTTTGAAGTGGAAAACATGTTTTGAGTAGTTGAGACAGCGTAATGATACTCTAACCGCTCAATAATCAATTTAGCTTGACTAATACGAATTACAATAATAAGTTGTTCCAATATTCTCATATTTTATAAACCGGCACCAAAATTTGATAACAAAAGTAATAGTTAGTGACGCATATAGTACAACTCTTTGGATTGTAAGGACGAAACGCCTCACTA
Organism: Misopates orontium; assembly: GCA_946800315.1. Taxonomy (NCBI): domain Eukaryota; kingdom Viridiplantae; phylum Streptophyta; class Magnoliopsida; order Lamiales; family Plantaginaceae; genus Misopates; species Misopates orontium. The sequence continues at coordinate 5,485,593 of OX326950.1, read as the reverse complement.
TACGACTCTAATCATTAAGAGAATTTATTGCCACAATAAATCAATTCATTTTTGCTCTATAGAAATAACCCAACGGAAATGACATTGTTCTCACGAGCAGTGTTTTTAAAACCGGACCGGCCCGGCCGGTCGAACCGGTCGGACCGGGACCCGGTCCGTTGTCCGTCCACTGGTTTTGACCGGTTGAACCGGTTCAGGCACCGGTTGAACCGGTTTAACCGGTAAAACCAGTGAACCGGTGCCTTGCCGGTTCAAAGCACCGGTTCGGTTTTAAAAACACTGCTCACGAGTTAATAGCACCTCACAAATACTAAGTGAAATTGATATCTTAGCAGATCTTAAATGACTTGTCTCGAACAATACTTCGCAAATACTTTGAGCCACGTACTATGAGATATTTGGCCTGTAATTCCACATTATATAACAAGTTCACTTCATCCATCTAACCTGTAATGTTTTGTTAAGACTCGAGAAGGGCTTGAGACCGAAAATAAGGTGCCTGAAATTTGTGATATGTGTTATTAAGCATATTAGCAATATTGTTTCATCAAATATAAATATATGTTTTAGAGATCTTTATATATTGCTCATTGATCAACATTGTAATCAAGGTCAATAGCGTCTTAATGATTCTAATGAGATCTACTAATTAAATATTTCTATTTTATAAAACTATTCTCCCACAAAACCTCTTGACAATATAAATACAAATATTTAAAAGACACAAGATAACAACCACCCAAAAATTACAACACAAAGATTACCGCTAAACCTCCTTTTCATATTTAATGGCGGTCCGATGACATTTGCAGATCTATGATACACTTAATAAACAAATGGTAAAAAAACAAGAAACGCCTTATAATTAAATACAAACCAAATCCGAATCCAAAGACACTTAAGTAGGGTCATTACTACAGTCAGTGGGACCCTTTGTGTAATAAAAGAATCACACAAAAAAAGAAACAAAAAAAAAGGAAAAAGAAAATTAGTGTAGAGAGAGATTGATGTGAGAGAGAGGCACTAGGCTTTTGTCATCTCTCTCTCTCTCTCTCTCTCTCTCTCTCTCATCTTTGTCCACCGAATAAACTCTTACTCTCCTGAAGTCAGAAAATAGCACTGCTTTTCTATTAGGGTTTTGCTTTTTTATTTCTCTTTCTTATTTTTGAATGAAACTTTGAAAATCAGTGAAAGTTCTTGAGAGAGAAAGATGCTGTAGATCTATCAATGCTTCAGGTACATTTTTTTAGCACATTGTTGTAGCTCATTTCACTGTTTTGTTAAAAGTTTTTTAGCTTATTGCTCTTTTTGAGCTGCATAAATTCATATAAAAATCTGTTCTTTACTAATTTTCTTATGGTGCTAATGTTTGTTTGTTCATTGGTATATTGTGCAAAATTTGTTCTTTGATTCTTTTTGTAAGTTCTCACATACCCATTTTAGATAAGCTAATCCCAAGTTGCATCTATGTGTTTGAATCATTTTTCACTCTCATTTTTGTGAATTAATCTGATTGGCTCATATTTACTTATTTTTGCCAAGTGGGTTTTTTAAAGATTGGATTTTTAATTGCTTTTTGTCTCTTTTTTTGCAAAAGCTTGTAACATAAGTTGATGCTTGATAAAGGGTTGCTGGATTTTCCCTCAGATTCAGTGGGTTGTCAATGATTTTAGATTATGCAAAATTATTGGATGTGGTGATTTGTTGATTTACAATAGTAGTTGAAGATTAGTTTCATAGGATGTGCAAATCTGAACCAAAAACTTGACTTTGTGAGATGTGGCAAGTAGAATCAGTGTGTTATATCCTAATTACACCTGGGAAGGATTTGTTTAATTAGAAGATTGAGAAGTTTGGGACCACTTTTTTACTTGCTCTTTGTTTGAAATATTGAATCTTTGCTATACCAAAGAGGGGAATCATGGGATGCATTTACTGGATTATTAACCGAGTTTGCATTCATTCGATTGTAACATGGATGTGAAGGGCTGAGACTCACCTTTCATTTGCCCACATGATTCACTTTCAATGTGGTATTTCAAAGTTTCTAATAGATGTTTAGAAACATTGGTTTTTGTTGTCTATTGCATTATATTCTTCATAGGCAAATAGAGTGAGTCTTTCTATTAACGAACACTTAATGTTAAAAAGAAAGTGTCTGCTTCCTCGTGGAGTCATATTGTTTGCATAGTGATGGTATAAATTTCTTTCAACTATAATGCGTTTTTTCTTTTATCACCAAAACAAAAAGAAAAGATTAGTGGGCTCACTATATGATTGTTTGTTGCTGCAGATACTGCCAAATGGAGATGCAACATAACTGAGTCGAGGGGTGAATTTGTAATGTTTGGAGGTTTTCAATTGTCAAAAGTTTCATGCCATCTGGTGTTTTGGGATTTGCTCGTATGCTTCTTGAAAAAAGGGGTCACTTGTGATTCTCCTTTTTAAAAGTGTGTTTCTTTGTGGTATTCATTCACGTGATTAATTGCATTGCAAGAGTCTCCAAGTAATGGGTTCTCACTGTGAAATAGTGGAGGAAAAATATGGGCAAGGTAAGAATTGGCAAACGTATCATCAAGCAAGGGCGCAGGAAAGAGACAAAAAGCCTCCTATCATAAAGAAAGTACTGAACAAATCCTTGGAGAATGATATCAACAAGCTTTTTGAAGCAGTCAATCTCAGAAATGCCAAGAGTCTGGATCTTTCAGATTCATGGAGGAATGCTTCAAAGAAGCCGATGAGGGCTGCTGGTTATCATTCACCAGGAGTTGGATTTTCCGAACCTGTTTCTCTGAAGCAGGCATTGAGGGGGCTGTGCATTTCCCATGCAGCAGATATGGCTGCCACGAAACGATTATCAATGCCGTCGGCCTCTCCGAGGGTTTCAGAAGCAGAGAAAATTACTAGTTTGTACAGGTCTGTTGTAGTTGATGGTGGTGGGGCTGGTGCTGAGGATTCAAAAGAAAGCACCTCTGTTGCTTCTAGAACTTTACCAATGTACCGTGAAGGTTCTGTGTTGAGGTCAGCTCCTGAAAGTTCATGCTCTTCTCCAGGTTTCAGGGTTAAACCTGTGATTAAGAATATAGAATGTATTTCTAGTGAATCTGGCCGTTCTTTACCTAAATGTAGTGGAGATAATGTTGGAACATCTCTTGTCGGAGAAACCTCTGCATTTTCTGCCAATAAGCTGCCCCGGCACCCTCAAGAGCCCAAGATAAAGCCCTTGAATCAAAACGCTACCGGTTCTCCACGCAATCTTGTTTCTGTATATGTAAAAGATGCAGAGTCGTCGTTACTGCAGAAAAATATTCCACTTGCTTCTGAAGTTGATTCTCAGTTAGTGGTTAAGTTATGTTCGCAAGAACGAAAAGATGATCAGGGTTCTGCTCCTGCCCATAAGGTGTCAAATCAAAACGACAAAAATTCTCCTTTGAAGAAGGCAGCTAGGGGTCTCAGTGAGGATTCCGTCAGCTCCTCGAAAGAAGCATCCAAAGCCGCACCTAAGCTGAGACGGAAGTCAAAATTACAGACTGTACCTTCATCTAGTGCTGTGAAAAGCAATAAAGATACAAAGTCAACAAGAAGCACCTCTCGTGCCGTCAAACCAGTCATTATAAACAAGAATCTTGTCATAAAGAAGTCAAAGAAGGTAACTGCATCAAGTAGCGGAAATTCAAAAGCATCTCAAGAAGTAAATAGTGGTGCAGACCATAGTTCTGGGAAACTAATATGTGAGAGGTGTCAGTGTTCTTTGAAGGAGACTGATAAGGATTCTAGTAAAGGTCACCAAACTACCACCAGCAATGAAATCTCTCTAGATAGTAGGAACAGTGATGCAAGTAAATTAGACGCTATCCCTACTTCTAGCGAGAATACAAGTAATCCTGTTGTCAAAACAAACATGGCATACAAACCTAATGAGAAAGGGGATATTTCTCAAAGCTCAAAGAGCAGCATCTGTGATTTTAGCAGTAGCACCACTAGCCTCAGTGAAGACAGCTATCTAAGCGGGTCAATTGGTAATAGGCCACACATGTCGAAAGACACAAGGTGGAATTCAATCAACCGCATAAGAAAACAATACGGATTCTTGGGGTTGAGTCATTTTAATTTACTGAAGAAGCTTGGTTCTGGAGACATTGGCACGGTTTATCTTGCGGAACTTGTTGAAACAAACTGCCTATTTGCAATAAAGGTTATGGATAACGAGTTCTTGGGAAGAAGAAAGAAGATGGCCAGGGCACAAACCGAAAGAGAAATTCTCCGGATGCTGGACCATCCATTTCTTCCAACACTTTATGCCCAGTTTACTTCAGATAATTTGTCATGTTTAGTTATGGAGTATTGTCCTGGTGGAGATCTGCATGTCCTCCGACAGAAGCAGCCCTGCAGATATTTTCCCGAGCAGGCGGCAAGGTATATAGAATATAAAACTGTATAATTATGTTTATGCTTTGCTTGGTGCATTAGAAATATCAACTTCGTCCTCTTTTAAATGCAACACAAAATACATGGTCACAAATATATTAAGATTTCATCCCTCAATAAAGAGTGGTGGAAGTTCTGTTAAGTGTTTTAACGCCAAGAAATGTCTTCAGAGGGTTACACAAACTTTATGGCCATTGACTGGAAACTGAAAAAGATACAAAAGTTTTGAACTGGTCACTACTTATCTCGCACCTTAACGAAATAGAACTAATGATTGAGCATGAAAGCTATTTTTGTAACTTGCAATCTTTTATGGCTCCAATTAGATTTATAAAAGAAAGAACATTTGAATCATCTTTATAGAGGGTGCGGGATTTTATTGTGTTATTCAGTTTTGTTTCTAGACTGGGGTTTCCAGTCAATGCTGCCACAAGAAAGACGCTATGACCCTAACCTTTTATATTGCTTTACAGTTGCATCCTTATAAACTCATATGCAGCCACTTGAGTATGTCTAAACTTCGTTTTACTGTGCTTTGATTGGTGTTACTTGTTCTTCCCTCTTTTTGTTGCAAGGAGTTGATACTTGAATGCTCAACTATTTGAACAATACCTTTGTTGCTACTCAATTTGGTACCAAGTGGCAAAACTAGGTCTATAATTAATTGCTCCCTCTGCATAAAATGAAATCAAATCCAATCCATCTTGACATGTTATTTCTTGTCCTTTCTTTCGTGAATATTGGATCATACCAAAGTACTAAAGAAAGTTTGGATAATTATATAACTCTTATGCTGGCTATTCTGAAATTTTGCATCTAACATTCGGTTCTTGCAGATTCTACGTTGCTGAGGTCCTTCTTGCTCTCGAATACTTGCACATGCTCGGTATCATTTACCGAGATCTTAAACCGGAAAACATTCTAGTCCGTGAAGATGGTCACATCATGCTAACAGATTTCGACCTCTCACTCAGATGCTCAGTTAACCCAACTCTAGTTAAATCATCTGCATCACAAATAGAGCCACCAAGGGTGTCTGGTCCCTGCGCAGGATCTAACTGCACCGATCCCTTCTGCAATGGACCGTCATGTCAGTTGGCATGCTTTAGTCCTAGATTACCAACCACAGCAAGAGCAAGGAAGCTAAAAGCCAACGCTGCAGCCCAGGCTAGATCGTTACCGCAGCTCGTGGCTGAGCCAACTGAGGCACGGTCCAACTCCTTTGTCGGCACACACGAGTACTTAGCTCCAGAAATTATCAAAGGCGACGGACATGGGAGTGCGGTCGATTGGTGGACGTTTGGTGTTTTTCTTTACGAACTTCTTTATGGGAAGACGCCGTTTAAAGGTGCTGGGAATGACGAGACGTTGGCCAATGTTGTGTTGCAGAATCTAAGATTTCCCGACACCCCAATTGTTAGTTTTCAGGCGAGGGATCTGATCAGAGGGTTGTTGGTGAAGGAACCGGAGAATCGGTTGGGGACAGAAACGGGAGCTGCCGAGATCAAGAGGCATTCGTTCTTCGAGGGGTTGAATTGGGCACTTATCCGGTGTGCCACCCCGCCCGAAATCCCGGAGCTGTTCGAGTTTGGAAACTCGGGAATGGCGGCGTCGCAGGAGAAGGGGAAAAGGTTTGTGGATTGTGGTGGTGATGCAGAGCATTTGGAGTTTGAGTTGTTTTAGCAGCAGGGGAAATAGATGGGGTTTTTAGTCAAGATATCTTCTTGCAACAGTGAAATTGTAATATAGAATGTGTATCCAGCAAAATATGTGTTTCTTTTGAGAATTTGTTGCTGGTTTTCTGCAGCTACTTCTGTTATCAGTTATTACACTTGATGTCCTGCATTTTTAGTCAGAATTTAATACAAGAAATATTCTCATGCTTTTCAATGTATTTAAATTTTAAGGTAGTTTTTTACTTTTTTCATAAACTTGGATTCATTTTCTAATAAACTTTTACATTAATCCACCGCTATTCACAAACTTGAAAAAAAAAAAAAAAACTGTTTATTATTTTGGGACAATTACATGTACCTCCGTAAAACTTAGTTTAATTACAGAAGATGTTCCTAATATTTGAAAAATTCTTTATACGCTATATTGGAGTTAGTTTGAAAAAATTATTAAGGAGGTTCTGTTTGGAAAAATAATGAATATATATGCTCCCTTAACTATCACGATTTTAATGTTTTAGGGGGATGCTTTTACAATTATTCGAAGCACTTAAATCAGATCTCTTGAGCTGCAGATCTAATTATCTCTATTACTTTAATTTAAAAGATTCTTTAGTCTTTACGAGCTTTTTATACTAAAAACTTAGACAGCAGCTGCATTTAAAAAAAAAAAAAAACAAGTGTGTTCTTATTTCAAAATTGCCCCATTTATCAGCTTCTGCTACTCATCAGCGTCTCTGTGCAAGTTTGCAGCCACTTCGTTCCAGGTACTTTATTTAATTTTTATTTATTATTAAATACTTTGTGCGCTATAAATCTTAAACCCTAGTGACAATTGATTGCAACTATTGGGCTAATAGAGGTGATTTAGGGCTTAGGCTATAGTGTACTTAATATTTCTCCGTACGTTCTTTATTGGTCTTATGTGAAATTTGTGATATTGTGATGTGAACTTTAATCTTGCAAGAGTTATAAAACTCTATTGATTAGCACCTAAACACGCCCTTATTATGGGTATGTAATCGGGACGACACGCTAATGGTGCATTCGGGGTAAGTCTAATGTAGTACATTGTCTGGCCCGGTACTACGTAGGTAATGTATATAATATATAATCCACCTTGCGTGGTTCGACTAAAGGAATTATCGTAGCGAGGTAAAATCATGTTACCAAAAGACCAGTAATCATGCATAGGACGTGTAACTTAATTTTGGACATCTCCTACTGTTTCCTCGTATCGTTAATTTCTAACTACTTGCGTACGGAGTTGAATCTGTAGTGCACGTTTTGGTGCTCCGCATCAGTAACGAATTCCCTCGTGATATTCATGTGAACTATTTGTGAGTAGTAGTCGTCCTGGCCAGCTTTTTAGATGTGATCTAACATTAGGAGGGCTCCGTCATGTCTCCTGGAATGTTTTTTTGGATTGGTACATTTACCGAAGAATAAATGCAGTGGGACTAATTTCACAAATTTGGTCTGTGTTGTTTCATGTGTATTTGAAAGTGGCCTAGTTAGCATATATGATTAACTCCTCATGCCGGTGAAAATAATGTACTACGGCTAGTAACAGCTACTGAAGTTACCAAATGCTATTTTGAGAATCTAAGTAGCGTTACTTCACCTAAGAAAAAAATATCGAGGAAGTTACGTATGTTGGTCATGTGGTTTTGGAGCCGATGCAGATGGCTAGCTCTACATGTTTCTTTGTTCTTCTCCGATCTAGATGACAATCATACAGTTCTGGCATTTCTGAGGTCGTACAAGCTAGGATAACTCTGTTGCCCGCTGTTCGAGTTTTTTGAATCTCTTTTTCTAGTCAAGAACCAGTCAGGATTATATATAATGATAAATGAACCAACAGTGTGGTTTCTTCATGATATCCGGCTCAACAGTGAATATTGTAATGAACCATAAACGAAAATTACCTTTGCTTCCCCGTGTAAACAAAACGCTTGCATTCCCCTGTATACAGATGCTGGAAAAGCCAAGAGTTTCTTTGAGTCTATTGGAATTGTCGTGAGTTCCTTGATTATGTGAATAAACTAGATTGACTTAACTGGCTAGTATACAATCGTTATTTATCAGTTTTACAGGCTTATAGTGTAGGTTTTATTGAGCGTTTAATTTGAACAAGTTCTCAAATATTTCTTGATTTTGCAGTGGAAAAGCATGCCTAAGGTGAAGACTAACCGGGTAACGTACCCAGAAGGGTGGGAGTTGATTGAACCTACTTTACATGAACTACAGGCAAAGATGAGAGAAGGTTTTCACAATTCAATAGGCTGTACTAAGTTTTTCTCAATTATTGTCATCCAGATCCATTTTTGTTAGTTAATTCTGTATGATAAGATCTACCTAAAAGGATTAAATAAATCTTTGCCTTTTCAAATTGGCAGCTGAAAATGATCCAAATGATGGCAAAAGAAAATGTGAGGGTATGTGGCCTATATTCAAAATAGCCCATCAGAAGAGTCGATACATCTTTGATCTTTATCACAAGAGGAACGAAATCTCCAAGGAATTATATGAGTTCTGCTTGGATCAGGGATATGCTGATCGGAATTTAATTGCAAAGTGGAAAAAGGTACGGTTATATTTCTTGTTTCTTTTCTCTCGAAATTTCCTTGGTTTCATCTGTCCTGGCCTTGTGGGTGTGTTTCTTGTGTGTGTGAGAGAGATTTGACGGAAAGTATTGTTGTAAACTTGTTCTGATTGTTGTTCACTTTGCAGCCTGGTTATGAAAGACTTTGCTGCTTAAGGTGCATGCAGCCTCGTGACCATAACTTTCAAACGACTTGTGTTTGCCGAGTCCCTAAGCATTTGCGAGAGGAGAAGGTTATAGAATGCGTTCATTGCGGATGTGGGGGTTGCGCAAGTGGAGATTAAGCAGTTTACTTGTGACCAGCAGACGAAGCTCGCTGAATCACCGTGCATCTGAACTGGTGAGGAGAGGGCTGGGTTCTTCTAGCTTGCTTCCAGTCTTAGAATACGATGTATGGTACTTTGTAACTCTTTTATTTCGGATAAATTTGAAAATTGCCTACCATTTTAGCCATCCCTCCTGCTTTCCTGGAATTTTTGGCAACTTTATGATGGAACTTTGGAAAACTGTGTTTTGCTGATAAAGTAATCTAGTACAATTTTCAGACATATATTTATACTGAGACAATATAAACAAGGAACTCATCTTGATGGCATTTTGGAGAGAAGTACAAATAGGAATTAATATTTTCCTTGATGTTCTATTATGGTTATAGATTAAGTTTTTTTAATTTCTCTGGAAAATTTAAAGATGTTTATAGAATGAATGTTATCATAATGTAACCGAAAAAAAGATTTCCTATTTGAAGAGGCCTAGAGTTTCTAGTTCTACTAATAAACTGTAAATCAAATGAAAATCTGAAATGTAATTTAGAGATAATTAGACTTCGGGTCAATTGCAATCACCCCTAACCCATTGGGGTGTTTTGCGAAGTGCCCCCCTAACGCTTCAAAATGAGCATTTTGCCCCCTACTGTTTGTAAAGTTGCCCTCTGAGTTTTTGATCTACCGTTCATTTTTGCTACGTGGCTATCTTTTCGTCCATTAGATTTGGCAACAGGGTGCAAGTCGCACATTTTTACAATCATTCGGGGGCAAAGTGCTCTTTTTGAAACGTTAGGGAGCACTTTGCAAAACACCCGAAACGTTAAGGGACAAAACGCAATTGACCATTGGACTTAATACTCTAAAGGTTTGACCTAATTGTAATATCTTTCTTAATTCTTACTGTTTGAATAATAACACGAAGACCTCTTAAATATAAAAAAATACTACACATTGATGATCCCTTTAAAATTTGGATGATTGAAGAAGGATTCCTTGAAATTAATTTAATAAACATTGTTAACAAATCATGTTATTAAAGTTTTACTGGGATTTTTTTCATAATTTTTCAAATAATAGAGAAAGTCTCTCTAATTACACCAAACTTAGTGTTGTGTAAACTCTAACTATCCCATTAATTATGATCACAATTTGCTTAAAGTTCCAATTCCACTTAATTAACATGGTTTAAGGTTTTTGGTCAAAAACCCCCAAAATCAAACTTGTTCCCAATGTCCGGGACATCAAACGTCGGAGTTCACAAAAAAATCCTCGTATCTGGTCCGTTCGGATCTCGAAGCTGGAACGACACTGATCACACCAGTACTAAAAACCAAGCCCTCACTGTAAAAATCAAACGTGTAAGCTCACAACAGCAAAACAACAAAACTCGAGGGACTAATCTGCAAAATCTCCTCCTTTACACCACCTCCGTTAAATACAGACCAGAATCATTTGATCATCACATTCACCACCACAGTACCAAAATCTCCTCACACTTGATCATCAACACACATACCACAACAATGTCCACAACAAATAAATCAAGAATTGTGTGCTGTATTGGTGATATTCATGGATACATATCAAAGCTTGAATCTTTATGGTCAAATCTCGAAATTAGCACAACCCCATCTGAGTTTGAATCAGCCCTCATCATATTTTTGGGTGATTATTGTGATAGAGGGCCTAACACAAAAGAAGTGTTGGAATTTTTAATTTCATTGCCCTCAAAGTACCCTAAGCAATCTCATGTGTTTCTTTGTGGCAATCATGATTTGGCATTTGCTGCTTTTTTAGGGGTTTTGCCTAGCCCGGTAGACGGTTCGACGTTTTCGGAGACGTGGAGGGAGTATGAGATGAGTGAGGGGAGAGAAGGGTGGTATAAGGGTGAAGGGTATGAGAACATGCATTTGCAAGGGAGGAGGTGGGCTGGAAGGATGAGCGGGTTTAATCATGCTAAGGGGACTGAGTATAAGGGGTCTATTTATGATGCAGGGCCGACTTTCGAGTCGTATGGAGTGCCACATGGCTCAGCTGGTATGTGTTATAAGTGCTTTGTTTTGATTTCTAAGGCTTTATGTTGGAATAGATTGTGAATGTGAGATTGGATTGTATGATTGGCATGTTGTTTATGTGGTTAGTGATTGTGTTGGATTTGATTGGTTGTTTCGTTGAATTGGATTGTGATTTTGGATTGTCGGTTCATGATACAGTGTGTTGAATATAATCGAATTTGATATTATTAGCAGAAATGATTTGTTGGCTGCTAATTATAACGAGCTAAAATGTTATGCATTTTGATTTATGTTGAGTAAGAAAGGTTTGGTTTTGTGTGCTAATTTGGGCAGGTTGTCGATGTTCCGTATTGCATTGCGTTGTAAATTTAGTACAATTTTTACCTCCATTATGCATATGTATGTCTAAACTTTATGTCCACTGACTGGAAACTGAAAAGATGCAAAAGTTAGAACTGGTCACTACTTATCTCGCACGTTAACGAAGTAGGACTAATGATTGAGCATGAAAGCCATTTTTGTAACTTGCAACTTTTTGTAGCTCCAATTAGATTTATTAAAGAAAGGACATTTGAATCATCATTATAGAGGGTGTGCGATTTTATTGTGTTATTCGGTTTTGTTTATAGACGGGGGTTTCCAACCAAAGCTGCCACAAGAAAGATTAGCCGAAATGATTGGTTGGCTGCTAATGATAACGAGCTAAAGTGTTATGCATTTTGATTCATGTTGAGTAAGAAAGGTTTGGTTTTGTGTGCTAATTTGGGGAGGTTGTCGATGTGAGTATTGCATTGTGTTGTAAATTTAGTACAATATTTAACTCCATTATGCGTTCGCATGTTCGCCATAAACTAGAAAGGGATGGCCATTTTGGTTATTTCATTTCAGAGTTTCTACTCTGGCCTCACACGACTAGGAGACATTAGTCTAATTTACACTATAAGCTTGACCATGAAGTTATTATGCCATCTGATTTTAGTTTTGTGAGAGCTTGGTATTGAATAGATTAGACTGCAAATTTTCACTAAGAATCCGTTTGAAACCAATAACTTGTGGTCTTTAAAATTATCCCGGGGTCACACACATTGTATCTTATGCTTGACTTGCTGAATCATTTACCTTCAATTGAATTGGTTTTTGCGGAGGCTGTATTGTCTTACAGTTATCTGAATTGATGTTGAGGTTTGAAGATATAGTTTGATAGCTAATGCTTCCTTACTAGTTTTCATGGATTTTCGTTGTACTGATTTCGAAATGTTTTTAAACCCTCACGATTTGCAAGTTTTGCATTTTGGTTATAAAAGTCCCTCGAGCCTTTTCCGAGACCTTTCCTTCACTTGATTTAAGACAAATTTGATGTGCACAGATTTGGTCAAGGCAGTTCCTGACGAGCACAAGAGATTTCTTGCTGACTTGGTCTGGGTTCACGAAGAGGTAACCCCTACTTGTCTACTTCAGATTTCCTCCTTCTTGCGCACTTCATATGACTGAATTGGTGAGAAGCTTCTTTTTTTTTTTTTGCATGAATAGGAAGTAATGACAGTTTTTTGATCTTTTGGATTTTGTAGGATGATGTCTGTATAGAAACTAAAGAAGGACCAAAAAACTGCCGACTTATTGCTGTACACGCTGGTTTGGAGAAGAGTAAAGGGGTGCAAGAGCAGATAAATTATCTGAAAGCTAAAGACACAAGGATCTCAAAGGTTGAAGCTCTCAGCGGAAGAAAGAACGTTTGGAACATTCCTGAGGTAATGGCTTATTACCAATCTTTGACTTTAACATCAGCAACATAATGTTAGTTACTGCTAATTAGCTATTGGATCCTTATCCCGTTGTTTGTCACCTAGGAATTGACAACAACTCCAACAATCGTGGTAAGTGGTCACCATGGAAAGGTCTATATTGAGGACTACAGATTGATTATAGATCAAGGCGGTGGCATGGAGGCAAACCCTATTGCTGCATTTGTGCTCCCTTCAAGGAAAATGGTGCGAGATACTGACCAATTGACAAAATAGCTGTCGTCCTTCAAACATATCATTTTCGCGTCCTTGTTGCTGACGTAATTATATGCGGTGTAGCTATTAGTGGATAACCCCCTTCTTTCAGAGTCGATTAGTATTTGATATAGGACCGTATATGCAAGCCTTGCCTCTGATGGTGTTGCTAGCGTGTAAGGGGGCTCTGTAAAATGATTGCCTGAGTTTTTTATCACTATGACAATTGCTATATGGTCTTATTTATCCCGCTGATTGTTTTCATATATTTTGTGTATGCAAAATTGAAGCCCGTTACATGGCTCTTTGTGACTGATATGTGTAACCTAGCAAATAGTAGGTTTCAATAGAATATGCTGCCATTTGTGCAATGTATGGCTGTTACCTCATTCGGCAAACACTTCCAGACAAATTGGGTAGATTACCATCTTCTAAGATGAAATGAATTACCTCCATCATACATTAAAGTGGCCTAATGGCACGCCATAACGAAAAACATATTTTTTTAGCACACTTCACACAATTTGTACAACGCATTCATAATCCTCAAAATCGTCACGAGAAGAAAACATAGGAAAACTCAAGAAGGAATATGGAAAAGAAAAAACATAGAAAATGCGAAGTCTCAGGCCATCTGCAAGTGGAAACATCTGAGGAGTTTATCGCCTTAAATAAATGGCAACAATTTAAACTTTCTACGTGCTGACGTAGCTAGCTTCAGACCCTCTAGACAAGCGATGCAGCACGCTTGTGGGGGACGAATTAGTCGACGACCTCAGCACCTCAGCCAACGGTCCGCCCATTGGAGCCACGTGATTATTCTCCCACGTGCCACCCCAATTCAAATGAGGCCTTTCCCTTTCCCCGCTAACAGCTTGACCACCAGAATTATCTCCATTGCCAGTTCCAAGCTTCAACGAGAAATCAGAAGACGGATTCCCGGGCATCGAAATGGACAAGTTGGTTGTACTGTCTGTCTCATGAAGTGATCTTGGCCAATCATCGATGAAATGTCGAAGAGTTCTACCACCGTTGGATTGGCTCTCACTTTGGGTATCAAATGGATCCTTTGTCTCAATGATGGAGTGGTCCGAAGGCCTACAAACGTTACTTTGGAGCCAAAGTTAGAAAACAAAAAACACGTTGTGGGACAGAAGTTGGTACAACATTAATAAGGAAGCTTTAAATATGGGGCATTAACAAGTGGTTGGGGCGTGTTTGAGCACAATCAAAAGTTCTATGCTTTGTCCAAAATCTAAAATTATCAAGACAGGGTCCTACGGAGAGTAGAGTGGTGGGGCTTTACTCCCTTCTTTGAGACACCAAGAAACCAAAGTGATGTCCTTTTGAGGACCCCTCAATCTAACAGAAAGAATCATAACACCAATTTGATGGCTTAGATCATGGTTTTTCAAGATTTGCTCACTTTTCTCCTTTTGGGGAACAAGATTCCATTTTTACTAGCCATTTCTTCACTTTCAAATTAACATATGTTGGCCCTATAATAAACCATTAGACTTTTCTTAGAAGGCCATTTTTCTTACACATTGATTCACATTGGAAAATGAGAATTTGAACTCTAAATCACTCCTTTTTGGTTCATATAATAGTCTGATCATAGTAATGAAAGTAAGTCAATTTGCAATGTTATGTTTTTCTAACATTTTACTAAGCAATGTACCACTAGGTCATCAGGTACTATTTTATCAACAATCATGAATCAATGAAGCTCCAAAGAATTCGGAAAAGTCAGTTTCTACCTTGGGTTAAGGTGAAGAAGATCCATCGAAGGCGAAGGCCCCGAAAGAGTAAAACCTGGAACGCCACCGCCGTCCACCACCCCCATTCCTTGAGTACTAGCACTAATAGTCTTTCGGGGCTCACGATCAGCACCGCCATAAGGAGTCGTGGCGGTGGTGGTTGTGGTGGTTTCCACAGGCTTTCTTGAACGGTTCCTACCGCGGTGCACGTGGCGCTCACAGTACTTCTGCCCAGCCACCACATCCCTCGCGCACCGCCATTTCTTCCCATCAGTCCTCCTGCATCTCCCCGGCTCGGGATCCATTGCTCCTCTCCCCCAATACCCTGATTGCACCACTGATCCACCAACACAAAAACCAAGAAAAACTCAATGTCAAAAAACCTCTAAAGTAATCAGGCGAACATCGAAAAAATGAACGAGTAACTATGAACATGTACAAATGGATAATAATATCTTCATTGGTACGAACCCTTTTGGGCTGAAGCCCAAAAACAAATCTACGAGACTAGTCCTCAAATGCACGATATCATACCATTATGGAGATATATTTATTTCTAATAGCAACAACCCATATATAAGCTGCAAAACCTTAAAACAAACAATAAAAAGAACCAATTTTTATCACTATATCATCAAGAAAATAATAAAAAGAACTTACTAGGTTGCTGATAATGAGGATAGTACTGGTGAAGAGGGCTTGAGAGATAATATGGAGAGAGACTTTGAGGAGGAGAATGAGAATTAATAATATTCTTCTTCACAAGATGTAGCAGTTCTTGAGGAACTGCAGCACCAGCAATGATGTGTCTGAAGATCAAAGCCTGAAGCTGAAGCTCCTGTAACTGAGCCAAGCTAAAGTAGCTTCCCATGTCTGAAAAAAAAGACCATGTCAAATTTACATAACTACCCTCCACAAGAAACAGAAAAAATATTAGCACTTGTAAGCTAAAAAAAGCTATTGTCACTTGTTAGTGTGTGTGTGAGAGAGAGAGGGGTATACTGGTAAATTTGGTGGTTGAGTGATCAGAGGAGTATGCTGACATGTTGCTGGTGAGTTCAGGTACAAACAGAGGAAGTGCAGCAGCAGCAGCAGATTGTTGTTGTTGTTGTTGTTGTTGAGAGTTAAAGAGAAGTTTTTGTTGCTTTAAAGAAGAAGAAGATGATGATGATTCTTGATTATGATGATCATGTTCTTGTTCTGACTCATCTCTCCATTGCTTCAGATTGAAGTCCATGGTGTAAACAAAAGAAAGAAAAAAAAGGTGTAATGGTCAGAGAATGCTAAAAGAGATGGGATTTTGGTTTTGGTTGGTTTGTAATATACTACTGTGCCTGGTTTTGATGAGCATGTGATAAAGAGAAAGTTGGTAAAAGGTAATTACAAGGACTTGTGTGTAAATAGCTTTTTTTATTAGATTCTTTTTTGTTAATATTTTGGGCTTTAAGTTGTGATATTTATAGCATTGTCCTCTAGCATCAAATCTTAGCATTCAAAGAGATTTGTTTTTTTTTTTTGTTAAACTACATTCACAGAGATTAGATAATTATGTTATATATATTTTTTCAATACTTCTCTCTATGTAATTAGTTTTCAAAAAGATAACGACACGATTTAGACACTTATGTTTTCTCCAATTTGATGCAGATACAACATTGAATTGTTGCTTACAAGCTTGGCCTAATTGATTAAAGAGAAGTTGGGAAAGCAATTTTTATTCCGCGACTTTTTTAGTATGTGTTTGTAACACCTGATTTGCTTAAATGCATGTATTAAGTATATTAACGTTGTTTACAGTCTAGTTCGAAAGTTTATTCAGTACACATCCTAAAAGTAATATCTGCAAATTATAAAGATATCAAAATCGAAAACATGTTGATCCGTTGTCGCATTTTAAAGTTTAATTTAATCTAATGAAAATCTTAGATTTTTATCTTATATGTATGTTCCAACAAAATGTAAAACAAAAGACTAGCTAATGAAGGAAAGTTTCAACCGTTGTAAATGTTGGGAAAATGCTACATTTATGTTGTCTTTTCAGTATGTATGAATGAAGTGTTACATCAACTATCAAAATAATGTAGAATAATTTGTATTTTTACTTGATAAAAAGACAGTAAGACAAGACAGTTGCAAGAGAAAGTAAAAAAGAAAGGGACCATAAAATAATAATTAAAAAAAGGAACTTCATAGAATAGTGGCAGAAGGAGGAGAAGGGTGCAGAGTGCAGGCTCTCTGTCCTGTTCAGCTTCGGGAACAGAACAATATAGAAAAACAGCACAGTTGTGATTACAGTTTCGAGGAGAAAAAATATATGATATTATTATTGTTATACAATATTGAAGAAAATTCATGTAAAATGTTACTCTATTTTGGCTTCTTAAGTCTCAAGTCCAAATTTACTTTTCTTCTGCAATTGGACTTTTTATGGGAACATACATGAATCAACGAGATATAAAAGAGCTGACAATGCTGAATTCCATTTCAGCCAAAACCCAGAGTTTGTCTTGGTTATTTTCATCTTATAAAGTATCAGAATTGACTGGCTATAAGGTTGTGGTCAACAGCTTATAAGATGAAATTGCAACTATATTGACATGTGTCACACATCCAAATTCTTTTTGTACAAACTCAATATTGATTAATTATCAAAAAGAAAAAACTAAATATTGATTACATGCAGCTTCACCAATTACTTCTTTTTTCTCATGTTTTGATAGATAAGAAAAGATCAGAACAAAAGTTTTCAGATGCAAGGCTAGAATTGACAAATTTAACCATTTTGTGTCTCAAAATTAAATGTTTAGTGTATGATTCTTGATAAGATGTTAGGTGCAGGACTATTGATATGAAAAGGAGTATGGTGCAAATTTGTATAAGATAATTAGATTTAGTATAAATTTCCGGAACTGGGGTTATGTTGAGTATTTTAGTTAGTTTAGTGTATATAAAAGTTTAAAAACTAGATCAAATTTCATATAATGCTAGTGTAATGCACGTTCCAGTAAAAGAATTAGGGTTTAATGCAGGGTTTTTGATTGAGAAGAAAATTCGAAAAAAAAAGAAAAACACTTTATGCAAAGGGTTTTGGCCGGGTTTTTGTTTTAGCTATTTTCCCATATTTCTATTGGTGGCTTTTCTATTTTCTTGAACTTGGAAAATTATATGTTATGTGACTATGTCTCATCAACATGCATATGAAACTTTCACAATCGTAATAGTGCTTTCAAATCAATATTTGGGTGATCTCATCACAAAAAAAAAAGAAAAAGAAAAAAAACGAATGCATGTGGATAGGGAACTTAACTTGGATATTATAAACACTTGTTGTTCGTGTTGACACATGCTACGGTTCTTTAATTAACTGGAATTTTTGTTTGACAGAGCGCGGGGCTCACCCACATTTACCTAAATTGCAGTGATGAAACATAGTTTATTTTGAACTTTCTACTTAGTAGTAAATAAATATGAGTTTTCACTGCAATCAAGATATTCTAAGTTGGTCACAGTGCAATAATAAAACATTAAAATGCTAGAAAAAATTGGTTCTCTAGGTGTTATGCTCAGAGATAAGGTGATGCTCATTGGGCCACGTAAACTAATGGGGTTTTACAGCTTCGACATGTTGTGATGATGATAAACTCGAGGTTTCTTGTTATCAGAATGCATCTCGTCACTTTATGGTCAAATGTTCTAATTAGCAGGTCTTAATGACAGATTAGGTTAAGCGTCCAAGAACATTATGTTACACTTGCACCATGAATTAATAATATATTATATATGTTGTGCTTGCGTCTAAAATTTACTATACATGTGAAAACAAGAATGTGTATATAGTAGTTGCGGCCCTCTTTTAGATTTCTTTCATTTAATAATATTGTCGAGGTCATTTTGAAGTTGGAAGGTTTATTAAAAGTAAATATCAAATATATCATGTTTTTCTAAAATTGACAGAAAAAAAAAATAAAAAATATAGAATTGGTGCATATTTAAGAAGTCACATTTGAGAGGCCAAGATAATCATTTAAAATAATTTCTTATGAAACCATTTTCACTGTAATAGGATTTGGATTTTGGACTGATTTAGAGCAAAAATAATTATGGATAAATCGTTACGAAGTCAAGCATGGAAATCGCAACAACAATGAAGCATCCACATAATCCACTTTGTGTGGCTTCAAAGTGAACATTCGTAACAGTCATCGTCACAGTACACTTTTCACCTCTCAATTTGCCTTTACTTTATAAGTGATATTACAACTAAAGCGCAGCTTCAAAGTACAAATGTACCATTTGGAAACACACTAAAAGTTATTAGTTATATATATATATATATATATATATATATATATATATATATAATATTCAATTCATCGTTATTAGTTAAATATATATATATATCTATATATATATATTTTTTTTTATATATATATAATATTCAATTCATCGTGCATTGTTCAGAAAATAAAAATGTACAGCAGTAGATAAGATCCTCATTCCTCAGCATGCGCTACCGCCTTTTTCGTAGTCGAGGAAAAGGACAAAACCAACTCTATATAGCTACTCTGTTCAACAAAAAAACTCTATATAGCTACTCAAACTAAAAATCATTGTTTTATTTCCCAATCCATCATATGATAATTATTTAGTATTTAGTAACCATTTTAGGCCTAGGGAGAGTTTATGCAGTAATAGTGTGGCCCAAAATGGCTTAGGACCTATATCGAATTGGGCCAGTAATGGAATTGAATTAGTACGAGTTTATGCAATATAAGTCAATTACAATATAGAGAATCAAGCTGAACCGAGTGAGCCTCAACTCAGTTCTGTGTATTTGTTCACATTCATTAAAGTAAATATTTCCATTTCCTCTTTTGTGTTTAAAGAATTGAATTCATAAACATTGATCAACAACAGAAAATTACCTCCACGAGTAGCTATGTTATGTACTACGTAAACCACAAAACTCCAATCTTATGCATTAGGCTCAACTATCATGAAACTAGGTGACTTGATATAAAGGAAAAATTGCAAAAATGGTCATTTAAAGTGGCCTACTTGCAAAATTGGTCCTCTAAAGTGGCAGTGTGCAATTTAAGTCCTCTAAAGTGGTTAGTGATGCGATTTTGATCCTCCAACGCAGAAGTCAACGATTTTGACTCAAAATTTGGACGAATTCTTCAATTTTGACCCTTAATTTTGGGATTTTTTTATTTCTACCCCAAATATTTTCAAAAAGTTACATTTAAACCCTAATACATATCAAAGCATTTATTGCGTAAAATTTAAGTTAAACATATTTCAAACATTTATTTTTTTGTGTTTTAAATAACATTTTACAATTGTCTTCAATTAGTACTTCAATAAGAAAAATATTAAGAAAGAATTAGAAAAAGAAAAGAAAAATCATCTTCTTCCTTAATTCATTTTACGTTTCTTTTATTTTATTCTTTCCTTAACTTATTTTAATTGAAGTTGAAACCCGAAAGCACATTAACTAAAATTATGTAAAAACACAAATTATATTTGAAAATATATAACTTCACAAGGTGGCCATGGTACTTAATTATAAAAAGTAATATCTAAGTAGGAGTCACATTAAAATTTATTTAACAAAATGATTGTTTTAGGCTTTCACCAGCTGGTAAAAGAAGCACAGAGAACACACTTGTTCGCTTAAACAAAAAAGTAAAGAACAAGTAATTAATGTTTAAAAACTTACATGAGAAACTAACAAGGAAATAATATAGGGAGAATGCAAATAGCAAGAAATCGGATAGAAGACAACTAGTGAGTGTTAAACAATGAATACAAATAAAAGATTGTGTAAAAATATTGAGAAAGAATAAAAAACAGAAAAAATCATCTTTTTCCTTAATTCATTTTATGTTTTTTTTTCTTTTATTCTTTCCTTAACTTATTTTAATTGAAGTATTAATTGAAGATTATTGTAACAAAATTATCTACAACATAAAAAATAAATGTTTTGAAATATGTTTAAGTTAAATTCTACACAATAAATGTTTCGAAATATTTTAGGGTTTTTTTTTTTTGAAAATATTTGGGGTAGAAATAAAAAAATCCCAAAATTAAGGGTCAAAATTGAAGAATTCGTCCAATTTTTGAGTCAAAATCGTTGACTTCTGCGTTGGAGGATCAAAGTCGCATCACTAGCCACTTTAGAGGACTTAAATTGGACACTGCCACTTTAGAGGACCAATTTTGCAAGTAGGCCACTTTAAAGGACCATTTTTGCAATTTTCCCTGATATAAAGGTGGATTGTCGAAATCTTTTCCACATTATTTCAAAGTATTCTTGAACTTATGCATATTATCGATCCTCGAATTCCTTTCAATAATGTCATTTAAGGTGGACCTAAGGGTTTTTAACTTCTAGTCTAATATCGAGAGTCCACAAACATTAGTCTAAATAAATGTTAAATATAGAAAAGAACAAAAATAATGTCACGATCAAAATCTGCAATATTAGGATTCTTTCATATTTTCCATAAAAAGCCTTACTGGAGATGAGAGAAGAGAGGGACTATTTTAATAAACAGAAGTTCAAGTTCATTGTAAAGAGTTGTGGGACTATTCTAACACGATTGGAATTATCATCGGATCATAAGACGTGAGTACAGTAGAACAAACTCATCATTGTCTTAGGGAGTGTTTGAAAAAGTTTATTTAAGTAGCTTGTTCATTACTTTGCTTTAAGCCACTTTAAGTGACTTTGAGAGATAAGTCTAAAGGGTTTGTAGATATTTTTTAAAAGCTGCTTACATCATTATTTAAGTGTTTGTAATAAGAAGTTACTTTTTCTTTTAGACACTTTTCTAAAATAACATAATTTCAAAAGTGGAGAAGCATTTTTGTTGCTTGTTTTTTTTTTTTTTTTAAATTAGCAGAAGCAAAAATCAGTGTTCCTATTATTAAAAATGTGCTTTTACAGCTATAAAAACTAATAAACTCTATTCGTAAACATTTAGAAACCCCAACTTAAACAAACTATAATACCATATAGTACTTAGAAGCTTCCTCATATTTCTCTCTAAAGTACTTGCTAGAGAAAAATAGAAAGATGTTCAACAACAAAGTCTCACGTTGAATGCTAAAAGATATTGACATACTTCAACAAAAACAAATACCACCCTTCCAATATTAACCTTGGCTACCTTATCCTTATATACGAGAAAAGGTAAATAAGTTGATTGAATAGGGGCTAAAATGTGAATGCCAGGAAAAGGATCCAAATGTGTCTGAGTAATTGTCAGAGAGTGCAGGTGGCTGGTGGAAAAAGTAGATTGATGTGACCAACTACCATTTTGTGCTTGACATGACCATTCCTTCACTTCATTTATATTTCAATTATTATATACAGATTTTAAAACAGAATATTTAGATTGTGGACAACTCATAATATTAATATATAATGGATTAATTGGACCATTTTAAAAATCTCATCAAGAATCTCACAGTGTAATACAAAATAACCGACACAATTTCCTTATTTTACCTACTTCTGCGATATGTATTGTGTCACGTCTGAACGTGTCTGAATTCAACTAAGACTCAACACTAGCAAGGAACTGATTTCATATTGTTATAGAAGGATTATCCGTTAAAAAATGTGGATATAGTCAGGGTTATTAAACCCGGACCGGACCGGCCGGTCCGGCCGGCCGGACCGCGAACCGGCCGCGGAGCCGGTCCGGAAACACCCATCCAACCGTTTTTTTATTTTACTGGGTCGAACCGGCGTTTTAACCGGTTCAACCGGTGAACCGGACCGGTGCTCGACCCGTTCAGGATTTAATATAAAAAAAAAAAAAAAAAAGTTTGTAAATTACTTTTCAGCCCCCAAAATTATTTTAGCCCTAGCAAAACAAAACACCCCATATGCACAACGCAGCCAAAAAAAAGACCCACCGCGCTCCACCCCCGCTCCACCCCGCTCGCCCCACCCCCACCCGCCGCCCCTGCTGGGCTCGGCGCCTCCGTCGCCGTCGGATCGCCGTCGGATCGCCGCCCGATATCTTCTGTAAGTTATAATTTTGCCCAATCGCCCCACCCCCAATCAATCGCCCCACTCCAAAAAACTATGCCCGTGTGGGAAGGAGGAGGAGGAGGAGGAGAAGCGGTGGTGAGAAGAAGAAGAAGAAGAAGGAGAGGGAGAAGGAGAAGGAGAACGAGAAAGAGAAGAAAGAAGAAGAAGAAGAAGAAGAAGAAGCAGCGGCGGTGGTGTTTTTTTTTTTTTTTTTTTTTTTTTTTAATAATTAAAATATATATAACCGGTTCGAACCAGTGGTTAAACCGGTTAAACCGTGAACCGGTGCCTTACCGGTTCAAGGCCCCGGTCCGGTTCTGAAAACACTGGATATAGTTTCCTCATTTTATAGCATTATTATAATGAAGGTTCAGCTTTGGTCCGTCGATTTAAAGTTTTAGTTGTGGAGATGTAATGTTTTATAATAATATTCGTAATTACGATTGTTTTATATATTTAACATTACAATCTTCTTTATGTTTTTACATAAACATAGATCTCTAATAAATAATATCTACTTAACACAAATACACAATTAACTCTAGTGGAGTCCGTACACTATGATATGTTAAAAAACCTCGAAGCAATAAAGTCACGTGAAGACACGTGAGAGATTTGGTAATAGAAGAGGACGGTGACTAAGTATCAAGCGTGCCGGCGTGCAACACAACACCTTCTCTTTTTTGGCACACATGTAAAAGTAAAAAGGTAAAAACCAATTAATGGTAAAAAGTAAAAAGGTAAAAAAAAGCTCAAAATAAGGAAGAAAAAAACAAAAGTTACACGAGGGTCCCACGTGAGCAGCTGTCTGAAAAAATCTGATGCTCTCTCTGACATTAATAAAACAAGAAAAAAAAAAACAGTGTATTTATTTTCCTTCTCTTTTTCTCACAGTTGACGAGATAATAAACATGTTACTCAGCTTTTTGCCTGCAATTTTTATGCGTTAATTAATTTGGAAAAATGGAATATTAGAGGAGTAGGACAAATTGGGTGACGTGTAATTAAGGGGTTAATTTTCTCAAACTATTAAGCTAAAACCGCAGCTGATCCAATGCTCCAGTCAGCTTATTTATTCATCGTAATATTTTTATTTAAAAAGGTACATTTTTCTATTGGATACATGAGATAGAAGTTTTTCGTGTAGATCTGTGATAATACTTCTATTAATTGATCCCCATATTTGACTTTGTCTTTTCTATTGAATAGTATTATACTAATTAATCAAAATATTATATATTATTCAATCAATTTAACTGTTCTCTTACAATTGTCCAATCCTGAAATGAGAATTGCTTGATAACATTAAGGAAAGAAAATCTTAAAATGTTAAATAAATTTATTGAGCATATGTTTCTGTGAAACCACTGTTCGGTAGGCTTATTTGTTATTCCATGTCGACTTCAGAGGGCCAAAGCCCATGGTAATTGTCTTTTTGCAATTTTAATTTGTCGAGCCTTATTTGGGCTCAGTAGGCCTACCTCGCCCATTAGCTCCATATTCAATTGGACCCAAAATCACCCACTTTTGGTCCATCTACGTGCAGCTCAATCCTGAAAACTGAAAATATCGGCATATTAAGCTACAATGGCTTAATATATGGTGATTAATATGAACTAACTTTACAACATTGTTGTGATTCAGATGACCAACAGTCCTTTTTTTTTTTTTTTTTTTTTTTTTTTTTTTTTAACGTATTCTTATAGTTTTGTTTCTTTCTCTAAGTTAGGTTTAGAATTTATTGGATCATTTCACCTGAAATACTAATTGTTAGTCGAATAACGCAAGCATAGAATTTTGGTATTTAAACAACTAAATGTTCTAAATTTTAAATCTATGTTTAAGTAACATTTCTTATACTTTCTTCTCCTGTTTAATGATTAACGTTGTTCTTTTCTCTCATTGCAAATTCTGGAATATCAAAATCGTATTGGAGTATTATTTCAAGATTAAATTGAGAAAATAGTATTGATTTAGCGTTACGTTTTAGAAGAAGCCTATTAAATTGGCAGAAGTTCATATACTTTAGGTCACCAAAATTCTGAAAAATTCTCTATGGAACATAGTTAACTCATTTTCTTTTAAAGTGTCTTCAAACAAATTAAAAAAACGCACACAAAATCGAGTCATTTTCAGAAAAAACACCTTGTTTTCAAAGATCTTATTTTGAAAGTGACTCCTAACTTTTTGGAGCTAAATATGCATATTTTGTTCTTATCAAGCAATATAAGTAATTAAATTTCATGTACTATGATGAATTTTGGCTTTTCTTGTCTAATAATGTCAAGAAGAAGAAAAACATACACATGAAAACATGGAAAGAATCAAATGTGTCGGATAATGTAACGGCAAATGCAAGCCGCCAAATCTTTCACGTCCTTTATTAATTAATTATTGCTAAAAATGTTTGTAGGTTATCAATCTTCTTCTAGATATTTCGAGATGTAAACAAAAATATGTATTGTCAAGTAAGTAAATGCCGCAAATTTTTAATTCTCTTTTGTGTTTTACAAATCTTCTGGATCTTGCCAGATGCAGACAATTCTAATCTCAATGTTATACATGCTCTCATATATTTAAATGATTATGTTCTTTTTGTATGGTAAAAATAACGTCATAAGATGGACATAAATATTACTTTATGTTGCTTAATTAATAATTGTTCAACGTAATTTTTTTTTTTTTATCACGTAGAATCCCAGTAAATAAGAGACAAATGACAGATTGGGGGTCCAGATACGGTTGGTATCTACTTAAACCTGATATTCGGACTCAGACATAAATATACATGCACTTATATTTTTCTCATAATCTTGATTTTCCTGCACTTGAGATTGGCATTTAGAAACTAGTTTCTGCCTGAATGAATTGATACTCTGCATCTGATTTAATTATCGAATAATAAAGACAAGTTATCCAGGATTAATATATTTTCCTTTAATTTGGAAATTCTGATTTATATTGGCATGTTATTTTGATAATTGAACCCTTTAACTGTGAATGCACAAAATGGTTTTCATTTGCACGAAATATTTAGACATTAGCAATTATAAACAGTAATTATAGGAATAATTAAACATATACGGCATCTAAATAATCATGGATCAAAGTTTCGTTTCGACACTATGTTTCGGTGTTTTAAATATTAGAAACTTTTCCCGATGTTTCTAGATCTTTTCGATATGTTTCGGAATTTTTGTAAAAAATGTGCGCACAATAGATGTAGAAAATATTGTATGTTTCTTTTCCACAAAGTCTAAATTGGAAACGTTTTGTAGTTTTCGAGGAAAAGAAAAGAAACTTTGATCCATGTAAATAATTACTTCACTTTTTCATACTTTTTGAAATAAGTACACACACAGTTCATACTCGTCACATTTGATATGCACAAGGAATTCACCATTAATGTACGTAATTCATACTCTTAGCCCGTTATCTTACGAAAATTAGTCTTAATTATGTTGTCAGAAACTAATTACTTAGTACACATGCAGTTCGAATCTCGACATCGTCAAGTGATAAAATATCTTCCCACTGAATAGCAACTAAATTTTGTCTAACTAACTACTAATAAAAAGAAAGGGGAAAAAATAGAAGAAGAAATAAAAGTAGCACATAAAAAAATCATACATATCTAAAAGGAGATTCTTTCTTCAGATCTTAGTACTTTATTTTATTTTTTAATTGAAAGGTTCGCTAAGCGACTCCGCTGGAGAAGCAGCTGCCAGATTTTATTCTATTCTCACTTCTTTTATGTGCAGGTGAGTCAGGTTACCTTTCTTTCCAACTACTTACGCAACTTTTTTGCACATATAGATAGATATTCTTCTCCAAATTGCATCATATTTCGTAAAAAAACATAGAAATATATAAATAAGATTTATAAAATCATCATTAAGTATAGAGCAGAACATGTTATGCATAAATAAGTTAAAAATATATAGAAACTCAAAAAGTAATAAGATTTATTTAATCAACTCGTCATAAAGAATACGTCTGGAGATGCTGGTACACATAACGTCACGGAAGTTTATAATGTTTATATCTGCAAAAGTGTGCAAGAAAATTTCAATTTTCCCACCACACGTCCATACCGAACCAATATCTTTTGAACTAAGGACTAATCATTGCAAATTTAGAAGAAAAACAAGAATTAAGATAATAATAGGAAAATTAGCAAATTTGGATCACTGCAAAAATTCAGAAAATGTATACTTTATCAGAGTGATAGAGCATCAAGTATTTCACATGTGAACTGTCCAGCTTTCACAGGCAGGCAAAAGGATTACGTTATGAAATACTTTAGTCCCTCTATCCCTTTCTATGTCCCAGATTTATGTGGTTTGATATATAGTTAATGTTAAGTCCTACTAAAATATATATAGTGTAACTGATTTACGTTAAAAAAACGTTCACCTCCGCGGCTCCACCTACTTTGATTAATCAGCCACAATTTTTTATCTTTTATTATATATTTTATGTAAAGTTTCAAGCAGTTCTGTTTAGTATATTTACAAGATGTTATTCTTTACCTTAATTAATATCATATTATCATCATAAGGTGCAAAATATAATGATGGTACGAAGTTCTAAAGTAATACTAATTTTATTGTTAATGGTACTGAGACTCGCGCATATGATTAGGAAGAACAATCAATGCCCATTGTTGAGTTTTATAAAAATCCTGTTGTAGAATACGAAAAGCCACAGAGGTTTAGGCTGAATCTAGAACAATAAAATTACTGAAATAAAAGATATACTTGCTTGAACAAACCGTTTTTGAAGTGAATTTCTAAAGAACTCTCAGTTTGAATAATGAGATTTTTCACGATCATCAATTTATAAGAACATATAATGTACATTAAATTAACCACTTAAAACCGAGTAAATTTTACTATTACTAATTAATGAACATTAATTAATTAACCACATGAAAGTAAGACATAGATGGATACATAGAAGAAGAAAGAGAATCTCACCATCATGAACCTGCTATGCAACCTAATGATGTACTTAGCAATCATATAATATGTCTATTTCTATAGTTTAAAACTAAAAATACATTGTTTTTTTGTGGGGAAAATGCATAAAACCCCCTTGTGGTTTTGAAAACCTGCACGGAATCCCCTTGTGGTTTGATAATTACCTAGAATCTCCTTGTGGTTTCAGAAACCCTGCACAGAATCCCCTTGTGGTTTCAAAAACCCTGCACAAAATCCCTAATCCGCTAAACTTCGTCAGAGAGTGGCGACCACTCGTTCTATGTGAGCGTGGGTTTAACTTTTGTGTACTTTTACGAATTAAAAAGTCTATTTCACCCGTAAAAACTGAAAACATGAACCCCCTTGTGGTTTGACAACCTGCACGAAATCCCCATGTGGTTTGAAAACCCTGCACAAAATCCCCCTGTGGTTTGAAAACCCTGCACAAAATTCCCCTGTGGTTTGAAAACCCTGCATAAAATCCCTGTTTTTTTGTTTTTTTTTTAAACATCCAGATTTTTTTTATAAAAGAAGTTAAAAATAAATAAGGGCACTTTAGTCATACTTAAATAAAACTAACGGAGTTATGTTAAATTTAACGGAAGGGAATGTGTGCAGGGTTTTTGAAACCACAAGGGAATTTTAGGTAGTTTTCAAACCACAGGGGAATTTTGTGGAGGTTTTTCAAACCACATGGGGGTTTTAGGTTGATAACCCTTTTTTTATTAGGTTCAAACTTGAATTTTGATATTTTTAAAAAGCTAGTTAATCATCCACATCTATAAGACTATAATCTCATATATGTTGTTGTTGCACTAAATATGTATTATTTTTTCTAATTTGTGGCAAGAAGCTGATATATTAAATTAATTTAGTTCAATATTAAACCGTAGTCCGTAGTAGACTTTAATAACAATAGTTCTTAATCCACTAGTAACCAAAGTACAACAAAACCTTGTTATAAAAAATTAAAAAAAAAAAATAATAAAAAAAAAACCGTACAACAAAACCTCGATGAAGGCAAGGTTATTACATTAAGAAAATAAGTACAATTCTTTGACAGGCTAATCATTCATGTGCAGAACCCATAAAATACTACACCTAAAATTAAGAAACAACTAATGACATATCACTTTTCCATTGATGATCTCTGGCTCAAAATTTTAAGAATTCTCTTTTAGTCAAATGTAGCCGTTGGAGCTACAGGGCAAAGTTGCCAGGTTTAATCGTCAGAACACAAGAATATTCTAGAAACAAGAATTTATAGCCTAGTTTGCAGTTTGATTCTCGTGCAAACTGAAGCTACATAAATGGTGTTTATAAGTCCTTATTTTTAAGTTTTTTTTTTTTATTTTAATCTGAGAGCATCTGAAAAATAATTTATAAAATGGAAATCTTTAAATTTTTATTATACAAATGCTACCACGAACTAAAAATCTGTTGATACTTGATACCGATTTCAAGATTATGAGAATTTGTAGCTAAAATTTCTAACTGAAAAGTTTATATTTGTAAAAACGCTTAACGATACTTAGTTCAGCAAAAAAAAAAAATTTTGATTTAGCTACGTTTTTATGAGTTTCCATAGTCATGCTAATTTGATTAAAAGAAAGAAGGACAAGATAAAGTTCAGTTTAATGAAGTGTCTATATTTGTATTTAAAATGTTAAATAATGTTAATTATTTAATACTTTTAAATAATTTGCATAAGGATTCTTCATCCTAGCACCGTACTAAACTAGACACTTAATTTCATTCATCAAAGAAAAGAACTAGCTTAATTTGAAGCGCTGATGGTACCTTGAGCTAAAGTTGTTTCTAAGTGATTTATTGTCTTTCTATTTTTATTTGTGTGTGTATGTGTGTAAGGAAGTGGTTTGATCTTGCGTAAGATATACTTTAAAAAAAAAATAAAATTGCGTAAGTTATACTTCGCCGTGTATGTATAAGGTATATGCTATACTTTATTTTTCTCTACAATATAATTCCATTCTATTTTCAATTTTTGAAAGTGTAACGGTCCATCTTTTATCCTCTATATATCACCTCTACCATCGGAATTGATTTAATTTTGCTGGATTTTGCACGTGATCCCCTTAAACCGTTGATTCTTGTAAATCATGCTTCTAGTACCTCTCCAAAATCATAAGATGGTATATAAAGAACTAATTTATATACTACGTTTGTTTAAAGTCTTTTTTATCAAAAAAGTTATGAGATTAGATTCTGTAAATCTTTTTAAAAAACTATTTAAAACCTTAATTATGTAATTGCAATAATCAATTAGAAGTAATTTTTTTCAAAAGCTGTTTGAGTAGCACTCTACACAACCGCTCCTTCTTAAACTTGTGTTTTTAACTTATCGTACAACACATAAGACACATACACACAAAAGTCAGCGTTGTAAATATTTAAAAAATGTTTATGCTGGCCAAAAAGTCTAATAAATCCTTTTACAAACATTCACAAACATCATCTAAATCTAAATCTGAAACTTCTAATTCAATTTTGTAAAACCCTAACTTGTTAGTTACCTTTTTCTGTAGGTAGTTCATAATCTGGCGTAAGCAATACTTGATATCAACATGTTATAAAAATACCAAAACACAACAAATAATAAAACAATACACAATATATCTTTAAGTTTGTCAAATAGTGTGGGTCTGTCATAAAGCCATATAATTAAGCTGGCCTGCTAACTTTAAACAAGTGCCCTGCTTCTTCATAAGCAGAAAAACAGAGCACAGGTCATCATCACAGCACCAAAAGCAAAAGCAAAAAGCAGAGAGAAACAGAGCAAACCAAAAAAACCCAAAAACAAGTGCTAACAACACAGAAGAAAAACTGGGTTTTTGTGGCGAAATAGCAACAATGTTGCAGCACCAGAATCAGAGGACGCTCGAGAGTCAACTGACTACTCAACAATCGACTAGTATGAGCTTTAACGGTGCAATGGCTAAAGAAGATGAGGAGATGTCAAAATCAGCACTTAATGCGTTTAAGGCAAAAGAGGAGGAGATTGAGAAGAAGAAAATGGAGGTCAAAGAGAGAGTTCAAGCTCAGCTGCTTCGTATTGAGGAAGAAACTAGGCGTTTGGCTACTATTCGTGAGGTACAAAAAAAAAAAATTGTTGTTTTTTTGTTGTTGTTTTAGATCTGGTGTTTGTTTTGAGTTATGGGTTTTTAATAAAGTTTGAATCTTGGAGGGTTTTGTTTGTTTTTTCTCTCGAGTTTTTTTTTTTTTTTTTTTTTTTGAACTGTTGCTTGATGTTAAATGAGGGTAAATTTTGACAGAAGTTAGTGATTTGATGCATGGGTTTATTTTCTCATGTTGTGTTTCTTTTGGATTTGCTGATTATGGAGGCTGTTTGTGGTATTTTCAGTGCTGTAATTTCTGAAGATTTGTGGTTGTCTTAGTTTTTAACTTGGGTGATTTAATTTAAACAAGTACTTGATTTTGGTTGTTAATTACTTGTTTCTTTAGCTCTTCTTGTAGTCCTCATAGCTGTATGTTCACAGCCAAAGAAGGGTTGAGCTTGGTATTATAACAGTAACTGATTCATTACATACTTGTGATTAATCCAGCTCTGCATATATTCCTGTTAAAGTTGTCTCCTAATTTCCATTACATGGGTTATAACTTATGACATAATAGATTTTTAAGGAAGTTTGTGTAAGTGTTAAGGTGGCCTGTTGCACAAAAAAGTCTCCTGTGCCAAAACAATGTGTCGCGTGCTTGATTCCTTATTTCTCTAGCCACCGGCGTGCATTGAGATCCCGCCACGAGTTATGTACAAGTTTCATAAATCTAATGATGGCATAGAGTGTGGCACACGATTTGGCACAAAAGAAATAGACCGCGTCGTTTGTGTATCTGTTGTTAAATTTTGTCAATTCCTCGTCTCTTTAACTCACGCCTAAATGTATTATCAGGAATTAGAAGCTCTAACGGATCCCATGAAGAAGGAAGTCTCTGTTGTTCGTAAGAAAATCGACTCTGTTAACAAAGAGTTGAAACCACTGGGACAGACTTGCCAGAAGAAGGTGACAAATACTTTTGCCTATTACATAAAAACTCTGCTTCTTTCAACATATATTATATGCGTAGCTCCGGTTAATCTGATTCCTGAAACTTGACGTTTGAATTTGTATCTGTTATCATCGCAGGAGAAAGAGTACAAGGATGCCCTTGAAGCTTTCAATGACAAGAACAAAGAAAAAATGCAGCTGATTACTAGATTGATGGAGGTGAGGATTATTATAACTTATTTCGGTTAACTCTTTCAGGCTTTCGGTTCATGTTAGCATTAAGTACTTATATTGGTTTTTGATAAGATGCAGCTCGTGAGCGAAAGCGAGAGGCTCCGGATGAAGAAATTGGAGGAGCTGAGCAAGAACATAGAAACGATACGCATGGCTTAATGTTAATGTTAACGTAAACGTTGATGTCTAATTAACTAGGATTGTGTGATGTGATGTATTTAAGAATGGGATTTCTATTAATATATATGTTGGTTTTGTTTGTATTTATGTTGTTTGTTAAGTTGGCGTTTGATGGAAGGGTTTTCTAATTTTAGGAAGGAAAATTGTGTCCTTATATCAGGTTTGTAACTAAATCAGGTTTTACACTGGAATATTCTAATTTCTTTTGCTTCTTTTTGTTGGATATTGTTGTAGTCTTGTAGACTTGTATTATTTGTTTGAAATTGTGTAAGTAGTGCATTGAAAGAAGGCTGGCTTTGGATTCCCATTTTGCAACAAGGATTTTTGTCTTTGACTTGGAATCCTAAGTTCAGTTTTTTTGTCCTTTTTCTACTTAATGGGAAAATTGCATTGAACTACACTGGTTTTGCTCCAAACTCAGTTGGTTTGTTACTTGTCAAAAAATATTCGTGGTTTCAAATACCCTCCACAAAAGCTCTTTATGATTATTAAGCTGAAACCCTCATGTGGTTTGTCAAAAAAATTCTTTATAAATTGGAATACGTCGCAGAAATCTCTGTTTAATTGATTTGCAAGTTAAATAATATATACAACATTATCTTTATTTCTCTTAAAAACATGAATCATGTGTTTAAAAAAGTTCTAAAGTAATTAAAAAATATATTTTAAAATACTAATGTAAAGGTAATTTGGTCATCTACCAATTTTTTTTTAATAAAGTTGTTTAAAATTATTGGACAAGAAATGCGTGCAATATGTTTGAAATCAAGGACAACATATTTTTAGTCAATTTACAAACCATAACAGAATATTGTATCCATTTTTTTGACCATATGAATTTTAGGTTTTTAGACCCTACTAGAACGCTGTTATGTTTAATTCCTACGGCAACTGCAGAAGGTCAATTGAACAAGTCTAAGTCGTCTTGGGAATTTCTAGATTCAAAGAGTTCTATGATGGTTTTGACTACTTCAAAATTTTAATATTGTCCTCAACATTTCCTGAAGTTCACAGTCACGTTTAAGGACTTTTGATCTCTCATTTTACTCAAAACTTGAGTTAATTAATCTTATCCTTTTTTGTCCAACAATTTTTTGCTTTGTATAATCGTGATAGTCACTAGTCACGAAGATTCTCGATCCGGATATGGAATCATATATAGCAAGTGCTTGTGCATAAAGCTTCCAAACTGATGTTCCGTTGAAGAGTCGAAATGAAGCAAACTCGGGTCATC
Organism: Misopates orontium; assembly: GCA_946800315.1. Classification (NCBI taxonomy): domain Eukaryota; kingdom Viridiplantae; phylum Streptophyta; class Magnoliopsida; order Lamiales; family Plantaginaceae; genus Misopates; species Misopates orontium. Next base: position 5,452,144 of record OX326950.1, on the reverse strand, counting down.
ACATGCCGTGAAAAAGATAACTCGATAGATACCTTTGGTCCATTCTTTTATCTTTTCTTCTGGATAAAATGCTTAACCGACAAGTTTAATAAAACATACCGGCAACAAGTTAAATAAAACATACCGATAACAACAAAAGTTAAGTTTGTGAGCTCAACTGATTGAGGTATGTAATGGGAACTAATTGAGAATTTCGTCGAACTAAACATATAAATTTTCCAGCTTCATTCATTCTAGCTTAGGGGAACGTGTTTATGAAGACTTCTAAACTTAATATTGTTTAGTATAACTTTTATTCATGTTTTTTTGTTGTCCTCGTGATCCATCTGTTTGTTCTAAGTCAAAGGTCTTAGCGCGTCGTACTGGTGCTTCTATGAGTCTTTGTTGTACACGAAACCATCATGAATTATTTCTCGCATCTTCTTGTCGATATGGGTCACGCCTAATTTGTTTCAAAATTCTTCATTTCTAACAATATCACTTCTTTGTTACCTCACATTACATACACATTTCGTCTACACATCTTATATGTATGATATTGCTTAATAGCACAACATTTAGAGTCGTATATCAAGATATGCCAAATAGCAATTCGATGAGACTTTCTAGTATATTTAAAGTAAAGATGCGATCGCACAAAATCTATATGACACTCTTCCATTTATTCAACCAACTTAAACGTGATGTTGGTATTACTATCTAGTTCTATATTCTTTTGGAGGATAGAGCCTAAGTACTAAATTACATTTCTGTCCATCCAATGTTATGTTATATATAGTAACAACTTAATTTATTGTTTAAAATGGTTTGTTCAAGAATGTTCTCCTCACTTTTAAGACGATCTCTCCTTCACCATTCTAAGTGACTAATTAAGCCAATTAATGCTGAACCCAAATATTAAGGCCTTAGGGCTTTGAAATGTAAGCCACTCTATATAATCCAGATGCTTCTCTAGAAAATGACAAATGAGTAAATTAGAATCCTCTTTTAATAAATAGGCTTTAGTGCTAGAACATAAGGTTAACCATACTATCAAAGGTATTTTTGCATCAAATCCTACTACTTTGTAATAGTGTATGCGGTTGAGTACTTTTACTTGTATGCAATTGCGCGATGTTTTTCACTATCTGAGATTTCAAATAATTTTTGGTAGTTTACAAGACAATATTGTGTTTCGAAAAAAAAATCTACTTCTAGTTCCTGGACAAGGTAGAACACTATTTATATACGCAAGTACATGTTCATGTGACTATTTTCAATATTCATCTGCATTCCTAAGTCCTTTGTGTTATTCTCATAACATACTTGATTTACATAGCCAGTGCATCATAAATACATTTATTGGCTGCCAATTTAAGTATATTGCAACTAATTACTTAATGCAGGAAACGAAACTATGAGAATCTTCCAGAACTCCCAACCAAATCAGAAGCCTTTAAAGTAAAAGGGCGGTAGACCTTAAATTTGATGACTCCACAAGAAAAACAAAACAAAGTCCGGCCCAAGTCTTTTAGCAGGCCTCGAATTAGAGCTTTGCTTTTAAACAAGTTACCTCACTTGTTTGAACTTTTCTCACCGTTTCAGGGCCCGGTTTATAAACAAAATTGGGCCGTGACATACTGAAACCATAAAACCACACTATTTATCCATACCGATTTAGGCCCGTTATATCTGAAATGCCCCAATATTCTAACAACTAAAGTGTCAAATCATTCGAATTTTGGGTTTGAGCCTTTGCCCTTTGGACCAGATTTTAATTATGGATCAGAGGTTTTGAACACTTTTTCTCTCATTGTCGAGATATCATTTTTGATACTGTGAAATCGACTATAATAATACCTTCATGTCAATTTCAACAAATATTTTGTGACTTCTTTTCTAACATGTTGGACGATGTCGAAACATTAGAAGAAAAATGAGATTTAATTTACATAAATTCTAAGATTTTGAGCACCTTGACTATCACCTAAATAAAATCATTTAATATTGATCCATGCTTTTTTACCATGACTAAATTTGAATTGTTTGAATCTTGTAGAATTGAATTTTAAAAATCACTATATACATACGAAAACCAAATCGTAACAATAACCTAGGAAATCCTCAAAAGACAAGAATCTCTGAATGCCCTTGTCCATATCTTCTGGCTTGATTTTTTTCTGGTGACACTGATCATGACCAAATGATAATAACCGTATAAAAAGTGAATGAAAAGCGAGTTTGTCGCATTTGGTGTGTGGCGAGGCGACTGTCTCAACTGAGACTGCACTATACTATTTTGTTTGTTCTGTTTGTCATCTGTGAAGAAAACGTCAATTGTTGTACAATTTGTTAGAGTAAAAAAAAAAATAGTTTCACATGGATTTTATAAAAGTCACAGACTTGTTTTGTTTTCATCTCTCTTTGTGAAGTTTTGACTTCGTAATTTCACTCTTTGGTTCAAAAAAAAAATCAGAACTCAGAACATATTTTTTGTCTTTGATCATTTTTTGAGGAACAAAAGCTGAAGTACTAGACGTTCTTCAATCAACAAAAAGAGCCAATAGGGTTGCAAGATTTGAATTTCATTGCACAGAATGCAATAAGTCGTAATGTACGTAGGTTTGTATTTTTCGCACTGCCAAAAAAGTTATATATGACTTTATGCCACAAGTTGCATAACAGGCATTTTTTTGGCATGTAAAAAGGAAGTTACATTCTTTTCAAAATAAATAAAATTCTGCTTAATGTGTCACAAATCAAACAATCAGTCGTGAAAAATCAAACTTTAAAAAACAAAAATAAAAATGAAATAGAGTCACATGCAAATCAAGTCTTTTGTCGTAGTTTGTATGTTATTTATGTCAGCGTAACTTCTATGACGGGTAAATAAGTAAGTTTAAATTAGTGGATATATATGTTTTATATAGCGAGAACTCAAAATTACAATAAGTAAGTTATTACTTTGATGCATGTAACATGTAACACAAATTAAATTAGTATGATAATAAAGAGACAAATATGAGATGCATGGCAAATAAACTAATTATATTACTACCTATTTTCTATTTATTATTTACCAATAGTAATATATAGTAGTACTAATCATAACAATAAAACAAGTGCGTAGTCGAACAATATCATAGAATCCAATGCGAGTGGTGAAGGTTAACTTGACCTAGATACGATGAAGATTTAGTCGAAGTGTCCAAAACAGAAGGCCGACAATAGTTCGACAAATTGGGGTTGATGAGATCCTTTACTAATTAAGTACCACGTATGAAATAGACCACCGAATGCATGTATTCTAACACGACGGTGCTACATATTTCTACACTTCCACGACTCTGCATTTTGTTTGATCTATCTCTCACGTTATTTTATTGAATATTTTTCTATATTTGGTCTTCTAAGTCAAGATCCTTCACCCCGTCCTAGTAGGCTAGTTATTTTATATAATTATATAATGTTTTTATTCAGTAAAAAGCCTCTTAAAATCTATACAGCGCCGTAATTAAAACGTGGACATTTATTGTTCATGGGACACAAATTTCAGACAGGCCAAAGATGACTAGTGAAGATAGCGAAATTTGGAGTCTTGTGTGTGTGTGTGTATGTGTTTATTTAAATATTTTTGATATATAATTGTTAAATGGGCTGGATTTTGGTATTACAAAGTGTGCTTATGCTTTTAGTTTGTGGATTATCTTCATATTCTTCTTTAATTAGGTTTTAAATTTTAAGGGGCGTGTTTAATTTGCTCCGTGGATATTATATTAGTTCTTAACTTATATTTATTTCCGCTAACCACCGAGCAGAATATCTCCATTAGAACGATATTTCAATTAGTTAATAAGTATCTAGCTAATATATGTTTTATTCATTACACTCAACACCAGCAAAATACTTATATATAGAATCAAAATATAATTATGTATGCTGTATGCCGCATAGCCAAAGTGAATTAAGAATGCTTGAAATCTGGTTAGCTAGCTAGCTAGCATTTTTAACCTCGTTAGGAATCTAATATTACGAATCTTATCAACTTATACTATTAATCCACTTGACGAAGAGATTCTCACCATATTAAGCTATTAATACTCTCACATGAAAACAAAAATATTAATGACTGAACGATCCACAGTTTTAGATTAAACTACTATTCATTTGTAGAAACACAATAAAATTATGGTACGTGCATGGGCGACCAAATTTTGTCGTTATAACCCGACATGTAAATTTTCGTCCTAAATAAAATAAATTGGTAAGGTACTAAAGGACAAAACTACTTTAAAATGTTGAAGGGCTTAGTCCAATGCAATTCGAAATGTACGCGTATGGGCTTTATTTTGCACTTTAAAGGGTAAACATTGCGTACTTCATTTTGCGATATATATGTTTTAAAAATTACACGTTGTAGTTTTGTTTCTTATTCCCATATCTCTTTCGCGTTTCACAAGGATGGAAGCCGCGAATTTTTGGGGTCAATGCACTCTTATTCCTATAAATTTACATGCCACGTCAATAATTTAAAATGCTTGTTTGTTAATCCAAAAGAAGTAGATAAAACATAAAATTCTTAAGTCTAGCGAATTATTGCCAAGTCACAAAAACTGGTGTAAGGTGTAAACTGGAATTTAATCTAAAGTTTTCTGTTACGTATTGAATAATTATTTGTTATTGAAATACGCCATATGTCATAATAAGGATATAATAAATATTTGATGATGAGCTTACAAATTAGTATCAATTTCAAATTAAAAAGAACGAAAAACGAGGTGCCACTCGGTTCGGCATTGGATCCTTTTTACGGATCAGAGAGACAGCAGTACGTGTACTATGTCTGTTGGGGAGACATGTTCTAGTGTTGAGATTTGATCTAATTCGTGATCCAGATTATGGAAGTAAATCATGAGTTGATAACTGATTACTACTACTAGGAAGTAGGAACTGATATGGAACTTACCTGTGTAAGAGTGTTTAAGCAAGCAATTATAGTATAGGAGAATTATTTAACTGGTCATTAGTCATGCTGATGTCAATTATATCAATTTAGCAATGATATTTCAGGAGCTTTGTTTATTTATAAAAAAACGAAGATTGGTAAGTAAGTTTTATGAGGGTATTATGAGATTTCGTTGGTTTTAACTTTCAGGGTAAAGTAAGTTCATAGTAGTTTTGGCTTTAAATGAAAGGACAATCAGGATTGAAATGAATTCCAAGCCTGAAAAAATATATTCTGCAAGGTTATTTTTGTGCACCATGAAAATAGTGGTCACGGAATTTTATAGTATAATTTTTTTAGAAAATTACCCCGTTTCAATCATTGTCTCGTAATTGGAAAAATATCATTGCTCCCCGTAAATATGACGAGCCAAATTAATGACCTTTTTGGGTGAAAAAAGGCATTTTATAATATTCTTTCTATAAGTTAAGTTTTTCTTTGTTTGAATATTATAAATAATGAAAAAAAAAGTATAAATACAACTCTGCATTGTATACATATGTGTAAGTGTGTTTGAGGGAGTGTTTATATTTTGTTTGTATATATTTAATTATAATAAGTAAGAACACTACATATTTTTTGCTATTAAAACATGAACATACATACAAGGAAAATTAGAAATGATTGAAACTGTAAGTTGAAAGTTTTCAAACCAAACTATTTATCTACTCAAATTAATATACCACGTATTTATTTGTTCGCACCGGAAACGGCCCCTTATTTCTTTTTTGTCGAGCTCATGCTGGCTACTGCAATTAATCCTGTGTCTGAAAATAATAAATACATAATTCTACTAACGTGTTGATTCTCATTTGTCGAGTAAAAATTCTGTGATTAATGTGCTGAAAAAGTTCGTTATCTGTAATAAATATATAATTTATGTAGTTTCCATCAGTTCAACAGTAAATTAAGGAAATCGAATTTCCCGTACGGATATTCAAAAATTAGGGTGCGTGGGTCAATCTAAAGTTACTGAAGTGACAGATTCTCTGGATAAATATTTAGCAACAAGATCTGAACTATAAATCTGCTAAATAAGATGATTTGACCTAGTCTATGGACACGGCCTAGGTTAATTGGAATAAAATTTTGAATATAAATGATTACTATGCCGATTTAAAGACAAATGATTTGTTTTGTTTACTTTACACTCCTCGGGTTTGGTTTATTACAAAAATTGTATTAAAATTTGGAAATTACAATTGCGTCCCCTAAATAAATAATTTTGGTTATATTTTTGGGACTTTCTTATATCGTATCATATTATAACGAACTTTCAACTTTGTACTTCGACCAACTAAAAGTTATAGGAGGTATAAATGAAATGTTATAGAATAAATGGTGTATTTATACATTTGTTGTGTTTCAGAGGAGGTGTAGTGTAATGTTACATAACATAATAATGTTGTTCAACTTCCACAAATAACAAAATAGCTTTGGATCATTCACTCCTTTTATAAATCTGCACACTTACGAATTTGATTGACAAATTAAGTTGGGATAACGATAAAGTTAATAAGCTCTTAAAGATTTCCAACGCGTGCTTTTTTTTTTTTTTGAACAACTTTAAAAAGATGAAAATTATTATTATATTTTACAATCTGTGAGACAATATATAAAAAGCAACTAATTACCTTAGTTATATTGCAAACCATGTCCCGCATTTCTGCTGGTGGTGAGCTCCAGGTTAATTAGTTTCCAGCGGTCATTTCTTTCTACATTCATTCCAACAACTTTTTGGAGCTTCACCTTTTAATGTACAATTTCATATCCCATCACATTGATTTAACCAAAAAATAAATAAAATCCCATCACATTGACACTAACATCCTAACTTTGTTGATATATATATATATATATATATATATATATATATATATATATATATATATATATATATATATATATATATAGGATAGTTCAATTGGTTAGTCTACGGGATCAAAGGTCAAAATTTATCGGTTTTCTTTACTATTGATTGACCAATTCTTTTTACTTTGCTATTATTTTTCTCTGAACTTCATAGTTGGATAGTGTCTATAGCAAAATGAGCTACATTAATTTAGAATCCACAACTCAACATAACTCATATAGAGCGATGTTGTGTCATGAAGTCATCGTAACAATTCTTAATTATATGACGATTTTATCCATCTCAATGCTCCACAATCTTCAAATATCAATTACACACTAAAGAAAAACCAATTGCCACAACTCAAGAACCTGTTATCCAACTGTTGCAACTTATTAAATTTTGGATGTGTGTTCTACCTACCTATATACTTTCCCTACTGTTATTTGATATTTACACTGTTGTTACTCGTATTTCTAATTCAATTATGTACTAAAACAGTTGTTCTTCATTGATTATTGATTTTTCATTATTCAAAAGAATAATAGAAAAGTCGTAATCTCTATAATAAAGTCTTTTCTTATTTTTCTTTCAATTTCAATTTTGAGAAGTTGAAAAAAAAAACGTAAGAGAGAGAGAGGTGCCCCGTCATTCGCTCTTACTATTCCCAAACTACCAGACAACATTCATGATTCATGCATGCTGGCTGGTAATGCTGGTTTTCTACTGTACCATAGGCCAGCACAGCTACTTACTCTGCACCCGTTTCAACGCACCTTTTTTTCCAAATTTAGAGAGAGAAACAGAAAAATTCTTAAGTAGATTTCGAATCATCACTTTTATATTTCATAATAATAATAATAAAAATACTTATAGGATCCAAATCATCACCTCATTAACAAATAAATAATAATAAAATACTCAATATATTTCGATTATTAGTACCACCTTGCCTCGATCTTATAACCCCTCGATTCAAAATCATCAAAAATCTCATTCCACTTCTCCCTGTCCCATTATTACTACCACCACCTAAGCGCCTCTCGCCATTACTTCACAACTTTCCCCAATTTTCAAATATTACACTTTCCACCCCCAATTTTAGCTCATATATGACATTTATACCCCAATAACTCAACTTTTTTTTTTTTTTTTTTTACATCATCACTAAATAAATTCACTCCACCCCTTTATATTGTCATCATCCCATTTCAGCTCTATCTGTTTATTATCACAAAAAAAGCTCTGTTTTGTACTTCAAAGTTTCAACCTTTTTTTCATCATCACTAAAAAAGCTCTGTTTTACACTTCAAAGTTCAAATCTTTCATCATCACACAAATCACTGCATCCCTTTTATATTGGCATCATTCCCATTTCAGCTCTCTCAGTTTTATTACATAAAAAAAGAAAAAAGCTCTGTTTTTGTACTCAAAGATTCAACCTTTTTTCATCATTCCCATTTGCAATTGAGTCACAATTGTTTCATTGAAACAACAAAAATGGCTCGTAAACAACTTCTCAACGATCTACTCAAAGAGAATCAAGAACCTTTTCACCTTAAAAACCACATTGCAGAAAAACAATCCCAATTCAAGAACAACTCAGTTTTGCAAGTCAAAAAACAGAGCACCCTCACAAATATGCGCAAACACGCTTGTTTTTTATCGTTTCAAAATTCACCAGACGTAAAAAAATCGCCCCTTTTTTCCCCCGTCGCAATGTCCCCAAACGGCGCCGTTTTCTTACACATTCCGTCAAAAACAGCAGCTTTGTTAGTCGAAGCGGCGATGAAGATACATAAACAGAGGAACAGTTCAAATAAGCCCAAATCGCAGAGCAAAAATGGGTTGTTTGGGTCTTTGTTAAAGAGGCTAAAAGATCGGAGCAAGAAGAAGAAGCGGGGTGCTATTGAGATGAGTTCTTTGAGTGAGAATGTGATTGAAGAAGAAGATAAAAGATTGGATTTTGATGAGGCTGCGTCTACGAGTACTAGTTGCTGTTCTGAGTGTTCGAGAGAGAAGATGAGTAGCGGTTTTTGTACGAGCCCTTTTAGATTCTCGCTTCGCTTGAGCCCGTCGTGTTCCGGCCAATGTACGCCGGAGTTTTGTTCGCCGGTGGGTTCTCCGATTCGCCACGTACAACAGGTTTGTTTTTATTTGTTTTATTTCTGTTTTTTTTTTTTTTTTTTTTTTTTTTTTTTTTGTGTCTTATAATGTTTTGACTCATTAATGAAGTAGGGAATAATTAGTCTCAAAATGTTTTTTTTTTTTTTTTTTGGAAAAAGGGCATTCACTAATTTTTTTTTTTTTTTGATAATTATCATAATTAGTATTCTGAGCTAGTTGAACTTTTCCATGTATTATGTGAAATGGGCAAGTCACACTAAGTGAAAAAAAATAGTCAAATTACCAATTGTGTTATAGAGAGGTCTCATTAACATTTACTAATGTGCCTATTTCACACAATAAAAAGTTAAAAACCCTAGTTATTTTTCCTCACTCTTTTTAACGGAATAATTGATAAAAATAAGTGTTTAACAAAAAAATAAGATGAAAATAAGTGGATATGCAATGAGTTATAAAGAAGTGTGTTATGTACTAATTATTCAAATTAAACAGGTCCATATAAGAATGACATGAAAATAATTTTCATTATTATTTGAGAAAGTTAGAGTCACTTTCGAATGGAGTTACATTTGACGTTAGCTTATACTGTCGGTGACCGATCCCGTTGGTTTAGTGATCTGATTTGGTTTGCCGGAGTGTCGACCTAAAAAGACCAAAATGCCCTTGAGACTTTGCATCAAAACTATTAACAGTCCAATTGTAGAGAGCAAAATAGTGCCCTTTTTTGCTTTGTAGTGGTATCTGTACTAGTTGTCTGTTTTATTTGAAATTTTGTACTTTGCGATCACGCCTCTGCCACCATAATCTTTTTTAATTGCTTTTGTCTCCCCAAATAAATCTTTTCTACGCTAAAGGACAAATCTTGAGTTTCATTTATTTTTTGGACCCTCGTGATAATTTGCCCACGTTCTAATCATCACGTTAATTTTTCTGTTTTGACTTACGTGGAATGTCAGTCAGCGGTCAACTTTTTTTGGCCCTTCAATGCTTTACAGATTTTACACCACACTTTTGTATACTATCTAGATCTTTTTGATACTTTTTAATACGTTACTTTAGCATTTGACAGCTTGTAAGAATTTACTTAATTTACTAATGATGATCAGCGATGTCATTAAATGATTGGTGGCCTAATTATGGAATATAATTATGTTTTTTATTTATAAAATTTTATAGGAGAATGAGAATTTTGAAATCAAAAATTCAAATAATGTGCAAGAGGAGGAGGAGGAAGAAAAGGAGCAATGTAGTCCGGTATCCGTACTGGACCCTCCGTTTGAAGACGATGGTCATGAGAGCGGCGACGATGAAGAGGACGAGTATGATGTCGAATGCAGCTTCGAAAATGTACAAAGTATGTTGCAACATTTAGTAGTTATTTATTTATTTATATTTCTCTAGTAGCTATTTGTTAACTATATTCCTTATCTCCAAAATTTGTTTTTATGGATAACATTAACTTGAATTAATTAATATGACATGCTATGTAAATTGATCAATGTTGTTATGTTGCTCGTTTGTTGCAGTGTCCTTTTCATGTTTCTGTCTAGGCATGCTTGCTTAGGTTTTTAATGGTTTGAAAAGGGTCCTACGAAATTAATTGTGCTGATTTATACATATTATTTTGTTTCTAACTCCAACGTAGTTTCGCTAACGTACATGTGATTTGTGGGCATACCTTTTATAAATATTGTCTCCTAATTGTGACCTCAATAGTAAAAGATACTGGTGAAGGCCTAATTGGTTGTTTTCTTAGTTATCGTGTGCTTAAGTGTTATTGAATTTTAAAAGCTATTAATGATTTGTAACATTTGAATATATGATGTTTCTTCCTATGGAAAATTACCAAGTTTAAACATGTGTAAAATTCTATACTATATAGGATTAGATTTTATCAGGAGAACTAATCCTTTTTAAGTGAGCAAAGAAAGGAGATTTTCCTTTTCCTGCTTGTATTGGAAATATGTGAGTTTTATTCTTGTATAACAGTTCTGTAATTTTGTTATTGTTCGAGTTTTATAAATTCTCTATAACTCTTTATGCTTTTCTCCATTGTTATTAGATCAAGATTGGGGATAGCTCTTTTGTGGGTTCTCATTCTTTTGCTAATTAAATACGCAGGAGCAAAGCAACAGCTTCTGTACAGGCTTCGAAGATTTGAGGAACTCGCGGAATTGGACCCTATGGAACTAGAGAAGAAGTTACTAGAAGGATCAGACAGTGAAGAAGTCGAAGAAACCAAGGAGTACGAGGCTCAGGAGACGTTGTCGTGCAGCTCAGAGACATTGGTAGCCGAAGTCTTCAACCAATCAAGTCTTCAAAATCACTCTAAAAAGATGTCTCCCGACATGAAGAGGCTGGTTTCTGACCTAATAGTCGAAGAAAAAAGCGATGTTAGTTGCTCGGGAAGCCAAGAAGTGGTGTTGGGTAGAATTCGCAAAAGGTTGGCTTCATGGAAAGAAGTACAGTTCAACACCATTGATATGATGTGCGCGTTAGATTTCAAAAGAGAGATCGATGGGTGGAGAAAGTTTCCGGAGCAGGGGAACGAGATTGTAGCGGAGATTGAGTTAACGATCTTCGTACAATTGGTGGAAGAGCTGTCGAAGGAACTTTTAGGCACGGATTTACATCATCAAGAACTTAACGTTGTACCCATCGAAAGCACATGACTCTTGTGCACTTCTTTTGGTCACCTAGTTTCAACCTCAAGTTGTATTGTTCGAGCCTTAAAGTAGTACAATTATCAGTAAGATTGAAGAGTGACAAGTGATTATATGTACCAATTTTGTGTACCATATTATGTACCATATGACTACAGAGTTGATATGTGCTCTAATCTAGTATCAGCCTTCTATTCATATGGTACACAATATGGTAAACAAAATTGATAAATGAGATTGATCTGTCGAGTGTTCTCTGGCTTAATCACATAATGTTACATAAAAACTGATTCACCCTCTATTTTTCTTATGAAAGAGGATGAATGATGTATTTGTAGTCAATCACCCGCTGCTGGCATTATGCCCTGGTGCTACTGCAATCGCTTAATATATTTTCTATTACATTTTTGGTACAATTTAGCAACCATTGTTAATTTGTTTGAGCATGAGTCGCTCAAGCAGTCCAATTATTGTTCGCCAAATAGTGTTTTACTTTTTGTGCCATCTTAAAATTTGACATGAGTAAATAACTTGCGGTGAGATCTTAATACATGAGATAGTCAATGATTTGAGAGATGAGGATACAACTTTTGACCTTATAGTCACAAGTTACGTAAATATAATATACGGGTGGTAGAAAGATCGGCACCGTTAATGTAAATACTTAATAGAATGCAAAAGTGGGTACAAAAACGAGATAAGGTCGAATTCAGAATTGTTGAAATTGGAGAGATTAATGATATGGTAATTGACTTGCTATAATAAGTTTAGGTACTGAAAAAAGTTAATCTGAATGAAATCCCTATGTGCAAAAGTTAGAGTTGGCAAATTATTAAAGAAAATGAAACCACTATTAGATTATTTCTTCCTACTTAGCTAAAGTGGAGACAAAGCTGAATTATTATCACTGTTCATGTTGGAGTTTAGTGCGTGTTGAGATGTAATTGGCAGCATTACTGTAAAAATACTTAATATAATGCAAAAGTTACCTTCATTATTGTCTTGTGCTTAGTGGCAATTATCATAATTGGCTGAACACCTCCACAGTCGAAAGTGTTTTGATTGTTATGGTTCAACTAACTAGATAAGATAGCGAAACACCTCCATGTTATTATGTTTCTTGTAATATTTATGGTGATCATGAATTAAAGTTTTATTTTCTAGCCGCGCTTCATTCAGTTAAGTATTTCAAGCTTTTGCAAAAAAAAAAAAAAAAAAAAATCTAAATAGTTTAATTAAATTATAAACACTATAGCGTTTTCTGTTGGAATTTATCCCACATTGCTTGGAAATTGAGCTTCTGTTTATAACGAATTCCCTCCTCTCCCTCTAATAAGACCTTTTAGGATAAATATGAGGGACCCTAATTTTTACATGGTATGAGAGCTACCCAAGAATATTTATAAAGGTGTATCGTGTTGAACTCAAACTACTGTTATGTAACAATAAAATGATTATATTGTATGACATGATTTAAACCTCAAGGCATCATACAACTAATTACTTTGCTCTTGTTAAAATAAAACTAAAAGTGTTAGGTCCCCCAAACAAATTTGGCTCGCATGTGCTGAATATTTAGGTTAATTGACAGAGTAAAATATTGTTGCACCATGACAAAATACGCACATGCTTTTTCGCTTTAGTTAGGCTTTGGATTATGAATATGATTATATGATCATCACCTAATTTATTCCCTAACTGTTTCTTCAGGAGGCCGTCCAAAAAGATTATGGAACGCAAAAAGGGTGTTTAATTAAGAATCAAGGCATACCTCCATTAACGGCGCATAGGGATAAGGCAAAGGATAATTAATATTGCTATCCCATAATAATCATATAGCATGCGGGAAGTTTGATTGTAAAAAAAATGTATAATCATTGAGGACAAAACAAAATTTAAAAAAACGAGACATACAAAATATTTAATCTAGGTCTTAATAAATCCCACTTCAACCTAGTAATTACTTACGGATTATTGATATATCATTAGTTTTGGTCTTGAGGATAAAACACATGTGCCGTGCCATATTTTAGTATGACATTTGGCAAGAGGTGGATCAATCGTGAAGATAATAAATGAATTTATTAACCCAAATTTAGGAGGATGGACCAACCTAAAACTACGATTATTGTCTCTCTTGAATTATTTAGCTGCATAGCTCAGTTGACGAATCAATCATTCAATCGATTGTAAGTTTGTAACCCAACTATAAAACCTGATCACATCATAATTCTTTGCTAGATTGTATTGCTAAACAATAATTTATAGCTGCTATAAGTACAATACTTCCTGTTATTTTGTATTTTTTTTAGGACAAGACAAAATCTTGAAACAAAATTTACTAACCATTACATACCATATAGCTCGCTCATCTAGTTATCTTTACCCTACTTCATATTTTTTGTATTTAAAATAAAGTTGTAAAAGGTTGGTATTCGTTCAAAAGATCGTGGCTAAAACAAATACTTTAGTATGCAATTAGAGTAATACAACTCAAACTTCTATTATTCTTGTCTTTTTCTCTAAAGTTTCTAAATTAACTATTGAGTTGGTAAGTCTGTTAAATTTGTCAGAAACATAAGATAAGATAATATATGCAGCGAAAAAGGAACTGTATGTCTCGACAATTATTTGATGCTAGAAACCAGTTAAGCTGATATACTATATAGTTTTTTTTTAAGAGAATGCTACTTTACAGGTGAATGATTGCAATGTTCCTTCAGAACATCTATAGAGAGATGCTGATAATAGCACGTACATTCTCATATTCATACAAAATTAACATTTTTTAATTTGGTACTAATTTATTTATAAGGTACAGTCAATAGCTATAAAAATATTAATTGGAAGAAGTAATTAGGTTATATCCATAAAAAGTGATATTTTAACTCTTTATAACGAGTGAAATGTCGAGGAGAGAATCCAAGTTTCGCAAGCAAAACTCGACATTTTAATTTTGGGCCAATACTTTCTGGACTCTATGTAATAAATTATGGTCCATCAAGTTTCAGATTTATATGGACCGAACTTAATCATCAGACAAGTGTAATTTGCTAGTAATAGTGCTTGGATCCTAACCCATTTGAATGGGCCTAAGAGCCACGTTAAAACCAGTACTGTTACACACATTTCAACTAAAACTTGTAAGGCTCATGCTTATTTGAATTTTGTACGCATTCTGATCTGTTTAGTGAAAATACTAAATAGTGTTTGATTATCTTTTATCTTCAGAAAGAACTTTAGATATTAGGGAAATAAATAAGTTAAAATAACTTTAAGATTATGAAACACTATTAAAATAAATTTCCTAATTGCGAGCAGGCTCTTAAACAAATTCCAACTTTTCTCATTAGAACGTGCTGGGTGCGACGAAGACTCTATAGTTGACTCTAGATTAATAAGCCAGCTAACATTTTATCGCAGGAAAAAAATTTAAAATATTATTGTGTGGTGTTAGAGTTTGCCAATACAATAGCTTTATGGTCAGCTTTGAAAATTTTCAACCAAGGCGGCGAATCGGAATTGGTTACATATTTCATATTTTGTTAATTCTACACTTGGTTTTGGTCCAAGTCTGTTCTAAGTTGAATCGAGACTATTCTCTAGACTAATTTTACTAACTTAAAAAAAAACATAACTTTGGCTAGTGATATATTATTATACACGTAACAATAAACTAGTCAACTTTGCTTTAATAAATAAATATAGCGAAAGCGAGTGTTCAAACATTGAAAATTAATGGAGGAAGTTGACAAGTAGGCATGTTTGGTTGCCACGGGTTAGGTTTGCGTTACTTGCATGCAACAAATTCTGATGGTGACAGATTAATTTAGAATCATCTAACGTATAGGGCAAATTGCATTGACCACTCACTACTTTTATCAATTGGCAATTGGACCATAAGAATTTGCAATCTCACGAACAACATATAAGATAACATATATGCAATTAATCTACAAGTTTAAATGTTATACAAGGTGACTATTCAATATGTCATCAAAGTTTACCCAATATTAATGACGAACGTATGATTTGCCTATCTGGTGTGTAATATGAATAATTCTTAACATATACGTGAAGGGACTCTTTAAAAAAGTCTCTCGTTATTGGGAAAGAATCTGAGCTACGGCTTATGAAAACTTACCTTCCCCCTCAATCTCGTGAGTCACAAATTACAATTCTTTTAAATTTGCTTAATAATCAAATTAACGTTTACACCCAAAACGCAAGGAGAACCCGATGTTGCCAAACGTTTGGGGTCTAATATCAAATTAACCACAGCTTAGTGGAGGTAAACGCAATTTAATGCAACAAATAATTAATTGTACACCAACCCAAACTTGCCACCACATCCAAAATTCTAATCTTGCACAAAAATATCTCCAATAATTGTACACCAACCAAATTTCATGTTCTCTTTTCCCCTAAGTTCTATACAGAACCAAAATCCCAACTCCAATTTCACAAAATTCACAACAAAAAAATAAAAAATGGGCATCACTTCTGCCGGAGAAATTAACCAAAATCAGGATCATCCAATCAAAACCTGGAAAGTCAACGTTGACCGATTAACTTCTATGCAACAAAAGCTCAGCAACACGCCCCGTATCCTGAGCCGATCAGCGGGCCGGAGCTCCTGCTCCATCTTCAAAGTACCCCAAAGCCTCATCGAGATCAACGGCCGATGCTACCATCCCCACATAGTATCGATCGGACCGTACCACCACGGCGATCAACGGCTTCAAATGATCGAGGAGCACAAGTGGCGGTTCTTAGGTACCCTGTTGAAAAGAACTCAAATCGGGTTAGAGGACTACTTAAAAGCCGTTCAACCACTCGAAGCCGAAGCACGTGAGTGCTATTCGACGACTATTAGTTTCACGGCCGACGAGTTTATCGAGATGTTGGTTCTTGACGGATGCTTTGTGATCGAGCTGTTCAGGAAATTTTGCGGCGTTGTCCCGTTCGAAGCTGATGATCCCCTACTATCGTTATCGTGGGTTTACCCGTTTTTCTTGCGCGATTTGATTAGATTGGAGAATCAGGTCCCCTTTTTTGTACTAGAGCGCCTGTTTGATCTTACCAGGGCGCCTGGTGAAGAAGAATCGGGATCAGGGCTATCCCTGTCGAGTCTGGCCCTGAAATTCTTTGAAAACGCGTTTCAACGGCCTGATGACATCGTGCAAAGATTTCAAAACCTAAAAGGCAAACATTTGCTTGATCTTCTTCGATCCAGCTTTATCCCTGATGGATACGAGGAGCCGAAGCAAAGGACTCACAGTAACACGCACGTGATCCAATGTATATCCAAGTTGAGACGGGCGGGAATCAGGCTTCGGCCCGGGAAAGAAGATAGTTTCTTAGCGATAAAATTCGAGCGCGGGGTGATTGAAATGCCGACTATAGCAATTGATGATTTCTCTACTGCGTTCCTGTTGAATTGTGTGGCGTACGAGCAGTGTCATCGGAGTTGTTCGAAGCACATGACGACTTACGCCACGTTTTTGGATTGCCTGATTAATACTTGGAAGGATGTCGAGTATTTATGTGATAATAACATTATTGAGAACTATTTTGGGACGGATGCTGATGTCGCGAAGTTTATCAATAACTTGGGGAAGGATGTTTCGTTCGATATTGATCTTTGTTACTTGTCGGGATTGTTTAATGAAGTGAATCATTATTACAAGAACCATTGGAATGTGCAATGGGCGAGCTTTAAGTTCACTTATTTTAGCACGCCGTGGTCTTTTATCTCGGCGTTAGCGGCTTTCGTTCTTTTGGTTCTCACGGTGGCTCAGACGTATTTCACTATAATGTCTTATGTTCGTCCGCCTTAAGGTTCAAGTTCTTATATCGTTCTTGTACGAATTTATAGATTCTTTTTTCTTTGGTGTTTATTTGTATAGATCAGTCATAACCAAATCATTTTGGTCAACTTATGTTATTATGAAATTAGAGTGGTTCCTCTGAGGAAATGCAGAATTTAGATCTGCAACACAGAAGGATAATCGAGACATTACATGAAGAACAATTCAAAAATTGTTCCAATAAAGATCGGGAATGCCAAGATCAGCAAAAATATTACAAAAAATTGGCTATCCGTTGAGATAAATAATGAAAAATTACCAAAGTAAGTCTCATATGCAGTGCTGGAGATGATACATATAAGCTTTTAACACAATTATTTTTTGCACCGGCAAATTCTTTTTTCTCTCTGTACAACATGAAAAGTGCAAAACCCGAAATACCAATCGAGCACAAGCGCAAACGTAAGGATATCTACACAAGCTTGAACTTTTAGAGATAATGTCGCTCCAATATGAAGCAAAATAAATAAAAGAACTATCATCGCAAACTCTATTAATTAACGGCCTGTTGATCAAACTTCTCGCCTTACAGATTTTCCCCATCAAACTTCAGAAATCAATATCCAACCAGTTGCTATAATAAACACAATTACTCGGAGAAATAACTCTGTCAGGCGTACACAAACTAATCCGTGGACAAGCACCACAGGGGACCGAAGCAAATGCACCTAGCCTCGTACCGTTTCCAGCCCCGACACCACTTGCAACTCTATAACAAACAATATCAATAGGAATCGAATTATATTCACCCAATCCAGTCGTTTTCACCTCTATAACATCATTACCAAGAACCATATTGTTGAGAATCTCCGAGACTTGCTTGCTCGAGGCTGTAAACGTCCCGTTCTTTCTCAAATCATTATGAACTCCCTCTAAAGTGGCAACTTTTCGAGCACGGATGTAACTGAGGCACTTTTGTCGGAGGTTGTCGATGTGATCTTTGTTGAGTTTTCCGTTAACGTACCACTCACCTCCCATTACTTCCTTTGAAGGTTCAAACTCTTTTGCCATGTAGAGTTTTTTCATCTTGTTTTGAATGTTTTCCACTTCTTTTATCTTATTTTTCGTCAACAACGACTTGAGGGATTTGGTCACGACACCATCGGGAAGTCTCGTTTCGCTTTTGATGTCTCTTAACCAAATCCCCGAATCTTTTTTAGCTTTGATTGCATCAAGGATTGCATTCTCTGCCGCTACTAGACCTCGTAGCTCCTGTTCTGGTGTTTTTCGCTTCATTCTTGTCAAGATGGTGATCAATACATGTATATATAACAACTAGCTAGCAGTGTAATTTGATAAACTCCTGTGGACAAGAGGCCTAAGCCTAACTTCACAAGTACTATATGATTGAATTAGAATAAGAGATGGAACTAAAAACAGAAAGGTTGAAGCAGATAAAGGTGTAATGTTATTTTCTTCTATCCACTCTGTTGGAGTTGCACAAAATTGGGTTTTGAATTTCGAAAATTGACAAATATTATTAACTAGTATGTTTTTTTTTTCTATTGCTGCAACTACATATTTGATTTAACCGAATCCTATCTAAAATCAGGATTTGATATCTTCTTCCATATTTAGATAGGATATTTTTCCTAGTTTATAGCTATAGCTGCAAACAACCTATTAATGTCCTGCGTTATTCTTAATTGGCAAATAATTTCTTGTGTCATTTTTATTAGCAAAACTCCCCTTCTGAAATCCTAAAGAAAGAAAAATAACCGTCACCTTCATATTTTTGGTTGGCCGTAAATATTAATGCGCAAACATTTGTTTCAAACTCATAATTGTTCATCTAAATATTATAAGCTTTCTTATAACTTTTTGATTTTTTTAGAGTTATTTAAAAATATAGCAAAAGTAGTCAATACCGTATTTGTTTGTACAAATCTAGGATTATTCTTTCTAAAATTGTGATAATTAATTCTTTATACATCAACTAAGTACAATAAAGATTAATTTTGTTATCGATTTCAGTACAAATCAAATAAGTTATTTGGGACTTCTGTTTGCTAATTTTAAATTTTACAGTGGGATTTTTGCTAATAAAAATAATAGTGAGGGTTATTTGCCAACTCCGAATAACACAGTGGTGATCTTTTCTTTACCTCATTATTAGGTGTTTCTATGGCTGATTTTATCTTTAGACAATGACGACACAAGAGTAATTATCTCAAGCCTGTTGTGAGGATCTTACAAAAACACACTAATTGGAATATCTGTCCCTAAATTTTCTACTCGGGATGGATTTGACATTATTATTATTATTATCATTATATTATATAAGAGAGTGAGCTTTAAGAGGATAATTTGAAGTTCTATTAAATGTTCGTATTGTAAAGCATACAATATTAGCCCTATTCGGTATGAAAAGTCATCACTCTTTTCTCGTTGATTGCTTACCGAATGAACAAGTGACCAAGGAGTGATTTACACTTCAATCTGAAAACTTTAATCAAATCTATTTTTCAAACAAAAGGTATAGTCTTTTTTTTTTTTTTTTTTTTTTTTCCATTTTTGTTAATAACAGCAATTTAATATTAAAATGCTCGAGCCTCTTAACGGGCTCACATATTTTCCACAGTCTAGTTTATGTTTACTAGGGCCCAAAATTTTCATCAAAACGTAAATGATAATTTGCACGTTTAGAGAATCAACTGAGAGCCCAATCTAAAACTATTAGGAATTATATATTGATTGGACACTTGGACCGGCGGGCTTCAATCCCCATGGAGCAAGAAGGTACAGCAAAAGTGTGAAAGTTAAGAGAACCTCAAATAAAATGTGACATTCCAATTTTACTTGGAGCCCTTATTTATGGAAAAGTACAACTAGTACCACTTGATTAAATTGCTAATATGAGTAGTGGGGGTACATAAATTTACTAATCTCGTAACTCTGTGTTGTAGTCTAATCATCTGAAAACGCAAGAACCACCAAATCTGAAGGGAGAGCTCGTACGTCACAAATATTGATGAATAGGAGAGGCCTAATCATATTTATAAACGAGTCAGAGAAATGATAATTACGCTCATATATGTGGTCCTAACTCCTAAACCATTGGCTTAACCTTTAATTATCACTGATTTTGACCGATCAAAATTACCGCGTTCAATCCCTCTCCAAGAGCGCACCATATATATATATATATATATATATATATATATATATATATACACACCATAGTGCCCAAAACGCGATCTTTAAGAATTTCTTTGAGAACTATACAATTAAGGTTCTTTAATTTCTTTTTTTTTTTTCAAAAGTTTTTTGATATTTCTATCATCATTAAATGGCTCAAAACATTATCAAAAATTAACTAGAATGATGGGTATGTGTAAATAATTAGTTGAAGCGTAAGGATCCTTGTTGGATGTATTTGACTATCCATATTTGTTGCATATTATAATTAGCTCATCTCCGGTGGATTACATAATCTACCATGATTTTTTAATACCGTTTATAATAGGACTATCCAAGGTTTGATTTGTATCCTAACTTAGTCGTGTGTATTTGGGATGTTACTTACGAGTTTTATAATATAAAGAATACTTTTGCCATCTTCTTCAAACTAGAAATACCTCTACCAAACAGATCATGAATAATTTATAGTGTTCTACCATACAGAACTTGTTATTAAATAACTATTGCAAGCATAACTTTATTTTGCCAACTTCTAGAAAACCATGGCATTTTATAATGTACCGGGATTTTTCGAAAACTTTTCTATCCCTCCAATTACTTTCAAAATTTCAATTTGCTCCACGAACGCGCGGTGGGACATTTATTTAGGAATATCTAAGTGTTCTCTTTCAGCAGTTGGTGTTTTGAGGGAACCCAGTTTTCCAAATTTTGCTTGTCATGACCCTTAATATTTGTTTAAGTTCAAAAAAAAATCATTTTCTTTTGGGTAGGGAGCTAATTTGTGGATTTATTACCGTCATTCGATCCTTCTATTTTTACATTATAATCATGATAATCCTAAGCAAAAAACAATCAGATGGTCCCTACAATTATAAAATGTTTCATTTTTGTGCTCCAGTTTTAAATGGTGCCATATTAATCCTTCAAGTTCAAATTTGATTTACCTAGCTCCCTCACATCATAGGTCATCTCGTTTTTAAATATTTAAGTTATTAGAAAGGACAAAGTTGTCATCCTACTCAATTAAAATAAATATGAAAACCATGGATTGAAATTTTCATATATTTTCTCGAAAACCATCGAAGGATTCTATTTTTCACTTTGCCGAAACGAAATCTAAAAGTAGTTTTCAATTTCATTACAACTATAACTTTTACGAATTTTTCAAAACATGTCGAAAAAAACTTCTGAATAATTACGAAACTTTTCTAATATTTAAATGACCGAACATACATCAAAATCAAAACTTTGATCCACGACGAAGACTCAAAAAAGTGTTCCCCATCTTTAATAAAAGTTTTACACTAGTCCCTTATTGATCCCTCATTAGTTCCCCAATTTATAGTTTAGTCGCCCTTCATTACTTTGTCAATCAAAAAGCTCTGCCAACTTTAGGATTAAGGAACAAAGATATATAAGTTCATTATTTTTGGTATAGTTGTCGATTCCCAAAAAGCATGCTACCTTTAAAAATCTTATCTCACTTTAGCCTTAAGGGCTCTACGGGTGATATTTTTTTTTTTTTTTTTAGTTAGGAACTAAGTTTGAATAGAACAACTCAAGTTTGTTTTCACCTTTAGTAAAAAAGATTTAGATTAAGTGGCATAAAATGTGCTTCAATCTTAATGATATAGTGATATATTGAGAATGAACGACCTTTTGTACCTCCTAATTAATATAATCACTTTTTAAATTTATTTTGTTCTTTTTATATATAGATGGGCGAAACTTTAATTTAATTTTATTGTTTTGTCCCATCACAAGATCAACTTTATTTTCTTAGACTCTATTTGGTTCTAATTGGAGAATATGCAAAAGACAAAAATGGAAAGAAAAGAAGATTTTTCTAGAAAGCCATAAAAAATATCTTTTATTTGCTTCTTTTTACTGTAACATCATTGTCTTACCAGGAAAATGATCATATTTAAAAAAATTGTGCAATAATTATCATCTTAGCTTTTTAGAAAATGTTATTAAATTTATAAACTTAAAGTATGTGGAAAAACATATCAAAAAGTCATTCCATAATCAATTAAAATTTCATATTTTGTAAGTTTCCAAGATATTTTATTAGTAAATTCTCTACATCAACGAAAATGTTTTACTTTAAAAAGTACTTTGCTAAAATAATTTACCTAATTTTAAACTTGCAAGTTTTATCAATACATTCAAGATAAAGGAATGTATATAATAATATAGAGTGATATAAGAGAAAATATAATAAATAATTTAATGTGAATTATCCTTATCTAGCTATAACAATTACAGATAAACATAATATATTTTCTAACTTAAGAAGATTGATAAATAAAGTATTTATAAGAGTTGTTGTTTAGGGGTGTATGTTTAAATTTGAAATGGAGTCTTCCATCTCAACGTTAATGGGAAAATTAAAATTTGGATAATAGAAAATTATTTTGAACGACAACTTTTTGCAACATTTTGAAGTTTCTTTTGCACAACGGAATATTAAAATTTGATTAGGAAAGATTCCAGAATGATCGTTTCAACTTTTTACTTGTAAAGAAAATATTTTCCTATTTGTTTCATGAAAATGTTGTACTACTAAATTGCTAGAATTCACACCCTTTTTTGTTCTTCCATTTTCCTTGGAACCGAACAGAGCTTTAATGGAACTCTCATAAATTATCCATGCCTTAGTTCTTTCACAATAGGTGATAGTTTGTGAAGTTAGGGATTGATGTGAAACAATATTATAAGTTAAAGGACTACCATTATATTATTTAAACATGAGGGGTAGATGAATTTTTTTTTTCCGTTAAGCATTAGGATTGTTTGTGGTGTTTTTTCTTATACCGAATCGTTATTTATCAACCAGCCACATGATTTCCAGGGAAAGATGTGTTGCGCTGTATTATAAATTAATTTTAAAAAATAGAGTATATTTTGTATATGTGTTAGTAAATAGTTACCATATCCGTTAGGACTTTCTCACGTATATATTTAGGATCTCAAACCCATTTTATTGAAGGAAATTATTATCTGGCATGGCATCAAACCTTCTAGAGTTTTTCTTTTCTCTTTTCTTTCTTCTCTCCATGGCTGCTGACCCTAGCATCGAAAACCCTACCACCAGAGGCGGAGGCAGGGGGGGCATATGGGGGCCGCCGCCCCCCCCAACCTCACCCCCTCCTTATATATATATGTATGTATATGTATATATAAGCACTAAAGTAAAAGAATAGTAGAAAGTAAGAAGTACCGTTTATGTGAACCCGTGGAAATGATGTACTGTGTTGAAAGAGGTCCAAATCTTTACCGAATTTTCTTAATTAGGCTCAAGGGTGCAAATTGCAAATTGTACAAATAAATAGCAGAGGAGTCCCTTAATAGTGCACATTGTGCATTTTATATGACTTAAAGTTTTAATTTAACTTATTTTGCCTTCAATGTTTAATTTTGTAATTATATATTTGGCTTGTCATACTACTTTAATAAATAAAATAAAATGTAACTATTTCTAACGACATCTTCGTATTTATCATATTTTAATAGGATAACTTATGTATCTTCTTAATATATTTTTAAAATTTAAGCATGTATTTTTTTGAAAGGAAAAAAATGTGTGTAAGTAAAGTTACATAATATTTAATATTATGTAATCCCACGAAGTTCCTACACAAATAAAAGGTCTAAATAAAAACATTACCAATAAACGCAAGTAATATACATAATATTGGAAAAACTTAATGTGACAAAATAGGCAAAAGAAGCAAGTGTTATATGTAATAAGCAAACAAAACACATGAAATGGAAATGAAGAAAAAAAAACCTTCGATTTCAAAAAACAAAAGGAGGAGAGGGGATGTCATCTTTTTCCTGTTTAAATTATTTTTAGGAGCTTTGTTTCTCTTTTTCAAAGTAACTATATCTTTATGATGTATATATTTTTTGTAGAAAATTAGAATGAGTCAAATAAAAAATTTATACATGTAAACTAAAAAAGATCTTCAATATTAATTTGCCCCCCAACCCAAATTCCTGGCTCCGCCCCTGCCTACCACCACCGACCCTAGCATTGCTACCCCTAGTACCGTGCAGCCCCACCGCCAACTATGGCTACACCTTCCAAATTTCACTTCGCTCTGGTTGTCTCTAAACGTGAAAAACTTCATCCCTATCTCGTTAGACGTGAGATCTGGCTAATACAACTCCTGGTCTTAATTGTTTAAAATCCACAAACGTGCTTATTAGGTCTTAGATCACTTCATCTTCTCTCCAACCTCCGACATTCGAACCTGATTTGGACGTTGCTCTATGGGATCTCTTGGATGTCATCGCTCGACAATGGATTTATGGGACAATCTCATATGATCTTCTCCATACACTCATCGAGCCGAATTATACCGCCATGAGTGCTTGGAATAAACTAGCGGATCTTTTTCAGAATAATAAAAGTTCTCGGACCGTTCATCTCGAGAAACATTTCTCCTCCACCATTCTCGATGATTTTCTGAACGTGGGAGTTGCTTGTCAGAAGTTGAAGATGTTGGACGATCAAGTGGCCAATGTTGGCGCACTGATTTCATATGCCTGGTTCTTCAACTCGTAGTTGGTCTTACTGATGCTTACTAGTGTATAGAAATCCTTATTCAATAGAGCGACCCCGCTTCATGTTAACCATGGAAGAAACCAGCTTCGCTGAATGTGCCGCCTGATAGTTGATTTTGCGCTCCTCAAGGGCACCACTGATACCACCGCTGCAGGTTCTTTGGCTCTTGTTACACCGCTCAAAAGCCAAATTAATGGATACCATGATTTTTTAATACCGTTTGATAAGCCGTGAGAGATTAATGCTAGATTAGAAACTCCAAAGATTATAATTGGTCAATCGAATGATTACGAGGACATTTGGTAACACAATTTGTTAAATTCTCATCATGGATAATTCATTTGGTATGACTTAAATAAACTCCACAATGACATATTAACTTTGTAAATTTCACAAATACCCTGAGTCATTTTCTTTCTCCCATTATCTATCTTCCTCCGTAGGATTCCACCATGAGAATCCTTACGAATTTATTACAATATTTTTTCCGTGCAACGAGACTAAATAATAATAATGAAAAAGACTCATGGTAATTCCATTTATAACTCCAACTAGACAAGGATCTAATATTTTACAACACATATAGCAGATACCTAAGTTAAAAAATTTGCTCCTTTCCTATATGCAGTCAATATAGCAATGCCAAATTGCAAGACTTGCATTGTGCACCTCTTCATTTCTTAATTTCTTTGAGAATCTCGTATGGACAAAATTTTGCTGCTCGAAATGGGGAGGGGTGAATTTGCAGATTTGAGATAATTTGGTCTGGGTTAATTTGCAGATTTCATATAAGGATAACTAGGTAAATTTAATTGTGAATTTAAGGGATAGTTTAGGAAATTCAATATCCATGTAATAGTCTGTATATTGGCGGATTAGTTAATCTGTCCAAAGATGAGAGATTATAATATGGGGCTATGCACGGGCTTGCCCTATTCAATCCATTAAGCCCGCATTTTGAAAATGCCCATCAAATGCCATATTAATGATTGATGAGGTGCATAATATGTCTTATTAAGGCACTAGTAAACTCTATCAAGCGGCCCCTAAGTCATATATTCTAAAGCTCACCTATTATAATTTATAAATTGGACAAATTTATTGATTGTTTAACAGACGACCTCTTATTGCATTACTTTGACTAGTGCTACCTTTCATATCATTCTTACTTATTGAAAAAACTATTTTTTGTCTGAAACAAAGGGAATTAATATATAAATTCCTATATATATGGAGGATGAATTAATCATATCTTCCGTTTTATCAGGTTAAATGTATTTTTCATTTTTGGTACTGATCAATTAGATAGAACTAGAAAATAAGATTGATATGCAAAGATTTAGTTTCATACAGGATTATTAATAAAAATAACACACACACACACATATTATTAATAAAATAATATATATATATATATATTAATTTGTGGATATATATTACATAAAAGGATGCTTTTGCAATTTAGTTACTATGCAAAAAAAAAAATGAAAAATCAATTATTTAGTTAAATCCTTTTGACTGGATCCGTGAGAAATTGAAGGGATATGATATTTACTAATGTAGGGAGAAAGTCTGTATAGTAGGTTATTGCAGATCCGTGGCTATAGTGCAATTGATGGGCTACTCTAATTTCAGATACAAATAGAATTACGGATATCTAGGCCCAGTTTTCCCTATTAACTTAAAACATTAATCTGTGAGAGACTGTCGATGTGCAAGTTTGGTCATCTGATATACATAGTTATATAATTAAGCAATTAGCACGTATTGAAAATTGAGATTTCAAAATTTCCTTAGCATATTGGGTTGCAAAAATATATAGATACACTGCTAATTTACTAAAAAAAAGAAGGTGAATACTGATATTTATAGCTAACACCACATTATTGGCTTGTCATCAGTCTTCGTAGGTATCAATAATCAATGGCGAAATCATGCTTTATGGCAATCAAGAATGAGTGACGGAATCATAGGATCTCCTCTTTGATTTCATTTATGCTACATCTCCCGTAGAGCGGGTTGCTTTATGGGGATTTTGCATCCAAGTCCCTCAAAACTCATTTAATGATTCGAATTTTCAAAACTTAATTTGATTGATTTTAATCCTAAATAAATTTTATAGTTATTAAGTTTAATAGCTATAACTCTTTCTTAATTGTTATTTTGCACATTT
Organism: Misopates orontium; assembly: GCA_946800315.1. Lineage (NCBI taxonomy): Eukaryota > Viridiplantae > Streptophyta > Magnoliopsida > Lamiales > Plantaginaceae > Misopates > Misopates orontium. Next base: position 5,424,761 of record OX326950.1, on the reverse strand, counting down.
GGAACAAGTTATATACTCTTTTTGTACCTTTGAAAAATACTTGTATTTTTTATTTTTACACTTAACAACACAACTAAATATTTGCTAAAAGTAATACTTAAATTTACCATGACTAGTAAGAGTAAAAGTTACCAACAAAACAATGATACAAAAAATGAGGAACAAAAACAAAAATTATATCACATATGGACGATGAGGAAAATTCCATTAAAGATAATTTTTATTCTTTTTCTTTGTTGGTATTTTTTATTTTTTATTAATCATCGTAATTTGAAGTATTAAATTTAGTAAAAAATATTTATTTAATTGTGATGTAAGTGTACAGACAAAATACTAGTGTTTTGCAATATTAAAAGAGAAAATATTATTTGTTTCAATATTTTTGATAGATATCAAACTTATTAAATATTTATTTAGAATTAAAATCAATCAAATTTATAAACTTTGGGTATCTAAATTATTAAGTTATTTTTGGAGGGAGGTGGGTGCAAAATCCCCAACAAGCTACCTGTACTACTAGACGGGTAGCATAAATTAGACCCTCCTCTTTCACAAGTTCCGAGATACAAAAAATAATGTCGAAAGTTATCGGTAAATATACTAACACAGAAGTGTGTAAATTAAGTTTTCATCTTATGTATAAACTTAATAGAAGACTTTGGTTCACTACGTATGAGAATCATAACTACTTATCCATAATAGGTCACTCGTTGAGACAAGATTCATATATGGTGTTTCTATAATAGGTCAATGTTGAGAAAATATTCATATATGGTGCCCAAGGACTGTGACTAAAAAGTAACAACATATAAAAAAAAAAAAATTTGTTCATAATTAGAGAACTCGTTTGTTTTCTTGATCGAATTCTAGTAGGATTACTCATGTACAAGTATTAATTATAGGAGGACTTTCGATAAATACTTTTATACGAAGAACTTTCTCCAACAACATCATGATCCCGGTCATGTTAAGAATGACTCGAGGATAAAATTATAAAGTAAAGGATGGCGGGCCCATTATATGGGGCCTGATCAGTTGGCCAACTGCTAAACATTCTATGAATCTTAGTGAGGGCAAAATCAATGTAACAGTTGATTCCTATAAACCCTAAAAATCAACCATTAAAATGATTTCATTACAGTGAATAAATTATCCAACCAGCTGATTGCATTTCTTCACCAAACCCTCCAAATTATTTCCTCTTTCTATGAGAGTAAAATCATGAATTCAGGTGACTAATTTCAGCCTCAAATTAAAACTTGTAACGCGGTTTTTGCACTTCATGGTAATATTTTCTGCATGTACACATCCACTATTACGAATGCTAAATCTAACCTTAACTTAGTAAGTACATAAGTAGTTGTGCTAGTGACGTTATCAAATATTGAATTATGACAATATTGAAATTCAAAAAAATAAAAATAATATATATATATATATATATAGACACACACACACACACACACATATATCAAAATGCAAAATTAGTCCTTTATATGCAAGTAGCTCATAATTTAAGTCCTTTTTCTTTAATGACTTGCTAATAAAATGGGTGTGGTACTTCATAAAACAGAAATATCTATCCATATTTAAAGCAATACTAGTTAAGCACATATATTGACTATCTGAGATTCAGGCTCAGTGGCCTACGACGTGTTGCAATCAAAGATGAAAATTGTGAATTTTTTAAATTATAGAACATTAACTCGAGAACACCACAAATTCCGCATTCCAATCTGCAACTGTCCATTTACATCCATAATTAAATTGACTGCAGCAACAACATCATCCTACCGTTGTTGCACGTAATAGCTCCTGGTGATGAGCCCTAGGTTGGTTATAACAAGAAAACTTGTTCTGCTGATTAACCTTTCTAAATATATCACGAGCTGATTGAGAATATGTATAGACTTATTCTTCACCTATAACTAAAAACCCTAGTTAAGAAAAACACCTGATTTTGATCTACATTTCTTACTTTCATTCTGTGATAATTAAATGGCACTATAATGCTCATCATTTTACATATCTAATTAATTTCAACTATCAAATTGTACTTTTAATCATAAATACTTCTCAAGAACCTTCGTTAGTTAGAATGGTTATCATCAATCGAAGCATTAGGCATGACTTGTAAGAGAAACATATAAAATTCTGTTGGAAAATCTTAAAAAACTGAAATTTCCTTTACAAGCAACAGAAACTTAACAACTGATCAACCACACTTACACAACACACACATCTCACCTTAATTTCCTTATTAGCACTGATGATCATAAAAACTGCTCATTAATTAATCACTGATAATTCCACAAATTCTCATCATACTGAATATTACCATCATAATTATACCCATGATCATCACCTCCAAATCCAATCCTCGGAGGACTCATCAACATCCCTTGTGCCATATTATTAATCACATTAGGCATGTCAAAAATAAGATCCTCATCGAAAAAATTCTCCACAACGGGTAAAACTTCGCCGTGCTGCACCGCACCTACGCCCCGCCTCTCCACGACATTCTCCCCGCCAATAGCATCCATCGCCGCCCCAGCCGCCGCCGCCGCACTGGCCGCTGCCGCCTGAATGTCTCGCGGCGAGTTGGAAGCCGGGACGGGCAACGAAGAGGCCGAGTTAGGGAAATTCAGCTCGGCCTCTCTACCCTTTAAGGCCAATACCGCAACGTCGTACGCGACTGCCGCCATTTCGGGTGTAGGGAATGTGCCTAGCCATATCCTGTTTGGCGTGCGAGGCTCCCTTATTTCCGACACCCACTTGCCGCTGCTCTTACGTTTGCGGACTCCGCGGTAAGTCGGGTGTCGGCCGGGAGGAGACTGAGACATGTCCGTGTGTAAGTTGTGATGGTTTTGAACGACGTGCATGAACGGATCGGGTGTTGAGACATGTTTAAGGATATTTCCTTTTTATATATATGAGTTTGTTTGCAACTGGTGGGATTGATGAATTTGGATAATTAAGTGCAGAACAGGGGTGGAGAAATGGGGTGGTGTGAGGATGTTGGGTGTATGGCAGAAGTGGTTATGGAGTTCTGGGTTGGATTTTTAGGTTCACGCACTATTTGTTACGTTGTTATAGCAGTGGTGATGGTGATTTTTATCTTTTTATAACGGAGATTTACGCGAAGAATCCCCGAGGTATGGAGAAATTACTACGACAACACTTCTTCGTGTTTGGAAAATTTTACAAACGCTCGTTGTGGTTTATTTTTCGTTTGAAATCTGTTAAATTTTACTGAATGTACATTCATTCACTCTCATTTATTCTGAAATGAAATAAAACAAAATTGCTTAAAAAAAACTTAAAATAGGTCCCATTTATTCTGGTTAAAAAATGAATATAACAAAAGGTATTTTTTCGAAAGTTTTATTAAATTATTTGTCATACCAAAACTTTTCTTTTGGGTTAGGATTTAATGTTGTAAGGTGGTTTATGTAATTAGATATGCATTGAGGGTGTTTGTGTAGTGTGATACATACTAAAGGGCGTCTTTGTGTAATTTTTCAAACATGGAGGAATGTACATGTAATTATATATACTTAAGGGGGTGTTAGTGCATTTTTTTTCTTTTTATCTTGGAGGGTAAAATGATTTGATTTGAGGTGAAAGGGGAAGTTTTAGTTTATTATTTGGGTTTGCTGGAAACGAGTGTGGAAGTTTGTGATGTTGAGATTTTGCTTCTAATGTGATGTCTAATCGTGTACTAAGTCATGATCCGTTGTTGCACTATCAACTAATTTAACCGTGAAGTAGGAAAGATTTTTGTGTACCCTTTGAGACTTATAATGGGCTAAATATCATAACAACGCTATATGATCATATCTGAGTATAGAAGTAAGTTGTCTTTAATAAAAGAAAACTCTTAATTTGTTCTTAACACCTGCTCGTTCATGTCCGTCCACAAGTTACATAATTTTAACTTTGAGATGATACCAAGTTGATTTAGGAGCCTTTTCTTTTCATAGATAGAATGAGATGTCTCGTGTTATCTCACATTACCCATCACTTGGTTTATGAAGTTAGGTTTTCTGGCAGAAATTAGATAATGACCGCATCAGTTTTTCTTAGCAAAAATGAGATAATTAATATGAACCCCCTAAGATTAGATTGTCCTGATTTATGACTTAAGCTACGTACGCACCAAACTTCTTGAACCTGACTGGCTAGCTATACTAATTTGAGACTTAACGAATTTGTAAGTCGAACAGGAAAATAGTCAAGTTGACATAGAACTTCAGTGGAACTAGACCAATACCTCATTAGAAATTCTCATACGCGGAAAACACTATATATTCTAAATTTTCAATATGTGTACCAGCCTTCAGTTAAGTCCTCATTAAAACTCATCAAAATATCTTTGTTACTGTTGTGATCTTTTCCCTTTTACAATTACTTGTTGACAAATTTGTTTTTCACAGTCATTTTCATACAAGAAAATGGACGCGGTAAACCCTAAACCGCCGGTAATATATCAAAAGTAAGGGTTAGCCGACTACGTACTTTTAGGGTTCAAGTTCCTAGATTGCGTCGATCATAATTAAATCATACAGATAGCTATGGAAAATTATAAATAGCAACTTTTTTTTAACTATATTTCTGTTACACGTTATGAAAATAGAGATATATATATAAAAGTTCTGTATAGGAATATGGCTAAGAAAACAAATTGAGGAAAGGGAAAATTATTGTAATAGTAAACGGACTAGGAAGAAATTAGAAACCCAACAACCAAGTCCACTAATTAATAGTGTCTTCACAGATACACACGCAGAGGCTACTATTACAACATGAGTGATATTTGGCTCAGATCATGAAATTATGTTTAATGTGTTAAGCATCCATTTGGAAAAGACACTTATTTCATCATATTTTTGGTAAATTACGTATTCCCCCTAAAAAATAACCATTAAAAATGAGACCAATACCTCTTCATTCTTTTATATTTTATCTTTAGCGTCACTATATGCGTACCTTCTAGATTTTCTCAAAATATTAACTTATGTAAAAGGTTTTCCGAATATTAAATGTTAATTTAAATATTGCACACTCATCCTAAAAATAAAGAAAAGAAAAGGAAACAAGTTAAAAGAGTTATCTACTGCGTCTCAAGTCGCACATAACCGGAAGAAAGAAAAAAACAAAAAACAAAAAAAAAACACTAGGCATCTGTTTATCTGCATCACCCTTAATAAGGTTTTTCAGAGCTGGATGAATAAAGAGCTCTATTCTGTTTGAATAAACTATAAAGTGGTTGATGGTGAAATTATAAATATGAAGTCAGATGCTATATTTGGTTCGATTGTAAATGAAGATGCGCTTCAAGTTTTAATTTTCTGTCGTAAATTGAATGTGTAAAGGTGGAACGAATTTACCCTAGCTAGTAAAAGTACGAGATAATGAATTATTAATTAGCTCGTGGATTTTGAATTTTTGATATATACTAAGGGAGACACGAACATAAAAAGTAACAACAAAGATCATATGAGGGGGCCACCTGAAACTTGAAAGGATAAGGTCATATTGGTGATCTTATAGGAGATTGGCTGTATTAAACTATTTCCATTATCGGTAATTTATGTAATTATACGTCCAGAGCCACAAGCCGATGTGGACTCGATTGAAGATAATACTTAATTGGGTTAAGATAATGATGCGGATATGGAAATTTTTGCATTTACACATTCGAAACTTGCCTCTTTTTTATCTACCAAATACCCAAGGGAAGAAACTCAAAATTATTTAAGTGCTTATGAAAAAAAAAATATAATTCAGCTTGTACAGACACTTCCGTAGAACGCAAAGTGTCTGATATGTGTCTGGACATGTAACGGGCATGCCTCCAACACGCATTAGACGTATCATATGGTACATCCACAAATTAAAATAAAAAATAAATCTCTATGGCTTGTCACACACAATGAAGTAGTCGTGTTTGACAAAGAAATTGTCCACCTTCATCTTGAGATCTTCGTGGTACGTAGAAGTGAAGTGACTCAATTTTACATAAAAAAATAGAGTTGAAGAAGACCCCAACAACTCAATCCACCAAACTACTCTATATTAAGGAGACTTGAACACACAATGAAATTGAAGAAAAAAAATTATTTTCAACCATTTGTATAACATTGAGCGAAGGGCCGTGGGATGATGATGAGAAAACCAACAAATCTAATCATATGGGAAATATAAAGAAAGAAAAGAAAAATAAGAAAAAAAGTCTTAAAGGGAAAAATTGTAGAGAAAAATAATAAAGGAATAACAAAAGAAAGAGAAGAGTAGATTAACAAAGGAGATATAATGATATATGTACGGAAAATAATAATGATGTATGAGTAGAATGTGTAGAAGATAAGGACAATGATATCAAAAAATGATCAATATCCGTATAAATTTTTTAGCATCATGCTCTCTATATATATGTGCATCTATTTATTAAACTTTAGCAATATAAAATAACCATGATAATTAAAAATAAAATTGCAATCTATCTTTACATAAAGTGCCGTACTATATACTTTTCAAACAATTGTACCGCTGTCTCCATGTCCCTGCAACATACTTAAAATTGTCAAAATATTTGTAACTTCAATATATAAATCCAATTTAGAATGGAATCTCATTGTATAAACTTGAGGCCCATATACATGGTCCAAATTCAGAAGCTGTAATATCACATGACACATTTAGAATCTTGGGTCACCTAAATCATGGATGATGACTGCAACCCATGTATGATTCCTTAAATTGGGCTATCAATGGATATAATTCGGACAGTTTTTCTGATGGATCCAGACATATGATTCATACCGTGGGAGACTAAGTTAGGAATTATGATGGACCTATAGGTATGGATCGGGTCAGTAGAAAAAAAAACTCGGAGTGAAATAGTCACGGCTGACATTCTAATGAGATAATTGATGTGGAATATTGAACACTAGTTTATGTATTACATACATTTTTTTTATGATTAAGATTTTGTTAATAATACAAATAGCTTTAATTGTAATTTGAGTATTAGAAAGTATAAACAATTCTATTCGGCATTTTGAGACTTAGATTAGGTAAACAAGTTTCGATGACTTTAATTGATTTTTATGTCTTTTTTTTCTCATAGTATTGTTGCATAACAACAAAATAATTGTAACCTCTAAAGTCTTGACTCGGTTTAAGGTAATCTCTTTCACTATGGATGAAAAATGGGATTTTTCTTTGATAAAAAGAAATAGCAGCTTAAGGTTTCATCCTTCAAACAAAGTTATAAGAAATATAAATGAAAATTATCTCCCCCACCTAACCCCACCCCAAGCCCCAACTCACGAGAATTCGACAACTCTCTAGCTAGTCAGCCCAAACTATTGGTGATTCAAATTTTGATATCTTTTCCAACCAAAAGTATGCTCTCACTTTAGTACGTTGACGACTTAATTTAAAGTTCATAAACTTTACTAATCATGATGATTAAGAATTTTTAGGGTGACAACTCACACGATTAGACATCATTGTAATAAAAACCATGAACTAAATCATAGTAATATAAATCATAAATAGGCCCCGGTTTCATTGGATTGCTCACACCCGCGGTTTTGTCTCATGTTTTCCGGCCACCAATCAATACTCTTTTTGACCCTTTAGCTCTCCACTTTTAATTGTTTGTGCTTTACAGAGGGCATTAAGTCGTTAATAAACGCCTTTTAAGTTTAATTTAAAAGTTTGATTATCAAATCAACGTACCAAAAATAGACTTCTAACCCTCCGTGATGATTTAAAGAAATATTATTGTAATTAGAGGCATAATTTGGTAAGTCCATCATTAACTTGTGAGTCCCACGATCTTCATGCATCTCCTTTTGGTCGCTTGCCGGATGTGACAAATATTATGCAGTACTAGAAATATAGCTTTAATATTGTTTTGATCGAATATTATAACTTTCCTTGTGTACGGATGATATAATTATTCAATTTTATGTCGGGAGAGTGCAATAATGAAGGTTTATATTCTCACTATTGTGTGTGTACTAAAAAGGACGTTGCATAAACTAGCTAACTAGACATGGTCATATGGGGAGAACAATATGTGCAAGATTAAAAAAAAAAAAAAAACGTGGTAGAAATATATAATATGTTAAGTTGGAAAGGGCTCTAAGTTGACTTGAGCAAGTTTGCATTCCATGCATCGGTTGCTTAGGTTGGTGCGAAGAACATGAATTTAAAGGAATTGAACGATTCTCGTTGACGAAATGAATGATTATAAAGATGAATTACAGATTGAGAGAAGTGATAGAAGACGAATTATATATATGAAAAGAAAGTTAATGAAAGACAACAATGGTGGTGAGTATTTATACTAACTAATATCTAAATAAATCACAAATCAAAAGAGATGATTCTTACAATAAAGATTTGAACACATATGCTAAATGTAATCCATTAAAATACAAGAAAAAGGACATCTACTTTTTTTTTTTTTTAAAACTATTAGGTTATATATACATACGAGAATTGGCATACAAAATATCATGGATAGTATAAAATTGATTTCAACGGTTCATTTTCAGTGTTCATCACTAACTTGAATGTGAGCTTTGGGGCCCGAGCACGAAAATGAATGGACTTCTAAATCAAATAGGATTATAATATCTAACTGTTTTCTTCAACAGTTTCGTGCTATTGATATACTATAGTTTTCTCCTGTGTGTATACATATATTTAGGTATGTCAAACGTTATAAATTATAAATACAACATTTCTGGATTATAGCTTGATACTAGAGAAGATTTAACTTTTATGCACGTATCATAATAGTGATAAAAAAAAAAGAACAATTTATATTGCTAATATAAGTATTACATATTTATACACGCAAATACGCGTAAGTTTACATGTAGCAGTAACAAATGTCGAAACCAAATAATAAATGTGCATTGCGCATGCATATACAATAGTTCTTTAAAAACCCTAGTAGGGCCTTGTCAAATATTAAACAACTAGAAAAATTATTCTTCGATAACTTGGAAAATTACTTGAACCACCAATATATTCTGAGTGCATCACACAAACGAGTGACCGTGAAATTGCCCCAACCACATTTTGAAGTTATACGCTATAAATGCTTGTACGTGACTACACGTCACAACAGATCAGGCGGATTCAGTAGAGCCGCAGCACCTGATCAGCTTGGATTATGGGCCACGGTTACATTATTATGCGTGTATGAATTTATTTATTTTTTATTTTTTTTATGAATCTATGCGTGTATGAATTGAACGTACGTTCTCAATCCTTATTAATTCTCATCATCTTAATTTTCCCTTCGATCACAAGCCATCAGTCTCTGAATTCTTACACACTCACTGCACTGCCACATCACACATGCACGCCCCTATTATGTGTAATAGTTTTATTTTTATTTTTTTGTTATGATTTTCAAGTAATTTTGTCCTACTACCTATGTGGTTGAGTTTGTATTTTTGGACAGCTAGTGTGCACTTTATTTCCTGTTAATAAAATCCGAATTGAGGTGTGAATTATTAAAGTTGTAAGGGCTTCAGAAATGGATAGCGCCACTTTTTAGTGAAACTATTGACAGTACTATAGGTCGATAAACCATATCTTCAATGTCAAGGGTGGGACTATATGTCATTGATTGATCAACATGCATCTACTTTAGTAGTTGCATAGTTTTTTTTTTTTTTTTCCAATTCGTAACGCTTTAATTCTAACTTACATGTCGACTACCTTTTGATATTGAAAATACTAAATTTCAAATGCATTGAGCATCACTTTCATAACATTTATATGAAATATTTAAACTCTCTTTACTACAATATAATATTAAGTTTAGGGAGTGAAGTGTTTAGTATCATTTGTTAGTCTCGCAACAATATTCATGTCATATTCAATATTAATGTGATACGACAACGTTATAAATTTGATATATGTAGGTGTGTTGTGTGTGTGTGTGTGTGTGTGTGTGTGTCAAATGACCAAATCACAAGATGATTTTGTTGGCTTCTTTCTTTAATTTCCTTATTCGATTTATATAAAATATTTAACATTATTCGAATTGGTGGATCCATTAGTCTCTGCTCAGCCTATTCATATATAGAATTTTAACAACATTTGTACCATGGATCCTTTACTGCTTAAATAGTAGTTAGTCATAGTGGATTACTTAACACAAATGGTCCTTATAGTGTATCTTAACTGGGTTAATGACGAATTTCTGAAGAATGTTTGACTCTACATTGCAAAGTAAAGTTCATGAAAACAAAGTATATATAGTTGTGTGACAAGTACATGCATGCGCAGGCCTTCCAACATTTAAAATGCTTACAAGGAAAAAGTATTAGCTATTAATGCGCTTGTAGTTTACCGAATGTAGTTGCGTGCATTAAGTTTTATTTATTTAATTCATATACACAAAAGAAGAATAACTCATTTCAGGACTAGTGCAGATATATATTTCTAATAATAATGTGATGATTTTTGACATTTATATCACCTATATATGGGGATGTTTTTGTACCCACATTGAAATGAGTTGCAAGTTTCAACTGATGAATCTGCAGCAAACGCCAAACAGGAAAGAGAAGATAATTTATTACCTTTTCGTTCGAGAAATTATAAACATTAATTAAATCTTGAAATCACAACATGTACGATCCATAATTTGAATAAAATAAGTGCACAAAGTATCATTACAATTTACAAGAATTAAGTTAGAAAACAAGAATCATGAGATTTATTAAAGAAACAAATAATGTAAAAAAAAAAAAAAGCTAGATTGAAAGTCATGTTCCAGCTGCCGGTACACAATAAAGGAAAGCAACACATTGAATAGCATGTACTGGTGAACTTGTATTGATTGAGAAGAGTTTGTCTTGTGCACAGCAGGGGGCACAACAGCCCCCTCTCACACATGTGCGGGGCCCACGCGGGCCCCATGCGCATGGGGCCGCGTGCATGTGTGTGGGGGCTGGCATGCCCCCTGCTGTGCACAAGACAAACCCGATTGAGAAAGTGTTGTACGGATGATGAATAATGTCAGGGGTTTCCTTGTATTCACATGGACTGGTAGTTGTATCCTCATCTCCACAAAAAGACGAATATAAACTGGGTCCAATTTTCATAAGAAGCGGTACGTACTTGTCTCATGCACGATTCAATTATTGTCTTGGCCTTTTCTCTTTTCTCTTCAATTATTGAGTACTTCTTCTACTGTTGTATATTTTTTAGTTTTTTATTTAGTGTATTCCAAGTTGCTAAACTAGTATTTATCATTGTTATTGTTGTTGGAATTATTTTATAAAAATTCATTTTATTATTATTGTTATTATTATTAGTTGTGTAGGGTTACAAATCGATCAAGGCCTTACTCTATTAAAAAAAAAAAAACCCTTTTATGGAGGAAGCATTTGCTGAATTCTGGACCAATCATGGCATAAGAATTTCAATCTGCATGGAGAAATCCTTGTGGTAATATTCTGATCAATCTTAACATATCATCAAAATTTTCCACCCATCATTTTGGATCGAATTAGGACTTCTTTTCTTACATTAGTTTTCTAAAAGTGCATATCAATTGGTAGATATCTTTTCTATTTTTCACTTTCAAAATAGAAAATCTGCGTTTTCAATCAGGAAAAGAGAAAAGTTAATGCACATGTCAACACCTTTGGGAAAGGGACTAAGAAAAAAAAACTCGATGCATTGAATGCGAGAGGGACTAATTAAAGGAAAAGCTTGATGCATTGTATGCGAGTGTTGTATCTTAAAGCACTCTTTTTGATTGCCATTATATTTAAATGAATATTCCCTTGCAAAAGGCAAATAAATCACATTAGTTTAGTCAGTCTTTTCGCATACACGAGCACATTAATTTAGTTATTTGATATTTATTTTGGAGTACTAGCTATATAGGTGAATTGCTCAAACAATTGTTTTTTTTTTTTTTTTTTTTTTTGAGGAAATCAGACAATATTTGGTTACTTATCGTGTAATTTTTATCTGCCAAGGGTGCACAAATACGTATCGTATATTGAATGCCGTTCTCACTAAAAGCTTAAGCTTATAGAGAGGATTGACATTTATATATTTATGTATATAATCTCCAACACGCCCCCTCACGTGCAGGCCGTAAATCTTTTTGTTACGCCTGACACGTGCTATTTTTTGTTAAGTGGGTGGCGGTGGGATGAGATTCGAACCCAGGACCTCCTCTTTTCCTGAGCTCTGATACCATATTGAATGCCGTTCTCACTAAAAGCTTAAACTTATAGAGAGGATTGACATTTATATATTTATGTATATAATCTCCAACATCGTACTCTGAAACGATTTTAGTACGTAGATAATTTTCAAACACAATGAACCAATCAGTTGAGAGATACCGGATCATATTCTTTTGACATGAAGATTTTGACTGTTGTACAAACCAAAATTGTGTCGCAAAAACAAAATTCTAATTTGAACGTGAGATGACATATATAATTGTCACGCTTTATGTTCAATTTCGTGCATCAAACCATCCTTAACAATATGTAATAAATTCTATCTCCTTTAGTTCTACATGCCATTTAATTAGTATAAACATACATTTTTTCTTCGTGTGCGTAGTTTTTCTAATCAATTTGGCCTTTGAATGTTTGCAGAAATACTAAAGTAGGAAAAATTATGGACATGAAGAACCTTTGAGTTTGGCAAATATTAGTACGTGCACATTTACAAAAATCCACAAATCATTCTGAGGAGTAATGAGATAAGAAAAAGTGGCTACTACAGACTTTTTTTGTCTTTCGTAAGTAAGGACATTAGTATACTTGGATTGAAGCCTTGGACGGTGCTGAATCGTAGTACAAGTTAAACATGAAGGCGACCTCTCGACTTCATACTATAATACACAGCTATGACATAGTACAAGAATTGACCATATGATAAATTGGTAATGTACGCGATATTTTTGCTAGGTAGTTTGTTAATAAAAAGTCCTATATAAAGTCATTTTTATTATATTAACATAATTGCACAATTTACTGAATCTAACCACAATCGTGTACAAGAAAGTATAACCTATATAAAGTTTTATGTTGTTTATAATCCTTGCAAAGTTGGCGATATTAAGAGTACTCATCACTAAGTGACAATCCAATTGAGTGTCGAGCTTGAGAAGGAAACCCTAGGAGAACGAAGTCATAGAAGGTAATCTTCAGAGTGGGAGGTTCTACCAAACTCTGAAATTAGACAATCTCATGTTTAAGTCAGTAAAAACAGACAATAAAATAAAGAGAAAAGTTGAGATATGAATAATGTGTGTTCTAGAGAGGTAGTATTTATAGATATTTTATGAGCTTCACTAATGGACTTGGCCCAACATTGATGGGAACGTGAGACTTGGTGTTTTTATAGAAATTGTAGTGGATAGAATTCAAGAATTATGCACATTATACTAAAGTGTACATTCTAAACTATGGTAAATCATGTGGGTGTATTCTAATAATTTTTAATGTTTCTCCTTCTTATTATTTGGACAGTTATCGTTTGATATATAGAAAATACATGCTTTTTTCTCAAGTTGAAAAACATCTAAAATCTTCTTTGTCAAAAGATGGTGTTTCGTTCACCTTGTCATTGTTAGATTTATATGCCAAGACTAATTTATAAAAAAAAAATTGCTTATTTTTATGAGCACCATTAACAAATTGCATTAGGTTTTCACCTCCTCATTTATATGTGTATAACGCAAAAAATTATTAGGTGCAACCGCTGTATAATGACGTAGTAAAACTTGTGGTAGAGATTAAACATAATTTTTAAATAATACGACATTACATTTTATCCCAGTCATGCATTTACATTAATAATCTCTCGTATAACCCACGGTATTGGCTAAACTTTGACTGCAAATCTAAGGGTCAATGCGACGGCAAAAGAAAAATGAAAGTAGAAAAAATGCCACGCCACCCGCACACGACCACCACTGAACTAACAGCTCATTATAATTTTATCTCTAAAACTATAATTTAATTAGGTGAAATTTACTCTGAATTTTCTCGTGAACTATTGCTCCCGCAGCGTAAATTAATACATTCCCCACTAAGAAAAATATTAGTATAATAAAAAGTTCGGTCTCAAACTTTCAAACAAATTAAGGCCCCGCCTCCTACCACAAATGGAAAGAAGTGAAGAATAAATAAATGGAAAATAAGAACGAGAGAATTCCCATTTTGAGGTGGTAGCCGTCCGTACCCTCGAGCCACGATCGAAACTCTCTTTGTTTGTAGAAGCATCAAGTGTGTTTGCAAACTTCAAGAATATCAAACACATAAATTAGTGGTGTTACTGTTAATTAGCTATTCTCAAGAACAAATGATATTCATGTAATAAATCAGTGAGAGCTTAAGAAACAAGAGTTGTTTGTTTGAGTGATATCAAAATGCGAAGAGAATTGAATATTGTGAGGTGTATGTGTGTGTGTGTGTTCTATTGACTCTATTCTTCATTGAGGCTTTTCATTTTGTGTGAGTAGCGACTGTTGAGAGGAAAAAAGGTGAGACCAGTCAAAAAAGGCAGTAATGAGTATATATACCAATTACTGACTGTAGTAGCACAAGCTAAGACATAAAAAAAAAAGGGTTGTCCACTATTTTACCTTGTTAATTAAGCATCGACATTTGTCTTCTCATTATACTCACGTCATTTAATTTCTATACAATGCACAATCCCTTGTATCCACCCAACCCTGATTCCTTTGCACTAAACATTTTTTTCTTAAACCCTGTGTATGTATACATTTTAATTATATAACATTCAATTATACAGAATGTATCCTCTCTAGCTTGATCTCATATTGAATTCCTAGAAAGAGTAAATTTAAGTATGTGTATGCATAGGCGTATCTAGGAATTTAGTTTGAGGAGGGCTAATCTAATGAATTTATTTAAAAAAAAAATATTTAACATCAAATTAAAAACAAAAGTATATAAAAAAAATGATTCACGCTTAAAGTAAGCCAAGGTCAAATACATGCAAGCAATATAAGTAATAAAAAAAATCTAATAAAACAAGTACACAGAAGATGGCACAAAGGTAAAAACATGGTAAATTTAATAACAATCATTAGTCAGTCACAACATGAAAAAAGGATGAAAATTTATGTAATAACACTTTCCACACGTGAGTTGAGAAATTTTTTTCATTGAAAATAAATTATTCACAGAATCTAAATCAAAAGTTTAAGTTTATTATTTGAAGAGAATGTGTTAAGTTTTGAGTTTTAAGAACTAATAGAAATTTTTAGGGTTTTTTTGCCATATTTTATTTATATATATATATGAGTTTTTATGTATATACCCCCAAACCTTAACATACAACCGCCCATATGTGTATGTCACAATGCTTTATCAAGTGTAATTTGTCTGTAGTAAGCCTGTCTTACATTATATACAAGCTATTGTGTCTAGTTAAAAGATTTACTCATTGTTCACCTTAAAAATAGCACATGCGAGCTTCCGCGACTTAAAAAAATAAATATTGGAGTTATCCAACTCCCAACATTTAATTTCTATACAATGTACAATCCCGCCTATCCACGAATAGTTATTTAACCCATACCATGTATAGTGACCTGGTGACCAATGGCTAGTATTAACTTCTTAACACTTTATTTCAACAGTAACAATCTAATTAAGTGCACCACCTCATTTTGTTGTGTCTAATAATCTCTCCATATCCTTGCAAACCCTTGCATTCAATACTTTTTCTTTTTTGGGTTTTGTTAAAGTTTAGTACATTACGTCAAATTAATAATGTGCGTACCCAAACCCTACACAATTTGAGCTCATACATATTATCTTATAGAGAGAGAGAGAGTATAAAAGAGAAGATGAACTTTATTACATTAATAGTTGATGATATTATTAGCGGTGGAAACAAATACAAGAAGAAAGAAATGGGTCCATTGTCCTCTACATGAATTCAAAAACCCTTTTATCTGTAAAGGACACGATCCGGGTCCAACGCTCCTTTAACCATTGTCCCCTTCTCTCTCTCTCTCTCTCTCATCTCCGTACACTTTCATCTTCTCTCGCTTAAACACAAAACCTTCTTAGTTGTTCTTCAAGTGCGTCTTTTAATTTCTAAAGAAAATGGAAGATCAATACGGCATGGCCGATCTAAGGCAACTTATCAGCAGCAGCAACAACAACACTAGGCCTAACAATAATTTGTATGCGCCTATTCCTCACCCTTACGACATGCTTCTTTTCGGGACGGATCCTAATAATAATACTAATACGAGTGTCACTAATGCTAGTACTAGTATTGGTGGCGCTTCGAGTAGCGCTGCGCTTGTCGGGGAATTTAGCGCGTTTGAGAGCGGTGGTGGTGGTGTTGGTGGTGGTGATGGTAATAACGGGAGGTGGCCGAGGCAAGAGACGCTTACACTCCTTGAGATCAGATCAAGGCTTGATAACAAGTTTAAGGAGGCTAATCAAAAGGGACCCTTGTGGGATGAAGTCTCGAGGTATGCTTTCATTTTAATTACCTAATCTTTTTAATAATTTTGCAAAACTAAAACTAAAACATAAAATTTTGCAAATTTAAATTTGAGAAACATAAAATCCAGACATGCACTAAAGCCAACTTGGAAGTTCAATTCCATCTTATTTTACAAAGATTTTGATTTTCTTATTCTTTGTTCTTTTTTTTTTTTGTGGCTTAAGTAATATTCTTCCTTCTCTTGCTTTGTTAGCACATTTTTCTCCTACTGGGAAGAAGCTAGTTCAATTCACTGAGTCCATGGATGGAAGTTTTAGTTTTAGTGAGTATTTCATAAACTAAATATCAGAAAACTTTATTGTTATTTTTTGTGAGTTTTTTGATATGGTCCAGAAATATTATAAAACTAAAAGTTGTAATGAATTTGAAAATAGCTTTGATGTTTTGTCTTTTGCAAAAATTGGAAACGAAAATTTTTCAGAACTTCTCGAAGAAACGTTTAGAAATTTTGATCCATGATTGAACTACCTCACTAGTCCTACTCTGTCCTAACTTTATAATTGATAATCAATTCTTTCGATTTCGTTTAAGAAAACAATCTAGATTTTTAAGGTGGTGCTTAATTTTAACTTTATTGCGGAATTCCCTTTCTTTGTAATTACCTTAAATTTACCTAATTTTCTGTAAAGTTGCGGAGAGGAAGAGGAGGAGGATTTTCTTCTTCTTCCTTAAATATTATTCTTTTCTTTATTTTGTTTCTTAATTTTTTCCTTGTGTTGATTAAATAATATTCTTCTTACTCATGTTTATTAGCATTTCTTTTCCTCCTTTCCTAATCCTTTATCCTTGGGAAGCTGGTTTGATTCATTCATTGAGGTGCATCGATCACTAGCATTACTCCGTCCTAGTTATTCAATTAATTAGCGGTGATTCCTTTTTTATCTTCGTTTAAGAATAAAATCTAATTAAAGGTGGTGCTAATTTTATCTTTATGTCCTAAAAATTTTGGATTTTATGAGGTCACCTTTACAGTCACTGCTGTACACAAGATGGATAGTGTCTACTAATTTTGGGTAAAATTTTCCATCACTTTTCGTCTGCAACGAAGCCCAATCTTTCTAGTAAAAAATAAATTCCCTTTTTTAATATTCATGAAAAGACGTGAGTAGCAGCAATTCCACTGAGAGTTCCACAGATAGCCTTTTTCTGTTCATTATTTTCGAACAGTCATATCTCCCAAATGAGGCTTGTCCACACTACTCAAACAACCAAATCACATGAGTTTGCCCTTCCTTAGCAAAGATCATTATCATATGACGCAACTCAACATTTTTTTATTTTTTTTTACATAAAACTAGTTAGGGTTCCGTTTTCCTGAAAGGTCTCCATATATATTGATACTCCAATGTCAAATCAAAAGTTATTTGCTATTTAATTCTTGAATCGCCATTTATCTAAATGCTCAACCTTATAAATAGAATTGACATTAATTACTACATATATTAACATGTTCCCTTAATTTTACGTTGTAAATCTATTTGTTATGCTTAACATTTTCTCAAATCCATGATTTGTTCTTTTGCATTGAGTTCTGACACCATATTGATTTGTCATTTTCCTAAATGTTAAACTTGTACAAATATTGATACTTATTAATTTCTCATATTTTTTGATACGACTCTCATGTGCATACTATAAATCTTTTAGTCACGTGTGGCACATGACATTTTTTGAACTTAGGATATCTTATTTGGCTTGCGCTCCAACATTATATAATTAAATCGACGTCTCTCTAAAAACTTGAGTTTGTAAAATAATTGACACTTATCAATTTATATATCTGTTTCAAATTGTATATCTAAACTAATTTTTCTAATATCAGGATAATGTCTGAGGAACATGGGTATCAGAGGAGTGGTAAGAAATGCAGAGAGAAGTTTGAAAACTTGTACAAATATTACAAAAAGACTAAAGAAGGAAAAGCTGGAAGACAAGATGGCAAACATTACAGGTTCTTCAGACAACTTGAAGCCCTCTATGGTGAAACTAACAATTCAGCTTCAGTGTTAGAATCCAATCTCATTGGTGGGAATTTTCAAGATAACATTTTTCAAAATAAAAACATCTCATTGGCTAATAATCAAGAATCTTTCCCTGAGGACACTAGCCTCAACCTCTCAAACTTTGCTGATTCCTACACTTCATCATCAGAAGATAGTGATTTCAATGAAGGGGTTTATGGTAATAATGATCAAACGAAGATGAAGAGAAAATGCAAGAGGAGTTGGAAAGTTAAGATCAAAGATTTCATCGATGCGAAAATGAGGATTTTAATGGATAAACAGGAGGCATGGATGGAGAAAATGATGACAAGTATTGAGAAAAAGGAACAAGAGAGGATTTTAAGAGAAGAAGAGTGGAGAAAACAAGATGCTGCGAGAATCGAAAGAGAGCACAAGTTTTGGGCTAATGAAAGAGCATGGATCGAAGCTCGAGATGGTGAACTTATGGAAGCTTTACAAAAATTGACAGGAAAAGAATTAAGGCTATCAACACCGGAGGACTTAATCATGGCTCCCGATATTCGAAGCATGAGCGAGAATCCAAACGACGATGGAAATGATCAAATGATGAATAATAACTCCGTGAAAGGTGCGTTAAGATCAATTTATTTTAGAGATAATTTAATTGGTTTAGTTTGTCAAAGTTTTCGGAAAAATTGTGTGTCTATGGATGTCATTTCCTAATTGCCAGAATCCAAAGTTTTGTCACATGGAAAAATTATACTGAGTCGTTACTCATTTTATTATTTCCTAGATTGCCTTATGTAACTAACATTATTATCTTTATTACATAGTCTTATTTGCAGGAAGATCGTCTCATTTTGGAACGGAAAGTGAAGTCAATCGGCTTATCCAATTGAGAAACGCCATGGAAGTGAAATTTCAGCAAGGTTTGATATCAGAAGAGGTGTTGTGGGAGGAAATAGCGTCGAAATTGTCTTGTTATGGACATGAGAAGAGTGGTTTAATGTGCAAAGAGAAATGGGAAAGTGTCAACGATTATATACTCAAATGCAACAAGAAAAGGAAGGAGAATTCAAGAAGCTATCAGAATCGTGACCTTTTTTGCGATCAATTAGGGGGAAGAGGCTATTGTGACACAAGTGAACAAGGGGTTAACCACACTGTAATGAGGTTAAGTGACAACATGAATTCGCCTTTGACTAGTAATACGAGGAACGCGATAAATGAGAATTGCTTTAGGTACTTCATGGGGGATCCTTATGGAAGGCTTATGGAGTGAAAATAAATTCAAGAGGGCGTCGAGTTTAAAGATGATTTGCATGCAGCATAATAAGCTTTGATCAATTATTATGAGAATGTTTCATTAAGATTGAGCCGGTGACAACTACTTGGTGCAACTTGGATTTGCAGTTGTGTAATTGAAAGAGCTAACTGAGGTATGCATAAGAGGCTGAAGTGAAGCTGTACTTCATCGTTGTTCTACATACTTGGAGCCTGCCGTTTGTCATCGATCCTTTGGTAATATGTATTCTACATAAAATTCAATCATGTATTATAATTCTTGTTGAGGTCTGTAGAATGCTAGAGATGATTTACTTAAAATATTAATTATTGTTTGCATTACATATTAGACTTATATCGTTTGATCGCTGCGCATTAAGATTGTTTGTGTTCCTTTTGGGGGTAAGGTGAAACTTGATTGCAAATTAATCGTACACTTAGTGATTTTAATTGGTAAAATGTATGTATTCTATTTAGTTTGTGAGTTTTTTTCGGAGTAGAAATAAAGCAATATCTTTTTGTAAATTAAAAATAAATAACGTTTTATTACTCTAATTCATAAGAACAAGACCGAAACTAGCTCCTAGGTAGATAGAAAAATCTCTATAACTTGGATTGAACTAATTTTTTAGTTATAAGTTACCATATATTATTTAGTTATAACAAGATGAACTCTCTCGATAAAAATAAAATAGAGAATTTTTACAAGCTACTACATATAACTGTGGTGCTCTTACAGATAATTACCTAAAAAAAAAATATCATACCCAACTTTCTACTTGTATGTCATTTCAATTTTCATCAAAGTAATGTAATAAACTGGCTTGGTGTTTTACACAAATATGCACCTTAACTGTTGTTTCACGGATCAATTATATGTAATATAATGCAATGTATAAGATAATATAATTAGGTTATGTACAAATTAATGTCATATTCTAAGTAAACATTCCAAGATATTATAGTTTCAATAAAATATTATAATATAAATGGTTAATAGTGATCGGTTGAGTCGCTCGCTCTTTATGACTTTTTGGAGATTACTAGTGATCAGTTGTTTTCACGAGGAAATCCTGCCGAAAAAGACTGTTTGGCTTTTTATATTTCCCAAGTTATTTGTTTTATCCGGAAAATATTTATTCAAGGAAAGGGATTACAAAGAATACTCCAAGGTTCAAAAAAGTTGATACAACAGCAAGAGATATATCTTCTATTCACATTCATTTCATCGAATTTGATATATTACTCTATTTACTACCTCTAACAATAGTTCAATCAATACTTATTTTCTTTGTATCATATTCTCAAAAAAAAAAAAAACATGGGGTTACCTTTATATTAGTTTTACTGCAAACATGGTAGTGGAAATTAGAGGAAGCGTTTAAAATTAAAGAAGATCAGTTATTAATTGAAAATGAGCTATTATTTAATGAATTGCCAAAATTAAAACGAAAAGAGAAAAGAACCTATTAATGGCAGATTGATCAGTATATTTATGTGATTTAATTTGTTTTCTCATCCTTTCCTTTATTGGTTAATACTTAAAACTGTCGGGAGATATGACCACTCCCTGGGAAGTGCCTGTTCAACAGAATACAACCTCATTTAAAGGTCGCAGTCATTCGAACAGTGATGGTTAATTAATTGAACTGCAGAATAGCTTAGCAACTATTAAAGTACTTAAAATCAATATCTCTCCTCCTGTAGCTTTAATTATAAATGTAAACTTAAATGACTAAGTTGGTGACTCAAAAGAGATATTTATACGTACATAATATTATGAGTATCTATAAACTGTGTTAACTATGTAGGAAGTGAATTGGTTTCATTTTTTACATTTACAAATGAGTATTGCATGTCCTTTCTCATTAACTTCTTGACCAAAACAAAAGGAACTGGTGGACACTAACCATAGTATCTTATGATATGCTTCACTTTACTTCCAAATAATTAATAATAATATATATAAATTATGACAAAGTGCAAAGAGTAATTAAGATCATGAGAATGACACTAGGTTCTGCAAGTTACTGCACAACTCGAGATTGGTCAGTTACATTGCAGGGAGATTACGTGTGGCAACAGTGCAAAAGGATTTTATGACTCCAAAAATGTGAAATTCTCTCTCACAATTTATTACTACTTACTTATTTGGACATATATAGTTTTGGCCACTGGCAGTGAGTAAACAAGGAAAAAAAAAACTGATGAAAGTTAAGAGTCACTTTTATGAATCATATAAAGTTATAAACACCGTTTGATATCCCCGAGGAGCTGAGTTTCATAAATAGTTAGCCAATTAGCAGAAAACTTCAAACAACATGTTGGTGAAACATAAACTGGAGTTGCGTATGATCAATGTATTATTGATTTGACTATATATGTACTGACACTATTTTCTGCTATGCATGAACACCCGCTTCCCAACATCCGACCTTTTTGTTTTGGCCTGCTTCTATAATGCTTCACCTCAATTAGCCCAACAAACGAATGTCATAACCGTGAGATCGTTTGATCTAATTACAATAAATATTGAGGTGTTAATGTGATTGAATAATTAGGCTAAATCACATGCATGTTGTCACCACATTAGACCACACTTTTAAAAGGTCACCTCGCCTCCAACTTCTATAACCTATCGGCTTAACAGCATTTTTTTTCTCATACCTCAAAACCAAAATTTTAGTTATTTCTTAACTTCCAACATTTCAAATATTTATTATGGTAATAAATGATCAGAATGTGTTTGAGTTGATGAATATCTCGTGCAATATTCGACATCTTCTGAACATCTAATGACTCAAATCAAAATATAAATAAATAAAAAACTCCAAGTCGGCAGCTTTGGTTTCCCTAGCTAAATGACCTTTTAGGAATGATCTTTTTCCATGGTTAAATCTTTTCCAATCACAAAATGGTGAATGGGAAGTTCTAATGCCTAGGAAAGTTAGCCACTTAGCCTAAACCAATTTTTTCCAGCCCAACAAGAAAATACGAAAAATTATTTGGGCCGTCTTTTTTTGTAAGAAATTGGGGCCGTTCATTTTCTGCAAATTTCATTCGTTTCTTCTGTGTGAAATATATATGGAGAATGTTATTGGACCTTTTAGCTGATCTGACCATAGCATGGCCAAGGCCCAGCCCAGCCCACAAGAAAAGGATATCACAGTACAAAATTCCAAAAGAGAAAAGCCTCCTACCATTTTCGTTTTGAGTCCATAAAAACGAACGAAACATAGAAGTTCTTAAAAATGCAAAAAATAAATATTTAAAAAGGCAAAAAATAAATGTTTAGCAAACCGAAGCATGAACTGAAACCAAATACATGTTAAGCATACGCCACCTTTTGGAGAAAAGGATAAATCAATATAAATTCGAAGGTAAACCATACAATCCAGATTTTTGAATCCATTTGGCCAACACATGCATTGCTTGAAACATAGACTTTGCATTTATTGAACCCAAAGTTTATGCATCGTTCGACCTTACCATAAGGCAGCTTGCTCAAGCTCAACTGAGCATAGGTATAAAAAAAAAGGAGTTATAACAAGTCAATTCTCTAATGGAGAAGATTATCACCATGGAACTTCGTGGGATTGCAACACAAGTACCCTACGTTCAAATTCATCTGATCAAAGGGACATCAATTGCCAAGAACTCAATCAGCAAAAGTACACAAAAAAACTTTAAACAACAAAGAAAACCCAGTCACAAATGTTCCTCAAGTTTATTACACCGAAAGTCTAAAAACACACGAAATTGGTAGAGAAACAAGAAAAAGAGTCGATAATCATATAGCCGGTACTCTTTCCACAATAAAACAGAAAACTCTTCGTCAAATCCGAAACCTTAACCTAGTACTTGTAATCCTTAACATGGAGGCTCTCAGCAGCGCCCTCGCTCAAAGAGCCACTGCCCTGGTAAGTTCCGAGGGTTGCCTCAGAGTTGGCCTTAGCCCTGGCAAGGAATGCAGCCTGTGCCTTGGGAATGTTTTCATCCTTTCCTGCCCAAGCCTTAAGGGTACTCTGCTGGAGAGCACGTCCAAAGGAGAAAGAAAGACTCCACGGCTTCTTGGCCTTCAGCTTGTTCATGGCATTAAGGTTGAGAGTGGCCTCTTCCTCACTCTGTCCGCCAGACAAGAACACAACAGCAGGGACTGCAGGAGGCATGGTGCGTTGCAAGGCACGAACGGTGTACTCGGCAACAACCTCAGGAGCAACCTTTGGGGAGTCGGAGCCAGGTGTCACCATGTTAGGCTTCAAAAGGGTTCCCTCCAAAAGAACGTGGTGGTCGTTGAGTGCCTTGTAGCATGCAGCAAGCACACGCTCAGTGACATCGGCGCACTTGTTGATGTCATGGGAACCATCAACGAGGATCTCAGGCTCGACAATAGGCACCAAACCATTTTCCTGGCAGATGATGGCATAACGAGCTAGACCATTGGCATTTTCATTGATGGCGAGCTGAGATGGTTCGTTGGGACCAATTTTCAACACAGCTCTCCATTTGGCAAACCTAGCACCAGCTGTGTAATATTGTGCACAGCGTTGAGCAAGGCCGTCAAGACCCTGGGTGGTCGTCTCACCATTAGTTCCGGCAAGCTCTACGGTACCCTTGTCAACCTTGATACCAGGGAGTACACCTCCCTCCTTCAGGACATCAACAAAGGGTTTGCCTGCAAATTTCAGATAAAAAAGAATTAGCTCTCCAGCTTTAGTAGTCCTCAACTACGACACATACATGCCTACAACGAAATATACCTGCAGCAGTTTTCTGGTACAAAGTCTCCTCGAAGAGGATAACTCCACTGAGGTACTGAAGTCCACCAGGGGTGCAGAAAAGAAGCTCGCGCAGAGCCCTCCTGTTCGATTCAACATTCTCAACATTAATACTGGACAAACGCTTCCCGATTGTCCCAGTAGATTCATCAGCCGCGAGAATACCCTTCCCAGGGGTACCAATGTATGCAGCATTGGCAATCAGCTCATCTGCAAACAAAAAAACCAGCATTTCATAACCATTTCGCAAAAAGAACAACAGCAAACCAAGTCTTCCGAACTATCTCGCTTTATACAGCAGAACTCCACACATAAAAAATAGCTTTTTGAAGTTTAAAATAACTGTTAATTCATAATTACAACAAATTAAACCCGAAAAGGAACAGATTTTGGACAAAAAACAATCAAACTCAAGATAAAAACATCTTTTTAATAGATTTCAATTAAAAGCATATATGATAACTAACAAACGCAAAGATATAAACCCTAAACCTGATCCAAACACCTATATACCAGCAAAAATCAGAAATCTTTAGCAACTACAACACATGATCAGATGAATCTATCAAAATACAAAAATCAAAAACAAAATCAGTAATTAAGAAACTAACTATTCAGATCTGAGAATTAATTCAACAAATCGAAGAAACTCGAGATCTACAACAACAACAGAACAAACTGAATCAATAAAACTGAAAAAAAAAATAGATTTATAAAACAATTACCAGCGTACTTTCCCCTGTAGCAAGACATGATTTACAGATATGCGATTGAGAGAGAAAAATCGATGAAGATAGGTTTTTTGCTATAGTGACGGAATATACGAGAAGAGTGACGGTTAAGGGCTTTTATAGTGTACAACGGGGTGTATTGAGTTAGGTGCGTGGACCATTGATTTTATCGCTAACGACTCCTTTTCCAAGTAATATTTTCTTATTTTATGTTTTCATCCCCTATAAACATTTTTGGTTTGTTTTATTTTTGGTCCCCCTAATATGGCATTATTATATATGTGGCCTTTTATGATACCATTGTGGTCACAATTAGTCTTCTAGAAGAACGAATATTCGTCGGGTTCTAAAGTTCTAATCAATTTGAGGAATTAATTTTAAATAACAAAGGTAAACTTTAATGTTTAGTTGTGGATTTTTGTTATGTAATAATTTATTGTTTGTTATGATATATAACTATAGTTCAATAATGCATTGAGTATTATTGGTTCTAAAATGTTTACTTGGTTCAATTACCGACACAAAGTATAGACACCTGATTTAAGTAAAAAATACTTTTTTCTTTTATTCAAGTTATGTATTATATAAATTTAAGTTTATATAATAATGTAATACAAAAGTTAAGAAATAAGTCCAAGTACAATTTCGTTTTACTCATATTTGGTGCTAGTGAGATATCACTATCATTTTTTAGCAAAATAAGTGTTCCCCTTCAAAGTGAGATGCCACGTCCATTTCTTTAGTTTATAGATTATTATCATGCTTTTTTCTATCTTAAACAAGTGGTAACAAGGAATATGCTACGGTATCTTCTTATTCAAGATTTGTCTTTCACTCTAATTAGGATTCCGTGATAACAATTAGTGTTTGATGTGGTTGCTGTTTTGTGTAAATTAAAGATTAAAAAGCATGCAAAGAATCTCTAATAAAAAACTTATTTTTGCATTCTACTGGCTGCAGCTCGTCACATTTCACGCCCTCAATTATTAAGTTTTAAAACTTGAATTTAATGTTTCACAATTGTAATAATTGGCTGATGTTTTTAGACTAAATGCTAAGATTCTTTAAGGACTTATTTGCATTATAGTGGCTGTAGCTCGTCATAATTCACGCCCTCAATTGTTAAGTTTAAAACTTGTGATTATTTAAAGTCTCACAATGCCATGTTGGAGCCTAAAGAGGCGTGTGGCACAACTTGTTAATCTGGAGCTTCATTATCAGTTTGTTAGCCAATATTTGACATTTAGGACAGTGTATTCCTATTCATGCATCATTTAATCACTTACATTTATGTATTAAAATTCAAGATACGTATCATTATTACTAAAATTTGGCTCTTTCAAAATCATAGATTGTCAATGATAAAATCATAGATTGTCAATGATGATTAGGTAAAGATTGTCTTTAAACTTTGTGAATTGTCAAAAAAGAATTTAGATACACTCGGTTTTTGTTGAACTGCTTTGTCATGAAAACCTAATATAATATGGTAAAGAGTACATTCTTTTAAGTTTTAACATTTGGATGCCGAAATAATATATAAGTCACGCGTGACTAATGACATTGAAAGTCCAAAATCTCACTTATTAATCAGGTAGAGGGGCCTTAATTAAGCTTGTAATTGGGCCTTATATCAAGTCCAATTACAGTTGAAGCTAGTATTTTCTGGTAGCTGTGATTTTACTGATTCGGCCCATATCTTGTAGGCTTCAAGTCTTACGGATTAAATATGTGGTTGAATGCCATTTCTTCCAATATTTAGTTAGACAATTTGAATTCTCTACGTTCTTAAAAAGGTGCTGAATGTTTGATACGATCTTCGTGTAGCCCAAGATGAGTTTTAAACTATAAAACAATGTCGTCAAATATCTTTTGTAGATCTTTTGAAATATGATTTACATGTTTGGTTGAAAATTGGATTTGGTGAGAAGTAGGTGTGTTGGTATCCATAATTGTTAATATTTTACATAGTTATCGAGACAATTATTATTACTATTATTTTTATTGTTATTATCATCATCATTTTTTATAATAATCAATGATGCGGAGATTTCCTTTTCTATTACTAATATACATCTCTCTGCCATTTTAAACTATCCTAACCAGCATTCATTGTCGACCTAAATAAAACTTAGGATACTATTATTTCCCTCCCCCAATCCTTTGTTGAGAGTTTGAAATTTCAATATGGACGAAACTTAAATCGATTCAGTGAAACGAAGCCTATAACCAACCATGTTATATATATTTTACATAAGTCTAAACTTAAATGTGAGCTCAAGATACTTCATTGTCACCTTCAGTTTGATCTTCATATACTGAATCTATAATTGTGTTAGACATTGTTCACCGCGCAAGTTATGTGAAAAAGGAAGAAAAGCCTAGAAGAGAATAATATGGTGTACAAAAACTTGAAAACTTTACAAGGCAAAAAGACATCAGCAATGCTGACAAAATGTCCCACATCGGCTAAAAAAGCGTAATGTGGTGAGCAAAAGTACTACATAAACTGAACATATTACGGGGTCAATGGGCGATCAAGAAGGCCTATGGCCTAGGTTGGCGACCTCCATTGCACTTCGGAGGGGCGCCCGCCTAAGGTCGGCCCAAGTGGTCGAGCCTACGTCATAATTTGTGGCAGCGGGGGCCTGCGTTCGCGCGGCCCCTGACCAATCCAGTCAATACTTTATTAAAATTGAGCTATAATGGGTTTAGCAGGCGCAATTTTAATACATCTTCTTAATGGGCTTGTTTGCTCAATGTACGACTACTCTTAAATACCTATTGATTGAAGTTTAAGCTTCTCTCTATATGTGTAATATCTCTTAAATATTACATTACAAAAAATGAACTCTTAAATATTAGAAATTTTTTTTTGGAATGTTTCAAAAGTTCTAAAGTTATAGTTGTAGTGGAATTGAAAACTACTTATAGGTTTGGAAAATGGATTTTTTGGAAACCTATGGGGTTTTTAATTCATGTTAATACCAAATTAAAGTCTTAATATCAATGGGCTAATTTATGTTTCGATTTAGTACGGAAAATTTAAAGGTACTGGGGAAGAAACTATGATTAATTCTCAAGTGGGCATTAGACTATGAAATTATTTCTAGAAGTTGACATTCTACAAAGCTTGTCTTTGCTGTTAATTTGATGAAAGTTAAATAAGAACGTGGCAATAAAACTAATCTTGAAGCATTAGGTGGTGTTCTCTAGAAAAACTGAGATCAGATGGAAGTACGATAAAATAACATTATATCGACTTACAAATTAAGACTTCTGACCAGAAAAAATAAAATAACTAGGGTTAACTAAACTTGAAGTAAAATAAATGATTGCAAATTCAGTATTTGATATTCTCATGGCCACATTAACTATTTCATGACATTAAAAATCTAATCAACTTCTTATATATTCATTAGAGATATTCAGAAAAATTTTAGAGGTAGGAAATACAACACCGTTTAGAAATGATAAGTACGTGCTTCTCTGTATATATGGAGCACTTTGCATGTTCTCGGTTTAAGTTTCCTCATTATTATTCAAGATATATAATTCTAAGATCTTTTGATATGCCCTGATAACTTTTATTAAACATAATACTTTAGACGTAATTAGTGTTTAGTCTGTCTACAAAAATTTAGTTGTGAATAAAGTTTGACCAATTATTTAACTTAACTTGAAGTGGTGTACGTCTTTTTGTTTTGCATGGGCGAGTAGAGTAAAATCAGTTACCCAGACCCTATTTGGGGACTTAATAACTATATGTCAGAATGAAATGGGTGAAGGTGAAAATCTTAATACAACATAAAAAGTCAATGGCTTGAACCAAGTTGTTGTCGAGTTGATGTGTATCGTCTTAAAAAGTTATCAAAATGTGAAGAGCGTCAAAACAATCAACAAAAACAACTGATCCACAACGAATTGTCATCGGTTGTGAACAAACTCATGTCAGTTAATCTGTGATAAAATTTAGGGATAATTACAGCTACACCCCCTGAGGTTTGGTGTAATTACACATACCTCCCCTGTGGTTTGAGAAATTACACATACCTCCCCTGAGGTTTGAAACCTTACACATACCTCCCCTCTTCGATTTAAGGGTTGTTTGGTGTAAGTTATGATAAAATTATGCTTATTATACTTACACCCCTAAAGTTTGGTATATTTATAAAAGTAATCCTTGATGTTAGAAAAATTAAAATTAAATACTCCAAAAGGTTTTATAAACTATTATATTATTACCTACAAATATAAAAAGTATTTAAATTTAAATTTAAAAATAAGTTAATCTAATCCAAAATATATTTTTGAACCAAAACACGTAACTTTTAGTTTTTTTCTTTAAAACAATTCCCGTAAATCTCAGTCAAAACTTAACTAACTACTCATCTTTGTGCCTTTGTTCTCGTTGCAATTTTAAACTAACAACTATTTTAGTAATAGAAGAAGATAAAACACCGAAAATTGGTTTCACTAAATATAGTGCATTTAGGTTGTTTATTTTGTCAAAAAGTTCAACAAAACTTGCTACCTAAAACCAGTGACCATGTCTGATCCAATGATGATAATTCTATTGTCACTGTTGCTGGTAATTTCGTCATCATTCTTCATTTTTTAAAATGGGTTATGAAAATCTTGATTATTTCTGTTATATTTGTTAATTTTCATTGAAAATGAGAGTTTTTACAATTGAATTTTCTATTTCTTGTCTTTTTATTTCGGAGATTGCATAGATATTTATTATTTTACCAAATGCTTCTTTTTTGTTGTGATAAACTGAAATTTCCGTGGGCACGCGTAATAGTATTTAATATGGAACTATAATGAAATTTATGAGATTATTAAAAGTAAAACAAAAATTAAGAAATAAAAAAACAAACAAAAACAAGAAATTAAATATTTTTACAAAATAATAAAAATATTAAGATTAGATTAAATTTTAAAAATAATTTAAATACTTTTTATATTTTTGGTTAGTCATATAGTAGTTTCTAAAATTATTTGGAGTATTTAATTTTAATTTTTCTAACATCAATGATTACTTTTACAAATATACCAAACTTTAAGGGTGTAAGCATAATAAGCATAATTTTACCATAACTTACACACAAACAACCCTTAAGTTGTAGAGGGGAGGTATGTGTAAGGTTTCAAACCTCAGGGGAGGTATGTGTAATTACACCAAACCTCAGGGGGTGTAGATGTAATTATCCCTAAAATTTATACACATGTACGTCTAGTTGCCCTCGAGCTAATTTCTTATAATTATAAATAGACTCCCCGTAGTTCGTTCTAGCTAGCTAGGGAAGTGATCGCTTAAAAATCGTTTACATAAGTTCGGGCAATATCATCTTAAAAACAAAGAAAGCTATTGCTAATTAAACTATATTGCCTCGATTAGCAAAAGTTTTTTCCAATCTTTTAGCAAGATAAAATATATATTATGTATATAACATACTATGAAACCAACTACATGCATGAGAATATCTTTCTTAATTTGATTTTACGCATACCTTTAAACAACCTGGAAACTCGAAAGAATTTAAAATACATAAACTAAAACAACAGACTGATATTTTGTTATAAGTGCCGTTTTAGTCATAACTCTTTAACTGGAAGTGTTTTTATGATTTTATACACAACATAGTGTAACAATTTAACCTAATATTAAAAACACCATCGTGATTCAACCTTTTCTTTCTATATCAGAGTCAAAAGATTCTAATCAATACAAAATGTCATGCTGCCATATAAATCATACATATATTTTACAAGAAAAAGCAAAAAAAAAAAATGGAGTAGGACAAACACTAGTGGATTTGAGCTGATCCCAATAACTAAAAAATTAGTCAAACACTCCCAAAAACGTCATCTCTTGCGTCACTTTTCACATAATTCAATTGACCTAAAACTTGCCCCACCCAAATCTTTGTATGGGCCAACTCCAACACCAACACCTTCCTCTTGTATATAACCTTTCACCCCTCTATTTCTCAACTTACACCACCCCAGCCCCAAAACTCCTGCAAATAACAAAATCGCCCCAAACAACAACCCCAACCCTAGCCCTAACCATGCACTCACTTTTCTCTTTCCCCTCACCTTAAAGTATCCAAATTTTGTCTCATCACCAACTGCCACCAGTGTCTGAATGGGATAATTTAGCATGTAGCAGAACCCACTGGAGTTACTGTACACCGCACCCCAACAAGTGCAATTATTTGCACACGCACCCTCACATTGCTCAATAGAGGCCATTTTGGTGTACCCCATTAGTTCCTTAAATGGCAATTCCACCCCACTTCTTCTCAATACTTTGTACTTGTTCCCATACCCACTACAAAAGTTGCCGGAGACTCGATTCTCCGGCGAAACACACTCGCCGGAACCGTTGACCGGCCGGTTGGTCAAACAGGAGCATTCCTTACCCGGTTTGCATAGCCCGTATGACCCACAAGAACTTGGTAACTCACACGGGTCGGGTATTGCCTGATAATCCAACACCCAATCCGACCCGGTCCAGTAATACCCTTTTAAATTCCCATCGGGTTCAATCTTGACCCGGCGTATACCCGACACGTTTTGCTGAAAACTGTTGAAAGACTCCACGTCAACGGGTACTGACCCGTTTTGAAACATACCCAAATACCCGTCGGGCTTGAGGATCAAGTGTATCGGTTGACCCTCGATTATATCCGCTTTAGCTTCTAGTGCCCTGTGCTTCAAGTACATCTGACCCGTACCCGAACCCGTGAAATTCGCGTACAACCCGAAGTAATCTGGGCCCAACCGCATCGAATAAAGCCCATTTGAAGAGACTAAACTCATGGCACTAGTGAAATTTTGGTTTTCCACAAGGGTATCCGTTGGAAAATCAAAACTCTCCCATAAAGTGGGCCCACCACCACTAAGCTTCTGTACCTGAAGATTCGAGGTGTTCGAGAGCCAGACACGGTCTCCGTTCGTGTAAGTTGACCATAATACCCTCGTGTGTGAATCCGACAAAACTAAGCTCCCGTTAAAAAAGAGCTGGGTCGGGTCGGCCCATCTGGCCAACCGGGTCAACCCGGCTGACCATAGTTGCACAGAAGACGGAACGTGGAGAACCGAGAGAGTTAACCGGGTTTTTTCGACCCGGAAAAAACCCAACGAGTAATTACCCGTTGAATCGGTCAACAGGGGCTGAAAAGTGGAGATTGATGGATTTGGGGTGGCTTTAAAACCCACAAGAAGCTCCTTTGGTAATGGAGATTCTGATGCACGTGAGAGCCACGTGACTGGTTGCAGAGCTATGAACACGATGAGAAGACAAAAATGTTTGCTTTTGCCCATTTTTTTTTGTAATTAATTTGCTAATTGAACATTGCCATGAAAAGAAAAAAAAAAATCTGATGATGGTGACTAAGATTATGAACTTTTGTGTGTGTTATATATAGAATAGAGTGGTTTTTTTAAGGTGTGTGAGTCACTAGATAGGTCTGGAAGAAATAATTTTTTATATGTTCAAATTGGTTTTATGATGATAAGTTAGAAGAAGTGGACATCTTTATTTTAATGGGATTTGTGGGTTTTCTAATTGGGGATATAGATTAATGGGTAGATCGAGTGATCTAGCTGAAAGGGAGATGGAGATTAGAATATGAAGCCATGCTAATGTTTTTTAAATTAATTGTCAAACTTTTGAGGGATTTGGTTTAGATTTGAGTTTAGATGGGAGTCACGTGGCTCAACAACATATTAGGAAAAATAATGACAAAATTTTATTGTTAATATGGCAAAGTAATGGGTGGACATTTGGTTTCTTGTACATATGCTTTAGATGTACGATAAGATTTCCGTAATCCTGCCTCTCCGAAGGGAAACTATTTTACTTTTCGACATAGAGGCCAGGAGATTGGATCTAGCCGCATACGTAAGCCATTGTATGGACATTTTGGTGGTCGGACGTCGAAATGAAGTAGGCTCGCCAATATGCCCAACGTAATATTAAGAAAAACATGTCTTGTTTTGGGATTTAATAATAATACAATAGAATACGACTCTCAAGGTTGTGAGGGCCGATAGGACGTCATCATGAACCCCCTCCAGCCTTGGAGGTCAATATATTAAACTTCTCTACGGTTCGATACTCATTCGGAACAATATTGTTATCCGAGTTAATGACTCAATCTGAATGTTTTATTTAGAATAACACTAAGCATACTCACTGTTCTATGTTTTGTAAAGCAATCCGTAAGTGGCATAACGACAATCATGGCATGTTCACTTCGACAATTTATCGTATTCAATTTTTTAAGATGTGTTTGAGATCAAAAATAAAGGTTCGAGTTTTATGTGATTCTGGCATCTATCCTCATTGTAGTAAGATTGTCTAATCAACTTGCTACTTGTAATGTTTTTAGTAATAAAAAACATATTATTTTGTAAATATTGAAGTGCGTCTTAAAGTTTTTAAATTATAGATAGCTTCATTCTTTAAAAAAATAAATTATAGATAGCAGCATTACTTTGTGAATTGTTAAAACTGATTCAAAATCAATTCTTGAAACGACAAAATAGAAGATTGTAATAGCAAACATAATTGAAGATACTTTCAAAGTACCAGTCTTGTTCATTAGTCACCATAATTCGGGAAAATTACAAACGAGTAACATCCATCTGATGGAACGGTACTAAATCCCAATGGTCATCTTAACAGGACAAAATAAAGTGGAAGAGTTCATTTTTCTACCATCCAACTACCATCAACAATATTAGGGGGAAAAGAAAAGGTTAGTGTTTTTTTTGCAATTTATACAAAGACAAATAGTGTGGCAATATATTTGCATATTATATGCAGACTAGAGTACATATAATATATCAATATATCTATAAAGAACATATTGGTTGGTTTATGGGGCCAGCGCCGAAATGCAAATGGATCAAGATGCTTATAAATTCTAACTGCATTGATTGATAGAGAGTGTACAAGTCAAAGATATATTGTCAAACAAATTGTGCCCTCATTTTCATTTGCTATATTAAGTTTTTGAATATTTAATATTTATGATGCGGTGGGTCACGTTTAATTTTAAGACACAGCCCCATGCTTGGCATTCTCTTTTTCTGCTTTAATGTTATTTTAATAGTATATAGGACCTAGGACAACCGAAAGTCAGTTATATATTATATTTTATATTATTAGTTTTTTTATATTATATTTTATATCATTATTAGTTTTTTTTGTATTTTCTATATATAGTATATATCACTCAAAGAAAAATAAACAAAAACTCTCTATATGAACTTCTTTGCTGAATTTTATTGAGACATCCATTTTCACGTGAATGAATAACTTGGATGATATGGGTCAACGCCAACATTTCAATGCAGATTTGACTTAGAGTAATTCCTTTGAATTAAAGTTGGGCATCAAAATCTTACCAAATTTCCTTCCAACTCCCAACCAATCCCAGAAAGAGAAACAATGTCCCAACTCTATAAACCTACCCTACATAGTTTAAGTCCCTTAGAGACAATTGACTTCCAAACTTTGTTTATTGAAATATTTTGGTGTACCATGAGATGGTAGAAGATAAAGTCAAATATACTAAAGTTTAACATGTTATCAATTTTGCATTAAAAGAAAACATGTTATCAATAAGAAATAGCTCATACATATAGGAACAATTACACAAGCACCCCAAGGTATGGGTAATTACAGAAACACCCCCTCATGTTAGAAAAATTACACAAACACCCCTTGTTGTTAACTCTCCTCTCTCGTTTATATTGTTAAATTTTGTTAGATGTAAACATGCGTTCCTCATTTACTTTGTATGATAAATGAAAAATAAATCACAATTACTAAGAAAAATAGAAATAAAATATTATTTATTTTGTTATAAAAAAATGAAAAAAACATTAAAAAGCAATGGGTACTTTCGAATATTTTAGTAAATTATAGCCACATTATTTTGTTGGTTACGACTAACGTCATAGGCATGTTATGATTAGATATACACTAAAAAGGATATTTGTGTAATGGAATACATACTACACATGGTGTTTTTGTAATTTCTCAAAAATGAGAGAGTGTGTCCGCAATCAGTCCATACCTCAAGGGTGTTTGCGTAATTCTCCTCATATATTGTGAGAGAGTCACACACTTGAGCTTAACTTGTCCACAAGTCAAATGAAGCTTATCCCATCTCCAATAATTACGACTTCATAACGAGAAAACAAATTGAAATTCAATTTCAAAAGCTTTGAGTATCTTTTATTCATGCATTAGAAATTTCTAACGTTTCAATGAAAGTAATAGGACATTTTTATTTTCATTTTTTTTTTAAACCAAGAAGGAGAACCTTTATAACACGAAAGCAACGTAACAGAGGTTAGAAAATAATAAGCGGACAAAGAGCCGCTAAAAAACTAAGTAACCAAACCAAAAGAAGAATAGAAACACGCCTAATCCATAAGACGAAGAGCAACCCGCCCACGACTCAGCCAACACTTCAAACACGAAAGAAATGAAAATTTAGGATATCTTCCATCTTCGCTACAAAATTATTCCTAAAACACTCCAAAAATCCTATGAACTGCAAAAAGTTTCTGCCGTTTAAAGGTTGTATATTAAAGTTGAAATTTTAATGCATGCCTTTACTCTAAAACTTTTTATTATGTTTGAAAACCAATTCATTTGGGCCTCCACTAAATTGTCACGAGCCCAAGTTGACATGGATCGTATATTTGTATTGCCTAATGTTCTTACACACACTATTGTTCTGTCGAGAATCAATATTGTTACATTGGGTTGTGGTTAGGCAGTCCAATGGGTATTATCGGATCGATGACATTAAGCCCAGTAACGATCTCATAATAAAGCGTTTGACGGTGGTCCCAGCCCATCCCAAAAAAAGGGAACATAAATTAAATTTGACAAATTTTACTTCTGGAAAAAAATTAATTGTTGAGAGTGGGATTTGAACCCACGCCCTTTCGGACCAGAACCTTAATCTGGCGCCTTAGACCAACTCGGCCATCTCAACATTGTTGTCAGTTTGGAGTTTGCACTATATATAACAGAAGTATTAGTATTAGAATATAACAGAAAACGTTATGGAAAGAATAGCTGAGCGTCGTTCAAAATAAATAAGTATAGTTATTTATTCATACAATCAATTAAAACAGTAATGCCAGGGGTTATTTGGTAATTTTTGGATCACACATGGAGGTAATTTTTTGCATTTTCTAGTGAACACGTTTTTGTTTTCTAATATAAACATAAACTTACATTTTTCGCTCAAGAGTATTTTCTAGACTAACTTATGACCATGTCAATCATAATTCAAAGTAGATGAGGATCTAGCGACAGCCTTTTATATCCTGTTTACGTGAGACATTATTTCACGTTATATCGATATTACAATACCCCATGGACTTAAACTTCTTGAGATTGTGACAAGAATTGAATAAATTAAGTAATAAACTGTAAACACACATATATATAGCTAGGCAGCTAGCTGAGTTACATATTAATCTCAGTGCAATACACAAAATCATGCTTGTCTACTCATACCATTTTTTTTATAGACTTATCGACATACTTGTCACTTGATAGTCCATTGACCATTCTCAACTCTTCATACTTCTCTTAAGAAATGTGATCTTTTGTCAGTTAATATTACTTTTCTTTATAAATATAGAACAAGCAATATTCTATCAAATCAATTATTCTAAAATTAAGGTCTAATTTTCTGATTTTCAAATATATGATCAACTCGTACTACAAGGAAACCTAGCTAAGAAATTATTATAGTCCTTTTAAACGCTCTAGAACAAAATTACTCTTATGACACAAATCAAAGGATCATCCTTGACCTCATCAAATTTGGAATTTGTTACGAAAGTCAAAAAGGAGAATTCTATTCACATGCAGAGTATATGGACATAGGTCATATATAACTGCCATATATTCATGCGCGCGTAACGTCTTAATCTTTCAGGTTGCATTTTTCAAAAGCTTCCACGTAAAATGATGAGATAAAAAGAAATTCATTGATTCCCTTTACCTTTTTATCTCTTTGATTTTTTTTTGGTTTTCTTAATCATGAAATGCGTGCTATATGCCACGCATGACTTATCAAGAAATTATTGATGCCCTTTATCGGAAATAAAAAGTTTCTTCTTTTTTCTTTTTTCTTTTATGGGTTATAAAAGTCTTAAACGTGAGAAACATAACAAAAATTAATATATAACCTTTGGCGGAGGCACAAACTTACACCTTCGCCTCGATCGCAGCATCTTTTGGTCTCATACAGCTCCAGTCTCGATCTTCAATTTTTCTTCTAACTATCAAAGCTCTAACTGTGGTTTAATTTATAACCGACATAATTGTTAATTTCTAAGAGATACTAATTAGTAATTATACGCTTTACAAGTCTGTCGAATTATTGCACAGTATTCCTAATAGATTTGATTGCATATGCCAGCAATTATTTCGCTAATGATTTTTTTTTGTTCAGATCAATTACGAGAAAAAGTACTTAAGAGTAACAGACACGTTTTAATTTGGCAGATTTTCTGCACGCTTTCAACAAATTTCTAATCTAACATGCACGCAGTTATCATATAATTGCACCCTTGCTGCTTATAAAATATATTAACAGATATGTATGTTGGTGAGTATTTAAGGAAAAAAATAAAGAATATTGTGATTATATATCTCAAGTGCGCATATCCCCGGCCCAGAAAATAGTAGTAAGTGAAACTAATGAGCATGCCAAGTCAAATCAATATATAGAGCTGAATTAGATTAAACTTGGAAACTTTTGCATGCCACTCGAGTACAAGTGTTGAAAACAGCTGTCATCCATGTATTTTAATATCTCTAATATATGTTCTAGAGCTTGACTAGTTGACTCTTCAAATTGACTATTCTATTTTTTTTTTAGTCTCAAATATTTACAAGTATAAAAATGCGTGCAACATATATCACTTAACTTTGCAATTGATATTATCAATAGTCTCTCTCTCTCTCTCTCTCTCTCTCTCATATTACAGAAAAACGCAGTGTATCAAGAACTATGAAACAAATTTCTCATGCAGCCATTAAAATCCTATTTCTTCTACTAATCATTTCTAGTACTTCTGCTCGCGTCCTCTCATCACCCCAAGGTACTTAGTTTTCTATATTTTAATCATTACACAAGCTTAAATATTTTCTCATCTAGCCATTTAAAGATATATAGTACTATTTTATGCAACCTCATAAGATTCTTTACTAATTCTTAAGTAAACATTATTTATTTCTATTTATACAGGTGAAAATTTACATATAGAGCGCAGTGAAATTATCCTGCAGGAAGATGATTTTTCCAGTGTAAGACAAGCTAAATACATACATTTGTTGTCTATGTAGATTATGATATTCGTAAGTGAGTTCATATTTAATTAATTTCTTTTTTGTAATGTTAATTTGAACAGCTGATGGGGTTGGAGATATGTGGTGATAAAGATGAGGCTTGTCAGAAGAGAAGAATTGTAGCTGAAGCTCACTTGGACTACATTTACACACAACACAATAAACCTTAAGTTATCTCTTTTCATCATATATATATATATATATTCAAAATTGGTGTTGAATTAGCTTATTAAGTTTTCCAATTTGCAGTAAATTGTACAATAGCTATTGTTCAGAAAATTATGTGTTATAAAGATTAGGCAGCTAGCATCTGTAAGTTGGAACTGAATGATGATACCTTAGGCAAAAACTATGTATGGATCCACTAACTCTTTTTTTTTTTTTTTTTTTTAACCTGAACGTATTTTTTTTATTTATTATTTGTGGCAATATTGGCGAATTCGAATCATCCGAGAAGATTCGAGTCAATATAAAAATATGTGATTTTAATGGAAAACCAACCTTTTGTGCTCGTGCCTGCCATGTTAAGGAGTGCGACGAACAACGAAAGACGGGTCAATTTAAAACTCTATTATTGGAAATTGTGAGACCTAAGGTTGACTTCATGGATTCTATTGCATAACAACACTAAGTACCTGACATATAGGTGATGGTATTTATTGGATTGTAGTATCAAGACATTTTTTATTTGCAACATTATTATGGATTCTAATTACACAAAATCTGAATTTGAAACGTTTTGTAAAATTATGTTACGAGAAAAAATGAAGAGATACTTAATTGGTACTAGCAGATTGACACCAACAAAAGTGGAGCAAATTTTTTATTTTCAATTATTTCCAAGTGTGTGTGTGAGAGAGAGAGAATAAAACAAGCAACTAACTTGTCCTTTTGGTGTGCGTCTTAGCCATTTTGGCTTCCTGTGTACACTTATCACATGTTTACATCTTATATATGCAAGAAATATATCTTGGCGCTTGAAACGAGCCATAAGCATTAATTGAAATTGGAAATGACTATTTGAGAACTAAAAGCCACCAGCTACCTATATTATATCTTTCTTCCACCTTTAAGGTATGGTAAAATGAAACTTTGATCAGGTTGAAAAAAAAAGTCTAGGCTACATTTCACAAAGTGAATGAGAATTGATCATTTTATATCTGAACTTAGTTCAACTCATTCTGGCTTAACATACTGTTACATTAGTACCGACTTTAACCAATTCCGTATATCACAAAGTTCAATCCACGTCTCCACAACACTTTCCCCATGCCCGTCCGGAGAAAAATGAGGATACAGAATGGTAATAGGTACCGTCAACATCTCCAATAATTTACGAACAAGATTAAGTCGTTCCTCGTCACGATTCTTTAATGTGTTACATGCCAAGTGGCTATAGTCGTTCTTGAAGCTCGAATCTAAGTCCATACGCACTGAACTGATGTGGAAGATCGCTGACCACATCTGGATGCAAATTCCAAACAATATTCGGCCTAAATTCGAAACCAATAAGATATAATCTTTCTTGTTGTTGAGGCCTAAATTCCAAACTCTTGTTGTTGTTTGAACCTGGCAAACCTTCAGAAGCCTCAGCAACAGGTTCAAACGACGATGACGCATCCTTCACAAATGAAATAGGTTCTGCAACGACGATTGGAACAGAAGAAATTGGAGTCGAACTATTACTTGCAACTCCACGAACTCTTTCTATAGATCGGTCGAGTTTCTGGGTAGAGGCATGAGACCGTGAACAGAGTTGGAAGCCAATATCAAGCATTTTGCCACCAAATATGAGTCATGATCTTCATTTGAACCTGCTGCTGAGGCCTCTAATGATTTTCTCCAATCAACAACAACAAATTAAGATTAAAATCTTATCGGTTTTGGTTCTGTGTTTGAGAGCTGAAACTGGTAATAACATTTGAGAACTAAAAGCCATCAACCTACCTATACATTTTAATCACTTTTAAGGTATGGTGAAAGTTTCATCAGATTGCAAAAGAAACTAGAGTCTATAGTTTACAAAGTGAATGAGTATTGATCATTTTATATCTGAACTTAGTTCTAGGTTACATTGCAATGATCAAGGGCGTAGCCAGGAATTTGATTTTGGGGGCGAAATTTTTGAGAATCTTTTCCAAAATATGTATAATATTATTGTTATTTTTTTGAGAAAATTATCTCAATATCAAAATTATGTTAAAAGTACAAGTAACTTAATATAAAATATTATAAAAACAACACAGTCATAGTTAAAATTCGCAAAAACATTAGAGTAAAACTACATAACTATCAAAATAGTATGTAATATAAATAGACACTTTGGACACTCCTAGGATTTTTTCATCATTTCTATTCACTTAGACGTATACAGTTTTGTTGTACGGATTTAGGAGAGTTAGATCATAACTTAATTGATTAAAGTCCAGAGAATTTTCTTTCATAATGTATCTCATTGATGCATTATTTAAATAACCATCTTTAGTTTTAATCCATAATTTTGTGTACCCAAATTGGTTTACCAAAAAGTACACTTTTCATTGTGGACTGAAAATATTTATAAAAAAAAGTTAAATTATGCTAAAATTAATTATACACTTATATATTATATAAAATATCGCTTTTTTTAGAAATTATTATAAATTGAAGGAATTGAACAAGTTAAATGGAGAAAAAATTGGATATAGATTAAATTCCACTTTCAAAATATTTTACCAAAAAAAAAAATATTTAGAATCATGTGACACAATGTTATATATATATATATATATACAACATAGTATATATAATAATATAATATATATGTATAAACTAGTAATGGGTGGGGCCGGAAGTTGGAGTTACACCCTTAAACCCTAATTCCTCATTCTCCCTCCCCCTTCGTTCTCTCTGTTGAGGTTTTCAATTATTCCATCTTCTCAATCGATTTTTTCCTATTTTTTTCTTTCAAATTGAGCTGAAAAATGAGTTTTATTAGGACTCCTGGTAAAGGCAGAATCAGGCGTGAGCTTGAAAAACGTGCACCAAAACTCGTAAGAAACTTTCGATTTTCAAAACCCTAATTTTCGTAATTTTTTTCGAGTGTTGTGTTTGATTGATGAAAAGATTTGATTTTTTTTTTTCTACAGGTGGAAACTGGCAAGAAGACGCTGATTCTCAACGGCACAAAAACGAGCGCCGTTTTAAATTCGGTTTTGACGGAGATTTATCACCTCAAGAAGAACGATTCTGTTAAGTACTCGCGCAAAAACGATAAGATCAGGCCGTTTGAGAGCGGCGGTGAAAGTTCTCTCGAGTTTTTCTCGGTTAAAACCGATTGCAGTTTGTTTTTGGTATGTTTTTGTTTTTGGGTTTATTTGTGTTGGTGTTGTTATTGTTGTTGTTGGTTAATGTTGTGTTTTTAGTGATATTGTGATTTATTTTTGAGGACTTGTTGTGGTGCTGAAGTGGGTTGTTTTGCTTGTTGAGTGTAGTGAATTGAATTAAGAATGCCTTTTTTCGAAGCGTGGAAATTGGATTCTAGCTGCCTTTGGATGTAGTCTTATTAGGATTTGCTGATGTTGGTTTATTTACGTTCTAGTTTGCCGTAGATTTGTTATCTCGTTGGAGTCGCACTTTTTTGTGAGAATATGGGTTCTTTATGTTTTAAGTAGTTGATTCAAGTCGTGACTTGTAGCCCATCGAGTAAAGATCTTTTGCTCTGTTTTCTGCGTCTTTATTTCTTCATCAATTTCATGTTGACTGTCATATCCATGTGACTGGTTCTTGTTTTCACGAATGTGGGCATATCTCTTTTGCAGTATGGTAACCATTCGAAGAAGAGGCCAAACAATCTTGTGATGGGGAGGACCTTTGATCACCACATTTATGATCTCATAGAGATTGGGGTTGAAAATTTCAGAAGCATGAGCACTTTCTCATATGACAAGAAGTTGGCGCCAAAGGTCGGGTCGAAACCTTTTTTTGTTTTTATTGGAGAAGGTTTTGAGAATGTAGACGAGCTGAAACATTTGAAAGAAGTTTTACTTGATATTTTCCATGGCGAGGTTTGTCGTAATACTCTATCTTTCTCCCTATCTTTTCGTTCTCTTTCAGTTGGTTCTGCTACTTTGTTGCTAATGGAAAGAAGTAATTGTGCAGGTAGTATCAAACTTGAACCTGGCTGGACTAGACCGTGTCTATGTTTGCACAGCTTTATCTTCAAACAGAATATTCTTCTCTCATTGCGCGCTGCGGCTTAAAAAGTCGGGCACTGTAGTGCCTAGGATGGAAATGGTTGAGGTTGGACCATCTATGGACATGGTAGTCCGAAGACATCGTATTCCTGAAGACAGTCTAAGAAAAGTAGCAATGAAGCAAGCTCCTGAATCAACTAAGAAAAAGGTTTGACTGGCTAAATCTTTTTTACCTTGTTTGTAATATCTTGTTCCATTGTATCATGGACGCATTGTTCTAATTCTTATTTTATTATATTCAGGAGAAAAATGTTTCCAAGGATGCTATTGAAGGCAAAATCGGAAAGATTTATATTCCAGATCAGAAGGTAAGATAGAGCTATATTAATTATGCTCTTGCATCTCGTAGCAAGTAGCTCTGACTGAATGGTTTAGAGATATCAGTCAACCATACACTAGAGTTTAAATTGGAAGAACTACAAGGCTAGTTGAAGCGTTTTCTTGTGATATGCTGTGATTTAGCTTTTGAGAATCCCCTTAAAATCAAGACCAGCTACTAGGCTGTTCACCTAAGAATATATGAATGAAATTATTAATGATAAAGAACCAGAACTTCCTTAGTGGATTACTAACTAGTTCAGGTTTGTGCAAGAGTCTTTTTGATGTAGCTCAGAGAATATCTCAAAAGTTCTTATTGTGTGCTTGCTCCCTCTCGTTTCCATGTCATTTATAACTAGATTACAATCTGATGGACCCTGCGCAGTCATTGCCTCTTTTTGGTTAACCCAGTCATCTCCTCTTTACATCAGCATTTTGTATTAGCAATTATTTAGATGTCGCAGTATTTTCAATACTTCATTTACCCATAAATTTTCCTTATGTGCAGGTTGGAAGTGTGCCACTTGCTGACAAATCGAAGGGAGTGAAGAGAGAGAGGCGCGAAGCTAGGATGCTGAGGGAGGAAGGCAGTAAACCTGCAGAAAAGAAGCAGAAGCAGGATTCGGAGTGATCCCATCCGTGCCTTGAGAAAGCATTGGTGTTGTGTGAGGCAGTTTTATTTAATTTATGGGCTTGAAATACATTAAACTTCATGTTATTTCCTGTGGAATCAAATTTTGACCCCCTAAATCTTAAGTCAGCATTTTGTTAGTATCGATAAGTATAATGTTCGTTATGTAACGGGTCTTGTGCCATAAATCTAAAAGTAAGTAGGGAGATTCAAATTAGTTATAGTTTAAGTGCACTTTCCTCATGTTTTCGTTTCCTCTTGTGCCATAAATCTAAAAGTCACTGTTTTCGTTTCCCTTGTTCGCTTTTAATCTCTTTGATGGTCTTCTTGTTTGTTGGTTTAAGTGATCCCATTAGTTGAGATTAAATTGCAATTTTGGAATTCGTAACTGAGC
This sequence comes from Misopates orontium, assembly GCA_946800315.1. Lineage (NCBI taxonomy): Eukaryota > Viridiplantae > Streptophyta > Magnoliopsida > Lamiales > Plantaginaceae > Misopates > Misopates orontium. The sequence goes on along the minus strand of OX326950.1, from coordinate 5,380,443 downwards.
CAAACTATTTCACCAATATTTATGCATATTTTAATATAAATGATACAATTATTAATCGTAGAATTAATGAAAAGTTAAAACCGATTCATTTTCAGAAATATGAGGGCTTCTTAGAAAGACCTAATGTCAATATGATGTAGCCATTACATTGTAATACTTTGTACCATTTAGACCAAAGTGTACTTGCGGTTATTGGTATTATTTCAATCAACAGGATACTCATATCCGTTCACCGGATAATGCTTACCTACTTCAATGTTACAATACATCCCTAATACATCCCTTCACATGTGAGGAGATGTACTGTAACATTGAGGGTCCGGAAGAACTCACCCCGTTTACCCCGACAACTTATCACTTTAATTTTTAATTTTAATTAAAATGAGAAGACGTTAAGTAATTTCTATGTTAATGCAACACGCGGTGGTTGCACTAGTGAAGATGTTCATTTACTTGCTTACTGCATATCCTCAAATCTTCTCATTAAAAAAAAAAAAAAAAAAAAAAAAAAAACTTAAAGGTGTTTTAAGAAAATATCAAATGGAAACCCGTGACACATAACATTGTCCAAAATTTAATAAATGCACGTGTCCATATTAGTTAATTTAGTAATTTTTTCCAGCTGGTCCTCCAAAAAAAAAAAGAAGTCAAAATCACAACTTTCTTCCCCAAATCTCCAAAATCCCTAAATCTGATTGGCTCACTCCCACTCTGAAAACGGCAGTAAACCGTTGGACCACGCCAAATCCCTCAAAAATATCTATTCTCCACTGGACCCCACCTCCTCAATTAGTCAAAATCACAAATTTAATTTTAGGGTTCTTGCAGATTGGGGAAAAAATTAAAATTGATGGAACAAAACAGTTGTAGTGTGATCAAATTGAAGACGAAAATTCGCCGAACCCACAACTATTCTCCACCGCCTCATACCAACTTCGTGATATTTTCCTTGTTATCGATGGCTATATATTATTCAGGCCCACAATTGTGCCGACCATTTTCGTTCTTGTTTACAAAAGGACAAGCTTTATTGTTTGTGCACAAGCAAAAATCAAACCCACCTCAAATTCACCTGCTTTTTTTAAGCTCCAAAAAACCCATAAGACCAAATTGAACAAAAATCTTGAGTAATGGACCATAATGAAAATAAAGCTCATCCTCAGCTGGGTTTTTCTTCTGGTGGAGAGTTTGAAGAGATTTCTAAATTACCACCTTTTGATGTAATGCCGTATTTCTCAAATTTCGAGTCTTTTCAATCCGAATTCAAACAAGGAACAATGAGCCAGGGGAGTTTATGCGGTGTGCCGCGGTGTTTGGAGTCGTTGCACGAGACTCCAATACCTGCGTTTCTGTCGAAGACATTTGATTTGGTGGATGACCCGTCATTGGATGCAGTAATATCTTGGGGTGTGAAGGGTAATAGCTTTGTTGTGTGGGATCATGTCGAGTTTTCGAGGATTATCTTGCCGAGGAGTTTCAAGCACAATAATTTCTCGAGCTTTGTTCGCCAGCTCAATACTTATGTAAGTATCGGTTAGTTTATATACTGGGATACTCTTGCTCTATGTATATACTTGAATTCTTCGATTTCTTATTTATTTTTTGATATTCTGTGTTTCTTGTTTGACAATTGTATGTAGCTAGATTTGGAGGAGCTTGCTGTATTGGTGATATGTAACTTGTAGAAAAACACAAAATGGTATATTTCATTACCTCATTCATTTTACTTATTGGTTAACATTCTCTCCAGAAGAATGTATTTAATTAGGCTTTGTGTAGTCAATGTAAAGTATTTTTGGGATACTAACTGACAACCTCGTCCCGACCACAGCTGATTTGGAATGTGAATCCTGTCACAGGTAGAGTTTTGGCTTCGATGGAAACATTTATTCTATCTATCCAAGTAACATTATCCATATACTTATCTATAATATCAAATTCTGCTGATCCTTTGAATTATCGTGCAATGTAGCTTCACCTACTGCTGGATGTTGGCAATGCATTGGTGTTATGTATCGTTAGTTATCAATACAATGAAGTTTCCTACCGTTTATTTGGAAAAAAGAGCATTAATGTAATGTTGTTTCATTGTAAACCCATCCAGGGATTCCGCAAAATTGATTGTGATAAGTGGGAATTTGCTAATGAAGGATTTATAAGAGGGCAGAGGCATATGCTGAAAACTATCCATAGGCGCAAAACAACTCTTGGAAGCTCATCCGGATCGTTCAAAGAGGCACACAAATGTGCAAAGGAAGACGAGATTGAAAGTCTGAAGAGGGAGAGAAGATTGATGATGCAGGAGGTAGTTGAACTGCAGCATCAGCAGCGTGGCAACTTTCAGCAAATGGAAATCGTTAATGAAAAGCTCGTGGCAGCAGAGAAAAGGCAGAAGCAGATGACTTCATTCTTGGCTAAAATGTTCCAGAATCCCATGTTTTTAGCTCGACTTCAACAAACGAGGGAGCAAAAGAGCACTGTGTCCCCAAGAACAATAAAAAAGTTTGTGAAACATCAGGAGAAAGAAGCTGGTACGACAAATTCACCCCACACAGGGCAGATTGTGAAGTGCAAACGTGATCTTTGCAATCCAACTGCAGCGTCTGAATTTACTGAGACTGGAGTAGTTCCAACTCTGAGGACCTTAGATCCACTTCTTAAAGGAAAGGGTATGGAAAATCGGCAGCCACAGAACACGAGCAAGTACTTTGTATCTTTTCCTGAAGACTCGGGGTTGGATAAGGGCTTGCATGAATTCTCAGCACCAAGAACTGAAAGTATTATTACAGATGATGTCTGGAGAACACATTTTGAAGCCAGTGGCGGTGTGTCTAGTTCTTCCACCGAGTTATGGGGTAATCTTAGCAGCTATGGTGTGCAAGATTTCGGTGTTAGTTATGGGATATCAGATACTTGGGATGTAAGTTTGCTGCAGCGAGCAGGAAGTTTTGGCGATGAGAAGTGGCCTGACGAAGACTCCCCTTACTATGAGCCAGACAGCTAAAGAAGTCTTTAGGGACTGTAGTTCTTAGAAGATGGATCCATTGTGCTTGTCATTGCTGCTCTTGTCCTAGTTTGGTCTGATCGAGAGCAGATAATATATACTATTAAACAATATTTAGATAGTATTATTTTGATTCATTGTCGCAGTCCATCGTTGATTACTTATTTCTTTGTCGTTCAAGTTATTTCTCTTAATTTGATTGACTTCTTTTTGTGAAGTGTAATAGTCTGCAAACTTTTAGAGTTCATTTATCTGCAGAAGTTTCATACTGATGACCATCTTTTGAGTTGTGAACCTGCAGGCTTGCCCTCTTCATGGACACGACTCTGGCGGTATGAGTTCTCTGCTTTACAGCTTATCACAGGCAAGCATTTCATTCATAAAGCTTTTGTATTTTCTTTCAACAATTTGATCCAACTTATATTAGTACACAGTATTTCGTCATGTTAACTGAGTTATAGTAGTCTGGCTAGGTTGTCATTTGATCGACGCTCGCGATAGTAATGATTTTCCAACTGCTGCGAAATAGTTTATAGTCGTTGATTATCAGTCTCAAACATTTCAGACGCCAAACAGCATATCCCCTTCTAAACTTTGTTTTTTGTGGATACAAGCCTATGTGACATATGCTGTCTTTATTAGGAAATGTACGGCTAAGGACAAAGAAAAGCAGGAAAAGGAGGTAATTAGTGTCTTGCATTTATGCTGAGAACAGAACGGGTTTTTCGCTAAATGACTGCGCTCCAGTTGAATGGCTTCTCGACTCTACATACTGGTGAAAGATATATACGCATAGAAGTGAGGGTTTTGTCATCTTGGTACAAGTCTTTTCATGTTCAAGGAACGGAAAGCAAAAGAAGCAAGCAGTGTTCAGTAATCATTGTGGCTAAACTATTGCTGGGATTTTAGTCTGCATTACTCTGTTCAAGTCATGATAAAATTTCTGAATGAACTTTCCTTGTAGTAAACCGGAGCTATTAAAAACATCGAATTTCATTGTGGAATGTGTGTGTTGAAAACCCAGGAATTCATCCTCATCCGTTGGTGAGGATTATTTGTGAAGGGTTTACAGTTTATTAGTCTTGCATTCTGGTTTTGATGAGTATTCTGTTATTGTGTTGTCAAGATTACCATCTACTGCATCTCGTATTTTCATCGTTTGTAGTTTCTCTTCGTACAAAAGCATTTTAAGAGATTTAAACCAGAATCGGTTAAGGCTAAGTTGATCATGGCGACCTCAATGGCGTCATATCAGCAAAGTAAGCAATTCAATTAATTATAAGTTTACTAGTTTTATTTTATTTTTTTGATAGTTTAATTTAAATTTTATTTGAATTTTTTTGTACCTTTTGTATTCAGTTCAATTTACCTCAATAATGTCATGTTTTCATTAACTATTTTTCACTTAAAATAATAAACTTAAAGTTATTTAACTAAATTGTTTAATCCTCAATTTCAAACCATCAAACTCTCATTTAATATGATTCACATGGTTTTTAAGAATCTCTTTTACTCGTACACCTTAATTTGTACCTTTTACAAACACTCTGTGAAGCTATGCCGAAAATATCTATAGAAAGTAGACTTCGATTAACTTGAGTATGAAAATATCAATCCAAAGCATAACATCAGACATGACCTTAACAAATTCACGAGTATCTTAAAACAAAAATCATCCATCGTAATCACAGCACTTTGTCCAAATCTAATCCCCTCCCAAAATCCCACAATCTCATTGGCTAATGTCCGAACTACCAAAAAGATTCATCAGGTGCCAAAACCTGTCTGAAAATGACAGTTACACTTGGACCAGTTCAGCACACACTAGATCCTCAAAAATATCTCTTCTTTAATAGACCCCACCTCGCAAACGACACTATGATCATCTTTTGTTAGCTTGTGCTTTGTGGGTTCGTGCAAAAATTGATGGAACAGTGTCAAGTACTTGAAGATGAAAATTGATGCATATTCAGTGCCTTGTATATTCATCAGGCCCACATTGGCACCGACCATTTTCTCTATGTTCATAAAAGAACAAGATAAGATTTTTATATACTCTCACAAGATTTTTTGTGTACTCTGTATTCACTTAAGTTTCAAAATTCAAAGGAACCTCATTGAACAATCTTTGATAATGGACCCTGATGAGAACAAAAGCCAACTCCCTGATCCTCTACCACTGTTCAATGTCATGCCGTATTTATCGAATTTCGAGTCTTTTGAATCCCAGTTTGAAAGTAAAGCAGGCTGTGACGGGAGTTTATCCGGTGTGCCGTGGCGTTTGGAGTCGTTGCACGAGACTCCAATACCTGCGTTTTTGTCGAAGACATTTGATTTGGTGGATGACCCTTCATTGGATTCAATAATTTCTTGGAGTGCAGAGGGTAATAGCTTTGTGGTGTGGGATCCTGTCGAGTTTTCAAGGACGATTTTGCCTAGGAATTTCAAGCACAATAATTTCTCGAGCTTTGTTCGCCAGCTCAACACTTATGTATGTATCGGTTTAGTTTGTATACTGGGATACTCTTGCTCTCTGTATATACCGAATCCTTTGATTTATTATGTATTTTTTGATATTCTGTGTTTCTTGTTTGACAATTGCATGTAGCTAGATTCTGGAGGAGCTTGCTGTACTGATGATGTGTTACTTGTAGAAAAACACAAACAAGGGACTAATTTCATACCGCCGTTCATTTTACTTGTTGGTTAACATTCTCTCCAAGAGAATGTAGTTAATCAGGCTTTGCTTTGTTTAGTCAATGTAAAATATTGTTGGGATACTAACTGACAACCTCATCCCAACGACAGCTGATTTGGAATGTCAATCCTCTCACAGGTAGAATCTTGGCTTCGATGGAAACATTTACTTTATTTATCCAAGTAAAATTATCTGTGAACTTATTGGTTATATCAAATTCTGCTGATCCTTTTAATTTTTGTGCAATGTAGCATCTCTTACTGCTGGGTGTCGGCAATGCATATGATGTATTGTTAGTTATCAATACGATGAAGTTTTTCTTGTGTTGATTCAGAAAAAGAACATTGTGTAATGTTGTTTCAATGCAAATTGATTCAGGGATTCCATAAAATTGATTGTGATAAGTGGGAATTTGCTAATGAAGGATTTATAAGAGGGCAGAGGCATATGCTGAAAACTATACAAAGGCGTAAAAAAACTCTTGGAAGCTCATCAGGATCATCCAACGAGGCACGCAAATCTGCAAAAGAAGACGAGATTGAAAGTTTGAAGAGGGAGAGAAGATTGATGATGCAGGAGGTAGTTGAACTGCAGCATCAGCAGCGTGGCAACATTAAGAAAATGGAAATCGTAAATGAGAAGCTCATGGCAGCAGAGAAAAGGCAGAAGCAGATGACTTCATTCTTGGCCAAAATGTTCCAGAACCCCACGCTTTTAGCTCAGCTTCAACAAACGAGGGAGCCAAAGAACATTGCTTCCCCAAGAACAATGAAAAAAACTGTGAAACATCCGAACAATGAATTAGGTACATCAAATTCACCCCCGACAGAGCAGATTGTGAATTATGAACGCAATCTTTGCCGTTTTACCTCAGCATCTAAATTTACCAACTCCGAAGTAGTTCCAACTCTAGGAACCGTAGATCCACATCTTAAAGGAAAGGGTATTGAAAATGAGCAGCGTCAGAATAGGAGCAAGTACTTTGTCTCTTTTCATGAATACTTGGGCTTAAATAAGAATCTCTCTGAATACTCAAGAATAAGTGGAAGTACGGCAGATGTCTGGAGATTTGGTTTTGAAGCGAATGCTGGAATGTCTAGTGCTTCCACCGAGTTATGGGGCAAACTTAGCACCTACGGTGGGCCAGAATTCAGTGTTAGCCATGGGATATCAGATATTTGGGATGTAAGTTCGCTGCATCAAGCAGGAAGTTTTGGCAATGAGAAGTGGCCAGATGAAGACTTGCCTTATTACGAGCCAGACAGCCCAGAAAGCCATTAGGGACCATAGTTCTTTTGTAGATGGATCCATTATTTTGTTGCCATTGCTGCTCTTTGGTCCTAGTATAGTTGGATTTATAGCACATAGACTATCGAGCTATATTTATTTAACGTAATTTGTTGACTAGATGAATTTCATCATTATATTATTATTTCTTTGTGGCTATACTTATTTTGTTGATTTTGCCGTCTTCACTTTTATGTAGTGTAACAGTCCGCAGACTTTTACGAGCACAAGTCATAAACAGAAGTTTCCTGCTATTCAGTATCTTTTGAGTTGTGAACCTGCAGGCTTGGCCAAGAATACATGAAATTATAATTTTTGGGAGCTAATTACTTCAGGATCAGTTTTTTGTTGAATGCAGGGAAACTAGATGCATTTTTCCTAGTAATGATTCAAATTTCAAAGTTTGAAGTTAACCTTTGATATATGATTTATCTTCAGAACTCTGTCTGTTTTCTGTATATTCCTCCACTGTAAAGCTTGAGTTACTTTTGGCTTTGCACTCAACTGGCTTTGAATTCAGTAAATTCTTGATGCTTTAGATGCCTTTCGTACTCATCAAGGTCTCACCTGGACACTACTCATGAAGTTTTTCCACAAGAAGTTCATCAAAAATCCAATAAATCTCTTTTTTTTCTGGAAGAGCTTCTTGTTCAGTTGAAAATAAATCATCAAAAAATCATTAACTCTCCTTTTTCTGGAAGAACTTCTTGTTCAGTTGAAAATAAATGGCTTTCCACATGCTCTACATTATTCATAGTTCCAGCTTCCACACCATCGATAGCCTTGCAAGAATTCTTATGTCTTCATCAGATTCAAGTCAGATTTCTTTCTACCAAAAACTTGCGTAGTCTTAGATGGTCATGATTTTCTCGTGGCGTTTGTTCTGCATCATGAACTGCCACGGTGGAGGATTTTTTTTAAGGAAACGCAAACCCAAGGGGAGGCATTCTCTGGCGCAACTGTCACGTATTTTTCGAGGAGTGGAGTCTGTCTTTTATTGTTATTCACACACCATTGTTCCTTTTCTACCATTTGTATCACTTCTTACCTGATTGATACTTTATGTTTCATGAAACTCCGGCTTTTTGCTAATTTGGCCCTACCATTTACAAACGAATGGATCCTTAATCAGGTATCCACCTTTCATAAACATTATAAATATCACAAACTGTTTAGAAGTAGCTGATTAAGCTGGACGACGAACAGATTTGCGGATAATTAGTTTTCATTTGCACGCCTTGTGCACAATGTGCTCGAACTAAATCAAAATTTGACTGCAAATACTGAATATCATTGACCTGATAAATGATGCCCCGTTATTTGAAAGCAGAAAATTCATGAGGCGATACAGTCAAATGACTCCAAGCATGCACAATTAGAAGACAGTTGAGAGAAGCTTCAAGTAAGCAGGCAAGAATCCAAGTCGAACAAAAGATTAATATCGCAGAAAATGCCGAATAACACTCTCACTATACATGCTGATCTATACAACAAAAACACATAAAAGCTGAAAAATGAGGAGCTTTCTTTTGTTCATGAGAAGCAAATTGGTTGAAGTCTCCGAACTTTGAGCTTTTCTTGGAAGGATCTGAGAGATGAAAAAAAAGCTTCATATCAAATCAAACATACGAACAGGCACAATGTAGCTAAACAACTCAAATATATCAGATATTAATCAAAAGCTTCATATCAAATCTCAAGACAAAATCACATAACATAATCTGTACCAACACAAATCAACTCCATCAGTCTCAACAACTAACAAAACAAGTAAAACCAAATCAATATAACTAATCTCATAAGCGCAAAACACGGCTCAAATCTACTAAACAACTCATAATATAGCATCAACTAAAGCCACATCTCACATCTTTGCAGTTTCACTACAGTGTCTGAATTTACTAACTCTGGAGTAGTTCCACTTTTTAAAGGAAAGGGTATCGAATATCAGCAGCCTCAGAAGAGGAGCAAGTACTTTGTCTCTTTTCCTGAAGACTTGGGCTTGTATAAGAGTCTCTGTGGATACACAACACCAAGAACTGAAAGTATGGTAGCAGGAGATGTCTAGAGAATGGGTTTTGAAGCAAATGCTGGTATGTCTAGTGCTTTCACCGAGTTATGGGGCAATCTTAGCAGTTATGTTGTGCCAGAATTCAGTGTTAGCCATGGGATATCAGATATTTGGGACGTAAGTTCGCTGCATCAAGCAGGACGCCTTGGCAATGAGAAGTTGTCAGATCAAGACTCGCCTTATTACCAGCCAGACAGCCAAGAAAACCATTAGAGACCGTAGTTCTTAGTAGATGGATCCATTATTTTGTTGTCGTTGCTGCTCTTTGGTTCCTAGTATTGTTGGATTGATAACACATAGACTATCGAGCTATATTTATATAATGTAATTTGTTTACTAGATGAATTCCATCGTTAAATTATTAGTTCTTTGCGGCTATACTTATTTTGTTGATTTTGTCTTCAGTTTTATGTACCGGAAGTTTGCAAACTTTTATGAGCGTTAAGTCATAAACAGAACTTTCCTGCTATTGATCATCTTTTGATCTGCAGGCTTGGCCAAGAATACATTATATTTTGGCAGCAAATTGCATAAGAATCAACTTTTGTGGGATGCAGGGGGAAGGCATAGAGTAAATTAATAGAGCATAACTAGATGTATTTTTCATTGTAATGATTCAAATTTCATAGTTAACCTTTGATATATGAATCATCTTCAGAACTCTCATAGTCCATTGTATCAGAGCGATTTCGATGGTCTGTTTTCTGTACGTTCCTGCATTGTAAAGTTTTGGATGATATTGTAGATACGTTTGTTATAATTAAATGTTCTAAACTGTAGATGAGTTTCTAGATTTATGTTTATTTTAAATATGTAGAAATACATTCTATACATGTTAGATTATAATAACCACCCGCTCAACCCGCAATCCGCATGGTTTAATTTTAAGCTTAATTCGCTCGAGTTGACAAATAAGTAAACCTCAAATTTTGGGTGTGGTCATATTTTTAACGACAATCTGCTCAAACCTGTCCACGAACACCCCTACCCACAAATGTGAGGGGCTCCTAATTTTCACATAGTATCAGAGTGTACTCAAAACAATGTTGGGCATGTGACCTAGCTCACGTGATAGGTTCCGATGATCATTTAGGCATACACGTGAAGAAAAATTATCCCACATTATTTGTGAATGAACTTGGCCTTTTGTTTATAAAAGATCTCCCCCTCTACCTCTAACAAGGTTTTTAGGAGAAAACCACTCGCCTAAAACAACCCCCGGTTCCTTCACGCCCAGCCTCCTCAGCCGTTGCAAACACCCCTAGCTGCGAATTCATCAAGATTAGAAAAATAGAAATTGGTGATTTGCAAGGGATCAAGGTAGTATTATTTTGATTACTTGAATTTTGAACAATTTTTTCTTGGTAATTCTTGATTTAAGTTTGAGTGTGAGTAACGCTATTGATTGTGAATCATTCACGTCGGGATCCTTGCTCAATATGGATAATTGACAATAAAAAATTAAAAACTTTCTTAACTGACCAACAATTAAGTATAACTAAACATTCATGCATGTCTGAACTCTGAACCGTTAGTACACGTGCAACAGTTAAGTCTTACATTTGTCATTCTACTTCTTCTCGGGTAGGCAAAATTCCAAAATCTCCACATGATGAAAATCGAAATGCACGTGTCACTAAAAGCCAAAAGCATTGTCCCAATTCTCAAAACTCTCAAAGCACTTAATTTAGAAGTTCATCACGTGATCCCTACTCCTATATCACGTGCTCGAACTAAAATCACAATCTATACTACAGTTATAATTGGACAACACCGAATCTCTTCCTCACTGGGACTCCTCGTGACGAGACTTAAATCCTATGTTCCATTTTTGTCTGTTCTTGCTGACCGCCAAAATTTGAAATTGCAGTGTCAATTTGATGATTTGAAGACAAAAATGCCACAAAGTTTCTTCACCGCCTCATGCCATTTTTTCCTGATATTTTCTGGGTTTTTAATGGCAAATAGTATCTATAAATATACTCATTATTATACAGGCCATTTGTTCACGTTTACAAGAACAAGAAGATATTTTTATGCACTCTGTAATTTGCAGTCGAACAATATTCATTCACTAATGGAGCCTAATGAAAATAAAGTCATGTTACCTCCTTTCGGATCCCAATACGAAAGGGGCGAGGAGAGTTTTTCCGGTGTACCGCGGTGTTTGGAGTCGTTGCACGAGACTCCAATACCCGCTTTTCTATCAAAGACATTTGATTTGGTGGATGACCATTCATGGGATTCAATAATTTCTTGGGGTGTGAAGGGTAGTAGCCTCGTGGTGTGGGATCCGGTCGAGTTTTCGAGGATGATCTTGCCGAGGATATTCAAGCATAATAAGTTTTCGAGCTTTGTTCGCCAGCTCAATACATATGTATGTATCTATTTAGTTCATTCATGTTGGATATCTTATGTATCTTCTTGATTTTCTGTGTTCTTGTTTTGGTAATTGTGTGTAGCTAGATTCTGGAGGAGCTTGCTGTATTGGTCATGTGTAACTTGTAGAACAACACACACAAGGGTATAATTTCATACCCTCATTCATTTTACATATTGGTTAACATTGTCTCCAAAAAAACGTATTCATAATCAGACTATGTTTAGTCAATGCAAAATACTTTTTGAGACTTGAGATACTAACTGACAACCTCGTCTCAAAAACTGCTGAGGGTGTTCAATGATATAAAAACATTTTATTAAGCTTTATGTACCCAAGTGTGTGCACTTAACTGTGCTGATCTTTTGAATTGTCGTGGAACGTAACTTCTCTTACGGCTGGACAATATTGTCGATGCAATGTTCTTTTGTATAGTTAGTCATTAATATATCTGTATTTTATTTAGAAAAATAAAATATCTGATGTTAATTCATTCAGGGATTTCGCAAGATTGATATGGCTAAGTGGGAATTCGCCAATAAAGGATTTATAAGGGGGCAGAGACATTTGTTGAGAACTATCCAAAGGCGCAAATCAGTTCATTCGCAGCAAATTGAAAGCTCGTCTGGATCATCCAACATGGCTAGCAAAGCTGATGAAATTGCGCGTTTGATGAAAGAGAGAAGATTGATGATGCAGGAGGTAGTTGAACTGCAGAATCAACAGCGTGGTGACATTCAGCAAATGGAAGTCGTTGAAGAAAAGCTCGTGGCAGTAGAGAAAAGGCAGAAGCAGATGGTTTCTTTCTTGGCTAAAATGTTCCATAACCCCATGGTTTTAGACTTTTAGCTCGGCTTCAACAAAAGAGGGAGCCAAACAGCATTGTGTCTCCAAGAAGTACAATTAAGAAGTTTGTGAAACATCAGGACAACGTATTAGGTGCGTCAAATTCACACCACGAAGAGCAGATTGTTAACTATGAAGAATCGCTGCAAGATACTGAAAAATATGAAATCAAATAGACCATGAACTTCTCAATACACGAGAGCCAGCTAGAGTTCTTCCCGCTTCGGAGACTATAGATCCAGTTCTTAAAGGAAAGGCTATAGAAAATCAGAGCCACGGAACACGAGCAAGTATTTTGTCCCTTTTCCCAAAGACTTGGTCTTGGATAAGAGTTTCCATGAATTCTCGAAACCAAAAACTGAAAGTATGGTTGCTGGAGAAGTCTGGAGAATGGGTTTTGAGGCCAATGCCGGTATGTCTAGTTCTTACACCGAGTTATGGGGTAATCTTAGCAGTTACGGAGTGCAAGAATCCGGTGTTAGCTGTGGGACGTCAGATGTTTGGGACGTAAGTAACCTGCAGCGAGCAGGAAGTTTTGGCATCGAGAAGTGGCCTGACGAGAACTCCCATTGCGAGCTAGACAGTCAAGAAAGGCCTTAGGGACTATAGTTTTCAGAAGATGGATCCATGGTGCCTGTCATTGCTGCTCTCTGGGTTCTAGTTTGGTTGGATTGATAGCATATGGTAAAACAATATATTCTGATATTGTTTACTTGATTTTACTAGATTAACGAAATCCATTATAGTTACTTTACTTTCGTATTTCTTTGTAGTGGTAGTTGTTTTTGTTAGTTTGGTCTTATTTTATATAGTGTAATAATCTACAAAATTACAAGGTTAACTAATAGGGAGCAACTCTTTCAAACGTTATTTTGGCCAAGTTGATCTTTGGGATTGATCTTTGCAACCCCAATCACGGGACTTCAGCAGCATAAGCTCGTGAGTCGTGACCCTATTTAGCCTATCTCAGCCTTACAGGCATTGCCATTGATAGCATTGCAAGTCATTCACATTTCTAATACTTTTCATCGATTGCTTAATCGTTGATTTTATGACTTCTTAGCACAACAAAATTATTATCAAAGGAAAAAATGGAAGAGCAACTGAAATGATCCACGGCTTACGAATATTTCTTCTTCACAATATATACTTCTTATAAGTTTCTCACTTTAAACTATTGGACAATGTCTGATCTTGGTAATATACTTTCCCAAAAAACTACTTTTTGCTAATAATCGTTTGTAATAAATTTGATATTGCAGTATATACTAACGATTACCATAAAAGAAAAGTTACATATCTTCAAGGCTCTTCTATTGAGCATAATAACTTCCTGAATTGACCAAGTAGCGGGATACTCGAACATTCATGTGAGAACAGTTATGTACACGGGCAACCTGCAGAAAACATTGGAGTCCACATATCAGGTCCATAACCAATCTGAACGTCCAATCTATTGTTAGAAATTAGATTAAACATCTAAAGTCTTGCATTTGTCATTACATTGCAAAACTCCATAAATTTCCACAAGAGGAAAGCCAAATATCGTGCTGGATACAGCTAAACATATCCACCATGGCAAAACCTTCTTCCCTTTCTAACTTATCGTAGATGTATTTTATGAAAATATTAGCATGTTCCTACTGTGAGAACCCACCAAATGCTGACAAAATATGACTTCAATAATCAAAATCAGCAAGATATTATTAAAAGAGAGAGAGAGAGATCCAGATAGGGATAAAATCTTACACAATCTTAGAAATCTTGCTGTGCTGGAAATGGGATAGTAAAATGATATAAACAACGGACCATTATATATGAGCAAGGGCCTTTATGCAAAATCTGACTGAGAAGGAGACTTTATCAATGATCCCAAAGATTCCACAATACTGGAAAAAGAGGGTCGCTTCCAGGGCTCACTGCAGTTTAATCATCAATCATTAAAATGGAAAACAATATTCAGTTCAACTATGTGAATCTCTACTTATGCAAGCAAAATATATTGGCTAGTTTGGTCTAGTCTTTATATATATGGCTAGTTGGTCCATCTTTGTCTACGAATTAATGATAACTAATTATTTTTCACAAACATGAATGATATCCAATGGGTTGGATGAAATTTATGGCTAAGGTCGCAGCACTGGTGTTTGCATATAAGCTAGAAAGAGTAAGTATGTAGATGCATATAGATAATATAGCATAGTGACATCCTTCTCTTCGTATAAACTCTCTGCAACGAAGAAATCAAATAATGCTCTGACATGCGAGTAGTATCCAAATTTATATGGATACAGAGGTCCCTATAGTATGCCCTCTGAAACAACATTAACCTCTCCCAATTATCACGTGCAACAGATGGTTTACTCACTTGACCCAGCAGGCTTCAATTATGGCTGCTACTTGAGGATTCACATCTCGTGGTATTTCAAGCCTTTTTCCTTTGAAAGCAACAGCTGCGACGACCTATAAGATTGAAGAAATACAGTTAAAATTTTCGACTTAAACGAGCTCGAGCCAAGTAAACTACAGTTGCAGCAATCCCCAAAACCAGAAACACGATTTTGGCTCAAAAGTAATCCTAAAATATTATTCATCACAGAGGAACTAGCAAAGACTGCCTTTTTCATGGTCTGTTCTTCCGTATTTGCAGAATTCGATGCCTTTCTTCTTCTTTTCTTTTTTCTCATTGGGTGGCAACAACTGATACTTTCTTTTATAGTACGAATTACCTAATTCCCAACCAAATAGCAATGATGAGATAATCTGCATGCATTTCAACAAAGTAATTTAATATTTGACCACTAACTAGTACTAGTATCGACATAGTAATACTTCGTTTCATAGACTGAATGCAGAAAGAAGTCTTCAACTTCATAAACAAAAGTATTACAAAAATTGGATTTCTTCAATTTCCTCTATTACGCTCTCTTTTGTCATATATATTGCTACACCAATTAGCAACTGGTTCACCATTAAAGCTAAACTTATTAAAAATAAAGATTCAGAAGGTGACATATACCAATAAGATGCTGTTGGGAATAAGTTCTGGTACAGCTTTTCACTGATGGCACAGTTGATCTTCATATTGCTCATTGTTTTAAATACAAACATTCTAGATGTTTCATATATAACTATGTTAACTACCATATGAATGATGTATAACACTTCTCAAATTTCCTACTACCCCGAGTAAATTTACCAACCTGTGCTGGTTTCAAGTGACCCCATGGTTGTTGCAAAGTTGCAATCTCCCATAAAATCACACCAAAACTGTACACATCAGATTTTTCATTTGATTGTTCATCACGGAGCACTTCTGGTGCCATCCACTCAGGCTACCACGAAAAGGAAACAAAATATAAGATAAGATTTTCAAAAGAAGAGCAAAAAAAGATATCACTGCACATTAAAAGTTAAACTTACAGTCCCAGCTGCAGACTTGGATGACAGAAATGTGTTTGGTTTTAAGCGTGAGAGACCAAAATCACAGACCTGATGAAGAGCATGGTTAAGGATCCACGAGAAGAAAGAATATTACAGCAAAAAGAAGAAAGTTAATGTGGTAAATTTTGACATGGACAAGAACACTTCAAATTAGAATATGTCGACATGTCTAACTAGCTGTGACCAAATCAGCAGTTAAGATACAGAGATTGAACCAGAAAGGTGGAGGCCATCAAAGGAAAGAAAGGATAACATCTAGAAAACACTTCCATTGACTTTGAAGAGTACGGAGGAAAAGAAGAGCACATCTTTTGAGAGGGGAAATATGTCAAAGGAGCAAGATAAAACATGCTTATTTCCTGGATGACAAACGTGAGATTAAAAAAGATGAAACGAATTCGCCAACCAAGAAAAAACATTTTTCTGCATGATGCCACTAAAAGCTTCAACATCCAATCCAAAAAATTGCTATCCATCTCATCAATTACTGTATTTCTTGCGTTAGAATTGGGAAAATATACATCATATGATTATCTACAAGATAAGTCCGCAAGCAAAATGCTGATGCTGATGCATGCTAAACAAAATCCTTTCTCTTTACCTTCACAGTATACTTCCTGTCCACTAAGAGATTAGGAGATTTCAAGTCTCGATGAACGATAGGAGGATTGTGTCTATGAAGATAGTTCATCCCTTTTGCCTGTACAAAAAGTATAACTCCAAAATATTAGAATGTGCATGTGCCTGTTTGTGGGTGTGTGTGTCAGAGAGAAAATAGTACTAAGTGGGATGAGGAGTGTGATAAATGTGAGAAAGGGGAAGGTATAAGAACATGGATGTAACGCCCATCGATGCAAGGATTAGAAGGCATACAACGTCATAAGCCATGTTTAGCCGACGTGTCTCATCCAACACCTCTTTGGACCCAGTCTTATGCAAAAGCCTGTATAGACTACCTCTGAAACAAACAAAAACAAAAAAATTACATGTTAGAACGGAGGTAAACTAAGAAGCATACACATAATAACTGACATTTGACGAACAAAATCAACAACATATGCCTTGTCATAAATTCTGTTACTATTGACAAGTTTGGCGGTTGTGTGACAGCACCCATAAAAAGCACAATATTTGGATGCCGCAATCTCTTCATAATTGCCACCTAGCCCAAGCAAGAAATAGCAGCTGAAGTCACCAATAAGAATTGTGATAATTCAAGTTGATATGAAAGAACCACCATTCACCTCTAACAAAAAATCCTTAAATCGCTCAGCATGAAAGTCTTGTTCCATGAGAATCTTCACGGCAACATCCTGAAAGGTATCCTTGCTTTTAAAAATGATCATGGACATTAAATCCCAACTCCGCAATTACAGAAAAGATTGAAAATATTCAGGTTTATGAAGTATTAACTAGATACAAAGTTGATGGAAATAAAATTGATAAAGATAAAGATGAGAACAGAATGAACAAGGAACTCAAGGTCACTAGTAAATAATATACGTATAACATCTTTGAAATTAAGAAGAAGAATTTCTTACGCAACCATTCCACTCAGCACGGCGAACTGTTCCAAAAGAACCTGTAAGAACACCAAATTATTTATGCATACAGTTCAGATGAACAGAAAATTGCTATTTTTTCATACCAAGACAAAGTAACAACAAATAGGTGCCAGGCAGAATAAAGTACCTGCCCCAATTGTCTCTTTTAGAACAAGATCACTCCAAGGAATATTGAAATCTTCCACATCAAAAGCAAGTTCACTAGGTCTGGATGGAACTAATTGACTTCCATCACCCAACCTCGAATATTTACTTGTAACTACCATAGGATCTAGCAAAAGTGACTGAACATCCTTATGCCCAACAGACGGAATATGCTTTAAAGGGACCAAACTTTGGACCATGTTTGTTGAGCTGACAGCACACTGAGTACTTAATGGTCCTTGACCTCGAACCCTTATCCAAGAATTTGCAGGAAATGGTGGCAGGTTAGAACTTTCCCCTTGATTGCTTGAGCTGGGTTGACAGCCGGTTCTTTCCAGCAAAGCCCCATAAGACTGCTTAGGATACATAGACTCACCAGCATTGCCATTAACAACATGTCCTGCTGTCACAAGCAATTTTTAACTAGCAATTCCGAGCTGATGAAACTAATAGTATTTGATGTAATAAAGAAAAAGTATATTACATCTACACCCCCCCCCCCCTCATGCTTGATCTAATTACAGAAACATCCTACTGTTTGATTATTTATAAGACGAAACCTGAAACTTCAAAGTCTGTAACAACATGGGTCTATGTGTAATATTTTTTAAACTTCAAGGGGTTGTCCTCATAACATAACTAGTCAAACCTCAAATTCTCAAATTTAGAGTAGTATTGTAAATATTCAACATTAGGGGATGTTTTTGTAGTTAGACCAAATATGAGGAGGCGTAAATGTAATTATCCCTATAAAAATATAAGGTGGAGTAATTGAAAAACAGCTAAAACCACATCCCCAGGTTACAATGGCCTCTAAATTTATGTCCGGGTTACGTAGTTGCAAAGAGCATCAACATAGAGTAGAGGAACTGCAAGGGGAAAGCTCCAGGAAATAAAGGGCAGCCTGATGATTCTTCCTCTCTAGGTTGATATATCAAGGATTCATTAGTCAACTCTTGGCAACAGTAAATAATTATCTATGCAAAAGAAACTGCTGAGCCGAGAACAAATAATTTCAGATCCCAATGAGTGACAGTGATAACCTAGGAAAGGCAGAATGGTTCCAGGTCCCAGATAGGACACGATCCAGTAAGTTGTACAAGATCACTCTCTGGATCTTATTAGATTTCAGATCTCACGGGGTTGCATATTTAGGTTGTAAGATGGATTCATTTTGGACCAGTCCTGGATTCATTTGTTCCCACTCCGAATTCAAAAGATTATAGATCAGTAAAAAAAATAAAACAAAACATTGGTTCCATAGAATGTTCTTTAAAAAACTGAAAGTATGTTGATAAAATAACATTATAATAGATCAATTTTGTGCAATTTACTGCACTCATTTAACATCTGATGCCGCGGCAAACAAACCCCATGTACAATCTCTAGCCCAAATGAAGCTTGAAAACATCTACATAATATCAATTACGTACATAAAATCACCTGTTAAAGAATCATTGAACACGAGATTAAGTGATTGAAAATCTGAGAAATACTGTTGGGCCAGCACCCTGAAATCAACTATAGGCCCGACCTTCCTGAATCCAGGAAATTGCAATGGTGAAGAAATTGAGATTGTAGAAGGGCCATTTATCAAGGAATCTGGCTCGCATAAGCATCCTGGCTTCTCTATTAAATCAATAAGATACTCCCTGCGATGTTAAAGCCAAATGGTTAGATTAGCGTTGTGTTATTTCTACTATTGACAACAACCATTTATACCACAATAATCATTGACTTTTCATAATCCAGACTATTCCAAACTATAAAAGGAACCCGAGAGACAAAGTAGCACCCATCAAAGATATTAAATGACTATAGTGCAACTCACCCAAACAGTACATGTTATCTACTGTAGAATACACTGAACGGATTAGAAACAAATCATGTAGAACAAGCGCACTCCATTATTTTTACCACTTTATGTATAGACCAATTTAATGAAGAAAAAAATGGCATTCCGTGTGCCGTGTTTTTCGACCGGATGCCATGTTTCAGTGTAACTATGTGCAAGTTTATTATCTTATTTCACCCACATCTTCAATTTACTAGCAAATCATCTTCGCGCTTATTCCATAGCAGTGATTCCATAACAGATGCTTCCTGCAGCGCATGTGCAAGAGTTGATATTCGATAGCGTATGCGAGAAGTCCATATCAAATGCCTCTAGAGTATAATTTTTTTATTCTAAGTCAGGGAAGAGATTTTAGACGTTCTACAGTGGATAAATATGAGATCACAGTGCCATTCCAAGCACTAAGATTACCTGTCGAGTCGAACAAGGCACGACGAAGCATCTTCTCTGGTACAATATTTACATCCTTTGGCAATTCGACAGGGCAAGCCAATATTGTCAGCTAAAACCTGCCACAACAAAAAAAATATTATTTCCATTCACAGAACGAACTCCGAATGTGGAAATAAAAGCCAAGCAGAACGCTATCTTAAAGAATATAAGGGGAAACGTACCATTAAAATGAGGTAATGAGCGGAATAATCTCCAAAGCAGAAAACACAATTTAAAGAGTGATAGGAACAACAATAGTCAAAGAGAGAAAAGAAAGAAAAAAAAAAGAAAATGAAAAGGAAGACAGCTGATTATGAGGCTAGGTAATAAGTGCTTTCTGGTGGATTTTTGTCATTGACGGGGTTGTGGTTTGCAATGTCAGGTCAATAGGGGACGACAAAGAACAACTGGAAAGTGGCATGTGTAGTTATCCAACAAGTAATATTGAGAGAGGATAGATGTTTTTCTTTGAAAGATAAAGAGATAGAAAGAAAATAAACATGCCTTTTAGAATTTTCTGCAAGTTAAAATAGGGAAAGTACTTTTCTCTTTTACTAGCAATACAAAGAAAGCAATAGGACATCTATAGGTCCAGTACAGTTCCTAGTGTACCCAAAAAGGATTACAATTCTTAAGTTAAGAGAGCACAACTGACCGAATAATTTACAAAAAATGATTATAACATACTTTGAAAAGCAAAGAGCGGTGTCTGCAAAGTCCAATGGAAAGGCTACCAATAGGAAGCACAATGGACCCTAAGCAATCTTTAAGGTCATCACTGCACTCTCTCCAAATGGTTATTAAATCATCTTCACCATTAGAAGCTGCACCCCTTAGGAAAGTAAGAAAACAGAATTGCATCAGGAAAGTGCTTGCTGAAATACTTAAAAGAGAACTTCTAATACTCACCCCATCTTATTGCAAACTAAATTTGCAAGCTGGTCAATGACTTCATTGGTGGTGATGCAACTAGAAGACAGGGTATGCATCCGATTCTGCAGCTCTTTCAATCTGGTATCCCCTCGTCGATCAACCAAAATCACTTCAACCGAAGAGATGGTAGCTGGATCAACAGTCTTTAGTGATTCAAGGGATGGCATGCTGCCACTTTCCTGCAAATCGGAGCACACACCCCAAACATATGGATCCATCCCAAGAACCGAGTAGAACCCATTGGGAACTTGGTCAAAGTACGATAAACAGCCATTTATCTGATGAAAACAATTTTACAGAGTCATAAATATACAGAAATGTCTCAACTTAAGATAATACATTAACAGACTGAAACATATAGCTGCTGACTTAGGCTGATACATTACAAAAAAGCAATCATGTACAATTGCGATGATTATAAACTTATTTCATGTCCCATGGCTAGACTCATTTCTATGCTCCATGCAGAATATCAAGAAGAGTTGGTCCTGGCTTAAAGGTTATGAATTTCAGTAAGAAGGGTAAAAACACCTAGAGTCCAATATAACATTTCCCAACACAAAATTCTAGTCTACTTATGAATATTACAGAACACTAGGAACATGCTCAGGAATCTTATTGTGTAACAATTCAGTTCAAAAATCATGAATAATTTTCATAACTGGAAACATGCTCAAACTAACTGGGGCTAATCGTATAATCAAAGATTAGTAAGGAAAAATAAATAGATGGTGGACCAATAAAGTACCACATATAACTTAATCTTGTGGAATCTTTACCGATTATATTGATCCCTAATATGCATGTCACAAAACTGAAAGTAAAGAATTTATTTTGCAGCTGAGTACAAATGAAGTCTAAAATTCAGCTCAGCATCTGCCATTATTCACCTAACCTACAGAGCAAAATCCTCAAAAGGAATTGATCATCTCAAATACACGATTGCTTCCCGAATATACACAAATACTGAAGTGCACGTATTCGTGATGGACACGGAGGCCAACAAGGCCAATTTTTTGTTAAACACGTTAAATGAATAAAATCTCCTCATCTCTAGCCGACAAACCTACATATTAATAACCACATGCTTCAGAATTTCAAATCACCCGCAAAATTTAAATACTTGCAAAATGTACTACGTAACCCGTTGAATCCTTGATTCGTCACCCCATTCCTCAAATAAAGATTGTACGAATTACAACCAGACCGTCGCTACAGTTTAATTAGCATATATAACTATATACTTGATTTTTACAATTTTGCTAACAATTATAGTATAATAATCATGTTTCCCCAATAACGCTACCAGCAACATGATCGCCCGGATAAGCACTTCACTCCGCATCCAATCCCTGACTAGTATATTTCTCTAAAACGACCCGAATCTAACGCAAAAATAAATCAAACAATTTTGGTTCATATTACCCAAAAACGATGAGAAACGGCCTCAGCAGACGCAGAAAACGACGAAGCCAACGATGCAGATTCGTCCTGCACCGGATTCATGAAATTAGGATCATCACCACGAGTCGCTTCGTACGATAACCGAAGAGCCAAAGCCAGCTGCAACTGATAACTCTCCCCCGTTTGCTGCGCCCAGCTCTTCGAAGACACCTCACCCGTATTCAATCTCAATTCTCCGTCGCCATCATCGCCGTCAATCGAACGGCTCAAAGCCACATCGGCGTTCGAAATCGACGGCACATAATAATCCGCCGAGATCGAGCTCTCACCGAAGCTGCTTCCACTCGACTGAAACGCCGCCATTTCGATCCGGTTCTGTTGCGTTTGAATCATTCGCTGGTCAATTGCGCCCCAATCGAAGGCCGCAGCTCTATCGGACTTGGAGTGTGATTGCGAGTGAAGAGGGTGATGAGGCGCTGCTCCGGTGGATTTTGGTGCTTGGTAATACGGTGAATCGTCGGGATTTTGGCTCAATAGAGTGTAGTCCGATCGCCTAGCTGGCACTTCCATGGAGTTCTACGGCGAATCGATTCGATCATCGGAATCGTATAATCAACGCGAGAACTGCAGTCGGTTCAGGTTTTGGGGGTTCAGTTACGTCTTGTTGCGGTTTACACTTTGAGATTTTTTTTTTTTTTTTTTTTTAATGGAAAGTTCTCATTTGAGATTTCTCTCTCATATTGTAGGAGAAAAGACACTTTTTTTTATTTGATGTGATATAAACCAGAATTTTGTAGTAACTTAGATAAAGCATGAAGTTTTTAGAACGGAGGACGGGAACGGGAACGGGTACGGGTACGGGTGATACGTGATATAACTGGTAATACATCAAAATATCCCGAATGTAAAATGCATATATGGATTGTGTTTCCTCGCCAAAAAACTGTCCTTGAGTAGTAAGTGATGTTGTTATGAGCTTTACTAAAAAGTCGGCAATCTTATTCAGCTTGGTATAACAATATATCCCCGTTAAAGTTGTAGAGATGGTAAACATAGCTTGAATCTTTCCGACGAGACCCGCCAGATGAGCGGGAGGGTCACGGGTTATGCTCAAATAATGTAGAAGCAACGATGAGTCGATCTTTATAATAAGTGTGATATGCAAGTGCAAAATGATAGATAACCCCTCCCTAAGTCCCAAAATCCTGCGTGGCTGTTGGTAATAATTTCACCCGAGCCCGAAAAGGTCGCGACAAACGTGGTATTGGAGTCTCTAATTCACCCAATGTTGGCGGGATCAGGTTTCCATAGGGAGCTATCAATATTGAGAAGGTGGAATCATGACATGACTGGCTCAAAAAATGCGTATGTTCATATGAATATCGTTTGTTCTGTGGGTTCTTAAATAAGTAATAACGCATATTGGTGTTGAGCTTGATATGGCGCTCTAAGTACTTATAGGGCCATTGGTTGGTTATGAAAAACGAGTAGCAGATTTACGCAGTGTGCAAGCCTTATGCATGCATGCAAGGCGGTTAGGTAGGCAAGGGGGTGATAATAATATTTTCTTGCTTTTAAGTTTTACTATTGCTTGCAACTAATTACATTTACGCCGCATTAATCTTCTAAAGTAGCACTAATTTGACCATATTCATAATAATTATTCAGTCCTAAATCTGAAAAATTCTCGCAAAAGGGAATAAATTAAATATCAAGTGCAAAAAAATCTTATAAAAATGGGACAACTGAATTTTAATTTCAAAAGCCAGTCCCACTTTATATTTTAGACTAAAAACACATCCATAACTTTCTTTACGTTGTCATCACATGATCTCGGCGTGCAATCATTGACTAAGGTTACGAGTCTTTTCAAAATTATAGAGTGTTTGCTTCCCCGCATCCCATCTCAACCACGCATTTACGTCGATAACAATTGAATGCATCACATTACCGTGTTGCTGCTGCACCTAATAATCTCTATCACTCCCACGTCTTCCTAGTCTTCAACCCCCAAGATCCATCTTCCCCACTTCCTTCCCTCTCCTATGAGCACCAAGTTTATTGAACTGAACATTATGATTCATTAGTCTACCACCTCCATTGATAAATTGAGGTGGTGCATCGTCTATAGTCTACAAACGAGATGCTTCACGGTATACCACATTGGTTCGGTATGTCGATACAAACACTGATGTATTTGATATTTCACTAAAATAGTTTTTATTGTTTGGCCTCTTTTGTTTATACAAATAATTAAATATGTATATTCAAATAAAAAAAGATGATATTTTTTATCTTAATGTATGTCTTTAAAAATGATCGCGAGGCAATGCTGGCGGTCAACAGTAATTAAGTGGAGGCAAGCAAGAGTGGTAGAGTTATAAGTTATAAGTTATAACTTATAAGGTGCCATTTCTTCTTAACTACATATATTACTTAAACCTGATTGTATTCTTAATACTAAGCTTACTTCAATAATTGTAGTTTATTAACTTCTGATTTCAAACGCCTTTGATTATTTTTATTTTCTTTTTCCTTTTTATGAAGTTGAGACTAAAAAGTAAAGATGATTTGTTTAAGGATAAAATTTCTCAAACAACGAAAAAACCGGGATTTTTCAATCTGACACATTCATGAATATTTATCCGAATATGTCAATTCTATCAACTTTTTTGCTTAAAACAAAAAATTCTATCAAGTTTTCAGATTTGAGGAAAAACTTACCAACTGAGCCCACACATCATGTTTGGTGACGTCTAAAATTCAGCATGGCAATCACATCGTACATAATCTTTCAATTTTAATAATTTTTAAAGCCATAACAAGAAAATTGAGCACTACGCAATATTTTAAAAAATATTATAATTTTGACTTAAGAAGTGCTAATTAAATCACTCATCTTCACTCGCGACGCAGCGCGTGTGTCTCAAACACTGTAAACCAAAAAATGGAGCGAAATAAAGGCGCCAAAAAATTTCAACAAATCAACAAAACACACACACACACACACACAGTAGGTGATATCTTCTCCCAAATGCTTCGCCGCAATTCAAACGGCCAGCATCTTCTCCGATTTCGATCGCGAATCACAGATATGCGCATTCAATCGGTTCGTGGTACGTATTTCTCTTCATAGTTATCATTCGAGCTTTCGTTTGTAGCTGTTATTGTTCTGAGATCTAATATGTGTTAGTCGAAGTGTAGTTCATGCGATTTGATCGGGTGATACGTGCTAAAAAGCGTGTTTGTTTGTTGTTCTCTAAGATTTTAGCGTATTATGAGCTGGATCTATATGAACTTGAACTTTGTGATGCTCTGTTTTATGCGCTGGTACTTTTAGCGCTAAAAATGTCAAAGGAGCAATATATTTTGCTATTAATTCTAACAATTAGATACTCAGCGTGAATGATTATGATTAGATTTGCACGTGATGGTTGTTGATTATCTTAATAGAGCAGATTGTCTTAACATTATTGATTAGTACTTATGGATCTGCAGATTGTCTTACCACCATTATATCCGAGTTTTCAGTAAAACAAAAAAGGTTACTAGTATAATTGTGGATCGGTGGTTTCTGAAGATCGATTTGGCATTGCAAGCCTGCGGTTTGTACGTAGTTCTAGTGGATTCCTTCACGAGGGAAAGTTGTAGTGGTTTCCCTCGATCTTGTTAACATTCAGATTAGATGTTCTGCTTATTTAGCAACTGTGTTGATTAGATTCGCTCCTTATCGTTAATGTTCTGGTTATTATACTCTCGTGAACATCGATAATATATCTCATCCTCCAGTATTGTCCCTTGACTGGTGAGGTTATTGCATAAAGTTCAGAGTGTGGCGAGAGGTGAAATGTAGCTTGTAGTGTGGAAGAAGAACTTGCTCGTTTTAATTTCTCAAATAGGTAGTGAACATATTTTCATTGCCAATGATGCTCTATTTCTAACTCCTGTTGATCAATTGCATACACCCATAACAATCTTCAATTCAAAATTTTCATGGATTTGTTATCAATGGTTAGTATCATGCTGTTCACGATTCACATTGACCCTTAATGTTTTCCACTGTGCAGGTGTGTATTTCAGCACGTGACGTCTGTTTATGCTTGTGACTCTTTCTCATCAACTGGCCTTCTGTACTTCCATGGGTACAGATTTTCTCGTTTGATCGCTCAATATCAGAGTGTCCGCAATCTTCATACAATGGTGATCGTATTAGACGTAGCTTCTCCATCCCTTTTCATCCGATGTTTCCGCTACAGCAGGCTCGCTGCCAATAGGCCCTCATCATCCTTGTTTCCCGCTACTCATATCAAGTATGTTGGTCCTACACGCGACTTTGGCATTGGATCTCCTACTTTATTTAGTAAGTTAAAAAATGTATACTGATTCCCTGTTAAAGCTGTACCATAACTACACACATTCAACATACTAGAAACAAAATTATAAAGTAACATGCAAACATTTTAGCGAAAAACCATATTTCTGATCCCTGCATGATTCAATCCCAGATCATGTTACTAAACATTGAGCAGAATCATCCTATTGTTGTTTCAGATGCTGAGTGATTTGATTCCACGGCTTCCTTACTCTACCAAATTACACCATAGTCCATGCCAAGTATGTGCAGTCTGGTCAATTATCATCAGCCTTTCCTTTCCCTTTGGCTACTAACTTGCTTGCAGGAAAGTGCAATCTGGCAATGAGGGGCCGGGGTGCTCTAGTTCTCCTGTCAAACCCTCTGACACAGACGAACCCTGACAAGTAAAATGATAGCCATTTATGAGCAACGGCGAATAGAATAGCAAAACTTCTTGCAGTACATACTCTTGTTGATAGAGATGTATATATCAAGCTAGTTATATAACAGGACTAGAAAAGTTGATATCTTTACCTAAATCTAAGTGTTCATGTTATGCCACTGTAGGAACTCACAGACAAAATGCTGCTGCATACTGTGTTGCAGATCTGTGTGAAGTTATGAGATGGTTGTCCTATTTCTGTAATTAGTTACAAGAAGTCTTAGGATGAAGGTTGGAGCTACTTTGTTTCACTATTCTATCCTTCTGATCTTCTTGCTTCAACTTACTGTTCCAGATGCATTTCTTACAAAAATGAAGTATAAGTATTAATTATTTAATTGCCGACAGTCTCTCAAAAGAAGGCATTACGTATTTGGTATTGTCTGTTTGTGTTAGTTTATCATTTTTTTTAGTATGTATGACGTATGGAGTTTATCAATATATCATTTGCAAGCTAAGTTGACTACTTAAATCCATCTCATGTTTGTATTCAGGCAAAGAAATGCCAGTGAAACTGTGAAAGCAGCAAAAATGAGAATAGTCTGATATCCCAACGTACCTCGCCAAAAGCAATATTGAATTCCTTCTGTAGTCAGGCCTGATTAACATAGAGAGATTATTATGTTCATATTCTTCATAAAACCTACTATGATTTTTTTACGCAATGCTTGTCTCCGTTACCTTTAAAGATAGTTGGTATTGACGTCCCAAAGTATACTGTTCTCCTTGGTAAGTTCCATAGCCACACTCTTGGAACATCCATCGGAGTCAGGCTACTTTCATGGTCTGAAAAAACCTGTATATGAACAAACATTTGCAGTTTAGATGCTAGTATCAGTTACTGATCAACATGTGAGCCGATATCTTTGATGTTACCTCATTGACTTGAAAATATGTGCCATTAAGTGGAAAGCTTCCCCTCATGGCTGTTCTGCAGGGTATCTACAATAGTAGGTCATGTTAGATTCAGCAAAATGGTTTTAGGAATTGCATCGATTCCAATAATAGTTATACCAGAAGAGTCCCTCTAACAGTTTGGGATTTCAGTTCACGTAAGCTGCTGCAAGATAAACAAGTTTCATCGGTGCACAGTTTCTCGGACCCCTGCGAGCTGCTGCATCGTGTTTGTGGTGGTTCAATCGAATCCACAGTTTCCCCTTAGTTGTCAAGTAACATTGAGTTAGATCATTATTCAATGAGCACCTTCTATCATATTATAATATTGTGAGTCAATTTTTTAAGCCACATTAAAGATTCTAATTGTTTTCCATGATAGGCGTACGTGTAGTTTTTTACCTGGGGTCCATATCGCTAGAAGGTATGGGGAGGGATCATCTGGTTCTCTTTTGTCCATCTGTGAATTAAGAAAATAAATTTTTTTTAGGAATGATACTTGTATAATTAATTATCACATTTTACTCAACTAGCTTTAGGAAGATTACTAACCCCTTCAAGCAGAGGGTGTGAATCTGGAAGCTCGTAGCTGTAAAGAAATAATAAGGTGTTCAGAAGACAAACATCTTATCACATTATGAAAAAATAAGTATTTGTCGTGGCATGTCCTTCTTAGTGTTATGAAATATTGTGTGTGGTGATGAGTAAGCTGACAAGGAGACTTTGACTACTCAACTCTGTGGTGCTTCATATGTTGGAAACTGTCAGAGCATTTAAAAGTAAGGAGCTTTTACTTACACTTGATGCTCTGTCCTGAGTCGACTCATATTTTTCAGTTTGGGCACAGGGATTGAAGCAGCATCTGGAGTCAAAGCCACTAAAGCCTTTGACATATCGCCCTCATGTAGTTCTGTATTTTGCTGCATGACCCTCTGCAGATTCTGAGTGAACTGTTCAATATTGAGTTGAATAGTAGGAATTTCATCTGGATCTTCACCAAATGTGTCCTCAATGTCGCATTCTGGAACTTGTGTATATTGTGGTTCAGGCGTGTCAGGCACTTCAACAATTGGCTCTGGTGAAGCTGGTTCTTCAATAATGGGTTGAGAGTTGCTGACACCTAATCTTGTACCCATAAGATCAGCTTGAGGTGAAGGCAACTGCAAGGTATTCATACATCTAACTGGATTTTGGCCAGCTGCTCTATTTTGTGATGCATTGACCATGCTTTTCTCCTCCGGTGCTGGAAGAGCAAGTCGTGCGCTGCATGCATATTCATCATATTTCATTAATCATTGAATATAGTTTACACATCAGGAAAATTGTTATGTGACCACTAACTTAAAGGGAATCAAAAAACAAACGGATAAACTTTAGTGGCAGCTTCATACTTTTTTCACATTAATGCTTCTCACCCCTTCTGTAATAGTCAGGAGTTTTAAGTCTAAAATTATTGGTCAGAAATATGGTCCTTCCTCCTAATACTTAGGGTCCTCTATTATATTATTTGGATTCCACTTAAAATCATAGCAACACTGTTTTCCTGTTGTGGTCTTCTTCTGAACACCCCAACGATGAAAGCAAATAACTCTAGTTGTTCAAATGATATGAGTACTGAAGGATGTATTGAACCTTGCAAATGCGCTTGCAAAATGTCTGCATTCTCCCCTCATTGGACATGCATTGCAGTTTGGTTTGCTCTTTGTGCAAAATACCTGCAGAAGACAAGTGTATTTCTTTGGTCTATGTTTGCAAGAGTGATGGGTTTTATTAGGAAATATCCAAAATTTTAAACAAACTGTGTCATACCTTTCCAAATGTAATCATTTGATAATGGAGCTCATATCTGTAATAACAGAGCATTATAAATCAGTGAAGGGTGTTCTAGACTTAAATATCTATTTGGTATAAATTTTAATTTTGGCTGCAGAAACATTAGAATTACAGTGTTCTTTGATCAAGCTTGCAGAGCCTAGGCCACAGATATTTCTGAATAGACTCCAATATGGGGTACCTAAATGAAGAAGTATCACAAGTTACTCCCCATTTGGTGCTACATTTTCATGGGAAACATAGAAAAGGATGAGGGATACTCACAGTTCTAGAAGATGCAGCTGAAGTGACTCGGGCAATGGCTGAAGTGGTACCCACCCTAACCGTACTGCTATACGGCCAACATTGGTGTCCACCTTTTTGGCATAACAGATCAATTTGTCTGTTAATACACATTCATATAATTCAAGGAGCTATAAATGAACTTAATCTTACTGGAAAGGCAAGGTGATGAAGCGTCAAAAGCCGCACACACTCCACACTCTTCAGACCCAGTCCCCTAATGCTTAAGAGATACTCTCTAGAAAATGCAGGAAACATGTAAGCGTTTTATGTGCAAGTGTGTGAAATTCACTGTTAATCTGCTAGCTTACTTTGCTTTGTCCGGTGGAACGTCCCTAAGCCATTCAAGATCAAGGGTTTCATGGTCTCTAACAAGGCGATTTAGGAAGTCCTGCACAAGAATATAATTGATAGTTAGTCGTTTATATGAGCTTTCTGCGTGTCTAAACAATTCACTGGTTCTCTTCAAGGATAAATTAAAATTTAGATATCAAATTTTTTGTTTCAAATATCTAATATAAACCTTGATTCTCTCTGCTAACATATTGTTCATTCCTCTCTCTTTGATAGTCTCAGCAATTTCATTAACATCTGCACATCTTACAGCATCCCAGTCCACTGAATCCATTGTGTTGGCTGTTTTCTCTCTTTTTCTGCCACCTTCCTGTGCCTGTTTCCTCAAGTTATCCCAATCGACTGTATTCTGTTTCTCCTTTCCAGTTCTTGTTGCTTTAGCTTTAGGCTTTTTAACAGTCTTTGCAGGAAGAGACTTAGGGTTACTCTTACTTGAATTGACTTCCTTGTGCTCAGAATTTCTTGAATTATCAGTAATAGTACTACTAGCTGTTACATCCATCAAATTTTGGTGACAGGTAGCAATGCCTGGTATATCCTGCACTTTGTCACTATTCTCTGGAAACAGACTCCGTGCCGCTACTTGGCCTGTTTGTTTTTCAACTTTATTTAGCTCTATCTCTATTTTACCATTGTTACTTTGCTGAACATTTGGAGAGGGAAATTCTGAACCTTTGGAATGAACAGCCATGGACATCTTAGATGTGATTTTTGGTGCGAATTCTGCTGATAATCCACTTGTTTCAGTTCCGCAAGTTTCTTTCCTGCTGGAAGTATCATAGTAATTGCTATGTTTATTAGACAAGTCCAAGCATTCTGCATGTACCTCCAAATTGGTTACAGCACCCAAAGCAGACTCACTGCATGATGTACTAGGTTTTGTTGACAATGCAGGATATCCCCATGGATTCTCATTCTGTGAGTTCATAGCCAAGGTTTCTAATTGTAATTGCTGATTCTCGTTGGAAACTTTCTTGTCACTGCCTTCTTCATAAACACCATGTAGTATAACAGAGCCGGCCATCTGTAGAAGCTTTACGAAAGAAGTAGAGCTGGCCAATCTATTTGATTTAACCCCAGCTGCTGGCTCTTCTTCTGAGTTGCTCAGTGAGCAAGAATCCGTTCTCTCTGTTGTTTGTGCGATTGGGGAATCTGCAGAGTTCTGAGAAGAAATCACTGAAGCCTGAGAAGAAACCGTGTCATCCATCTCTCTTCCCTCCCCAATCACACTCACTGACTTGTTAGGGGCAGATTCAGTGGACACAATAGGACCAAGTTTTGCTACATCTGGCGATTGGCCTCCACAGTTGTCCTTTGGGATAGTATCATCAGAAGAAAACTTGATACTGTCCACCACTCTATTGTCAGAATCTTCCAAATCCTGAAGCATTTCAGCATCCTCACGACAAGCTGACTCAAGCGAGTCATCATTGTTCGACCCAAAGGTCTCATCAGAATCCAACACACATATCTCAGTTTCTTTGGTTTGGGTGTTCTCTCTCGCTTCATGTAATTCTGCAGCATTGGTATCTGGTACGACAGGAAATCTTGCAGCAAGTGACATGAAGGCAGAGCTGCAAGAAACAGTAAGTACGTTACAAACGATCTTCCTCACAAACTTTTGAGCTAAGCTGAGATTAATCTGCAAGGCCAAAGGTATAGATAAGAAGTCGAACTCACCTGGAAAGATGATCTGAAACATTCTGAGTTAGGAAAACACCAACCACAGAGTCAAGGACTGACCCCTTCCATGGAGAAAAGCGCCTGTCTCCTGTGAAAAAAATCAATAGAAATCTCAACAATTTAATAAAACATGAACAAAATGGCAAAAGAGCAAAGTTTTCAGAAACTTATGGCTGAATTGCCAACAAAACATTTCTTTGGAGAGTATTTGATTGAGATCATCATCTCTTTACTGGGAAGACAAAAGGGGCTGGAGAATTAGTGGGTTACAAGGGAAAACAAGGATCTTTTAAGATTGTTTTTACAAAAAAAAAAAAAAACACTTGAAACTCCAAGACGTCTCCAGAAATTTAGAGGCTCAGTTTTGTGTTGCTATTTGTAATTTTTGCATTTATGTTCTGTCATTGTATATTATTTTTATATCTGAGCATGATTCTGATATATTCAGTAACACACGCTATGTTTCCTTCAAATGCTTTACTTTCCTGGTTTCCTAATTTTGCCTTTTAAATTATCTTCGCAATACTTACATCTTACAAGCAGAAAAATAAAAACTTGCTTTTGACAACTGCAAAAAGATGGACATGAAAAATATTGTACGTTTATAGTTAGTCTACTGGTGTAGCATTGTCTTCATGGACAAGCACAAAGTCACACTTGTGTGTGGTTTTGGTCCCCACTTCTGCCTTATGCTATTTATTTTTTATACAACATATATAAACATGCAGTTGCAGGCACGCTAATTTTTCTATGTATATATCTCACTTGTTTGTAAATCCAAAACAGATGTTGGATTATTATCCTTTGGATTATATTTCACAGTATCATCAACAGTGTTTCATTTTCTGCTGAATTCCTTGGTAAACAGAAATATTTGTTTCAAGGCAGCAACCTATATTGATTAGTCACCTACTAGGCAAATTAGTACCTTGCACGAGATGCATGCGTGCTATGAATGAATCTGCTCTCCCATTGAACACTCTTCTTTCTTCATCCCACCATTTTGTCTTATCTTCATCTGTCCCATTGATGCCTTCACTGTTTATGTTTTCTAACAAAAGTTTCCACACTCTAGTTGTCTCATCATCGAGGTCAACTTTAGGCCGTGGCTTCCTTCTTTTAACTTGATTAAGTGAACCATCAAAAGGGACAACAGCTCCACCTCTTTGGTATGGAACTAGGGCATGTTGCTCTTGATAATACATTTCGTATGCTGTACACTCATTCTGCTTTTGAGCAGAGTGGCTGCTCTCTGCATTTAGATCGAGTTGATTAAGTTGGTCGATCATCAAATCAATTGGAGACATGTATTTCCAAGTTAAAGCCAGTGGTGGTCCTGCATTAAATGCTGCAAAATATCAGAAGAATATTAATAATATAAGGATTTTCTGGAAAACATTGTGTAAGATATTGTTTACCCGTTGATTTGTTGGCAAATTCATGATGATTACTAAAACTCTGTGATGTTGAATTAATCAAGCTTCTCTTTGACCGCTTTTTAGTTGTCATTGTTGAGCAGTTGTCAGCTACAAGGGCTTCCATGCATGTATAAGGTTCACGGTGAATTTCAATTCCTCGTTCAAATTTGGACGTTTTTGCTGCTCTGCCTGGAGAAACTGGCAGTTCTTTGCATATGTCCAGCAGTGAGGCTAAATCACGTACTCGAGTGGGGACTTTAGATCTCTTTTTCTTAATTTTCTCCGTGGGACCAAAAGTAAACAGATCTTCAAAATCTTGTCGTCCAGTCTGAGTACCATGAGGTGCAGAATTAGTCATCCGCAGATTAGTAGCTTCACATGGTGCAACCAAGAATCCCCGACTAGTCGATGCAGATAGATAAGAATCCCTTTGCACGTGTCGTCCCTGATTTGCATGATTGTTTGAAGCACTAGCTGCATACTGCGAGCTTGATGTTGCTGCACTGAATCCCTTCTCGGTCCTCTTTTTCTTATAAATTGTTGGAAAATGCATTCCAGAAGTGCAATAATTTTTATCTGCATTCTTTGAAAATAGAGAAAGGTACATCTGCATGGAATTGTTAAATGCTCCTGATCCATTTGTGCTGCAGAGTTCCGCTTCAACTGCTGTGCCCATATGTTGTCTTTTAAAACCCCTGGGTTGTTTTCCTTGGATGAAGCAAGTGCTGCTGCGGATGGAATTATTTGTACTCTTTGGTGGCCATTGCTGACTATCAGTATGTTCCGTCACTTGAGCACAATTTCCCTCTTTATCATGTGTCACGTCGGAGAAGACTATCTGAGATTTTCCTTTGGTATCTTTGATCCGGTAACCATTAAGTAATGAATCTGGCTTTATAGGTGGTGAGCAGCTTGGGGTTTGTATTCCAGGCCTTGGCAGGTAAGCTTGGAGGTCTTGATATGCAGTTTTTGTAAGTTCATAAGCAATGCCCATATCATTCTTCTCTCCCATCCCCTGCCCAAAATGCATGCTTGAAGTTTTTGATGGATCTTTTATGCAGGAGTTCTCTGCTTGTAATTCCTTGTCACAATTGGAAGATGGAGAATAGGAGGAGCCTTCATCTCTCACCTGGCTATCAGAGGTAAAGTTCAAGGATCTTCGGCAGGAACTTCCGGTATTCCAAACAGTCTTCGGCTCTGTCATTTCGGAGTTCCTCTCATCCGTGTTAGCTTCAGGTGCCTCCACTCTTTTTTTCCTCACATACTTCCTCTTTCCTACTGGAGTATCCTTAGGAGGAATCTTTTTGTTTGAATCAGTTTCATTAGTCTCCCCTTCTAACGCAGAGGTGTTCGTATTGTTGACTGCTTTTCTTCGAACATACTTCCGCTTAGCACTTGGGGTTTCCTGAGAAGCAGAAGGCTTTTCAGAATGTGGTTTGGGAGTACGTTTAGTTTGACCTTCTATTATGACTTTGGGCCTGTGTTTTCTCCTCCGTGGCTTCTGCTGTGGTGTTTTGCTTAAATCGGCTTCTGCGGAGCCTCCTTTGTCAGGCTTGTGATTCTCCGACAGTTCTGTGAGTGTGGTCTGATACGATTGATAAGTGACCGGTTGAGACTGTTCATCCCCAACAATTATGTTCTTTTGCACATCTTTAGTCAGGGGCACGTTGTCTGTGGTTAAATCTGTTATAGCTGACTCTTGCCTCTGCTCCGTTTTATTGGTCTTTTCTGGTGTTATAGGTTGGAAATGTGAAGGTGTACCAATGCTCAAGGCTGCATCTATAATGGTTCTGGGTGGCGAATTTAGATCAAAAAAGGGCCTTGAAGGAATTGAACTTCCGTCTGTTAAAATGAACAAGATATCAATCAGTACAAGGCATAAAGTACACATGCTTGTTTTGTGATGAGGACATGCTGAGTTTGTTCGAAGAAAAATTATACATAAGGTCTGTAAATCTGATCTAAAGTTTGGTTTCTCAATTAAGATTTTGCATGTAGAAGGAAAAGATATTCATAATGCATGCTACGCTCTATATCTACCTTTCAATTAGGCATGCTCAGCTATATTTGCTACTTCTTTGACTGCAGCTATATTATATTTAACATTCTGCAATTTGATACATGCTTACTACAGTCAGAATGCAAGACTTTCACACAAAATCCGTTTTTAGTTTCAAACCAGATATTAACTTCAATTACAAACCCATCAATATTGTTTGATATTAGTTTACTGCTTGTAGTCAGTTAGTGGCATCTAAATGAAATATTTTGACTTCCTCATTTCACAGAAACTGGGAAAGGCCTACATTTAGTTCTTTTACGTTACAAAAGATCAGGGGCCGAAACTATATGCAAATATTCCAACTCAATGTTTTCTCATATAATACTTCAGAATGTTTGCATTAGTTATTAACGACCACATCAACGCAACACAATTTAACTATGTCAAAAACCAGGTTAAAGACATACCCCTGAGGATATTTGGCATCCTCTTCAATCCTTCCTCGAAATTTCTATCCAGCAAACTGTCCACCTCTGGCACTGAAGAGTTTCCAAAGCTTATCATAGACTGACTACCCTCGGTGTAAGGAAGAAAACTTGGAACTGAAGTGCCGCTTGTTGCAACAAACCCAGCCTGCATAACTGCATTTTCAGCTGATGTAATGCTGACTGCAGCTGATGTATTGCCAACTCCATGTGCTAAAGCCAACAGATTCCCGAAAGACATGGTCCACTTGTCCGCGTCATCCAGAGAAATCCTGTCGTTTCTGCGTAAATCTTCTCCAAGGGCACGGGAATTGGAGACATTCCCTGCTTGCCAGGTGTCAAAACCGCGTAAAGCATCCCTATAAACACGGGAATTGGCTGCCTCACCCACTCCCCAAGTGGCGAAACCTCCACTTTCATCAACTGAATTTATTGAACTATAACATGCAGGTAATGTCTGAGATGGAGTTTCTACCGCAAAATTCCCTGGTAATCGACCGGTGTCGTACCAATTTCCTTGAGTAACCTGGTGAACCCGACTCAATATTTTTGGTTCCAGCCAATTGGTCTGAACATGTTGATTTTCTTGCCAATTTGTGCAGATCGGCTGCTGCCTTGTCGAGTCGGGCTTTGCTGGGGTCACTGGCATCCACGACGGACCAGCCTGGAAATTTTGCAGCTGCGGCATCGTGTCTTCTTCTCTACGAGCCATTCCGGGCAAAACCCGGTAAAGATCCTACCTTTTCTCCAAGTCTAACTTTTTCCAAAGCCTCTTAAAATGGTTTCTCTTTTATTTCACAAAAACACTGATCAGAAATTATTCTTCAGCCAACTGCATTCATGACATACTTCCTGCAACACAAAAAAAAATCTGAAAAAAATTAGTACAAACGTAAGATACCAAGGAATATAAAGATAATTTTTTTTTTCTTCTGCAAATCAGCGAATTTTATGAAACTGGTGTCTCCTTATCCTTGAAAAATCACACAAAAATATTCTAATTCATAGATCTCTGAAAAATCACACAAAGATAACCACTTTGTCTGTGTGGTAGACACAGTCGCGGGTAGGTGTAAAAACAAAATAACAAAAACCAACAGAATCTCAATTATTCATTAATTTGACAAAAAAAAAACAGATGTGGGCTACAAAAACAGAGAAAGGACCATCACTCTTGTTCAATTCAGTTACTGAATTATATAATTGCCATTAAAATATAATTTGCATCTTCTGATAAAGCATAAGAGAGCACAAAATATCGTTAATCACTGTGATCAAACTCACCTAATTCTTAATTTATGGTCAAGATCTCATGAAGCGGTGGACGGCAAGAAGAAACTGAGAGCAGAGTGTTTCTCAATTACCCAAAAAAAGGAAAAATGAAAGCAAGAGTGATTCTCATAGAGATGAGAGAGAGAGAGAGAGTATAAACAAACAAATAGAAAGACCAGCCCTTTTATTCGTGTAGAGAGAGAAACTTTGAACTGATTAACTCTCTTTGCCGATAAAACACGTAGGCAGCATTAAAAATAATTTAATGTACTTTTCAGTTTTTTGGACTTTCGGATTTGTGCTAGTTAGTTGGTGTGCGGATGCGGGTGTGAGCGCGGGAAAACGGAAACGAAACAAACAAGTATTATAATATTCGTTTGAAGGCAACTGAGAGATGTAATAATTGCGGATCATTTAAACTTTTGTTTAAGGAAAGGAAGTATCGAAATGTTTCCATTTTAAGTTGTAAAAATAGAATATATTTGTTTTAAGGAAAGAAAGTATTGAAACGTTTTCATTTTAAATTGTAAAAATAGAATAGAGTAGGTCTTTTCATATTGTTGCGACAATTTGCGAATTGTTTAAAACTTTATTTTTAAAACTATGATTTTTTTTAATATTTAGTTAAACGAGATATACATCAAAATCTAAAGTTTAAATAATAATAATAATATTGTAATCAAAGGTAATTAAAATTTATAACTAATAGATTTAGCTGAATGTATTATTTATGTGGATTACAGAACTTCAATTGCGGTTGTTGGAATTAAAATTGATACCCTTTTATTGATGACGGTAATATTTTATTTAAAGGTAATTAGAATTTATAATTAATCAATATATAGCTGAATGTATTATTTATGTGGATTAAAGAAATTCAACTGCAATTGTTGAATTGCATATAAATTGCATGAAATAGATTATGTAGCTGTTTATCATGAATTCAATTAAAAAATTGCTTGATTAATTTTAGAAATCCAACACTTTTCTTGTGAATAGGAAAAGGGAATTCGAGTGAAATGAGATTTGCATGAGTTTGAAAGTGTTACATAATATTCAATATTTTAATTAAACAAAATTGCAAGGAAGTTTTGGTAGACTGGACCGATATTTCGTATACTAATTAGGGCATCAATGTAAATTAAGAAGTCAATTGCAACGTTTAACTTCCTTTCTCTCCAATGTTTTGACGGAGTGAGTGAGCCGTTTAGGGAAACGTCACTAGTGGGCCATGATCCTGCTAACTTTTGCATACAATTGTTTTGTTTGCTTATCCCTTGAATGACGAGACTAAACGATGTTGTGAACGCCGTCAGTGCCCCCCCCCCCCCCCCCCCCCCCCACTAGTGGAACATTGGTACACGATTTTCTAACTTGAGTTTTAGGATAAAAACTCCATTTAATACGTTAGGTGCTCGGAATTCATGACACCCACAAGCGGTGGTGACGACTTTGCTTTCATCATTGAGAGAGATACTTCACTTTAGATACAATTGGAGTTCGTTAGTTGGTCGTTGAAATGCGTGGGTCCTCTATTCAAAAATCGGTTAAAATCTTGAAAGTTCGTTAGAAAAAGCGGCAAAACAGTTAGACTTTGTTGTTGTTGTTGTTGTTATTATTGTTATTGTTGGTGAAGACAGTTTGTGGCGGCGACCCACTATTGGAAGTGACATTCTGGCTTGTAACTAAATAATGAATAACAAAACTTGTTTTTTTATTATAGTATTGTGGCACACAATTTCTAAGTATTAAATATTTGACTTACAAATAATTTGATCAACAATTGGACAAAGTCATTAAGGAATATTCATAAATAAATATGTGAATTCATGGTGTAAATAATAAAGACATACTTTTCTACAAGCATAAACTTTCAAATTAGGTATAAATTTAATATGATATAAAGATTATGTGAGTAAATATTATCACCATTCATTTTAAAGAATATCATGTGGCCACCATGTTAGAACAAAAAATATATATAACATATTAAACATTTCATTTCTAGAGGATATAGTTTATATATAAAGTGGCAGATTATAAGTTGTTTCACTCTAGGCCATTTACGTGAAGACTCAAATTTTTACGTCATCTTACAATATTCAAAAAAGTGTGTAGTGACGT
This sequence comes from Misopates orontium, assembly GCA_946800315.1. Taxonomy (NCBI): domain Eukaryota; kingdom Viridiplantae; phylum Streptophyta; class Magnoliopsida; order Lamiales; family Plantaginaceae; genus Misopates; species Misopates orontium. Next base: position 5,341,237 of record OX326950.1, on the reverse strand, counting down.
TACAATACATCTATTCATTAGGCATTATAAAAACTGGTACTAATCTATGGAGATTAAGTTAGCCAAATAACGTTTAGTCTCTAAGATAATCTCTAATATTTTCTATTAAAGAAACTGCAATATTATATGCCATTTACTTATTAAATAAAGATGAAACGTTATCTAGAATAACTTTTAGAATTTGCCATACGGAAGGCAATTCTCTTTTTGTTATTAGTTTTTTTTTTTTTTTTGACAAGTAGGATTGAATTGAAACTTTTATAGAATATTACTTTCACCAACATCACGTAGGTCCACTTCACATAAAATTGCACAATAGTCGTTTGTGAAATTTCATTAATTCGTGAAGTGAGCCTTTATATTATTTACAAGTGCACCAGTTGATGGAACTTATCGGTTAAGAATAATGGAAAGAGAAAAATAAGAAACTTAAAACCAAGGATTCATTTTAATAGTTACTTGTACGTTCTTTTTCTCTATAAAATTTTGAATCATATATGACACAAAATTCTTATAAATGGTATTGTCTTAAATATCCCTTTACACACAAACTTTTGATTCGTCTAGAAGCCAAACTAATTATGCTGTGTAAAAAATTGCAAAACCCCACGGTCTCATCTGCAACTAAAAGAAACATTACAAAAATCAGATTAGTCAAACAACTCATTAAGTTTTTATAGATTTGCTACAATTAATTAATACCGAAGCAGAGCTACACACTTAGCAAATCTATTACATATATTATATATTATAAAAGGAAAAAATAGATACCATGCAGCAAAAAGAACGTTTATCTATCGGTTGCTAGTTCCACCTTAATCGTGACTCTAGATATTAAAAGGAATCTTTTTATCTCTTCACTATTAATTTAAGGTTCTTTGTTGATTTGTTAGCTACCGGAGATAATACCGGGTTCTCTGTGATGCGGTTTTCATGTTTGACACGTGTCAGTAGAAGCTAAATTAGGGTGGGTTAGTTGCTCAATTTTGTCACCTTTTACCAGCTTTGAATATTTTAGGTGCTTTGATTTGGAATTATGCGTCTGTGGATGAGATGAATGTGAATATTGGAGGGTAGCTACGTTAGGTTGTTTTCCATGTGAGCTAAAATTGGCTTTTTTAACCGGAGAAATTAATTTCCACCATTATTTCTCATGTTGAGTTTTGGACAATGCATGAAATTTAGAAAATATCATCTACGTTACGATGTATCATATTTTAGGCCCAACACTTGCTTACGAAAGGCAAAACTATGTTCGAAACTAAGATGAGCTCCGACCCGAAATCCATTCTTTGTTCAATGTACATAAATATATTTATAGCCCAATCTAAATATATTTTTGAGACTAAAGGAAAACATAATTTAGCTCAATTTTAACAGCATTTAGGTGCTTAATCGTCAAAATTGGGGGACAATTTCAGCCCATTGCACAGCTCACTTTTGCACCACCAATGGTTTTATCTCTAATAAATCTATTTACAAATTGTACCAACAGGAAGCAAAAGTTTGTCTTTTGTTTCTAAAACCCTCAAAAATCATTTTATTTCTCTTTATCAAAAGAATGACTGTAGGCTATTGTACATTACTGAAATTACTCCAGAGCTCGGGGTGTTTATGTAATTTTCTCTGCAACACAACATTACATATGTGAATGATTTCCAAAGTGCGCAAAATGCATGACATTGTGATAAGTATATGACCGGTTGCATGAATGTGGACATGTCTGTTTGTAAAGATGTGTACTCTTTGATTAAGACTTTGGACACAAAGGTGTTTTATATATTTACATGCGTCCAGTCACATCGAATTGCTTGTGAATTACTAGTGGCGATAACTTGTGTTTTTACGTAGTATTTGAAACGATGGATGGATGCATGTTAATTTGTTACAAATTAACTTATATAATGCAGAAAGCGGTGCATATAATCTTCTGCTGGATGAAAGAGTCGAAGACTTGTACACAATGGAGTAATGTTAGTCAGATATAATGAATTGTTTAAAATCTTTATTTTTAACTTAGGGTCTACTATATTTTAATCAAGTGACCATAGTATATAGACCTCTTATAATTAATTGGAAGGGGACAACTTAGTTATTAGTCCAAAATAAAATTTTAGTTTATTAAATGTGGATTTTTCTAGTTTGTCTCCCTTCTATTACCTAATGAAACCTTATTTTTGAGGTAAAATAAGGTAGACAAGATGATATGGGCCGAAAATAATGGATTGAATCTACCTAAAACACAACGAACCAAACACTAAAACGATGTGTTAATATGTCATGTTCAACATATAGGGTTCTCTTTTGCGCCATAAATCGACACAAAATTTCAAAAGAGGCCCTAGTGTTGCATGTTTTCATTTTTACAGTTTTAATGATGTACATTTTAAACAATTTAATTGCCTGAAATTGATAGGACCAATAAACATAATTTTAGGACAATATAAAAAGTCTCATATTTCAGGAGATTAGAAATTGTCAATTTGTACAAAGTTAAAGATAATATTAATTATGGGTTTTTGAATTTCTAATCAACCCTATGTTAGCTTTTTGTCTGAATACAAACAAAACGAGTCACTTTCTAGAAGATCCGTCTAAAAGAAGGTGGTTCTAACAATCTTTCTAGTTAATTACTTCTTTCTCTATTTCTATTTGAGAGGATACTAAGGAAAAGCATTTGGTTTCCAACGAGCTAAAACAATACGCCGATGCCTCTCTACCATAGAGGGAAAAGAGTAGCAGTTGTTACAAGTTAAAATTGTTTCCTAGTAAGTAGTAAGTTATAAGATTTTGCGATTTGTGAACTCCTTTTCAAATGTTGGAGTAAATTGAAATAATTTCTCAAAACGTAAATTTGATGCGTTGTTTGCTTCTCTCTCTCTGATAATTATGTGCTGTTTGCTTCTCTGTTCATAAAAGTTGGGATATGAAATATGAGGTCGTCAGGAACTTGTGCTTTCAAGTTAAAGTACTCACAAGAGATTGCAACCTACGTACCTCTACTTGTGATACAACAAAAACTCACAAGACATAAAGGGAAATCGCAAATTAAATAAAAGATTCTATGATAAGATTAGATTATTTATTAATTCTACGTAATTTCAAAACATTTTCCCCTTAAGATTAAGAAAAAAGATAGTTAATAATTTTAATCTCGGCAACATTTTTTACAATTTCTCCACTACATGTTGAAAAGATTCAAGACATTATGGAGAATTTCTAATATTTAGCGAACTGTAGCATACACTTCAACTGAAATCGATGCCTAGTTATTAGCGTATACACTTTGAAAAAGAAAAGAATCGAGCCAGGACTAGACTTAAACTTGTATTAGAGAAATAAAGATTCTTAGTTTATTTACCTGAAAAAAGGAAAAGCTTTTGAAATCTGCTAATTGGCGTGCGCAAATTTAAGTTTCTTTTGCTCAAATTGTTGGGAATTGATTGCCGTATGGTGTTGGGTTTCTTGAGTAGATGAAAGTTATAAGTTATTTACTAGAAATGTATCCCTATCCTTCCTCTAAGGAAGTGTTTGGTTGGGTAGTCACCTTTATCCTTAGATTGATAAATACATACATTAAAATTGCTATTGGTGTAATCCGTCTTTTTAAATTTGCGTTTGATGTGTTTGATAAATTTGTGGATTAAATAATCTAAAGTTTTTAAAACAAGTTTGGTTCGATAGTTAGAGTAATCTAGGGGGTACAAGGACAAATATACCCCCGCGCGTCTTTTCAGATACACCCCTGTTTTAAACTATCTGAGTGTGGTTTTTTCCCCAAATCGCGAAATCAGTTTTGCCCTAACTCGTCTGCTCTGCGAAATCAAAAATTGGAGGTCGAAAATTGAGGAGCTACTCTGAAAACTCTGAATCCTCGATGAAACCGAACGATTTTTCCTACCAAAACCACCACTGTCAAAATCGATGTAATGTAAACCCTAAAATTAAACAAACACAAAATATAAGTACTGATTTTGGACGCACCTTTTGACCCGTATAAATCTTCGTGCGATTCTCACCTAAAACGAACGCCCAACTCGATTGCGAAGCTGTATACCTACAATATCAGAATATTAGTGTCGACTAAACGATTTTTTATGAGATTCGCGAAATATAAGAATCTTCTTACGAGGAATAATGTGAAATCCGTCGAAATCCACCACGCTCGTCAAACCCTAGTTCTGCAGACGAAGAAAACAAGAAGAAGAAGAAAGTGTAATTTTTTGTAGTTTTAATTAGATCTGAAAAAACGTGGTGTAAGAAGGCCAAAATCGCAATTTCATTTTGTGCAACACGGTTTTAACACGTGTAAATGAGGGGCAAAAGAGTACTTTCACAAGTGCTTCAAAACCGAGATAAAATAATCTTAGGGGGAGGGGTGAGATTAAAAAAGGTGGATTAGTCTGCTACAGTGCCGGGCTAGCGCGCGTTTGGCGAAGAGCCCGCGCGGATAATCGCTCCAAGTGTGCACTGGATGAGGAGTGACTAAAATTTTAATCTATCATCATACCCCCAACCAAACACTTCCTAATATTTATCCTTCCTCTTTAACAATCAATTTTGATAGTAATTAATTAGTTCATTGCAACTTTCGTAAAAATTGGATTTCTTTTACCGTGGCACCAAATTAAAGTAAATTAACTTTTTTTTTTGGTGGTAAAGAAAGTAACTTACTTTGTAAAAGAAAACAAGCTTAAAAAGAAAGGTTTCGGCATTGGGAATAGATGCGAAAAGATTCAATAACACTGCATGTGAACTTTTGTACAATATATAGATGATGCGGGACCCAAGAGAATAATAAAGAAACGTTTACATAAACACTTACACACCTCAAGAAAATTAAGTTAATAGATTTAATAATAATAACAATAATAAATCGGTTTATGTAAACGAGCTAGCCTCGAGAAAAATAAAATTGAATGTATACAAGTATATCAGTCCTTGTTATTTTATATATAATTGCGATTAGAGTTGCAACTTAGCAAGAATGGCTTATTATCCACAGCATTTTATCTCAATGGTTTATTCATTGTTAATTTGATACCATATAAATTATATTTGGTCATATGATGGGCATGAGATGACAGATTTTTTTGTCTTGCCTACTATTTCACGCACACGTGAGTTATATTATGTATGAATCATAACACGTGAAACAAAAGAATTATTTTCATAAATGAGTAAGAGTGAGATTTGAACCTGCATTTTTGGTCGAACTGAAACATACCAACACAATTTTTTAAATGAAGTAAATACATGGTAATCGAATACGTACATATGTTTTGTAGTGGTAAACTTAATTTTCTAGCCCCGTAACGGATATGAAGTTAAAAATGGTTTTCTAGCAAAAGCTCAATTTGCAAACGTCCAAAAATACTTATTCAAGTAAGAACATATGTTAACTTTGTTTTTACGAGTTTATAAACACCATTAGAGTAGCGTAGCCACATAGAAGGTTCACCTGAACTATGGATCGGGTTGAGCATTTTGAAACTAATACTCTCAGTTCCAAGTCCCAACACAAAAATAAAGTTGTTTTTTTTTTTCTTCTTCATTTGAAGCCCGAAATCAACCTTAATTACAAAGGTCTCCATCATTTTTTTTTCCGTTGACTTGAAAACCTATAGTTTCTATCCTTAGAGCCACTAGGTATACTTTCGGTCCAAACATAATAACTTGCAAACTTTATCAATAGAATGAATTGCACTTTTAATCACATATCACATATACTAAAACATTCATAGTCTTTGTATTGACTCAACACTTTCTTCATCAATCGAACAAACTGCACTTGACAAATCACGTAGTGACATGCATACTAAAACCTTCATAATCTTTGTATTGACTCAACAATTTTTAGCAATTAAGAACTTATTCATTTTAATTCCCGTCCATCTTTGAGAAAGTAATATTCAATAATAAGTTTAGAAGATTTATATTGTCCAGTGAAATTATAATAACGATAACAATGTCGAACCATCACAATTACATAAACTTGTACATAATTATTAGAGATTTAAGAGCTCAAATTCGATTTATTAAGATGTCTGCCAGTACTCTGTACTCATAAAAATAAACCTATACATTCTTTCTTTTTTTTGTTAAACAAACCTATACATTCTTGATTTTATATTAATTTAGTTTACAGACCCAATATAAAATCGAACAAAGAGGAGTGATGGTTAGAATGACGAAATAGAGGAAAATGCATGAAAGCCACCTGTTCTATGCCAAACATAACAACACAACACAGCATGCTGATACCATTTTTTGTCCATGCATATATACTATTTTTGAACACCTATGCCTCTTTGTTGTCCCATGCCCGAACAATATCATGTCTGTTAAGTTAATAAATAAATAAATAAACATTATGTCACCGATAGCTTCTGTGAATTTCGAAGTCTATTAGTAATTTAATCTCAGTGGGTAAAAACTTGTCTAAAATTTTAACTCAATAAAAAGTCTTTTTAGCTCCTTTCTCTATGACAAGCTTATCCTAAAACATATTGCTATTAAAATAGTATTTTTATCACCAAACTACATTGTTTAGTTCTGAATCAGACAAGTTCCAGTTGTATGCCAATTGTGAAGGAAAATGACGTGTCCATGAAAATAGTCGTATCGTATGAGTATTTCTTTTTAAAAGAACACATGTAAATGTTGCTTACAAACTAAATGCCATGTTTATAGAATAAACTGACTCAAATATTTGCTGAATACAGCCCGTTTGAATCGGAGGCAGCTAACCATCAAATGTTTCAATGATGAAGCACTTTTGTGGCTAATTCAGTTACTGGGCCGAATGTATAAGTGAACTTAGATTACAAAGATATTAATGTTCCACAGTGTTAAAAAAAATAGTTTAATTATTTGATTGTACCGCAACATCATAGATTTGATTGTATAACTATTCTTCCTAGCTAATTTAACATGGGTCTAGTAAAGTGAGCTAAACACCAAAATTACATACTACGTACGTAACCATTTGTTTGAGTTGGGCCGGTTATTAGCTAGACGACACATTTTAGCGTAGATTCAACGTATTACATTATTCAAAAAATTGTGTTATTAGTTAATGGATAGTCACAAACTTTAATATATAAATAATTATAGCTACATGATCTACCATTTATAAAACGTAGGTAATATTTTTCCTACCTATTCTACATCAAATTCAAATACTTTAGATTGTGATATAATTAATATCCATTGCTTCATATTAGATACGAGAGATTGAGATGGTGAGGGATTAGGGACTTTAACTATTCTTCTTCAAATAATAATCTTGTTCGCTTTGGATGTGAGTCATGTGACCTTCTGAGCTGGAACTTAAATCAAATTAAGTTTGCTTAGTTCACTTCTACAAATATTTTATTGCGCCTATAACATGTGATTCTTGCTTAAACCAAATCTTTGTAATTCCATTATGTAATCTAGAAACTATGATATGAAATATATAATATGAATGTGGTCCCATGTTTCAGTCCATATTAGACAAATTTAACTTAAACAAGAATTTGCCGCACGCATAAGACGAAAACTAAGTTCAACTGAAAATTCGGCCAACAATGTTGCACTTATAGTAATTTGGTATGACTGATTTTGACTATTAATAGTTGGGGAAGATGCATCAAAAGCCAAAATACTCGAGTTTCAAGTCAATGGTCCCAATAGAAGCAATACAAAGGGCATATCATTTTATATTATAATAAAAAATTAGGATATTTAGGAAGACTTAGACTTTTATCTTCATTAATGATGAAAAGACAATTTTCTAAAATAGCGCATTATCATTGTTTGTTAATCTATAACAACAAATACATACAAGTAGTTGGAATGCGCGCTACACACTTCATTATAGAGTAGAATTTACCGACTCATAAAAAAAAAGTAAATAAGCATATAGATAAGTTGCCTATTTCTTCTTCATAAGAAAATTTAGTTGTGTTTATATTATATACCACACGAGTTAATTTCAAAAATAAATAAAAAAAAGGAAAAAAACTGTGCGTCACCCTTCTCTACATTGATAAGAATACGTTCCTATATATTTGTATACACACATATGCAATAGTTGAAAAATAAATCACTCGTATTAAATCAGCTTTTTGCAGGTTCTTTAGTGTCAGAAATAATTCGAACGCAAGGGCAATCTCTTTAGTGGTCCTCACTCCTCACTAATCACTTATATTCAATCAACACATTCCCTTTTTTCTTTTATTTTCTATTTTCTATTTTCTTTCTGCACAAATTTTCTTTTTCCCTTTTCTTATTTCATCTTTAGCGGATAGTAGTTTTCAGGTCTCTACATAAAATCATGGGTGAACAAACTACATGGAAAATTATGGTGTGTTAATTTCAAATGAGCAAATATCAACACAAAACCATAAGTACACCAAACTGGGCCATCTAGCCCATATAATTAATTTGAGAAGCCTATGAGTTAATATATCTATGGACATGACTCCAATTACAATGTAATTGTGGGCACTAATAATTAGTCATCCAAACCAAATTACTTAAGGCCCAAAACCAAGACCAAGCCCAAACCCAAACTCAAGACCTAACCCACAATAACAGGATCCAATAAAAAACACATCTATTGGTTCACCTGGACCGCGCTGCAGCATATCACCATTTCAAAATCCGCATAACCCTCTTATAAAACCCTTAGCAATTTTTTGTTTCAGCTCATCAAAATCACAAAACCCTAGTCTCTCTCTCTCTCTTAAAACCCAGCCTTCACTCTCACTCTCTTTCATTTTTCATCCATGGAGTTTTGGGGTATGTATCTTATTTCATCGCACTCTATTAATTTCACGCATTATAATCGTTGTTAAAGTATTATTCTTTATCGATTTGCTCTCAGTTTTATTTAATTTAATTTACTTGCTGTTGTTTTACCCTAGACCTAAATTGTAGTTGATTGTGTTTTAGCTCTGTGTATTATCAATGTTGTTAGTGATATTCGATTAATTGTTGTAACATTTGATGAAGTTATGGCTAGATTTTGTAATAGTGTTAAAACATTAGGGTGAAAAATTTGAAACACTCAGCTTTTTAAACAAGGAGTTGGAGTAATGTGATTTGTAGCTGCTACATGTTTCGGTTTTTGTTATGTTTTAGTTTATTTGTCGGATTAGAGCTTTATAGTGAATGCGTCTTTTGTCGATTCTTGCTCACTTGTTTGTGATTTGCAGGTGCTGAGGTGAAAAGTGGACAGCCTCTTAAGGTTGTGCCTGGTGATGGCATGGTCCTGCATCTCTCTCAGGTATGGTAGCGCGTCGTTTGGATTACTGATTTTCATACACGAGACGCTAGGGCAAATGTTTTTATCGCTTCAAATGATACAACGTCTTTCTTTTTGTTTACACCCAAAGAGTTTCAAGATTGTAGCACGTTGTTCAGTTTGGTGTAGGTATTGATAACTAAGACGTTTATTCTGCAGGCTTCTTTAGGCGAGTTGAAAAAGGAGAAAAACGAGTCTATTTGCTTGTTTGTGAATGTTGATGGCAAGAAACTTGTTCTCGGAACACTGTTCTCTGAGAAGTTACCCCAGCAACAATTCGACTTAGTTTTTGATGAGGAATTTGAGCTGTCGCATAACTGGAAGAGTGGAAGTGTTTACTTCTACGGATACAAGGCAACTAACCCTGTCGAAGATGAATATCCTTTTCTTAAAAATATAATAGATATTTGTAATATGGTTCCCTTCAGCTTTGTACTATAGTTTGTTTGTTTGTAATTTGTTTCCTTGACCATGCCATCTTTCGCTGCCACTGAATATCCCGAAGGAGCATTTGGTGAGTATCCTTGATTTGCTATTTCTCAAATATGTTGCTCATCTTAACTATTTCTCCTGTATTGTGTGTATAATTTCAACGTGCAACTACTTATATCTTTTCTTTTTCAGATGAATCTGATTCTGAAGAGGATGTTTCACTTGCTCTTGCTGGAAATGGTACAGGATAGTATTATTTGCATTTGTTTGTAAACTCTTCAACTAAATTGGCTGGAAATGTAATGTGGTATATGACTTTGCAGGGAAACCTGAGGTAAAGGCTAATGCTCCAAAAAACAAGGAATCTGCTGGCAAGCAAAAGGTGAAGATTGTTGAACCAAACAAAGATGATGATGAAAGTAGTGATGACGACTTGATGTCCGAGGACGATGATGACGAGGTACATTAAGTTGGATTAAGAGTTTAATAGTGCATTATAACTTCTGCATTTTCTGTCGCACCAATATTGGAGTGTTTCGTGTGGAATTTGATAAAAAGAGGGAAGTTTTTATTTTTTAATTTTTTTCCTTGGGAAATGTTTGCTATTATTAGCATTGAGAGCCCTCTTTCCTTAAACCTTAGCCAACAAAATGGTATTGGCCTTATATTCGTGTGTTCAGGGGGTCTGGAAAAACATCATTAATAAACTGTTATAGGTGAAACTTGTCGACATTGTGTGATAAATCATCATAATAGTTTGAGATTTTGAGTTTATCTTAATTGATTGGCCTTTTTCCGGGAGATGGAGTCTCCGATATTGTAGATTATGTTCAATGGTGCATGTGCATAAATATATCTTATTTCTTGCTGATATCTTAAATATTTTTTGAAAATTTGCAGGATGAGGACGACTCTGACTCTGATGAGAGTGATGAAGAGACACCTAAGAAGGTAGCAAGCACCATGTTTCACCAACATGAATGGGCGAAGGCCGTGTTTTATTATATTAGTTTTGTTTCTAACGTCATGTTTTTCCCCTGAAGGTCCAACAAAGCAAGAAGCGCGCTGCTGATTCTGCTACGAAAACACCTGTTACTGATAAGAAGGCTAAAGTAACTCCTCAGAAAACTGGTATTCTCCTCTGGCTTGTCTCTTCTGCTCTAGTTCTATACTTAGATTCGTTAATGTTGGCCATTTCTAAATGCTTCCAATTTTCTTCTGTGTATTCAGATGGAAAGAAAGGTGGTCATGTAGCTACTCCTCATCCAGCAAAGCAAGCTGGCAAAACTCCTGGCACCAAGGCAAACCAGCAGACACCCAAATCAGGAGGCGCACATACCTGTGATAGCTGCAAGAAGTACATTTTTCTTGTGATTGTTCAGTGAATGTTTAATGCAAGATTCGTATCTTTGATGACTGACTTGAGTTTTTCTTGTGGCAGGACATTTGGATCTGATAAAGCTCTAGAGTCTCACTCAAAGGCCAAGCATACTCCAGCCAAGTAACCTGGTTATTGAGAGAACTCTGCTGCAGTTTTGCTAAAAAACTTTTTTGGTTTATTGAGAGATTGTTTTCTGTTTCTACGTGAGTTTAATAGTGAATGAAGGGTAGTCTATGAAGTCCAGTGGATAATTTTGGGTTTATCATGGGATTCAGTCTAGATGGATGAGGCTGTTTGGTTGTTGGATGAATTTTCAATTATTGTTCAACTATTGCTATCAATTGATAATATTGGTGTTTCTTTTGTATGATTCTTTAGCGCTTTCACTTGTTTTATGATACGTTATAAAGTTGCACAAGCAATCCCATCTTCGGTTATGAATTCTGCAACTTCTGTTGAGCTGTCATAAATTGTCAAAATAGTTGGGATGGATTAAAGTTGCTAATGATTCTATGAAACTATTTTCGACAATTTTGAATGATATATTTCCATGTTTACCACGAAACATGTTTCCATTTCGAAACATTATAAGAAGTTTATATTATTTAGCTACATATATTAAACTTGAAAGTGAAACTAGGATTCATGGTCAGAATTATAATAAAAGAGGAAAAATGTGTTGATCCTAGCATTGCCTTGAAGTCTAGATTACAGTCTTGGTCACATGTCGAGACTGCATATTCATATTTCACTCAGAACTGTGACAATAAATGTTTGTCCATCCAAAATTTTATAGCGTATTCATGTCGCTTATGAAATACAATTCCTAGATTATGAATGATAGCTTGGGTAATCAACTGATTACAAGAATTCATAACCAACATGAAAGTAATGACTTAGTTCGCTTGCTGAGGTTTTAATCACTGTCGTACTTGCGGGTTTCGTATGACATAAACCTAAAACAGATTTAGCTTTACTGGTGGTCAAATACTTGTTCAATTATTTCAAAAAAAAAAATACTTGTTCATTGGAAAAGTTAGCTTTAGCAGAAACTTCAACTTAGTCGTTTTTTTTAAGAGATGGTTAGTATATCCCAATTACCTAGTCAATTTATAGTGTTCTTCATGGAATCATTTGTAGTCTTTATAAAAATTCTAAGATGTACAAGTAAACATCAGCTGGTTTGCCCGAGAGGTTAAGGGGGAAGACTTAAGATCTTCTGCACATAAGTGCGCATGGGTTCGAACCCCATAGCCAGCATTATTAATAATATTTTTTCTATTTTATTTCCTTATCCTGAAACAAGAGCACTGAATACTGGTGACGTGATTCTCGAAATATTTTTTTTGGACCATCTCCTCGGTGAACTATCAAATTGACATTATTAGAAAAAATAATTTTTAAACAACATTCATCACAAAATAATTCCCAAAATATCAATCTTCAAATAATCTTTCTTTTATTCCTTTTTATTTTGTCAAGTATTTCCCAAATTAAAGTTTGTGTATATACAAAAATATTTCCAATATATAGAACCAAAATCGTTACATATTACAGTACTAAACTATTTAAGCTGTCCCATGTTCTTAATCCCAGTATTGGATAGGAAAAGAAAGCCTATTTCTCTTCGAAAACTTATTCCTTCAAATCTCATATAGTTCTTTGTAGCTTCAATCATTAAGTTTCCATGATTTAATAAATCCTCAATGTTGTGTTACATCTCACAAAAAGTAACAAATTTTTTGTTATCTATGGCATTCAAATCAACTTGAGCCCAAGCAAAGATAGCAAGAGAATATCAACAGCAGAAATCATAAGATAAAAACAGGGCATCGTTGGCAAATCCTAGAAAAAGTCTCGCAAAACGAGATACATAATCAGCCTATGAACTGTTGTTCAGTTTAGGACTCACAAAAGCTCAAAACAAAAATTTAAATTATTAAAAAAGGACCTCAAGTATTATCCTCAGATAGCGATTCTACAAATGACATTATTTTTTAGCCATAGGGATGCCATTCCGCAGAACACATATCTCCTTCGTCTGAACTTCAGCGGATTTAATAGGGCTCAACAGGTGTGCGGAAACTGGCTCCAGCATAAACTGCTTCCGAACCAAGCTCTTCCTCAATTCTGAGGAGCTGCATCACAAGAAAAAGTCATATAAGAAATATCGTAATGGTGCAAGAGAGTCGAGAGATTATCAGCAGAAAAAACAACGAAAAGTGATTTAAGCACTAAGAAGTGTTTAGATGATTCACCTGGTTGTATTTCGCAAGACGTTCTGACCTGCATGGAGCTCCGGTCTTAATTTGGCCCTGAAATTTTTTAAACCGAGAAGTGAGTATCAGCTCAAGGTATCAAAATGTATTAAAGTACATGATGAAAAGGATTCCAAAAGAAATTACCGTAGCCAAACCCACAGAGAGATCAGCAATGAAAGTGTCCTCTGTCTCTCCACTGCATCAAGAAAACAATAACAGAAAATTTAGTCTATGTTCAGGATCATAACAAATCAATAAGAAATCTACCACATTTCCCTACCTGCGGTGACTGGCCATCACACCCCAGCCAGCGTGCTTTGACATTCTTACAGCTTCAATACTTTCCGTCACAGATCCAATTTGGTTAACCTGGAACCAAAACAATTTTCATTTTATGGTTTCCGACAGGTCAAGAAACAGTATATACGTTTTCGTTAAAGCTAAAACTCTAGAAGAGTACCTTGAGAAGAAGAGCATTGCAAGACTTCTCCTTGATTGCCTTCTCAACTCTCTGCACAAAGGAGTTAAAAAAATTTATGCTTTCTGTATTTCAAACTTTAGTTAAATCTCATCAATCACAATGTCTAATATCCTACAAATGCAAGATATACAGCTAGTCACCTTGGGGTTGGTGACAAGGAGATCATCTCCAACAATCTGTACTTGAGCACCAACTTCTGCGGTCATCTTTGCATAGTGCTCCCAGTCATCCTGGTCAAATGGATCTTCAATTGATACAATTGGGTACTCAGACGCAAATGACTTGTAGAGATCTTTGAGTTTGTCACCAGAGATCTTTTGTGAGCCATTGTTGTTCTGTCAAGAAATAACAAGAGAGGGTAAAGTCAAAAAACAATACAAGCAAATGTATAATACATTATGCACTTCGATAAATACAATAGGTACAGCAGTATGAACATATAACAGGAACTTGCCTCTTCTTTGAAATTCAAATCATAAGTCTTATCTGATCCATAGAACTCAGATGCCGCAACATCCATTCCAATTACAACCTACACAGAAGCAACACCATGAATAATTATTCGTTCAATAGGTGATTTAGATGGTAAAAAAGAAATAGGGGAAAGAAGGGAACAAAATCTTACTTTTCCAGTGTAACCTGCTTTCTCAATAGCTGTCTTAAGAAGTTCAAGACCTTCCTTGTTCTCCTGAGGTTGCAATCAAGAAACACAATGAATAATCTATACAGAACAACATGTAAGGTGTATGCCACCAATTATATATTACCTGAATGTTAGGAGCAAAGCCACCTTCGTCACCAACATTGGTGGCATCTTGTCCATATTTCTTCTTGATAACAGCCTGAAATGAAATTGAATCCGAACATTTCAACAGCCCAACAAAAATTCACAACACTAATCTAAATAGTTTTAGGGATTTGAAAAAGCTCAATTGTGTGGGCATCCAGTTGCAGATCGATAATACGGCTAACGAGTCAACCGGGCCAGAAAATTTAATGTTTATTTGTTGAAAGAACGCAGAGCAATTCAAGTAATTTAATCTTCTATCATGACAAGAGGACACTTGGATACCATAACCCTCAAATGTAGAGAGGATGGAACAAGACTGAAAGTCTCTAAAATCTTGAATAAGAATAAAAAACTAAAAGAAATTACTTGCCTTCAAATGGTGATATACTTCCACACCCATCTTCATGGCTTCCTTGAAAGAAGAAGCTCCAACAGGAAGAATCATAAACTCCTGCAATCAATTCGGTAAAACAAAATCTGTGTAAATTAACATAGAAAAAGTACAAGACTAAGCTGAATGAACAAAAGGAAATACCTGCATGGCAAGTTTGTTTCCAGCGTGTGATCCACCATTGATAACATTGAAAGCAGGAACAGGGAGCACCAGCTTCTTGTTACCAGCTATGTTGGCTATGTGCTGAAATCAAGAAGGGCCATATGAATCACATTGCAAAACAACCATACGAAGGACTGAGAGTAATTAAAATTCATCAACAACCAAATTGTGTTGACACTGTTGTTTGACATTGTGCAACCAAATTCACTATTTCAATATGCAATAATTACCCTAACTGAAGATGTATTTGACAAAAATGGAAGCATCAACAAGATAATAGTTAGCACTTGAAACTCAATTAAGGCGTTCATGAGATGAGTGGTCTTTCACTATACCTTGTACAAAGGGATATTGAGGGCAGCAGCTCCAGCTTTGCAGAGGGCAAGAGACACAGCTAGGATGGCATTCGCCCCAAGCTAAAAAGCACAATATTGCGAGGAGGTTTAACATATTGAGTCAGACAAGAGGAAACTCACAGAAACAGTCATTCAATTTAATAAGATACCTTTTGCTTGCACCAACCCCACTCGTTTGAAGTTCCATCAAGTTCTTGAACCATGAAATTGTCAATGGCAGTCTGCTCTGTTGGGTTCTGTAAGCAAAGTCGCAAATTACATGAATAGAAGTTACAAATGATAAACAGATCAATTGTTTCTCAACCATAGTAAAATCTATAAATCCACAACAACAAACCTTTCCAATGAGGGCTGGTGCAATGATTGAGTTGACATTGTTAACAGCCTACAACACATCAAGACATGAGAAAATCACATACAGATTTATAACGGACAGTAAAATAAACATCAATAAGAAACACTAACCTTGGAGACACCCTTTCCAAGGTAGTCAGATCCTCCGTCCCTAAGTTCGAGAGCCTCATACACTCCTAAAATGCAGAAAGTAAAATCACATAAGCAAACAGTCTCATGTAAATAGCTGGATCAATAACTAGATTAAAAACTAAATCATATCCACTCATAAAGCAACAAAAATAAACCTCAATCTGAACTCATAACTGCAATATAGTAATCAATAGATTAACCTAAATCGAACATTTCAACGCAATAGCTTGGGCCATTAACTAGATCAAAAAATAAATCATATTCAATCATATAGCAACAAAATCATACCTAAACCTGAACTCATAACTGCGATAGAGTAATCAATAAATCAACCTAAATCGTACATTTCAACGTAATAGCTGGCACCAATAACTAGATCAAACAATAAATCCTATCCACTCAGAGAGCAACAAACATAAACCTCAATCTAAACTCACAACTGCGACAGATTAATCAATCGATAATCCTAAATCACACATTCAATCTAGCTATTCTACCGAATAAATACAATTAAAAACTCAAAACCAATATAAAAAAATTCAAAAAATTAGAGCAATTAGTAGATGTGTTTACCAGTGGATGCACCACTAGGAACAGCAGCTCTAGCCATAATTCCATTAGACAGATGAATATCAACCTACAATTAATTCAAAAAAAAAGCCTCAAATCAATACAACTCAATCGAATTTAACCGATGAGATCGACAGTGAGCGAAGGACGCACCTCAACCGTAGGATTACCACGGCTGTCGAAGATCTGACGGGCGTGAACAGACTTGATGGTCGCCATTAGCAGAGATTGGATCTAGAGAGATAAAGTAGCAGGTGTTTTAGAGAGAGAGAATAGTGAAGTGAGAAAAAGGGTTTGGGGTTTGGGCCACGTATTTGTAGAAGGGGTTATGATGATCTCAGCCGTTGATTTGGTTTGAGATTAAAGGTTGATTGAGCACCAAGAAAAAACTAAATCTACGTGCTTTAGCCTCGAGTGTATCGAAAATTGCAAGCTCTTGTTAAAAGATAAATTAAAATCAGTTAATGAGATTTATCATTTAATTTAAGGGGGAAAGATTAGTACTCATCTAGATTGTGATTTATTTTTAACAGAAGAATGTACAAAAATATTACCTAATTAAATGGAAAATCTACAAGTAATTGAGAGGTAAATTATATTTGATTGGCTTGAATCATTCATTTTTCTCTCTTATATTCTACAGTCTTAACAAAAATTGAAAATCAAATGTCTTATAGAACACAGAGATTCTCGAAGTACTTTTCCAAGATAGTGAAGTTTTATAAAAGTTTTGAAAATGAGGACACATGTTGGAAAAGCTTGATGAAAATGTTTACTAGAAAGAATCCGAAGAATATTCCAATTTTTCACCTGGAGTTAAAAAAGAAAAGGCATATTCCTATAGTGCTTAAGATATTGATGCTTTCAATCTACCTACCAAAAAATATATACTTTTAAAACAAAAAAAAAAAAAGTAAAATGAAGAAAAACAAAAACGAATAAGGTAAAGTGTCATCGATGTACTTTCAATAACTCGAAGAGTCACTAAATTACTCTCCACACAACTTAATTGGTGTGGTTCATGACTCGGATGGTGATGCAACAATATGCAGTCGCTGCAATATATTCTTTGAAAATAAATAAGTCTAATTCAATTATTTTAACAAATAATTGTGATTTCAATAATTTGTCAATGGCGCATGGTTTTGTATGTCACGCCGAGAGTCCTAATGTCAACAAATAAACTATCGCAAAAGTTGTCAGCTTACACGAGTTCTTTTTTTTTTTTTTTTTTTTTTTTCAAACTAGCTAAAGAGAAAGAAAGTTAAAAGGGAATATTTAGGGGAAAACAGGTGTCATGTTCACGTGTATTTTTACGCCACCAAACTCATCACGCGATTTTTCCCTGGTCAAAAAGTTGAACTCTTTCTTTTTTCTCAACCTAAAATGTACTAATTATGTCGAAATTGAGTAAACATAACTTAATCAAAAGGACTTGAAGGAAGGGTAATCCAATAAGTCAGTTTTTTTTGTACTCTTACAACGCTGTAATAATTTTAATAAATCGTAAGAGAGAAAATACCATAAACCTTCAACTTCAAGGAGTATATAACTATAATTATAAGTGGTTAAAGAAGTTGGAGAAACCAATAACATATATACATAGATAAAGACCCACTAAACCCAGCAAACCAACACCCGTACATGGTGTTATTTTAATTTTTTTTAGTGCTATATAACTATCAATGAATTCTTACATGGATTATAGAACGCATCACAAAACATAAACATAATGGGTTTTGTTCATAATGCTGGTTTGTAAAGATTTATCTGGTTCCATCAAGAACACGTTAAATTAGTTAAAGCTTGCTTCATTTTTAACTTTAAAATACTGAAATTGGTATAGATTACAAATTTGTCTTGCCCATAATGATATATGGAGAGTTTCTTTTGTAGACGTTAGAATTGGTATCCCCGATGAATTAAGGCTAATTTTTACAAATATACCTAAATCAGAATTTAGATTGCTGTATTCATTTACTTAAAGAGCATTTTCATGAGTTAACTTTCAACTACAATAACATGAACTAATAGCACAATTGATTCGATAAAGATCCTTCGTGCTCTACCCCATGTCCAACTATTCGTAGTGATGACATGTGTCCTTGATCTTAATACACGAAGGGTGGATTATGAAATGATCCATTGCTCGATTGATGAACCGAAAATGGAATTCGATTCTGGTCACTAATCAACTGCAAATCTATTTATTTGACAATACATTCAATAATTTTCCAATGTAATCGGTCAACTTCTTAATTGCGAATGATGCTTGAGACCGTTCTGCCATTGCCAGCATGAGTTCACGATCACCTTATTCAGTTCATCAAATTCAAAAACAGAAATTATGGCACGACTAACTCAAAAGTTTAAGCACGACGCATATCATGATTGATACTCTTAGAGTCTAGACTTAACTCGTCACAAGACTCACAACCCCCTCACGTATTCTCAACAGCCGGATAAATTATTCAAGCTGAAACCATTTCCCAGTCCTACGAGTTCCACACAGAAAAGATAAAGAGTAAAATCCAGAAGAGAATAGACATCAACTCCATCTTTCGTCTTAAAGTTATTTTGCAACTTCATTACTACATGGGAAAGGATAGTAAATCTGTTCATTCCAGAATCAGATTTACCAGTAATCAAACACTGCATGCACCTATGTGCTAACTGCTAAGCATGTTTTCAGCAATACTAGAGTCTAGACCACAGCATCCGTATAAATTCTCGTCGTTTCTGATGCAAAACCAAATCATATAACAATAAACACATAGCAAAAGGTTATACTCAAACTTTCGCCCTACAAAATCAGAAACATCAGTAAAAAGCACAACAATGCTAACAATCCGCCCAGGAAGATGCAACAGAAATGCCTTTCCACATTCGAGCGGCTAAATCATTTTCACATTCGAGAGGCTTCTTACTTCTCAAACATATCCTCTTACTTACAAGTACATTAATTTTTCTCTGATAACTAAAAACAGGAAAATTTGTCTTTAAATACTGCATATTCATTCTATCCATCAATCTATTTTCTCCCTAAAGAGTTCATGCCTCAATAAAAAAGCCAGAGCTTATTGTTCATATGTTACAATATGACCTTAAGATGCTAATTCATCATGCATGAAAAGGAAAAAAGGCAACTTCTCGAAACCAATGTTCGTCGCCCCAAAAGGGCAGAGTCTGATTCATCTACCAGTCAGCAAAGTCAACTCTAATGCTGAGCTAAACTGAATCGCCTAAGGAGCATCTCAACAATTAATCACTAACTGGTTCATAATAAACATAAAGTTAACAACTCAAAGAATATACGAGAACGAAACAAACGCAGAACAACGTCGCCTCAAATCAATACATTGAACATAATTAACTCCACATTTGTCCAAAAAACCAGTCCCTAAAACTCAAATTCAATTCCCACATTTTATTCCAACACAAAAACATTATTCCAAAGTAACCAACAACTACCAACAACATAACGTAAAAAACGACACAAAACGACGACAAAAGCTCATCCTAACCACGAAACACAACTGACTCACTCACCCAAACCCGCGCCCTTCAAATCGCCTTAAGCAAATCCTCCGCGCTACTCACGTTAAACGCGCCCCCTTCCTCCAAATTCAGTATCTTAACAACCCCGTCCTCCACGTACATTGCGTACCTCCTCGACCTCACCCCCAATCCAATCGGCTTATCGCTCAAATCCAGCTCGCAACCAATCGCCTTCGTGAAATCCCCGTTCCCATCGCTCAACAACAGAACCTCATCACCCACATTCAAGTCCTTCTTCCACGCCTTCATCACAAAGGCATCATTAACCGAAATGCACGCGATCGTGTCCACCCCCTTCGCCTTCAGCTCCGCGGCCTTTTCGACAAAACCCGGGAGGTGTTTCTGCGAACACGTCGGCGTAAATGCGCCCGGCACGGCGAATAGGATCGCCTTTTTGTTGGCGGTTAGGTCGGAGATTGAGACCGTTTGAAGCTCGTCGGAGGAGTCCAAGTAGGAGAGGGTTGACTCCGGTAGCTTGTCGTTGACGGCGATTGTGGCGGCGGCGGAGATTCTGGTGGCGGTGAAACGGCGGCGTTGCGGCGGCGAGAGTGAAATTGAGGCGAATTTGGTGGATAAGGGTTTTGAGAGTCTGGTGGAGGATGATGAGAGGAGTTTTGTGATGGTGAAGGTGGCGGCTGTGGCTGCCATTTTTGTTTTTGTGCACTTTATGTGTTTGTGAAAATGTGTGTGTGAAAAAAATGGTGATGATGAAGAAGAAGATGAAATTGGTAAGTGCGTGTGAAGCGAGGGTTTTTTTTATGGGGCGGATATGACGATGAGGGTTTACTTTCTATTCTCCGTCAGTCGAATTATTATTATTAGGTGCTCAATAATAAATTATTAAAAAGAAAAAAAAAAACTACACATAAGAAATAAAGAAATGCAAAAATTAATAGCAAAACATGATTTATATTGTACTAATTCATAAAGCGTGTTTATGTATTGAAATTTAACATCATAATATGTGCTAATCGATTTTTGAAGAAACAAACATATATTTTCCAAGGTTATTGATTATTTTTATTATGCTTTTCAATTTTTCATATTTAAGAAACCTAAAAATCTATTAAAAGAATGAATGAGCACATATTTGGTATTTAGATGTTAAAATTTAATATATAAAATTAGTTACTATCTGTACAGTTGATTTAGATATAGAAGATATTGACGTATTTTCTAGTTTTAAGATTTTACAGAGAATTTCTTGCCAGCTCTAAATTAAAACAGAAGTAGTTTTTGCAATATACACTTGCAAGTAGTTTTTGCAATATGCATTTGCTTAAAAACAACATAGGTTCACTCACCACCTAACTTTCTTCCGGTAAGTTTTTCAACAACTTTAAGAAAGATAAAAAACAGGTCCGAAAAAATGATATTAAATTTATGCACTCCTTTGCCAAATTTTTTGACTCGACGCTCTTAACTGGAGATTTTATAACTCCTTTTGAAGTCATGGAAAAAATATACAAAAACCACACTATCTTTGAGAATAAACTAATATTTTGAGTACACAAAAAGGAAGTAACTGTGATTGTATCATTTTACCAACTAAAGATTTCAAAATATCAAAATATTACCCTTTAAGGAACCTATGATTTGCCCAAATATGTGTGAAATCTGTTACCAGTTCAGTAGTTTCTACTTTCTTCTATGAGATCAAACAAGTCCAGATATTACTACTAATTTCTTCTGTGAGATCAAACAAGTCCAGACATTACCACTAATTTTTTTCTCTGAGATCAAATGTGCGTACAAGAGGTACATACTTCGTTAGTTTTCTGAATGGAAGGAAATACCAAATCCAAAAACTGCAATAAACAAGATATAAAACACAGAAGCTTTCCACAATTAAATGCAGCAAATTGCGAACAATTTGGGACTAACACCAGAGCCTGTCTCTAGGAGTATTGTCTCGCCAGAAGGTGGAGTAAACCTCAAGGAAAGATGAGCAAAATCCCCCGGTTACTTGCAAAACTTGTATCCCTTGGTTTTCACATGTTTACCTCGTTCATTGATCATATTGGCTCTCTCAAAACATATGCAATAAGTCAGGAGGACAATGCCTTCGACCCACTCCCTGCAAGAAACAAGTGCAAATGGTCAGTGGAAGCAAATTCTAACCATGTTATCTTTGTCTTGATTCCATCTGTAAGAAGCAGCAGTCTATTACGTGATAGTTAAGTCTATATTGCTTGCTCCTATGATTAACTTAATACGGAAATTGGGAGGGCTCAAGTCAATGTGCAGAGTCGAGCTTCCTAAACAGGCAGAAACACTTGTTGGTGATCAAACTTAAACCTGAAACACGGAAATGTACTGAGTTACTTTGTGTAATAAAGTCTGTAACAGCAAACACTGTCTATGAGACTTCCATATAAAAAAGAAAAAAACTGAAAAACTTCCTTGATCAAGCCCACAAAACCCATCAAATAGTTTTATCTTGGCTCTCTCGAAGGTAAAAGACAAACGATGAAAACCAAAAATCAAACTGAAGTGTGTACATAGTATTACCAGATTGATGCATACAAGTAGTAGCTCTGCAGTCGTGTACACCAAAGTAATCATAATATATATCCTGGACTCCTGGTATAGACTGAACCTGCACAAGGAACACAATAGACCAATGATGAAGAGAAAAAAGAGATGTTTGACATTCTTAAGACACATTGAAACAATTATATAAGTAGGATAGATACTGAAAAAAAATGACAACTGATAAAACTGCACCTCTAAACCATAGAACACTCTACAATCCAACACTTCAATGTAATTTATGTCTTCCTGTAAAAGGACTCTGCCCACTAAGAACATCACATACAAAAGTAGACTCATAGAACACTCTACAATCCAACACATCAATGTAATTTATGTCTTCCTGTAAAAGGACTCTGCCCACTCAGAACATCACATACAAAAGTAGACTCGTGCACAACAATCTGCGGAATATGAAATTGGCATCCTAAAACGAATCAGTGGGTCGTCGATTGGAACAGTTAGCACTTCACATCAATCAAGAGACATGGTCGAACTTGATGAATGAAGCACATCTGAAGCCATCCAGTACTATTATGTATCAGATAGTGTGCAGCCCCTAGGAAACACAAACAAACCCCCAATTTAGTGCCACACAGGTTCAGGGAATAAAAACATAAATCTTCCATCTCACTTTGTCACTGGATCAACAGAGTCAGAGTCATCGAAACAAAGCTTAATTTAGCACTCCATTAGAATATCTACTGGACTGGGAAATTAAAACATAGAATGAGATATTAATAACGTATTGTAGTAATTCTGCATACTATATCAAATTGGGTCATCCACAGTAAATCAACCACCAATGTTCAAAAAGCCCAATGGGATAACACAATTAAAAAAGAACTGCAGGAATCCTACTTACATATCAAAGTGACAATGGGGAGACAGCATTCCACAACAGCGCCAATATCAACATAAACTGACCAAGCGAGCCGTGAGAAGCAGAATACCAGAAAACAGAGGGCTGAAACATCAGTCTAAAATGGAGATTTAGTACAGACCAAGAGGCAGGACAAAGAATAAAATGAATAAAATGTATATTTTTCCCTCTACATCAGTGCGCATCTCCAAAATTCATAAAAGAAATTAAAAAGCTCTAGTTGAGAGGCCTCCAAGTGTGCAGAGGGGACTAAACAAGGAACATGAATTAGACATATTCACTTTGGTAAAATGAGCATCGAAATTCGCTAAATCCAGTGAAGGATTAAACTATATATTCTTCCCCTACAAGATTAACTATCCCCATGATTAGTAACAC
This sequence comes from Misopates orontium, assembly GCA_946800315.1. Lineage (NCBI taxonomy): Eukaryota > Viridiplantae > Streptophyta > Magnoliopsida > Lamiales > Plantaginaceae > Misopates > Misopates orontium. Next base: position 5,317,281 of record OX326950.1, on the reverse strand, counting down.
CACTTAGAAAAGTTCTCTTTCAGTCTGCATTGCCTCCGATCTGCAGTAACGGGGCAATGTAAAACTGTTCGCAATCAGTTTGAACCAGGAAAAGGTACGCAAAACCAATAGTAATATAATATGGAAGCGCTCTACAGGAAGTGTAACAGAAAGGAAAAGAGAAGAAGCACTAGAGAGGGTAAAAAAACAAAAAAAAATGGATTGCCTGTATTGAAATCATGTATCAAGAAGACCAAGCAAAATCAAAACAAGTCGAAGACAGACAGCAACCAATCGGAGTGAAAAAAAGGTGATAGTTCCAAAATGAAAATAAATAAACAAGCAGAATCGAAAACCAGAGACACGACAAACTATAAAGAATAGAGACCAGGAACTTGAGAATGACGTCAAGATCAAAAGTTTAAATGAAGACCAGTTGCACGACACTAAAGCTTGCTAGTGTTGGTCATAATCGGAATGCTTAATCTAAATCCCAAATTTCACCAATTTGGCTCACCTATCATGCATAAATGCCTAGAATACTATTAGTAAAATGAAATATTAACACAAGTTTGTAAAAACTCTGCAGAGTACACCGAATCAACCATCCACACGCAGTTGACCACCAACATTTGTCATTGGAATGTATACATTTTAAAGTATCTACGAGACTAAGACAAATTTGTATATCTACATAGAGGCAGTCACTTAGTGACGTATACCAGAGGTTCATGGGATAATGTGAAACTACAATTCCTCAAGATGACATGTGCAGGACAATATGTATCTAACTAAAAATCATTAATAGCTAGAAGAAAATATTTATACATATGCTAAATAATACGCATTAAGACGGATCATTCAGCAAAGATTAAGATATTACCTATACCGTCTTTGGCAACAAATATCCATTGCTGAATCACCTCCAAACTACAATTTAGCAGCATCAGAAAGATCCTCATGCATGCTCCATCCACCAATTCCTTTGACGCTCATCTCAGAGCAGATGATCTTGGCCTCTTTCAATTTTCCTTCCTCCCTAAGGCCAGAAAGAAGCTCGTTACAAACAGAAACGCGTGGAAGAAAACCACTTTCCAACATTTCTCTGTACCACATGTAAGCATCATCATACTCCTTTAGCACGCAATGTCCTTCAATTAGTGTGTTAAAAATTACATCATTGGGGGTCAATCCTTTGGCAATCATGTCACTGAAAAGATCCTTGGCTCCTTGCAGATTTCCCTTCTTTAAACACACCATAACCAAACTATTATATGTCATTTTGTCAGGAGGAATTCCCAGATTCAACATCTTAGTACACAAGGTAATTACCTTTTGAATTTCCCCATGCTCTGCGAAACAATGAATAAGCTCATTATATACAATTCGATCAGGAGTGAGGCCACCTTGAGACATTTCTTCGACGACTTTCTCTACCACACTTAATCCATCCTTTTTACATATGCTAATTAGAGGGTGATATGTGTTTAAGGTCGGTTGGATGCCTGAAATTTTCATCTTCTCATACAACTCCAAACACTTCTCTAGGTTACCGGCATCTGAAAACCCAGAAATTAAAGAATTGAATGTAATGACATCGGGACTTAAACCTTTATTTGCCATACTCAGGGCTAATTCTTCGGCTTCTAGAACCCTACCCATTTTGCAGAGCCCGTTTATGAGTGCATTGTACGTGACAACAGTTGGTATTAAATCATTTCTTGACATCTCATCAAAAGCTTTGAAGGCATCTTTGATACTTCCTCTCATGCAATGACCATCTATGAGCATATTGTATATATGGACATTTGGCGAAACACTTCTTTCCAGCATATCCTTGACGAAGAGTTCTGCTTCAACAAGTCGTCCCTTCTTGCAAAAGCTATTTATCAAGGATCCATAAGTGACAACATTAGGTTTTAGCCCATCCTTTTCCATTTCCCCAAGAATCTGGATACACTTTTCAAATTGGCAATTTTGGCCATGGCCATTTATCAAGATGTTGTATGTCTGTACGCTAGGAGATATACCCTTCTCCATCATTTTCCCTAACCACTTATTGGCATCATCCAGCTGACCTGAGTCGCAGAAATTTCTGATCAAGGTATTATATGTGATACAGTTAGGCTTTACCCCATTATTTTCCATTTCTTCAATAGCCAAAAGTGCCCTTTCAACATCTCCTATTTTGCAATACCCATTCACGACGGTATTCAACATCACCTCCGTCATAACAACCCCTTGTTCTTTCAACTTCTTCATGAGCTCTTCTGCTTCATCCATTTTCCCTTCCTTGCACAATCCATTAATCAAAATACTACAAGTATACTCATTAATCTTTACCCCATTCTTCACTGCATCTTCATATAATGACATCGAAGCCTCCACATTCCCACTTCTTGAATGCCCATCAAAAAGAATACTGTACGTAAATCCATCCGGCACAAATCCATGCGCCCCCATCTCCGCCAAAATCTTGTTAGCCTCCTCCATTCTCCTCATTTTACAAAGCCCGCTAAGCAAAGTGTTATACGTGACAATATTCGGCTCCACATTATCAACACTCATCTTTTCCCTTAAACTAAACGCCCCCTCTACGTCTCCTGATTTACAACACCCATCAATCAGACTATTATACGTCACTATATTCGGCGCCACATTCCTCTTAACCATCTCATCAAACAAATCCTTGGCATCATCCACTCTCCCTTCCTTACACAACCCACCAATCAAAACATTGTACACAAACCCATTCGGCTTCGCCCCACACCTCTTCATCAAACGCATCAAGTCCAAACCTTTCCGCAAATCGCCCAATTTAACTGCGGATTGAATCGCTTTCCCATAACTAAACTTATCCACCCAAACACCACACTCCAAAGCCTCATAAAATATCTTAAGCGTCCTATCAAACTGACTCGATTTCACCAGAGATTCCAAAAACAAATTAAACGCCGGAAGAGAAGGAAAATTACCGCCACTTCTTATCAAACCGTACAACTCCGCGGCCTCGTTCGGAAGCTTGGACTCCGCGTAAACCGTCAGCAGCGTGTCCGTGAAAACCGGCTTCGTGTTAGGCGGAGGTGACGACTGCAAAAACACACTGTACAATTGTGATACCGAGTGATTGAAAATTAGGGCTTTGAGTTGCCTTTTTGCTGTTTCGGTTCGATTTTGCTGAATTAGAACCCTCAGTTTACGGAGTTCTTCGTGCAGCGGTGTTTGTTCAGCTGAAACGGAGCTGCAAAACCGCTTGAATTGAAATGTGGAGCGATAATTGGAACGACGAACAAGGTGCAATCTCTTCGCCATGTTGCAGCCTGTTTTTCGAATTTGAATTTTATCGCTAAAAATTGGACTAATTTGAAAACAAAATAAGCCGACTGTTGGCGATTTTAGAGGTGCAATTGAGCATCAGGCCGCTCTATTATGCCCTAATTGGCGAATTGAGGATGATGATCGGTGCTTCGAATTGAAAATGAAGAGAGAGAAAAAAACGAATTATGATTATACAGTTGCAGATACTGGAGAGAGGAGGACAAAAATGGCGCATAATTTTGAGTTTAGGCTTTAGGGCTTGAGATTTTTGGGTTCGAAATGGAATTTATTGATTATGAGAAATGGGCTATAAGGTTTGGGCTTGGGAATGGGATGTGTTATTTCTTAAATATTACGTTTGGGCTTGGGATGTATTATTTATTTAGATGAAGAAACAAATGGGCTTGATGAAATAGTTCTAGACATGAATGAATTGGTGAGTTTAGGCAATTACTTCTTTTAACTGGTGGAATAGTTTAATTGCAAGTATAAATATATATATATATACACACACATACATATATATACATAACAGTTCTAGACATACATATTTTGTAATTGTTTTGATGAACTCTTGAAAAAGTCTAAGGACTCTAGTATGTGAAAGAATATGGAAATTAAGTGACAAAATCTGGACTTCTTTTTTTTTTTTTGGCTTTACAATCAATGCTTGAGAATAGTTTACTTTTTAGAGTTGTCTCATCTAGGCAAGGATCATCTATGTAATTTGATGTGTCATTTATGATGACATTATTTTTAATTCATAATGTATATCTCAATACATAGAGATTAAGTGGTTTGATTAACATAAAAAATGACGCATAAAGTAGCATACAAAATCCTTTGTCTCTGTATTGATTTTCCCATTGTTATGTATAACTTACAACTTATCGAAATCACAGTCCGTCTCTCAACTGCTTAATTTGTTGAACAAGTATTATATCATCTAATATTGGAGTTAAGTCACCATCTTCTGATATTATCTGCTAATCACATAATTATTATTATCTTGAGTTAAATTGCAGCAGCAATTAAAGATGGTACAATGTCTAAAACAAGTAGGACAATGATAGTGATAAATAAAATCCTATAATGTTGGTAGAACATAGCTTTTTACAACATAGTGTGGTTCATCATTATAAACAGAGAAGTTTGTCTCCAAGCTTGAAAATGAAGTGTCCCAAATTGTACCATGTGAAAACCTGCATAACAAGATAGTTCATTCTTTCTTCTTTAATGCATTCTCTCACTCCATTATTTGTCTCGACGAAATAGCTGAAAATAGTTGGTTTCGTTGAAAAAATTAGGCAAATAATCTAAAATTTCACATAAATATTCACTAAAAATAGTTCAGTACTAGCCACTTGCCCAATTGAGTGATTGGATTTATTTTATTTTATTTTATTTTTGAAGAAAAAAAAAAGATTTGGCTATTGCATTAAATTCTATGCCATACACAAACATGATTTTCAGTTTTGTTTTCTGTATTCAATAAATTCTGAAGGTGCAGTTGGTGAATCCTCATAATTAAACGGAGAAGCCTCATTACTCATAGTTGGTGAAAGCAATAAATAACTAGAGTTTTAGTGTTCATTCTCAAAATTAATTTGAAGAAACAAACAGCACACTGATTTAGGCAATAGTTTTCAGAGCCCAGTCTATTAATGTGAAATTAAATTGTGTTTTGTTCCATCTGTAAGTAGTTGAGAGTTTCTGCTGTTCCATTTCTTGCTGGCTGTCTCTTTCAATTGCCAAAGCAATGGAAAAAATAACAGACAAATAAACGTGAGTGGTTCAAATTCTTCACACATATTATTTGTAAAGACTTCGATAACTAGGCAATAACTTTAATTGGACCAACATTATAAAAGAGTTGGCAGTGCTAAAAATGTCACTTTTTCATATAATTTAGTTACAATAGTTTTCATTTTATTTATTGATGTTAGGAACTAGGCTATTGCAATAACTACTGTCTTAATTCAGTGGTTAAAAACCAAAAATTATATCTATCTAAGTGCACTTTATGATAATTAATCACAACAACATTGTTTAAATAATTTGATGACCTTTTCTGATGTTATTACTTATTATACACGCACTAGTACTTGTGACCAGTAACAGCTTAAACTCATTATTTTCAGATTTGAGAAACTATTATTTCACACATTTCCAAGAGAGTCTTAAAAATAATTTTTAATGCATTGATCACTAAACAATCTATCATCAAATGTACTGATACGAGTATTTAAAGACCATGTTCTCATTTTTCATCTTTCAAAATAATGGAACAACTTTCAACCATTGTGCTTTCTGTTCAAAATACATATTTACACAACAAAACAAATTCATTCAAGTCTGCTCGAACTCTTATGCTCAACCTACTACAAGAATAACCATTCTTTTTCTACAAGTAATAAAAACAGTATAAAAGGAAGACAAAAGAATTGCAACAAAACGAATCAAAAACTTCAAAAGCCATATTGCTGAAAACGCCTCTAGCTGGGGAAACAGAGGCACAACCACAGGGCGGGCGATTCAACACGAAAATAAAAACGAACAGTTTATCCGTTTTCACTCTAAGACGAGGGGACAAAAGTGCCAACGTGTCCTAATCCCACGACAAAGAATGCGATCGCCTGAACGAAAAGATAGATGTAATAGTGGTTTTTCCCAAATGTGAAGTCGTAAAAACCACAGAATAAGAGGAAACAACCAGTGGTGAGCTCCAACAAGTGAAGTCTGTCAAAAGAAAATCGATGTTAGACGATTCAACTTAGAATGTATAAACGTTGTAGTTGTAATTCACAAACTTTTAGTACATGAAAAATTGCGTCGACAAGGTCTAAAGTTTGTCATAGACCTAGCCTAGGTAATATTTTTTACATACCTTTCTGCAATCCTGAATCGAGGTCTTTTAAATGCTTTCAGTGCTGATTTTAACTTAAAGGCATCACCGAGTTTCTCGGTGACAACCCACTCGTTCACTCTTCCCGCCTCCAACAACCCGATGAAAGTAGCTTTCGTTCGGTGCAGAGACATAACGTTCTCAAAAAGAATCCAGAACACCAGCAAATGTAGTGACCTATGATTTAACAAGAAACATCATAGTATACAAAGATTTAGCATTTATGTGAACATGGGATTGCACAAACTTGCAACATTGTTAAATGCAGGGCGAGAAACGAACCTTGGAGTTCCGATTGCATTGAGTATGGTGATGATGACAGGTATGTAAATTGCACCCCACTTTGGAATGACAACTTCAGGTACTAATACAGATGCAGGTAACACGATGCAGTAGAATACAAACGTTACTATATGAGCAACGATCTTCCTTACGAAGAAGAAACTGTATATTACATAAACCTTCTTCAACAAAGACACTTTCTGCAAAAAATATATTGCACCTTTAGTTGCAAAATCATTGAAGATCGGAGGACAGGGATCGATTGATTGAGTAACTCACCTTGTTCCTGATGATCTCTCCTACCATTTTCCTAAATAGATTAGCAGGGCCACACGACCATCGATGTTGCTGATAGCGATATGCCTTGAGTGTGCTTGGCAATTCATTTCTTACCTGAATCAAGTAACATAAGTTTACTTTAAACTCTGCATCTCTAATGTCCTAAAGTTAACTAACTAATGCATGCATTCATATTCTTATGCATAGTACTATCTTCTAATAACATGAGACTGTATAATAAGCTTACTTCAATTTTCTGCATCTCTTATGTCCTAAAGTTAATTAACTAATGCATGCATTCATATTCTTATGCATTGTACTATTTTCGAATAACATGGGACTGCATAATAAGTTAATAACTCAGGCCCTTTGTTATTACATAAGAGAACATAACATAACTGTTTTGCATTACTGAATGAAGTAACACACTTTACTTATATCTCAAAGTTTACTAGCTAATGTTAAATTTCTTGGACTTGAAGTATACCTTAAGAGAACCAAGATACAAGAACTTCCATCCTTTGAGACTAGCTCGAACCGCCAAGTCCATATCCTCAACAGTCGTGCGGTCTTTCCATCCTCCGGCCTCATCGATAGCAGCAATTCTCCACACACCAGCAGTGCCTATAATTTTACCAAACACACACTTATTTATTGTTTCATCAACAAAGAAAATCTGAAATCAAATTGTCATTTTCATAAAATTTTGACTCCTCAAGAAAATTACAGTTACATGTCCACAATCAGTATTTTTCACTTTCTACTGGTTATTAATTAATTAGTCTAGTCTAAATCAGCTAGCAATGGACATTATGGGCATGGACCAGTACTTTTGTTCAACTAGCAAAGAAATAAATGCTGTCTTCTTTTATACCAACACTACTACTTAGTACTTATTGCATAACAATAACTGAAATTACTTTAGCAACATAGCAATATTTATTATTTTTACCATTGAAGCCAAAGAAGGCATATGTGGATGAACCAACTTCTTGCTCCACAGTAAAATGATAGTCAAGTGACATCTCTTGCATTCTCGTCATCAAACACTCGTCAGCATTCACTGAAAATGACACGTCAACAAAAACAAGATTAGATGTCGTTATTACAGACCAAATCTAAGTAATCATTTACTTATTATTAGTACTAAATTGTGCTTACACAATATAAAAATTATAATAATGTAAAGTTCCTAAATAAGAAAACAAATATAACATAAATAAATGAAGTGTGTCGGTAACTAAAAGGAGGCTTTAGGTCCACCACTAGTAGAGACTAAAGCACATGGAATTGCTGGCTTTGGGAATTAATACAAAAGGACAATAGGACCCCCCCCCCCCCCCCCCCCCCCCCCATTAGATCAATATAATAATCACACTATAGTGGTACTATTTCCCTTTGGGCAAGGAAATTTTCTTGGTAGCATGGACCCAATTCTATAAATATATAATATTCATACCAAATTGCATGTTGCTCAACGTACCACGTTATATTGTATCACACATGTCAACCTAATTAGAATTATATCTATTTTTCAATTCCTATTAAGTTGTATGCGTCTGACACACCAGGTTTCTAGTAAATTTTATCAAATCGACGTTGTTTGTAGGCTACTAGTCTAACTCAGAGAGTTTAAGCGTGCACCTTAAAAGATTAGTGACCTAAAATTTCCGTGAAACTAATGTTCTGGTATTAGTACTTGATGCAAATCTAAAATGTGACATAAAATCTAGTATTTTATTTCACAATGCAGCTTTAATTCAGAGAAAGTCTATAAAAGATACTAAAGTCAATCCACCAGTCATGAAGTACCCATGAAGAAAACAAGACACTTCGAATCCCCTTTTGGCACTATCTCCATGTGTGTGATGATCCCATTACTCTTTTTTTTTAGTAGCAATAGACAAAACAACTTTTCATCTACCACAGCAAAATAAACCTGGAAACCCAAAACTTTTGATCATGCTAGTCAAATCAAAATGTCCTCAAAATGTGTGAAAATGAGATAACATGGTGTACGTGTCGGTTATAAAATGGCCAACTATAGTTGTAGGTTGCAAAGTGAATGGCCCCGGTAGATACACAATCGTTATCAACACTAATTTCACCGACAGTTTTTAATAGCAATTTGCTAAGTATAATCAAACATGTAAATTATATTGATCAGACCCTTTAAAACAAGAAACTCAAACCTACTATGATGTCGTGCTTTAATTTAAAAAATAAATTTATCTTCGACCTATTCAAAAATGTACAATTCGACTCCTCGTCAACTTTAGCGCTTCCGGTTGATGTCATATTGCACGAAAAATTACGTCAAAATTGACAGACTATATATGTTACGTTTGAGAATATTCCATGTTCAATGGCATTTAAAAAGGAATATTCCGTCATAAATCGAAGAAAATTTAACCACGGACTTCTCGAATTAGGTTAAAGGTCAAGTTTCTCTTGTCTAAACTAGGGCACTTTAGGAAATTAAATTTTCATTTTCCATAAAGGGTATGATAACAATGGCAAAGACAGTTGTAATTACCAAAGTATAGACCACAGATAATTTGGTAAAGTCATTAATGATAGCCAATCATGATTAAATGCGCCGAAGAACTAAGTCAAAAATAAAAATAAACATTAAGTGATTAGTAACAATAATTACCAAATTTCCAGCGGGCCTGGACCAGGGCAAGTTCCGGGTTGTGAACCAGAAAAGGTACCGTTTTCCACAAGAAATCGGGTTCGGGTTGAAAATCCGCATCAAAAATTGCTACAAAATCACAATTTTTGACATAAGAGTGCTTTAGCCCTTCTTTTAAAGCTCCAGCTTTGTATCCATTTCTATTGTCTCGAATCTCGTACTTAATATTTATCCCTTTACTAGCCCACCTCTGGCACTCCATTGCAACCATATTCTGGCACACAAAACAAAAAACAACACATTAAATTAATTTTAAGAGCTTTAATACATGCAAATAAATCCAGATTTTTTTTTGTTTCTTGCAATTTTTTTATATAGCTAAAATTCAAAATACCCTTGTCTTAAATTGTCGGCTAGAAGTGTAAGCTTATGTTAAAATTGCACATTTTATTGACTTATTATATATATATGTTTTACAACTAAAAACAAATGTGGGTTTAGACTATTTTTTTTTATAATTTTTTTAGAGTTTTAAATAGTACCTTGATAATGGGGTCAGTTGAATCATCAAGAACTTGAACTATAATTCGATCAGAGGGCCAAGAAAGTCCACATGCAGCTCCAATTGAGAGCTGATAAACCTATAAAAATATAAAAAATAAAACATCATTAATCACCACAACTTAACCAAAAAAATAAATTGAACTTCATGCAAACAGGGCAAAAAAAAATAAAAAATACCTCTTTTTCATTATACATCGGAATTTGAACAAGAACCATGGGATAAACAGAGTTCCCCTGTTCCAAATCATCCTTCAAAGGCTCCCATTTGTAACGTTTATCGGGTTTTCTACCGAAAACCTTAACCAAACTAATCACAATCGCCATGTAAACCCTCTCAATGAACAACATAGCCGACATTGCCAAACACAAAAAGACAAGAACTTTGAGCAGAGGAACAATCAATGGCGCACGAATTTGACCCCAAATGATCATGAATTGTGCTGTGATGTCATCTCTAGCATTTGGGATTGACTCAGGCAAGAACATTGTCGATGAAAACCTGTCCATTTTGCTCTGTTTGTGTTGGATAATGTAAGAGAAAAAACAGGGGAAAACAGGGGAAAACAGAGGAAAACAGGGGAGGGGTTCACAAAAAGAACAAGTTTTGTTTGGGGTATATATAGGCTTTTTTTTTGTTTATCTCCTTTGCGAAAAGTGTAAGAATATTATTGCTTTTAATTTTGCTTCTTGATGACGCAAAAACAATGGAGACAGAGCTGGAATGTCAGAAGAAGAAGAAAAAAAAATGTTTTTACTATATAGGATAAACTTAAACCCCTCAAAATGTAACAAACACCAATAATAATAATCACAAAAAAAATGATCAAGACTTGCTTTTTAACCCAAAAAAAAGACAACCCTTTTAAGCAAATGCAGGATAATGCAGAAGGGATTAATGCAAAATGCTGAGAAAGTAATGGAGGAATAATAAGATTGAAGAGAGAGAAAGAAAGAAATAAGAGGAAATGGTGGTGAGAGAAAGGAGCTAGAGAATCTCTCTTTATAGAAGCTCTATATTAGGGGGATTCAGGTTTAAGTTTGTTACAATTTTTTGTTTCCTAAATTTTAGTAAATCATTTTAAAACCATAGACTTTACAACTACGAAAAAAAAATAAAAATAGACTTGTACGGTTTAGACAAAATTACGAAACGATGAAAATTACTCTCCAACAGCTAAAATTCCGACAATGGGACACTTGCCGCCGGCCAGATTACGGCGATAATTAGTAATTTTGATTTAATTTTTTGTCTTAATTTGTCTAGATATTAATCATTAATGCTAATTTAATGAGCGGTTTGTGTATGGTAATCGACAGTAAGTAGTAGCTAAAACGGTTAATTACAACGTTACTAATTTTTAATTTATTTGAATAGAGAATGTGAAGTTAGTAAGTTACTATCATCATCGTCATGTTAATACTTAATAAGTTAGGGACATAAAAAAAGAAAGAGGTATCACCTATCAATGGTATAATATTTAATTCAATTCGAATGACAGGTCAGGTTATTGCATGTTGCTAATTTAAGCTTAAAAAACTGATTTTTTTTAAATTTAACGTAAACTTATTAAACATTCTGGTGGCTGAGAAAAGGTATGTATGCTATATTATTTCACTTGGACAAGAAAGATATCCATGGTTAGTATGGTTATAAAAAAAAAAAAAAAAGAAGCTGATATATACAGAGTAAAATCCCTAAATGCAGAGTAATATTGTATTGTTTTCCAGTTTTGTCCTTTCCAAAATCAACAAATTGAGTAATTAACTCCTCTTCCTATTTTGATCTCTTATTTTCTCCCATTTATAAACATGAAAGACAAATCTTCTCTCAAACTAAATGACTAATATTACCTTCCATAAATATAATCATAATAATCAAAAGCAACATCCAGAAAGCTTGAAAATATTTTCTAATTCATATAATGTTGTAAGGTAAAAATCAGTATACTTTGTGAAATGACTTTTTCCAACATAACTTTAAAAATTATCAGCAAGTTAAATTAAATTAATTATATTGTGTGGATCTATAAGGTTAATTAGTGCATATATGTAATTTATTGTGTCGTAAATATTATTATTTATGTCAATCTTCACAAACTATTTATGTTAATTTATTGCATTACTAATTTTGGGAGTAGATTCTCCTTGGTTATAATTTTATTTTATTTTTGAAACTATTCAGATTACCGTAGGATAGAAAATTATTTCATTGGAAATAATCAAAGAATTACACAAGATATTTACTTTTCATAAATTGCAGTACAGAAAAAAAATGGAGAGCATTTATATCTTTAATATTTTTCTATTTGAGTTATAATTTTATGTTTACAGGAGAAGAATAATTAATGCTATGGGACAAGAGTAAAGTTGATGCAGAAATTAGTTACCGATTATTATTATTATTATTATTATATTCTCATTTAATATTTTAAACATTGAAAGTTAACGTATTGCTACTTTGTCTTATTTTTAATATTTATTGCCTTGTCCTTATTATTAATAGCTTGAAATATCTATGCATTTTTTTTACAAGGTAATTTCTTTAAATAAATTATTAACTTTGTTATACAAAGAAAGATAATCTTTCCACATGATATATCATAGGAAAGAATATTATTTTTCTGGAGATCTTAAAATCAAGTTAATTATTGATTAATGTTAAAATGGAAGATGAGTTGGCATATTTTAATTGTGAAGGGTATATTAAAGAATAAATGACTATTGCTCTGTAAATAGGGATTTTGCTCTGTATATATCATTTGCCAAAAAAGAATGACAGAGGAGATATTAAAAATTGACATTATTAAAAAATGTGGAGAAAATTACCGGGCAACTGACGTTGCCAATAATAACATTTTTTTATCAGGATAATGATAACATATTATTACGGTTAATAAAAGGTGAAAGCTCAGAAGATCATATGCAGCATAATACAGCTAATGATGTGTATTCTAAAACTAATGATATGCGATTAGGTCATAATTACATGTTCGATATTGAGTACCTTTTGAAATTAAACTAGACTTGGGTATGTTCAACAAATTATTGCCTGGACTTTCTGAACTAATTATATAAGGGTTATTTTTTAGGGATAATTACGGCTACACCCCCTGAGGTTTGGTGTAATTACAGATACCACCCCTGAGGTTTGAGAAATTACAGAGACCACCCCTGAGGTTTGCACCAACCTTACAATAAAGTCCCTCTAATGAATATATGGATGAAAACTTCCAATTTTACCCTTGTTCCATTTCAATTGATATTATACAAAGTTTGAGTAGGTTTTATTGTATAAAGTAAATAGTATTTTTTTTTAAATTCTACAAATATCTTTATAAATATCAACATAAAAATTATACTTTTAAAAAATACTAAAAATAAAAAGTATATTTTTTTTTAAAAGAAACACACATCTATTTAATTAATTCATTTATTTAAATTTAGTTAAAAATGTTTAAAAATCACAATATTATTTTAATGTTTACTAATTATAGTTTCTTCTAATAATATAAAATAAAAGAATACAGTATGCTTAGAACTCCTCATTCATCTCAACTGAAAATGCACAAAAGAATGAAGCAAACATAGGTTTCTTGATTTGCAAATTTAATAATATTTTAGTATCAAATTTATTAAAAAAACTAAAAGAAAAAAGAAAGGAGAAAAAATGAGAAAAAAAGAAAAACCAATTAACCTTTTGTAATTAATTTAGATTCTTTAACAAAAACAATGAAGGGCATAATTGTCTTTTATATGGCATAAGTTAGTTACAGGGGAGGTGAGTGTAATTTCCCAAACCTCAGGGGTGGTATCTGTAATTACACCAAACCTCAGGGGGTGTAGCTGTAATTATCCCTATTTTTTATCCACTTGTCATGAGTTTTCATACTTTAGCAAATACAAACCGAGGTTTCATACTTAGGGTAAATACTTCCGCAATATTTTCATTTTCTTTCTGTATACACACATGAAATATAATTGAGGAGGTGTTATATTTTTGGCAATTGTTTGACAAATTTGTTAAGAATATTTTGTTCAAAGTGCTATCTTAGAAATAATTTTTTCTATAATGTTAATTTGGGAATAGTTTTTTCTAATAAAGATAATTTGGCAATTCACTCTAATTTTACTATATATACTTGTTGAGATTGTTTTCCAAACACGTTTTAACATTATGATCATAGACTAAAACAAATCTGGTATAGACAAAGTTGTCTCTCCTAAAAAGAAGTTTTGTCAAGGAGAAATAAGTTATCCGCTTGCAAAATAGTACCTATCCCGGTGTGGACTTAAAATCAAAACGAGTTTGCAACTTCTTAACGTAATGAAATTTATATTATTATAGCCTTAAAGGTAAAAAACTTTTCGAAAAATTTCTCCTAAACTTGAAATGCATGAAACTCTGTGTGTATATATAACAGCTAGCTTTCAAGTTTCCACTCACTAATACTTTTTCAAAGCAGCAACTAAAGAGGCCTTTAGAATCAATAAAATTATTAGTCGAGTCCGAATAACCTGATTTAAATATTGATGGAGGAATCAACGACTTTTGTGGTTGTCAACAAGTAATTACTTCGGATTATGCAATAGTTAAGGGTAAATTTTTTTTTATTTATGTTACTTTCAAGTTTCAATAGTTTTGTGACAAAATTCAAATTTGCTATTTCAACAGCTAGGAAAATTACTTTAAGTGGTATACTAATATTGCCGTGGTAGATAGCGAAATGATGGGCTAACTAACCTGTCTCTTATATTTTTCTGAAAATATAATTGAATAACTCCACTGAATAAATAAAGCTTGTCTAGTGAATACTAATGTTCTCACTCAAAATAATAGTATTCTCTTTATTGCATAGTTGACTGCTGCACTAGTGAAATAAATACTTCCCTATCTTCTTCCACACTACTTTAGAATCGTCCATGAAGTATTATTTTTTCTTTTTATGTGAAGTTGCTACATATGTAAGCTTATTTAACTTATACAAGGTGCTATATGAGATACATCCGCTCACTACTTTGCACATGAACGTGTGGCTTCAATTGCTAAATTAAGAAGAAAGTTTTAAGTTGATCTTTTAGATTATCAACTATGAATAAAACGTCTTAACTCAAGTGGTGTGTCGTGGAGTGACTAGTAATAATTAATATAATGAATTTGTCAAATCAGGGGGCAAAAATTAGGCAATTTTTTTTTAATTTTTTTTTTCAAAGAGTGGTGAAAACAGAAAAAGGGTGACTCGAAAGAAACAAAGCAAGAACAATCAATGGATCATGATGAGTGAAATCGTGGAGAAACAAAGCAAGAAGTCGAGATGCAGCAAAGTGCATGTGGCCTAGATCTTCATGATTTTATCCGGAGTTCGACAAACTTTCAAGTAATGTCAAAGAATATTACCATGAGTCATCTTTTCTTTTTCATATTTATCATTGATATGAGTTGCAATAGAAAATAAACTGAAGTTTCAATCCAATCGTGTGTCATATTTAATGGCAGTCTCATTTATTTATGATAGTGTACTAAAATACTCTAACCCGCGAGATAAAAGATTGTTAATTTAAAGTTATTAATTTTCTCTTGTCTTCTCTCTACTTTGCCTATCTTCCAAGATTCAAGTAGTCGAACAAAAAAATAGTAGATACCTGCTGTCAATTTACATGTGGGGAAATTTAAGTCAACGAGTAAAAATAATTCAAGTTGAAACTTAAACAAAAAATACCTAGTGTAAATTATACGCAACGAATCCTCACAGTGATTATACGCTCTTATCCCTCATGGTGAGAAGAAAATAAATAAAAACTCAATCAATCCACGTGATAATTTGATGTTGTATTTTTAATAAACTGATCACAGAGTCAAATACCCATGACCATTCAAAGCTATCGGAAGTCCAGGCTAGGTTACGGGGGGAAAACGGCTAATAGCGAGACAATTATTAAATTGATATGATTATATATTCGTTTCTAAAATTTAATTTATACACATATATAATTAATTTCAAGTTTATAAAACTTTAAGACTTTCTTTAAGCTTTTCTAAAATATTACAGGTAGATCCAACCTATGTTGCTTTTTCTCTTCTACTATTGTCTACACTTAAAGGTCTATTTATAATAATTTAATTTCTAAAACTAAATTTATAATTGAATTGAACTCTCAAGGTGCATGTGTATCTATTTATATTTAAAATTTGAAGGTAACTCAACTTTAGGGAAAACATGTAGCGACAAAGTCGTATGTCATTTAATGACCAGCACACCATGTATTAATAAACAAATAAATTCTCCTTTGACTTAATCAACATATAAATGTTCGTTTTAAATCATTTAAATAAAAATCATGTGGAAAACTTAGTACTAAAATCCCACCCTCCCTTAGCCCCAACTCCGTCATTCTTTCCAGCCCCAAACCCATCTCCCTTTTCCAACACCGTTGGCGGGGGCTTCTGCTAGGGGTAGGGGTCTGGGCTGGCTAAGTTTTATTTTTAGTCTTAATCTTTTCATTTATTAGATTATTACATTTTGACATGCTACAAAAACAACATATTTCCAAATAAATTGCGAGAAATTGGGCATATACGTGGTTTTTGAAGTCAGTCTTGTGAAATAAATGTTTAGCATGTTTTAAATACAAAAGAAGGCATAACATTAGTTGTCAATTTTCAGGGATTAAATTATTTTTTGTGCCTCAAATTGGCACGATTTCAATATTGGTGCCTTATTTAGGCAGCCATCAAAATTGGTGCCTTAATTCGGAATTTTTATCAATTTTGGTGTCATGTCGCCGGAAAACTTGAAATTTGGCCGGAATTGCTTACGCGGACGTGACATGGCAGAAATTTTGGGGATTTTGACCCAAGTCAACCCACCACATAAGCAATAATCCACATATACCGCCACATGTGAAATTAAAAGAAAAAACTTTAATCCACATATTTATATAAATTCCATAAAAAAAAATCCACAAATTCATATATATTCCAAAAAAAATAATAAAAAAATATAAATTCCAAAAAAAAAATCAAATTGTTGTAATTAAAAATTTTAAAAATAAAATTTTATCAAAATTTTCTAATTTCATAAACAAATTCACAAAGTTTAGCTGCTCTAATCTCATCACTAATCTCTCAGCTCCTCACTCTAATCCTCCTCCTTTTTCAACCCCCAAATTCATCTCATTCTCACACTCTTACTGTTCATCGCTCAATTTTGCAACATTTCATCAACACCTCGAATCTCGCCGCATTCGTCTCGTTCTCCAAAAAACGGAAGCGACCTCAGATTCAAAACCTAGACGATGAAGACGACGAACGATCCGGATCCAGATTTTGTCGATTCGGATCGGTTATGTTCCGAAACCCTAGCTCGTTTAATCGATTGTTTAATATGAAATCATCAACGTTTGAGTGGCTGTGTGGTTTACTCGAGCCTTTGCTCGATTGTCATGATCCGATCGATTCGCCGTTGAATTTGTCCGGTGAGATTAGGTTGGGAATCGTTCTGTTTCGGCTTGCGACTGGAGCCGATTATGAGGAGATCTCGAGCCGATTTGGAGTGTTAAAATTTTATTTTTAAAATTTTTAATTACAATAATTTGAAATGATTTTTTTTTTTTTTGGAATTTATATTTTTTTATTATTTTTTTTCTTTTTTATTTTAAAATACAAAAATGTTTATACTTTAAATTTATAAATACAATTTCTTATACAATTTTTTTATTCCTTGTAATTTTTTTTATTTTAATTGCTTACGTGGCGTTATATGTGGCGGATTTTTTCCACGTGTCTTTGACTATGGTCAAAATCCCTAAATATATTGCCATGTTACGTCCACGTAAGCAATTCTGGCCAAATTTCAAGTTTTGCGGCGACATGGCACCAAAATTGATAAAAATTTCGAGTTAAGGCACTAATTTTGATGACTGCCTCAATAAGGCACCAATATTGAAATCGTGCCAATTTGAGGCACCAAAAATGATTTAATCCCTCAATTGTCATATAACAATTAAGTTCATTATCTTTCTATTACCGCTTTTGCATGTTTGCTCCAAAAAGCCCAAAACGAATAATTGATACTTCTATGAACACTTAATTTAAAACAATAATTGTGTAATGAATTGACATTTCAGTTATGTAAGGCACTTCCAATTCAAGTACTTCAATCTTGACACTTGTCCTTGTTCAGTTTTCACAAATCTCCCATCTAATTGTCACAAGAAATTCGTTGTTAATGTTGAGTAATATCCGGCATAAATTATTTGTCTAATAACTATTGCAATAAATTCTTTGTTTATGTTGAACTATCTTACTAGGACACAAAATTATCTTATGCACTTAGCATGTCTTCTTTGAGAGATTCAAATTAAACTCACGACTTTTAATGACAGTCACATAATCTTTTTCCTATCTAAAAATAAACTAAACAACAGCTCCATTTGACAAAACATGGAGCTTCCAACACCAACGATCATAATTGATGATTAAGGTCCACCGACTAACTCTGGCTTACCATATCTAAGACACATGTCCATCGATGTTAAGTTCTTTTAAATTTCAGCAATTGTAGAGCATAAACTCGTCGATATTTTTATGTGTACGGAATTTGTTACTTTGCATTAAATAAATAACCCTAATCTTTTCTTCTTTTTTTTTTCAAAGAAGAAGTAGAGACATCTTGGTACATTCTCAGCATAATAATGAGGGCAACAAATTGGGCAATACGTCAAATTCATTTTCCAACCCTCCTAAAGGCTTGTGCTGTAGTCCACTATTAATTCCAATATGTGTTTGACACAAAAACCTTTTCTTTGTACCAAATAATGTGGTCGGATCGGATGGGCCGTCGGTGGGAGAATGAAGATCAACAGCATCTGCACCACGTGCGATTGTTGTTGGATCCGATATTTCATCATTATATCTAAGTTCGTATCAAATAAGTAATAATTACAGGACTCCTCATTATGATAGGGATGATTAAATTTGTTTGCCTTTCGCCAGCCGCATCACCATAATATCATAGGAATTTTATGGAGTTAATTAAATAGTTAATTACCTAAGTTAAAAATGATTGTGTTGTCTTAATTTTCCAGGAAATTAAAAATTAAAATAACAAAATTTATAGGACAATTCTCTAGTTGTTCTTTTTTTCAAATAGTTTGGAGAGAGAACATTCGTTGGTGGGGGTCCCTCCGCTGCCGCCAAATTTGAAATAGGAGAGACAAAAGAATTTAGATGAAAGTTTCTAAGTACAAAGATATATTTGTCTTTTACTTTGTGAAACTAAAACATAAAATTTTATATGTTTATTATAAGAATAAAGAACAATTTCTGTAAACTTATCAAACAATTCAAAATGGTCCCAAAAATCACAATATTGGCCAAAGCATACATTGAAATTAGAAATTTTAATACATGCTTAGTAGTTAGAACTAATATTATATGCCCTACGAAGATTGGAGGGCAGCTAAACAATCGACTTGTAGAAAATATTTATGGTTCGTTTCAGAGGCAGCTAAACAATCAGCTTGTAGAGCATATTTAGGGTTCGTCTGAGAGAACAGCTAAACAAATCAGCTTGTAGAACATATTTATGGCTCGTCTAATGGCAAAGTGATATACCTTTATCAAGAGTACTATATAATTTGGAGTGACATGTTATTAATACATTTGCATACTGTAGCATATAAATATTTCTTAATCAAGCCAAGTTTGTACTATATAAGTAATATAATCCACTCATAGGCAAAATATATTAATAGTAGGGGATACAGTATGTTACCAAACAACGAAGTAAAATGGAAATGTCATATTATAATTTTCAATTGTAATAACAGATAGTCGATCCTTGATTGGCTTGCAACACTCCCTTAAATCTTAATATGGCCATTAAGATTAATCTCGATGTTTTGTGCAATTTAATTTAGTTTTAAAAGCCTAATATATGTAAGGCTAATTTTTATAATTATTAATATACTTATATATATATATATATTGCTCATCATATACTCCAATGATAAATATAGATCATGTTTATTCTTAAATTGTCAAATACTAATAGTTAAAGAATCAAGACCGTCACCCTGTATAACTAAATAACAAACTTACCACACTCACAAAATTGGGACAGTATATATTTTTACCTCACATGTAATAAGAACTACAAAAAGTACTAGCAGTCATGTACATTTGAGCCCACTTAAATGCATGGTTAGTGCTAATTTTCGTGATTTTGTTCAACTCGTGCATTTTCTTGTTCTGTCCAATAGTGGCATACAATCGAATTTTCTACAATTCATGACCTTCCAACAAAATAAATTCCTTGACAAGACGCGCTATCTTTATTTGTTTTATATACTACTTTCTTTTTCTTCGAATGGTATATAAGAAAGTAATGTGAAACACACTGCCACAGAAACATCAAACCTTTCAATTTTTCGCAAATAATCAAATCAAAAGATGTGATCATAACGTACCTTCCGATACGTTCTTTTTCTTATTATTATTTCCCATCTTTAACTTCAAAAATTCCTCATGAACTATAGAAAATGTGATTAATTAATTTTTTCTACATCAGCCGACACTTAAAGATCTTCATTAACTAGTTTTAAAATAACGACTGATTCG
This sequence comes from Misopates orontium, assembly GCA_946800315.1. NCBI lineage: Eukaryota > Viridiplantae > Streptophyta > Magnoliopsida > Lamiales > Plantaginaceae > Misopates > Misopates orontium. Next base: position 5,296,701 of record OX326950.1, on the reverse strand, counting down.
TACAAGTCCACTTTATTCTCATCGACTTAGGTAGTGGTGGTGGGAGGGCATCAAACTTGAATCTTCATGACCACAATTTATTAATTTCTAGGGTCATCAGTTCATATTTATTTAATTGCAATGATTGATAAAGAAAAAAAAAACTAAAGCCGGCTATGTTAATTAAGAAAATAAAGGAAATAAATTATTTGGCTGCCTAGCTATCTTTTGAACCTTTATTCAGCTTTAATGACACGGACAAGTCAGAAAATACTATCTTGTACAAATGACACGAGATGTTTAAACTTTTCGCCCAAAGTGTTACTTACATATAGACAAAATAAAGAGATACTAAATGTGGGAAGGACTAAAGTAATGAGGAGGAAAAGCAAAAACATAAAGTAAACATCTAATATAATTAACGTTGTGCTCGTCTTAAGCGTTGAACACTTTCAGTAATATTAATTCCCACCAAAGATTTCAAAAGATCGTCTTAGTTCAGTCAAATTGAACCTGCTTAAAAATAATAGTTAGTGAAAATGTGCACCAAAAATAAAAAGAATCAAACTGTAAACTTCAAATAATGCGTTCCTAAGCTGAAATCTAGGGATTGGACCCTGATGGTCCACTAAATAATCTAACGTACCAGATAACTTGGACTACTCCCCACTGCAAGGCAGATGTCAAGCCCAATTAGGCTTAACCAATTATCCAAATCCAAATTTCATGTGGAAACCAGTCGAAACGCAATATAGAGAAATAAATTAGAATTCGAGTGTAGGTAGAAATTTATAGATCGGGTCAGGTTTTATATTTTGGTTGTGTTTAAATAAAAAATAATCCATAATATTTGTTGTACTTTTAATTAGTTGAGTAATAAAATAAACATAACAATGCATACACTATTGCAACAATTGGACCCCATACCTCTTACATAAAATAAATTCATGTTATTTAAACAAAGAATCTCCCTTATCTTCTCACGCCTTTAAAATTATTAGTGGCTTAAACCAATGTTACAGAAGAACTACAGTATTTGCAAATTGAATATAGTTCACAACCAAGAGAAAGAAATAAAGATATCGGGCCGGTCTCTCAGCCTAAAGCCCATCTGTTACCTCTCACGGCCCACATATAATCCCAATAAACAAAAAAATGGAGATGCGGGGTATCGATCCCCGTACCTCTCGCATGCTAAGCGAGCGCTCTACCATCTGAGCTACATCCCCAATGCGTCTAAACGGTTGCAAATATGTTTGATATACCATTTTTATTGTTATCTCTCTTTTTTTTTTTTAAAAAGTAAATTTGGACACTAACACAACGCTGAATACGTAAAACATAATAAATCACAATCTAGAGACAAAAAGAAATCTAGTCGGCCAAGAAACATGCAACTGATCTAGCGTTATTACGCAATTAAACAAACAAACAAAGTAAGTGAAGATAAAAAAGATTTTATTAAGCAAACAAAAATTACACCATCTCACAAAACTAAACTTGCATAAGTACTCCCTCCCTCTCTTAAACCAAAAACACTAACTAATTAAACATTAGCTTGCAACTTAGGATCAACATCAACTCTCCCCACGCCATCCTCCGCCAACTTAGCCACCTCCACCCCACTCACCTCCGCCTCCTCGTCCACGTAATTCGGATCGTTCTCGTCTATCGCCGCAGGCGCCGCATCCAACTCGTTCGCCGCGGGGCCCTCCCACGTGTACTTGCCACCGTGGCCCGACTTCGATTGCTTGCCACGCGGCATCCCGTCGATCGGGTGGCGGTCCTGCCTCTGCACGCCTTTGTCGATGAGTTTCTTGTTTATGTGCTTTAGAGTGTCGACGTTGTGCGTGGCGACTTCGACTTTTTCGACGCGTTTCATTCCGGCCTCGTCGTGCGACATGGCGCGGAATGTGACGGTTTCTTGCTTGTCATCTATGGACTTCATGTTGAGGATTTTGTTGATAATATTTTGATCTAGGCTTGAACAGAGAAAGATATGTTCTTGTATTGGTTTTTATTTGGGATGGTACAAAGCGGTGGCACAAGTGCAAGGTGGCGGTTCCATATTGTGACACTTGTTGCCATGTGTCACATGAGTGAAGCTTTGTTCTTAATATAGGTCAAAATCTTGCATTAAAGAATATAGTACCACTTTTATGTTATGGCACTCTGTAGAAGGCTAGGTCTTTGGAATAAAAGTAACACCTTCTCACATTCGTGAATTAATTCAAAAACATTAGTTAAAGTATTTGCCCTTGTCCTAAATAATTAGAGCACAAAGTACAATCATAAAAATATAAATTAACTGCAGAAACCAATACATGTGTTCTGTGATCATTAGTGTTTTTCGAATTTGATTTACAACTTTTGAAATAAATATATGTAGCTTAATATTTTACGTGTTAGCAACTTTTGTCCCAGTATATTCTACATTTCTAAGATAGTCAAACCATCAATAAGATTTATCCAACAAAAAAAAAACATCAACTGGAATAACTAATTAACGATCCAAAGCCTGTGAGCGAGCTACATACTTGAAACGAATATGATAAGTATCTAGTCTAGGTATAGTTATTACCTTTTTTCCCTCTCTTTTTCGGAAAATTAGAATAATCAAAAATCTTTTATTTGAAGTTGTGTTAGGTCTAATTCATGTTACTTTGACTGGATTATTCATAACTGCATATTTATAATACAAGCGGATCTATCTCGTGGCAAGAACATACAACAGGAAAGATACTTAGTGTGCTAAAATTTGCATGCAAAAGATGATTAATTTTTGCGTGTGATGTGTATGCATAAGCGTAAATGAAGAATCGACATTTTTACTAACCATCAGATGAACATTTTGATCAAATGCAATTAAGACGATAAACATGTATCTCAACGTATTTTAACGAGTATGTCCGAGGCTCTCAAAGTAATCTAAATTGAATCTCTAGTCCCTTTGAATCACAAATCACAATGAACCTAACTATCAAAACTTTCCTAGTTCATTGACCGAACGATTAAAATATCCCTAGCTAGTTCATTTCTGGACTAAATCATTCCTAAAATTAAACCAGGTTGAATCAAAACAGTTGCCGCCCATGACAATACTATGGGTAAGGCCCATTTAATGGGCTTTAGGATGCGTATTAGTCTGATACTATTCATAAATCAGTAACCCAATTTTGAAAGTTGAACCAGACAAGTGACTTTAAGTTCGATAATATTCGTTGACGATTCTCTGTCCCATTTTTCTGTTGCTCTTCATGTCCCGCTGTATAGGATCATAACACATGTCCTTGATTTTAATACGTTGAAGGTGGGTGGATGAAAAATGTCCATAAATGTGGTGATATATTAAATGAGACATGTAATGAAACACAAAGTGAGATAGAAGATCCATTGCCGATTATATTACATAGATTTTTCTTCCTTTATTTTGTTAATCTCCTTTCTATTGTTCCACGAAATTGCCACGAAGAATGAAAATCTACAGGACAAAACTATAGTAGTAAAAAGTATTTTAGCCGCTAAAGAAGGCAAATAAGAGAGAATCTCCGCTTTAATAAAGAAAAAGGCTAGCACAAAGAAAAAGGTAGAGAGACTAATGATGTTTTTCTTCACTAGTCTTAGCAATTTAGCATATAATATAATATTTAGCAGCGAAATGATCAGGGACTTTACACAAATTCCTTATTAATAAATTAAATCCACACCATTTTTTGCATATTTAATTTTTTAAGTCAATTATTACAGTTAATATACATGATAAGTGATAACTAAGAAAAATCAAACTCTTACTTGTTCATGTATCTAACCAATTTACGCAAGTATATAAATAAATTATAGAATTTAGACAGTTTTGTGGTTTACTTTACCAAATAATATTATTTGTACTCACCTTTACTAGCTGTCAAATATCTTAGTCCTTTATCAAAGAAAAAAAATAATACCTTAGTTTCTATATTTAACTACAAAGAAACTTTCACTATACTTTTGAAAATCATAACAACACAAATTTATGATAACCGTACATGTTGAGATAATACTTCAAAAACTATCACCCAATATATGTACAAATCTCATCATATATGTACTATTTTACTCAATTCTTCACCTGCATGACGACACCATGCATACGTAACAAATCTGACGTACAAATCCCATGAACCAAACAAATTCCAATTGATTCCAATTTCAAACCCCACAAATCCCAAAAGCTCAAAGACTCTTAAAATTCCATTCTTGAGTCTATTTAAGTCAAGTTAAAATACTCTGTTTTTGCCAACAACAAAAAATGGCTGAAAAACAAAAAATGGCTGAAAAACCATCGCTAGCTAAGCTAAAGAACGTTGTTTCTGATGAAAGCAGCGATGATGAAAAAGAATCTGGCAGTGAAGTTGATCTTCTGTTGGAAAAATTGGATCTTGGTCCTAAAAAGAAGCTTCTTGTGCTCTGTTTAGGTGGTTTGCTTGTGAACAGAGTACATGTGAAGGATAAGGCTAGTGTTCGTGGGTTGCGCCCTGATGTTGTTTATGGCAAATTTTATGGTACTTAGATTTGTGGAAATGATTAAAGATTGAATCTTTTTGTTGGGTTTTTGCTGATTTTGTGTTTTTTGTGTGTGTGATTTTTGGCAGTTTTTAAGAGGCCATTTTGCACTGAGTTTCTCAAGTTTTGCTTCGAGAGATTTGAAGTTGGGTTATGGTCCTCCGCTCGAGAGTTAGTGGACATGTTTTTTTAACATTTTGCAGTTAGTTTTTGATTTAGTATGGTTTAAGATTTTATGGTTTTGTTTGATTTTGTTTGTTTGTTTGTTTTTGAACTGTGATCAGACACAACATAGATGGTGTATTGTCCAACATAACTGGTGGAGCAAGAAGCAAGCTGTTATTTGTTTGGGTGAGTTAGATTTTGCATATAGTATTGTACCGATCCAATTCGTCTGTGGCGAACTGTGTGCATCGTTAGATTTATGATACGTGTAAATAACTCATGGTGAGTTCTAACTGCACGTGTTTGTGGGTGGTTTATAAAGTTAAGAATCAAATCTTTACTTAATATTATTACAACGACACAAACTGTCGCACCATTTTGGCGTAGTTTTTTTTTTTTTTTTTTTTTTTTTTTTGTGGTATTAGGTATCATTGCAATACAAGATAAACTGCAATTGTTCTTTTGTATTATGAGATATTTTCTGTTGATTTTCAGTAAACTTTTTTGTGTTGTTTTGTAGAATCAAGAGGAGTGCATTGATTCTGGATTTGGCTGTCTTCATAAAGAAGAGAAACCTCTGTTTCTTAAGGAACTGAAAGACCTTTGGGCAAATAAGAACTTTAAAGGAAGATTCTCTGCTTCGAACACTTTGCTGATTGATGACGAGCCTCATACTTGCCTGCTCAATCCGGTATTTATTTTGAACTAAAAAAATGTCATTTATTCGTGTTACTCGTGTGTCAAAGTTTCTGAAGGAGTTGCTAATTTTGCAGCCTGACACAGCTATATTTCCCAATCCATACAAGAAGCCCAACCGCGACGATAAGTTCTTAGGTATATCGGTATTTGACTGCGTTGTGCAATCATATTTTGGCGGTATAGATTGCGGAAAATGCTAACTTTTGATCCTGTCTTAAACGAGTGTAGGTCCGGATGGTGAGCTGCGTAAGTTTCTGGATGGCCTAGCGGATGCTAAAGATGTTCCTTCTTACGTGAAAGATCATCGTATCGGGCAGCCTGCGATCACAGCTTCCCACCCAGATTGGGGCTACTACTCCAAGATCGTTCGCCATTTGGGGAAGAGCGATAAAGGGGCTGAAACTTCTGCTAAAGACTAACTTATATTATGCTACTATTTTAGTGTGGGAATAAGTTGTGCTTTTGCTTGGTTTATTATTGAATGGATGGTATTAATATTGTAAGCTTTTATTGTACAACATTGCGAGGAATGTGTGATGGAACCTTCTGTTTCTTTTTGTTCGTAGATCATGAATTCTAATGTGAAGAATTTTAATCAAACAAATCATTTTTGGTTCACATAAATGATCATGAAAGTGAAGGCCTTCATAGTATTTTGGTCTAAATTTTAACAAATCAACACTGCAAGTTTATTTCATAAACATGATCGAATAGCCAATCATATATAAGTAAGAATTGACGTACAATCTCATGAGCACGAATTCGAAAGATGTCAATTTTATACACGAAAAGCACAGATGAAATTTGGACATTGATGTATGTTTTCCTCTGCTAAATATAAAAAAACGTTCCACAATTTTTCGTAAGCTTTCAAAACTTTTCTCGAAAACTTTGTTAAAAATTGTAGTTGTAACAAAATTGAGAAATACTTATATGTTTCGTTTCGAGTCGACAAAGTTGTTTCAACATTTTTCAAAAAAAAAAAAAAAGTATGAAATTCTTTGATCCATGACAGAAAGACCAAAAATAAGAACTTTAAAGGAAGAATCTCTGCTACAAGAAGTTATTCCGGTGTTGAAGTGTACAATGGATTTGTTATCTTGCAGCCTAACACAGCTATATTTCCCGAGCGGTACAAGGAATACAACCTCTATGATAGTTTTTTAGGTAAATTGATATTAGTGGCATTACATCAACGTATTTCATGGTATAGATTGTTATAACAGCTCAATTTCCATCCATTTTAAACAAGTCTAGGTCCAAAAGGGGGATCTGCGGAAGTTTCTGAATGGCCTTGAACATGCTGAAGATGTTCCTTCTTATGTGAAAGATCATCCTATCGGGCATTCTGCGATCACACCCAGATTGGAGCTACTATTCAGGGATTGTTCAAAATTTGGGCAAGAAAGAGGAAGGCACTAAAACTTCAGCTGAAATTGAGTCGAATGTAGTACGGTTATAAGATGCATCTGTTATCTCTGAATGAATTGAGTTGATGGTGAATTTTTTTTAGCGAAGGATGTGAGAACATTATGCCGGTTTTTGTAGTTGGTAGCTCATGAATAACCTTGTATATGAAGAATTAATCAGACAAATCCTTTTTGCTTACAATATGATTCGGAACTGGAAATCTACCCTCAAAACTTCAAGGTCTAGATTAAGGAACTTTTCTCAATTAAGGTAATTAACAATAAGTAAACATTTTCTGAACCAAAACGCATGCAAAACCAAAACATTCATGGTAGCCTATTTAAGTGAAAAATAGATGAATTATACAACCTATGACTCACTGTCATATTCACGCCCTATTCAGGATTTTTATTCGGGATTGTTCAATATCTACGGAAAACTCAATGTAAACTTTCTGTAACATAATTAGTTTTGTATACGGATATTTGTACTCCTACGTAAATCTCAAATAAGAAATAAAATACGCACTGGAATTAGTATAAACTTAGATTTTCAGGCAAAACATGCCATGCAGTCATCAGTCACCACAAAGAAGAAAAAGTAAAGAAGGCAAATAAGAAGTCCTACAAATCCTAAGCAATGCCATCACAAGTTCTACAACATCTAAGATGTTTACAATAAGAAATAAACAAACAAATCTCCAGTCACGAAACTAACCACATCATCCTCTTTAAGTTCCTCACATATCCTCTTTTGTTAACTGTCAGTTGTATCTGATTTAGCGGCCTAAGGAAAAAGATCACAGTTTGTCTTACAAGCTTCAGTGCTCGTCAAGCGATACAGAGATATTGATGTCGGGAGAAGGCCTCTGCGCAGAACCATTCCAATCAGAATTATCAGTAGATGCCGAATTCGGGTGATCCTTATTGCTTAGGCTGTTGTCACCTTGTATCTGATTTGGTACCATCACTTGTGTTGGCATGGTGTAGGTGTGCGTTTCTGGTGGCGCCTGTGATAATGGGATTGCTGCTGTGACAGTGGCCGGAGCATATTGGACATTAGGTGCCATTCTGTGTTCGGTGTTGTACTTTCTTTTCTGAACCTTGACTTCCTTGCCACTATTTGGTAGAAAACTTCCAATAACAATCTGCAATAAGTAGAGGAAAAAAACATTAGGACTGGCCAAAGAAACGTCATAGTCGGAGGAGAGGTAAATTTTTTTGACCTGTATTGGATTTGCAGCCATGAGCAAACCAGCAACACAACCACCTATTACTCGACCATCAGGACTGGCCAATGAAACGCTTAGTCCACCAGTCCGACTTTTCATGCCACCATTGTCAGAGATCATGTATGATCCTGTTAGAGTTAAGATCTCAAAACGCCCCTGCATGAAGAAAGGGACTCAGTGCGATACAAATGAGGCAAAAATACATTGCAATCGAGCACCCGACCATGAAGTATTCAGCACTTAAACATACAAGGTCTATTGTTTATCTTTTACACGTTTCATACACCAAACAATTATAGCCATAGGTCTTCTATGCCATTTAATTTTATTTTCTCTTTTATATTTAAAAGCAATAATTAACAAGAGGCAGCTCCTGAGAATAAGTTTAATTTTACAACACCAAACACAGACATCAAGCCGAGAGTGTATCAGAAAGCCAAATTTTACCAACTGTTAATAGATTGTGAAGAAGTTCGCGTGTTTCTGAAATAACTAGTGGTAAATTCCTAAATAGAATTTCATTTTAGCACGCACCATCTGATCCTACTGGAGAAATAGTGCAAAACAGCATAGAATGGCAAGTAAGCTCACGAATGAACAAGGTCTAAGAAACTTCAAGTAATTTTGGATTAAGTTTCTTGAATCCCAGAATTCATTTTTCCTAATAAAAGAGCTCGTTAGAGGTTAAGTGCATCAACTTAAACAGAACCGATGTCTCCTTATACTCAAATATCTTTGTGTTAGCTAAATGTCCAAAGAGTACACCCCATAGAACAGGAAGTTGAGCCAAGAAAAGTTGACCACACCATCAAATTCTAAATTTGATCCCTTTTTGCAGTTTTTTGCTAGTCTGTTAATGCAATTCAGATTCGCCAAGCAATCTTCTACAGCGTTTTCTCACACCAGTTTCATTCTTGTGCTAATGGTTTCGGATAGAACCATTTGTCGAGGAAAAAAGTAGTTAGGCCATGTGTAATTCCACAAAACCATATCTTGTCCCCAATTTATTGATACAGTTCATGCCAATAGATAAATCACTAAAAGAAAAGCATCATTCTTGGAGACAGATTAATTTCAAAGAAAAAGACAAGTCGGTTCGGTGAAAGATCGGCATGATATGGCTCCAACAGGTAATGACAAAAGCACAAAAACAAGATTTGGTGAAAGGTCCAATTTACCTAAAATTAGAGAAGGCATCAACACACATACAGATATTTGGACACAACACTAGGTACTGAATGACAATAACATGCGAATCAAAGCCCATAACTTCTCTGTCTTCTTCTACATCACCCGGTGTGACCACAAAGCAACACGAAAAGGTGCACCCAGTTGAAAAAGAAAGTCGAGTCGAATCTAATTCTTGAGATTACTCGGGACAAAGATCACACATACCTCGTAGGTCAATAAACCTCCAGAAGAACCGGGCTGGCGAATCGTAACATTTGAAACAGATCCATTAGCAGAAAGAACACAAACCCCTCGAGCACCCTTTTGAGCAAATGTAAGGATCTTCCCTGCAACATCCTGTACAAAAAAAAACAAAAAAATCAACTAAGTACAAAATGAGACAAAAATCTCTTACTACAAAGATCTTCTGTCGGAACTGTAAAAGTCTTTTAATTACCTCTCCTATATTTACTGTCAACACATGCGGTGTAAAGTCCCCTCCTGCTGTGTTTGCAAACAATTCACCTGCACAGAGCAACACTAATTCAGAACAAAAAAACAGTAACATAACTCCAAACATTAGAAACCAACTCACAAAATCCCAACTTTGTCACAGTCAAACAAAAGAATAAAATGAAAAATAACAGAACAAAAAAAAGAACAGGTCTAAATCTGCTATAAACCCAAAACCCAAAATAAATCTAACACAATTGCAGCTCTAATCTTAAGAATGAAATCCCTTAAGCAAAATACCAAAAAAGTGAGAAAAAAACAAAACAAATTTTAAGCTAAAAAAAAAGTGAATGAAACACTTAAGGTAGCAAAAAAGTTCAAATCTTGGACCACATTAGAAGCAAAAAAGACACTAAGCACAACACTTCATATAAGAGCTAAACAGTGACAAACTCACCCAATGAAGCAAGAACCTGCCAGTTACCATTACCATTGCCACCTGAACCCGAATGATGTTTACCCCTCCCTCTCTTCGTGCCAGACGAATACTCGTAAGACGGTGGCGTCGACAACGTAAATCCCTGCTGCTGCTGCGACGACGTCGTTTTTGGCGTCGTCGACGCAACATATCCCGGCCTCAAATTCCCATCTGCATCATACTTCCTAGGCCTCCCTCTCTTCTTTTTCCCCTGCATTGTCAAATCACCACTGCCCACAACCACCCCCCCACCACTACCCATGACCCCACTACCCACAACCCCCAACACCCCACCACCTGATACAACAGCAGGTGAAACACTCACCCCTGCTGCATTCTCCACCTTCAGCCCCATAACTTCAGGAGCCACAGCACTGCCCTCAACCACAGCACTACCCTCAACCCCATGAACAACAAAAGCATCGCCACTCAAAGGCGGTGAGTCAGATTCTGAGTTTAAACCGGGTGACCCAGATTCAGTACTCTCCTTATCTTCCATCTCCATGGTTGTTTTTCCTAATTTAATGACTTTTAACAGATCTAAAACAGAGCAAAAAACAGAGCAAAAACAGAGTAAAACAGAGCAAAACAGAGCAAAAAGATTGGATTTTGAAATATGGGTTAGGTGAAACAAATGGCGCCACACAAGTTTCAATGAAAAATTAGTGTGATTTGGCTAATATTTGTGAGATTAATGAAGATGAAAGTTTTGTAATAATTTGAGTTCCCTCCATTAATGGGTTTTGGATTTTTGGAAAAGAGTGAATAAGACTCTGTTTTTTGACCTTTTTTTTGTTAATGTAATTGTTGAGTTTGGTAATTTTTATTATTATTGTTACGGCTAATATTTTAACATTAGGGGATGCTTTATGGAAGATAATATAATAATAAAGGGTTGATAATGATTTTTCTTTATTTAACCTTTTTGACCTAACTAATGTGTGACAGTTTTTTGAATTTTGAAATAAAGGGTGTTAAGGAAGTAAATATTTTAAAGATCCATTTATTTCAGTCATTAAATTGACATTTAAAATTTGTTTCGCAATTAAAACGATTATGATATATTGTTGTGATATTTAAGTGATTGTATTTGCATGTAATAGGTGTGTATATCTTTTTAAAAGGAAAATAAATTTTCTTATTGAAAAATCCAGGCAATTGCGTGTACATTTTAATGTATTTTTGCCTTTGTAATTATTGCTATTCTTATTTGAATTTGGAAACTAGAAGTGGTACTTTATTTCAATTTTATTTTTAAGGATTTGTGTCGTTTAATACGATATACGGACCAGAATGAGTATACACTATACACATTAGTGTCACAAACTTATATATTTAAATAATGGTATGTAATCTAATTCTTCAAAAAAAAATCCGACAATAGTATATTGACTCCTTACGATTATATCAATCTTAATTTCATGATTCATTACAAATGTTAAGATAATTGGCAAAATAATAGATTTTGATTTTACAATATTACTCCATAGGGGTGTACCGTGTACACAAATCCGTTCATTGGTCCTCAACCCGCATGGTATAATTACTATAATATGCTACAATATATTTAATAGTTTTTGCGCCGCTCGCAATTCCACACCAACTTTTCTTTTAAATTTGTATTTGATACAATATATTTAATTTTATTGAATTATTAAAATAACAATATATATTATGAACGGTGTGTTTTTCTTTTTTTGTGAACTATATGTAGTGTGTGTTTGTGTGCGTTGTTGTATTTGATTTTAGCTTTTGATTGTATATTCTTTTTGCAAAATTACAATATTTTGAAGATTTTTTGGGTATTAGCATATTAACCACTTATTATGGATCGTGAAGAAGTTATTCATCTAAACATGTTTTGTACAAGGATAAACTTACAATCATTTAATATTACCGGGTTAGAGCGATTTGATGTATGTAGTTTGGAATTGTCACCTCTAAATTGGAGTAATGACATTTTAGCTTCCCTAAAGTGTTAGATTTCAGTGTAAAAATTATTAAGATAGACAAAAAATTTAACCTTAAAACCCACGTATGAACTGAAAACATTCTTTTGTTGAACAGGCTCATGGATAATTTAGTTCATGAAATACGAAATTGTACTTAATAAATCATTTTTTCTGATAGATAATATTAGTTATAGGCACATTCAGTTTTTCCTTAATCCATCTGCAATTTTTTTTATATTTTGTGTGATAGAATAGTCTTAATGACTTTTAGAAGTAATGAACAACTTATATATAATCGGTGTATATGCATTTAATGTAGTATGTCATTTACCTTACAAAAGTTTCCTAAATTATGTAACACTCTTCTAAAGTAACTGCAGTACCATCTTTCTCATATTAATTTTCTATTGCGTGCTTTCGAATTAAAAAGAAAAAAAATGCTTAGTACATTATCGGAAGACAGAGCAACCTTCTTTAAGCTCAAACTACTTGATTGGGCTGAAAAATATTTAATTTGTTTTTTCATCTGAATTTAAAAATTAAAACAAATTAATAAGTTAAAAATTTGTTAATGAGACGAAAAGGCGAAATGCATAATAAACATATCCCATCTCCCTAAAACGGTAATCCATTTTCACAGAAATCTGGATCAATTTAAGCAATGAAATTTTAGATACAAATCACCATGTTTAAAAAAGTGTAGGTGCATTTTGTGTTCTTAAAGGTAAGGTGTAAGTGGTGAAGAAACCTGAGATTTAATGTATCTTAAAAATATGTGATAACAAACATGTACATTAATATTAAAAGATACATAAAGATGCCGATTTTAAGAAGTTGTTCGAATAAATCGAGAGAAATTAAATACAAAAAAAAGAGAAAGAGAAGAAATTAATAGAATTATTGCAGTACATGAGACCGTTGTAAAAAAGTGGACCGAAATACTATATAGGTGTATTAAAAATCGGATAATAAGTCCCCCACCTTTTTCTTTTTTGTTTGCTTCGATAATACTCCATGGCTTATTTAATAAAAATGGGACTTATTACAACATATATTTAATCAGATATCAAGTGCTTGCGTATCATGATGAAGTACTGGATTCTTTCAGTAAAAGTAATAGAAACTTAATTTACAGTTTAATTACCCTTTTCGTATTCATTTTTATAAAATCAATGAGTATATTATTAAATTGTGATATTTATTGATGACTAATCTTATAATATACAACGGTATGAACAAACTAGTGTCTTAAACAAAAAGTAGTAAAGGCTCGAAATGAATACTTATAAATTTTGAAGCGTAAAGTTTATTTAGTCTTCAAGATATCTCTTAGACTTGCTATATTATATTCAATATGCCTAGTATATTTTTCAATAGAAAGAAATAAATTTTTTCGAGATTCGCAAGTGATTAGCATGTGGCATTCTTAATCTTAGACAAGCTTTTATTTATTTTAGTTTTGCATAACGGTGACAGTTTCAAACTTTGAATTTAGACCAGAATCAAAGAAAAAAATTACGTTAAACAATTAAAACTTGGCGAGAGTTCCAATACGGGCCTTGATAAAGCTGAAACAAATTAAATAATAATCTGTTGAAGAGTCCCAAAAAAGATAAATACTAGTATAATAACATTAATCTTTGAAGATAAGAAAGCCCTAAACAATTTTGAGTTTTCATTTTTACTTTTGGTGGAAATATAATAAACAAATTGAAACGTATTTATTAAAGAGAGAGAGAGAGGCCAGGACCACCTGTTGTACGTGAATTTTCTTTTAATTTTTCCAAAACAAAAACAATAAAGCTGCAGACTGATAATTAAAGTGTCATAATTTAGATGATAAATCTCTTTTCGGCTAACCATCCCATGTGATTTGATTCTTTAATTCTCACGCGGAAATCTTTAATTGACACACATATTCATAACCACTGTTTACATACAATTACGCTTCTTAAAAAGAGAATACACATGATAACTTTAGAAGAAAACATACCCCTGTTTTAGTGATAAATATAAAAAGAAAAATATATTTTGCTCTATATACACCACCTCTAAATAAAAAAAAAAACTCATACTTTTCGATATAACTCGTGCGTTATAGAGCCAAAGTGTTGTACATTATTTCACAATATATAATTAGATGATATAAAGAGATTGTTAAATTAATTTATGTGTAACTGTGTTATCTGACCCGGCAGCGACCTAACTCTAAGTCTTTCTTGATGAACTAGATAACAAATTTTGTATCTTTTTTTTTTTTTTTTTGTCTATGATATTATTGTTGCTTAGCAAATTATTTTTCTAACTTTATGTAATATGGTAAACTTTTGTCCAATAAATTTACTATAGGAATTTGAGTATGACAAGAAAGGTGAACTATAATAAGTCCAACTAGAACCGTTAACAAATGAAGTCAAATAAATAAGTTAAGTTGGGTAAAATATAATTCTATAAACAAATAATTTATTTCGTTATTTTCCTTCCGTGTTCACTAGACAACACTAGAAACCAGATATTTATTTCAAACCGGCTTGATACGTTTTACTAAATGCAGAATTGGTGCTGCGGGCCCAGAATGTAATTAGGTTCATTTAAATTCAACCCCTAGTAGATATTTTAACTCGGAGAAAGATTAAGAAGAAAATATAGTATTAAATTTAAGGGACCCATTGATTAAATATATATAATATTTACCTACCGGGCCCATCCGCGAGTTACAAAATGAAATCTTGACATAAACTTTCCCTATTATTAAGAATATTGCGTTTTGCTTTTGAGAACCCACTATTAATTAGTTGATCTATGCCTTAACTTCCCAGCAATTAACACTTAGAAGCAAAGTAAAAAGTCACCACCCTACCTTCATTTATTTATATATTTTTTGACGGAAGAAAAATTGGTTTATATAATTGCATGAGCGATTAAGGACTTTTAGCTTATTTGACATTTTTGAGATAGTAGGCATTTGGCCAGAATGTTGACAAAATTGATTGTATCGGTCTGAAAATTTGGTTTTTAAGCCCCTTTTTTTATGCCCCTTTTTTCTTAATATTTAACGCTGTTTGATGCTATTTTAACTGGTTGAATACTATGAAAACAAAAAACCCAATGCAACCGAATTTTGGGCTTTCAGTTCCTATCTCTTTGGGCCCAGTCAATTGTGGGTGCTGAATCGATGAAGCCTAATTCTGTAAATTGTTATTCACCGCTTTACTGAAGAATATTATGTGGCACTGGGGCCCAACCAAAATTGTGGACTATTGGGAAAATTAGCGTCGAGTTTCGTTCATAATCTTTTACGGGTTTATGAGAAACAATCTGTATGGCCATAATTTTAATAAATTATGATGGATTATCTTTTTTCTGATAGAGAGAAAAAAAAAGGCTAAGATTTAAATTTTGGAGTTTAGGTGGCAAACTTCATGAAGTAACACCTATATTCATTTGTAAAAAAGAAAAAAAAGGGAAGTAAGTTTACTACATTTTGTCCCTTTTCTATCGTCAAGTACACACAGTGCAAATGTTTGGTCGTGTCTACTGTCTATCTTGGTTAATATTTAGTCATATCATGTATTTATTACTATGATTTATAAAATTTATATAGCTTGCAATGTAGCCTCAAGCTACAAAAAAGTTGTAGTTTTAGTCCAAACACATATGACCTAACATTCTACTACAATGATGCTTGAGAAGTACACCATAAGTGTACACTAAATGCATAAGTTTTTGTAAGCATTTCATATGATAGAGTACACATTATTACATCAAATGTAAATGAAGATCGTAAACTCTTCTATTTTCTTGGAACAGCTTTCAAGGGATTGAGTTTTCCCACAGTAATTCCCATTCTTTCCGTCATGTCCATAGTATCAGGACTAACTGAACTTTCAAGCTCCCAATCAAATTCATAAATCAACGAACCGAGCACAAAATGCAACATCCGATTACCCAATGGAAGCCCGGCACACATTCTCCGGCCCGCCCCAAACGGGATCAACTCAAAATTTTGCCCTTTGTAGTCAATATTCGAGCCTAAAAATCTCTCGGGCTTGAAGGTAGACGGATCATCCCAACATTCAGGATCTTGTCCAATAGCCCAAGCGTTCACAAAAACTTGAGTGTCTTTCGGTATGAAATAGCCCATGAAATCTGTGTCTTGAACAGCTCGTCGTGGTAGCAAGAAAGGGAGTGGAGGATGTAGGCGAAGCGACTCTTTGATTACAGCGTGCAAGTAAGGTAGATTGTCTATATCACTCTCCTCAAATTTCTTGTCTGGCTCAACTACACGTAGAATCTCGTGTCTCGCCTTGGCTAGTGTTTCGGGGTTGCGTAGGAGCTCGGCCATTGCCCATTCGATGGAGCTGCTAGTTGTCTCCGAACCAGCCAAGAACATTTCCTGAAAAATTGTCGTGGTCAAAACCAATGCATATGCTAATTACCACAAATTCATAAAGTACAAAAGTTGGCCTATGTCAATTTGAAAAATTCAAATTGACATAGGCCAATTTCGATATTCATTCATTCATGGTAATTATTCAAATCTCAAAAGAATCTATCTATTCTTTTTTAAAACGAAATGTGTGTATCTTTTTTTTGTTGATCAGCCTAAGAGATGTGTATATAATTACTCTACTAGTAAAGAATGTTTTCATAATCACACAAAACCACAATAATGTAAAGGTAACTATCTCTAAAAATAATTTGTACGAGCGTTCATTAAAGAAAAACTTACCAATATGAATATGACGATCTCTTTTTCAGACAATTTCCCAGATCCCTCCTTCCACCCCTCACTCTCTAGCAACACATCTAAAAAGTCTTTATCTTTTCTCTCACAACTCTTTCTCTCCTCAATCCGTTCCTTAACAAAACCAGAAGCAACCTTAACCGCGATCCCCATATCTCTCTCCGCTCTCCTCTTCAACCCTTGAAGATCAATCCTCCTCAACCACGGAAACAGGTCCGATACGTTCGGTGTCCCCGACCACTCCATGATCCTCTTCATTGCATCGAAAAACTCCGTACCTGTCTCGGACTCAGGCTTCATTAAATCCCTTGACATCATTAAGTTCCCCAACATGTTAAACGATGCGAGGAACACGTATCTAGCGACAAGCACCCCTGTCCCGACAGGATTAGCGTTACGTTCTTTGTCAATCCACGATATCATATTCTGGACACACTTTAACCTGAAGATTATATATACGTTAATAAATTTTAATCATCTATACAAGTTTGAGCTTTGGAAAAGATGGTAATTTTAATATGGTTTCTGTTAATTTCTGCATGTTGATATATTTGAAGTGAGAGACAAATAAAAAAAATTGCTGGGTTCAATCAACTTGACTTACATCCACAAACCAATAGCCCAAAGCGCTAAAATAGTTTATTCTCTATGGACTAAACTATCACCTCAATTCATTGATTGCAAAATATGCAAGCAATTAGTGCAGGAAAATCACTCTAATAAAATCATAATCAAATTACTATTACAATTCCATGACATTCAGTAATAATTCGTTTTTATTTATTTCTCGATTCTGGACAGCTTTAGAGCTCATGCCAAAGAAAGTGTCTTAATATAACAAACTACAAAAAAAAATGAGCAACAACGACAATGTTTTTCACAAAAAAATTAGGCTTCACCACGGAGTAACCTTAAATCATCGTAAAAAATTCCACAATGTTGCTCATTTTTTGTAGCTAAAAAGATTTACAGCATGCACGTGAGTTGCGTGTTAGAGAATATATATAAATTGATTAGTATCAATCATCGACAAACTTGAAGTTTTTAGAGGGACGTCAATTCAGTACCTGATGCCAGCGGTCTCGTTAATCCGTTTGTTAACGAACATTTCGACAGTGCATATGCGCCTTAGCTCCCGCCACCGTGAGCCATAGGGCGCCAGCGCCATTGAGCCATCGAGGTAGCCGTTTGTGTTCATCGTCTCTACAATCGTGCGGTCCACGAAGGAGAGATCGTGGGTTTTTAGTAACTCGCACGCGGATTTTGCGTTGAGTATGGCCATGGTGTTGATCGAGCCGAGTTTTAGCCACACTATTGGGCCGTATTTTGGTGCTAATGCGGCTATGGTTCTGTGTGGTGCGGTTCCAAGGCTGAACATGTAGCCGAACACTGGCCATCCTGACGGGCCTGGTGGGAGCCGTTGGTGGGACTTAGATTTTTTCAAAATGAATAAGATGAATATAAGAATTGGTAGCAATACGGTGGAATAAACAAATGAAAGTTCCATTTTTTTCCCTCTTCTTCTTGAAAAATGATAAATGTTTCAAACTGGAGGAGGAAGCAGAAGAAGGCTACGACTATATATATTGCATACAATCATGTCACAATTTGACTATAAAACTAGTTGCATTTTAGGCCACGTGTTATGTGAAATAGATGTATTATATTACCTCATGTAAAAAAATTAAAATCAGCATTTTATATAGCTCACCCGTGATGTGTTTAATAGGGTAAATTATATTCGTTGTTTAAAAAGGCAAATTAACCTCTTATGATTTTAACAAGTTGCACAAAAATTCCTAATACTTGCATACAAGAGAACATATTTTACAGTGTATACAAGTACTAGAGGAGGTAATATTGTGCTCATTTAACATACATAAGTGAACAATTTGCCAATTTGTTTTTGATAAGGGTGATATGACTATTCCAAAATAATAATGAGAGCAATTTGTCTAGTCTTTTTATTTTTATTTTAATGAGTGATGTGCCTGTTCCGAATAATACATGGTGTTGTGTCAAAACTCTTTGGCCACGGATGAGGTGAAGAGATTCGGCTTTTGTCAGTTCATATGACCTTTTCATCATGTCTAGATCGATGAACTAATTAATATGGATGTTTTACGTTTGTGTGATTGATACATACGCCTGCAAGTCTGTAACGTGGGATGATTATTGGTGCACGGGGAGTTGACGCAATAATTTTCTTATTGTCAAACAGATTAGTATGACGATATTTAACAATTAATATATATCATACGCCAAGTGATCACATTTTTTTTTTGAGTAATCAAAGACTATTTAATTTTAGTAGAACGAATCTCGACGGAACTTCTTTCGAGTTGAAATTGAAACTTCAACTTTGTCACGACTCCCGTAATAGAATATTGGCAATTCTTTGAACATGGAAGTGGAACCTTAACATCCTCGTACGGGGAGTAAATTGCACAAGTAACTCTTATGTTATGTTTTTAATGAAGGAATTCCCTTTGTTCTTTTATTAGCAAAACTTGCCTATGAAAAATGTAAAGTTAGCAAATAACCCCTACCGCTCTGAGTTGATCTACACATACTAGAACTGGTTGCAGAACTCAACTTTTTATTGTACTTATCTGATGTGTTATGGGTTAATGTTATTCAAACAAAAGTTTGAATACATTTTATCAAAATAAATTAGTAACTGTTAGTAGATCTATCACAATGGTTTTTAAAATATTCCATAATTATTTCAAAATATTCAAAAGAACTTTAATTATGTAGTTACATTTAGTTAAAAAGATAATGCATAAAAATCTTTAGCTATTGATACAGTTAATTAATAATATCATGTCAGGGTGTGTTTTGTAGATTTTAACCTTTACAAGGATGTATTTTCTAATATGAATTATACAGGGTTTATATAACAATTAGAAACAGCATGGGTGTAATATTTGCAACATACTCCTTCTACAGACCATTTATCTATTTTCTTATGTTGTTTGTCCCCCTTCGCTGTAACAAATCTTCCATCCGAGATACATAGGAACACCCATAATTCCTTCATACGATGTTTTGATGACCAAATCAAAATTAAGCAAAAAAAAGGGTCCAACATAGTTTTGTGTGTGAGCAAAAATTAATCTAATTGAGCTTTATATATAGCCACCTCATCATACATAATTATGTTAAGCCAGGCAACTTCATCCTGACTAGGCTATTAGTATTAGCACAGTGATTTCTATAATTTTCATAGCAAATGTATATAATAAATTAATCAGAGATGCTAGCCTAACAGACACATATTCCGTCTGTATCACAGACGCCTAGAATTTTAGGTGTTCTATTGCTATTACATCTCTTACAATTTGAGTTTCCTTCTAATTGCCTCTTTATTATTAAATTCTATTAAAGAGCCCCCGTAATTAAAGAAGAAAATAAAGATACAGTAAATCTAAAATTCTCAACCAAATCCTCAAAGATTGACGCAATTGCTTAACGTTGGAGTCATGCAAAAGAAAATAAATTCCAGTTCGTCCTTTTTTCTTTATCTTTATCTTTTTGCAAAAAGCTTTAATTTCTTTGAAGACCTTTGCAAATAGAGTAATAATCAACAATGAAAAATTATATTTGTTATCCGTTTTGTGTCTATAGCTTATTGGGTTTCCTTGAATGTTGAGCGACGATACATTGTATTTCTTTCTAAATTTAATTGAAGTACAGAATCATGATCCTAACACACGCCATGAAGAGAAGAGAGAACTGAAGTTTTTTCTTTCTGTTTATGATTTACTTAGTTAATAAGTTACTAAACAAATAATTTTCTATTATACAGCGAGAAGATCAACACGAGCTAAGAGATTCTCTAGAAGTTTGCGGAATTTGTTGAGCATTGGAAGATTTCTAATACTAATGGAAGGTTGAAGCTACTTGTTCAACCGGTTACCAATTACAAAGTTCAAATCCTTAGCCGCATTTTATAGTCTGTAAGGATACAGACTGTGAGATTACCATTTTCCGAGTCCTAAATACGTCTCTCACTTCACTTATAATTCTTTCTATTTTAGTTTCTAATCTTGCTAGATGTGACATGAATTAGTTACTGTATCACAATTAAACGGACTAATGGCTTAATCGCGAATCATTATTGTCCCTCAAGCAAGTAAACATACATTCTCCACAATGATAAGTCACCAGAGCAATCGACTGCCTAATAGGATATTATTCCACACCTCAATTGTAAGACCACACTAATACATATAACCACAATTCTCTAACATATATCCTTTCATGGTAAATAAATTTATTCACACGCTTATCAACTTTACCGAGAAGGATCTTCTGTATATTTTATCCCACACTTCGTTTATCTCATCGGTATAATCACAACACAAATATAGAATCTTAATACTTCGTGCTCATTAATTATACAACACAAAACGTGAAATGAAGATCTTAGGCAAAAGGTTGTTGGTTTTTAATGGGAACAGCTTTCAAAGGTTCAAGTTTTCCCACGGTAATTCCCATTCTTTCACTCATGTCCATTGTATCAGGACTAACAGAACTTTCAAGCTCCCAACTAAATTCGTGAAGGAACGAGCCAAGCACAAAATGCAACATTCGATGACCCAACGGAAGCCCCGCACACATCCTCCGACCTGCACCAAACGGAATCAACTCAAAATGCTGTCCTTTGTAGTCAATAACATTCGTGCCTAAAAACCTCTCGGGTTTGAACGAAAACGGATCGTCCCAACATTCAGGATCTCGCCCAATAGCCCAAGCGTTCACAAAAACTTGAGTGTCTTTGGGTACGAAATAGCCCATGAAATCGGTGTCTTGAACTGCTCGTCGTGGTAGCAAGAAAGGGAGTGGGGGATGCAAGCGGAGTGTTTCTTTAATTACAGCGTGCAAGTAAGGTAGATTGTCTATGTCACATTCTTCAAATTCCTTGTTTGGCTCGACTACACGTAGAATCTCATGTTTCGCCTTGGCCATTGTTTCGGGGTTACGTAGGAGTTCAGACATTGCCCATTCAATGGTGCTGCTAGTTGTCTCCGAACCAGCCAAGAACATTTCCTATAAAAGAAAAAATATTGTGGTCAAAACCAATACGCTATCCACAAATCCTTAAAGTATCAAATTGGCCCATGTCAATTCTTGTTCTTGATTAGGAAATTGGAATTGATAGTCTGTAGTAATTTCATGACATTAAATATGCTCCCTCTTTCTAAATACATAAATTATTGGAAATCTCCTATAAAGTAAGATGGTTAAACTTCTTAAACCAGTGTTTGCAAGAGTTTTATAAAAGAGAATGTTCTCTACTTTTGCGCGCTTAAAGTCAGTTTAAGTGACTTTGACAAAAAGTCGGAAGTTTTTGCAATTTTTTTTTAAAAAGCTATTTAAATCATTAATTAGATGTTTGAAAAGATTAATGAGAAGTGAATTTTATTTTTTTAAAAATAACATGATTTTAAAAGCAATTGAGAAGCACACATGTGCATACTTTTGCGGTTTGTGTTTTTTCTGACCTTTTTTTTTTTACACAAGTAGAACCAGAAGTCAGTGTTTCAAATACTAAAAATATTTTTTTGCAGATGCAAAAGTCAATAATCATTTTCATAAACATTCGCAAACACCACTCACACCTCTCAAGGCTCATCCCTCAATCAAAAAAAATATCAAGAAAAACCATAAGTACTTTTCTATATACGTACACTATGTGTAAATGAAACGTATTAGGTTAATCTCTTCATAAGTTCTGCAATAATTGGGTCTATCCCTGAGATTTGGCCTACTTATAAGAACCTCCTTTACTAGTTTGAATAATTAAAAAGACGCCGTAAAGCTTCAAAAAGACTTGTAAAAACAACTTAATTAAGATGTATTATGTATCTATAAGTTTTTTTGATCTTTAGAGGGATGTAAATAAATTTTCAAACCTCAAAAGAATCTAACTATTTATTTTCTTAACATCTAAGGGATGTTTATAGAATGCTTTTACAATTAAAAAAACCCTCAAGGAATGTAAATATAATTATCTCTAAATTCGTTAAAAATGTAATTATCAAAATATAAAAAACTTACCAATATGAATATGATGATCTCCTTTTCAGACAATTTCCCAGATCCCTCCTTCCAGCCCTCATTCTCCAACAATACATCTAAAAAGTCTTTCTCCTTTCTTTCACAACTCTTCCTCTCCTCAATCCGTTCCTTGACAAAACCAGAAACAACCTTAATCGCAATTCCCATATCCCTATCAGCTCTCTTCTTCAACCCTTGAAAATCAAACTTTCTCAACCAGGGAAACAAATCCGACACGTTCGGCTTCCCACACCACTCCATTATCCTCTTCATCGCCTCGAAAAAGTCCATCCCGCTCTTCGATTCCGGCCCCACCAAATCCCTCGACATTATTAAATTCCCTAGCATGTTAAATGATGCGAGGAACGCGTATCTCCTAACAGGAACCCCGGTCCCGGCAACACTATCGTTCCGTTCTTTCTTAATCCACGATATCACACTTTGGACGCATTTTTTCCTATATAGTATATATAAATTAATAAATTTCAATCTTCCCTGCAAGTTCAAGCTTTTATATAGATGATAATTCAATAAAGAATCAAATCTCAGGCCAAATAAAAGGTACTGAATTTAAATTCCACCGCCAATCACTTATTAAGAGAAATCACGTGTCAAGTGTAACAAAGCATTTAGAACTTGAATTGGCATGTTAGAGAATATAAATAATTAGTTTATGTAAATCCTCTCTATAAGCTTGAGCTTTTAGAGAGATAACAATTTAATATGCTATCAACTCAAAAAAGAGGCCCTGAATTCAAATATCACAGCCACCCAGTTATAAAAAAAAGTCACGTATCAGAAAAAACAAAAAAAATTACATCCTGTGTGTTAGAGAAAAGTCAATAAATATCAATTCTCTTTATTAATGTGAGCTTTAAGGAGACAAATAATTCAACATAGTATTAAAGGTCATGCTAAAGAAAAAGTCCTGAGTTCAAATCTAATCAACTTACGTTATCAAAAAAATGCTATGTTTCTCACACAATAAAGACTTTCAGCCAGCACGTGAGGGAGCTTATATATTAATTAATAAATGTCTATCCTTTCTACAAGTATGAACTTTTAGTAGGGCGACAAATCGATACCTAATGCTAGTAGTCTCGTTGATACGCTTGTTGACGAACATTTCTCCGGTGCATATGCGCCTTAGCTCGCGCCAGCGTGGGCCGTAGGCTGCAATGGCCATTGAGCCTTCGGGGTAGTCGTGTGAGGTCATAGTTTCGATGATGGTGCGATCTACGAAGGAGAGATCGTGGTTTTTAAGTAATTCGGAGGCGGATTTTGCGGTGAGGATGGCCATGGTGTTGATTGACCCGAGTTTTAGCCACACAACTGGGCCGTATTTTGGTGCTAGTGCGGCGATGGTTCTGTATGGTGTGGTTCCGAGACTGAACATGTGGCCGAACACTGGCCATCCTGACGGGCCTGGTGAGAGCCGTTGACGGGAGTTAGATCTTTTGTATAGGAGTATAATGGCGATAAGAACTGGTAGCAATAAGGTGGAATAAAGAAAGGAAAATTCCATTTTTTTCGTCCTTCTTGAAGAACGATAACTGTTGGGAACTGGAGGAGGGTAGCTGAAGAAAGTTACAACTTACAACTATATATTACATACGATTGACATTAGCAAAAACTACCTGAGTTATCTTAAATTGACAAAAATCACCATGTGTTATTTTGATTGAAAAAAAAATAAAACACCTTGTTTTATTCTGACCTCGTCTCGATGAACTAAATATACATGTGCACTATTTGTGTAATTGGTATACATACGCCTCTAACGTGGGATGATTATTGGCGCATTGAGAGTTATTAATACGCCTCTAAGTATAGTATGACAATAATCAACGATTATTATATACAAACAATAAGTAATTAATAAGACTATTGTTGAGTGATAAAATGCCAAGACTATTTAATTTACAGTAGAGGGCATCTCGATGGAACTTCTTTTGAGTTGAACTTGGAAACTTCAACTTTGACACCACTCCCGTAATAGAATATTGGTAATTTTCGAACATGGAAGTGGAACCTTAACATCAAATTGCACAAATAACCCTTGTGTTATTTTTAATCGACAAAATAACGCATTCTGATTTAATTTTCATTAGAATTTTCCTATGAAACTTAGAAGTTAGCAAATATCCCCTAATAATGCTATGTGCTGATTTGCACGCAATGGGAAATGAGCAAATTTATATTTTAATTGTATTTATTTGTATTTTTGGTTAATGTTGTTCAAGTTAAGGTTTTATATTTTTTTTTAACAAAATAAATTAATTTATATTGTGGATCCATAAAAAAATACAGTACTGATTTTTCTTACTTTCATTTGTAAAACGATTCAAAAATATCTCAAAAAATTAACAATAACCCTAATAATATATAGTTAGAGAAGACACACATTTAATATTAAATCTCATACATAGTACTGATATAAAATGTATTTGCTAATTAATTTAAGTTTCACAATTTGCTAATAATAATTATACAAGGGGTTATCTGCGAGTTAGAGGTAACATAGGGGCATATGCAAATTATTCCGTTTATGGATCAATCTTTTATTTTTATTTTTTTAATGTTGTTTGTCCCCCTTCTCAATAACAAATCTTACATCCGAGATACATTGGAAGACCAATAAAAGTCAAGATCAAGCAAATTTAGTCGTGCATACAAATGGCTTTGCGTGAACAAAATTTAATTATATGAACTGTATAGTCACCTTATCGTGAGATCCTAATTAGCGGACTATCACAGAACAATAATATCTGTAATATGTAACCGGAACAAACGGAAACAGGCTTAGTCTTTCGATTATCTTTTCATTTTTTTGAAGTTCTAAGTATGATTATATATCAAGATAGAAAACTCGATACTTGAAAATATGTTATTGGAAGATTGCAGGTTCTTGTCATAGATCTAATATCTCCAACTCTTTAGTCCTTATTAAGATCTCATCTATACGTTACCGAAAAATTCAATATCAGCGATCTCAGAAAATTTATCTCTAATAAGAGTTATTAACGACTCGTAGAAAACTTTCCTATGCCCGCACATTATTGTTTTAATCTGTTTATAATGTTTAGGTATTCTGTTTATAATTAAAGTCGTATGTTATATACTTATATTGGTCTCATTATTTGTGAAGTTATGCGAAACATGTTGAAAATGAAGAGATTGTAAAACATAATGAAGATGAGGAGATAATATGAATTACTGTATATGAATTTTAGAGGCGCCGTGAGTCTTTGAAAACAAAGATCACTTATTAGCTCTTTTCATGAGTTTATATATATATATATATATATATATATATATATATATATATATATATATATATATATATATATATATATATAGTATAAGTATACCATGTATCATTTGAATAGAATAATTCCAATAAAAGAAAAGGAAATTAAAACCTATCCAGTTAGCCTTTATTTATAGATTTTTATTGTTTAATTATATAATACATGGATAAAAGCATTAAACCCCATATACTCTACCCCTGTTGCACTTTGCTACATATTCTTTTATTTTTGGCAACTTGCCCCCTGTACTATGGATAAATAAGCACTTTGCCCCCTGAGTCGTTTTTTCACCATTGGATTTGAACACGTGTCAGGATTTTTTGCCGTTGAATTTGGACTCAAGGGGCAAAGTGCTTATTTATCCATGGGACAAAGTACTTGTTTATCCATAGTTCATGGTGCAAAGTGCAATCGGGGGTATAGTATAGAGAATTTAACGCTTTTATCTCCATAATATAGTCCAAACTCCAAACTATTGTTCCTTATTTTCTATGGACGCGAATTTGCCTGCGTTGTAATGTGGTTCATCACAATGGCCCAAAATAGCATAGGCCAATATGTACACACATGACATTATTTCAGTTGTGGAATGACCAACTTCAATTCATGTACAGTCATTAAAAACGTGTAAAAATCTCATTTATGTAATTGGAAAATGATTTGCTTACCGCCCATAAGCATACAGACACTTCTAATATAAGCAGCAAAAATTTTAGTTGGGAATGAGGAACCGGAATAGCCAGTTTCTTCCACTTCTTTAGGAATTAAATTTTGCCCATGATTTTCTATAATTGCACTTTAGTAATATAATTACACATAACATTTATTTTCTTTTCCATATATTGATATCAGATCTATGTCTTAACAAATTTTAGTAGTTTGTTGCTAAATACACAGTACATTTTCTTATATATTTTACTTTTTTTTCCATTTGCTCTAAAATAATCACATAAAATTCCAACCAAAAAGTAAGTGTACAATACTAATATTCCATGGACATATTTATTTGTTGATGGATAATTATAATTTATCATTCTTTAACAAATAAAGTAGTACTTCATCAATCATCATTCCTCAACAACTATAAACACCTAAAATCTAAAAACAAAACGCGGGATTCTTGATTTGCTTGGATTATCTGTAAAACTATGATTTTCTTGGATTTTTCAATTGATATTTATTGGATAAAAAAGTTATTATGAAGTTTTTCTGTAAAATTATTATTGCATTGGACAAAAGATATTTGAGATTTTGTTGTATCAAATCTTTTCTTCTTAAATATTGGGGTCTTTTAATAATTTCTAACTCTTAAAGGAAGAGTTTTAGTTAAGTTAAACCGGTGTCTGTATCACAGACGTATATAGAGTCTGTGAGATAAGCGGCAGTGTATCACAATTAAACGGACTAATATAATGTTTTAATTGCAAATCATTATTGTCCCTCAAGCAAGTAAACATACATTCTCCACAATGATAAGTCACTAGATTAATCGACTGCCTAATAGAATATTATTCAACACCTTAATTGTAATATTGGACCACACTAATACATATATCATTTCATGTTAAAAAATCTATTCAACACCTCAATTGTAATATTGGACCACACTAATACATATATCCTTTCATATTAAAAAAATCTATTCACACGCCTACCAACTTTACCAACAAGGATCTTCTGTCCATATTATCCCACACTTCGTTTAATTTCTCATATATAGGTGTAATCACAACACATGTATATGATCATCTTATTACCTTGAAGGCGATCAGTGATTATACAACATTAAACATGAAACATACGATCTTAAGCTCATTCCAACCCTATACTTCCACGTACGGAATAGGTATAGCCTTCAACGGGATTGCTTTTCTCAAAGTAATCCCCATTCTCTCACTCATATCCAAATCCACCCCTCTCATCCCCTTCGGCAAAGCCCAATCAAACGAATGAACCACCGAGCCCAAAGCCAACGGCAACACACGAGACGCCAATGGCACAGCCGGGCACATTCGTCGTCCCGATCCAAACGGTATAAACTCAAAATGATGCCCCTTATAATCCACCCCTTCCGTATCCAAGAACCTCTCGGGTCTAAACTCCAACGGGTTTTTCCAGTTCTCCGGGTCTCTCCCAATAGCCCAAACGTTGACGAGAATTTGAGTTTCTTTAGGAATGTGGTACCCGAGCATTTGGCACGTGTCCATTGCCTTGTGGGGGACTAGGAACGGGAGGGGCGGGTGGAGTCTTAGTGTTTCTTTGATGACTGCTTTTAGGTACGGGAGTTGTTCTAAGGTTTGTTCTGTTATGGCATCACCGGGACGGATTGCGGTCCGGAGTTCGGTTTGGAGTTTTTGGAGGGTGTGTGGGTTGTGGAGAAGCTCAGCCATTGCCCACTCTAGTGTGCTGGTGGTGGTGTCCGTGCCCGCAGTGAACATTTCCTAGAAAACACACGAGGAAAATAATGAAAAGGAGATTACTTCAGTAATATTTCCTAGCTAGCTAAAAGAATTGTTTCATTTCTGTATGCTTACCATGTCTAGAGCGATCTTATTATATTAAATATTAAAACTTAGTGCTTAAAGCAAATTAATCACATGTTATCCTGAATAAACACATTATTCACTAGCTATTATTATGTTTCTGATTATACTATATACACCCGTAAAGAAAATCTCAAGTAACTGCAAGAGTATAATGGGTACGCGAAAAAATTAAATCACCTTATCATGGCATCCTCACAAAACAAATCAAATAATTAATCATATACTAAAACCAAAAAGAAAACTCAAGGTTAAAAAGAAACTTACAAACACAATAACGTTGATCACCGTTGAAGAGAAAACACTAGGTCCTTCAACACCATCACCCCTATACTGCAAAAGCACATCCAAATAATCTTTCCTCTTCTTTTCATCACAACCGTCCATTCTCTCTTTCAAAAACTTCCCAGCAACATCAAACGCTCGTTTCACATGAAACTGAGTCCTCCTCCTAATCCTTTGCGGATCAAGCCATCTTAATAAAGGCAAAAAATCCGCTACATTAGGTTTACCAGCATATTCCATAACTTTGCCAGCATGGTAAAAGAATTTAGCTCCCCTTTCAGATTTTGGGTCCAATAAATCCTTAGAGAACATTAGGTTTCCTATTAAGTTAAAAGCCATCAAGAAAAAGAACCTCCCAACATCAATAGGAGTACCATTATCACTATCCCTTATGAACTTCAACATTTGGTTGATGCATTTTGATCTCACGCCACACGTGGCGTCAAGTTGGCTGTTTACGAAGAACTCGCTGGTGCTGAGTCGTCGTAGCATGCGCCAGTGAGGGCCGTACTGTGCGGTGATGAGCGAGCCCTCGTTCCCTATATTACCTGTTATAGAATACATATATAGTTAATAAATGTCAATCAACTTGAACTTAAGATGCGACATTAATACCTAGAGCTTAGAGAATTTATATAAATTGTCAATCAACTTGAATTTTAGACGAGACATTAATAAAATTAGAGCTAAGCTAAAATAAGAGATTTCAAGTTCAAATTCTACCGCCATCTATTATTAAAAAAGTCACGTATCATGCGTAACAAAAAGAATTATAGCATGCACGTGAGGGATGTGTTGAGGAATATATATATATATATATATATATATATATATGATTGAGCTTTAAATGAGACGACAGTACAATATTACCCTTCATGGATTCGTATATCTTTCTTCCGGCAAGAACAGTGTCGTGGTTCTTGAACATGACACGTGCCGCATGGCTACTAGAGATTACGACAGAGGTCATGGAGCCTAAGTGGAGCATCATTATTGGGCCGTGACGTTGGGCTAGTTTGGCGAAAGATTGGTGCGGTGCAGAAGCGTTGAGGCCCAGTTGGAAGATGTTCCCAAAAATGGGCCACGGTTTTGGGCCAGGCGGCAGCCTACGTGGATTTTCGAGTTGGCGTTGTCGTCTAAGAATGGCCATGGCCCATGCTACCCAGGATAATAGGAGTAGGACTAGGCCCGCAATCTCATAATCCATATCTAGTTGTTGTGTGTTAAATAGAGCGGAATTTTCAGGCAGTACAATTTTGTTGGACTACCAATTACTCCTGGATTCTGCAGCAATCATCAAAGAGAAACTAGATAATTATTTGGTGACAATTTGATTTAATAAAACTAGATTATTTTAATATTATAGATATGTATATATATATATATATATATATATATATATATATATATATATATATATATATATATATATATGTGTCTATTAATGTCAATTATGTTGTGATTGTTCCTATATATAATATACGGGCTAATCTCTGGGTCTCCATGCTGCAGCTAGCATGTTAAAGTTCTAATAGATTTAGCAAGCATACGCATAAAAACTAAATATTGATGTATATTACCGCAATATTAATTCCCCAAAAAATAAGAGATTACGGAAAAATGAAAATGCGTGTTAGACTTGTACCTCATATATTTTGTGGTAAATATAAAACATGTGTGATTTATGCAAGTAGAGATTTGTTCCTTTCTTTCTTTTGCAATCATCAATATTTTACCAACCTAGATGCATGGAAGAAACTAAATCCACATATACATCTAAACGGAAAACAATAAAAGAAATTAAGCCCACAAAAGAAAAAAAATATAGCAAAAATAGATTAACATAGAGAAAAATGTAACTTGCCTGATGGAATGTCTAGCTAGTTATATAAGTAGCAAGCAGTTTTTTTGGCGTATGACTCTTTCTTCTATATCATATATATACTGTCGAATCTAACTGCTATGATCTTTAACTGTCATTTATTTTACATACAATATTGTGCTACCTAGTATGAGTATATAAAGGGGCGGGGGAGGGTGGGCGATTGGTGAAAAGAATGTGATTATAAATTAGCTAGTATGTGCCCTTATTGGACAAATTAGATTAACAAATTGGCATTGTAACTTTATTTCGACACTATATCCTTTATTCTACTTAACATTTTGTTTTGTTCTAATTGTATATACAATATTGTGCTAATTGCAGCAAACTCCATAACTTACGGGGTTTGTTGCACTTTATTCCTTAACTTATGAAAATGTGAGATATGTCTCATAACGAATTGTTATTTGTGTGATTTACCCCAGAGTCATTGGTCAACCGTTAGTTTTGGACACATGTTTCTATTTTCATCTATTGGTATTGGTATCGGGGGGCAAATTGTACAAAAATCAATAAGTTAGGGAGCAAATCGCACATTTTCCATAGTTTATGGCAAAGTGCAATTGACCCTATAGATTAGAGAGTTTGTTGCAATTAACCCAAATGAATGATGTAACATTTGTTTCGTTCTAATTGTTCCTAACATTATGATGGGATAAGAAAAAAATATTAATTAACTTGGAAATTATTGATGGGAGGTAAATAAGCCCAAACATATATGTTGATGTGTTGAATACTTTTAATTAGTATATTTCTCCCGGCCGGATGATGAGGACAAAATCTTATGCGCCAATTGCTTTTACTTTTTTATGCCGTCCTCGGCAGTACAAAATGAAGATAGCATGGTTGATGTTAAAATATGAAATAATATCACATGTGAGTCTGCGACATAAATTGATGGTACGTAGTACAAACAATAGCGCACAAATAGAAGACAAGCTGGATAAAATTAATAGGGACTTCCTCTGGGGTAGCACGGATAATCAACGTCGATTACATCTTGTCAATTGGAAGACGGTTTGTTTACCAAAAGATCGAGGAGGACTCGGTCTTACTCAAATGGAAGACATGAACATTGCTATTTTGATGAAGCTCGCTTGGGAATTGTTGCTTAAAAAAAATACTCTTTGGGTTCGCATTCTTCTCGACAAATATACTACGACTGGTGACATTTTCTCTACTAAAAAACCGTCATCATGCTCCCCTATTTGGCGTCAGATTCATGAGTGCATTGAGAAACTTCGGCCAGGCCTTAAATGGATTATACATAGCGGGAAAGTGGCACGTTTCTGGGTTGACTGGTGGGTAGGCTCTGCTCCTCTCATCAATTTCTCTACTCACTCCATTCCAGACGATCTTCTCCACCTTACGGTGTCGGATTATGTTGATGAGAATAATCAATGGGCTTGGTCTTCCTTCCATCAATTTCTTCCATCACGCCTTCTCGCTGAGATTGCTGGAATGTTTTGCAACATCCTTTCGGACCTTCCCGATGTTCCCTGTTGGGGCTCTACAGGTGACGGTAAATTCACCGTTAAATCTGCTTGTGACTTTCTTCGTAAAAACATGCCTCCTCGCTCTCCCACTTGGAATTATGCTTGGTCTCTTCGCACTCGGCAGCGTATTAGAACTTTCATTTGGCTTACCCTTCATGATAAGCTCCTTAGTAATGAAAGACGGTTTCAGCGTCACCTCACTGACGACGCCTCTTGCCCCCGTTGCTCCTTCAACAATGAATCGCTTCTTCATATTCTTCGCGACTGTCCTCAAAGCCGTGATATCTGGGATGTTCTGGTTTGCTCCTCTTCGAAAACCCGTTTTTTCGAGTCTAATTTCAGAGATTGGCTCTCTGCTAACCTTTCCCAACGTTCTTCTTTGGATAATCACAATCCTCCTTGGGCTAATATGTTTGCTACATCTTGTTGGAAAATTTGGAGTTGGCGCTGTAAGAAGGTTTTTGAGAATCAGGAGATCACCACCCATCGAGCTGTTAGTTGGATTAGACAAATTGCCCTCGATGATATGACTGCCTGGACCAAACTTCGTGATCTTGAACATCCAGGCAAAGTTAAGGTTACACGAAATCTGACTTGGAATCCTCCTGGACATGGAGTTGTTAAAATTAATGTCGACGGTAGCTCTCTTGGAAACCCGGGTCGTCTCTCATGTGGAGGAGTTGCACGCAACAACGATGGTAATTGGATTTTTGGTTTTGCTGCCAACCTCGGCTATGGTACCATCACGGCTGCCGAGCTTTGGGGAGCTTATTATGGCCTTTTGGAAGCTCATAAACATGGTTTCCTTCATGTTATTATCGGCTGCGACTCCAAGGTGATTGTTCACCTCCTCACTGCCCCTTTCTCGGAATTTCATCTTCATCGCAGCTTGATTGAGGCTTGTCGTGACCTCATGAAAAAATTTCATTCATGTGAGGTTCGACACGATTATCGTGAAACCAACATTGTGGCGGATAGGCTTGCTAATATGGGACACGGCCTTCACTATGGAATCCATACGTTTGATCGTCCTCCTCCAGATATTACTCATTTCCTTTTGTTTGATTTCGTTGGCGGCACCAGCCTTCGAACCATAGCGGAGTAGTCTTGCTTCTCTTTGGGGTCCCCCCCCTTCCATTGTAATGAAAAAAAGAAGATTTGAGGTGACAATCTAGTTTCACTACAAGAAAAGTGAAAAATAAAGCAATTAATTAGTATTACTAATTAAGACGATATGTCATATAACTTGAAAGTTTGATTTATACCACAAGTTTCTCGTGATGAGTTTTCGATCGGTATCATATGTAACACTCACACCTTCTCTTAAGAGTCACGGTGCAAGAGCCAAGAATGTAATATGGCTAATAGAGGCAAAAGAAGGTTGAAACCAGGGGCGTATCCAGAAATTTAACTTGGGGAGGGCTAAAGTAAATTGACATCAAAGTTAAGGATGAATTCTATAACAAGTAAAAACAAATATTTAATAAATATACATAACATTTATTTTCAAGGTATTCAATCATACATAAGAAGTTAAGGATCTATGTAAATTATCTAACATCAGATAAAGTAGTATATACTTGTTATTAAAAAAAAAAATTGTCCCATTAACGTATATACTTGTTATTAAAAAAAATATTGTCCCATTAACTAATAGTTTTTTGAATAAGCAAGTAATACAAAAAAAATTCAAGAAAACATGGTCATATTAGACAATAAACTAAATTGAATGCTAACACAAAGTTAAAATTAACCAAATTGATTAGTTTTCTATAACAATTGGTCAACTAACAAGTGAATTAATTGCAGATGTTGATTTCCATAAAACTCTCCTTCAACTACGTGAGTTTGTGTACATATTTTGATCCCAAAGAAAAAATTATTTATCTTAAGTATTTATTAAGTATCATAATTCATCACAAAATATTTAATATAGTTAAGTAGACGTAATTTATCATAAAACTTTAACTACTCTTATTCTTCTTAATTCATATACTATTTATAAAAGGGTCCAAAAAGCTTGGGGGGGCTATAGCCCTCCCCAGCCTTAAGCTACATACGCCCCTGGTTGAAACATTGTGTTTATTCATATACATGAATTGACTCCATTTCATTCAAAAAAAAAATATATATATATATACATGAATAGTTTTATAACTAAATATAACTTTTAATTTATTGTACAAATAAAATTCATCATAAACAAACTAGGCACGCCTTAAAATTAGATGTTTAATGTGATGAGATACTTAAATTAACCCCAAAGCACAAATTTATCGTAGAAAATTGTACAAGAATTAAAGACTACATATTTAGATATGCTAATATTATGTCAAAAAAGAAATAGATGTACTGCACAAGGAGTTTTCTATTATTTATTTTCATTTAAACATGCATAATTGTTTTGGAAGCTTTCTAAGGATAATATAATATAATTAAATTAATATATTAGTTTGAATAAGTTTTGTGCAAATATTAAAGAAATTATATATAGCTCTACAGAATAACTTTGTCTCCAACAAATTGCTTTTCAAAAAATATGCGCTCAAATAAAATCACATAGTAGATAAAAATTATATATATATATATATATATATATATATATATATATATATATATATATATATATATATATATATATATATATATATATATATATATATATATATATATATATATATATATGGGCATAGAGAGAGATTACATTCATCCTTGGATTGGTGAGAAGAAATGTTGATTAACGAAAACATCTTAGAAGTTTTATGTTTTTCTACATATCTTGTAGGAGAGAAGATAAATAGTGTGATGTGAGAAATATACTAAAGTTTGTTGAAATTTTCTCCCTTTCTCATAGTTCCTTTTTAGTTAATATGTTTCCCTTTTTTTGCGCTAAATTTCCCCCAACTTTTAGTTTGAAATTCTCTCTTCTCATTCTTAAGAGCATACTTGCTCCAATTAGGACCGTAACATAACATGCATAACAACATGGTCTTATATTAGTCCCACCAGAATCAATTTATCAATATTACGGAAATAATATTTCGAAATTCTGATATAAAGTTTCAGTCTAAAACTTAAATCTTCCAAAAATTGTAACATGCAGCACACGTATTGATATAAAGGAATAATACTTGTGAGCTTAATTTGTAAAATTTTATGCTAAGGCTTAATTATTTTGAGTCTCCGGAAAATGGGGGAAGTGATTCTGGTGGGACTAATATAAGACCATGTTGTTATGCATGTTATGTTAGAAAAATTATTAGGTGCAGACGTGGTACAGCATGTGGTGGAGATTAAATACTATTCCTAAATTATAGGGTATTAACTTCTCCACACTTCATCCCAACCGTGCATTTACACTAAAAACCGACTTGTTGTACCACCTCATCGTACAATCGCTGCACCTAATAATCTCTCGTTATGTTACGGTCCTAATTGGAGCAAGTACCAAGGCTCTTAAGAATGAGAAGAGAGAATTTCAAACTAAAAGACAATTTTTATTTCTCATCCACAACTAATTTAAATACAATCAAACTCTATCTACTAATAACTGATAATAACCTCTCAAACTTATCTATTCACAAATATTATCTATTAACAATTAATAGCTAATAACATAAATAGTAATAATATAATCTAATAACTACAATATATTACATATAACAAGATTAATAATTAGACTCCTATCATGTTACCACAGAAGTCAATAATGGAATTATAACTAATTAATTTATACAGGAAAACTGAAAAGTTACGTGCACACGCGCGTGCCCATGCATGCTCATATACCCGCGCCAATCCATGGTCATGTTTATGAAATTGAAAATTAGTAGTGATTATTCAATTATTTGTATGCCTATTTTGTTTCTTGCAATTGCTGTCAAATAAAAGTAACAAATATTAACTCTAAAGTAAAGTTAGCAATTTCAGAAAAAATCATACTTTCAGTGTGGATCTGATCAGACAGAAGAAGTTTTGTCGTCTGGGCTATTTCATGATAGATATACTTTTTTTTGGTATTGTACGTAGCATGCTACTTAACAATGACATTTTATTTTATATATTTTTGTACATTACATAATGTTATTTAGTATACCCAACTCCCAAGCTTACTTGATTATCGTTGCTTACGTCGAAAAACCAATTTACAAGAGTGAAAACATCAACTATATCACTATGTTGTATAAAAATAATAGTGGGTTATTCATGCATGTTGTGTCGATATATACATGATCAGGCTAGCTATTTTGAAGATTATTATTTGATACAGAATTGGCTGAATTACAAAGAGAACGCGTTTAATTTTTACAGCTGGCCGTATCAAAACCTTACGTTAAAATTGATATTTTAAAAAACTCTCTTCGTCTTTCAACATATGGGAGAACCAAACAAACAACGAAAATAATTAAAACAATTTACTTTACTATCGTCAATCGAGAATTTCATAATCTATATTGTGATCAAAACTTTACTGACTGATCACAAATTAACTTCGCCATTATAAAGGCATGACAACTGATTAGACTACGTACAATTCCTTTCGGTGAAATATTAGAATAGATTACAATTTAATGTTTAAACAAAATATATATCTTAAATCCTAGCAAACATTAACGTAAGTCAAGATTATACCGTCCTAAAAGATTGCGAATAGTTTTGCCTCATATAGTATCCTTGCATTTACAAATTAGCGTGATTTTGACCATAACGTAATTTATATGTATTGGGTTGGGTAAAACTATATAAAAAATATAAATTAATTGAAATCATGCATCATTATCGTGTCGTGGCCCTATGTCTTATATTTCTAATCAATCTCTTATAGGCCCTACCTATCATCAGAAGACCATACATTTTCCTTTTTATTTAAATAAGTCAGTTTTCATCCGCAAAAGAGTTGATCGGTTTTGAAAATGCTACTATATTTATTAATTTCACCTAATCCACAGAGTGATTTTTAAATAGTTTTTCAGATCAACGAACTAAAAGTATTCAGTGGAAACGTTCTATAAAGGTGGTACTTGTAAATGCTTATAAAAGAAGTTTATTGGCTTTTACAGCTGCAAAAACACATTTTTAGTGTTTGCAATATTGATTTTTGCTTCTTCTTGTCTTAAAAAAAGTCAGAAAAAGCACAAGCCGCAAAAGCAAGGAGAACAATGCTTCTCCAACTGCTTTTAAAAATATCTTATTTTTAAAACGTTTTAAAAGGAAAAATCGCTTCTGTAAACACCTAATTAATGTTTTATTAGCTTTTTAAAAATATTTGCAAATGTTCCCAACTTTTTGTCAAAAGTCACTTAAAATGACTTTAAGAAAAAGCAGTGAACAAACTTCTTTTATAAGCTATTACATATATTTTAATCAATAATTTGCCGCCATTACATCTTTACGACCAAAAAGAAACATGTTTTCCGTTTCCTAAAATATTTTGAGTTATTTAAGAGCTTCAGATTGAGATTTATAATTGATGACGCATATTTCTCACGAGAAATACGCTCGCACTATGGTTCAATAGATGGCCCCTCGGTACGTATATTTATCGCCTAAACTATGCCTAACTACACTACTTAAATTAATTATGCTAAACTCCCTACACGTGTCATCCTACCCCCTCACCACTTGTCCCTACTAGAGCATTCCACCTTACCCCCCACTTGTCATTTGAAACCCTCAACACTTGCCTCTACCTCAAGCCTACACACAACCCCCTCATGTGTCTTCCCCTCAAGCCTCCACCCATCACCCCTCTTGCCACTTATCTCAACCTCTCTTACCACTTGTCCCCCCCCCCCCCCCCTCTACCACTTGTCCCTCATGCATCATGGTTGAGCTCCTATATAAGGAGGCCTCTACTCCCCCTCTTAGGACAAGAAAATCCAATTACTCCAACCCCTCTACACAAGACAAGTAAACTACTTTACCCCCCTATACTAAGTTGGTCTCTCTAATCCTTCTCCCCCCCCCCCCCTCTTCTACACTACGGGGGTACATTATTAGCTATAGTAGCGCACACACACAAGAACTACGTTGGTTTGATTCCCCTCGGGGATACGTAGTGCAGCCTCGGAATATATCCGGGTCCAGCCATAAATCACGCACACACCCATGTTTGCCGCAGAGACGAAGCCTCGCCAACGACTCCGCCCGACTCAACGCCGATCCGAGGTCGGGATTGACGTTCGAACAGACCTCGGTGACGGATCCAAAAATTCCCACAGACGGCGCCACTGATGACGTCGCGAATTTCATAGAAATATTTTACTCTTCATATATATGAATTTGGGAGTCATACTTAGAAAGAATTACAAAAATGCCTCAGACCTACAGGAGATGCCAATTGGTAGAATCAAGGCGTAGCCCCTCCAACGGCTGGGGCGGGTTGCGGCCCATAACCTAACATGACTTAATTAAGAAAACATTATGAAAAACATAAGTAAAATTCATCATAAACAAACTAGGCACGCCTTAAAAATAGATGTTTAATGTGATGAGATATTTAAATAAACCCTAAAGCACAAATTTATCGTAGAAAATTGTACAAGAATTAAAGACTACATATTCAGATATGCTAAAAATATGTCAAAAAAGAAATAGATGTACTGCACAAGGAGTTTTCTATTATTTATTTTCATTTAAACATGCATAATTGTTTTGGAAGCTTTCGAAGGATCCTATAATATAATTAAATTAATATATTAGTTTGAATAAGTTTTGTGCAAATATTAAAGAAATTATATATAGCTCTACAGAATAACTTTGTCTCCAACAAGTTGCTTATCAAAAAATATGCGCTCAAATAAAATCACATACTAGAGAAAAATATTATATATATATATATATATATATATATATATATATATATATATATATATATATATATATATATATATATATATATATTTGTTTGTTAATACATGGTGTGCTGGTCATTAAATGAAATACGACTTTGTCCCTACATGTTTTCCTTAAAGTTGAGTTACCTTCAAATATTAAATATAAATAGTTACACATGCACCTTAAAAGTTTAATTCAATTATAAATTTAGTTTTAGAAATTAAATTTTTGTAAATAGAACTTTAAGTGTAGACAAATAGTAGAAAAGAAAAAACAACATGAAAACGCAACACTACCAAATATAGCCGTACCTTTCAAAAAAATATATCCGTTAATTAGTTTACCGTCTTAAACAACATTAATTAGTTTACCGCCTTAAACAGCATTCATCATAATCACAATTACGGCCCCAATTTTGCCCTAATTTCCTAAATTCGCAATCTTTTGAGCCTGATTCTAAATCTCCGCCCTAAATCGCCCCCAATTTGAGCCCTCTTGATCATCGACATGGGAAAATCAAAGAAGACAACGCCTAAGGACTCACTGTTGAAATGCTCAGTACCGGGTTGCAAATTCAGTTCCATCAACAGTGACAAAATGAAGAAACACACAAATATGTGTTTCTTTAAAGATTCTTTTAAGTGTATGGTGCAGGAACAAGAAGAGGACGAAGAAAAGGGTGTGGTTATTTGAAACCCGAGTGCAAGAGTCAAGAGAAAAGCAAAGAAATGAAGATTGAGTGTAGTAATTCTGATCCGGAAAACCCATATAGCTGCATTAAATGCAGCTATAAAGGCAAAACAGTTGTGGACATACTAAATCACGCATGTGGTAAATTTTCTTGATTTTTTAATTTCTGTTGAGTTCTTTATTATTTTAAACTATTTAAATTTAGAAATATTGTAACATGTGCAGAGGCGATCCAGGATTGGTGAGAAGAAATGTTGATTAAAGAAAACATTTAAGAAGTTTGATGTTTTTCTACATATCTTGTAGGAGAGAAGATAAATAGTGTGATATGAGAAATATACTGAAGTTTGTGAATTTTTCTCCCTTTTTCATAACTCCTTTTTAGTTAATATGTTTCCCTTTTTTCAAAAGCGCTTTTAATGAGATTGTTCGACAAGAGGAAATTGAAAAAGTTAAAGTTCCTGTTGATGTCAAAACAAAAAGTGGTGAGTTTCGAATATTTTCTTGTTATTTTGATTATAAAATATTGAATAATTTTGTTTTCTTTGCAGATCCTATACAGATTCCTCTCAAGAATGTCGATTGAACCAATCCTTATAGCTGCATTAAATGTAGCTATAAGGGAAAGTCTGTCGTTGATATTCTGGTGCGGTAAAAAAAATTATTTTCATTTTTATTAAACTTTTGTGTTTTGTAATATATTTTTAATATTTTTATATATTGTAAATTTGCAGAGACAGTCGAGGAGCGATACTTGGTAGAATTCAAGGTTAGAAAATATCGCCCATCCTTCTGTTTTTATATTCATTGTTAATTTATAGATATGGGTTTTTAATAATTTGCATATTTGCCTTTCTTCTCAATGGAAGGTACTTGATAAAGGCCATCAATGAGTTTTTAAATATTTCTACAAAGTTTTAAAATTATTTACTAATTCTAGGATCAGAGCTCCTAAATTTGTAGAAATATTTTACTCGTCATATATTTTACTCTTCATATATATAAATTTGGGAGTCATAGTTAGAAAGAATTACAAAAATGCCTCAGACCTACACGAGATGCCAATTGATAGAATCAAGGCGTAGCCTCTCCAGAGGCTGGGGCGGGTTGCGGCCCATGGTAAATTTTTAATTCTTAAGTATATGTATATATTATTAGCCTAACCTAACATGACTTAATTAAGAAAACATTATAAAAAACATAAGTATTTCAACCCAAACTTGCACCAAACCTCCTCTTCATGTTAATCTTTTTTTGCACGTAATTTCCTTATGTTTTTCAAAACTATAACCAAAACCCCTTCTTTATTTGCAATGTAATGAGCATTAGACTTGAGTTAGATGTGACTTGTTTTTGGCCTTTTAAACTTCAATACCTAATAAGCTCAATTAAATACTATCATGAGAAAAATGGATAAAAACCCCTTCATGCTTCCCGATACCTGCATCGAATCCTCTTCCGTTATAAAAAAATTCAACTAACCCCCCATGTAATCTAAAAACCACGTATCAAATATCTTTTAGTATCAAAAAACTTTCCATCAGACCTCCTCATGTTATCAAAAAATTCATAAGAGTGGTAAAATTGACAATCCGTATTTAATTAACGTCTATTTAAATGTGTTAATTATTCCTGCTAAAAGATGATTTGATGAGGTATTTTCGGAAATACAAGCGAATTATATGTAAAACGATAAAAATTAAAAAGAAAACGCGATGAGAGTTTAAACATGTTTTTATTTTAATTGTTTTTTTTTTTGGTATTTTTCATTATACCAATATTTTAGTTAGTTTGTTTGATAGCATATAATTTTTATTATACTTTATCGAACTATAGATATTGATCATTTTGTTTGGATATCTTTCCTTTCTTTAGTTAAATCATAGTTCAGGGTAAGAAAAAATCCTGACTACCCCGGATAGAATATATATATATAGGCATTGGTGACACAATTTTTATTTCTTGTATTAGTTTTATCGACACAAACAAGTGGTATAATTCGTATTGTATGTGCATACGAATTTATTTGGAATTCTAGAATAAATTGTGACTTGTCCATTTGTTAGTAGATTTTTGTCGCGCTAATTTCCATCAAATATTTTGATACGACTTATGCGTAATCCTATCGGTATTCTTTTTGCAAATGAAATTGACTAATTATCATCAACAGATAGGGTAGGGATTGGATTAGGGAGCTTCGTAGATAACTGTTACTACTTCAAGTTGTTCCATCAAAATGTATAATTATTGCGTCCACCTCATGTTCTTAATTGTTAATTGATAAACCAATCATAGATAAGCTTTGAGATTATCAAAAACGAGCCAACAAAGTGCTAACAAAAGCACCCTGATGTAGTCTCTAATATTGTTCCTCAGAAACATAGCAACAACAAATAAGTACTTCTTCTGTATGGTTAATTTCAGTATAATTAGTTCTATCTTCATTCAAATTGACTGCAAACATTCAATCTTATTCTTAATGCAGTATTGAACAATTAAAGTAATACATTGAAATAGTTTTGAATATAAACATCATAACCAAATATATGCAATGCAATGAGCATCCCCAACTAATTTGAGGTTTTCTAGTTGCAAGGTCAAATCACATATGATTTGATTCATTATGTGTTTGATTTTACTGTCTGAGATTAATTAGATGATGAATTGAATTCTTAAAAATCAATAAAAGAGGAGGAGCATGCATCATTATATATTGTGGTGGCCCCTCAAGTTAAGAAAAGAAGAACAAGCATAAATTAAGTCAAACCATTGCTACTTTTGTTTTTGTTGTAATATATAACGATGTTCTGGAGAATGATTATGAGGAAGACTAGCTAATTAGATTATATGTATTTCTCTTCTTGTACCTGGAATAAATTGTCTAAATCTGCCTCTTAGAGTGTTGAGACTTGAAGCTATATTTGTATAAAATTTCTTTATATAATTCTTAGTTTACCAATACTACAACTTTTATTAGCAATTTTCGCGGACCTCCTTTAGTTACGGTAATTAATTTACCACTCATTATCCTAAACTGGTCTGCATTTGCTGAAACAGAAAGCACAATCTTTTTCTGCTGAACTTATTTTACATATTAGAGGCTAACTGGTTAGCATTGCCTATACTTCATAATTCATATTGAAGATTTTATGAGTTTTTATTAGAAATATGGATATATTTTAATGTTTAACAAAATAAAGAAAAAAGAAAAACACTTCAAGTTATTATCATACTAAAAAGGTTTTTACTTACTAAAAGCACAATTTTAATGCACAAATCTTGTTGATACATACAAAAAGATAACTACTTATGGTTACAAAAGAAGAAAAGTGAAATGTTACTTGTTATACATAAATGAAAAGAGACATTTTTTTCACCGATTATGTACCTCAGATCACATAGATGGGGCAAACGAGTGCGTCGGATATACATACACGAAATGTCCGAGTGGATTACAAAAGTCAGCCACGTAAGACAATATTTCAGTACAGTATCATACTACTCGGTTGGTATCCAGTAAAGAAGTGGCTTGTGTAGTTCCATTTTCATCAAGACATCGACAACAAGATTCGTCTCTCTAAAGCAAAGTTTAGACATACACGTGCAAACTCATTCCTTTGGCTCCAGATATCCTGGAGTAGCACTCTGAGATAGGCTAGCCACTGGCGGCTCCAATGTCCTGCAAAATAAGAAACAAGGACATGTGAGTTAGAATCAAGAACACAATGTGTTATATTCGTTCTTTTTGCCGAAATCGAACTCTCTTGTAGAGCCTAAAGTTCTCCTTTATTGTTAGTCATCCGTTCTATAGAACCTGCAAAAAAAAAACAATTTTAGCGTGATGATGACAGACAAAGCAACAGGAGGTATACAATAAAAAATCATGATATAGAACCTGCTTTATTGTTAATAAATTCATTGACTGCTTTTATGAAAATTCCAAGTTGAACACAATTGTAATACCCAAGATTCTTTTCGCACCTTTTTAATATTTCTTCAATATTGACCAAATTAATTTCAAATGATAAAGTTTAACATCTTTATTCACTTATTTTCTGAAAATTGGGTAGTGAAAAAGAACAATTATATTAATTAATCAAGACTTAGTAGTGGTATTATAGTTTAGTACGTAAAGCCCATAAGATAAGCCCAACATTCTGATAATTAAATTAATGCACTTAAGTGATTTTTTTTTTTTTTTTTTTTTTTTTTTGTATTTATACTAATTAGATTACGGATCTGCGTCATTCATTATCTCACGCAGTAATTACCCTTTTTCCAATCGGCCAATATTTCAGGTATTATAGCTTCTGTTGAGCATTTAGGGATAGTAAGGAATTTCAATTAATAATGCTAGGGGCTTTCGGTTGTTTCAAAATCACCAAAAAGAACTTTTAATAT
This sequence comes from Misopates orontium, assembly GCA_946800315.1. NCBI lineage: Eukaryota > Viridiplantae > Streptophyta > Magnoliopsida > Lamiales > Plantaginaceae > Misopates > Misopates orontium. The sequence continues at coordinate 5,252,364 of OX326950.1, read as the reverse complement.
TATTAATGCATATAAGTGAAATTATGTGAATGAGTGTGCGCAGTGCATGATAAAGGAATTGACGTGGTTTGGGTTATTTAATTTATGTATGTGCATGTATGTACAACTGGGTGCATGTGTGAGTTATGCTACGAATAGAAAAATAATGAGAACATAGATGATGTCATGTGTATATCAAGAAGTTAATTTTCTTGCTTCATTGTTGCTGATCATAGATAATAAATATATACGTATTAGAATTTGGGATTCCATGTCTGTTTGATTTGTTTCCTTTTAACCTTTTAATAGACGAAAGTGGAAAATCCTTATTAATACTTTAGATCAAGAGTAGAAGTGAATTAAGATACATTATAATATATTCTAAGTTGATTATGATCTTTTTAGAAGTAGCCTGCCAAATTTTAATCTGCATACCTCTGTATATTAAGGATTCACTTTTCATATTAAATTGTTCTGTTATTTAAGGTATGAGTTAAGTAGTTTATTATACTTTCCAATTTTTGTATTAATTATAATTAGTTTCAATTAGACTAAATTGTGACGATCAAAAGGGCTTTTATATATCTTGCTATTTAGAATTATGATTAGCACCTTTTCCAGTTTAAGACCCTTACTTTGATCTCTTAATTATTATTTTTTTTTTTTTGCAATTAAAGTTAGAATAGTAGATTCTTGTGTCCTTTTATGCTATTAATATAATAAATAACTAAATTATAATGTTTAATTGTGTTTAGTAGTATGTGTTTAGCAAAACTAGAAAATTAACAAGACTAGGTTGCAGTGAATTTCATTTTTAGATTTTCAAATATATGTAATATTGAGAATATATCTTTTGGCCTAATAGGGTGTACGGACTAGATGCTTGGACTAGCTTCTGGTATATTCGTAATTTTCTTGTAGCTGTGCAGTTAGGTGAGTTCTCCTAAACTGTATTATTTCTAAAACTGGAAGGATGTATGTATAAATATGTACGTAATATTACTGTATATGTGTGAAATGTTTTAAGGTTATATGCATTGTGATCATGAGCAAGTTTGTTTCGTTTGAGGATTTATTTTAATTGATTTCCATCCATGCCTTTAAAAAGATTCAGACATATTGAATTGAAATGTTGCACTTTATGTGATTTGCTCTGTGAGAAAAGTAAATATTAAGGATAACTTAATTGAATTGTTCATAATTAAGCCATTTGAATACGTTTGTTCAATTAGTGGATCCATGGCTTGGATAGCACGGAGTGTCGCTGGGCAGCAGAGGGCTGTCGGTTGGGCTTCGTGTTCTTTAGTGTCTTTTGGGATCACCGAGCATGTACCATGGCATGCAGATAGATTCCAGGGTCGCTCTTTGGATGAGGAGATAAGGATAAATTGAAATGACAGTAAGGAGGGACGATACTGAAAATTGAAATTGAAATTGGATATGATATATGTAAATGAATGATAATTTGTGTCTACTGCATATTGTATGCCATCGTATGTGAATTAGCATTGTGTTGTGCCTTTGCATTCTAAAAGGTTTTATTTTAAAGAAAAATTGCATTTCACACACCTCATGAGAACTCAGTGAATTTTTATCTCACAAAAATTGTTTTCTTTTTCTTCCTTCCTTCCAGGACTAGGTACTTTTGCGGCGAGAGTTTGGGGGCATTATTGGTGAGAGAGTTGGAGTTGAGCTTCATAGGTTGTAATTCGATTGTTGTAGTTTAAGATAGATTTATTTACTAGACTTTTAGTGGTGATTCGACTTTATAGATATTGTTGTTGTGGAATGATTATGGGATTCTATGTTTGCTTTCATGCGTTGGAGTTGATATTTTATGCTTAAAAAGTTTACGTTGTTACAACAATAAAAATAATAAGTGAATACCAAGGCAGGAAAACTTCAAACCCAATTCAACCACCAATCTAAGCACGTAAATCAAAAGCTCATCCTTATCCTTTTCAATTTTGTACACAAAACAAAGCTCTTGTACATACTTGTTTAATAAATTCTTTCGCTTTAAAAAAAAAAAAAAAAGTTGTTACCCGTTTCTTCTTTCACTTTGCCCGACAACTTTGCCATACCAGCCACAGCATTTCAAATCCAACACATCAATATTAGAGATACATAGATTTATGTATATATTTTATACATAAATATTTTTAGTAATATATTAACCAAGAAGAAGAATGTAGGAACAACTCCACACCACTTCACAAAGCTAGCTAGAGAAATGGTTTAACTGCCTTGATTCAGTAATCATTGTGACAAAAATTCAGAATCTTATGAAGTCATAGACAAACCCTGGTAAACAACTCTAATCCTCTAGTTTCCTTGCATAGGCATGTCGATCCAAATGCCATGTGAGATTTCCTCTGTATCCAACACATTCTTCTTGGGAAACTTACCAAGGAAAGAATGATACTGTTTGGTTCCAAGAGAATAAAACAGGCTCTCATTTTTGTAGAACTTAGGGAAATAAATCTTGTTTCGAATTCCTCCAATATCCGCTTTTTTAGAATAAGATGATCCGTAACACACGTAGAACGTTTTGTCTCCCAAGCTTTCTACTTCATGCCAAGCCAAGTCCGACGGAGTCTCCAGCCTCAAGACCTCCACCTTTCTCCCCTCATTGGCAACAAATACACCAAATATATCTCCATCGCTTTCTAACAAGAAAGATTGTTTGAATTTTATAAGCCGTTCCAAAGGCTTTCCCAAAACGTTCCAAGTTTTGTTTTCAAGATCAAAGATTCCTAAATTTCCACCTCTGCCCAAGCAATAATACAAACCATTGAACATGACAGGACTGCACTTAGACATTAAGAATTTCTCGTTGTTTTTAAACATTTGAACAGACCATCTCCGTCTACCATGCTTGAAAGTGCCAATATAGACATCATTAAGGTTATCACTGAACACCCCAAACACAGTGCAACCTGGCAATGTAGGAGGACAAGAGAAATGCATACTCTGGAAACCGTACGTTATTGGAATTTCTGGGACTTCAATTCGCGTTCTTGTGAAGGGATTAAATAAGAAAACAGAGTCTAGGTCATAAGAAACGAGCACCCAACCATCCTTTGAAAAACGGATATCTTCCTCTGCTAGCTCCGGAAGGTCGACAACGTAAGTAGCATTGGTTATGGGATGGTGAAAATGGGACGAGCCACTTATCCGATTCAAATACATCAAGTATGGAATATTACGTAACTGAGGATCAATTTTCATAAACGTTAGGTCGTCAATTTGCACCGTTTTAGGTGGTTGTGGAATTGGAGGAACTGATTGCCAATATTTACAGACGGCACGAAACATGACAGAGTCCCCTGCATAGAGTTGCAAGCTAATCCAATGCAATAAATCCCATGGAAGATCAGACCATCCCCTCTCTTCTTCTTCTTCTCCCTCCACCTCAACACTCATGTTTACTGAGCAGAAGTATTTCAGATTGCAATATACGGCAAAGCCTGTTAATCACCAGTAGATCAGGAGTCAAAAATTACTAATTTTTGATTCATGAAAAACGAAAAGAATGCTTGAACTCAGAACTCAACAAAAAGATTCCTTGAACTAATCACCCTTTTACAGATTATAATACATATCAGCACTCCTAAACCGTTCACCAAGTCTGACAACCAACTAGTAAAAGAATTTCCTACATAAGACTTAACATTATTAAATCCCTATTTTAATTTTTACTCTCAAATAATCATACTAAAAAGTATCCAAAGCTAAGGGTGAAATCCCTTAACTCAGAGCATAAAATTTAGGGAGAAAAGCGTTAAACCCCCTATACTTTATCTCGTGTTGTACTTTGTCCCCTTTCCTTTTATTTTTGGCGACATGCCCCTTGTACTATGGATAAATAAGCACTTTGTCCCCTAAGTCATTTTTTCACCATTGAATATTGGACGCAGGGCCAAAGTGCTTATTTATCCATAGTACAAGGGGCATGTCGCCAAAAATAAAAGGAAAGGGGGCAAAACGCAATGGGGGCATAGTATAAGGGGTTTAATGTTTTTATCCCTAAACTTTAATTAAGGTTCCAGCTCTAAAGGAAAAATAATATATACGTAAATATTAAAAAGAAACGTTAAGAAAAAACTTGCCTCGGGACCGGTAATTGGAAAAATGTGGAGATTGTAGTAAATTGGATGAACTTTAATATTTTTAATATATGCGAAAGAAAACTCAACAGATCTCAAGTAAATATAGTCAAGAAAAAAAACAAAAACCAACTTATAATTGCACTGCAAAGGAGTCCTAATACGACTTATAATAGCGCTGCCGAGGAGAGTCCTAATATGAGTCGAGTAACAAGTATATAAGTTTAGTGAAACTCTCTTTTATTCTATTTTGTTTCCTTCCTTTTGTATGTTTTCCTCTCCAATATTAGGTTGGACTAATTGAGTTTTCCTAGTATGGCAAACTTTACAAATCAACTCTTTGAGCTATTACGATTTTTAAACAAAGAAAATTTATAAGACATAAGATAAGACTACATAATTAACACTCTATGAGTTTTTGAGGTTGCTTTTCTTTCTCTCATCAAAACACTTTGTCCGCAAATTCAATTGAAAGAGGCACCTCTATCTCCTTGCAATTCAACATATATCTGTGAGTTTAATTTTGTTTTCTGCAATCATTTAATTGCGATTAATCTCTCCCATGTATTTTATTTTCTGCCTAAAGCTGCAATCTTGTTAATTTTATTCCCGAATTCATGGTTTTTTATTCCTTATCCATGGCTAATTTTGAAGTATATATATATGGTAGGTACAAGTTAATTTAGAAAGTACCTAATACGATCTGTACTATAATTGTTATTAGTTTCGAACGTATTTGGTATTATTACGAGGACGATCGAAGAAAATATGGATGTAAGTAGTACGAAGCAATATGAAGATTAGAAGCTTAAGTTCAGAAACTTAAATTAAGAGAGCTTAAGTTTAGAAACTTAAATTATGACGTTTTACTCAACAGGAACGAGTGGAGGAGGAGATTCATGTGTTTGACTCTATGTCATTCTTGTTTGGTTCATATTGCCTACTTCAATTAATTGGGATCATAGGCTTGGTTGTGGTTGTTGTTGTTTGTTATATATATCTGGTATTACTTTATCTAATTTTGTGTGTTGGAGAGGTTAGACTCTTAACCATAAAGTCAAATCAGATGATAAATCGCAAGTAAACTAAGAACCCCAAAGAGGGGTAGTAGAAGAATGTGGAAATAAACAAGGTTTTAGGTATGGTGGTATATGATTTGTTTTATTTTTCTCGAGTCTTTGGAGATGCTGAAGTAAAGTGGGCCTGGGTGATAGATTAAAGGAATGGACAGATTTCGTGATTAGTATAATTTAGTTTATCTTTTTTGGTTTATTAGATAGAATTACCATGTGGAAATTATATGCTTTTTGTACTTATAATCATATATATCAACTTATATTGATTAAGTTTTCTACGAAACTGCATAAATTTTGTTTGTTCATTCTTTTCTCGATTTTGTAAACGAAAGAATTGACATGCTTCCCCTATTAACTTCTTGTAGGAAGATCAACATGGCTGTTGAAATCAAAGATGTGGAACCAGCAGATCATTCTAGTCGTCGTCCAGAATCTCACCCTTTACTTCTAATCTGTCATGGAAAACTTCGACAGAAACAATTTCTTTATAGCATATCTCAGAAGAGTTGCTATGCCCATCCTGTACCTGCTATGCGCAACAAATCCATGATATCATCCAACTTTGGGTGGTTGTTACTGCTTGATTATACACTCGATGATTGCTGTCTTTTAAACTTCCGTTCAGGGGAGAAAGTGGACCTACCAAAGATAAGATTTAGTTTTTGTCATTGTATCTTTACGTCACCTCCCAATGATCCTGGTTGTCGTATTCTATTTCTTGATAGCGATCATGGTTGTGTGAGATTTTGTAGTGTTGGTGATGATAAATTTTTGAAACAAGAGATGAGCATCAATGGCTCTCACCTATCTAAACTAATAGTTTTCAATGGCAAAGTATATGGCATGATATCATATGGGCATGCATTGATGGAAGTTCAATTTAGAGGGAGGAGTCTCCAATTTCAGGAAGTGATACAGACTATAGGAATTGATCCCATGAGACCTGGTTCGGATTATCGTAAAACTTATCTGGTGGAGAGCGGAGGAGAGCTCTTATTCGTGCACCAGGCTTACGTGGGTTGCTACGATAAATACGATCTGGAGACAACAGATTTTAAAGTGTTCCGAGCAGATTTTGATAGAGGTGAATGGGTGAAGATGAAAAGCTTAGGGGACCGTGCAATCTTCCTTTCAAAAACTAAATGCAAGTCTTGTTGCTCATCTCAGGCGAACATTAAAGGTAGCTGTATCTATTTCTTCGAGACAGATGATAGAAACTTATATGTCTTTGACATGGAATACGCAAGTATATCCGCTACCTTGCCATGTGGTAAGGTTGATAATGATAATTTAGGTCTTCATTGGATTTAATGCCAGCATGTAGGACATCTGAATGTATTATTTACCATCTACAAACTCAGTTTCTCATTTTGAGTTTCTAAGTGCAAAGTGCACCTCAACTGTTTCTAGTTAATATGTAGGTCTTTTTGTTGTGATTAATAATTACATATGTACGTAGCAGTGGACCATGAAAGCACAAGTTCATTGTGTTTAATCGTTGCATTAAGTTGTTACTTAGTCGTGGTTGCCTATTCCAATGAAAGATAATTGTTTAAATAATTACTTAATTACAACACTAATTAGGGGTGTTCACGGTTTGGTTAAAACCGAAAACTGAACCTAAAACCGAGAATTTGGTTTAAATTATAAACGAAGCCGATTCACTGGTTAGGTTTTCGGTTTTGGATTTGAGCGTAAAACAATATCAAGTTTTTGTATAACCGAACCGACTTAACCAAATTAACTGAAAACCGATTTTTTTTTCGCCTTTGTTTTTTATGGGCCTTTAACTATTATGTGCCTTAGTTTATTAATTTTGTAACAGAGAGAAGAGGTAGAAACACTACAAAACATATTTGTACGACTTTTTTATTTTATTATGTGCAAGGATGTAATTAGTATTAATTAATATTTTCATTTCAAAAGAAAAGTGATGAAGTCTTCGTGACTTTAAATAACGTAATTTCGTTTTTGTCAACTATAATTAATTTTTCCAAGTTTTCTCCAATAAATTAACCATCTTATGAACCCAACTACATAATTTCGTTAAATTCAATAATTCGTTGAAGAAAAAAAAGAAAGGACAACGAGAATACTACAAAGTTGGACTCAGTAAAAGTGTTTAGGCAGAAAATTTAAGTGGTTTAGTTGTAAATTGTACTTTTTTTTTGTTGTTTATGAAAAGTAGAAAATCGGTCATTGGTTAACTCGTAACCGTAACCGAACCGCTTCAATGGTTTGGTTATCGGTTAACGTTTTTAGGCCAACAAAAAATCCGGCTTCTTTTAAAACCGAACCATTGGTTCGATTAACCGAACCATGAACACCCCTAACACTAATTTTATTTGGGATAATTATAGCTACACCCCATGAGGTTTGGTGTAATTACGGATACCTCGCTTGTGGTTTGAGAAATTACAATAGCCTATTTGAAACTTTACAGAAACCTCCCCTCTACAACTTAAGACATGTTTGAATATCATTTATGATATTATTATGCTTATTATACTTACATACTTGAAGTTTGGTATAATTATAAAAACAATCTTTGTTGTTTAAAAAAAAAAATACTCTAAATATCTTTAGAAACCACTATATTACTAAATAAAAATATAAAAATATTTAAATTGAAATTTAAAATTTAATCCAAGTATTTTATTTAAATATGTGTAATTATTGAGACCTTCAAGATTAGAGAAGTACATGGTCAAGTTAATTAAATGACAAAAAAAAGGCTCTAAAGATAAAGGTCGAACATACATTCCGCCTTGTCCCTTGACAATAAAAGACATGTAAAATCTTAACTAATGTTGAATATGATACATTATAATGTGTTTCATGTAGAGTACGACTTCAGATATTATTTAAATTTATAATTTATAATAATTCTTTAGTTGATGTTTTTATTAGTTATGCATTTAAATACTCTTGAACATGGAATTTGTTTGGTTGAATACATTTAGTATTTTTGATTACTTTAATATAAAATTTATTGTGGTGAATAACACAAAAACATAATGAACAAAATTATTTTTAAAATATTGTATAACTTTGATATATTTGACCTAATTCTTTGAGAATGGTTCGTTCAGTGGTTGGACCGATCAAGCAAAGCTTGAACGTCCGGTCCTTTTTTAAGAGCATAGGTTATCACAGCCACCAACAGGAAAAAAAAAAAAAAAAAAAACAATTGGTAAAAAATAACACCTCCATTCGAAAAATAAAGCAAGAAATGGAAAATTCAATTGTGAAAATTTTCCTTCTCAATGAAAATTAACAAAAACAACAAAAGATTTTTTTTTTGTAATGGAGCCCGGGGGAAGTCCTCGGGTCTCAAATATATAAAATTAAAAAGATAGTAACAACGAGTTCACACAAAAGTCAGCAGAATCTAAAGGATTCCCGGTTACATAAATCATGAAAAATAAAGCTAGAAATAAATTGTGGATGCGAAGTCCACCACGCGTTCTCGAGATTGTGCTGACCATAACTTGCCAATGCGTCCGCCGCCTATTCCCTTCCTGGAATATATGAGAAACCTGAAAATTGATAGAGTTGATAAACTTCAAAATGCTTAACCATCAAGCATGTATCCGCCAAGGGACTTTGTCGGACTTAGATTTAATAAGGTTAACAACTTAGGTGGAGTCGCTCTCTAACCAAATGTAATCTCAGTGTCTCGCCTTAGCTTCCTCCGTTGCAAAGACCACAGTCCAAATTTCTGCCTTGAAAGCAAAGACGGAGTCAAGGTGGTTGGCAAAGGCCCCTAGGCAGAAACCCCTTGCATTTCCAAAGATGCCTCCCACTCTTCCTATTCTCGGCGTGCCCATAGAACTCCCATCAGTGTTATATTTAATCCATCGTTGAATAGGCGGATGCCAAACAACGGAATAAATCTTTGGAGATTTACGTGGCAGCAACATCATGTCAAAGGTTTTCAATATGCGCAAGTCATCAACAAAATTCGCGAACCCTACACGAAAAAATTCGACTTCCTTTATGTACCTCCAAAGAAGACGAAAAAGGAATGTATATCCGGGGCGCAATCCTAAAAAACACAAGCATTTCGATTTTCCTTAAAAGCCAAATTGACGTCGCAATGGCCGTTGTCCAAAGTGCCGCAATTTAAACATTTTTTTTAAATACTTTTTATTGTTTTAGTCAATAATAGTAGTAGTTTCTAAAATATTTGGAGTAAATTAAATAATCTTTTTATAATCATGCCAAACTTCAAAGTTGTAAGTATAATAAGCATAACAATATCATAAATGATATCCAAACATACCCTAGGTTGTAGAGGGGAGGTTTCTGTAAGGTTACAAACATGAGAGGAGATCATTGTAATTTCTCAAACCACAGGGGAGGTATCTGTGATTATACCAAAACTCAGGGTGTAGCTTTAATTATCACATTGTATTTATATTTTGGTAACTTTCTAGTGTCACCCGTTAAAGCCACTGCAATAGAGTAAAAGAGTGGAGGATTAAGGAGACTAAGGGGCTGCTTTTTCCATCTTCTTCAATATATTTTTCGTTCATGGTTGGTGGTAGTGCTTCCATATGCATTTACAAGGTATGACTGTGCTTCAAATTTAAATTTTGGCATTTTGGTTGCATGTGCTCATGAATTTTAAATGTTTATAGTTTCGTAAAACAGAGTAATATTTCATCCCTTTCGTTGATCATCGCCTTGATTATTCGAATTCAGATAGAAGGCTACGAAATTGAGGAAATATTCAATTCCAAATTTTATTATACGTTCTTTTAATTTTGTTGCCTGTTTTTAGTTAAGGGATAATATCAGTGACACCCCCTGAGGTTTGACGTAATATCATATACACCCCTTGAGGTTTCAGTAATATCAAGGACACCCCTTGAGGATTGGTGACACAATTTTTATTTCTTGTATTAGTTTTATCGACACAAACAAGTGGTATAATTCGTATTGTATGTGCATACGAATTTATTTGGAATTCTAGAATAAATTGTGACTTGTCCATTTGTTAGTAGATTTTTGTCGCGCTAATTTCCATCAAATATTTTGATACGACTTATGCGTAATCCTATCGGTATTCTTTTTGCAAATGAAATTGACTAATTATCATCAACAGATAGGGTAGGGATTGGATTAGGGAGCTTCGTAGATAACTGTTACTACTTCAAGTTGTTCCATCAAAATGTATAATTATTGCGTCCACCTCATGTTCTTAATTGTTAATTGATAAACCAATCATAGATAAGCTTTGAGATTATCAAAAACGAGCCAACAAAGTGCTAACAAAAGCACCCTGATGTAGTCTCTAATATTGTTCCTCAGAAACATAGCAACAACAAATAAGTACTTCTTCTGTATGGTTAATTTCAGTATAATTAGTTCTATCTTCATTCAAATTGACTGCAAACATTCAATCTTATTCTTAATGCAGTATTGAACAATTAAAGTAATACATTGAAATAGTTTTGAATATAAACATCATAACCAAATATATGATTTCAAGTTGTATATATATATACTTCTGTTCCATATGCAATGCAATGAGCATCCCCAACTAATTTGAGGTTTTCTTGTTGCAAAGTCAAATCACATATGATGTGATTACTCGCTCATTATGTGTTTAATTTTACTGTTTGAAATTAGATGATGAATTGAATTCTTAAAAATCAAAAAAAAAAGAGGAGGAGCATCATTATATATTGTGGTGGCCCCTCAAATTAAGGAAAAGAAGAACAAACATAAATAATTAAGTCAAACCGTTGCTACTTATATTTTTTGTTGTAATAACGATGTTAATGATTATGGAGAAGACTAGATTGTATGTATTTCTCCTCTTGTACCTGGAATAGATTGTCTTAAATATGCCTTTTGTAGTGTTGAGACTTGAAGCTATATATGTATGAACTATCTTTATATAATTCTTTACTGCAACTTTTATTAGCAATTTCTACCGGACCTCCTCTTGTTAATGTAATTTACCACTCACTGTCCTAAATTGGTCAGCATTCGCTGAAACAGAAAGCAGAACCTTTTTCCACTGAATTTATTTTACATACTAGAGGATAAATGGATAACACTGTTCATACTCCATATTGAAGATTTTGTGAGCTTTTACTAGATATGTGGAAATACTTTAATGTTTAACTAAATAAAGAAAAACGAAACACTTCAAGTTATCATCATACAAAAAAGGTTTTTACTTAATACTAAAAGCACAATTTTAATGTCCACAAATATAGAAGAAAAAAATTTAAGTCAAATGCTTTTGAATTAATTAAACATAACCATATAGCATATTTATCAATCGAAAATGATAAGGATGAGCTTTTAGTTTACATCCTCCGTTTGGTGGTCGAATTGGCTGTGATGTTTTTTCTGTGTCAGTGTTCACTACTTGTTTTTATTATGTTCAACTTGGGATTTTCATAAAAGCAGTTAATGAATTATGCTTATGCTGTATAATTAAGATAAAGTAATTAATGGGCTTTGCTAAGCTCCACGAGTGTTTTTTCTACTAAGGACCAAAGTGTTTTTAGGCTTTTTTGAACGTCAATCCCGCCTCGAATTTTCGTTAATTGATTAGGAGAACAATCCTTTTCAATTTTGTACACAAAACGAAGCTGTAAACCATTTCTTATTTCACTTTTTGCCCGACAGCTTTGCCATACCAACCACAGCATTTCACATCCAACACACCAAATAGTCAAGTCTTGTGACCATTTTACAGCTTTCTTATCCAAATTTTAGCACACAACATTAATAAAATTGTGGAAAGTGTTTTAGAATTTAAAACATCCAAATTTGTCATTTGAGTAATTGAATTAGATCTTAGAATAATAGACCATCTTCTACTTCTTTCATGACCTTAAATATTACTCGTCAGGGACTTTCGATTTGTGCAGTTCAATATGAACGAGAAATATCAGTTAGAGTGGTCTAGTTGGTTATGGAATTCTTCCCCTATTTAATCTCAACTTCTATTCTCACCAACGCAGCAAACTGATTCTATTTAAGCATCTTAACTTTGTGTTTGTTACATTAGATTTGTCTAACGTGGTCTAGTCTACTTGATGAGTGTTGTTTGCAAATTATTGCACGTAGCTTGGGATTTTATCCAATTACCGTCATAAGAGTAATGGTTGCGAGTTCTCATGATAGCAAAACAAAACAAAACAAAAAAATGCATGTGCAGGAAATACTATAATTAAAATAGGATAAATTGTTTTTATAAAATTCTTATGGTGGGAAACTGGAAACCCACGTGAAAAAGGGAATTTTGAAATTTGTTACACATATAAAACCTGTTTTTTACCATACTAGAACCAACAATTTGTATCCCTTATTAAGGTTTTGTAAAAAAATATTATAGTGGCTTCTAATTTCTACTCGGGAATGAAAGAGAAGTAGAGAACTTTTCACTCGAGGTCGTTGTGTGCATTGGGTAAATGGTGACTAATTGTAAAATTTGTAAAGTGATATTCCTCGATTTTGGAGAAGCAACTTTACTTATTTCTTACTTAAAGTAAGAGTCTTTTCTTTTTGCAACAAGGAACAAGAAAATTGAAAATTCCAATGGACCGATGAACATGAAACTGCCACTAATTGATATGAAGTGACACTTAGGAAAAGAAAAAGAAGCTACCCAAATTCTTTCTGAATAGTTAATTTTAAAGTATAATTCTGATTCTATGGAAAAAGAAATCAAGCTTAAATATATTAATGAGTCATTGTGTTTTGTTCCACATTATTTGAAAAATATTAAGGACAATACTATTCAAAAATCATTCTACTTTTTCTTGACGCGGCGTTCAAAAAGATGAATAAAAGGACTAGAATTATAATAGCTATTATGACGCAATTCCCAGGTGTGTTAGCTCGTAAATTTGAATCACAATTAATTAATTCCTTCATCAATACTAAAAAATGGGGTACAATTTCCCCTATGGGAGCTACACGAGGTAAATTAGAATTTTTTTGGAAGATGGTTTATTTTATCAAAGAGGAATATTACACAAGGTAATAAATTATGTCACTTTATCGGGGAATTCGTCCATTTTTTGAAGAATGCGCCCCCTTTTTATAAGAAGTTCTCCAATCAACCCCGGTAAAAAGAAGAAAAAGGCTCTGTCACCCAATTAATATTTATCATTCTATCTTCTTTTTCTCTTTTTGGGTACCACTTCTTTTCACTCGATTTAAATTCCCATTGAAGAAGGGGAGTGGAGAACAGCAATCATTCACACAACCTGCCCATTCTTCATGCTCATCTTCCTTTAATCATTTCTCCTAACAGTCTTCATCTCAATCCACATAAATTTTAAACAATAGGCCATTAATCAATTTTTCTTCTTCTTATGTACCTATAAAACACAATCATTGTAAGTTATTATGGAAAATATATAAACGACATGTGCATGTTCATTGATGGAGAACAAGTTTTATTCTTCATAACCAAATGATGAAATGATCGATGTCTTAAATCAAGTTCTTTCATGCAACGGCTCAATTAAATAGCCAACTTTTTGTATTATATACTGAGACTATACTAATAGTCTAATACCAATAAATGTGGAGAATCAAGAATGTTGTTTTTGTCTCTCCTACTACTTTGTCAGAATAACTTTTGTATGCACGCTACGACCGTAATCTTATTATGTCATTCAAATACTTATAGTAAAGGTATATTATAGTTGCACATTTCTTGAATTTTGCATGAAACCAAAAGTAAAGGATGCAAATGTTTATCAACTACAACATCGTCAATAATTCTTAATTAGAATATGTTATACGAATCAAACGAGAATCGTGTCGAGTAAAATGTCCAAATCAAATGCTGACTTTTGCTAGAATCTCAACCTCCCCTATCCAAAATCCAAAACTAAATCTCTTTTCTACCCCCAACTCTTTTAAAACTTTCAAAACAAATAAACTAAAACCTTCATAACCCCATGCACTCATTTGCCGCTGCATGCGTACCAAAAATGAACATTCACTTCTTCACATTTCTCCTCTTCTTCACTCTCCCACTCTTCACCTTCACCACCACCACCACCGCGGCAAATGACACCGCCGCCCTATCCCTATTCCAATCCCAAACCGATCCCCACGGCACACTCCTCTACAACTGGACCACCACCACCACCCCATGCACCGCCAATTGGCTCGGCGTAAACTGCACAAACAATCGCGTAACCGCCCTCTCCCTCCCCTCCCTCAATCTCCGTGGCCCGATCACCGCCCTCTCCTCATTAGACCAACTCCGATTCCTCGACCTCCGCGGCAATCGCCTCAATTCCACCCTCACTCCAATCACACAATGCCAAAACCTCAAACTTGTTTACCTATCTGGCAACGACTTCTCCGGCGAAATTCCGCCCGAATTATCCTCCCTCCACCGTCTCCTCCGCCTCGATCTCTCAAACAACAATCTCCGCGGCGCAATTCCAACGCAACTCTCGAATCTCACTCGATTACTCACTCTGCACCTCCAAAACAATGAGCTTTCTGGTCCAATACCATCTTTTATTGATTCACTTCCCCTGCTTAAAGAGCTTAACTTATCAAACAACGAACTTTACGGTTCCGTTCCAAAGACCTTGCTGTCACGATTCGGTGAGATTAGCTTTTCCGGCAATGCGGGATTATGCGGTAGTACTCCATTACCAAACTGTTCCTTCACAGGGCAGCCTTCATCTTCGCAAACTGTACCGTCGAATCCAAGTTCTTTACCATCATCATCCACAGCCACAATTGAAGAACCAACAAACAAGCATCATAAAAAGCTGAGCAACGGAGCAATTGTGGCTATAGTGGTGGCAAATTCAGTACTTTTGCTCGTCATAGCCTCGTTCATGGTGGCTTACTACTGCGGTAAGTACTCGAGGGACTCGAGTTCCATGGCAGGAAGCGAGGCAGGGAAGAGGAGAAGCAGCTACTCGAGCGAGAAGCGAGTTTACGCGAACAATGGAGGTGGAGACAGTGATGGTACTAATGCAACTGACAAGAGTAAGCTGGTGTTTTTCGATCGAAAAAAGCAGTTTGAGCTCGAGGATTTGCTTCGAGCATCGGCCGAGATGTTAGGGAAAGGAAGCTTAGGGACAGTGTACAAGGCTGTTCTTGATGATGGATGCACTGTGGCTGTTAAAAGGCTTAAAGATGCAAATCCATGTGCTAGGAAAGAGTTTGAGCAGTATATGGATGTTATTGGGAAGCTTAGGCATCCTAATGTGGTTAAATTCAGAGCTTATTACTATGCAAGAGAAGAGAAGTTGCTAGTTTATGATTATTTGCCAAATGGGAGTTTGTATTCTCTTCTTCATGGTATGGTGGTTGAATTTTAGCTCAATTTAGGATAAAGTTGTGATTTTTATTGGTGGGTTTAACAGGAAACATGGGATTTGGGAGAATTTTATTGGATTGGAATTTTATAAATTTTTACTCAATATCAAAACAAGTTGTGATTTTTATTGGTGGGATTTTCTTGATTTTAACAGGGAACAGGGGACCTGGGAGAATTCCGTTGGACTGGACTACAAGAATCAGTTTGATACTCGGAGCGGCACGAGGGCTTGCGAGGATTCATGAAGAGTATGCAGCTTCAAGAATCCCTCATGGCAATGTGAAATCATCCAATATATTACTGGATAAGAATGGAGTCGCTTGTATATCCGATTTCGGGTTGTCGTTGCTTTTGAACCCTGTTCATGCTATTGCTAGATTGGGAGGGTACAAAGCACCAGAACAGAGTGAAGTCAAGAGACTTTCACAAATGGCTGATGTTTACAGCTTCGGAGTTTTGTTGCTCGAGATTCTCACGGGTCGGGTTCCATCTCAGTATCCGTCACCAACAAGGCACCGTGGCGTGGAGGAGGAAGTTGCGGTGGATTTGCCGAAGTGGGTGCAATCAGTGGTGAGGGATGAGTGGACAGCTGAAGTGTTTGATTCCGAGTTGTTGAGGTATAAGAATATTGAGGAAGAGTTGGTGTCAATGTTACACGTTGCAATGGCATGCGCGGTAATGCAGCCAGAGAAGAGGCCGACGATGAGTGAAGTGGTGAGGATGATTGAGGAGATTCGAGTTGAGGAGTCGCCGCTGGGGGAGGATTATGATGAGTCGCGCAATTCGCTCTCGCCTTCGCTTGCTACTACTGAAGATGCGTTGGGTTGAGTTGGGATCTTAGTGTTTGATGCTACATTTGCAGTGACTTACTGCAAATTCTTTCTTTGAAGATGGATTCTTTTTCTTTGTGATTTTCTAGTTTGTGGGTTCGATTAGTATTCTTATGTATCACTGCACTTAGTCAATGGGATCGTTCCATGCTATCCAGTGTACCGGCTAAGAAGTTAGTTTTCAAGTTTTCTTCTAAAATTTGTTCGTTTAATCATTGTATTTATGTGAATCCCATTGACATTGTTATTGCTATTTGGGCTGGAGAGAGTAGAGATTAATGACCATGAACTCGCATGCAAGAATGAAACTAACAGTTTGCATGTAACGGATATTAAATTACAGAGAGTACATAAAGTCTTCTAAGAGTTTATGTTTATCACCATTTTAAGCTTGTCATTCCAAGTCTCCTTAAACTTTCTTAAAGCCAAAAGCAGCTAATATTTCAAATCATGGCGAAACATCAACACCTATAAAGCATTATTTCAACTGTCCTCCCCTTGTAGGACAACACATGCAAGGTCCACTCAACCACCACAAAAAAGTCGTAGTTCTTAATGATTAATGTCCATTCTCTTCATATTTACTCTTCGATTCATCGCGAACAGTAACAAAACGTTGTCTTAATTGCTTTCAATCGTGTCGGACAGCTTTTTCAGTGAGTGCACGCGCAAACATACACACACATATACAAAAGACAAAAATTACAACCCGTAATTTCAGCTAGCTTCTCTAATCTATGCTACAGCAGGCTGTAATACAGCCTGCACTCACAAACATTACAGTCTATGCTACAGCAGGCTGTATTACAGCCTGCAGTCACAAACATGTGGGACCCACACAGGTGGGGGCCCACGTGGGTCCCACACATTTTGTGAGAGCAGGCTGTATTACAGCCTGCTGTAGCCAAGACAAAATTCTTCATATTGTCTATGCTACAGCAAAATTATCGATTTGATAGCATACTTGTTGTGGTTGGGCATCGTACTAGCATGGGGCCGCGTGGGCCCCGCACATGTGTGCGTGGGGGCTGTTGTGCCCCTGCTGTGCACAAGACAAACCCCTAGTTTAATAGCACATTCCAGTTTGTCCTACTGATTCCTAGCTCTGCAGTTTTGCATCAATGACCAGAAAGTTTTAAAAAAAAAAAAAAAAAAATTCTCAGACCAGGACATGCAGAAAACGAAGTGAAATAACAAGAGAATTTGTGGGATCATTAAATAGGACTCGATTTTCTAACTCAAATATATGGAGAAGTATCTAACCATACTCCAAGTTCTCGCATTGCTGGGTAATTTTGTTACTATTATTCACAATTTCTCCGTGTAATACGTAGTAAAATTTCATATATTCACAAATCCTCGATTTATATGATAAAAAACAACATATTCCGGACAAAAGCATGTTTATATGAGGTCCTCGCCTTTTGAGTCACATAATGTGCTATTTTGTTACAATGATGTCATTGTTGTTGATCTTGATACACGAAGAGTGAGCACCTTTTGAGTCACATAATGTGCTGTTTTGTTACAATGATGTCATTGGTGTTGATCTTGATACACGAAGAGTGAGTAGTTATGTGAAATATAGAGTGGTCACAAAGCAGCTTAGATGATTGTTGTGCCCCCAAAATGGCCTAGTAATTGCAAATGAAGCTTTTGGGTCTTGATTCATGTTATGTGAAAATTCGGGGAGAAGAAACATGGCCACCAGACAAGAGATGTCCAAAAAGGCGTCGAAGACTCGAAGTAGAAGAATTTGGGACTCATAACTCACAAGTCATAATATTAGAATTCCTATTTTAAAACATTATAAAGTTGCATCTTGGAGTATATTAGGCTCCAACTCGTTGCCAATATAAACAGCATACAGCATAACTATATAAGAATCATCATAGATTTCATTAAATTTCTTCAACGGTATAATTAGGAACCTCACTGGTTATGTCATTTTGACCTTTTCCCGCAACTTTTTACATATTGTACAAACAACAGTCTTTGCTTTTTTCTTCATGTGCTCTTGTCAGCCCCACCCCTTTAATTTTAACTAAAAAAGACTTGCAATCAAAAATTTAACTGACTGGTCCCGTTTGATCAATCAGGGTACCAACCTGTTCTCCACATAATGCCCTTGAAATATTCCCAGGCTCGTGAAGATTGAAAATGACAACTGCAAGAAATAATTTTTATCAATAGTTGTGTTATAATAGAAATAACCCATCTAACTAGAGAAAGACTGTAAGACCTGGAATCCCGTTTTCCTCACAGAAAGTTACAGCCATCATGTCCATCGGAGATGCACCACTGGAAGCCAAATCCCCGAACGAAATGTGCGCCGAAGCAATGTTGTTATTTCTAGAATCACAAACATAGACACCGTCCACATTTGTCCCTTTCATGACAGCGTCAGCATGGACTGGAATAATTTAGAAATTGTTATATTCTTTGAAAGAATTCGGTGAGAAATCACATATTGTGTGCTCATAAAGTTAGTTCATACTCTCTGAGGCTCTAAGAGCTGCTGCTGTATCGGTTGAGAAAAGTGGGTTTCCCGTGCCAGCTCCAATGCCACCGAAAATTACAACTCTTCCCTTTTCAAGATGACGAATGGCTCGCTGTCTACTATAAGGCTCAGCAACCTCTGGCATGGAAAATGCACTCTGTACACGTGTCTGCACGCCCAATTTCTCTAAAGCAGACTGCAGCAGTATGGAATTCATCACAGTTGCCATCATTCTGCATTTTGAATATAAAATCATGCTCAATCAGTGCATGAACGAGAATACTTGAACAACCAACAGCTGATAATACAGTTAACTAATCAAGCAAGCTCTAAGCTCATAAACCAGACCAAGCAAGCTTAAGTATGTTAAGCGAACTAAGCCTTACTAAAGCCACATTTAGCGACCTGCTCATACTTGATATTATGCCTACTTGAATCTCAAACCAAAGGAAAAAACATTCTTCTCAAGACTTGAACCCTATGAGCTCCCTATTGCATCAAAATTACGGCTTCATCCACGACAAATTCAACCTTCAGGTTGAGGTGCTGAGCCAAGTCACTCGAAATTATTCCCAACTCATTTCCAGCCAACACGTATAGGCCTTATAATAAATGGAAATTAGAAATTTCAACACAAAACAAAAATTAGAGAGGGCACCCACTCATGTATCAGAGTTTATTGTATATTTATAATTTACATGAGTTTGCATTTCAGGAAAACTACTTTCCATTTAATCAACTCAGGTCCGAGACATTTGAAGTTCAGAGTTCAATAAAAGTGAACATGCAGTATCTATAAGGACATTTTAAAGAGAATAGATCAACACAGAGTTTTCAACAGTATTGACACTAAAGTGAAAGAAAATCAGGTAAAACAGAAAGTCATTGTGGGAGCAAGCAATGAAAAAGCGTCCTCTGGATAACATGTGTTCCATCATGTGTCTAATTATCATACACTAAATTCCAGTATATTATTCAATCACTAACTAAGTCATCGTTAGGGGAGGGAGCTATGAAACTCAATTATAATTTGAAATGCAGGTAATTTCCTCTAGCTCAATCATTTGCTCCACTAGTTTCAACTGTGGCAAATTTCAGTCTAAGAAACTTACCCAATCTGATACGCATTACATCTGTCCAGGCCAGTTGATGTAACCCATGTGTCTCCACAAAAGAAGTTGCGGCCACCAACCACAATAGCAACCTAAGTCCGAAAGACAAAGAACACTACTCAAGAAGTTGAAAGTGTAAATATTATGATTTACAAGTGAGAAGCTAGTCAGCTAATACCTCGACACCAACGCTGCAAGCTATAGAAACTTCTCTTGCAATCAGCATGGCCACCTATTATGCATCAAAGAAAACAAAACTGGTGAAACTTAAATTGATAATAGGCGATGAAGAGAAAAGATAACTAGTTCTCTCTACTGTTATACATCCAATAGAGGCATTGCAACATTGGAATGCACACCTCAGCATTTTGTATAACAAATCATTAACTATAATAGAAAAGAGAAATGAGGGTAGTATACAGATTTCAGTCAAGAAATTGAGTAAAAACTTAATATTAACAAACAATACAAGGGCATTGGGTATAAAGTCTACTATTCAGATACTCATATCATATTAACTCTTTTCACCCATCATAGAATTCCAACTAACTAGACCTTAATATTAACCAGTCAATCACCCAAAACCACAAAGTTTTTTGTATTCATACACAATTATGATGATCCATGAAAGTGTAGTTTTTGTAGTCGTGAAAGTACCCAAAGCAACAGTTTTCAGGCCTCTTTTTCGGACAGGAGGCTGAACAAAGTTGTCAACAAGAAGAACATAAACGAACAAATAAAAGGAGAAGGAATGATAAACGTATTTCTCGTTAGATTGCCAATGAACACGCATGTTTAAGCAAAAACGATCAGATCAGTTGAGCCTTTTGCCATCGGATTTATTCAGCTGAGCTATGCACATCAGTCAAGTTTCGAAACAGAGTAGATGGTATCCATTATGTTGCCACTTGGTGGCAGAAAGATCAACATCCATCTCTATCCAATAACAAGGTACCATCATCATAGCTTTGTAAATAATAACACAGCTGAAGATGTATGATTCACAAGGCATGAAGATTAGCACGCAATAATCGTCAATAAAGGAAAAATAGCGGAGATAGTAAGTATCAAACCTTAGGATCAATATTGTGCGGAGCAGTACCGGCAAGCGCAGCACCACTAATTTTAAGTACAACCCTCCGCCACCTAAGATTCATCGTTGATTTCTTCACGCTACTCACCGGAGCTCCATGACTAACGATCGTAGTTCCAACTCTGTCAAAAGAACACGAGAAAACACATAATTCTCACGTTGCTTGAAAACTACATCCACAAAACAACAGCATTTCAATCCAATTCACTTACGACGATCACAAATGAACCATACCTCTTCGACTGCCTAGCCGGATAAGTCGATCCACCAACGCCTCCGCCCGACGACTTCTCCTCCTCTCCGGCAGACACTTTCGCCGCAACAGAACTCCCAACGATTTGCTCCATCTGCTTAAACCACGGCCAATGACAGCTCAAAACAGCTCCATTGCTCATCCGATGCTTCTCCAGCTTATACCTCTTCTTCAAATTATCAACCTTGTTCTTACACTGCTCCACGCTCTTGCTCTGCTTCTCGCACCTCTCGCTGACGATCGCCGCCACCTCCTCCCAGTCTCTGCCCCTCAGATTGCCGCGATTCAGCTGGAGAAACTTGTCGCTGTACACCTCCAGCAAACACGCGATCGCCGTGTCGCTCCACTCCTCTCGATCCTTCCGATAATCGCCGGCCGACGTGGACGGTCGCGATCTCTTCGACGTGCCGCTGTGAACGTCATCGCGATGATCGACGGCGAGGCGCTTCGATAGGGAGGAGTTCGGGTCCGGATCGGAGTCGAATTCGTGGTCGTACGGGTTGATCTGATGATGATACGGCGGCGTTTGGGCGGCGGTGGCGGTTGAGGGCTGTGAGGAGTCGAGGAGAGAGAAATCGTCGTCACAAGAGGCCATTTGGAGATTTGGAGTTGACGGAGAAAGTGACGGTGACGGTGACGGCGTGAAGAGGCGATCGCCGTTAAGGGATTTGGGGGGAATTGAAGAGGGTTAGGGTTAGAGAGAGGCGTTAGAAGTTTGTGACGAGTTCCGTTAGGTGGGCACGTGGGTAGGGGTCACAGGTCACGTGACTCGACTGATTTACGTTAACGTTAATTAAAGGGGCTTTTTCTTTGACGCGTGTGCTTTAGTTGTTGTTTTAGTTAACAGATCTTTTAATTTTATTGTATAGTTTTTAATTATGTTTGCCGCAAAAATTAATTTACTATGACACGTCATTTAGAACTGCCATATTAAATATATATCTTATTTACTAATTGATGAGGTTTTTGACGGTGCCATGGGGTTAAATTCGTAAAATTGGACTTTCGAAATATGTAAAGAACACTTTAATCATGAGCACGGAGCTTGCGCAACAAACCGTACTTCATACACAATAAAAAACTAGGCGTATCGCTAATTGTTTAATGGAATATGTGTTGGGATTAACTTTTATAGTGTGTCACGCGCGTACACGTGTCATTCGAATGTTAAATGTTTTACCCAACATGTCATTGATGTTTGCTAGGTGTCACATCCGACAATTCTATTAAGAAATCAACGAAGACTAGGTGACTGAGCTAGTCTGGCCTTCTGGCGATTAAAAGTCCCTTCAGTGTTATGTGTATGGTTCATTGAAGCACACTTTAAATTCCTAGATCTTAGTTGTTAGATATCTATGACATTATTAAAGGTATCACTTTGTCGTGATCATTTTAATCTTGTTTCACCTGTATAGACGAGGAAATCAAGGGTTGTAGGGGACACCATTGACAAAAAAAAAAAGAGCTATTCGATCTCGCAGTAGTGAAAAGAGAGTGATATTCCTACCATTCTCATTATATTTAAGCATTTTATAGTTTGAAAAACGCATGAAATTCCCTTATCACTATTTTCTATTCTTGTATGTCATTATGGAACCACACTTAAAACCGATAAGGAGCATTTCACCTCCTTAATTAACTATATCAATCTTATGGGTATCCTATACCTCATTTAAGATTCTATCAATACATGCTTACTTTTTTTGTCATATCCCAAATAGTTGTTTAGTGTAACCCTACGAAAAATCAACCTAAATGATCCAACTATACCACGTACAAGACTTTACATGCTTTAATACAATTGAGGTGAATTTTAATAACAAACATTATAATTTTGATGTACGATCACATTTTGCACCAAGTAAAGGAGCCAAAAATAAAAGGTTCAAAAAACAAAACTCCACGCAAGCATATTCCCACCTCGCACGTGTCAACTCCACGGGAGCATATTCCAATTCGCACGTTTGATCACACTTCCGGATCTTCTTCTCTCTTCTCCGTTTGACAAAACAGAGCACAATTCATTTTTTTTTTTCTGCAACACTCTCAATCGGAGTATTCAAATTCACACAATCGATTGTAAACAAAATGCCGTCGAGTCAATTGCTACTGGAGGAGCCGATCCGTATGGCCTCCATTTTGGAGCCATCAAAAGCGGTCAGTGACTTTTATGTATATATATATATATATATATTCATGTATCTATATTGATCGATTGTACGGATCTGCGATTAGATTTAATTTCATATATGCATGCTTGATTGATTTTTGTACGCGAATTTGTGATCTGTTTGCGTGATTTAGGGCGCTTTTCCTCCTATGACGAAAATTGTGGGGACGCTAGGTCCACGATCTCGATCAGTTGACGTTATCACTGCTTGTCTCAAAGCTGGATTATCGGGTGATTTTATCGAATTGTTTGCTAAATTGTTTGTGTTCTCTGTTTTTTTGTTAGTTAGTTTGTTTGTTGATTTGTTTGAATGAGACAGTTGCGAGGATTGATTTTTCGTGGGGTGATGCGGAGTATCATCAGGGGACTCTGGAGAATCTGAAGGCTGCTATTAAGGCGACGAAGAAACTATGCGGTGTATGCGTTTTGCTTTGTTGTTTTCGATATTCTTCGTGAATTTTTGAGTTTCGATCGAATTGAGTATCTGAAAATGTGTTGGTTTCTTTAACATTTTTTTTTAGGTTATGTTAGATACTGTTGGCCCCGAGCTACAAGTTGTTAATAAAAGCGAGAAGCCTATAACGTTGAAGGAAGCTGATAAGGTTATTCTGACGCCTGATAAAGGGCAAGAAGCTTCCTCTCAGATTTTGCCCATCAACTTTGCTGGACTTGCCAAGGTTCTGCATTTTCGTTACCTCGTGTCGTTTGCTTCACTTCATTTCTGCCTAAACCGTGCTTTGTTTGCTGCCATAACATCTGGTGTCGAGTTACACTACAAACGAATTTGTGATTAGTAGTGTTTGCTTTCAGTAGGATCGAATGTGCTTCTGACAAATTTTCAGGAATTCCATTAAAGTATGTATAACGTGCTTGCGAGGATTCTAGTTTGATAGTTTTTACTGATGAAAAGAGGCATAATAGGGTTTATGTATAGTTAATATCATCCCATAATTAGGAGGAGAACTTGGCTTTTCTTCTTAATTAGAGTGCTTAAATCTTTTAGCATAGTGCATTACCCCAGCTTTTACTTATTATACCATCCAATTAATTTTCTTTAACTGCAGGCTGTGAAGAAAGGAGATATGATTTTTATTGGCCAATACCTCTTTACTGGAAGTGAGACCACCTCTGTTTGGTTGGAGGTATGAGTTGGAGTTTTTACTCCATAAGTTTGGTTTATTAGTGTTTCTGTCTTTTGTAAGTTCATTTTGCTATGTTAATTCTTGTCACCATACTTATTCCCTTTTCAGTTTGATTGAACTCATAGAACATATTGAACTCATTTGTCTTCGATCAATTCTTTCATCAGTTTGGAAATCCTCGGTGATACACATAATTGCTATGTTTTCCTTTAGGTTTTGAGTTAAACTAGCTAGTATTTGGTTTATATTGTGGCGACCTGAAAAATGCAGCTCCATTCTTCAATAATTTTTTGTTATCTTCTGATCCCTCATGTCCCTTTCCTCGTCTTGAGACATTTCCTTGATCAGATAAAAGAGTTAACAAAAATGTTTACAAGTTTTCTGATATTTCAATAGGCTATTGATAAGCTATCAATTGTTTAGCTGTTTTATATCTTGAAATTAGTGATTTGAATTCACAGGTTGATGGAACCAAAGATGCCGATGTGGTTTGTGTCGTTAAAAATTCTGCAACCTTGGCTGGATCCCTGTTCACATTGCATGCTTCTCAAGTCCGCATTGATCTGCCTACTCTTTCTGATAAGGACAAGCAGGTGAGTAGTTTCTTATAATTGCTTCTGAGGCAGTTTTTTGAGAGGATTATTGTTGGGTTTGGCAGAATATAACCATTCCTGATTTGTCTGCTCTTGTAAATTTCATATTTTAATTGTACTGGTGAACATGCTGTAAATAGAATGAAAATCTAAGAAATCAATCTCCCTGACTCTTGATATTGGAAAATAAATAATTCTTTGCATCAACTCAGGCTAAGTATTGTATTTTTGTTAAATTTGAGTGACTTTTTTATTTTTTATTATATCCTTTCTTATTCATCTTGCGTTTTTTCATTCATCATTTGATTGCCATGGTCATTATTTAACTTACATTTTTGTAGTCTTACTTGTGATCTTACACATCTGTCTCATCGCCTCTTTATACCCATATCTATCTATACCTTGAACTGATAGTCCCGTTACTACTCTTAGTTTGATTGCAGTCTATATTAACTTAATATTTTGGTAATCTTACTTGTGATCTTACATATCGGTCTTATCGTCCTTTTTATACCCACATCTATGTATACCTTAAACTGATAGTCCCGTTACTGCTTCAGGTTATCAGTTCATGGGGCGTCAAGAATAAAATTGATTTCCTGTCATTATCTTATACACGTCATGCTGAGGATGTTCGCGAGGTAAAGTGACATGGGAAAAAAAGTCCTGTTCTCCTTTGTTGTGCATATGCACTCACTGTGATTTCTAATATAATCTTGATGCCTATCGCTGATCATGTTGGCAAATGCAGGCCCGCGAGTTTCTGTCGAAGCTTGGTGATCTAAGTCAAACTCACATATTTGCGAAAATTGAAAATGTTGAGGTGAACTTTAGATGCTGTATTCTTTGAAAGAAGAAAGGCTTTTATGTTGGTTCCTCATTGACTTAGCACTTCTAAATGATTAAAATCCGCGAAGACCAATAGCTAACCTCATATCCTTCCTTCCTCCAATGCAGGGTTTGACCCATTTCGATGAGATCCTGCAGGAGGCAGATGGCATCATCCTTTCTCGTGGAAACCTTGGCATTGATCTCCCACCCGAGAAGGTAGTTGTGATGATGCTTGCTGGAATTCATTTTGCCTGTGGACCTGTTTTTCTGTCTTGATATTTGTGGTGGTTATTTTGTATGTAAAATTGATTGAGTAATATACTTCACTTGTATACGCCAAATATCTTATCTGCAGTATGATTGACGATATTACGTGTACAGAGCCTTCACGTTTTGCTACATGTTGTCAAAAGAATTACATGAGTTGATGTGCATTCGACTGCATATACTTCTTTGTCGTTACATGGGTTAATTTTGTTTCGCCTGCCTGTTTGGATGATGCCTACAAGCTTTGTTCTGTACCTGCAGGTGTTCTTGTTTCAAAAATCTGCTGTCCACAAATGTAACATGTTTGGAAAGCCAGCAGTTGTAACCCGTGTCGTTGATAGCATGACTGACAATTTGAGGCCTACTCGTGCAGAGGCAACTGATGTTGCTAATGCCGTTTTGGATGGTGAGTCAATTTCCTATATTCATGGATGAATATGTTATGTAAACATGCTCAACTACTCCCAATTTGTTTTAGTAGCACCCAGAGGCACTTGACATATTGTAGATTTGTGGTACTTCCTTGCCAGGATAGTTCTGATAAGTGTATTCCCATACAGTAGTTGTAACTTTACATGCATTCATTCTCCTTTTGTTGCCTTATATATTGCTTAAAGCTATCAGCACACAGTGAAGGAGGCTGTATTCAATGAATGTTTCAGGATGTGATGCTATTCTTCTGGGAGCTGAGACCTTACGTGGATTATACCCTGTTGAAACTATTTCTACCGTTGGGAATATTTGTGCCGAGGTAAGATCATAAGTTTCGTATAGCTACAATCAACTAAGGTACGGTGTGAAAAATCATATTTTACTCTTTGAGGGATGGCTGGCTGAGTAGACAAACTTTTTAACCTTATCTCATGTGATATATGTTGCCAAGGGTCCCTATTGGGACTACGTCTTGTTGTAGATATGCATGGGTGCTCTTAAGCTTCTAAATGATTGGTAGTCTAATGGTTTTTAACATTAATGCCTGAAATTATTTGAGGAAGGTAGTTTAACTAGACAGAATCATTCGCGGGGTAATTTGGCTGAATTGTTAAAACATTCAGTATTAAACCATATAAATGTATTCTGCTTTAAATGTCACAAAACTCAAATGGTTGCTCTGGTAGTGCAATACACCATTGAGTTGGGAAAGATTTGGGTCACATACATGTTTCATCTTTATTTTAGCTATGTGCTTGCACTTCTATTAAGATGTTCTAGGATTTCACTGTTAGCCTGGGCATAGTTTCTTACTTGTGGGTAGCATGTGTCTTATTCTGGTTTTCTGCTGTGTTAGAAATTTCTTAAACACAGCCATCATTTTCTGTGATACGCAGGCAGAGAAGGTTTTCAATCAAGACCAATATTTTAAGAGGACTGTGAAATTTGTTGGCGAGCCAATGACACACTTGGAATCTATTGCTTCCTCAGCGGTGCGTTGCAAGAAAATCGTTAATTTGAGGGAATAGAGAAAAACAGGAAAAAAAATCAAGAATTTTGATATAGTGAAATATTCTTGTCCAGTTTGTGTTCAAGGTATGCTTATAATTTATTATATTTTTACTATGTTTCATATTTAGGTCCGGGCAGCCCTTAAAGTGAAGGCATCTGTCATCATATGTTTTACCTCGTCCGGAAGGGCTGCAAGGTATAGTACTATCTTTGAAACATATCTTAACTGGATGTAGTGGAATATCCATTAGAATTGACTGGAATTAGCTTAATTTCAATCAATATCCTGCTAAGTGCAGGTTGATAGCAAAATATAGGCCAACAATGCCTGTTTTGTCTGTTGTCATCCCTCGGCTCAAGACAAATCAATTGAAGTGGAGTTTTAGTGGTGCATTTGAGGTATATCCTCTGACTATTTCGATATGGTATTTTTTCTAAATAAAGTAAGCTTTGTATCATAATTTTCTAAATGCACCTCCTAATGCACAATCTTGCGGTGCTGTTAAAGTAATGAATTAGTTAATTTTATTGCGCAAAGTGTGCCTTCTCTTGGTTTCATGTGTTCAAATTCATGTATATAATATGCCAACAGTCTGCAGAAAAACTATGCCAGCTATACTGGCTTTCTGGTAATTTATTTATTCAGGACGCTTTTGATAAATTCCAAGACAACTATACTAGCAGTAGGAAGGAAACAAAAGAATTTGTCCAATGCTGTGGCAGTTAGAAATATTATCTTTTCCAAAGAAAGTAATTTACAAAATCCAATGCAACTCTTTCTTTTTCTTTCCTTCTGTGGTGAATTTCTTGAATTTTGTTTTCCACTTGATGAGCTGATGAATTACTTCTGCATGTTCAGGCAAGGCAGTCACTTATAGTACGGGGTCTTTTCCCCTTGCTGGCGGATCCTAGGCACCCGGTAAGTTCATTTTCTCACGTTTTTATGTATTTGTAGTAGCCAATTTAAACGTAGAAGATTTATGAATTTTATTGCATCTTGTATTACATCTCATATTTGTAACTAAGGGTCTTCTCTTATAACGTTTTTCAGTGTCTTACATCAATTTTTTTCACCATGTTGTTTTCATCAAAAAGTATCCTGCATATCTTTATAATTACAATGAACCTATGCCATTTTTTTCCGTTGTTTCCTGTCCTAGCTATATTACGGTATCTAAAGATGCTGATGCCATGAAAATCTTTTCAGTTGTATCATTGATCAGTGGCTTTGCCTTGACACCCAACTCACTTCTGATTATTACACAGGCCGAGTCTACAAATGCAACAAATGAATCGGTTCTGAAGGTTGCCCTCGATCATGGAAAAGCCTCGGGAGTCGTCAAGTCACATGACCGTGTTGTCGTCTGCCAGAAAGTTGGAGATGCTTCTGTAGTAAAGATTATTGAACTTGAAGATTAGACGGTGCCATTGTTTTGGAAGCAATAATTCACGAGCCTCATAGATTTGTGTTTGCTGACAAAGGATATAGTGTAGCAAGTGTAGGGGCAATAATGTAGAGTTGAAAGCTGAAATTGTTTCAGTAACTTTCTTTTGGGAAAGGAAATTAGTTATGCTGCCAATGCTGTGGGCACTAAATTTAAAAATGTTTGTCTATGTTTTCAGTTTTCACTCGAGCACCTGTGGTAAATAACGAATAAACTGAGATTCAGTTTCAGTAATGTTTCAGTTGAACCATTCTGTAGTAAATTGCAAATCTATGTACATGTTGAAATATTTACTTTTTGCTTGTGTTTACCATTTCATAATGCAGCACATAATAGTATATTCTCATTTTTCCAACTTGAGAAATGAGTGTGTAAACAATAAGACCTAGCAGCCTGCAATATGCTCGAACCAATCAATAAAACTTCTCTACCTTTCCTCTAAATTTGACACATTAAACTAAAATATAAACTTATAAAGGTAGGTTTGCGCAAAATTCGAAATTCTTTAATTTATATCAATAAATTTAGTTCAATAAAGACAAAAAGCGCCCATGGCCTAATGGATAAGGCGTCTGACTTCTAATCAGGCGATTGTGGGTTCGAGTCCCACTGGGCGTGAACCAATTTTCATATTTTTGATAATTGAATCATTTCTTTTTTCACAATTGTTTATTTATTTATTATTATTTTTCACCAAAATGTTTTATCCCCTCAAATAAATAGTCCTGCATCCTTTCCTCAACTGAAGGATAGTTTGTTGATAATTGCAGGAGTTTTCCCACTAACCAACGATCCGCTTTACTTAGGCAGTTAGGCCTCAAAATGAAAAAAACATGTATCAGCTTTCAAGACAAACTAACGAATGAGAACAAATAAATTGAAGAGCCAACGTTTTCAAGAACAAACGAACTTAAACTTTGGAACTGTATAACACTAAATTCTTGAAGCAAAATTTCCATAACAAAGTACAAGTTCTTTTTCCTCTACTACCTTTTTTTTTGTTAAGCATTTTTTCCGCTACTACTACTACCTGATATAACTAATGTCTACTACAGTTTATTCATCCAGTAATGAATGACGGATCAGTCTTCTTGTTTGAAGATTGCTGCTGTTGCTGATGATGATGATAATCGAGCAAATCGAGTTCCTTCTGTCGTAAAACAAGAATCATTCTCTCGTTCTCCAACTTCAATCGCTCGTTTCTCAGCTTCTCCTTCTCCATCTCCCTCTCCTTCTTGGTGCTGAATTTCAACCACTTCACTCGCTGCTTTTCGAGCTCAAACGCCTGTGACTGAATCCCGACTCGCTGCTCCTCCAACCCCATCAACTTTAATTTCATCCACTGCCTCTTCTCGAACGGACTCTTTGTCCCATCTTGCATCAAGTTCATTACTTCACCATCCAACTGTTGAAACAATGGAGAATGAAATACTCCACCCTTTCTCGCCCTCTTTCTTGATGATCTTTCATCTATGGAATTACTATCATCCTCGTGTCCACGGTGTTGAACTCTCGACCCTCCCCCAATCACCTCATCCTCATCTTCGTCAGATTCATCATCCTCCTCTTCAACTTCATCATCATTACTATCATCATCCTCTAAGCTCGCCCCTTTCGTCAATTTCGTCCCCTCATTCTCCCCTCTACTCAAATTAGGCATAACCGGAGCATTCTCAGTCGAATGCAAACACCTCTGCTGCCGCGAATGCAGCTGAGCATTCGCTTGAGGCTGCTCTGCTACGACCTCTAGAGGCGAATGCTGCACCCCTCCACTACCACTAGCCCCACCACCATGACCACAGCTATTATGATAAGCACACATTTCCCTAAAGAACAAATGCTTAGAATTCAACAACTTCTTCACTTCATCCTTCATTTTCGGAGACAAATGATCCATGTTCTCAAGCAAACTCTGATTCTCAACCACACGACACGCCGTCCCCTTCCCAAGAATATCATTAACCCTCTTATACCTCTTGTTCAAGTCATTAAACTTATCCTCACACTGCTGAGGAGACACATAAAAACCCCTCTCCATCATAGCCCTTGACACCGATTTCCATTTCCCTTTCTTCTGCAAAACCCCACCTCCCTTCTTTTTCGTCCCATGATCATTCCCCTCAGAGCTAGCCTCATCGCCTATGTAAAACACCACAACAATCAACAGCCTCACCATGTTATCAGTCCACTTCATCCTATGCCACGGCGACGCGTTCTTCTTCCCATCATCAGCACTGTTTTCAGCCGTAAACCCGGGCTCATCATCGTCGCTAAGGGTCAAAGTTTGGTTCTTGGACTTTCCAGCAAAAGGGTAGTTTTGTTTTGCCATTTGTGGGTTGTAATCAGTCTCTTGGTGGCCAAATGAGGCCATATGGTGAGGATTTTGAGGTGGGATTTGGTGGTGCAGAGACATCTCTAAGCCTAACATACCAGGTTGTTGAGCATTGGAATACATTCCACCAGGCATACCATTTGATTCCATACAATATACAGAAACAACAACAACAACAACAGCTTCAACAATAAAAGAACATCTTATATCCCTAAACCAAGTACATAAAATAGTCCCAAAGATTCAATTTTTAACATCAACAAATAACATAAACCACATAAAGAGGACTTTATGAGCATTTCAAGAACAGGGATATTGAAAACTTCTTACTTAGCTTCAAAAGCTCCAATCTTTACAATGATTTATCCACAGCTAGGAGAAAAAAAAAAAAAAAAAAAGGCGAAAATAAAAGAGATAATATTAGTAGTATAAAGAGAGAGAATATTGATGTTGAAAAATTGATGGGTATAGAGGAGGGGCTTAAAGGGATTAATAAGATGGGGATTGAGCAGCTGGTTTTAGCTTTGGAGAGTTGTTGGTTTTTTGTTGGTTGAAAGCACAAAAACTGGTGAATGCCCATGGTTTTGCTTTTTTGGCTCGGTAATAAACCAACTATTTGCT
The DNA here is from genome assembly GCA_946800315.1 of Misopates orontium. Taxonomy (NCBI): domain Eukaryota; kingdom Viridiplantae; phylum Streptophyta; class Magnoliopsida; order Lamiales; family Plantaginaceae; genus Misopates; species Misopates orontium. The sequence continues at coordinate 5,220,235 of OX326950.1, read as the reverse complement.
TTTGTTTGTGTGTGTGTGTGAGAGAGAGAGAGAGAGAAAGAGGAGAGAGAGAGAGAAGAGAGTCCACAGGATTGCACAAAAACTCTCAGACAACTACTAGGTTCGATGTTCTGACCACCTTTTTGATCCTTAATTACGATTCTCGTCTCATTAATGACTTTAACTAAGAAAGTATCTATACACAAATGCGCACGTATACTATTTACTTTGTATTGTTTATTTGAAAAAGATTAACAATTATATTTTTTTTTTGGTAATTAAGATTAACAATTATATAATAAGCAAATACAGAGTTCGTTTCATTTCACTAAAGCAACAATAGAAGATTATAACAATAAACTTTTCTTAATTTCGTATAAATTGTCAAGAAAATGATTTTGCATATTTTTGGAAAAATTTATTCAAAATCATTTTAGAAGTAAGTCTATAACTAACAATAGTGAATTGATTTCACGTGTTTCCTCGAACACATAATATAAAATGAACTATTTTGAAAAAATATATAAAATCAACCTTTTCTCTAAGACTAAATGTAATTGTCACACACTTAATAATGGTAAAATTTAAAAGAAACCAAAATCCTTTTCTTTTCCATTTTTGGTAATTTAGCCACCTTTTCTTTTTACATATTAAGTGTGGTATCTTTCAAATACATTTTTCTCACTCCAAACTTATTCAAGCTGAAATAAACCACGTCGATTTCATTGTTTTTCTTTTTTCGTTTGTCAAGTAACAACATGAACTTTTGCCACGACTTGCTTCTTCATGAAAAAATATTGTCACAACTCTCAACATACTTCTCAATACTTTTTGCCAAGACTTGCTTCTCCATCAAAAACTATTATTACTAATAGAAACTTAGTCGCCAATTATCTCTTAATCCAAAAGGATAAAATGAGCCTTAGGTAGGTTTGAAACGCGTTGAGTTGCTATTGGTAACCTTTTAACCTGCATAGTTGACATAATTATTCTCCATTTAGAGTTTTAGACCAAATAGTTTTATCCTATAGTGTTCGGGTTGATAAGTAGGATGCCAATTCCAACTTCTTTTCTCTTTCTTTTTCTATAGAAGTAAACAAAGAGAAAAAAGTTATTATCAATTTTTCTTTTTTATGTATAACAAAAACCAATTCAAATTACTTTTAACCGCTAAAACAAAAGGCAATCAATCATATATTTTTTTTTTTGCGTGAAATGGAAACCGATGATGAAACGGTTACTGATCCAACTAGGTTGGCACCACCACTTCGCTAACCTTGAAACTCAAATTTATTAAAAATAAAAGAAGAAATAGTTCAACAGAAACGATAGTTAGGTCTATTACATAAATCATCAAAAATCAAGCTATTAATAAAAGTTGGACTAGACGCCCACCAAGTGATCCCGGACTGCCAAGCTCCATAGTTAGCGAGTGAATCCGCCACACGATTTCCTTCCTGAAATATATGCGACTCTTGAAAGCTGATTGATCTAATAAATCTTAAGCAAGAATCCCATCAAGAATTATTTTTCCAGACAAATTAATAGAAAAGCAGACTGCTTTTGCAATTCCACAACGAAAATAAAGAACAAAAAACTTACACAACATTTTATCAGTAAGGAGATAAACTAACAACCTATATCACAATAATTTCTTAAGTTATGAGCACTAATCTCTTTGTAGTCATATCTCAATCAAGTATCTACGCTAATAATCGGTTGTTTGCACCAAATAATTATACATCGTTCATCGTTCATATGAAATAATTCCTCTGCATGGGCATGCGTGGATTATGACAATGGTAATTGGAAATATACTTTTTGTTCCTACAAACATTTTCAATATAACTTTTTTTTTCTTATTGAACTCTGAGGTTCTAAATATTATGTAATTAATTTCGTTTAAATTTTTCACTCTTAGAACTCAGTTATACTTGCTGGACTTTTTCCAGTGTGATTTCAAATAAGTTCGTCCCTTTTTTGTTCTTTTGTTGATTGGGCTTAGGCCTGCCTCATTGGGCTCTATTCCAAAGTTGCTCGTGTGTGGTTCTTATGGCAAGCCTGTTTCCACTGGATGACAGTATTTTGATAAGTATTATGAATTGGATGTTAATTAACAAGAAGTTGTATACCAGATTATTATGTTTTGCCTAAATTTTCAAGCCAAATCCAAACCTACACGTTATCTTTCAGTGATATACTCAATATTATAATTTAAATAAAAGACACGTTATCTTTCATGCGTTTATGCAGTTTATATATCAAGGACAGTCAAATGAAGTGGGTATATATTCAAAATAATCTAATATTCAATAAATTCAGAGCCACCCACTCCTGTATACTTGAATCCAGTTAAAAGGATTTAAATAAAGCACGTTATAAATTTGGATACAATGCTTTTTAGAAGAAAAAAAATATTTGTCTTATTCATATCATATATGGAAAATCTTGTGGGTTTATTATATTGTGTTGTAGTTTATTTATTATAGTTAAATAACATTCGTAACTTCTCACAATATGTATACATTTGATTTACAAATCTTCTATTGTTTTTGGATAAGATTGAGGTGTTACCAAACCTAGGACTTTGAATTTGTGGGATACTAAAGAAAGATTTCTGCAGTGACCCACTGTCCATTAATCCAAAGATCGATTACTTAGTTCAGTCCACAACAACATAGTTGTCTTCATTTTTTTTTAATATATGGGAAGAGATGATTCGCGGAATATGGATGGAGTTATAAAATCTACCCCCTCGATCGAGATTTGATTAGAAGAAAAATAATCATGAGTGCATAGAATTACACCAACATCGTTAGAGATTTTTCTTCTATTACACCAACATCGTTATACATTTTTCTACTATTTCTCAAGTATAACGACACATAATGATGTCCTTTTAAGTGTATATAATTGGAGTTGGCCAACTTGATCATATAAAACATGAGATTATCTGTACGGAAAGGTATCAATTATCCAATGTTAATCATAATTAATTTTATACACATCTTTGAAAATAAAGTACTTGAGAGTAAGACGTGCATAATATCACAAAATACAGCTCGTATAATGCCTTCAAGAATATTAATAGACAGTTATGTCAATTGTTGGCAAGAGTTGCACTAGTTGTTCCTCATTTTGTATTTTATATAGTAATTTCAATAGATTTCTGAAAAAAATATCTTCAAACATTTTTTGAGAAAATGTGTCAGTTAGCTCTGATAATTTAGTTACATTATTTATTATTACTATTTCATATCTCCTTTTGTTTTCATCGAACTATAGTGATTATTGCATCAAAAGATAGCAATTATACAATTTCGGATTGATCCAATTTCGCTTTCATTATTCATCTTAAAAATAATTTCTTGATTGAAATTTAATGAATGGAGACAAAGACATATCACGAACAAGCAACTAGCAGTACAAGATATTTCACAGTTATAGAATAATGTTTCACTTGTATATCTGACATTGGAATATATTATACTTTATACGTATGATAAACTTTAAAGGTATCAAAACTTTTAAATAATGATATAAACTGCCATATGAATATGATCCATCAATTTCTTCGTGATCCTCTGAAGTGGCCTTTCACAATTAAGTATGAAAAAACTGTTATATAATGATTCTACTTGTTCTCCACGAATTGTGTCCCCTGAATACTTAGTCGTATATCGCATTTTCAACTTCAATCTGATCTACGATTAAATAGCCAAAAACTGCTTGCTATATACGTCAAAAAATTTCCTCCACTTTATAAAATTATTTAATTCTTAACTCCAAATATTGAAGTTTCTCATTTTAGTTCTGAAACTTTAAACATGTCTCAAGCTTTTTAATTAAATTTATATTATGTAAGTATAATAAATTACATTCACAGTACTAATTAGAGATCGAATTGATTATCCTTGTAATACACATATCAGAATCGTCCCACTTCAAATTGAGTTTTTATTCATGCCTAAGTATTACAGTATATGATACTAACTTCTTTTTTTCTTTTTCATTTTGTAACTTTTTCTCTCTGTTATAATATGAGTCATCAAATTGTCTAAAAATAAAGAAAAATCGCTGTAAGATAAAAAAATTCGCTAATAAACCCAATCCTCAGAGAGCAAAATAAACCCCTTAATTCAATTCTTACACCTTGAATTAAGTAATTATTGAAAAGAAATGGAATAATATTTGTAAGTGATTAACAAATTGAAAACCACAATGGTATTATTATTCATTAATCATTATCAACTTTTGAACAACTTAAATCGTAAAATCATGCAATCACCAACAAGTGGGATTTGCGAACTCTTCAAAAAATTGACTTTTGTCTGAATTAAGTTTTCACCCAAATCTCGATGCGAAAGCTTTAATTATTTAGTTTGAATCTCTCCATAGTTTCAAAATTGACGTGCCATAATGTTTTTTTCTCAAATAAATTAATAACAAAATGTTTTTTGAAACACCCCAACTCACGATTTTAACAAACTTTCAATGTTTCATTATGCAAATTCTATTTTTAACTTAAAAGAGTTTACATTTTACAAACACTATCACAATCTCATATTAAAATTTTGTTAGTAAGTTTAACATTTTATTCCCACAGCTCAACTCAAACCGCAGTGTTTGTTTGTTCGTTTGTTATAAAAACACAAAAATCTTCATTGAAGCATTTCATCAGTCACCTTCCAGTCCCTCCACCAAAATCACCACCACCGCCACTTTCTCTCTCTACTCTCCACAAACCCTAATCCATGTAATGGGCCAATCGCTCTCCAATTTGGGCGAAAACGGGTCGAGCTCCTCCTCCACAATCGGGCCGGGCCTGGGCGACATACCCGAGAGCTGCGTAGCCTGCGTTTTTCTCAATCTAACGCCGCCCGAGATATGCAATTTGGCCCGATTGAACCGGGCTTTTCGTGGAGCTGCGTCATCCGACGCCGTTTGGGACTCGAAGCTGCCGAATAACTATCAGCTGTTGTTGAATCTTCTGTCGCATCCCGATGTGTATCAGAATCTTCGCAAAAAAGACGTTTTTGCCCTCCTGGCGCGGCCACTCCCGTTTGAGGACGCTAATAAGGTGAATTTGGGGTTCTGTTGTTGTTTGTTTTTTTTTTTTTTTTTTTTTCTTTAATTTGATTGAATGTTTGTGTTTTTTGGTTATTTAATTTGTGGGTTCTTCTTATATTTTGAAGTTGGTTAATGGGTTTTTGTGAAAGATTAAATCTTTGATCAAAATTGGAGTGGCCTTCAGCTCACTTTAAATAATGTGAGAAATTTGATTGTTGTTATGTTTTTTTATTTTTTTTTTCGAAATTGTGATACATTTGAAGTTGTTTACGCGTTTTTTTAGCTTACTATTTCTAACTGTTGCATGATTTAGTGGTAGTGAAGATGCTGGGGCTATTTGTGACTGAAACTTGTAGTTGATTTAGAGAGGATTTAACTGTAATTTGAGCTTCAGAGCTGAAGAAAGATAAAAATATATGTATGATTATACACTTTGCTTTAGGTGAAAAGAAAAAAAAAGAGAGGATGAAGTGCATTAGGGTGCATTCTTTGTTTGTGTTCTTATAATGTTCGCATGCGATTGCAGCTAGTATGGGTGGATAAATTTACTGGGAGGGTTTGCATGTCGATATCAGCCAAAGACATGGCGATAACAGGAATTGATGATAGGAGATATTGGAACTGGCTTCCAACTGAGGAATCAAGGTTAGTTTTTCAGTTATGAATGCAGTATGCCTTACACCACTACATCCCCTATGATGGGTTTTTTTCATTACTTAGCGATGCCCATTAATTTTTTACTGTTTCTGGATATGTTCTGCTTTAGGTAATTACCTGAATTCTGAATTAAGCACGCATCTTTTTCCTTCATTTTCTGTGAGGTTGGGATGATAGTATATTATATAGAATTAAGACAACCAATCAGTATTTCAGGTTCTAGACACATGAGTGGAACCTGTGTCCACATCATCTAGCCGTTTTCAAATTAGGATGAGAAAAACCCTTATTTCATCAAGTTACTCTGAAGCAATTTAACAAGACAGTAAAACCTCTGCGACAAGTTGCTCTTCTAATAAAATTGTCAACTTGACAACTTATGTGCTCTGTAGTTTCTTGAATTCAATGGTAATATGTACAGGTAATATGCATATATTTATTTTGGTGAGTAGGTAAATCTATTGATGAGTGTTGACAAAAGTTAACGATTGTCAGTTATTAAAACAATATGCTCAATTTGCTAATTTAAACATCAACTTAAACAAAAGACCGCTGCTTACTATACCTGAAATTCCATTGAAGCTTTGTATCGGTGCCAGGGAATATTTAGTATTTTGTCTTTTGCGTGCTATAAGAACCCGCATGCAAGAGTTCAGTTGTTAGTGCTGCTCAATGTGGATTCTCATTGAACACTTTGTCAGCTAGAATCGGATGGTTTTGTGAACTAGGTTCATGCAGTAAAGAAACTTACCTTTTGGCACTGTACATTTACAAACAGTTTGAGCTAAGAAGTCTCACCATATTGGTGCTATTAACCGGCCCATGCCATGAAAAATGGCAGTAAAGCAGTAGCATTGAGTAATAGGATCTAGTTATACAAAACTTCAATGTGGGTTTAGTGCGAGCACAACTAATGTTTTAGAGGTATACTACACTTTGTTAAAGGTCACATGTTCTTGATCATACAAATTGGGAATTTAGTTCCCATAAGCTGCCGAACTTTGGGATGATGCTTGGGTGGCTTAGCTTTACGATGTCTTAAGGAGCGGGAATTAGACTACATGAACTTTTTAAGATATGAATTAGTTAGTTCTGGATATCAGTTCAGTTTTCTGTTATGGTTCCCTGCCTTATGGGACATTGCGTTTAGTGGTAGCTGGTAATACTTGAGTAACCTCTGTTTATATTTCACATAAATTATGTGCTTGACTGCATTTTGAGGGTGTCCGTGGGATTAAGCTTACAAAGGATTGAGTTAAAGGTGATGTAAAATTTTATGCTTAAACTGTTAGGTTGGCTTTATTGGAGTTGTTTTCAGTAGGTTTTCTTGCACTATAAGCTGTGTGATATTGATGATAGAGTATATTCAGGGTTTGAATTGGAATATGTATTTAGTTCTGAGGTTGGGTACTCTGGTGTTCTTCTCTACTTAATAAACTGAAAATCTATTCAGCTCCTTTAGTTATTGTAGGAAGCTTTAGTTGATTAAGAGTTTTCTGTTAACATGCTTGCATTGATCATTTAGATCTGTGAATTAGCAAGTCCTCTGGGCTCCTGTGAATAGGGATTTTTTACTTTTTGCAACTTGATAAGTTTATAAGTGTTGAGAGCGATGTGATACTTTGCTAACTTCCAAAATATTGATTCGAGGCTGTTTTTTAGAATAAACAATTTTTCTGCCCTTCGCCCTCCTGAAACCCGGGGTTCAGGAAAGCTCAAGTTTCAGTACCCTTTGTCAAGGTTTTTCATGTCACAGCTGCATTTCTTGGAATCTTTACTTCTTAAATGTGATCCCAGATAATGTTAATCATTAGAAGTAGTTATCATTTTGTTGAGAATTAGTGGCACTATTTGCTCTATATAATACTGAAAACTTCTAGATGTACACGACAATTGGAATCCAACATGTCTTTGTGTAGGTTATGTAGGGTTCAGTGTGGCAATGACTTTTCATTTCTGCACTGTATTAGAGTGTCTAGTATGTCTTTGATAGAACTCCATCATATAAGAAGCTCATTTTTTTTTTTTTTGGCAAAATTCATAATGTAACATATAGTACTTCTTGCTTTTGATTCTTTTTTTTTCTTCTTATAATCACGTTGATGATGCCTTTGCAGATTTCAAGTTGTGGCTTATTTGCAGCAAATATGGTGGTTCGAAGTTGATGGCGTGGTAAAGTTTCCATTTCCACCAGATGTATATACTTTGTCATTCAGGATTCATCTAGGAAAGTTTTCCAAAAGACTTGGACGCCGCACTTGTAATTTTGAACACACTCATGGTTGGGATATCAAGCCCGTACGGTTCGAATTGTCTACTCTTGATGGTCAGCAAGCATCGAGTGAATGCTTCTTAGATGACACACAAGAAGACGAGGCTAATGGGATTCATAAACGTGGCCACTGGATAGATTGCAAGGTTGGTGAGTTCACAGTCAATGAGTCAGATTTTGAAACAGAAGTAAGGTTCTCAATGAAACAGATCGACTGCACGCATTCGAAAGGGGGACTTTGTGTTGATTCTGTGTCTATTATACCCAGCGAGTTGAAACAACATAGGAGAAAAGGGGTTCTGAAGTAAGACTGAAGTGTGTGATCTGTTGTTTTGTATGGGTGTTTGCCATATATGCTGTATACTTTAGGAAAAGCTTTCATTTTTTAGAGGATATCATCTGAACTTTATTCTTTTTTTCCTGTAAGTATGTGTCCTCTGTCAATGTAGTTTTATGGTTTTGTAATTGATGCAGTTTTTTGTTGAACTCATACTTATGAAGAAGATTAAGAAACTGTGCCTATTCTAACACTTATTTTTGTCATAGAGCTGTGTTTGTTGTTAATATCTGAAGAAGTGTTCTAAATTCTATTTCATATCCTGAAACTCCAACTGTAATTGTCCTCACTTATCAGGGCATTATTGGGTTGGCAACAAATATGAGTGATGCAAAATGTATATAGAATAATTTATTGCAGCGAGTAGGTGTTTATATCTGAAGAATTTCTATTATTTTCTTCCTGACATATTTATGAGTAAATTGAATCTCAAGAATTGAGGAAATAATAAAAAAGACAAAAATAAAAACTGAGCTATAAACAGGTCGCACATTGATTCTAAGTTTGCTGATTTTTAAGGTGAAAGTTGAAACTGCCAACTGCCCGCCAAAGTGAACTCATTTATTAATTTCCGCGTTGTTCATGAAATCGTTGGTCCGGGTCCATACTTTAATTATCATGTCATTAAAACCTTTACAAACTATGTATTTGTCCTTGTTTACACGAAAAATCCAACTAATATCATTAGTCATATTACAGTAATAGTGAATCATCTAATTAGCAAGTGTACGTGTCTAATTGGGACAATTACATTTACACCCCCTGGGTTTTAGTTTAATTATAGAATTTTGTCCAAAGATTTAATGATAACAGGCATCCCATGAAACAAAATAAGGGTTGGTAATTATTCAAACATTTTAAAAGACTATATGCAATATTGGGTATTTATGTAATCAAAAATATGAAAAATAAGGGACTTCAAGAATTGTGTGGGTATTAATGTAATTATTCAAATAGCGTTCGATGTTTTTTGTAATTAGATCGAAATAAGGGGTTTATATATAAGTAGCCATTCCTTTCGAAGTAATACTTGTTAAACAAGCGAAAAAACAGTCGTCATTGTTTATTCTGGTAACAATTGGATTGTGGAACCTAAAATACTGACAATAGTACATATAACACGTTGTGATATTAGCATGCAAAGAGTTGCATCTTGGTAAGCCTAATTGTTTACGTGTTGGTGTAACCCGACTCTTCGTAAATAATGAAAAAGTCTGGTGCCTTAATGCCAATTTAACGAGTTGAATAAATTATACCTTTTATTTTGTGTAAATTTTTTGCTAGCATGCTTCCTTTTACGATTCTTTTAAGTGTATCCATGGTGAGATAAAGTTATCGAATTTTTTGTACATATTTGGGCTATATACGATAGACGCGTATGTTTGTGACAAGTATGGTTTTCATTAAATCTATGAACCGTTATTGCTGATTGCTGAACAAAGATCAGACAGAAATTGATAGAGTTTGACCTTTGAAGTAATTGCAATTAGTTGATCCGGGCAGCATCATAAATTTCATTTATGTAACGAGTAAATCCCGTGTCAACTGGTGCATGCTTAACAAGTAGTACTATTTACTTCTTCTCTTTATTAGCATTTAAAATCATTGGGCTCTAATTTATTGATGTATCTATATTTGGTTAACGGGACTTGCCTTTTAAAGGTTGCTTGTGTTTATGGGCAAATACAATTTTCAAATAACACCAACCCTCGAGGGCACTTCTTAATGAAAATACTGAACGGAAAACCATGCTCTCCCAAAAAAAAAAATAATAATAAATAAGAAAAAGAAACCCCCCCCCAATAGTTTTTACTATACAATGAGTTTCAAACGGAAGAACTATAGTTTTTAGAATAAATACCAAAATGTATTAAAATACAGATTATGTTGCAAGACGAATTATTAAATCACCAAATCAAATCATCTAATAAAATTGGAGTTGTCCCCACTATCTATAGAAACTAGAAAGTACCTAAAATTTGAAAAGATTAGGATATATAGGGAATAGAGATCGGCGCCCCAATCCACTCGCCTATATCTACTAATGTACTAATCTATTCTGATAAGTTATAAGTCCACCCTCTATTGGTTTCGTTTCTAATATAACGAGGTGACATCAGTACAATATCTTTACTTCTCTTGTCTACAATCATTAAATTAGAGTTAACATATATTGTTATAGAAGAAAAAATGCATACAATCCTTGTTTCAAAAAGTTGCATCAAAGCTCATTGTCTCGTGTTTTCAAAAGATTTCTTGCGAAATTCCTCTTTTAATAGGAGGACTTAATTAAGACGTAAATTAAATGTGGATCGATGTCAATCTTACTTAATTAATAGAGGAGGCTTGGTGCAAGCTTTTAATAACACAAGAGGTGTGATATAAAGTTTTGATGATGGGAGTTGCAATGCATGTTTTTAATAACACGAGAGAATTTAGAGCGAATTCTCGAAAATAAGGGGAATGCACAAAAGAATATTTTATTCAATTTAGCTGGGATAAAGATTTAAAAGACTATAACGAGTCTATTGGAGTGTGGTCAATTAAAATAAGTGTAGAGATGTTTTGATCTAGACTTTTCGAAAACACAAGAAAACTCTATGCAAAAAAGGAAAAGAATTGGAGGAACGTTGAGTGGAAGTCTTTGAAAACACTATGAGAGCTTATGCATTTTCCCTATATGCGAAATGTTTTTTTTTTAATAACTGAACAAGAAACATACGTAATTCCTTGCCATTTTGCCATAAGATCATCAAAAGAACTTGTATGACCAGCCCGCATTCACCTAGAGGCGAAGGGAGAGGGAATCGAAGGAGCTTAGAGGGGATATTATTACGTGAACCAATTCGACTACAGTAAAATGGATCAATTCGATTATTAGTGTAAATATATAGTTGGCATAAAATAATATCATAAAGTATATTTTAAATCGTTGTTGCACCACGTGATAAAACAAAAAGGATCACAAAATAATTACTTGAGATGGCATGTATGAAGGGGACCAACCACCTAAAGGAAAAACATAAAATAACACAAAAGATGATCAGCAGTATTTATGAATTATTGAATTGTATTAAAACGTTAGCATGGGGCTTACAATACAAAAGCTCCTCTGCCCCTTGTGCACGTGTAGTCTTTATAAGTAGTGCATGTTTTTGCGTCCTTAAAGCTTCCAAAAAGACTCAAACCTTCTTCATCTCTAGTCGGTTATAGTCACTTTTGTTGCTCCAAAAGAAAACTAAAAAACCCGTCATCTCTCTGTACGTGTACGTAATTAGACTAGTAGTTCAGTGATTTAAAGTTTATATATTGTGACTTCATATATAATTTATTTACCTATCTATTTTATTTTATTTTAGAGCAAAAAGGTTAGGTTTACTAATTAAGCATGGAGTGGAGTGGTAATTTTAGAGTGCCGACCGTTTCTCGACCAGAGAATTCTTTAAGCTATCTCTACAACTACAACTATGACCACTTCCAAGGTTAGTAAATTAATTCATTATCAGTTTCTTAATTTGCAGATATATAATCCGAAATGTTGTAGCTAGCGTGTTCTTGCATGGGATCATGAGGTAAAGAAAAACAAGTGCATAATAATATCCATTTTCAACCTGCAGCTACAGCTAGGCATAGTTATTAGAAGTCAAATATTGCAATTTTAACCAAGTTTTGTATACTTTATAAAAAAACATATTAAGTCATTGAACCCCGGTTTATTTCTTTTCTGTTAGTAGTAAAATTCAATTGGCATGTGAAAAGCAATACTTCTTTTAATTCCCAATTACGTAAAATGAAAATCTAAGGTTGGAGAATATAAGATTTCATGATAAATCAGAATCACATGCATCTAATCATCATTTCCAAATGTAGCTTAATCCTTGAGATCTGCACTAAGAACTTGTTTCAAATTTGGCCCTAGTGGTTAATATATTTTTGCAATCATTTTGTTTTTTTGTCATATGAGAACTTTTTATATTTTGTTCAGGACGATCCAATTATACTAGTTAATTGTTTCATTTTTTTTTTGTTCCCAGGCTTTGAGATGAAGCAGCCATTGATGCTGCAAGAACATGCAATGCTGCCAAATTTATTGGACAAAAACAACATTGATACTAGTAACTACGGGCATCATGATCCGAGGAAGAGAAAACTGAGCAACGAGCAGTTAGAGTTACTTGAAAACAGTTTTCAGGAAGATATTAAGCTTGAACCGGACCGGAAAATGAAGCTGGCCAAAGAACTCGGTTTACAGCCCCGACAAATCGCGGTCTGGTTCCAGAACCGGAGGGCTCGTTGGAAGGGTAAGCAGCTTGAGCACTTGTACGATGCGCTGAAACATGAGTACGAAGTTGTCTCCAGGGAGAAGAACAAGCTTCAACAAGAGGTATATATGACACTGAAATTCGTTTATCTTTGTCGATGCATTTTCATGTACATACTGTGCTCAAAGCATTTTGGAGGACTGATCAATTGCGAAAAGTACACTTGTTTTATTTTTAATTGGTTGATAGCCCGTTAAATAGTTCTCTAGCTAGTTGTATTTAAATATCAGCAAGTGTTATCTACTACTAATTAAAACTAAACAAATAAAAAATTTCAAAAGAAAAGAATAATTTACTTCCTGTACAAGATTAAAAATGTCTAATGCGAGGTTTGTATACAATTTTATGAATAAAAAGGTTTCTTGTCATGGATGATTTCTGCAAATTTACCCCATTTCGGAGTATACCAAAATCATGTCGAGGAAATTTGTTTCTATTAATAGATTAAGGAGAGAATTTTTTTAATCAGATCGATATGATTTTTTTTTTTTTAAAAGATGAATGAATTAGTGATGCAAATCATGTGTACTACCCTTATTTCTTCTCGTGCACGAAGCAAATGCATGCACTTTAAATTACGACTATCTCATCGAACAAATTTTTAAATGCATGCACACCGAACAAATTTTTTAAAGCTTGATCTCTCGTCTTATTTATCTTGGCTAGCCATCAGTTATAGCCATCAGCTCCATTTATGACAAATTATTTATGCCTAGGTCCAGATCAAACTTAACCGGGTAATATTTTATTGGTCAAGCAAATTATATTTGCTATCTTTCTCACCAACAAACTTTCTTTTATTATTCTTCCTAGGTTATCGCATTGAGGGCAATGGTGAAGGAGCGAGTGGCGGGTGACTACAATCCAATGGTGATGCCGACTGCGAATAATTGGCCTGCCCTAAATTGATTTTGTTGTTTACACCTAAAGTGTTGGATGTTATTGCTGGGTCCAAAGTGATACTTCATTTAGCAAAAATGTTCCCACGTGTGTAACAGAATCAAATGCAAAATTATGGCTCCGAAACGTTGTTTTCTCTTCAGGGTAACGTTTAATTAATTAGTAGTAAGTTAGAATTATAAAGCTAAGAATAATATCAAGATGGATAAATCCTGCAACGACCAAACATTAGATCATCATGATTGTTGTGAAGTTTCGACGCGACTGTGCAACGACTTCACGAAACACTAGACTGGTTTATTTTTCATTAGGCTTTCACTTTTAACCGCAAAAGTAGTAGATATTATAAGAGACCAACACGGCATGATATTACACCAAACAAGCAAAAACAAACAAGTTTATTAACATCGTATGTAACAAAGAACAGGATCACACAAGTAGCGGCTAACAACTCGATCACATCTTCTTCGACCCGTCCGGTTTCACGAGAACAACATCCTCCACATCCAGGGCACCAACATCGTTGAACGTCTGCCCCGCCATCTGGTCAGCGACTTTCAACCTCGACGCGGTAGCCCCAGCTGGTGTCTCTTCCACATCTATCACCATCACTACTGGTGTTTCTTCATCGAAACCCGCTCGTCGCGTATCCTTCTCTTGCTTTGTTTCGATTGGATGTGGAGCCAATGTCTCCTTAATGGCATCCTTCATACCGCCTAAAGCACCGAGTATACCACCCCCTCCACCGCCACCTCTAGTTTCCTCCGCGCCCCTGGTCAATCGAGCCATAGTAGCGCTGATGAGTTGTTAAATAATCTGCAATTTAAATGTTAACAGAAACTGAGAGAGTGCTAATTCATAAACCTTTCTCCAAAGGCCTCTCTTCTAGCATGATCCCTGTCACGTTCTCCTTCAATTTTCATCTCCTCCATTTTCCTTCTTGCTTCTTCTTTTGTCTCCTCATACTTCTCCTACATTACAAAAAAATGTTTCTTGATAAAACAAGATCGAAATCTATATAAGATTAGCTCTCTTTCCAAATGATCATCTCAATAACAATGGTACAAACTCAAAGAAACATAATATAGCACATGCTTTATTTCATTGAATTAACAAATATACACAACAACATACACTAGGGCAGCTCTTTAGACACTCTAAACCTATCAAATCAAGAAGAAAATTGTTCATAAACGGCTAACCTTAGCAGCTTCAGTAGTCTGGCCCGCTTTCTGCTTAGCCTCCTCGGCTGTCTCTTGAGCCACTTGCTTCGTCTCCTCTTTCTTCCCAGTCAAATAGTCCATAGCCCTCCTCGCCGCACCGGCCGCAGTATCCTTTAACTCACCAATCTTTCCCACAGTAGTATCTTTCCCTTCCTTAGCCTTCTCCACTGTCGTGTCTTTCGCCTCTTTAGCTGTCTCCACTGTCGCATCCTTCGCCTGCGCCGCCTTCTCCGCGGCATAATCCTTGTATTCCCCTGCCTTCTGCATCGTCGCGTCCTTAGTCTCACCTGCCTTTTGCATTGCCGCGTCCTTAGTTTCCTTGGCCTTTTCGGCCGCATAATCCTTGTACTCTCCAGCCTTCTCCATCGTCGTATCTTTGGCCTCCTTGGCCTTTTCGGCCGTGTAATCTTTGTATTCGCCTAACTTTCCCATAGTAGCGTCTTTAGCCTGTTTCGCCTTCTCCGCAGCAGCGTTAGCAGTCTCACTTGTTTTCTCCGCCGTGTAATCTTTGTACTCGCCTAATTTCCCCATTGTAGCGTCTTTTGCCTGTTTCGCCTTCTCCGCAGCAGCGTTCGCGGTTTCACTTGTTTTCTCTGCCGTGTAATCCTTCGTTTGTTTCGCCTTCTCCGCAGTGATGTTAAGTCCTCCTTTCGTCTTCTCTGCCGCATAATCTTTATACTCTCCCATCTTCCCCATGGTGGCGTCTTTCGCCTGTTTTGCCTTCTCTGCGGCGGACTCTGCAGTCTCCTTGGTCTTCTGCGCCGTCTGGTCTTTTGCCTGTTTCGCCTTCTCCGCAGCGGACTCTGCAGTCTCCTTAGTCTTCTGCGCCGCCTGGTCTTTCGCCTGTTTCGCCTTCTCTGCGGCAGACTCTGCAGTCTCCTTAGTCTTCTGCGCCGCCTGGTCTTTCGCCTGTTTCGCCTTCTCCGCGGCGGACTCTGCAGTCTCCTTAGTCTTCTGCGCGTACTCACCGGTCTTTTGAGCGGTGGTGTCCTTAGTTTCCCAAGCCTTATTCGCCGCGTAATCTTTATACTCCTCCGCTTTTCGGGCAGTTTCCTCTGCAGTTTCTCGGGTTTTCTCCGTGGCTTCTTGAGACTTGCCCATCACGGCTTCTTTCGCGTGTTCCACCGTGCCCTGAACGCTCCTTATTATGCCGCCGATAAGGCCGGGACCCCTCTCTTCATGTTGTGGCTCGTAATCCACTACTTTTGCTTCTGTTGGTACAACAACTTCTCTTCTCTCTTTGTTCACTTCACTTAGCTCATCAGCTGCGGTTCTTGCAGCTGCCTCAGCTCTCTCTTCTCTTGTTGTTTGCCTTGATGCCATAATAGTATTGTTTCTATTGCAAATTGGTATTTGATAAAAAAAGGTTGTGTTATTGAGAATGTGTTTGATTTTGTTTTGTGCTGAAATACAATGTGAAATCTTTGTAGATGGTTTTGTGTTGAACGAGGAGAGTAATATATGGAGCTTGTGAAGAAACTCTGTTTTGTGACACCTATGAGTTTCAAATCTTGGGAGTTAACGTGAGCGTGTGACACGTAGCGGTTCATGCAAAAGTGTTAGAATGATGTGCCACTTGGCACGTTTGGTGCTGAGCTGGTGGATTATTATAACTCGATATTCATCCCATCTTTGAGGTGGTCGCCTGGTCGGTGCTATTGCATTATCTATATAGCTTGGGATTTTTTATTTTTTTTCGTCTTTTTGAGTGAGCACTAATTGATGGCATTCTATGGTACTTGTTTATTACACACGATTTATGCGAATTACACGTGTCACAACTGGTAGATGCATATGAAAAATAAATCTTGAGATTTTCCGGAACAGTTATGATAACATTTTGTGACTCTTGAAAATGCTAGTGCTTGAATGGCTTTATAAATTGCATTTACCGTTTTCAACCATGATATGTTAACAGTAAAAGACTCTAAACTTTAATGTATATAAACACTTGTAACATCAAAATTTTCCATTTTCAGATCTTCTTGATCAGGTAATACTTTTTTATTTAATTTATATTTTTTTTGTAGTTATGTATCATCTTCAATAACATACTATTAATTTTAATTTTATTCGATAATTCTCTTGATTACATGTAATTTGTTTGTGTAGTCCGTTTCAAATATATTGATAGTACTTGCAAATTTTATATATTAAAATAAACTACCATTATTCTACAGGAAGTTACAGAATTTTTTTAAATAATGAAATAAAATATAATTAATATTTGATATATATACATATATATATATATATATATATCTATATATATAAACGTTTGATATGAATTTTACTATAAAATTTAAGTTTTAAAGTATAATAACTGTTTTTACATTGTTAAAATGATGAGTATGCAGTTAAGTATAAAATTTCTCTGGAAAAAAATGGCATGTCAATCACATGAAAAAGAGAGAAAGAACTCATTTTGCACGAAAGTTTTCTGAAAATTCTCATTTTTCACTATTTCTTTTCTTTTCTTTCATTTTTCGTGGAACAAATCATAACCTAAGTGAAAAAAAAATAAAATAGAGTGAAGGAATTATTTTAGTTAGTATTTTGTTTATTTAAGTAAGAGCAAAGTGTTGGGTGAGTTGTGTCTTCTTTACTTTTTCTAAATATAATGTTAAAGAAGGTTACAATATTTTATTTGGACTATGGTATCATGAAGACTAGGGTGTATATATTAAACTGCATATTTGTGAAGAATTAAAGGCGCAAAATCAGTGTGCGTACAACATTTTACTTAATCATATTTTGTAATTATCTTACCAATATTTGAGATAATATTCATCTAAGTCAATATTCGAGGTAATATCCTTCCATTTTCAAATATCAACATCTGAGGTAAGTTTTTTTGATTTATTAAACAAGGAGCGATTTTTGTTCTTCTATCAAATAAATCACAACAAAAAACATAAAAACCATGTAAAGGGATATTACCTCAATTTTGTAATGAAAGAATATTACCCATAATGATGATAATTAGATATTTACAACATCGATAAAAAGTGAAGGTAGGAATGAGGTGTGGATAATGTCACAACACAAGTTATGCTCTTAATTGATAAATTTTATGTGTAGTAGTGTTTCTCAGTAACACATCCTTCATTATATATTATATAACATTGTCAAAATGGTTCATTATATACATAACATCATCAAAATAGTTCTCGCTCCAACACATGGAGTACTTTGCTAGTCCATAAAAGTTCCATAGAACAACTCAAATCGCAAAAATGCAATCAATTTTTTTGCACAAACATAAAACTTCACTAGTCGATGTTATCATCACTCATCACGAAGCCTCACATTAAGCCTCCTCAACCAAATCGAGTGCAAAATCATATGAAACACATCAAACCTCTTAGGCGGCGTATTCACCTCAAAGTGCCTCCTCATTTGAATCCCTCTCCTCTGCATCTTCACGTACTCCCTAAGCGAAATCCCCATCAAAATCTTCTTCAAATTCGGTATATCCTCAACCGTCACAATAACCGCAAAAGTGTCCCAATTCAAAACGTCGCTAAATGGAGTTACGTAACTGTCCTTAATCAAAACCGGGACACATCCCATGTAAAGCCCTTCAACCATTCTAGGACTTGCAACCTCGTACCCACTAGGACAAATGCAGTACTTGCTCCTTCGGATCATGTCGTAATAAGAGACGTTCTTAGGGAGATATTTGGAAATGTGCACGTCCGGGTCCGATTTGTTTTCCCAGTGGTGGAGGAGAATGGGCCGTATTGGGCCATGCAGGCCACCCGCATAGAAGACGAGCGTGGGCCGCTTTGAGGGAGGTGGGCCGCCGAGAAGGCCTTTGGTTATTCCGCCCGGGAGGTGGATTTCGGGGATTGATACATCGCGGGTTGCGCTGAATCTTTCGGAGGTGTTGGCGTTGCATAAGGCCCGGATGGCGTTTTTGTGGAGGTATGGGATCGCGAAAGAAATTTCGGGCCCCTGCAGTTCATTAGACAAGCGCAATCGTAAGTCTCATGTACAATAAATTGAAAATTGTATATATGCGCACAAAAATGAACAGCTCCCTTCTATAAGCGTTTGCAAAACTTATTATAATGCGATAAAAAGGCAATAACTATTTGCAAAGAAAAAAATAGTAATTTCTCTTTATATTTTCATACCAATTAAAATTCCCTTCTTATATATATGTAGTTCATATTAAAACCATCTTTTGTGGGTTAAAAAACAACTTAGGCTCTTATATAAAAATAAAAGCCAGAAACTTACATGTACACAATTTTTTTCTTCATAAGCCAAAGATTATGATAAAAAGCTGGAAGTATGAGAAGTGCAACTCTTTTAGAATGACATTTTTTTTCCCTTCTCACATGGATACTTTCTCCAATAGGCATTAATGAATTGTACATAGGTTATTTGCTAATAGTTAGAGATAAATGGTTACTTACCCAGTCATGGCAAGCAAGCATGAAATGATCAGCTCCAAGGCTTCTGTTCCAATACGAATGCTTATGTGCAATAACATCTATGTAATCCGAGGCTGCCCTTTTCATGAGAGTCCAATCACCTGAACCTGGCTCGTAAATTACTTCGGTTATCTCTGTCACGCTAAACGGAAGAAAGAACAAATGAGCTTTGTTTGGGTCATCTGTCCTAAATCCACTAGTCTCCATGGCTTCAATGAATATCCCCTCAATTGCATATGTGTGCTTGCACGGTCCATTGTGGAAAACTGGAGGGTCTCCTTCGGAGTATACGTACACTTTTAATCTCTTCTCCATTTCCAAATAGCTCCTGCGAGTATTTTTGTAATAAATTAAATAATGACGTTATTATGACTCGTCTATGATAGTAGCCGTTATGTACACTCTTAGTAGACGTGTTATGCATGGGATGTTGTTAGCGCATTTGATAAGGCTATTATATTGATTGGTTGGATTGAGATAGTATCGCGTCAGTTGGATTTAATCCAACAACTCGATATTATGTATATAATCCCCTTTTCGGGTGGTTACAATTTATGCGATAAGTCTCCTCGTTTCTTTGAAATAAGATGCAAATTAAATTTGTGACCACTTGTCTTCCGGAAAGAGTAAAGTTTAAAGACCAGAATCTCTATGATTTAATTAGTATTGTTGGTTAAGTTCTATATTTTAAACATGAAAAATCTTGTCGAAATCTAATCAAATATGTTAGCCGATGTTATTTTCAAGGATTAAAGTGTGTTTCCACAGTATATTTAGTGCAGTAAATATTAGAAACTTTTCGCAATATTTCGAGATCTTTTTAATATATTTTAAAAAAATTCATGGAGCTAAAGATGAAAACATGTTGATAGTTTTCGATAAAAAGAAAAAAAATCTTTGATCCATGATTATTTCCTAGGTCTAAATTCCCAACCCAACAATATAAAGAAATTACTTGAAGCAGAAATATTATATAGAAAAATTATTTGCACGTGCGTACCTGTGAAACATTTCTGGGTTCCAATACATGGGCCCATTGGGGATATAATCAGGGTCTTTCGTTTCATTGGCCCATTTCGAATAATCTCTAATGGTAGTTCGAGCTTCTGCTAGATCAGCCTCCACAGTCTCCAAATTGCTTCTACGCTTAATCTTCTCTGACTCTGCTATCATCGTAACGTTTTGGTATTTATCTTCATTTTTAACCTATTCAACAATCAAATTATGAAAAATTCCACATTTTTTCAGATAATAATGTGCTAAGAATAATTATATTCAAAGTTCCTAATTTATTGTTCATTATTATGAGTACGGTGCTTTTATAAACTAATGCCGTCTTCCCAGTTAAAAGCTTCTTTTTCTCTTCAACATGAACTATGTTAAGACTTTTTAAATTACGTGATTTATGTCAAGGGATAATTTGTTAAGACTTTTTATATTACGTGCTGGCCACTTATTTCATTACGTGCTTTATGTCAAGGATAAATTTGTGCCATAAAGTTAGCCCCATGCTCAAGAAATATGTTAATACTTTTTAAGGGATCTTAATAGATTCCCGTGCTAGCCCAAAACAATAAGAAACCCAACGTAAAAAGCAAAATAGGCAAAATGAGAGGAAAGTAAATAAAAATGAGGAAGAAATTTCGCGTTAAATGGAGACCAAAGGTGAAACGGTTAGTGATCAAACTAAGTTGACACCACCACTACGCTACCCTCGTAACTCAGATTTATTAATAAAAAAAGAGAAAACAAGAGTTCAACAGGATCGATCAAGTTTATGAGTTCACAGCCTCAAACTTTTTTTTTGCGTAAACTACCTTATAGAGAGTGTTATGCAAGCAAAGCTCTTCTCTTAGAAAATAAGTCATTTTAAAAAATATTTTTAAAAAAGAAAAATCAGTTTTCATTAATTATTACAAACATTTTATAAATATTTTAAGTCACTTTTAAAAAGATTTGTGAACACTGGCTAAATCTAGAGCTTAACTCAAATCACCCCTATATCTTATTGTAGAAGAGATTAAAAGTTAACACATACTCGGCCCCTTTTTTCCGATTTCTCTTGCTTGTAGCCAGCAAAAGAATTTCTTGTGGAAAAATAGAACCTAGGTATATGGACTATGAAAAAAGTCATAGACATGAAACAAGGCGATGATATATACGTGGCATGAGTCAATAAAAAGTGCTAAACACATGAAAAAGGAAATGCGCAATATTTTTCCTGTTTCCCGTTTTTCAGTTCGTAAGATTCCTTAATTCATTCGATCATTGAAAAAATAAAGTGTGACCATGCCCCTTGTCAGATACTTTGAGCTATTGAAAAGTCACTTGATATCATGAGACTCACGCAAGTCATGTTTACCTATAATTTGAATTTTAAAAAATTTAACAATAAAATTGGAATTTCTAATGCAGTATCCAAAGGCTGTTTATCTTCGTCCCTTTATTGCACACATATCATATGCAGTATGAGAAAATGAGCCAAATATATGTACTATCACAACATGAATAATGCTTTCGTAGAACAATTCTACAGGTTATGTAGCTGTGGTTATGCCACTTCATCAAAATAACTTTACTAAATAATCATGGTCACATCTAAGTATTTTCCGGAACAAAAACAAAGAGAAGAGCAGAAGACGAAAAATTCATTTGAGTAATCCTTAATTTTCCAACTACATTCTATAACATATATATATGTAACCAAAATAAACTTAATAATTAGTGAAAAATCAAATTTGTTTTCTAAATTTATCAACAATTTTAACTTAATAGAAAAAACAATTTTATTTAAATTCATGGTTCCACAATTTGTGAAAACATCCACTAATACACAGCTCAAAAGTCGTTAGACTAGAAAATCCAAAAATTACCGAAAAAATTCTCTTGTTTTAAGTCACTTTCACATAATAATGTATAACGCTAAGCTCAGACTAAATTGAAAGTTTTGAAATGCCAAAACCTTTTTCTTGTTTTAAGTCACTTTCGCATAATAAGGGTTCAAAATTGGGGCATCCTATATATATTTCCAATTTTTCTCCTATCTCTGTCGAGCCTTTAAATGCAGATTAACGAAATTATATATAAAAATGAGCAAACCATAAACACAACACAATTAAACCTATAATGAATGATCTCTCTTTTTTTTTAATTGTCCTATAACGAATGATCTATCAAAAACAAAATAAAAAAACACACATATAACTATATAAGGGCATGTAACAATAAAAATTATTAGAGAAATTACCGGTTCTTGATTTACATCATCAATGATGCGAGTCTTTTCACGTTCATGATTTGAAGAAGAGAAGTATTCTCGCAAGTAACTTGGATTAAAAACCAAACTTGACGAACTCGAACCGTAGAGAACCACCAAGGCCGCCGCTACAAGAAGTGGTAGCAAACACCATAATTGCTTAAAAGATGAAGGAAACATCATAAATATTTATAATTCACCTTATAAATTAATTGCTCTCTTCTAGGGGATTTTGAGTTTAGAGAGAGAGAGAGAGAGAGGATGTTTGATTTATATTTGTTACTTGTTACTTGGTGAAGTTATGGGATAGGAAGGATTTAATTAATGGAGTGTAGGTAGAGCAAAGAATTGGTTTCATTTCATGCAAATATGGGAAAATAATAATGGTTTTTGTATTCTTTTTCTTGTGGGATTATATTCTTTACCTTCTGATTGGTTCATTTGAAATTTGACCGAATTACATAGTGACCGTTTTAAACTTTGTATCCTTGTGCTAAAGTTGAATTGTATATTGGAGGTATTCATTAATGGATAAACGGGAAGTAATTGGCAATTTAAAGTATATTTGAAATGATTGTTGTCATTAACTCGTAATGAATTAGAAATGCTAACCGTTGCATGGAAAATTGTCAATCGAGATTCGTAATAACTTCCGGGACGCGTAAAGTTTTAATTTTTTTGGCCCAAGTTAAAAGTAAGGAAGATATTATATACGGATTAAAGTTTACATACGTTTCCTCGGAAGCTATCGAGATCATTTTTGACTTAATTGAAGCTAAACCTAGACACATTTTTCAACTTTATTATAACAACAATTTTCACGGAAAGTTTCTAATATCTGGCCGACAGAAACATACATTGAAATTAAAACTTTGATCAATGACTATATATATATATCGTTTGGCGTGTAATATTAATCTGTGGCACCAATTTTTTGTTTTTTTATGTGTTATTAAATTTATATAATGTATGAATTCTTTAAACTAAAAAGTCTTTTGAGTTTCTTTTCATTTATGACTTTCAAGATGATATAGCTAATTTTATTTAATTAGTACGATCAATTATTAATTAAAAAATCCAAGTATATATAATGATTAACATAAATCGAACATGTCAATATTAATCTATTCAGGTATATAATTACTAATATTATTGAATAAGTCATGCGCTTAGAAACTTAAATATAATACTATACAGATTTTATAGTTATTCATATACTCTACTAAATATGTATATATCATAATTAGACGTATATAAATATTCACTGTAATTCCATTTACTTACTACAGATGGTAGATGTTATCTCCGCGGCTACTAGAGAGAAAGAAACAAGATATTTGACTTAAGTGGGCCGCAGCAGTTATACTAATGTTCTGCATTTTCACACAGTTCAAATTTATTAAGATACTGCGGATAAAAGGCCCAAAAATTGTAAAAACACAAATTTCAACTCTGTCCGAATTTTTCATCTTAAGAAGGGATATAGGAGATTTCTTGTTAAGAAGTGATATAGGGGTAATTCATGTCAATTTTTCATCTTCTGTTGTACCAGCTGTGAGATAAAGACTGTTTCTGACTTTCTGTACTGTCCAGCCATTTGGTTGGTAATTTGGTATGATAAATTAATAAAACAGTCTTTATCTCAAATATCCTTCTTAAGATAAAAAAAATCGGCAGAGGTGAAATTCGTGTTTTTACACTTTTTGCCCCTCCTATCCACCAAAATGAGGTAAATTAATCTCATTTTTCTATAAGCAAAGTTATCTCATGTCAACTTCAAGCAAAAACTCCATTATATATATACCCCATATCCATATACGTATAACTATATATTATATATTTTTATATTATATATATATATATAGATTGTATCTTTTAACTATTTGTTCATATATATATAAACAATTTTTAACTTTTACTATATATTAATAAATATTATTCCTAATTTTTTGCAATTAGTATTTTAATACATATCTCTATATATTAAATATTCTTCAGACATATGTATTAATACTTTTAATTTACTTCAACTTTACTAGTGTGCATATTTATAATTATAAGTTATTTAGTGTAAGTAATACTTTTTGATTTTTTTGACATCTCTTTTTCGTACATTGGAAGGGAGACCCCGAAAAAGAAGAATTCCACTACATCACGATAAGTGATACTGTCCACAGCTGGTACAACAGAAGGAGTTGGTTACGAGTTTGTCCGGATGCCAAAAGGGAAAGAGTGACAAATATGTGAGAGTTGAACCGCTACCATGTCCATCTCTTTATAATCATGTCGAATTGCGGGAGTAAAACTTTCTCATAGTCTGGCGACATGTTTTGATAAGGCTAGCATGTGGATGATAGGGTGACAAGGAGATGGTAAGAAATCCGAGGACAACTTGAGATTCATAAGCTAGTAAAACATGAAGGTAACTGTGCCTGAAAGTTCAGCGGTAGTAATACTTTCATAGCCCACATTGGTTGCATACCCAAAGAGCCATGACCCAATGATCTTGGTCAATACCACCAAAATCTAAGATTTCAAGATTTTCCAATGCGCTCCCATCAACGTTAATTTTTATGACCCCTTCCAAAGGATGCAACCAACTACGACTACGCGTGCTCCGGTTTGTGCCCAAATGACAAAGATTTGAGAGTTTGTACCATGCCAAAGAGTCATCAATAGCAAGCTGTTGGATCCAGGTAGTGATACGTTGTAGCAAAACTAATAGCCCATGGTACCTCATGCACCTTAGTAGATTATCATTGCTACAATCTTCATATAGACAATCATGAAGCGTGAGAGAGAAGAATCGTGAAAAGCGCTCGCAAGGGAGTTGCTCAATTCAGATTTTGCGACTTATGGAGCGCAGTCGCAAAGAAGGTGCAAAAGAGATTCATTTGCACTAGAGCAGCGAGGCCACAAATGGTCCCCGGTGAGATGTCTCTAACTTCGTCGTTCATCATGAAGTGCCAACCCGATTAAAATTCTAATGCATTGGTGAGTACGGAGTTTCTATGCCAAATTCTAGCTGGAGCTACACGGTTCTGTGCGAGAGACAAACAATTTGTTAGCGGATTTCAAGGAGAAAAGACCATCAACTCAATATCCAAGCAAGGAGAGTCTGCAAACAGTGCCATCTTTTCGGACTTTGACGCTAGCAATTTTGGCAAGAGTGCAGCTGGAAAGGAGATGTGGTAAAAGAGGCCACGGCCACCGGTTGGCTGCACAAATATAATCCGCAATTTCTAGATTACGAATCTGATCCGGCAAATCAGACGAAATATAGTCAAATAGTTTTACCCATCAAATGTTGAAGGAAAAGGCCACGACCACTGATTGGCTGCACTAATAGTTTTAGATATTCTTTCATACACTCACTCTCACACACACACACACATATATATATATATATATATAATTGTTTTAAAAGGCGTTGGGCGTAAGGCGGGGCGTTTCATTGATCTAGAGGCGGACGTAAGCCCCGAGGCGTTGGGCGTAAGCCTCACAGATTTTGATATTTAATTTATTAAAATTATATATTTTAGATAAAAAGTAGAGACTAGAATTAGGAATATAAAGAATAAGTTAAGATATACATGAAATAAGTAAAAAGAAATATTTATGCCAGTATAAAGTCAAAAAATAATATTAAAAAATGTTATCATACTTTACATATTTCATATCAACTCATCCCTAGAAAACACTACATAATTAACAAAAAAGAAACCCACAAAATATGATCATAAAACTAATTTGAAAAGGAAGACGACTTTCAGATTTAGAGAATAATTTAGCAAGAATATCAAATATGTTCTAATAGACTTGTTAGATTTCGTGAAATATATGCTTTGAAAGCAAAATAAAGAAGAAACCTTACAAATAAGTGAACAAAATCAACCTTATTTGTTATCTTTCTCGGGCGTAAGCCCAACGGCAAGGGGCGCAAAAAGCGTAATTTTAATCCCGGGCGTAAGCCCTAAATCATGGGGCGTAAGCCCCATGAAGGTTAAGCCCCAAAGGACCGCCTCGAGGCGTTTTGGGGTCAAAAATGCCCCGGACTAGCCCTGGGCGAGCACTGGGCAAGTTTTTTTAAACATATATATATATATAATGGGTATACAACTTCTAACTTATCTTGTGTATTTTCATTTTCTTTGGTGCAACTAGAGATTTTTATGCCTTCTTAGTAAATAAAATACTAAAAACGGCGATATTGTCATAATGTCCATTTATCACCTATATCTTTCAAATCAAACAAAATAAAAACTTGCAATGAAAACAGATTGATACAAGACGCGTCAAGATGGACATAATATATATGTGCCGTACAACTTATGTTCTAGCCAAATAGAAATAAATTGTCTAGTATATTTGATCATTTTCCCCAACCGTTCTTTATCGATTAATTATTTCTTCAGGATAATCACAGCTACTAAAAAATGGAGGAACATATATGTATTTGTGGATGAATGTTTCGAAGTGAAACATAATTTTCCGTTCACATGAATCAAGAAAAAACTGCTGATGAATTTCATAAATTGGAATGATCGAAGACTTGAATCATTATGTATAATGCGAAGGATGAACCAAAAGAAGCTAAGCGGAAGAAATAGGCGGGTATAAGCCGTATAACAGTTAAACCTAACTTACTGAACTGAAACTGATAATTACAAAGTGGTCCTTGGAATAAGAATGAAATTCAATACAAATGTGCACAAAATGACCAGTATATATATATATATATATTCAACCAGACGCTGCCTCTCTAATATTTGGAAGATCTTAAGAAAAAGTTTCTTCGTACTTTTACTCAAAATCGTGTTAAGTTTTTTTAGTATTTTAAAAGTTATTTCTTCTGCCATAATTATTTTTTAATTGATATCTATTTTTCATTGGTACGATGTGACATAATCTGAAACCCACACGTGAAAGGACGATAGCAAAATAGCAACTCGGAAACGAACCCAAAATGAACAAATGGACTTCACCAAGGACCATGTCAAATGTTCAACCTGTCCTCTAGATTATTGCCTTAATAAAACGAATGTTGGACCTTTTATGTCAAATACTCAATCTATTGCCGATATACAACCTATGTCCCAGCCTAGCAAACTAAAGCCCATAAGGCCCTTTTAGCACGCTCATCCATAAGTATGTCTCACGATT
Organism: Misopates orontium; assembly: GCA_946800315.1. NCBI lineage: Eukaryota > Viridiplantae > Streptophyta > Magnoliopsida > Lamiales > Plantaginaceae > Misopates > Misopates orontium. The sequence goes on along the minus strand of OX326950.1, from coordinate 5,192,614 downwards.
GCCATTATGAGGTAGGCAACGTTTATTTACTGTGCAATTATTTGACTTAATTTTCCTAAGTTCAACCTATTTTAATTCAATATTTTACGCCATTGTGGGGCCATGTTTGACCTATTGCACATTTGACCTTAGTGTGCAAGTTTGAGTAAGACTCTGTTTGACTATTTGCTGAATGTTCGACCAATTTCGAGAAGGTTTGATCTATTTAGCTTCAACTCGAAGAGTTTTACTAACTTAAACATCGAACCATCTTCGTCGAGCTCACATCGGTCTAGTTTATGATCGGAATCCCAGGGTAACGTGTCAAACTCAAAACTTATCCAGGATCCAACTACCAGCCCAATGTAAAGGTTTTCATGTTCAGACACTTCACATATGAGAATACCCAAACTAAATATAATTAAAATAACAGATCGATTTCTAATTTTAGAAGCACTAAAAAGCTTCTATTTTCTTGTGCTATTTTGTAGACAAGCAAAAACACGTGTTAGTGATAAAAACTTTTTAAAGTATTTGTTTAGACCAAAAAATTAATAAAGTTATTTATTTATTTATTGTAGTTTGGAAACACCCTCCATATAAGAATCACACGCGGGTATTATTAGTTTATTACTAAGCACACAAAATTAGGAATATGAAAACTAAGAGGCGAAGCCCACATTTTTAGGGCGGTTAACCCGCTGGACTCCACTTTACGTAAAATTTAGTGCAGAACTCCGGGCCTTCTACGTCGATTTAAATTGTTTGTCTATTCAATCCATTGATCATTAAATAAACACAAATGGTTGACCTTAATGCTCTTAAAATGAAGCATGTATATGTTCTACTATCTATTATATATGCTTCCAAATTCATTTCACTTTGATGTTTAAATGAATCAAAATTTCAAGAAAGAAAATAATTAGTGGGGGGGGGGGGGGGGGGGGGGTTACATATGGTATAAATGAAGATCATTATACTCCATAAACTTTTTATTGAAGTCATTGCATGCAAATCTTTTACTAGTAAGAAGATTTTATATTTTACTCTCTTGCAGAAATTATAAGCGAACGAGAGGAGGCAAAACATCATGTCAATAATTGTTGCTTAAATTGTGTAATTCAAAAATGAAATTTATTACACACGTAAAAATCAAGAACTTTTCTAAATTTAATTCGACACAATCATGTCATAAATATGGCAACATTCCTTTGACTCTAAAAAATTAAAAAAAATTAATGTATCTCAATATTTCCTAATTAAGGTAAAAAAAAAAAAATAAAAAAAAATCCCATAACACACTCTAAAAAATCTCATAACAAAACTCCTTTTTGCTAAGAAACTACACTGGAGTATTGTTGAAGTTTATTCCCCATATTCAAACTTTTTCATTTTTAACCCACAAAAAAAGCAAGAATTAAAGCATGGCTGATTCTTCATCAAAGCTTGTGTACTTTGTGATAATTCCACTGATTTTGTTATCTGGGCTTGTGATAATACTGAACCAAAAGCCTTCTACAAATTTTCCACTGCCTGCAAAAAAACATGAAAATGCAACAGAACAAATTTTGGGGGTGGCCCCACCTCCTTCTTTTGCGGGGAGTGAAGATCAGTTGCCTGTAAGACCAAATTTCAAGTTTTGTTTGCACACACAAACACCATACTCTGTTTTTTTGTTTTGTTTTCTATGTCATGTTTAAGCAGGGGAGTTAAAATGAGCCGAGTACGTTATAGTTTCGATTTTTTACTCTATGATGGAAAAATGTATCAGATTGTCGTAATCTTAGTTGCAAGGTACGGGACTTGGATCCCACGTTGATATTATGTGTTATTGATGACGATATTACGTGATATCGGTGTGAGGTTTTCTCTGGCTTTGTCTCTTTTACCATAATAACTAGCTTTTGAAGTTGAGTTCTCTCATTGTCGGATCACAAATGTACACTTGAGAGGCTTGTAAAAATGAAACTAGTTCAAATTTTCAAGAATCACTGTTTTTTTCTTTTCGTGTTCTGCAAAAGTACGAAGAAGTACTAGTTTGTAGTCTTGAATGGATCACCTACTTGTCGTTGAAGATGCGAACACGTCACACTCTATTTACCAAGTGCCTGTGGTGTTGTCATTGGTTTCAAATTAAAACAGGTTCAAGAGAATGAAGAGAGCATTTCGGTTGATAGATTGCCGAAAAACTATAGCAAATTGGAGAGTGTTGAGGCCAATTTAGCGCAAGCTCGAGCAGCAATACAAAAAATCGAGCACAACAATGAGACGTCGACTGATCCTGATTATATTCCAGCAGGTCCACAGTACCGAAATCCCAATGCCTTCCACAGGTGCTGAATATATGCTCATAGTTCTTCAACTTCAAAAACATTCATAGATTAAGATTTATGACATATGAAATTACTTCAACTATAGTAAAAGAACTGAAGCTAAAGTTATTGATCAGTGCTACTTGCTAACTTGAACCTGACCGGTTTATCGTAATGCAGAAGCTACCTGGAAATGGAGAAGCAGTTCAAGATATACGTGTACGAGGATGGAGAACCCCCGTTGTTTCATTACAGCAAAAGTCTTGGAATTCTAGGAATTGAAGGTATTCTCATCCATCAAATCGAGATCAGCAAATTCCGCACGAAAGATCCAGACAAGGCACATGTTTATTTCATTCCACTAAGCGTACAGTCAATACAAAACTATGCTTATACTAGAGGCAACCGCGCATGGGATCCCTTGCAAAATATAGCTAGAGACTATCTAAATCTCATCACCACGAAATATCCTTACTGGAATCGAACTCTAGGACACGACCATTTCATTCTCGCCTGTCACGATTGGGTAAGAAAGAACTCTTATACTTTCTCCCTTGCCACAACATCCTTCATCAACGTTTTAAGTTTTTAACCTGCAATCTTTTCACAGGCCCCGATAATTTCCCATGGTGTTCCTCAATTATTCGAGAACTCGATCAGAGTTTTGTGTAATGCAAACACTTCTGAAGGATTCAAACCTTCTACAGATGTGTCCTTGCCAGAGATATACCTTCCGGAAGGAACAATGAAAGGCTTGATTGGTGGTCCGCCTCCATCCAAGCGTTCGGTGTTAGTTTTCTATGCAGGAGGTATTCATGGCTACATAAGACAAGTGCTAATGGAACAATGGAAGGACAAAGATCCAGATGTCCAAATTTACGAGAAAGTTCCAAAACAGATGTCGTACTATGGCATGTTTAGAAAAAGCAGGTACTGCATTTGTCCTAGTGGCTGGGAAGTAGCTAGTCCGAGAATGGTTGAAGCGCTTTACATGGGATGCGTACCGGTGCTTCTCAAGGACCATTATGGTAAACCGTTTGATGATGTCTTGGACTGGAGTAAGTTTGCAGTTGAGATTGGGAGCAAGGATATACCGAACCTAAAGAAAATTTTGATGGCAATACCCCAAAAGCAGTACTTAGAGAAGCAGAAAATCGGGATTCAAGTAAGGAGACATTTTGAAGTTAATTTCCCTCCTAAACGGTACGATGTTTTCCACATGATTCTTCATTCTATTTGGCTCAGAAGAATCAATATTCAACTTCACGATACACACGAAAGTTGACTTTAAATCATCATAAAGTAGGAACTCTTACTGATCAACACAAGTATACTCGATTTGTACGACTAATCCATATGTTCAGGTCCATAGCCTAAGCCAAAGAGCATCATTAGTTACAATATAATTTTTGCCTGCCGATTTGTTTTCTTTTTACTCTGCAAAAGACAATGAGAGAGAGATGAGTACCCAATTCAGAGGCCATGTATCTGGTGCTAAACCATGAAATTTCTCCGGGCAAGGAACACTAGTTGACCTCAAATGCAAAACTGAGGCCGGTGTACATTCAACTTCCCGAATACGATAGCGAAGAAACCCGGTTATAAGATGTGATTTAGATATAATGTTTCAACTGTACTTATTCTATATTCTAGAGGATTGGATATTGTTATGTAAGATTTGTTGATTTAATGATAACTCTTCAGATTGTATTAACTGATTTCCAGTTATTCATTTGGTTGTGTTTTGAGGAGAGTCATAGGCCAAAGTCCATGATGTTTTTATTCGTTTTAGAGGCGATATATCTATTTCAGCTTATAGAACAATAAGTAACCTGTAGAACCTAAATTCAATATCTCATACAACAAGACATTAGTGCAATCAACTACTACTGTCATTTAGAAATGAATTAAGAGTACTTCAAAGTTCAAACAGATTGTTGTGGTATCATGTATGCTTTTATTCCATTACTTCAGATTCACAAATATAAATTAACCAAAATCTACCGACTATACGTCAATACCCATCTCCCTCCTCAAGCAAAGTCAGAACCTATGATACCACCAAGTTGAATATTAAGTCTTCTGAGCCAAATAAAATGAAGAATCATTTGGAAAGCATCGTACCTCTTAGGAAAGAAGTTAACCATAAAATGGTGCCTCACTTGTACACCTCTTGTATGCTGCTGGTAAAGGACTATGCTGATCTTATGGTAAGATTTGATCTTAAGACTCGTTGGATGAGCGGCTCCCCAGAAGTAAGAAGAAAAAAAAATCTGTTTCTGTGATTTGGTATTTACAAACTAGAATGAAATGTAATTGGAGCATAAAAACTTAATGGTCTCATACAACAAGCGAGTAGTCTAATCACGTATACTTTTATTGAAATATTTGAACTGTTTACAAAAACTCTATACCTAACCAGCATTTGCTCAAAAAACAGACCCCATAATCCTCCACCAAGCAAAGCCGCAATCTACTTAAAGCTGAAACTATCATGTATCTTCAACACCATCGACTCGAATATTAAGTCTTCTCAGCCAAATAGAATGAAGAGTCATGTGAAAATTATCGTACCTCTTAGGAATCACATTCACCTCAAAATGCCGCCTCGCTTGTAAACCTCCCCTATACATTTTCAGATACTGTTCTGTCGAAATCCCCATCAGAATTTTCTTCAAGTTTGGAATCTCTTCCACCGGAACTTCAACAGAGAACGACTTCCAGTTAAGAACATCACTGTATGGAGCTACATAATGATCTTTAATAATTACAGGAACACACCCAGTGTATAGAGATTCAGGCATTCTCGGACTAGCCACTTCATAGCCGCTGGGACAAAGGCAATACTTACTCTTCTTCATTATGTCAATATAAGAGGCATTCTTAGGGAGATACTCATGAACCTGAATATCTGGATCTTTGTTCTCCCAATGCTTTAGAATAATCGGCCTGATGGGTCCATGCAAACCACCAGCAAAGAAAGCCAGAATGTGACGTTCAGAAGGTGGCAGGCCACCAAGTACGCCATAGGTCTTACCACCCGGTCGAAAGATTTCTGGGATTGACACATCTTTAGAGGGTCGAAATCCTTCTGAGGTATTTGCGTTACACAAAGCTCGAATTGAATTGTTATACAGATCGGGAACAGCAGATGAAATCAAAGGTCCCTGCACGGAGCAATTAATGGAATATGAAACTTCTAATGTAGATAAAAAGCTTAGCAGAATCAGAACCACTCAAATATACCAAAAAGAGAAAGCAACTATCACATACCCAATCATAGCACCCCAGCATAAGATGATCTCTTCCCCTGCTTCGATTCCAATAAGGATATCTTCCAGCAACAAGATTGATGTAGTCTATTACTATTTGTTTTACTTTACGAATAAATGTGTAAGCATTTGAATAAGGTACGTAGTGGGATATGAATGTCACGCTAAAGGGAAGGAAGTAAACATGAGCATTTTCTGGATTCCTTGTCCGGAATTTCGAACCTTTTTCCAAATGGTGAATGAAATTGCCTTCCGTGGAGTAAACGCCTTCCATGAAATACGTGCCTCCACAAGGACCATCATGAAATAGAGGTGGTCCTCCTTCCTCGTACACAAATATCTTGAACTGTTTTTCCATCTCTAGATAGCTCCTGAAATGCCATCAGATCTAGTGACATGAAAAACTTGTAATCTCAACTGAAAAAGTCCATTATCCGAATGTTTACGAAAAATAACTAACTCAATTGGTTCTTACTCTTTAACAGAATGCATGAGCTCCAACAATAATACAAACAAGCTGAAAGACTATAACATTGACCGAATGGCTTACATTGGGTTTCTGATGATAACAAACAATTTAACTAGATTAATGCTTTTCACCAAATGAGTTCAGCCAAACACGAAGCATAATCAAATTTTGATACAGCACAATTTATAAAATAAACACATTGGGCAAAAAGAACTAAGATACCACTGAATCTGGTATCTGATAGTGTAGTATTCTCTCTAAACCCTGCTTCCACCCCGTCGACCCCTACTCTCGACCCACGTTCCTAGCTGTTGTTTCCATCCCTATTTCCCACAATCTCGCATCACATCACACGGGCCTCTTCCCATGCCACATTCTAGTGAGAATTAACTTCATATTTGCTGACGAAGTCGATTAGAGGCAATCAAATTTTCATGAAATTCATTAACTACCATAAAAAATGGTTGTCTATTTCCACATCACACTACTTTCCGAAAGGCCAGCTACTCGGCTTTCTTACTTCAAATTTCTACCCACAAAAATTGCAGGAGAGTATTACATCATTGATCATACCTGTGAAAAGCAGGAGCATTCCAGTAGATTGGACCCGTGGGAATGTAGTCAGGGTCATGTGTTCCTTTCCCTCTTCCCGCGTCCTTAATTGCAGCTCTAGCTCGCTGCAGTTTCATCTCAATAGTTTGTAAACTGCTAAATCTTCTTCTTATCATTGGACTCGATGGAAGGGCTCGACTGTCGTTGAATGAAAGGAAAACATCGGAGCTATTTTTTGTGAGCAAAGTCTCTACATTCTTATCTACCTGTTAATAGAAACCATGTTTGAGTCATTAAAAATTCACAAGACTATGCATTAGAGACTGTGCACTAATATTCTCTATCAAACAATGTATTAGATAACCAATCAAGTTGATTACAGCCATGGTATAACACAATCAAATCCTCAAATCCCACTGTAAGGCAAAGTAAACTAAATTAAACAAGACAAAATGAATATACAATTATAAGAAGAAGAAAAAAAACAAGAATAACAGAGAAAATCATTAAAATTCCTATTTGAACCTAGTAAATTTGTCTAAATTCTCGGTTTCTACGGCATGGAAGTTTCAGTCTCGGACTCTCGGTCAACTAAATACTCTAAAACGTGTGGAGATATTTTTTAGATTTTCTCCACATGTTTCGAAAATTCTATAATAGTTGTTGTGATGCACGTAGAAGAAACCATGTATAAAACTTTTCCTAATGTTGTCTTGAAAAGTACAAGTTTTTTCATTTTTAATTTTTGGAATGGAACATGAAAGCATTTTCAACTTAGTTGGCTAGTCGCTACAACAACTTTTTACGAATTTATGAAACATCTGAACAAGATATTAAAACATGCCAGAAGTTTCTAATATTTAGCCGACCGAACAACACAACAAAAGCAAAACTGGAACTTTGATCCATCGAAAATATACTAAATGTTTAGAAACTTTGTTCCATGCTTACGGTGGCGTTGCTCGAGTAATTCGAGAATCGCGACGCCGGAAAAACAGAACTCCAAGCCCAAGGGTAGTAACCGGTACCCAACAGCGACTTCGAACCAGCTAAAGCCACCAGTGCAGCAACCACCATTAACGGAAATATAATTCCGAGAAGCCTCGTGGAACACGTCCACTGTGAACATATCCGTTCCTTAACACCCTCCATGGCCATGACTCAACATCACTAACAACCTCAAACAAACAATATATACAACATCTTTCGAGATTGTGTGTTTCATGATTATTACCAGAATCACTTATGATATTACACATTCAATACTTCCACGTGTTATCACCATGTTTGTCTGATTTCCTGATCATGAATTTATTTACTTTCTCTTTATGATTCTAAGCTATATATAAATGTGGAGGATAGAGGAACGGGAACTTGGTTCATCATTTATTCAAATTATTTACTCAAAATGGCGCGTCCTTTGTGATTATTTTAATTATTAAACTAATTGATATTGAGTTCAAGTCTCTTAATTTCGAAGACGCTTTATGGATATATTACTTTTTTGCAAAGATGTTCTTTTCGTTGAGTGAGTGTAAAATGGGAGATTCTTTTTAATAATTTTGTGAGATGAACTGTGATTTATCATTAATTGTTCATTTCAGTGCAAAGAATACTTGAGTAATTAGTGATATTGTGATACTAAGTTCTACGTTTGAATTTCTGCAATCCGTGACTATCCATTAAATTATACTCGTACTTGTACTTGAATATGTGCTTGATTGGACGTTATAATACATACATACATCACTTTTATAAGAATTATGCTACATGCACACAATTATATAATTATATATTGTTCTCTTTCTATATCTCGTAATTCTTTAAAAATTTATATAATTATATACAATATTGGACATGTGAGGCATTGTGCAAAACTAATCCTTTAACTTTAAGATAGTTGCAAATTAGTCTTCCACATTTTGTTGGTTTACAATTAGTCATCGTATTTTCAATTCTTTTTTCTTCACAACTTGTAAATACTTTCACCTGTCCTTAATTGTTAGTAGTGTTAAGTATATTTCTTTAATAGCCCTAAATATATTCTTTAATAAATAAGTTGATCAACCATATAGTTAAAGACAAAAGAATGGAAATATAAAGTTTTTTAAATCCTGTGTGCAATTGTTAACCAATTTACTTAGGCGGGTCTTATCTTATATGTTGCGGCTTAAGAATACACTTTTCAGATCTTTTATAACTTTCTAATAATGGATCAAAGTTTTAGTTTCGATATATGTCCTGTATACAAGATTTTAGAAACGTTTAGTTGTTTTTTAAGGAGCTTTTTGCATGTTTTGAAAACTTTGTAATAGTTGTACTTATAACAATAATCAAAGATACTTCTAAGTTATTTTTTTTTTCATAAAATTAAAAACCGAAAACGTTTCAATAGTTTTCGGAAATACATATTAGAAATGTCCTCACTCAATTTAATTAGGCGCGTCTTATATTATGTCTCGTGCTTAATAATGCATTCTCGAGATCTTTATTAACTTTTTTTTAGTTTCTTTTAGTCCTCGAGAGTCATCCTTGTATTAACAATATTTTCTATATTGCATGGATACAATACGACAATACATATACGATATAAGTGCGATCAATCCAATATACATATACGATATAAGTGCGATCAATCCAATTTTTTTATTTTTTTTTAAATACTGGATACCTTATGCGAGGATACAACTATATAGTTTTAATACTGATACTTTTGTTACGACTAATATATCAAATCTATGATACATAAAATATAATCCATAATGAATGACAAACTAGTTTCTAATGTATCACACGTTTAAGTAAACCATTTATTGTACAATTCATTTAAAAAACGTCAATTCATTCGACATAAAAGTAATATAGAATAATTGAAGTTTTGTAATACAGAATTTATTTTGTTCATGTAACATCAACGAAATTTGATGTTTCTAGTATCTGGGCCTCCAAATATCCTTGTACAAAAGCCCAAAACATCTCAATTGAGCCAGTACCACTCTTTTACCCGGATCCTTAACCGGCCCATTCCCAAATTAAGCAAATCTCCCAAAAACTCACAGTTCAACATCACACACACAATTACACAAACACCTTCACCTCTCTTCTCAAATGTCACTCTGAAAGTAAAACCCCACACCCCACCCCACCCCCCCAATTCCCACAATGTCCTCCATCTTTTCCAAAATCCCCACCAGGTCCCTCCTCACACGATGCCTCTCCACCGCCACGTCACAATCTTCACAAACCCTAAAACTCGAGCGAATCGCCGACGAACTCCTAAACCTCAACAAAATCGAGCGCCACGATTACGTCATCCTCCTCCGCCACAAGATGGGCCTCAATCGCTACGGCCCCGCCGCATCAGCTCCCGCCGCGTCGTCCTCCGCCGCCGCCGCACCGGCCGCCGCGGCGGCGAAGGAGAAGACGGCGTTCGATTTGAAATTGGAGAAATTCGAAGCGTCGGCGAAGCTGAAGGTGATCAAGGAGATTAGGTCTTTTACGGAATTAGGTCTGAAAGAGGCGAAGGATTTGGTGGAGAAGACGCCGGCGGTGGTGAAGAAGGGGGTGACGAAGGAGGAGGCGGAGAAGATTGTCGAGAAGATGAAGGAGATCGGAGCTACTGTGGTATTGGAATGAATTTTGAATTTTTTTTGTTTTATTTTTGTGTATTATTTTTGTTCTGTTTTGAATCATTGTTTGATAATGTAGAACGAGATGGATTTCGATTCGCGATGAGAAGCTTAATGTTGCTTCATTATGTAGTTGACTGCAGTAGTGTAGTATTGAAATTAATAACGAAATCGTGAAAAAGATGATTGCTTGCGGGTTGTACCTTTTATTAGATCATAATTTTTCGTCTAGAAATGAAGCGGTGAGTTGTGAATTTGTAACTTGTCTGTGTTTCGGTTTTCCTACTTGTGACTAATTTTTGGGGCATGTTGCTACATCGGTAAGTAGTTCCAGTTACTTTTTCGTGCCGGATAATTGTAATGCAAGTCGTGGATGACTGATCAGGAAAAGAGTCGATGTAGATTCGGAAGAATAGATGAAGGTATGGGCTTTTTTCTTGTTTTAGGCATAAATAGAGGGCACAGACTGCAATAGATATTTGGCATGATAGATTGAAAGGTGGTGAAGGCTAGAAGCCGTGGAGCTCGTCCTCGTAAAATTGAAAAGAGGATTACTTTTATGAGAATTTAGGGAGGATGTAATGAGAACATGGGACATGATAGATCTGCATATGTAGGAAAAATGCAACAACGAATATGAAGTTTTAGGCTTCAAAACAGGGCTAAATAAGGATCATTGACTAAAACTTAAATGAAAGTTAGTAGAAATTGGAAGTGCGAGGTTTATGCCTTTCTTGAGTTATTTTTAATGTCAACTGTTGAAAGGGGAGATTTGGCTTATGTGGAATAGAAGATCCATTTTTTTGATGTATTTGGATGATATTTTTGGGCTTAATCAACATGAGACTGAAGTAGACCACCACGGCTGATGAAATGTTACCTTCTAGTCTTGAGCATTGCTAATTTGAACCGCAGAAAGTATGCTTCCTCTAAGAAATTATATGTGAACTTTATTTCAGTATATGGATTAATGAGCTTTGGGCTTTCCGTTTTTCTTTAACCTTTTCCCTCAGTAAAGGCCTTGTTTACTCTACCGACCATTTCTAACAGTATCCTGTTGTAAGAAAGTAATCTTTAGTCTGTACCTTAAGCATTATGCAGCATTTTCTTAGAGCAACATCACTGCCTTACTGCTAATAGAATTTTATTTTCTGCCACTTGTATCTGATGATCTTTGGAGCTCTATTGACTGTAATGTACTATATGGGAGGAGGGTTCCACGTGGAAGAACTTGAATACCTGTTTGAGCTTTATTTTGGGGATGCATCAGTTTTAGGGGGCTACCTAAGTCGACCTTGTAGGGCTCATAATGGCACTGTTCGTGGCGTTCGCAAACTTGCCACGAGGTGTTATTAATTTAACACTGTTGACGAGGTTTGGGTAGTAAATAAGCAATCAACTTAGCTAGATTTGGATTGATTTCTTTGGGCAAATCCTCCCATGTAGACACCATTTATGCACAAATTCATGATTTAATTAATCATATATCAGTTTGGTGGTTATGTGATGGTATCGAAGTTTTGTTCAAACGGGTGATGTATATTTATAGCGAAAAGGAAGTGTTTAGAGGGGCAACATACTAAGGAGGAAAGAATTATGAAACAGGAAGTCACTCAAGTTTTTGTATAGCCTGTTCTGTTAGTGAGCTGAGTTACGTTATGGATTTCATTGTTCGGAAAACAATTTGCGCAGAAGAGAAGGATTTGTACTTTATTATCTTTGAGTAGAATATTGTTTGAAGTGCATAAAAACTTTGCATATGCTCAACATAGGGGCACATAGCAAGAATCATGAATCAAAGTTTCTAAACGTTTACGTTTCTCTAAAATGTATTGAAATATTTTTGTTTTCAACTTTGAAAATGACCATATAAGTTTTGTTCGAGTTAATTTCAACAACTATCTTTATACCTTTCCCGAAATGTCGAGAAGCTCTTAAAAAGTTTATGAAACGTTCTAGTATTTAAGGAAACGTGTATCTTCTGCTCATTTTGCAATCATATTGTGTTTTTGGTAATTAATTTATGTGATTGTTGGAAGGCGGGAGGATGTCTTATTCAGTTATTCTCGCTCTAGCAATTCATATTCGAGATCCTGTAATAATAAAATCAGACACATAATCATTCTCCTTATTGATCAATATTAATAATAAAAATCAGACAACAATAACAAGAAAAATTGGTTGAAAAATTATTTGAAACTTGTTAAGAATTCTAGAGTTGTTTCGATAAAAAACAAGAAATAATTGGTAGTTTGTTACAATGAACTTATAAGGTATCTTTAAATTTCGTTTTCACTTGGTTAAGAACGAAACCATCTAGATATTAAATATATTTCTTGTTAGGGAAAGGGCATTAAGAGGAAATTACAAAGAAAAATGGACACTTGATCAATCACCAACAATTACAATGGACTAGTTTTATCACTTTTACGACTTTCTCAAGAAAAAGCTCTACAAGATTCTACCTTAAACCTAATTAGAACTCTGTCAAGTGTCAAGTGTCAAACTTTGGTTTGAAATTTACGCCTTTGAACTCTTATTTTTAAGTCACACCATTTTTATTTTTTTTGGTAATTGTTACAAAATTGAATTTACATCACCTTATAAACACAAACCAGAAAATATACTTATCCAACAAAAAAAAATAAAATCTTAGTCACGACATTGAACTTACCGTCATCTTTCAAAAAGTTTCAACAATATATTCTTTGATATTCATTCATAAAATTTAAATGATCCTAAAACGATTATTGATTTAATCATGACATAAACCTACTATAGGAATATTCAGGAACAAGCATTTTTCTTCTTCTGATTATCATAATAAGCAATTAAAGTACAATTAAGAATATACGACACACCATGTAAATCATCATTGAATTTGCACCTGACGACTGAGCTCTGAAGATCAATCAGCTCCCAAATAAAATCTATACCTTCCATCATCATCTGTGAACGATCAACGCATATAATTGCGCCAAAAGTCTACAAAATAATCACACAAAATCGCATCATCGAGCTGCAATCCACATTCGATCTCTCCGTTTGATCGACGGAGAAAAACAAGCATGAACGAATCTCGTAAACATCAGGTACATCAATTGACATCCGTTGTTGAATTTTACGTTGAATTAGGGCTTTGATTAACTATCAATCGCATTGATTTTGTAAAATTGCGTTGAGAATTTTCGAAATTGAATTTTCGATTAGGTTTCTCTGCGTGGAGCTAGCGCGAAGGAGATTACGAGGAATGCGCTATTGGAGAAGGTTAATCAGGAACGAGCGGTTCGTAATTACAACAGGCGTGCAAATGCAGCTGCTCTGCTTGTTCAGGTTAGAAACCCTAGGATTTTTGCGATTGGATTGGTGATAAGAGTTGAGGTGTTGGTTTAATGTATTGTGTTGTGAGAATGTTTTTTTTTTTTGAGTTGGATTCAGAGTGTATGGAGGCGGCATCGTGCCACCGAAATGGCGGCCTTGCGGATGCGGGAGGAGTGGGAGACGATGATGAGGGCGCGTGATGGTGCTCTTACACGTTTGGAAGTATCCGGTCGAGTTTTGAGACCGTTTCTTTTCTTCGTTAACTACTTGTCGGTTCGACGTGGGAGAATTGGGGAGAGAGATAGGGAGTGTATGATAAGTTGCTTCAGATTTATGTTGGAGAACATTGCTTCAGATGGTACGCTGGATTTCTGGTTTTTTCGGATTTTGTATTCGAATTTGAAAGTGGTCTATGCGTTGTGGTTTTCGATTTTTAATTACGACAATAGTCGGTCATTTTCTGCCATTTCTTTTGTTTTAATCGTGTTACTTAGAGATGCTAATGATGTGCAAAGCAAGTTTGTTGTTGAAATGGAGATATTCGTTTATTGAGACAAACATTTGGTAGCGAGTGTACAATCTCAAAGCTAGAGGCAGCTTATGCGAGATGATTGTCGAGAGATGGCTTATAATTAGAGCTGCATAAATTAATACAAACTAAAAGAAGAACTGCATAGTTTTCCTTGCCGTTTTTCCTTTTCATGCTTAAAATGTGTTGCACCAGATAGTTCTGGAATTTTATGCAACTTTATGGATTATAAACGCTTCACCAAATGCTTAATATCTTAAGACATATGCTAGCTTAATAGAGGAAAATAGTGGGGTATTGTGGCAAACCTTATACTCTGGCCAAATGCGGAATTTATTTGGATAGATTTTACTGAGCTTCTTTTTGTTGTGATTGTGGCTAAGTAGAAGCTGCTGAGATTATGATTATCTTTTACCTGCAGACGATCATCAGAATTTTTGCTCGATGGCAACTGATAGCATTGAAGAGAGAAGTATATGGTTTCATCAGTCAAAGAAGCTAATATATGTTTGCTTGTTTATTTTGTCTCTGTTTGATCATTCCCATGAAAGGGTTCAAGATATCGTCCTCACATCGACAGGAATGCGTTTATCTCTTCTTTTAACTGAACCCAAAGGTTGGAATTGTGTTGCTAATGATGGTCGTGATGATGCAATTGCTGCAGTGAGAAGTCTTGTTCGGTTCATTGGGAGTAAAAAAAGTGGATTATATAATTATATTAGGAAATTTATTTGTAATCTGGAAGCTCCGTTTTCTTCTCAAAAAGTATTCTCTTGTCCGATGGATGATCGATTCCTGATAATTGCCAGTGCTATAACTTTATCTTTACGGCCATTCCACATGACAAACATGGATATAGATGATAATAGCTTGGAGTGTGCTGTTGAACAGTATTGTGTCTTACTACTCACGATACCTTGGTTTCCTCAACGTTTACCTACAATACTCGTCGCTGCTTTGAGGCACCAGTCAGTTATATTACCTTGCCTCAGATTGTTACTGGTAAGTGTAGATAAAAGGGGACAAAATCATGCTTTATCAACTACTAATAATATCGAATGCACCTTTTTGCTGCTCTAAACTGTGTTCAAACATATTCTTCTTTTTTTCCCTTTTATTTACTATTCATCACTTCCTTTCTATTACCAGAATGGAGAAAGATTTGATTTTGTATTTCAAGTAATTTGTAGCTTTTACATTAAAACAATATGGCGCTGATCAAGGTATGGCAGGTGATGACAGATCTCAAAAGAGAAAACTCTGAAAGAAGTATCTGAGATAGATCAGTTGAACGTTAATTCTAAATCCAATGTGATGCCTGGAGTTGGATGGGTACTTGCTAACATTATGTACCTTGCAACACAAAGCGATATCAGTTCACCAAGTTCAGGAAAATTCACGGCAGGCTTGGACTGTGCTTCCTTTCTCCATGTCGTTATTTTACTTGCAGATAACCTATTTGCTTCACTTGAAAGCCGTGGTAGGGTATTGATGCCAAATGATGAAAGCCAGACCGAAAATGATGCTTCTGCTGATTCTGTACTTAGCTCTGATGAAAGATATTGTGGGTTCTCCAAGTTGTCATACATGGACCTTTTTAGTCCTGTTCATCAACAGTGGCATCTTAATAGTCTCTTAGGTTTTACAAAAGGTGCATCTGTTACTGATAATTTTCCATCTGGAAATCCGTATAGTTCATGGAAGTGTGAATTACTTGACATTGCTTATTACTATTCATGTATGCTTCGGCTATTTACAACTTTGAATCCCGTGCTCAAATCGTTGCCCATCCTCAACATGCTGTCATTCACCCCTGGATTTCTTCTCAATTTGTGGGGAGAACTTGAAAGTCTTCTTTTTCCCAGACAAAGTCACGTTTCTAGTTCAAAGTCACTACATTCAAGTACAATACGTGGAGATAAAAGTGATGGACTTTCTGGCAGAAGGCAAAAGAGAGTTGGTAGAGACGCAGGCAATAAATGGGTCAATGTATTCCACAGAATCACTGGAATATCACTTACTGAGAATGATAGTGTTGATGCAGTCAACGGAGAGCTCAATGTTGTTATCCCAGTGAGGGAACATCTTCCAGATGAGTGGGACATTGAACTACTAAGGCATGGTCCTGAAAGCCTATCAAAAGACACATCTTGTCTGCTTCATCTATTCTGTTCCAGCTATGCGCATCTGCTATTGGTTCTTGATGACGTAGAGTTTTATGATAAGCAGGTTATGTTTATAATATATAGTTTTCTTCAGGTTTTCCGGTACTACTATGCACTTTTTCCTGTTATTGTAATACCACTGACTCAACAATGTTTATTAACTAGGCCCCATTCACATTGAAGCAGCAACAGAAAATCACGTCATCCCTAAATACATTTGTATATAATTCATTATCTCGAAGTGTCAGCCCTCGGTGTCGACATCTTGTAGATTCTGCAGTCAGATGCCTGCATTTGTTGTATCAAAGGGATTGTCGGCACCGGTTTTGTCCTCCTTCTTTGTGGCTTTCTCCTGGTAAAAGTAACAGGTTGCCCATCGCTGTTGCTGCGAGGACTCATGAAGTTTTTTCGGCTGCAGATGGAACACCTTCTTCAAGCATGGGTTCTGTCATTACTACAATGCCCCATGTATTTCCATTTGACGAAAGGTAAGTACAACACTAGAGTATTTTCCGTGGTTCACAAGGTTTTCTTTTCAGGTGTAGATACTTTTATAGCATATTTTAATCTTGGGACAGTTGATAGATGTGCTGTATGCTCATCTTGCATATTTTATCTAAAAGCTAGGAAAAATACATCTTTTTTTTCCGCTTTCTTGAAGTTCTAAAACTAAGCAACAAATACCGGTATGTGCATTTACAAGGGTTTCTAGTTTCATGACTTATTTCCCTCTGTAGATGATAATTGTTGACTGATTTATGTGAATGCTCTATATTCCCTCATAAGATTGTGAATCCAATAAAGTTCTTTACCTGGTTGTTTAAGCCTCAATGTATGGATATTATTGCCACCTGAATATAACTTTTATAGTTGCAGAGCCATCCCCGCATAATTACAATTCATCCCAAGAGGCTGATTTCTGAAGTCCATATTTATGTCTAGTGTTCTTTCAAGAGCTAGTTATTTTATTTAGTTGATATATTAAAATAAAAAAAAAGGAGATGGCATTAGTGCAGGTGCTACTAATAGTAGCACTTTCACTGTTCAACGCATTCCTTGCTACTCCCGTTGCTTCTGCAACCATTCCATCTCTATTGGTTAGTGCATGTAGTGTAGCATGATCGAGTTTTGGTACTTTTTAAAGTCGATTGTGAAGATGATGATTAAGAACCATATGCCAGATCATTTGATATCACAGTATTAAGTAGGAAAAGTACATTAGCAGTCCTCTGCCTTTGGGTATTGTGGAATTGGTCATGTAATTTTATAAAGTAGTGATATTGGTTCTCTTAACTTTTGATAGCAATTTAATAATAGTAACTCGATTAACCACTTATCTGCGTTTGGACATCACTATAGATACTTCTTTTTATTATCGTATTTCTGCCTTGTTAAATTAACCCCAGCTACAAAATTTTGATTTTAGTGCCTTCGCTGAATTTTGCAGAGTTCAAATGTTTAGAGAAATTATCAGTATGGATAAAGTATCCAGAAGATTGGCAGGTGAAGTCACTGCACCAGGATCACGATCAATTGAGGTAGTTATTCGGCGGGGTCATATATTTGAAGATGGACTAAGGCAACTGAATTCACTTGGTTCAAGGTTGAAATCTGCCATTCATGTCTCTTTCGTTAGTGATTCTGGGCTTCCAGAAGCTGGCCTTGACTATGGTGGGTTGTCCAAGGAGTTCCTGACTGAGATCTCAAAAGCAGCCTTTTCACCAGAGTAATTTTCCCCCTTTTTGAATATTTATGAGTATCGTCACTTATTTGCTTTCTGAAATGAATGCATGTTATTCAGGTATGGGCTATTTTCCCAGACATCAACTTCTGACAGACTTTTAATGCCTAATCCAACTGCTAGATATTTGGATAATGGGATCCAGATGATTGAGTTTCTGGGTAGAATTGTTGGTAAAGCTCTCTATGAAGGAATACTACTCGATTTTAGTTTTTCACATGTTTTTGTGCTAAAGTTGTTGGGGCGCTATAGCTTTCTGGATGAGCTCTCCGCTCTTGATCCTGAACTTTACAGAAACCTTATCTATGTTAAGGTGAATAATCTTGAATTATACCATTACTAATATGTGTCTGGCTTATATTGTAATAACAAGATTTTTCTTTCTTTTTTTTCCCTGTGTTTTATGGGTATAACATATGCAATGAGCAACCTTTGGTGCAATTTTCCTCTTTAGCCTTTTCTTTTGGCATCAAGTCTAACTCAAATTCAGGCCTCAGAAACCATTACAGTGAATAGTCGTTAACATCACGGGGACAATTTTGGCTGTTGGCTACATAAGAGGGGTTTGACCAGATCTTCAATGGGGAGGAGGACATGTTGATGGATGGTTTTCAAGGTCAATATCTGGGAATGTGGTACAAGTAGAAGGTACAATCATAGTTCGTCAATTACAAATGGAGACAACCAGAGAGAATAATTTTGTGTGGTAAATATGTAACTGCAATAGGTGAAAGAATTGGTGGGATGGACTGTTTGAGAGTTGCGTCATTGGATGGTAATCTCTCTGGATGAGCATAAATGTTGGTCAGTGGGTGTGTTAAGGTGTAATTAATGTATGACATCAGCCGCATCACAATTTGGAGAGATGGTATTGGACTAAAGTCCATTCATGTGTGAATATTCCCCAGTCTCAGCCTGTTATGGAAAAAGCGACAATATGCAACCTCTACTAGCCCCCTTATTGCTTTCATTATTCTTTCTAGACCAGGGCACTACTATTGTTTTCCATTTTACTAGTCTAGGCTCATTATCTTACAATGCTTGTGGTTCTGCTTATCATTATCATCTTTATGCAGCATATCTATGTGAAGAACTTACTTATGAATGTTCGAAACAACTTAATGTCAGAAATGATTTGGACATGCAGCACTATGATGGTGATGCCGAGGATCTCTGTTTGGATTTCACGGTTACTGAAGAATTGCTTGGAAAACGGCATGTTATTGAACTTAAACCAGGGGGCAAGGATATCAGTGTGACTAATGAGAACAAATTGCAATATGTGCATGCAATGGCAGACTATAAACTCAACCGGCAGGTATTGGGGAGAATTCGTGTAGTTCTACTAACATACTTGTAATAGTTTTATGACCTTGCCTCTGGCGCTTAATTGCAGATACTACCATTCTCGAATGCATTTTATCGAGGTTTCACGGATTTAATATCTCCATCTTGGTTGAAGCTGTTTAATGCTAGTGAATTTAATCAGGTTTTTCCCACTTGACACATTTCTTTTGCTGTTTATGGCTGTGGTTGCTTGTCTGAGGTTTTCTGGATATTCTGGTGAATTTTCATTGCATAAGATTATATATTGGATGTTCATTAGAGATTCTCCTCAAGTTTACTTTGCACTATATTAGTGAATAAGAATTCCCAAGTTTTGTAGAAATAAATCTCTCTTCTGATACTAGTTATTAAAACACGAGGCACAGGTTTCCTGCAATGCATTTGAATAATGCAGGGTTGATATTGGTCTTCAACTCTTTTCCTCTAAAGCAAGAGACTTCTTGGGGTTAATGGTTACTTAAAGGATCAAAACCATCTGAAAAGACCCTATATTTCAAGGCTCATGTATTCAGCTCGTATCTTTTTTCTTCTCGTGGGAGCCTTCTAGATAATTCCTTTTTCCATTTTTCTAATAGTCTTTTTCTCCAATTTTGTTCCTCTACTTCTTTTTCGGTGTTTACTCTTTTACTTTTTACGCGGGTATACGACCTCTTTTCATTTTCTGTTCTTTTCCTTTTTTTTATTTTTTATTTTTGATGCAATCTAGATATTATATTAACATCTTTGAGGAAAATTAAAACTTTATTGTTCTTTTTCGTAATTAAGGATTCTATGTGCTCTTCTTGTTGGTATTATTGCTAAGACCTGTTATTGAGTGATTTATATTCAGAAATGTTGTATTAATACTCTGAACCTTGAAATCATCGGCATTCTCATCATATGCAAAAGAATGTGTTTTTGTGCATTACATCAGTGAAGAGCACAGCTCGCGCTTTAGCTAGAGAATATGCCTTGTGTAAGTTATGCTCTTAGCAAGTGTGTGCTTTTCGACAAGAGTTCTCCTTTTTTTTGAGACATTATACGGAGGGTGATTTAGTAGGCTATTGAGAGTTAACTGGAAAAACATAGCACTTTGAAGCACTGACCTAAGGTTCACGTTATTCGTCAAACAATTGTGGACTTGCATACACAAATCACATTTATAATAGGATTCATCTTATGATCAATTTTAGCATGCTTGTTCGGCCTTGGCTATATTTTCTACAAACTGTTGTTCCTTGTCATGTGCATTTTGTTCCCATGCTTATATATATACATATGGTCAGTTACTTTCAGGTGGGGATCTTGACATTGATGTGGATGACTTGAGGAAAAACACACAATATACTGGTGGTTATAGTGAAGGGAGTCGAACGGTTAAACTATTTTGGGAGGTACGAGTCCCTGATAGTAAATTGGTTTTAGGTTTTATGCCATTTGTGATGCTCTGCAAGAACTCCAGTAATGGGCATAATAGAGTAGTATCTTCTTGGTACTTCAACTGCTCTATTATATCCACACAAACAATGCACATGATCTGTACAAGTATAAACGGCAAGAGTAATGATGTAGTCTAACTGGCTCATGTGCTTTAGGAAGCAGATATAAATGGTGTGCAATTTTCTTTTAAGAATGATAAAAGTGCATGCATTCATGGTAGCACCACAATGTCACTGTTCTACCACAAAATTTATCACCTGAAATTTCCTCGTTAATTCAGATCTCAGCAATATCATGTATCAGCAACCTCCTATCTATAATTAGAGAATAAGGCAATTTATTGAATATAATTTCTATTGAAAACTAATTTAGATAAACATATCCATGTTACTAATGACCTCCCTAAAATAGGTCATTGTGTTACCAAATGATCATTAACTTGTGATGAACAGGCCATGTTCAGGTGACATGCCCTTTTCGAGATATTGATGCGATCTCAACTGCCATCAAGGATTTTGCATCTGCTCCTACTGACTTTTTTATGATTAGAACAGTTTGTAGTCACATTATGTATGCGCTTGTGAATTTTCCTTCATCGTCGGTGGTGTACTCATCCCCTTTATCCTGTTAATTAGGCTTCTAGTTTCTGTGATAATTTGACCTTGAGATGGTTGGAGACAAAAAGAAATGCTGCTATGTGCTGGATGTATTTGTATGGTTGCTATGTTGCTATTTTAGATGTGCTCCCTTAGATGGTACTGTCGGTGACTTATTATAGACATTGTTTCTTTCCAATTATTATTTCATTTTCTTCCCATAGGCATTCGCTGATTTTGAGCCAAGAGATCGGTGCATGCTTCTTAAGTTCGTAACGAGCTGTTCCCGAGCTCCTTTGCTCGGGTTCAAGCACCTTCAACCGCCTTTTACTATCCACAAGGTATTTGCTCAGAAATTCCCTTTTTAACCAAGATTCTTTTGAATATGTCAACTTGAACTCGTCTATTTAGTTTTTCATGCTGGTAGTTTCCAACGATTTCAATCATGCAGATTTTGTTTCAAACTGACAGAAATTATTTGTCTATATTTTTGCATTTTATGCTCTGCAAATCATGAGCAAAGACTAACCCACTGCCCCCCCCCCCCCCCCCCCCCCGATGTGTGATTTAGACTTGGCTTCTGCCTGTTGGTCTTTTGAATCTGGAAATAGCATGCACGAATGCATTTACTTTTTAGTTTTACTGGAACCCCATGAATTTGAGAAAGGGGAGCAACTTCTGCATGCACATAAGTGTGTGCAAGTTAATTTTTTTTTTCTTCACGTTACTGGGGATTAAGCTTGGTAATGGCTCTATTTTCTTGATGCATTTCTTGTGTTTTCATAATCTTAATGAAGTTGATTTTATCATCTCAATTTTATTCTGGTCCATATTAATTCCGTTCCTTGCTATAGCTTCATAAAAGTCAGTACTGTCTCAATTTTGTCATCAATTAAGATTTTAAATTTTTGAAGGATTTAATCTATATATATTTCACTTTTTCCTCATCTTTATGAACTTGCAAAGCATATGAATAGACTTCTCTGTTCAAAATTTCAGATCCTTAAAATGGACTTGAAAAAGCTGAAGGAAGAATTTTAGTCCAGTCAAACATGTGATCAGTAAACCTTGCTTGTCACTATCATCTACTTCTTCCTTCCTAATTTTAAAGTCAAGTTTGAACTTTCATAAGGTTCTAAAGCAGAGTTGAAATGCTAAAATTTGGATATATTTACATTTTACACCCGTTGTGTCTGGAATCTGAAAGGTAGTCGAATTTTAGGGTTTTTTTTGGAGAGAAACCGAAATGAGCATTATATTTTGACATCCCCCACATGACGACAGGAATTGTATTATAGAGTAACGGAAAAGAACTTGTCGTCTGTCTTCCAGTAAAGAACTTATTGACCATCGTCTCTCATCTGAACTTCTGTCCGTTCTCCAGTTAAGTACTTACTGTTAATTTACAGCATCTAAATGGGACGGAGGCAGTATATCGTATGCAATAATAGGTTTATAGATTTAATTGTAAAGAAGTTGACGTTTTGTTTATAGATCTCACTCGTAACACTTGCACCTTTATAGATTATTACATCATATTTTGAGTCATATTACCTAGGATAAGCCTCCTTAAGTACGCAATACAGCGCTATTTTGCATTATAGTTAATAGGCTGAAGAGAAAGATCTGCACAATGAAAAAGGATAGGAAAAGTATGGACTGAGAGGTTAAAAGAGGTAGAGCTCATTAACCTCTGGCTGCATATAAGAAGCCAGGATCCAGATATTGAAAACAAAAAACAGGATATTTCCATAAACCGGCTCATCCACTTGTTATGGAACAGGTGGTTTGTGATGCGCCTCTTTGGTCATTTGGGGGTCAGGATGTGGACCGGCTTCCATCAGCTTCTACTTGCTACAATACTTTAAAGGTACTATTCAGGGGCCATCCATTCTTATTATCTAGAAGAATTCATTTTGACCTAATTATCTTCTCTATCAGGAATAGATTCGTGTATTACTTAGTAAAATTCCAAGTATATAATTTACATTCTTGTATTATTATGCCCAGTATTTATGCTTATCATTTGGTTTTCTGGGTTCTGTGTAATTGGTGCAGCTTCCAACATACAAGCGCCTGGGCAATATGAGAGCAAAGCTTCTTTACGCCATCAATTCTAATGCCGGTTTTGAGCTTTCTTAACCCAGAATCTGACGATCAAATGCTAAGAGGTAAATGTCTTTAATTTGGTATGTCTATGGTTAAGTTATCTCTGTTAACCTGATTCTCTTGAATGCTTGAGTAAAATTTAAGCCGGGATTCATCACATCATAGTTTAAACAATCTTAATTTGGTTTTAGTCTTAAATTTAAAATCAATATACTGTTGATTTTATTTAGTTACCGTCACTGGTTAGTAACATTACCTTGGTAATGGAAGGGGTAATAAATGTGTTTGAAACTCTTGCATTGTATTGAAGAGGCGATCACATGTGATAGTTTTCTTCCCTGCAATGAGCAGTCACTTTTTTACATTCGTGTCCATTCATATTGAAGATCAATAAATCTGTCCACATTATGAGAAATCATTTTACCTTATTACATTTGACCTTAAGAACTATATTGAGTCCTTAAACCCTTGGGGAGTTCTGGTGCCATGCAGTAACTCAATTCCGTTGCTTGCATCTTTAGTGGCCTATAACCTTCTCTGGAACCTCAAAATATAAACAAGGGAAAAGCAATTGATTCCGTTTTTAGGGTAGGTATGACTATATTAAACACAATGGCAATTCGCGAAGTTAAAAGTCGTTCAAGACACAAGTTGCAACTTTCTTATCATAAATAAAAAGATCGAAATACCAGCAACATTTTCCCCCACTTCTCTTCTCAATTCCTAGAATTTCCTCACATGTGACTCATTAAACAAATTCAGAACAAAAAACTATCAAAACAGCCATAATATCTTTTAAATCGTATAGTGTACTATGCATTAGCACTGATTGAAGAGGCACTCCACCTATTGCTGCTACAGAAGGGTGCCTTAAGAGATGAGTTCAAGTCCCTGTTCCACTAGAGTTTCGGCCAACTTTTCATTAGCAGACTCACTGGGGTGGAATCCATCCCAGAATACATACTGTGTGGCATTTGAGCATGTTCCTACAGACCAAGCATTGCAGAGCAATGATGTTTCAAGCAAACCCGTCCCACAACAACTTTTCCTTGATTCGAAGAAACCTGGTAGTCCACATAAAATTAGTTTTACGGAAATAATTGCAACACTGATGTTCATATGGACCATGAACAGGCATTTTGCAGTACATTTGTTTATTGTGTCTACTTGTTAACCATGGAAGTATAGTTTCGGGGTTGTGTGTAATCTAGCGCATATATTGAGACATATTTAGCTAACTTTATCACTATGCTACCGCAGGTGTTTAGGGCTCAGAGAATCGCATATTCGGACATATTTAGCTAACTTTATGACTATCCTACCACAGGTGTTTAGGGGTCAGAGAATCGCGAGTTTTACCGCTGTCAGTTGGCTTAGTAACCATATCCAGCAGAGGGTTGTAGATATCAAAGACCACAAGTTTCAGACCAGGGAGTGTGTTCTTCAAATTTTGAGATGTCGAGTTCAGTTTATTGTTGAACGAAATGGCATCTTGATTCAGTTTCGCGACGCACTGGTTTCTTCCAGAACCAAATAAAGTTATTGCTGCTGGCAAGCATCCTGTTGGTGGTAAAGTTGTAACTCCAATTCTCCTTGCTCCCAAACTGTACAAGTTCTGCGAAAAACTCACAACTTGCCATGTAAATGCCCTGAAATTATCTTCCTTTGTTGTATCATATGAGATTGTTTGTACCTTTCTGAATCACATAATAACTTTCAGCTATCTAGCTTTGCCTATGTTTGGAACTAAAGTAATAAATAAAGTTTACCAAACATATCTAGATTTCTTTTAACTGTCTTTAGTTACGGTTGTAAGAGCATTCTATTTTCCTGGTAAAACATCATCAAAACATCACCAATAGTACTCTTGACCATTTTGGAACTTTTATCCACGCTATTTATCGGGTCTCGAAGATAGTGTTTGTGGCTTTAGTTCATTGTAAAGTTCCTTACCAGTGTCTGATGTTCCTCGGTTTCTGTCGTTTCTAGAAACCCAACTGTAAAGATACAGATACAAGAGATGCTCACGCGAAACACGAGCTCATATTTACCTGGATCATGGCAGAGTAAGATCTCATGAGAATGTCGGAGAACTGCTCTGGGGTGTAAATCATGTTAAGAGTCGGCTTTATGTAGTAATTCTGAATGAAATCACTGCTCCCTGCACTTATGAGATGGATGCCTCCTGAGAATATATCAGCAGCTTTAGCCCTCCCCACCAAACTCACCACTATGCTCTGCCACTCCCTGTAGTACTTTAGCTGTTGTGTCAATGTCACCGCACTCTGCAAGCACAAATTCCAGTTAATTTGTGTGTTTCCTGCTTCTTTTTTCTGTCTGAATTATCATTAACGAAGCACTTACATATAGTAGAGCTGTTTTGTCGTAATAACCGGAAGCGGCCGAGGCGAAATTGACTCCTGTAAGGATCCTCTTTCCTTTGGCTTCTTGGCTAAGATACGCAGGCGGGTACGAGTCGAATCCCAGGTACTCAGCTGTGTATGTATAATCATTAAAACATGAATTTAGAAGTGTCTTGTGATTAAAACGAAGATGTTATTTTAATAATGTATAAAATATTTATTACCACTGAAATCTATAGCAAGTTTTCCATTGCAGAACCTTCCAGTAGGTTTATGAGTGTTAAAGTCTCTTCCATAAGGTAGGAAATTTGCCTTGATTAGAGTCAGTAAATTGTTGTTGTTCCCAACATCAAAAACAGAGTCCCCAAACATGCAGAGTGCAGGGACCAAAGGGTCACCATGAACAACACTAAACACCATGGAAACAGCAAGAAATGCACTCAAAATGCATCTTGAGAGTCCCATTTTGTTTGTCTTCTTTTTCTTATTATGTGTTTGTTCTATAATGAAGAAGGAACGAGTGGAAATAAAGAGAATTATGGAGGAGAGTTTGTCAGAAGAAGTGAAAGTGAATTAACTGTTTGTGGTAAAGTGTAAATGTTCAGGTGAGGTTGCATGTTTAGCATCTCTGAACGAAGTAATCAGTGCGGGTTTGCAGTAAAATTACTCAATTTTGTTATTATCAGAATGCAGCAGAAGCTCTGAACAACATAAAGTGAAAATTCGGTTTGAGGTGGTTCTTTTGTTGGTACCATGGACATTTTTTTAGTTCTGAAGTCGGCTGCTTTATAAACAAGTGATCTCAAGTGATTTTTTTATTTTTATTTTTACTTAGTTGTAATACTGATTTTTACCAGAAAAGAAGGGAAAGAAAGCGGAGAGGCTCTCTAGGATTTTTTGGGCTGATGTCATTGCGTGTAAAAATCGACAATTAAGCTAAACCGTGCTTTAAAGTGAAAGCAATTAACTGCATCCAATCCGTAGGAAATCCTGGCATTAAACGATTTGTTGGGGTTTAATGCAAAATGCATTAAATAGCATTTGCAGAATGTGCACTATACTTCCACAAAAACTTCATTGTGGAATTTTATATTTTACAGATTTTTCTAGTATTTACAAGATCCTACCGTAAAAACCCCTTTTAACAGAAACATCTTATACATAGTTATTAATTTGAACTGATAATTTTTCTCTTCTTATGTTTTTGATAACAAGAAAGGTTTGATGCATAGTTTTTGATAATAGAAGAACGTCTAATGCACATTGAGTGTAATGCATGCATCTAAAATAAGCAATGGAGGGATTCTGTGTAAGGCTTTGAAAACATGAAGGAATTTTGCGCAAAAAATATAATATCAGAGAGCTTAGTGTAGATTTCTCCGGTAATTTAGTTCATGCACATCAGTTAACATCGTTCATTCAATGCAGCAAACCAAATTATGTAATTAACGAGCAAAAACCACCTAACTTGAACGAGTACGACTATTTTGAGATAGAATTTTGTGTATTTAATTTCTTACTGTGTTACATCAACCGTCGAAGTCAAGTCCTCTAATTAGGTGATTCAGTTTTTCTGCCACAAAAAAATTCTACACCTTCTGTGACAATAATCTATTGAGATGAGCGATGCGTGTCAAGGGAGAATACTAACTTATTTTAGGCAAACTCAATAGTCAATTAGTCTTTTTCTTTTTTGAGTTGATGCATAAAACATTACAATACCTGATTTTTAATGAGCTAAATATGATGAAAGTTGCAACTATATTATTATTGATAAAAAGATCGAAATACAAGCAACACTTTCTCCAACTTCTCTTCTCAAACCTTAGAGGTATATCACATGTGACAGATTAAACAAATTTAGAACAAAAAACTATCAAAACAGCCATAATATCCTTAAAACCATATAATGTACTATGCATTGTTGAAGAGGAACTCCAAGATTGCTGCTACAGAATGGTGCTTTAAGAGATGAGATCAAATCCCTGCTCCAGTAGACTTTGTGCCAACTTTTCGTTAGCCGATTCACAGGGGTGGAATCCATCCCAGAATACATACTGAGTGGCATTTGTGCACGTTCCTACAGACCTCGCATTGCAGAGGAACGATGTTTCGAGCATACCCGTACCGCAGCAAGCTTTCCTTGATTCAAAGAAACCTGGAAAGTCCACATATAATTAGTGTAACGGAAATAATCGCAACACTGATGCGCATTTGGACTATGAAACATACATTTTGCATTACATTTGGTCGATACGTTAACCATGGAGATATCGATTTTATGGTTGTGTGTATAATCTAGCACAAATTTTTGAGACATATTTAGATTACTTTATCACTACGCTAATGCAGGCGTATAACGCATCAGAGAACTGTGAGTTTTACCGCTGTCGGTTGGCTTAGTGACCATATCTAACAGAGGGTTGTAGATATCGAAGACCACAAGTTTCAAGCCCGGGAGTGTGTTCTTCAAATTTTGAGACGTGGAGTTCAGTTTATTGTTGAATGAAATAGCATCTTGATTCAGCTTCGCGACGCACTGGTTGCTTCCGGAACCAAATAAAGTAACTGCTGCAGGCAAGCATCCTGTTGGCGGTAAAGTTGTAACTCCGATTCTCCTTGCTCCCAGACTGTACAAATTCTGCCAAAAAAACAATGTAAATTCCTTAAAACCATCTTCCTTTGTTGTAATCATATGGGATTGTTTTTAGTTTTTGAATTACATAATAACTTTCAGCTGTCTAGATTTTCCTATATTTGGAACTCGTGTATTAAATAAAGTTTACAAGACAACATATGTACCATTCGATTTCACTGGTAAAACATCATCAAAACATCACCAATAGTACTCTCGAATATTGCAACTCCTACGATGAAAGACTTGATCATTGAAAACGTTGATATCTACGTTATTTACCGGGGCTCTTAAGACAGTGTTTGTGGCTTTAGTTAATTATTACATTCCTTATAAGTGTTGAGATACTGATACAGGAGATCCCAAATCACACGAAACACGAGTGCGTATTACCTGGATCATGGCGGAGTATGATCTCATGAGAATGTCTGAGAACTGCTCTGGGGTGTAAATCCTGTTAAGAATCGGGTTTATGTAGTAATTCTGAATGAAATCACTGCTCCCTGCACTTATGAGATGGATCCCTCCTGAGAATATATCGGTAGCATTAGGCCTCCCCACCAAACTCACCACTTTGCTCTGCCACTCCTTGTAGTAATTTAGCTGCTGTGTCAATGTCACAGCACGCTGCAAAACACAAATTCTAGTTAAGAGTTTATGATTTTGCTTCTTTTTCTTCTTCTGTCTCTGAACTATATGCAATAACATTGATGAAGCACTTACGTATAGCTGCGCTGTTCTGTCGTAATAACCGGAAGCAGCCGAGGCGAAGTTGACCCCTGTAAGGATCCTCTTTCCTTTGGCCCCTTGGCTAAGGTAAGCCGGCGGGTACTTGTCGAATCCCAGGTACTCAGCTGTGAATACATGACCATGAAAACATGAATTTAGGAGTGTCCTAGTGATTGAAATTTGAAACACAGATGATGTTGTAATAGTAATAGTGTGTAGAATATCAGGAATAAAAGCGTCAAACTCTATATCCTATGCGCCGACTTATCCTTCCGTTTTTGGCAACGTGCTCCTTATACTATTAAAGGAATAAGCAATTTGCCTCTTAAGCCAAATTCAAAGACTAAAAATGCAAACACGTGTCAAAATTCGACTATGGATCGGGCGGCAAAGTGCTTATTTAGCATAGTACACGGAGCAAGTTGGCAAAACAAAAAGGATAGGAACGAAGTGCAACAAGGGTAAAGTACGGGGTTTGACGCTTTTTATCCAAATATCATATTATTACCAGTGAAATCTGTAGCAAGTTTTCCATTGCAGAACCTTCCAGTAGGTTTATGAGAGACAAAGTCTCTCCCATAAGGAGGAAAATTTGCCTTGATTAGTGTCTGCAAGTTGTTGTTGTTTCCAACATCAACCACAGAGTCTCCAAATATGTTGAGTGCAGGGACCAAAGGGTCACCATGAACAACAACACTAAACACCATTGAAACAGCAAGAAGTGCACACAAAATGCTTTTGGAGAATCCCATTTTGTTTGTGTTCTTTTTCTTATTATGTGTTTGTTTGTTCTTATTATGAATGAGTGGAAATGGAAGAGAATTTATGGAGGAGAGTTTGTTCAGTAGAGGTCAAAGTGAAATAACTGTTTTGTTGTAAAGTGTGCATGTTCAGGTGAGGCTGCATGTTTATTAGCACCTCTGAACGAAGCAATCGGTGTGGCTTTGCAATAAAGTTACTTAAATTTGTTATTATCAGAATGCTGCAGAAGTTCTGAACAACAAAAAGAGAAAATTTAGTTTGGTTTTTTCCTATTTCGGAGAGGTGGTTTTTTTTGTTGGTAATATGGACAATTTTTTGGTTCAGGAGTTTTGGAAGTTTTATAGGCAATTGAAGGAGAAAAACGTGACCCAAAATCGTGTTTCTCAAGTGAAATTCTTTTGTTTCTTAGTTGTATTAAGTTTTAGGTGGTTGTGATTACGTATAAAAGTCGTCAATTGAGCTAAAGCGTGCTTCAAAGTGAAAGCACTTATACTGCATTCAAACCGCATGAATCGTCGCATTTAAACCAATTCATTGGTGACTAATGAAAAAATGTATTACATCTCTTTTGCGTAATCTGTATTAAACTTCCTAATATTTTGTCTAAATTTTTAGTCATTTTTGCAAATACAAAAGTTTGAAAGACGACATAAAGTCTTGTAGTGTAATGCACTTAAAATAAATGGAAAGAGGACTTTGTGTAGGGTCCTTGGAAACACGATAGGATTTTGTACAAAAAGTATAATACAAGAGACTTTGATGCAGATTTTAAAAAAATACAATGGCGTTTTTTGGATTTTTCGTGTATTTAGTTCATGCATATCAGTTATAAGGGTTCATTCAATGCAGGCCAGGCAAATTATGTAACTTACGAGCAAACACCACAACTTGAACAAGTTTGACTACTTTTAGATAGAATTTTGTGTATTAGATTTCTTACGGTATATATCAACCGATGGAAGTCAAGTCCTCCAAATTAGGCGATTCAGATTTTCTGCCACAAAAAAAATGCTCCACCTTCCATAATAATAATCTCTTGATATGTGGGATGATTCTAAATAAAAAAGGCCAACTGATTTTAGGCAAACTCAATAATCAATTAGTTTTTTTTTTTTTTTTGTTGATGCATAAAAAATTAATATTTTGCTTTTTAATAGCCGAACCCCAAAAAGTATGGCAAAATTTAAATTAAAGGCATGCTAGTTATGGTTAAAGTTTGAATTTTGATGTATAAATCTTAAATATCTTGTAGTTTTTCTTGAATATGTGTCGAGAACTTTAAAGCAGTATTTCTATTTGAGCTGAAAAGTATTTCTTTCTACAAACAACAAATTCATTTAGGTTGAATTTTGATCCATGATGCTTGTTGATTTATTGTTTAATGGCACATCATAACATTGGATTGTACGAACTCGATGAAAATCAGTAATGCAATAGATATGTCTGAAAGACTGAAACTGTTAGTGGGGCTAATAATTTGATGAGTAAGGCGTCATAAATACAAGTGCATTCTTCGAAATATGTGTTACGCAGAGATATATACAGCTTAAGAAAGTCAACAAGCTATTGTCTTTTGCGTGAAACACTCAATGATAGAAAACATCCCCTCACATGTGGTGGGCCTCACACTGTTGTGGGGCCCACCACATGTGAGGGGATGTTTTCTACCAGGTAAGTGTTTCACGTTGTGGGGCCTACCACATGTGAAGGGGATGTTTTCTACCATTGAGGGCAGGTAAGAACATCCCGTCTTTTGCCCAGTGCAGACACGACGATGATTTTCCTTCTTTTTCCCCATCATTTCTGACATTTGGTTTAAAGGCTTAAAGCAACACTCTAGAAGAAAAAACCTGGAAATCAATTAGTGGGCAAATAAAATTTGAATCAGATCCATCTAGTGAGAAGATACTTTTTTCCCAACTTCTCTATTAAACAAAAAAAAGTAACAAAATATTAATTTAACTAGATATTAGAAACACAGAGTTGATGCATTGCAATACTACACGATATATCAACTTCAGGCTATTTATTCACATCTAGGAAAATTAAATTAAAATTAGATCAAAACAAGTTACATCTCAGTTTGGCTCGCAACATAAAGTATTGTAGCATCATGAGTTTAAATGCTTTTACTACAGAGAATATGCCCACATCAAACTCTTCGAGTAATTCACATGATCTGAATAACTGAAGTTAAGTGGGACATCCGAACCTAAACAAAGCTCTATATTACAGGAAGGATCTAGCTTTGAACCCAATCCTTGGAAAAAAACTAGGACCTTTGACAACACAAGATAATAATAAACTCAAACCTCCCTTCTGCTCCAAACACAACGGCTTAAGGAACATTCTCTCGGAAAACCGGCTTCGGCTAACGATGAGCCTCAAGTGACAAGTAGCTGAAATTAACATTAGCCTCCTTCATCGCATCAAAAGCTGGAACGCTTTATTATCGGTTTCGACTTCATACTCATAGCCAAGACTGTTTGCACGAGTCCGGAACTCATCCATCTCAGTTTGAGCCACTTGGATACCAACCAACACATTGGCGCCCGTTTCTCCCTAAAGACAACAAACAATTGAGAAGTGATGTGCATATACATAAACAAATATATGACTACTAAAAAGACGGGGTTTGGCGCTAACCTGTCCCCGGTAATGGAACAAACTTATGTTCCACCGTGGACTCAAAGCATCCAAAAACTTCATCAAAGCTCCTGGTCTCTCCGGGAAAACAAAACGGCAAAGTAGCTCATTCTGAACATTTGATCTGCCCCCCATCTGAAGCAGATCCAAACAGTAGAAAACAAGTAAAAGATGATTAGTGTGTGATAAACCGGTACCTAACT
The DNA here is from genome assembly GCA_946800315.1 of Misopates orontium. Classification (NCBI taxonomy): domain Eukaryota; kingdom Viridiplantae; phylum Streptophyta; class Magnoliopsida; order Lamiales; family Plantaginaceae; genus Misopates; species Misopates orontium. The sequence goes on along the minus strand of OX326950.1, from coordinate 5,159,836 downwards.
TCAAGATATGTAACAAACAGTAATAAACAGCTAAGCATCCCAAAGTTTAATCAGTATCTGGCCGGAGACATGATTTTCTTTTGCGCAAGACCAAATAAGCACAAACGAACTGCTCATTAAGCTATCCATTCAAATGTATGGTAAACAGAGCCAGGGCTAGAGATTGTTGAGCAATATGAAACTTAAGAAACAACATAACGAATTATCATTTACTATTTTCTGTACTTTAAAAGAAATGAAACAGCATTTTTCTTTATCCAATGACAAGTGACAATCGCACATGAATTTGAAATAAACTTAAAGAAATTGTCAATCAAATATAATCTATCTGTTGATTCCTCATTTCGCCATTTACTGTCTACATATATCAAGTATTTTCTGATCACAGTAACCATTTCTATCAGGGTACTTTATATATGCCACATAGTCAATCTTATTGCCTATAAGTCTAGTATGTCTAAAGAGTGATACTACTGGTTTCATCTAGTGGTTCATCATTTCAGTTGCAAATTATATCCCGCAAATTCATAATAAATCATTTGACGAAGGTGGGAAACGTATTTAACTAATGAAACAATGAAGGAAAAGATCATGACCATTGCGATACATGACATTCAATTTCATGCGGTCCAAATGTGTATCAGATTGATATATAGCTTTACTGAACTACAGGAAAAAACTAGCACTTCAGAAAATTTCAGCTGAAAAAGTATAGTTACCATTAAAATTGTTATCATAATTGAGCGTTATCTTCTTCATGTTCTATTTTTCAATTAACTGTTTTCATCAATACAACTAAACACATAAGGAAACAATGCAAACATCTGCTGAGCATAAAAGAATATCATCTGATAGAATCTAGAGCTTAACAATAGATGATTGGATATATGACGAAATAGTATGCATATGAAGGCAAAAAACCAGTGCTATAAACTAGCTCAGAATATTTTTGAAATGTAGTAATGGGCTTCTCTGGGCAAACAATTCAACTTTCCACGAAGTTGCTAAACTAGGATGTCACCACAATTTCTGGATACTGGTTATCAATTACGTCAACAAAATTTATTGGAAGTCTCTCAATCTTGTTTCAACATAGTCATTTGCATGTGATTTTCTCGTTGGCATTCTTGTCAAAGAATCCTCCGTGGTGTGTGGTAAGAATCCATGTTTCTAGAAAAAATTCTTCATTTTGTGCTGAGATAATTAACCCTAACCAAGTGCAATAAGAAAATCACAAAAACCTCACCAGATGTCGCAGATGATCTTTGACCAAGTCATTTTCCGTAAGATTAATTGTATCTAGCTGAGACGATTTCATCCTATCCACCATTTCATTAAGTTCTGCTTCTGTGTGAAGACCAACACTGCAGAGGGAGAAGGGGGGAAGGGAGGAACAAAATAACTGGCTTATTGTGACACGGAAAACATTAAAAAGCAAGGAGTTATTCTTCAAGAAAATAAATATGTAATAGAAATAGAAGAGTCTCTTACCTGTATAGTACCAGAGCTCTTTCTTTATCTGTATTATATCGGTATTTGAATTCAGTAATATTCATAGGTCCCACCTACATCCAAAACAACCAAGCAATCACATAAAAGTGAGCTCCACCTTCAGATATCGGGAAAGATAAGGCCAATACAATTAAAGGCAACCCACAAGTTCAGCAAATTGCTTAAAGCTCCCACGCTCCTCTGGCATGTAAGTTGCAAGTACAGCTTCCCGACGTCTACCAACATCTGCAAGTTCAGTTACCAATCTGAGTCTATCAAAATTCATATTGGCTCCACTTGTTACTGCTACTACATTTGCACCCTTGAGTCCATAGTACTTGCAGTAGGCTTCAGCTCCAGCCAGGGCAAGAGCACCTGCTGGTTCCAATATGCTCCTTTTCTCCTCAAAGACGTCCTATAAAATTTGCGGTTAATAATCAAACTTCAGGTTGCTATATGCGAAAAAGTGACTGCGGTTTATAGATGGCCAGCTCAATTAATTAAAATAAAAAGATCCTCAGCAATGCAGGCTATCCCCAAAAATACGGAAAAATACATCATCCCTCATGCGACAACAATAACTAGTGCAAAGAAAGTGAGAGCACAATAATTCCAAGAGTCTTTAAAGAAAAATGGCATGTTCCATATATGCAGAACGTGAGCTGATATACAAAGAAAGAAAGTGAAAAAAAGATAAAAAATATTCAGGATAATTGAATAGGAAAAACCACTACCCTATCTACTTCAAGATTGACACTTCAAGTACAAGTCAAGTTTACCAACGCATGGAAAGAATAAGCTAACCCAGATCATCAAACTCTACAATGTCTCATCCTGATAGCTAATAATTAGCCCATGGCTAAAAGAGACCATATAACAAGAATGTATAAATAAGATTCTGGTACGATACAACATATTAATAGACTTTCTGATAAAAGATTAACTTAACGCTAGAAGGTCCCATGAACGAAATGCCACGAAAACAAATAAAGAATATAGGAGCGTTCCAGAAACAAGTAAGGCATCTAACCTTTATTGATGCACAAATTGCATCACGGCTAACAAGAACTATCCCATCTACAAGTTCCTTGCAAATACGGAAAGTCTCTTCACCAATGACTTTGACTGCTACACCATCAGCAAAACCTCCCACCTGATCCAACATTACTCGCTCGCCATGTTGCAACGACAAAGCCATCGCATTCGCATCAAATGGTTCCACTCCAATAATTTTCACTTCTGGAGATACCCTTTTCACATAAGCAGCAATACCAGCTATAAGCCCACCACCACCGACAGGCACAAATATCGCTTCCACAGGTCCTTTTATTTGCCGCACAATCTCCATTCCAACCGTACCCTGTCCCACAATCACATCTGGGTGATCAAAAGGAGGCACAAACGTACGGCCCTCCTCTTCCGCCCTCTTTTTAGCATAAGCTTGAGCTTCATCGTACGCATCACCCACAAGCACAACGGTTGCCCCCAGCCTTTCAACAGATTTCCACTATCATTACCACCAAAAACATTTAAATACTACCATCATCTCAACTAATCAAAAAAAGCAAACACAAAAACACGAACAAAGAAGCAAAAACCTTAATTTCAGGTGTAGTAACAGGCATAGCAATCACAGCATCGCATCCCAATCTCTTCGCAGCCAACGCCACGCCTTGCGCGTGATTCCCAGCCGACGAACATATAACTCCTCTCTCCAGCTGCTCTTTCGGTAGCTTCGCCATCATATTATAAGCCCCCCGAAGCTTAAACGAAAAAACCTGCAAAATTACGCAATCCATAAACCAAATGTAGCCTAAACACACCATTATAATCCACAAAAAGCTCGTAAAAATCCAATCTTTATCGCATAAAAACAACATACAGGCTGCAAATCCTCCCTCTTGAGCCACACATTGACCCCCCACCTCTCCGACAGCTTCGTCGCAAGCTGCAACGGAGACTCGTACGCCACGTCGTACACCTTCGACGACAGAATATTCGTCAGATACTCCATCGCGCTCAGATTACCGTTCGCCGCCGCGCCGTTGTCGGGATTCTCGTTCGGTATCAAATATCCGGCCTCACATTGTAGAGAATTGGGCGAAACTCTCAACAATGGCTTCTCTACGACCAAATTTGAAACCCTAGGTGGCTTTTCGATTGGGGGCAAAATCTCGGCCGCCGATTTTGACAGCGTGGCGCTGATCGACGGATTGAACCGTGAGGATTTGACGGCGGTTGAGGACTTGCTGACGGCGTCATTGACGGCGCATTTGGTGTGGAGGTGGTGCGGCGGCGGCGCAGGGGCAAAATGGAGAATTCGCATTTTGCAGAGAGAGAGAGAGAGAGAGAAAAAGCGAGGGAGAAGAATAAGGGCCTGCCGCTATTTATGTTCAACGGGAGAAAACAAAATTACAAAATGGTCCTTTGATTTTGGAGGTGTGGCAAAATGAGTAGTGCTAGTATGTAAAGTTGGCAATTGTGGTCCTTTAATTTTTAATATTTGACAATATAAAGAACATTTTCCAATACATGCATAATGAGTGTTTGATTAGTGTGAATATTTGATGTAAGGGAGGTTCTAGAGGAGGAGAAATATTTGCTGCATGGAGTGTTTGCCTTGAAAGTTTGGTGTGAATGAACTTTCGTCAATTGGAAAATAAGGCTTTGTCTTGAATAAAAATTGGTACGAGACGAATTAATAGTTGCCTTCTAAAGATGTAATTGGATTTGAATATGGTCAATCGCAATCTAGTGTTTTGTTCAATTCAATGTGGTTTTCAAGAGGATATGAGTAAATTTTATAATTTATATAATAGTTAATTTTACTTAATATTGCATGTAATATACGTGATTTTGGTATATTAATTACTAAATGTTCAAATGCAAGAGTTGTTAGTTTATTCCGTTGATCGATGTCCTTGAGTTGCAAAATATCAGTAGTTACGTGACCGAAATTGCCACCTTAGTTACTCATTTACAGGACCAAATGCCACCCCTATAGTTATGGGACCGTTTTGCATTTTAACCAACCCTAAATTATTTCTTTTTACTTATACGAGATTATATAAGTCTTCTGAATTATTTTTCACGTATCAAAGATCATAAGTACAGCTATGTTATGGTATTTGTATTATAATGCTTTTACCATATTAAATTTATGTATTATGGAGTTTGCTTGGAAAACTAAAGGAATTCATTGAGAAAGTAGAAAACTCATTAGAGCAACAAAAATGCCGAGCTTCAAATAAAGTGAGCAATAATTAATGGAAATTATCGGAACTTCAGCGAAAATGAAAGAAACTGAAACTCTCTACAATCCACCTGACATAGATATTCTAACGATATTTTCTAAAATAAGTTGGGAATTTTTCCTAGATAATAATTTTATTTCAAAAGCACGAAGAAATAGGTTTTCTTTAGATGATGTGTTTAAAGTTAAGTTCCTTTATAAATGAAAAAAGTTTATATTGTATGAAAATTTGTTTGAAATGCTTTTCACAAACTATTTCGTAAGAGACAAATAGTTTTTTAACTGATATCCATGTGTGTTTTTTGGTGCAAAATCAAGGTAATATTGAATATATATTAATAATATTTTAGTTATGTAACTATAATAAAGTTGTCATAAATAAGATAATTAATTAAATGTGATTCGGAAAGTTGAGATATTAAATATGTAATATGAATAGTATCACAAAATTTAGAGTAAAATATCTTTTTGCAAAATTGTGTTGCTACAAAGAAATAGAGGAAAATGTGAGGAAGATGAAAATTGTGAATTGCTCGTTTTCCTACTTCTCTTTCTGCCTAGAGAATAAATATAAGTTAATTTATTGGAAGTGTAAACCAAAATAGGTATTTGAAATGAAAGATATTTTTTAGAAAATAGCTCATACAAGCTAGAGATGGAGCTAAAGTGCTAACGAGTGTTAACGAGGTTTGAACACATGGATGCTTTAATTAGCATTGTAAATTACAAGTGACGTGAGAGATATGCCGTTAGAAAAAATATTAATTTTTTTACCATACAATAATTACAATCGAAGATGGATTAATAATGATACGTTTAATAAATCCAGATGATTGGCAGGAAATCAGGATTTAAGATGTCTGAGCGGTAGTGGCGCACTACAGAAAGTAACAATAACTTAGTAAAGGAAAAGAAAATATCACACGTCCTTTGCCTTCAACTAGGGGCTAGAGACTTTTCTAATCAAACATTTATTTATTTATGATACACTTCCACAAGAATTGAAGTTTTCATTTACTTTATAATTTGCAATAAAATTGATATTTTGCAAACAATTTGCGTTTTTTTTTTTTTTTTGAGATAAACAATTTGCGTTTTAAAGTTGTCACTAGTTCTGATTCTTGATGAACTTTTATGGTTATCAAAAATCTAAAATCCGATATATTTTAAACATTTTTCTATATACTAGTTCTGATTCTTGATGAACTTTTACGGTTATCAAAAATCTAAAATCCGATATATGTTAATTTTCTATGACTTCTCTCTAAGTTTCTCCAACTATTATTGCATTCTAAATGTTTGCTCTGTTGAATGGAAATGAGTCTACATGTGCATTTGAAGCACCACATTTCACGTATCAAATTATCATATAATAGTAATGCTTTTTGCATATTTTCCATGAGTTCCACCCGGCAAAGCTATTGAAAAGTTAAAGTACTTATTTAATACGCCTTTTAAAGACTGAAAAAGGGGAGAGTGAGAGAGCATTTGTATATCATTTTCCTACAAAACCTATAAATAAGTTTTTTGAATTAGATAAATTAATTAAGATAACGAAGACGGCCATTGCTTTCTTATATGATCATGATCAAACATATTCATGAATCGAGTATTTTATGTCGTCAAAGTGGAAAGCCGCCTTTCATTGACGATAATACAACAATTAAACCGTGCATGGACACTGACTGCATTAATAATTCATTGTGGAATTATAGGACACCCCACGTTGACATTATAAAAACAACAACCAATAAAAGCGATTGATTTTGTAATAATACATACAATCAACTTTATCGACTGTAAAGTGAGGTTTGCAGATTCTTTTAAAAACAAAGTAGAAACTTATTATTTAAATAAAAAAAAATCGAAGTTAATTTTAATTCATAAGTTCGGAATTTTTGAAAAATGATCGAAAATAAGAAAAATTGAAATTATGTAATTTTAAAAAGACTATAATTATAAGCTAAGATAGCAGATGTAGAAAACACTTATTTTATATACAAGCTCTTGTTTTTTTTTTTTTTTTTTTTGGTTTGATAGTTGTATCGATGATGTAACATGGGATTCACGCGATCAAATACTTTTTATATTCATTAGGCTGCATGTTTTAAGAAAAGTTGCCTCAATCTAAGTATAGATTTTCATGGGCGCAATCAACCAGTTTTATTCAATAATGTCCTTCAATTTAACATTAACAGTTGAAGTATACATTGTGTATTATAATTGATTTCTCATTTATGCAGTTCATTCAAAATAGGAACGTACGTGTAGCAGCCATTGGCAAATTTTAATTAACATCCCTACTTATAAGGTAGTAGTTACATGTTAGTCAAACTGCATCATTTACTAATTGGCCCATTTGTTAATGGCCAAGGGTTTTTGATAAACTAATAAAGAATAAAGACAAAAAGTTATAGCTTTCAAGTTTTATGCGTTGTTTTATTGTTTGACCCAAAAAATAGTGGCCTTGGCATCATATATTACAACATGTTTTTTTGCTTAAGGTAATTCACATAAGGTACAAATGAATAGATTAAACTTTTATCGATTAAACTGGTATTTGTAAAATCTTATAAAAAACGGTTTATAATTAGCTTTTAAGCATAGATAAACACTTTCAAGTGTTTGGTAATGTAAACAATTTTTCATTTGTCTTTGAAAAAGTCACAAAATACATAAGCTGAGGTACTTCTCAAACTCCTTTTGCAAATATGCGATATTAGACGAATTTTAAAAATATGTGGTGATTTAAATATGACAAACTTAATTAATGTGCTCTAAGTAATTAATAAACGCTCTCAATCGTTAGTCATAAGTAACAACAAGTAGTCTCAAACTAGAGTGATTAAGAAGACATTTCAATGAAGTCTAATAAATATTCCTAAACTCCAAAACCCTCGTTGATATAATTATGAGTTAATTGGTTTTCTTACAACACACCAAAATTAATCGACCAAGTGAAACTAATTAATCAACTGGCGATTCGGGTGGGAATGGAAAACTATTTATTAAATACTTGTTTTCAAGCATTAATGGACCTTCACTGGGATCTACTTTCTTAATTATCTAATCCACAGTCACTTCACGTGAAAAACAAACATTTTTTCGTAAAAAACACTACAATCAAGCAGACAAATTGCAGGAGTACGATTTATTAAACCACACTTATCACGCAAATCCACATTATTAGTAGCACCACATAATTTTAATAATCAGTCGTGGTTTATTATATATACAATTCTGATTCAGCATATGCTTTTCCTTAAAAAAGCACTATACTGAAAGTGGAGAAAAAAATATTTTTTTAAAGAAAGTGGCTACCAACTTTTCACTATTTACAAATGAATTAATAACTCTCTACACTTGGCACCCTTTCAGCATTTCATAAACAAATACTGAAAAGGTATTAAAATATTTTACGAAGAATCAAAAGTGGAAACTACAAGGTCGTGTCGAGTCATCACAAACTTCAAGAATAAAAATAAAAACTTATGAATGTATAAGATGTTAGAAAGCAGTGCTCAAATTAGCGGAATGTGTTTTAAGAAAACTGTAAAATTACAAACTTTGATGTGTCATGTCTCTTTCTGCAATTTCTATTTAAGTTGAAGGTCATATTGTAAGAATTACTGCTTTAATTTAATTTCCTCAACAAAATTGTTGTGGTTGGTTTCTCTATTTTGATGTTATATTTTAATAACATAAGAACTAAGAAAGAGAAAAGAAAAGTATTTTTGATGACAAAAGTCGTTATAACTTACAAGTCTTGATTCCTTAAAAGGCCTAACCGAGATAATCCGCCGGCAACCCATTTTGAAGTGTGGCCGTGAAGTTTTGAAGCTAAATTTATTTATCATGTGGCCATCAGTCGTGTTTATGGAACGATTTTCACTTGAATTAAGTCGTTTAGATTCTTAGTCCCATAACATTATTTTATTTAAGAAATCATGATATTACAACGAGCACAACCAAGTCTATAATTCAAATTAATCCACATTTTTAGTTTTACAATTCATATTATATATAAAATGTGACAGAGTTTCACGATAAATGTCGCGTGTAAACTGCAAGCCTCCTTGTGTATCTTGACGCCAGTGAAAAATCACTTATGATGTTTAAAAATCATAATACTGAGGGGGGAAATGCATAAGATCCTTTGTGATTTTGAAAATCCACACGAAATCTTCTTATGGTTTGATAATTGTTTAGAACTCCCTTGTGGTTTAACATATCACGCACAACCCCTTTTGTGATTTTAGAAACCCTGCACATAATTTTCTTTCTCTGTCCAACTTCGTTAGAGCGTGGTGTACACACGCTCTATGTGAGAGTTTTGGTGTATTTTTTTTAAAAGATCTAGATATATAGGAATTCCATTTAATAAAAAAGACAAACTTAAAAGGCAACAATATTTCCATGAATTATGTTCGAGTGTCGAGCTTTTGGTATTTGTGTCTTGGAAGTCTACTTTCATTTCTTGACAAATAGTTAAGAAGATGTCTTACAAAGGCAAAGAAGAACCATAGTTGATGCCAACCACATGGAAGAGAATGAGATTCCTTAAGGCAAGAGGAAATATGAAAGAAGCAAAAGCAGTTCAATATTATTGTTTAAGCAAAATGTATCATCTTCATGCACAATCAATGGAGTGGTCAAAAAGCAACACAAAGGAAGTTTCTGCAAACCAAAGAAAATCTAATTTAAACATAAAGGAAAAGAATCCAGCAAAAGCTGTTTGAAATGGAAATAATCTGATCATCACTTTAATCAAATTTAAAATCAAGAAAAATACTTGTTCTCATTCATTTTTTGATGCAGTATATAAATTTGATCATCATCAAGAAACAAAATTTGTCATTAAGATACAATATGGAAAGTTCGAATACACATGTTGGAATCATGAAACCAGTTATTGTTAAAGCTGGAATTCCCTTGGCCATTACGATAGCTGGTTTTGCTTTTGCCGGAATTGTAACCAAAAAGTTTCATTTTTCAACAGCTTTATTGCCGAAAAACCGAGCAAATAGTCAAGAAGCCGGTTCTAGTGACGTTTGTAGAGATGAAGGGAGTGATCAAGACCTTGATTCTGACTCTTACAATAGGACTACAACAGAATCAGATGTTGTGGATCAAACTTTTGAGTTGAAAGATAAGATTTTGAGGCTAAGGAGCACAATCAACGATATTCAAGATAGAGAATTGAAGCTAGAGACGCGGTTTCTTCACTATCAGGAGTTGAAAAATCAAGAAACGGCGCTATTGGAGCTTCATTACAAGTTTTTGCTGGAGATGGAAAAAGTTGAGTTATGGGGGAGGGAAATTCTAATGTTGGAGGCAGAAAATCAGAGGTTTGAGAATATGGTAGTGGAATATGTAAAAGTACTGGGGCTGCTTAGTTTTTCAAGATCGAAGAATGAGAAGCTTCGTAACAGGATTAAGAAGCTTGTGGGAAGAAATACACAACAATTCCATATTTTAAGGAAGCAGTGTTTGCAAATTGAAGCTAAACAAGCAGAGATTTCAAAGAAGCAAAGCGAGTTAGAAGTGAAGGATGATTGCATCAGGAAAATGGAGGACGAAACCAGGGCGATGAAACTACTTACCGAGCAACTGCAAGGGGAGAAAGATGAACTCTTAGATAAGTTAAGGGTAGCAGAAACCTCAGCCACATCAAAGGTTTGTATTTTTATTTAATTTTGCTACGCGTAGTATAAATATCATACCATTTTGTTCATCTATAACAACATTGCATATATTTGTGCAGGAAAATGGTGAAATGGTAAATGTAGAGGATTATAATCAGCTGAGGCATAAACTCGAACAACTTGAAAAGGACAAGGCAGCTGAAGTTCAAGAATTGACATACCTAAGGCGGAGCAATGCATGGTTAAGAGACGAGTTGATGCAGAGAAATCAAGAACAAACGGAAGAAAATAAGCAGATTGAAACGGGCGTTGAAGGTGTTGCAGAAATCGAAGAGTTTGGATCAGACAACGAACTAAGTATAAGCAGTAATCATGAACGAGATGATTCTAGTTTAGACTTCCCATCATGCGGTCTGGCTCGAGTTCGCACTCACTCAAAAAGGCGAAGGCTAATCACAAAGTTCAAAAGATGGGTGGAAGGTACGGAGAAAAATAGTCATGGCTTGGATGAGAAAGAAAAGCACGGGAACCACTGGTTCGGAAGGCACTCCATTTCTCACGAGGCAGAGGAAGTGTATCTTCCTGGAAGGAAATCATGCTCCAGTGCCTGATTATTCCCCGGATCTCATTAAATGTAATTTCCTGGAAAATGTACTGTGTATCAATTCAAGATTGATGAAGTTTAACAATCATTGCTAAAGATTAAAGAATAAAGATAAATAGTGCACCTTCAGTTCAGGGGACAGCCTAATTCCCTTTCATCAAAGCACTCTTCGTATAATGTAAGGTCTTCGTGGTTTTTCTATCAACACGTCTCTAATTGTTTTTGGCGATTTTTTCGCAATAATATTTTGAATTGACGTAAGTAGAGATAATGTTCGCAATTGGAAAGCATATGCGCATCCCAAAGAATGAAACTGCACATCGAGCATACATGAAGTGGCCGGACACTCTCTTTAGAAACTTTATGGACTTAGAACCTTATCTAAACAGAGGATCACGTAGGTAAGACGATAACATGCGCCCCTTTGAGTCGCTAGTACTTTTTTCAAGAGGCAACTGATGTTGCTAATGCCATTTTACACTTCCCTATATTCTTGGAGAAAATGTCATGTAAATGTGCTCAACTAATACCAATTTGTTTTAGTACCAAAGCTGAATTCGCGTATATACCATGATACCACAAAAATGTCCTCACAGTTACTTGTATGGAAAATTAATAGTTTGTTTAATCTAATTTTGTTCTTGTAGAATACAAAGCAGCATATAGATTTAAAGTGGTAGCGTAAAGAACAGAGCTGAAGTGATCCTCAGCATATGAAAGTTGCACAAAGGAAACAAGCAGAAGCGGTACTAACATGCACAAATGCTTTAACAAAAGAAAAAAGGATCAATTTAACACATAAACATAGAAAAACTCTGCCCACCTTTTAATTTTAGCTAAAATAGGACTAACTTAAACACACACACCATTAACCAAGTTCTTTTTCATCATTCAATTTGTTAAACTGTACAAATTCTTATACCAATTCTTATTTACATAAACCCATGCCAAGTAGCATGTATCCACCAATACAAACACTGGAGACTTTCTGCGACGGCGAACACACATTTGAGTAGTAAATACATCGCCAAGTGCCTTTTCTGTTTCATGTTGGGAAGAAGTGAATAACAAAAAATTTACGCATACCATGTTAAGCACGAAACTACGAGATAGACTAAGGTGGTGCTTGCAAACTCGTCTTAAATTTTAATTGTCCAAAAAGCTCTTCTTATTGATACAATGATGTTGATACAAACCAAACTTGTGATACTTTTTTGCCATATAGGTGTCGTCCTCAAGGTTAGAATCAGTTAGAAGTGTATTCAAACTTAACTCATACTTAAATAATTTTTAAAGTGAGGCTAGCAATTCTTTCTATGCACTGGAGATGTTTGTTGGGACTTGGGACTTTAGACAAAGAAACAATATATGTTTATTTGGTTCTAGGATTGGTATAGTACAAAATTAGAACTCGAAGTCAACTAAAGTGCAAAACAGTCATACACTTTCTTAAGTTTACAGTAAAAGTAAGTTTTTGTACGTTTTAGATTCTCCTCACTATGAGTAAAAAAAAAATTTATTGTTTCTATAAATTTAGCAGATAATATGGTGGTCTGTATTAAAAAAGTGTTAACAAAAAAGTGTATATATTGATTCAATAATTGAAGAATCTTAGAGTCCAACTCCAACAGTATTTTCACTCATTTTGTTTAAAATGTAGTTTTCTTTTTTTCTTTCTATTCTTTTCTTTTTTTTGTACGGAACAATTGACACGTCTCACTCAACTTTACAAATCGATACCATCATTTTTTAATACTTATTTTCATTTAATTTTCTTAAGCTATCGGTAGTCCAGGGTGAAAAAAATCATGGCTATGCCACTGTCTACATGTACGATTTTTGTCTTCAAGGGAATATTTTGTTTTGAATTTCTTACATTAGCATTTGGTCGACTAATTGTTGCACACAACACTTTTGCCGCCCAACTTGTCGCTCAACGGCCCGCACAACTACGCGCACAGAATCCTTCACAGTTGTTCGCATAGGATCCCACACAGTGGTCCACATAGGTGCCCACACAGTCAACTCCAAGGGCGGCCAACTAGGACACTGAGAGGCTCTTTGCTAAAGTTCGAGACTTTTGTGTAATTACATAAAACCCTTTAGAGAACAGGCTAGGAAGTTGATGTATGGGGGCAAACCATTTGAGATTTTTTTTTTTTTATTTTTTTTGAACTTAAAAAGTAATTAGTCATCATAGTGAGAACATAAGTACGGTAAGAATAGACATTTAAGTAAATACTTTAAGAAGTGTGTCTAAAGTAACACACATCTAGCTAAATTTATAAAAGGATTGAAATAAAACTATAAGAAACATATAAAACAAATATGTCATAAGAAGAAAGATATTATATATGCTCGTAGGAGTTTTCTACTATATATGTTAACTTCAAATTTGTAATTTTGTCACATGCATAAAATTATGACTCAATTACTATCAAAGTACTCAGTAATTTCTTTCTCAGTGTATATTATCCGAATGTAATATTTAAGAAAACATTTCAAACTTGGACTTGTAACTTTGTTTTCACAAATCGTTTATCAACACATTACATGATTTATTGTGAAAATGTCTAGAAAAAGTTAAGTTACTATAAATATGAAATAAACACTCGAACGTTGTAGTAGATGACCATCTAATATTGTACTACATTAAAAGGATATTAGAGAATTGAGATAAAATTTAGCAAAATTCTAGAAATTAAATTCAGATTTCACAATGTCTAAAATCATATTTAACAATATATATGATATATAATACGATGAGGGAGCGTTTTGCAGTAATTATAACTGATTTAATTATTAAAATACAATAAAAAGTTGGAGCTTGGACTGAGTTTTGGAGTCTCAATTTCAGTTGGGATTGTGAAGAGTATCCTTCGTTCTTTTAGCTGTAAAGATTCGGATTAGAGTGTGACACACTATAGAATAAGAGTGTAACAATCATTTATCAAAAGGATTGTAAAGATTTGGATTAGAGTGTAACACTAGGATTATATAATCATTTATCAAAATGAAGAAACTTTTAACTAAATTACGAAATTGTTAACTGGGTCAAAAAGCCTATTGTTATAAGGAATTGTTTTGTATTAGGCCCAAAATATAACAGAGGCTTTTAATTTTTTCATTAATCTGCAAAACAGTTTACAAAAAAATGTTGTACGGGCTTATTTATGTATATGAGAGATATATATACGTAGGAGCGGGACTGAAGTAGGGGGGAGAGTTACATGCCTCCCCCCACCCCTTGGCTCTGCCTCTGAGTGGTAGTTGATGGAAGAGTCTAGACTTTTATCTCAATAATTAGATCAAATTGATCCTCACAATCCGTTTGATAATATTATTGTACTATAAATAGGGGATCTCCCCCATTTGTAAGGCATCCAAGTTTGAGCGAGCAATATGGGTAGTGTTTTTCCAATTCATCCTTAGTTTTGCCTTGAAAGTCGCAACTGTGCACCAGTCAAGATTTCGCCCCTGGCTGGTTGTGTGTATCGCGGCTCCATCAAGTGCCACCACTCCTTAGAACGCAACAGGTTCTCCATAAGCATCTCCCAATGCTCATAATCTCCATCAAACTTTGGAATACTCAACATCGTATCCCCTCAGTTGCCATCACTACTCTTGTGTTTCCTCACTAATTCTCTCGTGTTTATTCTCACAAATACACTCCAGATCAGGCCCTCTTTCGAAGGCTCTGATACCACTGTTTGTAGACAAGACTAAGAACACTTAAAGTAAATGAGAAACGTCTCATTTTATTCAAAGGCTAGCGATATTGCCAAAGCAAATAATGTTGCTTCCAAAACAATATTTTAAGTTATTAAAACTACCCTCACTTAAAATCAATCAAAGGTTCCTATTATGTAAGATTTATTAATTACCTGAAATACCTCCATAAATTTCGTTAGTAATTAATTTCCTATGTGATAGGAGTTGTAAACTCGGAAAGAAATCACAATAAAACCCTTTTAAAAGGAAAGCAAACTAGTCCGAAACTTTGCTTTTCCAGAATCCAAAGTATAATTTTTATTCAATATGTTTGGCTTTAATTCAATGTCCACTTTTCTTTTTTCATAAAAATTGGTGTTGCCTTGTAGCTTCTAAATTAAATTTTCTTTATATATTTCGTTTAGGTGTACTTCTATATTTTTATAGATACTCTTTCGTATTATTTCTTGAATCTATTTACCATTGGTTCATTATTATTTTTTAATATAACAACAAACAAAAAGCATTATTATTTACATTTGAATGTCAGTCAATTCTAATAAAAAATATATTATTAGTGAAAATTTGGTTGTATATATTTGTGTAGTTGCCATGTATTGTAATTTTAATTTTTTTTTATGAACAACTGTAATTTAATTAAAGCCCAGTGAACACGCAGTTTTAAAATTATTTAAGAACTAACATATCTAATTACCATTTATAAAAAATAAAAAATAAAAATCATTGTTGAAGCAAGTTAATCTATTCATCACTACAAACAAATTGTCAAGGATTTTTCTTTTGAAGCATTATATTCGTTAACAATAAAATTTTAGTTTGTCGCAAGTAATAAAATGTTCTAGAGTCTTAATTATTAATCTTTAAATTAAAATTGCAATTTTTTAATATTAAATATACTTAATATACAATAACAATCTTAACTCCTAAACTGAAAATACGCAAAATAAGGCTACAACATCAAAAAATATAAAAACCAAAATAAACACCTACTTGAATTAGATACAAAAATAATAAATTAAATTACATCAATGTTGGTACATTATGGACGAGTTGCAGCAATCTTTTAAAATTATTTCCAAGTTTTCTAGTTTTATAAGGAAACAAGTCGTTATTAAGCAAGATTTAAGGAGGCTCATTTGGTTTAGTTAGAGAATCTTGCATAATTTAGAGAAATTAAAGTTAAATTCCAGAATTAGAACTTTGGCTGATTTTAGCTGAGGGTAATTTTGACAATTTAAGAATATTGCTCTGGAAGCAACAATAATTGCTTTGGCAATATCGCTAGCCTTATTCAAAGCATAAAGAATGCTCTGTTAAATAGAGCTTTTACAACAAGAAAACAGAAAAATCAGGATAGAATGGTGTCTTCCTAAAAATATGTGATTACCTGACTTTGAACTAGTCAACACTAAAGAAGAATTAAGTCTTAAACTTACTTTATCTTGTCGAGGGTAACCTCACTTCCTTGTAATTTTTCAAGGATCTATCCGGGTACTTGGCCCTAATCCTCAACCTCACGGTTATTAACCCCAACGCCAATCCTCAAGACATTTCTTCTTCAAGGGCAAGAAATTTATGATTCAAAAATACTACTGTCCCTAAGAAACAAAATTCATTCAACTGATACACAAGTCAAAACCAAATATCGCTTAAATCCCAAGAACTGAAAGGATATAAAACTTGAGAAAAGACTACTGATCACTGTTCTAAAACAAGAAAACAGTTAGGGCACTTGTGCCTATGCATGGACAGCTCATCCATCGTTCTTGCTGCATATTTGCATCGTTGGCAAAAATATTTGTATGATAATATTGAAAAAAAAAAGAAATTGTGTGCGTGTGTGATTTGATAGTTGAAGAGAAGAGTGAGAGTTGAGATAGTGCGACTGTGTGAGAGATGAAGAGTGTTTTTGAAAGAATCAGGTGTTGAAGAGAGAGGGAAATATATATATATATATATATATATATATATATATATATATATATATATATATATATATATTTGAGGGACTTTTATGTAAATATTTCTGTACTGAAAGGAAATAGACCAAAAACCTCCTGAAAACGATGGGCCTTTCAAATGTAAATAAAACCAGAAAACCTATAACTATAAGTCAAAAAAATGAATCCCAACAAAAAATTAAATTGAAAAAATTATTTGTGTACCATTTCCAGAGGCGGAGCCAGAAATTTGAGTTTGGGGGGCGAAATCGTATGAGGATATTTCAATAAATATAAATAATTTTATGATTAATTATTTCTAATTTGCTTCAAACGTCATAGTGAGAATACAAATCACTTCTCAAGCAGATATCTAATATAAAAATTAGTAAAGTACGAAATTATTAACAGTTTAATAGCAAAGTACTACTTAGTAATTTCTCCCATGACATGCATTATTAATGCAATATATAAAACGTATCTTGTGTTTTTATCTATCACTTGTTACTACAAACCTTTTTACCAAAAAATACACATTTCGTTGTTAAAGTATCTAAGGAAGCTAAACTATTGTAAAATAAAAAGTAGACTCGTACATTATATTAGATAATCATTCTTCATTTTATTTACTACATCAAAGAGCAAGAGAACATTAAGATAAACTTCTGACAATTATACAATAATTTATGAATAAAATATCATGAAATTACGAAATTTAATAAATTACAAAACAAAGATCAAGAGAACTTGGTGTGAATTAGAATCAATATAAAATATATGAACATATATGTTACTATATGTGTTATAAATTATGTATAATATAATAATATAAACTAACATAAAGACTTTATATAGCCACATATAATATTATATGTATATATGCATAAGGGGTGGGGCTAGAGTTGGGGGGGCGAAGGCCCTAACACCCCCCCCGCCCCCGCCCTTGACCATTTCCTTTTTTGCTTTATCGGAAAAAAAACATGATTTATGTTTGTTTTAAAATGATTTTAGTGAAATTGTTTATGTCACTCTTTTTTTACTGCGATGTTTGAATAAGGAATTATTTTCATGATAAAAAATTTATCCACTTATAAAATATTAGTTCATAACTTCATCGTACAATAGTTATAAATTGGGTTGATTTTTTGCTGTTGTCAAAAAGTAATATAACTTGCTTAATTGAATTGTATCATGTATTTTGCATCTAACAAAATATCGTGAAAGACTAGTGCAAAAATATATTCGGTTGCCTTGATGCAAATAGTTAACCAATAAACATACTTCTCCTTAAGTGAGAAGAAAAAGCACTTCGCCCCTAGAGAAAATGAAACCTCCTGCCACCTCTCAATACGTTAAGAGTTAAGACAAACAAGCCCTTGGAATATTAGTCAAAAGCTTATATTTGGCAAAGTACTACCTCTTTGAATCTTTAAGGGGCAAAGTGAAAATTTTCTCATTTATTAATCAAAACTCAAAAGCTTATATTTGGCATGTGGGACATATCTTCAGGTACATTCGGATGCAGTCTTTTTCTTGTCCACTTACCAAATATACACACTCTTTACCTTTTCTTCTCTGAAGATAAAGCAAGTAAATTTGTAAACTATTTACCGAGCATTTGCAAGGAGAGAAAAAGGAACTTTTAGACAAGTTAAGGGTAGCAGAAAACTCAGCCACATCAAAGGCTTTTGTGTATTTATTTTATTTTGCAATGCATAGCTTAAATACCATAACATGTTGTGCAGGAAAATCGAGAAATGGTAAATGTAGAGGATTACAATCAGCTCAGACATAAACTAGAAAAACTTGAAAATGACAATGCAGCTGAAGTTCAAGAATTGATATACCTAAGGCGGAGCAATGCATGATTAAGGCACGAGTTGATGCAGAGGAATCAAGAACAAACGGAAGAAAACAAGCAAATTGACGCAGACATTGGACAGGTTGCAGAAGTCCAAGAATTTGGATGAGACAATGAACGAAGTATAAGCAGTAATCATGAACAAAATGATTCTCGCTTAGGCTTCCCGTCATGCGGTCTGGCTCGAATTTGCATTCATTCATTCAAAAAGGAGAAGTTTAATTGCAAACTTCAAAAGATGGGTAGAAGGTACGGAGGAAAATAATAACAGCTTGGATGAGAAAGAGAAGCACAAGAACAACTGGTTTCGAAGCCATTCCCCTTGTGACGAGGCAGAGGAACTGTATCTTCCGGGAAGGAAATCATGCTCTACTGCCTGATTATTCACCCAATTAAATCATAAGTTATTGCTAGAAATTTTCATATATATCAATTCAGTAGACATTTGTTATCATCATTTCAAGTTTATTGTAGTTTAACTAATGCACCTTCAGTTAAGGTGACAATGACAACATAATTGCAACACCAAAGCACTTTTCGTATTTGTAACTTACTCCATTCTACACCTGTAATCTTTTTATAGATTTTGATATTTTGGATGAAAAAGGTGCATGTCTAATCTTTTTTATAGATTTTGCAAGAATATTTTGAATGAAATTGGAAAAACAGTACAAAAAGGCAAAAGTAGAGATAATGTTTGCAATCGGTAAGCACATGTGCAATCTGAAACTGCAAACATACATGAAGTGGTTCATCACTCTTTAGAAACTTTGTGGACTTAGAACGCCTAGGGAAGATGATAGCATAGCCCCTTTGCATCGCTAGTACGTCCACAAAGACAACTAAATAACCCTTGAAATCATAAAAACTGCAATTTACAGTATGCATATTGCAAAGTAAACTAGAACATTTGACATTTCACAAAGAAAACTAGAACATTTGAGGGTCTGGTTACCCTCTTGGATCTTCTGTGATCCTATGCATAAAGAAATGGAAACTTAGAATTCCAATATGCAAATTTAGTTTGTAAACAATCTATCTGTAGTCAGGTTGAAAACATAGGTTTTTGCAGATATCAAAAATCTCTATAACGCAAAGCTCCAGCAGAAGCATGCACGGCTAAATATTCTACTAAACATAAATTTTGGTATGATCACTCTCTCATTAGTTGACTGCTACTTCAGCAGAAAAATAATTGGAATGAAGTGAGTCTTGGTTTGGCAATTTGGTCTTTGAGAGTTTGAGCACCTCAACAGCCTCATCCACTTTGGTTGCAAGTGACTCAGGTGAATCTAACAAAAGTAGTAGTTCCGAGTTGTCCATCTCCAAAAGCATCCCAGTAATCTTTGCAGCTAGATCAGGCTGAAAATAACACAAAGTTGCAGTAGTGTTAGTCCGGTGGATAATCAAAAAGCTTAACTGAAAATAATCCAGAACATGAAACACAAGAACCAAATAAATTTACCAGCTATCGTTTTGATTACGACGTATGGCAACGTAATTTTAAGAGACTATGATGAATGTAAAGCCCTTCCAATCTTTTTTACTTAAAAACAATGTATATGTACATAAAAGTTTTGGAATTCACATTAATCGCGAAATCACATGCCAAGGGCAGCAGCAGTAAAAAGAAAACAGACAAACGTGGAAAAGATCTCACCTTATGCTGAGCAACGAGGGGATAAAGACGCTCCCCAAGTATTTGTTTCTGCTGCTCTGGAGGAGCTGCAGAAAGCAAGCTACTTAACATCTCTGATCCCTCAGCACCTGATCCAGCTCCAATTGGAGTAGGATGCACAATGGAAGAACCTTTATCCATTTCGCGTGCGCGTCCATGTGGCACGTACCTAGCATGCCCAACAACCTGCAAAACCACGCATATTTTCATCTATATTTGAATAACTCACTCAAAAGCTAAAAAAGATTAAAGTCCATGAATTTACAGTATGGCTTTAGCAGTAATATCATCAAAAAAATTTAATATTTCAATATGTAGGAGATCAAGCAATTCTTCAGATTGAGGTATAAAGTACTCAAATATCTATTTTATAGTTCAGCAGACATTTTGCACTCGGAGTAGATCACGATTTCAAGCAGATGTTTACGAATTAAAAACAGTAAAATTCTTCTCCTAGTATATTTACAATCCTTAAATCACCAATCTCTTTGAAAGAAAAAAAAAGAAGACTGGTTTCAGGATATAACGTCAGCTTGTCCACAAAATTTACATGTAGTAATTTCATGTTGAGGTGAAAAAATAATACATGGACACTAGGAAAAAGGTCATTTGTGATAAAGAACAGGAACCCGGACTAACAGAGTATAATTAGGAAAAAATCACAAGTGAAAATAGACCTGCTGGTTGCTTGAATCTTTTGATGAAGCCAGATAATGAGTTGACTGTTGTTGCAAGTGTGATGCATATGGGGGACCACCTGCTTGTGGAGGCATGTGCCCGTTAATTCTTCCTCGGTACTGCCTGTGGTGTCTTGGATTATTTGAAACCTACAAGGCAAACGAGAAAACAGGAAAGAAGAACGACCACCTTCAGACCACAAGTCCAAAACTACAGCATTTATTTACTTGTAATGTAGTGTAGGCAACAGAACATGGATGAAATATATAATCACAATATTTGTTATCACTAGTGCTTAATCTGAAATACAACTGACCAGTGGAACTGGAGATGGTTGAACACCAGCCCTCATTTGAGCTGCAAAACCATTACTCCTCCACCCTGGTCTAATACCCAAAGGCTGATACATAAGACCTGGTTGTGCAGGGATCTGTGGGACAACACCAGCTGGATAATAAATAGGAGAATATCCACCCGGGGTTAAAGCCGATGTTCCAGCTAAACCTGCCATTCGCTGTGCATATTGCAACTGTAACTGAGTTTTCCTTTCCTCTTTCCTCTGAGCAATTGCCACATATAATGGCTTCCGACGCAACATAAATCCTACAAAACACACATAATAAGTACTAACCTCGATTTGCTTAACTATGATTCTAAGATCACTAGCTATAAGAACTTGATGAGAAACTCAGTACCCATCTGGGTGGGGGGGGGGGGGGGGAAGATGATAAAGAAAATGGTTATGAACTCAATGTCCTATGTCAAGGTGGCATCTAGGATGTCAAGAGATGTTTAACAAGGAAAAAAATTGATAAACCACCTCCAAACATAGAAAACTATAATGAAAGCTAATATAAACATTCAAATCCATTTTTGTAACGAGTCGGGAAGTTCATCAGAAAACAAATGAGAGGCAAATTAGCAAATTAGATCTTTGACTGTCTCCTGCATTATCAAAGTTTGCCTCATACCAAGATCTACCCCTCAAAGACACCAGTTTGTATTTACATCATCATAGAAGACGTGTTAAAAGATTTTTGCAAGTTATCAGATAAGGCATCTATGTCTAGTGGAACAAACCAAAATGCAGGTAATAGTATGCCGCGTGAGCTTAAGCCCTATTAAGTAATTCATATAAACATCTTAAAGTGTCTCACTAGAGTCAGGTCTAGTACAAAATCTGCATATTAACATACTCACCATGGAAAGTGCTTACAGCTTTATTTGCCTCCTCTGGAGTTGAGAAGCAAACAAAGCCAAAGCCCTTGCTTACTCCTTTATCATCTTGCATAAGCTTTGCAGAGGTAATCGTACCACACTTATTAAATAATTCCTTCAGCTCATCCTCAGTAATATCATCATCTATATTCTTAACATACACATTTGAAGCCTGAAGCCAACAGATGAAAGGTAATTCATATCCACTGATAACATAAAAGCAAATGTACAAACTGCAGAGATTGATTGACTGTGACGGTGTGTGGGTGGGAAAAGAAAAAGACAAAAAAAAGAAGCCTCAGAGAAGGGCATGATTCCTGCAACCTGAAATTTCAAGATTTGCTCCCTTCTTTTCTCCTCAAATTGACGGCGTAACAATTCCTGGCGTTCAGATTTCTTTTGTGCCCGCGCAACATATAAAACTTTTGACCCTATCAATCCATATATAGACACAAGTTAAAAGAAGAAATATAAAAAAGCCCCAAGTTTACGGAAATCATACAATGAAGCTCGGTAGAAGGAAGTTCGCGAACTCACCAAGTTGTGATCCATGCAATGCTCCCACTGCATGTTTGGCATCATCCGGATTCTCAAAGTTGACAAATCCAAAGCCTTTGGATGCCCCATTCTCATCTTTAACGATAACTAAGCTAACAATTTGTCCATGTTGGGAGAATTTCTCCTTAAGGACTTCCTCCGAGATATCAGTATCCAAGTTCTTCACATACAGGTTTGTGTACTTAACTTCATGTTCAGGAACAGCTCGGTCAGTCTTCTTCACAAACTTTCCGACATACCTGTACAGCAGAATGGTTGTCACTTGGACAAAGAAAAGATATAATGGAACTAAGGATATCATGACATATACCATCAATAGATAAAGCCTAAGAGGCGAAAAAAGAGGAAGACGTACATCTGTTTGCCTTCGACAGTGGAGCCGTTGAGCTTCTCAATGGCAGCATTTGCTGATTTTTCAGTTTCAAACTGTACAAAGCCATATCCTCTGCTCCTGCCGTCATCCATTGTAGCAACTTTACAAGACAATATATTACCAAAGTCCTGGAACATCTCCTGAAGCTTCACGCTATCAACGGAGTCACATATATTCTAAATAAGAGAACAAAAATTAGATTCTAATGATTGAAGTAAAACATTACAATTTACAACCATCAACTGTACCTGAATAAAGCACCAAATATTATTCAAAAACCAAAGGTATCGTTACCTTGACAAACACATTTCCAATGCCACTTCGTCTTGCATCTGAATCACGATGTGACCACATCACCCTTATCGCTTTTCCATTCAACATGGTATGATTTTTCTCATCAATAGCACGAATGGCTAACCAAAAAACCATAGCAACAAGAAAACAAATCAGTAAAATATACAACGCAATTGACGAAAACCTGAATCACACTCTAACCTACAAATTGACTAAATCAAAATCCACGCACAATCATTTCATAATCGAAAGCATCATTACTACACAAATAAGCGATTCAACAAAATTTACAACAGCCTAGAGAATCATCAGATCCAGTCCAGAACAGTAGATCATCATCATCAACAACATCAACACATCCTTCGTGTGCATGCAACACTACAACCACAGAAACATCAATGCGCCTTCACGTACACTCACTTTCTAACTACAATTCCTCAAACCAAACTAATTCTCAGGCATCGAATTTCAATTTCTATCGACAAATATCCGAAAAACTCACACAAAACACTCGATCCAAAACACAACACACAATCGAAACTCATCAACAAACAGATCAACAAGTAATGCATGCGTTTCTACAAACATAATCACAACAAAAAAAAAGCGAAACAAAAACAAATCACCGTCTTGTGGAGAGAGAAAGTTGACGTAGCCGTAGCCGAGAGATCGTCCCGTAGACGAATCGCGACACACGCGAACAGACGCCGGCGTGCCGAACTCAGAGAACGCGTCGAAAAGCATACCGTCCGTCACGTCGTGATGCAAATCGCCGACGTAAAGAGACGCGTGTGTCGCCGATGCCGTCGATTCAACCGCCATTGTTGATTTTCGCAACAGAGAGAGATAGAGAGAGAGAAAGAACAGAGTTTAGAGAGAGAAAACAGAGGCGTTATGAAATGTGATAGTAGTGTGTGTGTGTGTGTTGTAATTAGGTAGCAATGAAAGTAGAATCTTTGGGGAGTAAATACTCTCTATCAAAACAATAACAAAAAAATTGGATCCGGATTATAGACGAGATATTAATTTCTAAATTTGCTGGATTAATATTTTTGGTAATTATTAAAAAAAAAGGGGTAAGTTAAATGTGAAATTATTTGATTTTGAATAATAAAAAAAAAGTTTATGGATTAAAATTGTGGTACGAGTGAGAGTGAGTGAGTGCTGCAGAGGGGGCGTTTTTGCATGGACGCGGGAGTTTAGTGCCGTTTTGATAACAGAAACAGCAGAAACAGAATTAGTGTTTTTTTTTGTCTCTGTGTGGGGGGAACGTTTGACCACGCGCTGAAGAGGCGCGTGCATTTGACGTCCCTTTGGGTTAATCACAATTCATAATAAAATTTATGTTGATTAATGAGAAAGGAATAAAGAGAGATATTGATAAGATTGTATTGGTGATTTATGATTTTCTTGAGGGTGGGGGTTGAGATTCTATGTACATTAAATTGGTGAGGTGTAGCATTTATTATTTTTGTAGTTTTACTATATTAGATTTGAGTAATTCCTAAGTTGACATTATGCTTTTTAGTTGAATTATTTATTGTTCTCACTTACTCACAAACTAATTGTATTTATTTGATTTTAAGTTATCTCGACGGAGGATGATTTTTTGTAGATTACGTGCTCTCAAGGTTTTTTTAATTGTATTAATCTTAAAGTGTGACATTTATAAAGTAAAAGAAACTTGGTGAATTGATTGTGGTGTACTCTTGAATCGTCCATATTGGTTTGTAATAACGTTTATTGGATATTTATTATATGTCACATATAATGACAAAGAATAGAGATTATCTAAAAATGTGTACATATGTACATTCTTTTGGTAAAGCTAGAAAATGCATATATAAAAGATGCAGAGTAGTTCTTGAAATACCATGTTGTATATATAGTTTCTAAATTTACGAAAAGAATGTAAATGATGCTAGTATTTCTTGAAATACTTCGTGAAAATATACATTGTAGGTGCATTTACATTTATTCTAAAAGTGTAGAATACTAAGCTAGTACGGAAAACTAAGATTCATAATTAGATAGCAACTTTTCTTTGAGTCAACGCAAAATGTGAGGTCAAAAATTAAATTCTTACAGCTCGATAATAAAATCGCTTGACATATATTTAAGTTCTCGATTTTACTTCAATTACTGATGAGACACACATTTGGAAGTGTAATGCTTTCTGATACAACATTATATGGGAGTTAATCACAAATCATTCGTATGTCTTGTATGAATTGATGTTGAAAGACGTAGCTCTGCACGTTATAAATCCCAACTCGCAAAAAATTCAGATTTAGTTGTAATACTTTTAAAAAATACTAACCGTAAATAAATCTTAACTTCTACGTACAAACTAATTTGCTGGTTTTTGATATTACATAAGGTAATTCACCTCTTTATTTTCTATAAAAGAATAATTTTCTAAATTTGCAAAAGCTCTAAAGGTATGTTTGGGATGCAATGCGTGTGAAACCATCAACACAACTGACGCGAGTAATAGAGAATTAGCGATAAGGACAGTAGTAGCCAGCGTAGCAAATAATGAAAATAAGCTGAAGTGTGAAAAGTACACATGGGTCCCACGAAAAGATATTAATCAGCTGGTTCACGACTGCAAATCGTAGGTGAGCCGCGGCACTTCAGCCGCAAGGCCGGACAACCTATGGCCCTACCTAGCCCAGCATTTTCAGTTACCCCAAAAAATAGATTTCTTTTTCTTTTTTGTTATGGAAATTGAATTGCATAAAAGTGGCAATTATTATTTAAAGGGTAAGTCGTATAGATTTGAAATATCTAACTTGATGTTTACATTTTAGACATAAATAGAATATCAACTTTAAGATATTGCTATAAATTTTCTAACAACAAAGCCTGGCTGCCTGGTTATAATACTATAGTAACATAATCGGGTGATATTGAATTAATTCTCAAACTTGGGTTACAAAATAATCAAAGTTTGCAGTTCATATCATATTTATGTTTATTTCTACTACTGCCGAAAGGGTTTTAGTTAAAAATTGAAATGGTCAATAGAAAAATGATCATGTTTTAGTAATGTGGCATGAGAAAGTCGGAAAAGAGCTATAAATCTATATGTAGTATAACTTTCACGTTATTTCTCATTTAGGTCTAGTTTGAAAACAGTTCATAATTGATATTGCATAATATTAATCTGATCTTATAAGTTGATGCTTAATTATGATTATGGGTATATCTTTTAGAAGTGTCTTACTGTTCCTAGATGCGTCTTATAATTAGTCATAAGTGGAAAATTTATGCCCAAGACAATAGCACCATTTATCAAATATAAATTTACAGAATTGTCACCCTCATCAGTAATAACTTTTTATTGAAAAAAAATACACTTCTTATGGGGATAAGAATGTGATTATACTTCTAATAGGATGGTTAGAACTTAATCCTTGAGTTGGAATTAAGTGAACCACACGAAATGAGCTTGAAAGAAGAGATGATGTTAGTTCATTAACATGAAGAACCAAATAATAGATTGAAAATAATAGATAATATTAGGACATAATCCTTGAGTTGAAATTATCATGATGATAGATTGAAAATGATGTATTGGACACAACAAACTATAATCTAATATGGGATTTCAAATGAGGCCTAAGATGTACATTACAAAGGATGTAAAAGCGTTTTACGTGATAGAATACTTAAGGACTCTCAGTGTCAAATAAATCACATCTAATTAAATTGGTGAATCCAATTACTTATAGAAACTGAGAAACATAAAAGCATGAAAAAAATATCCGCTGGACATTTGATCAAAAGAAGTGAAGAACTCAGCTTTAGGCAAGTCTACAAAGTGTTAGTAGAGATTTTTTTTTTTGTTAACCGAAGTGTTAGTATAGATAACTCAAAGTATTGGGTTTAAAAAGTTCATAACAATAATAGTATAACATCAATAAATTTTAGTTACTCTGAGTTTAAAGCTACTAAATAACCGTTGACTATACTAATTTATTACTAGTGACAAGTTTGTAGGTTCTGACTTCTAAAGCGGTAGATGATAACAGATTCGCATGGCAAAAGATATCCACTGCCAAACGAAACGTCTAAATAAGGTTTAGTTTGATGAATTTGAAACCAATGGATAAGTAACTATTTATTATTTAACTTGTCATATTAAATGGCAAGATGTGGTCACTACTTGCATAGTGATGATTGCCAATCTCCCGTACAAGAATTGGTCAGACGAATGATAAGTTGTTAATAATTAGAGGTGTTCACGTGTGAGTTCAAATGATATTAGAAAAAGTAATTAACATTTAACACTTCACAAATAATAGTTGATTGTCAAAATTGTAAAACATACTGATCGGACTGTGGTCGAGTATTATATCAAATGAGCTATTTGGCAATTAATTTATGAATGAGTTTTATCTCACATCATCTATAAACTAAACAAAAACGTGTCTCCAAGTAAAGAAAATATATATTATAAATTTTTTACTCTAATTAATATTCATGAATAAAACACAGATTAATATGAATTACCAACCTTCAAAATATGAAATAGAAGTATAAGAATTGCGAGGTATTGGAAACATTAGGCACAACTTAATACATTAATAGTTTATTAAGTTGCACACAGAGTAAAAGAACTCAAAACCATATACTTATAAATGTCGAATTTGCGGCATGTCTCATAACTTATGAGTCATAAGTTTTGAGTAACCAAGATAACCAAGTTAGTTCTGAAAAAAGATAGATTAAGCCGATATATGTGTTATGGATCATCAAAAAAATGGTTTATTTAACTACTAGTTCTCCTCGAGAGATCCTGGATCTATTAATAAAAAGATATACTAAGTTAAGCTGGATTTAATATGACATGTGTTGTCCAATATACAATAATACATTTTTCAGTTTCATCGAGGAGACGTAACTGATCATAAATGATAATTACGACTGTTCATCCGAACTCGATATCTGATACAGGTCCCAGCCCATCAATTCATAGTTAGTCCACTAACAGAGGTCCGATTAGAAAATATTAACAACAGTTAAAATAAATTAATGTATTATTTCTCATCTATGTATTTGATTATTTTGTAATTCTGCATTATTTACTTTAGTAGGTTAGGCAAGTATTACATAGCAGTTTAAGAAAGTTTGTATATCCACAATTTAACAGTTATTAAGAATTTATATCCAGATTGTACTTATATAAATTGAATTATATTGTATGCATGTATTGGTAGAAGGGAACGATACTAGATTATTTTAGTTTCCTAAAGTCTTTTCCTCTTATTCGCCAATCCCTCGTATTCTCAGAGCCAAGGAGTTTGTTCAAAGCTTAAATTATAAACACACGGACATTTCTTAATCCTATCATCAACACCGGTATAGTACTATTGAGAAAACAAGATTTGCTCGTATATTTATACTTCAATGCCGATGCTATTGGAAACATTGCGAAGAATAAATAGATGGTCATGTTAAGAATCGTCATTAACAAATTTTTATCATTCTCGTCGATCATAACTTATGATATGAAGATACGCATGCATATACGCAACTAGGAGCACAACCACAATCTTTTTTTTTTTCTTTCTGAAAATTATATCGATATGTTTATACTGTTATTCTATATATGCTTGATTATTAAATAAAAATTTGAAGTATATCATATATAGAGAAACATAACTAAATATTTTAACAATGTATTTGAGATTTCTACAAAGAAAACTTTTATATCACGGTGACTTAGCTAGTATAAAAGAACACTCAATAACAAGTTTTAATAGTGAGATGATTTGAGATTTAGAACGTTGTTTCAATTAAAATTAAGAGCAAATTGTCTAACGTTAGCTACAAAGTTCAAAAGTGAAGTACGGTCGTAAAACAATAACCAACATTTTGTAGTTTGTTTAATTCTTTCATATTTTTTTGTTAGTCTAGATTTTTTTTCGTTCAGTTCTAAAATATAACATAGATTTATGATATGTCGGATAAGATCCGACACAACCTACATTCACATCTTGCGATCCTTAAATTTTTGTTCTTTTTTATTTATACGATATGCCACGTGATGTGTTCTACACATGTAATATATAATTATTCTACGCATATCAATCTATTACGAATATACGACATTAACTTGTATGAGTATATAAATATATGTACAACATAGACCACAATTCAAATTTGAAGAGAGAAATCATGTGTCCGAAACGAGATGAAAACCATCAAATTATAATGATCCTTCAAAAAATTATTAGATAGACCACCAAATTCGACTCTACCAGGCAATAACTCCATGAACACAATTTTCAGACCACGATAACTGAAAAAAGCTCAACCAAAATGGTGATTGACACTATGAACACTAACATTGGTGATTTTTGATACTTTGCATTCTAAAACTTAAACTTTCGCACTTCGCAATAAAAGAAAGAAGCAAAGTACACCATATAAAAATTAGAAGGATAAAATTGACAAAACAAAATATTGATTTACTTGAATCAGGCTAACTAGCACAATCATAAACCTTGAAAACGGTATCATTACCCAAACTGGCAACTCGGCCGGACGAATTTGTCGTCGCAATGTGGCAACCTTGGCGCGAGCCTGTGACGACGAATGTATCATCCCAATGTTGCAACCTCGAGCGATGGATGCGCGAGCCCAGGCCGACGAATTTGTCGTCCCAAAGTCGCAACATTGAGCTCAAGTGTCTCGCATAAGCTCGACATGAGGACAATCATTCCCAGTCCCTAAGTTGATGGTTTTGCATTTTTTACTCTAGCAATTGTTTTACCTATTAAAATAATATAATGCAATTACGTCTTAAATAATTCGAATTTTAATATATTTCTTCATTATTTATAGTAATACTAATAAACTAATTTGTTTTATTATAAGTATTTAAATAAACACCAAAATGCATGATTTTTTTATAAAGTACTCTCTATTAAATGAGCTAAATTGTTCAATGCAAAGAGACAATAATTTTAAAGTAGTAAGTTTCAAAATTTTACAAAATACAAAAGACACTAATTTCACATTGTAATGCACTAATCACCCTAATAAAATCTGTTGTATAAGTTAAAAATCTTCAAAAAAACACTAATAAAAACTAATAATCACAATTCTCTACTTATATATATTTTAATAATAATAATTGGACGACTTAAACAATGCTTCAACTAGCTCAGTACATAGCTCACAACATCTTCTTCTTCTTCTTCTTCAGATCTGTTTCTCTCACATTGTTACTCCTTTTTTAACAGAGAGAACTGTTGACGAACACTCGCCATGAAAATGGCGACAAGGATTTTACTGCTCCTCCTGCTCTTCTTCTCTTTCTCACACCTCACTTTCTCTCTCTACGAGGACCAAATCGGCCTCATGGATTGGTATTTAAAACTTTTTTTAACTTATTGTACATCATATCGAAATTGATTAACTGAAGTTATTCAAAACTGTTACAGGCATCAGCAGTACATAGGCAAAGTGAAGCACGCAGTGTTCCACACGCAGAAGGCGGCGAGAAAACGTGTCGTAGTTTCCACTGAAGAGAACGTGTTAGCGTCGCTCGATCTTCGTAGTGGAGAGATTAGTGAGTGTTGTTTGTATGTTGAGTTTGAGGTTTTTGATCGTTAATTTGATTAATGTGAAGTTATTTATGGTTATTGTTTGGTTGTGGTGCAGTTTGGCGGCATGTTTTGGGACCTAAGGACGTCGTTGACGAAATCGATATCGCGCTGGGGAAATGTAATTGCTATCTAGTTTGCTTCATGATATGTTGTTAATTTGCTACTTTGAATGTGTAAATAGATATCGGCTTGATACGTAGTCAATTCGACTAGTAGCGATTAACAGATGTTGCAGTTTAGGCTCTCTTGATCACTTTGCGTTTGACATTGCTGCGGTGTTTAATAGACTAATTTTTACACTATATGTTTGGACGAATGATTCTCAAGTGATTTAATCATGTCTTTGCAGACGTTATTACTCTGTCATCAGGCGGAAGTGTAGTGAGAGCTTGGAACCTTCCTGATGGCCAGATGGTGTGGGAGTCGACACTTCTCGGCCCAAAGCCATCGAAGCCATTACTATTAGTTCCAGTGAGTGAAAACTCGTAACATTTGTTTAAATGTGCCTTATAGATGTCTTCAGTCTATTTATTAAGTCTTAACTTTATATCATTATGAAATGTTGTGCTAGACTAGGCATGCATATATCAGTCGGTTGTACAATGTCTACATGAACAGATACTTTACTATATTATTATGGTTCCCATTGGTCCTGCGTGATTAGGTAGTGAATTTGCTCATGTTAGCATGATTAACTTTTCTTGTTATGCCAATTGAAGTTTACACAGAGAGAGTGTATTTTTTCCTTTTTTCACTTCTCTAGTTTTATTCGTTTTATGTTTGTCACTCATTCTCGGGTCTTTGGTCAACTGAAGCTGCAAACTAATGAAGAACAGCATAGTTGCTGGGACTTATGTGTGCTTAAGATCTAAGTCAACAATGTTCATGCCATTTACCCATTTGGTGGCAAATCAGAGGCCTCGATTAATCTAGCAAGTCCAAAATAAGCCTAAGCTGGTTGTTTAAGATTGCACCAGTTGATAATTACTTATCAAATATCAATGCTAGTTCTAATTTTCTGACTTAATGTTGAACTTGCTGATTTTTCCTTAAATCATTAGTAGGTGGCGCGATATTAGATTTTTTTTCTTCTCAAATTTGTATATTTTGTATCTAAAATGAATGCGCTTACATGCATTTTTTTGAGCAAAGTACTCTCCTCTTGCAATTCATCTTTAAAGGCCTCAGTGCCTTACTGCAGTTTGTTATTTGGTTGCCATGTCAAAGCACATTCTCTTTTCTTTCTTTTTCATTAAAAGGAAGACTTCAGGTAACCTAATTCTGGTGACTGAAATTTAGGTGCACTATTGGCAGAGTCATGACTTATTTCCAGACCACTAAAAGACATGATTATATGTTAACTTTCGCCTTCACCTGTGTCCAAGATCATTTGTTTTATGGAGTTTCCTATCCTGTCCTACATACAATTTGATGTTCAGAGAAAAAGACAATCTTCTGGTTTTTTTTTTTTTTATGACATTAATTATTGGCATAAAACATATGTCATCGTTTTCTGATTCTGTACAAACTCATGAGTAACTACTCTTTACCTAGACTTGTTTCAGTCTATATATCTGATGTACTATGTCGGTTTCTACAGAAACGTCTGAAGGTTGACAAGGACGATGTAATATTTGTTTATGGTAATGGATTTATTCATGCTGTTGCAAGCGTCGACGGTGAGATCATTTGGAAGACAGAATTAGCATCTGAAGGGTATGGTTTCTCAAAGTATCAGCTTTTTGTTTCTTTCTATGTAATTCTAGATGTTGATTGAATATTTCCTATGCGTGACAGGAGTGATGTTCGACACTTAGTTTATCCAGATGGTAGTGATGCTATTTATGCAGTAGGTTTACTAGGGGGCTCCCAGTTTGATGCTTATCAAGTCAATGTTAAGAGTGGTGAGCTGCTGAAGCATAGCAGCAAGTTGTTTCCTGGTGGTTTATCTGGAGATTTTTCATTGTTGATGGATGACACAGCTGTAGCAATAGATTCCACTGGCACAATTGTGGTTGTTGTAGGCTTCCAAGATGGAGAAATTAGCTTTCATCAGACACATGTTTCTGAACTTATCCAGGACTTTTCTGGAGCAGCAGCTATATTGCCCTCAAAAACTCATGGCACTTTAGTTTTGAAAGTAAATAGGGCTATTATTTTTATTAGGGTGACAAAGGAAGGCAAGTTGAAGGTTTTGGATGAACTTGGTCGCGCAACTGCTGTCAGTGATTCTCTAACTTCTTTGGAAGATCAACAAGCTTTTGCGCTGATTCAGCATAAAGATGGCAAAATTCTTCTGAGTGTGAAGCAATGTAATGACTGGGGATCCTCTTTACTTGAAGAAACAATTCAGATGGATCATCATAGAGGAATTGCACAAAAAGTCTTCATCAATAACTATGTCCGGACAGACCGAACAAGTGGGTTTAGGGTTCTGATTGTTATGGAAGACCATTCGTTGTTGTTAGTACAGCAAGGTAATATTGTGTGGAGCAGGGAAGATGGTCTAGCTTCCATTGTGGATGTGACAGCATCAGAGTTACCTGTTGAAAAGGATGGTGTTTCGGTGTCAAAAGTGGAGCACAACCTGTTTGAATGGTTAAAGGTAGGTAGTCATCAAAATTAAAGCTAGCTACTTAGTTGTCTTATATAATCTTAGGCTTTGTACTTCCGTGGAATTCGTACATCTAAGTGCAGAAACCGACAATATTACACATTTTATGGTTTTGTCTGGGATCAAGATTCATATAATATCTATGATTTTGTCTGACATTATGATTTGTCTCGTAGCATGCCACTTTACTTGTCGTCATGATGGTTGGTCTTTGTCTTGCTGTGACTGCAGTAGAAAAAAGGAAAAAGAAGAGAATACGTTCCTGGATCTGAACAGCTATCTGCCCTACTTAGCTGTTAGTCATGTTCGAGATTATTTGAAATTAGATTAGTGCCCTTTCAGTTGGTCTATATTAGAGATCTTAGGTTAAATATTTATCTGCTAAGGAAGAAGAGAGTACATATTGACACTATATGTGCTATTCTCTGGCGAATCTTTGCATTTTAGCCAAGTATATTGGCTTATTGAAGGGAAGGGTATATCTAAAATTTGTTCTTTACATTAGTGCCCTTTGCATTTTTTTTACCATGTTTATCTGTCTGTATATCTAAAATTTGTTCTTCCTCACGAAGTTGATGCAGTTTTTGACTTTTTCCTTGTCTAATTTACTCCTTTGAAAGGGACATTTCCTCAAGCTCAAGGGAACTCTAATGATAGCCACCCCTGATGATGTGGTGGCAATACAGAAAATGAGGTTACAAAGCTCTGGAAAAAGCAAAATGACTCGAGACCACAATGGGTTCAGGAAGCTTCTCATAGTACTTACACAAGCTGGGAAACTTTACGCACTACACACTGGAGATGGAAGAACTGTGTGGTCTCTTTTATTGAATTCTCTTCGTAAATCGGATGCATGCCAAGATCCAAGAGGGATAAGATTACATCAGTGGCAGGACCCTCATCATCATGCACTGGATGAGAACCCATCTGTTCTAGTTGTTGGCAGATGTGGACTCAGTCCAGATTCCGCTGGAGTACTCTCTATTATTGATACGTACAGAGGAGAAGAGCGCAATCATATGGGACCCATTCATTCCATTGCGCACATTATTCCATTACCTTTTACTGATTCCATAGAACAACGTTTGCATTTAATAGTAGATACAAATTGGCATGCTCACTTATACCCCAGAAGTGCTGAGGCTCTTGGTATATTTCAGCGTGAGTTAGGGAATGTATATTGGTATTCAGCTGAAACTGATAAAGGTATCTTAAGGGGTCATGCAGTGCAGAATAATTGCATTCTTGAGGTGGTAGATGAATTCTGTTTTGGCCCAAAGGATATATGGTCCATTGTTTTCCCAACCGAGACTGAAAAGATTGCTACAACTGCATCCAGGAGCTTAAATGAGGTTATCTTCTTTCCCCCCTTAATGTCAGCATGGACTCTGACCTGGATATTCTTTTAACAAGTTACAGTGTATTATTATGTGGCATTATACATACTGAACAGGATTGCCCGTCCTTCCATTACATATCCTCGGTCCTGGGGTTTTAAACTGTTTTCTGTTGTTCCATTATCCAATTTGTCTAAAAACTGGTTGAACAGTGATTATGAAATGGTAAAAGTGTCGTCAAGTCAAGCAGTGTCCCTGTTCAATTGACTACTTACTTATTGACCACAGTTTTGGGCTTCTTTGCCACTGATTAATTATTGCGTCCTAATTTCTTTAGTAAAAAGTGCACATCGCGTTTGTCACTAACTTGTAGCACTCAAGTCATTTAAACTATTGTCAAAATGAGTGTTAACCAAAGAAGTGTTTGAGGAGGAGTATCTTGCCGTACATGCTGGGATGACAGTGATTGTTGTCTTCTTAAATTTTGGCGTATCTTTTCCGTAAATGAATGAGACCAAAGGCCGTTTAATTTATTTTCGTACAATTAGCTATTTGATGGCTATCTTGATTACATGAAGTACCAGGTTCGGAAAGTAAAACTTCTAAATGCTCATAAGTTCATCTTCGGATTGGTTACATGCTTCACATGACATGTTACAGAATTGTTTGGATGCTGCAATTAACCTGCTGTCTTTGTTCCTAATTCTCAATGTTGAATCCTGAATTTCCTTAATTTACTTCTCTATTTGGTCCTCATTTCCTTATTATAGCATAAGAAATCATTGCATCATTCTTGTACATGAGTCTATGCCCGGTGCTTTAAAGATAATTGACAGCAACCAGTGCTCTAGTATAAGTTGTAAAACCTGATCCCTAAATACAGAATAGTCAGTGTACCACTTGTACTTGTCTTTTACTTCTAGTGTATTTTCTCCAGTGACATGAAACTTTGCTCCGTTACTGATTCTTTTACCTCATTTTTTGTTTCTTTTATCTTCTCAGGTAGTTCATACTCAAGCGAAGGTGACAGCAGAGCAGGAAGTGATGTACAAATATATATCAAGGAATCTGCTCTTTTTGGCCACTGTTTCACCTAAGGCTCTTGGTCCTATTGGTTCAGTTTCCCCAGAGGAGTCATCTCTGGTTATTTATGTGATCGATACTGTAACTGGTCGTATATTGCACCGCATGACGCATCATGGTTCACAGGGTCCTGTACAGGCAGTAAGTCTGCTTTCCTTTATTTTAATAGTGTGAATATCATAACATAAAAAGATAGCAAAATTACAAATTTGTCCTGCTGTCATGTCTGAGATTTAAATCCTTCAATAGAAGAACTCTATAATTTAACATAACTTTTGCTTCTTTTAAGGTCTTCAGTGAGAATTGGATCATCTACCATTACTTCAACCTAAGGGCGCATCGGTATGAGATGTCTGTTGTTGAGATCTATGACCAGTCCCGTGCGGTACTTACTTTAGCTTGATCTTCTGTACTTTACATACCCTGTGGTTGGTACCATCTTAAATTGTTGCCATTGCAGGACAACAAAGATGTGTTGAAGCTTGTTCTTGGGACACATAATCTTACTTCACCTGTAACAGCCTACTCCCGCCCCGAAATCATCACAAAGTCTCAGTCTTATTTCTTCACACATTCTGTGAAAACGATGGCAGTGACATCGACGGCTAAAGGCATTACTTCCAAGCAGCTTCTAGTTGGCACAATTGGTGATCAGGTCAGCTTTTATCCAGTAAAACCACTTGTTTTGTATGCAATGGTTCTTGCTACTCCTTTGCTATAATGGATGTTTATGTTTTGTTTTAATTTGAGTTCTCTCGTATATGATATAACCTACACATTGGTTATTATCCAGTTAACTCAGCACTTTTTGTACTTTATATGTTAACCTTAACAGGTATTGGCCCTTGATAAGCGGTTTTTAGATCCACGGAGAACAATTAACCCCACTCAAGCTGAGAAAGAGGAAGGAATTATACCTCTTACTGATTCTTTACCAATTATACCTCAGGTAGAAACAATACTTCAAGATTGTTCGTATTATATACCTGAATAAGCTAGTAGATATTTACATGAATGCCATCTTGTGTTGTGTGTTATGATGAAAAATTATTTTCCTGCTAGTTAATTTGTTGAAATGCAAACAAGCTCTATGATAAAGACTGTATATGATGGTAAGAATTGTTGCGTTCTCTAGTCTATTGGAGTGTAGCTCTGAGATCAAACTTGATGGTCATAGGCCGTCGCTTTATCTTTTGACTACCACATTACATCTATGCATAGTTATCGATCTTCAGTAATTACATTGAGCTGAAATAGACTATATACTTCTTGCGCTTTATTTCAAGCATTGAACTGAAATTCTTCCAACTGATTGCAGAACTAGATCCAATTTATAATGTACATGACGTTTGGCACTTCATCCGAAGCACTATCTATATTGTCCTTATGTTTTCTTTCTTTTGCAGTCTTATGCAACTCACGCGTTTAAGGTGGAAGGTCTTAGAGGCATAGCAACAATCCCTGCAAAGCTCGAGTCCACAGCCCTTGTTTTTGCCTATGGTGTGGATCTCTTCTTCACTCGGCTTGCACCTTCCAGAACATATGACTCTTTGACTGATGATTTCAGCTACGCTTTGCTTCTCATCACCATT
Organism: Misopates orontium; assembly: GCA_946800315.1. Lineage (NCBI taxonomy): Eukaryota > Viridiplantae > Streptophyta > Magnoliopsida > Lamiales > Plantaginaceae > Misopates > Misopates orontium. The sequence goes on along the minus strand of OX326950.1, from coordinate 5,122,263 downwards.
GTTGCGCTGCTTGTGGCAATTTTTGTGACTTGGGTTTGGTCAGATAACAAAGAGCTTCAGGAGAAGTGGAGGTGAGTTGAAATTCTTAATAGGTGTTTGCCTAACTCTAACCTTGTGGTTGCTTTCATTTTTATTTATTGATAGAAGAACTTCCTTTTTGATATGTTCTAAATGTTGTAAATCTAAGATGAGAGGAGAGTAGGAAGAGAAAGTAGGTTGTCATAGTTTATTCGATGCTATTTTATGTGTTACAGAAGGATGATAGATAACTGTTTTTCTCTCGCATAACATTTTGTAACATATTAATCATGCCATTGGCATTCTAATTTTTGCTCCCCACAACCTCCCAATTTCTGGATGGTTATTTTACAGTTGCGACGATGTTTCCTATTTGTTTATGAAATGACAAGGGAGATCCATAGATAGTCCATCAATACTTCAAGCTAAACCAATCATCGATTAACTTTGTGAAAATTCTCTGTCAATGTAACATAATCAACAAGTGCTTAATCATATCAAATGCTTAATGCGTGACGGGATCAACGTATTATTAGTATAGCAAGAGATGCTTCTCAGCCATATAGATAATAGGCAGACAGATAACAGACTAATTATAGTGCCACAAACTCACAGCTACGGAGAAATAAAATGAGAAGTCTAGTAACTGCACTGGCTAAATTTAGACTATGAGCGAAAACTACAGAAACAAATAATTCTTGTTTCACCCTTTCCCAGACACAAATTACAAGAAAATATACCTACACATGAGAAGTTTTATACAGCAAAAAATAAAGATTAAATTGTACTAAATAAACTAGATCACAATATCTAACGAGCTTCACTCTTTTCTTCTATGAATCACCACTAAGCTCTTAGCCAGCAACCAATTTGAGTTACACAAGTCTACTAAATATCCTTACATCTAAGCCCCAAAAATGATGAGTTCAAAAATTTAAAAGAGAGAAGAAAAGAAAAACTTAGCATATCTACTCGTGGAAAGGATTAATAGACTACATTTGCTGCAGATGAAAAATTGGTTACTTTTTTTACAAAACAAGACATGCAACCAACACCATTATGTCCAGCGTAAGAGAAAAGTTACTCGCGTGCGTTAGTTTGAAGAGTGTACGAATTTGTGAGCCGCTGCTCACACTCAGCTGTCCAGCATTCACTAATTTGTCTCTACTGGAAGTTATTGAGACATTAACGGGCAAAGAACCTGAAGAAAAAGCAATTCAGAAATCAAAAGTGAAACCAGAGTTTTTAGAAAACATATACAAGAATTCAAGCAGTTGTGAAATGCCATAAGATACGATGACGACCAATTTGGATGCAAAAGGTTGACTCACAATCGTAGTCTGCCCATCCTATTCTTTGATGAGCCAAATCGTAAACAAAGATTTTATCTTTGAGGACCAGATCTGGAAACAAGTAAAGAGCAAATAAGTTTGAGTTTTCATATTTTGAAGGTGAACTCTACTGAGCATGAGCACCAGTAGATACGGATATCAAAGGTATAACAGGTCGAGCTAATTCAGATATAAGTTCATAACCAGGGCATAGATCTAATATAGCAGAAGTAAAGTAGCAATCAACAAAAAAATAAGAAATTCTGGAAGCTCAGGTAACCAGTGATATTTCTTCGGGTGGAACAGAAATCGATTCAGTCAAAGCGAACATATTAAATTCTGGAAATTTAGGAGGCTATGGAAACTTTCATCCAATTTTAAATTAAGAATGCTTAATTTAAAAGTGCACTAGGCATGATTTGGCAGACATGTCAATAGTAATGTTAAAATGAATTTATTCCTATCACATGCATTTGGTAAACTACCCTACTATTATAGATTTACTAATATTCCTTTTTAGCTCTTAATTTCTTCACTGTATACTCGCATGGAGGCATGGGGGGTGGTAGTCCTTTTCTAAGTCATTCTTGGGCGTGGTCTTAAGTACGACAACTGTTGTATATATATATCTCCATGTTAAGTTGCAACTAGAGGATTGTGGTTCATCAAACCTCGAGAACATATTAGGAAGTTCAGTGGCAAAGAAGGCATTAGTTAGTTGATATGTGCAACAACTGAGATAGCAGATAGTAAAGCTACAACGCAAGTTTATACATCTCAATGTACTTGGTAAACCAACCTCCTAAAATTGTTGTGCCTGGATCCTGAACTTTGACAAAGCCCATGCACCACATTGCAGAGCCATCCTGAGAAGTGGCAACGAGAAAGAGACTCAGGTCAATTAGTTACTTCCTAAGAGCCGTAAACTAATATGATCACAGTACTAATGATACTACTATAATTGTTGATATTACGAAAAGCATGATCCACAATCTAAACTAAAATTTAGAGTAGGCTTTTGCATACAGTTGAGGAAATAATATGCTAAATGCAAAGATAAGTGAAACACTCACAACATATCCCAAGGTTACAAGGTAGTCAACTGGTTTTAAAACCATGGATGCACCCCCAGCAAAATTCAAAGCAACTACTGGAAATGTCTCAGCCACACTGTAGAGAACAAAGAAAATCTTATTTGAGTACCTTAATAATACTGCATTAAAGCCTATTGTTAACAAACATTTAGAGAGGTTCCTTTAATTTATGTAAGCTCTTTTTCTTGAGAAAAAACAAACAAACAAATATTTAGAATGGATACTTCTCAGATGAATGTTTAAAGATTGAAAAATGAAACTAACCTTGTCAAGACTAGATAACATTGTTTTCCATGATGAATAATTGGTTTAACAGATGGAGAGATAGCAGCATTTATCTGCACAGGCAATTCACCTCGAGAAATGAGTTAAAACAAATCTTGAGTTCATTGAAATGAATTAGATTCATTAGACCTTGGTATTCAAAGAGACGAGAATAAGACAAGATTTCATATTTATGCCACCTGTAAAGACTAACTATAAACATCTAGCTCTGATGGATATTCAAAAGATCAAGACATCCGGATAACTAAGGGTCCTGGTCCAAGTTCTTTTAAATTCATAGTTCTAGCTCTGGATCTCGGGTCGGCAAAGCAAAGAGAATCTACTATGAACCTGACATCCTAATCGAGCATGTTGCAATATCCAACTACTTATTGACTGCTTTCCTCGAACTTCTAAATTTACCGCTTTCACTAATACTACAGTTATTGGTCCTATGACTGGAAATTGTAAGGTGATGTATACTTACAGCAGCAACAAAAGGATCATAGGCTCCTTCGACAAGGTAGGACAAAGTTGTTCCAGAATCAACAATGGTTCCTTGGTTGCCAGATGTCCTAAACACTGCTTGATCAATAGGCAACAACTGCCCATTGACAGCAATGCTCTGCAGATATAAATTATAATGAGGCCTGAAAGATTATGGATAAAACATCAAAAATGCTGTGTAAATGTTAAGTGTCTCCAAGTTTCTAAATGCAGTTGATACTAAAAAGATTCAGCCAGGAAAATCATTACACCATCTTCTTCTCTGAAGGTGTTGAAGGGACTGGTGATGTGTTTACATATTTATAAGTGTAAAGGGTCCTGAAGTTGCGGATAACTTAACAGATAAAGTTGGAGGCCAAAAATGAAATGAAGAATCCAACTATCTGACACATGCTTTTCTCGCTATTGGTAGACGATAGTTGTGCACCGGCAAAGTACTTCAAAATTTTGATATTACCGCATGATCTAGCTAATAGCTTGTGCATATCTTGACAAAAGAATTTTCATACAAACCTTCAATTTTCAATAGTTTAAAGCAGAAAGATGACCTTGAGTTCTTCGGCCCAGTTAAAGATATGGATTTTACTCTAGTTGATGAAGCAAATACACATGCAAGACCAGATAATAAAAGAGGGGGCAAACAGACATCTATATTTTAATAATAAGAATAATAACCAAATGACTTAATTCAATATATAAAGATCAGATGATCTGATAGCATTATGATCAGGTTTCACCAAATTCAGTTCTGATTTCAACAGACTAAATAAAGGAAAAAACCAAGTACTATTAGACGAGAGGATAATGAATTATAGTCTGACACCATTCGCCCATGGTTATGAAAGGAAAGGATCACTCGTTATAGAAACATCAAGATTATTTAACCCGGAAATGAAGGCATAGAAGAGATATCATCTAAACGTTAGATGCCCATGACTGACATAATGCATGTACCATAACTAATTTTGTATGCTTACAACCGTCAGTCAGTGATTAGCAACATAAGAATATTAAAGACAATTCTTACAATAATACGTACTGTGATGGAACAAGGGGAGTGTAAACAATTCTTGGATCCAATATCTCACCAAGAACTAGAATACCCCCACCATTGCCGTCTCCTTTCAAGCAGTGGGAAAATACTTTAGGCGTAATCCCATGCGATGCTAACTGCGAAATTACCGAAAGATCGTGTTGGCCAAATCCAATTATTCCGTCAACAGCTTTTTCTGATTTAGCCAAGTCCTCAAAACGAGCATTGCTGCATCTGTTTCCAACAAGACAAAAAACCCGACAAATGTCAATCCCAAACAGCTTGTTTCTAAGTTGTTACTAACACGTACTATCAAAATGGCCACGTCAAGTCCACATTGTTCCAACCTAGAAGAATATTTTAGTCATCAAGGAGAGTTGCATGCATAGAAGACCACGTATAAATATCAAACGGAGTGACAATTACAGCTTACCCAAAGACAATAGAAGCAGAAGAATTGGCTGTCGACGAGGTGCCCAAAATTGTGCCATAGTAAAGCAAATCAGATACATAAAAACCATTTGTGCCGCTTCCATCTCCGTATTGGAATGAGTAACCACACTGATCCTGTCCAGCAGGGCATTCAGCAGATGCAGTTCGAACCATGGAAGCACATCTAGCATCCGAGCAAGAAATAGAGGAAACAGTTGACGAGGTAGCAGCATCAAAGAAATTAAGAGGAAGCTGCGGCCGACCCAATACAAAACTCAACTTACTTCAACAGAATATCAGCGTATAGCAACAAATGACAATATAACATGATATAGAGCTAGTATTTTACCCCCAATCCACTAGTATTAGGACAGCTATCACAGGGGCTGCAACTAACCCACAGGATGTCACTCCCAGTATCAATTTGCACATTGAACTCTTGTGGTGGAGATCCCAGTCTCACTTTGGTATAATAAAGTCTACATAAGTGAACAACCATGGTTAATCATCAGCAACTGAGATAACACACACCAAGATGAAATTAATGCAAGATCAAACTACACAAATACACTAGAGTCCAAGAATTTAGACAAAAAGGCTACGGAAATAACCGAAAGCTGCCTTTCATCCCACTGAGATACTTAATTTCAACATCACATAATGAACAAACTCCAAAATATCCAAATTCTCAACATGGGATAACTCTAGCTTAAGCAACGGAATACGAAAAACTTAATAATCCAGAGAGGTCTCAAGAATTATTTTCCTAGCACTAAATCTCATAACCATGGTAACAAATTTTCCAAATGTTTCCTCGAAAAGTACCGAAAACGTTGCTACTTCGAATTCCGCAGAGTCGAAACATACCAGTATTTTCCACGTCTGTTGCACAACATTGCTTACGAATTCCGCAGAACATACCAAAAACATCTCGAAACACCGCATAAGGTTTCTAACATTAGCGCACAGAAACATACACTAAAAACGAAACCTCGACTCATGCTCATAACCACAAAGATTAAAACTTTAAAATACAAACATTAAAATTTCGAACATACAATTATTTTCCGCATCTATTAAACAAGATTTATTTACGAGTTTCCCGAAAACATACCGAAAAAACGAGACTTTGACACATGCTCAAAACCAATAAAGATCAAAACTTTACACTCTAAACATCAAAATTCGAACATGGGGTGGCAGTAAAAGTTACCCAAACGAGTAGGGATCGGCCACACCACCAACTGGAAAACCCACAATGCCATTAAAGGAGCTCTGCAAAATCCGCACGTGCCTTGCCCGGTCACGTGCTTTAATTGTCTCAAACTCCACTCTCACCTCTAACGGTAACAGTCTCTTTAGAGTGAACACTCCGCTGTTGTTTGCTCCCGACAACAACAACAGCGCAGCCAAAACCGCCGCCGTTAATATCAACCCCACACTAACCATCGAATTGCAACTTGGTTAAATTAAATATATGTTATTTATGTTACTTAATGTGTGTATTTGTCAGCTGCAGAGACTATATAAGTGGATTACAAAATGTACCCTGATGAAGATTATGTCCTCTGGGACAAATTTGATTAGTAATTGGGGATAATTTGCAGTTTGACCCTTGAAGATTAGAAAAATGTACAAATTTGCCCCATAATATTTGTAGGACTTGCTTGTCAATTGTCATAACATATTAATATATTATGGGGGTGTGGGGGGGGGGGGGGGGGGGGGGGGGACTATGTTTATTAATTATTTCTATATAACATTTAAGAAAAATACTTGCATCCAATGCATAACTAAATAACTTGCAGAACATGTTAATACTCACCCCTTGTTTCAAAAAGTTATCATCCCCTACACTGCAAAACCTCACAACATGATCAAGAAATGTCCCTAAATTCTTGTATTACAAACTTTGTTAGTAGTGTTTGAAAATCTTGTATTACGATTAGAAAATAATTGTTTAATTTAGATTGTTAATGTCAATTAATTAAAATCCTTTTGGTACGTATACACCAATCTGTACGTATGTACCAACAATACAAAAATAAATATGAGTTTCTAAATAAATATTAGTCATATTATTGAACACGTGCGGATTTTTGCATAACAATGATCTTTTATATAACTTTTTGTGAAACAACCCATTGACAAAAAATATTGAAATCTTTCCAACTTTTTTATGTTTCAAAGGAAAATGATTTTGATAAGACTAATTTTATTACTTGCCAATTAAAAGTAAAACCCGCATAATTTTATATTTGTGTTTATTAATTATACATATATGAATTAGCTACAGTTGTTTGTTAATTTAAAATATCAAGTAATTACTAATTAAACTAATGAATCATCACACATAGTGAATAAGTAAATAAAATATTTGGAAAACAAAAAAAAAGGAATTTAATTCGAGAATTGAATGTTACAGTTTTATAGATCACTTGGTTCCTCATTTAATTGTGCCTAATTTATGTAACCGATCTCCTATAATTAGGGGCTCCAGTTATGGATTGCTTTGTTGCTTCAATTTGAAAGGGTAATTATGAGATTTTACAAAAAAATGCTTTGGCTTTATCAAATTTGCTCTGTGTATATATATTAACTACCGCACAAATCAAACACTTCAAAAAATAACAGCTAATTCGACATTTTCACACTCTCTTCTCAACTCAGGCGATTCTTGAAGATGGCGGTAAAATCCCCAATCTTTAGGTTTAGTGCCAAGATTATGACAATTCACTTTGTATATAGTAGGCTAGGGTTCATTGTAATCAATCAAGGAATATACAATCTTTCATCAAGATTATGTAGAAATTAGGTTTAACAGAGCATACGAACTTATATTTTACTTTTTGATGAATAATGATTGTAGAAAAGCAAGAAAAAAAACTCGAAGAAAAAAGCAAGGGTTGGGATTGCAGATCATGCGGTTTTAGCACCCATTCAAAGTGTAAAGGTAGTCTCAATTTATATAATATAATCGTTTTTTATTTTTCTAAAATTTATTGTCTAATTTAAATTTATTGAGATCGAGATCGAGAATGATGTGAGAACCGGTAGGGCTGATAATCATGAGATTGAGGGTGGGGTGAAGATTGGCAATTCGTGAACGATGTCGCCCAAAAGCTCAAAGTTGGTGTCAAAATTTTTTCTACATGTTTGTCAAGAACAAAATTCCTAGTGGCGGTGAGTAAAATTCTGATTTAATTGTCAAAAAATATCTTAGCTATCATGATAATACATACAAAACTTATATGCATTATTCTTACAATGTTTACAACATTTGCTAGTTTATTAATGAGACTTTTATCCCTATTTATAAGTCTTTAAATGAAATATGGTGCGAATCGCTTAATTTGCTTGAGCAAACTTGCAAAACATTCCTAAAAGAAAACAAGAGATAATACATAGATAACTTGAATGCATTATTCTTGGAATGTTTACAACATTTGGTAGTTTATTAATGAAACTATATCCCTATTTATATTAGTATTCATTCTCAATGGACAACATTGATGTAACAATCATAAATTAACTTTTAGACATTTCTACAAAGTCTTTAAAATATTACTAAGTCTAGAGGCTTCTAAATTTAGAGGGACTTATTACTCCTTACATATTTGGAAGGGAGACTCAGAATTTGAAAAAGAAAATATGGAATAGCCGCTCGCATGAGATGCCATTGGGTAGAATACGAGTTGGCAGGTCGATAATATGTGTCAAGCATGCAAATTGTTTCAGCTCGCTTAGCATGGGAGAAGTACAAGAATCAACACCCCCACACCCTATTTATGTTAGCATGTTGTAATAGCCAGTGTTTTTAAAATTGGATCAGACCGGCCGGTCCGGGCGTCCGGTTCGGGGGTACACCATGAACCGTTTTTTGTAGAAACGAGCTAACCCGCTGCATTTACCCATTGAACCGGTTGAACCAGTTAATCACCAAACCGCTCAATGAACCGCTCGTCCATCCTTAAAAAAAAAAAAGAAATCTTTGTGCGATTTAAATTTGTATCCCTTAATTTGCTGCAACATCTTCATCCTGATTTTCTAAAAAGGAGAAAAGAATGAAAAAACAAAAACTTTGAAGAAGTGAAGAAGAACAATGACATGGGAAAGGAAAAAAGAATGAAGAAACTCAAACCTTCAAGAATTGAAGAGGAGAAGTGACACTGGAGAAATGAGAGAGTTTTCTTATGAAAGATATCTGAAGATATTAATTTGCTGTAAGAGGAGTGGGCTATTTATGTATTGATTATTTTTATCTTTGGAAAGTGGAGTATATTGCATGCATTAATTGGTTTCATTTGGAAAACTGAATTATGTGCATTGACTTTCTTTATTAAATGGAATTATATGCATTGATTGTCTTTATTTGGGAAAGTGAATTATATTTGCATTGATTGCCTTTACACGGAAAAGCAAAAGAATCCGATGGTATCTTATTTTGAGAAGATAAAATTGTATAAGCACAATAAATGAATAGAATGACAATAAAAGTACCAGAAGATTCAAAAATTATAAAAATGACGACTTAACAATTAAACTAAATGTGATAGAGAAAACTAAAGAAAGACATTAAACTACTCTTAAAAGCATAATCTTTCACTAAAGATACAAATAAATTAACTTTTATTATGCATGTCTAGCTAAATTATGTTAGTGCATAAGTTAATGCTTTAGTTGGATATATGTTTTATATGATTTGGAGTTTCATTGTATATTTAAGGGTTGAGGATATTTATATAATTTCATCTGGTTTGAATTTGGAATATTATTTATTTTGAAATCAAATTACTGTTGTGGGATGCTAAAAGCTTGTCTCATATATAGGGGTAAACACATGCAGTGCATTATGAGACGTTCATTCACAAGTAGATCAATATATATAATCTTCTTCTAACATATCGCAGCAGTAGATGAGACGAGCGATGTTGCCTTGACAATTGAAATCAATTACAATAATTTCCCCAACCCATGCACGGTTGAACTAGTTTCGCACAAGCAAACCATGCATGTGCCAATTTCATTTCATCTATAAGTTAAGTACCATGCATGCCACAAACTGATCCAATGCAGAGGAATTGAAAATGAAATTTCAAAGCAAATTGTATACAACGCAAACAAGTGCGTTTAATTCTATACAAACATACATACTGCATATTGACTGAACAATTCACATTGAAAATTTCACTTAACCCAAGAAAAGAAGTAAGTGCGTTTTAATTCTATACAACGTAATCAAACTACATATCCACAATTTATGAAGCAGTGGTGGCATTTTCTCATAACAGATAAAACCAACATTATATTGTTGCAAACTCACAGAGTATGATTGGCTTCATGTTCTTATTTGTACACAAAATAGATATTAATAAGTCATTGCACAATGTTAACTCCATTGATCCAAGCAGAGCTTAAGAAATACATGACACGAATTTGTAACTTTATTCTTGCTTCCCATCATTTAGACCTACGTACTGAATGTGGCGCGCAACAACGATCTGCTCACCTGTAACTGAATTGTTTGTGTTCGTTTTGGAAGCGGAAGTTTCATAGGACACGCAGGAGGAGCTCTCTCCGGCTTCCCATCTGCATAATCTATAAATCTTCGCCATGATGATATCGAAGAGAACGGGCATGCAGCAAATTGGACGAGAAAGAGCGGTAAAAAACACGCTACACAAACCATTGTAGGTTAACTTTTTGGAGCTGAGATTTGTTGTTTGATTGCTTCATGAATGCTGTTGGTCGATCAGCTATGGCGTCCTCTCTATATTCTACAATAGTTGAATCTGAAATTCGCTAAGAGTGTAGGCCAGGTTTCTCATTTGAAGTTTTTGAGCTTGTGATTGTAAATTGGTGAGAGTGGAGAGGGCTTCTTTTAATTTGAGCAAAACTAATGTAAACTTTATTTTTCAAATTGCGAGCTTCTATACAATTTTGTTAAAAAAGAAAGGGTTTTTGGTAATTTATCCCCATGTGTTAGTGCCAAATTGGCAAATTACCACCAATAAAAAATAAATACGTAAATTACTCCTTTGTGATTTCAAAAATTGGCAATTTATATTTTTGTATTTTTTTTAAGAAGTTAGATTATTAAACCTAATATCTACATATTTTTTAAGAAAAAGGATATAATTGTCCTTTTTTGCCTAACATCCTATTAAAGGCTCATTAGATCCTGAACTCCCACCACGCATAGTTCTTCCTTGACAAAGATTTCACATATGCAATTGCCCTCGGTGAAAGATTAATATGTAAATAATCACCATTGTAAACTACACACATGGCGAAACATCAAAGAAAAAAAAGCTACAGAAAAGCTTAAATTTTGTTTAAAAGAACTAAAAAGTTGCAAGTATAACACAATTTAAAAGCTGAGGCGGCTCAGCTCGACACAGATGATGTCTTCACAGCAAGATGGGTAAGTGCACGTCGATGATAAGTGTGGCGCATCTTCTTGTACTTGTGTACAAAAGCTGTAAGATCAACCTCTCTATCAAGTAGCTTCTCATGTAGGGCCTCAGATTCCTCTTCTGTTTTACTCATTTCTTCTGAAATCATTCAAAAACGACTATCACATCTTCATTCATTTTGGACCAAAGGCATCATAATTCTCTTTTAATAGAGATACAAAATACATATCAGCTTTTGAGAAACAACCACTGTCCCCTTCAGTTAACCCATACCTCGTCTAGCAACACCAGGACAGTAACCATAATCTTAGATGCTGTCAAATAATGCTCATAAACACCCTAACCCACCCACCCAAACATATACATGCACACACAAATATTATAAGACGCAATAAAGAGCAGAGAAAACAACGACATATATATAGACCCTTCCCCCATACTAGTGAAAACAAGACTTCCTTTTGTACTTCTAGCCAAAAAGAGCGGAAGGGTACAAAACAATCACTGGTTTCTCCCACAGTTGTAGCATGACAATGTCGTATGACAGGGCATTTTTTTTTTTTGATGAATGTATGACAGGGCATTCACTCTGGAAATTTACCAACCCCCACCAAAGACAAAGTTACAGTCATCAAGAACTATCCAACGTTAGACATGATACAAGAGGAATCGTAATCAATGACACGATACATGAATTGAAGTTGTTAAGTGAGCAGAATATGTCAGTGTCATCAAATAGTAAATAATGTCTGAGTTGCAGATATTCGAGGAAAACATTTCATATATGCTCCACCATTGCAATTTAGCAATCATGTCCATGTTACAAACAGATAAGAGCTGGACTTCATAATGATGTCGTGCACAAGTGATCGACAAGGGAAATAGAGCCATGCATGTGATGGAACTGAACTGAGAACACTTTCTAGGTTATGACCATTTCTCACAGTCTAACCCATGATACATATTACTGCCATAGATTAAAGACAAAGATCACGGTTGCAGTTACCTTGAAGTCGAAGGAGGAGAGTCGAGGGAGAATAGTACTTCTGAGTTTCTTCCTTTTTCCTCTCTAATTCATGCAGCTTTTCTAGCGCAGTAGCCAGCTCCGATGTCCGTATGATTTTACACTGAAGCCACAAAACTAGCATATATAACACTGCCACAATTTTGAATTTAAAACCTCAAAAAAAGTTGTGTAGTCAATCTAAGAACACAAATAAACCTGATTCCTTAGCTCCACTATGCACGGTTCCTTCTCCATATTCTGTCCTACAATTTCAATATCAATTTGGTCCTGCAACCAATAAGAAAAATGAAATGAAGTGAACTAATGTCTTACTAGCAAGTTGAAGTGTTTCATTCCTAAGCTCATCCCCGACCTGAAGGAGCAAAAAGGAAAATAGTGTTAAGAGTAACAAAAATTAGCTTTAACTTGTGATGAAGACTACCAAAATAAACTTTGCATAAAGAAATGCAAGATATTACATGGGTGAAGGGCCTAACTTGTTAAAAATGATCGAGTCATTTTAAGATAATAGAAACCTTACGGAGAAGGAGGATGAAGAGGAAGGAGAAAGGAAGCTTTCAGACAGACATATACCAACAGAACTCGTAACTTACCCTGTTCTGAGTTTTGACAGGTTCAAGTGAATGTAAGAAGCTATGATAAGCATCCTTGTCGGACAGAAGCTTTTTCAGCTCTTCAACACTGTAAAATAAACATCCAATTTATTAACGACTTTATCTACCTAATTCTTTAATTTATGAATTAGCAAACAAGAGTGATCATGCCCCGAGGAAACTTAATACGATAAATTGAGATACCTTTTATCTTTAAGCAGAACCATGATGCCTGCTGCTTCTGCAGGTGAAACATTAGATAAAGAGCTTGGTTTATCAGCAAGACTTGGCATGCTGAAGCTGCTTGATGCGCTGACACTAGGTGTTGCCGGGTGTGAAGTGCTAGGTGAGCTAACCGATGGTGGATACCAGGAGTTTGTCGGGCGCGGCTGAGCCTGCTGCTCTTGAGAGCCCCTGTTAGCAAGTGCAATTACCAAAAATAAAAATTTTAAATCCAGAGAAGAAGAGTAGTTGCCCGGACACAAAGCATTCTTTCTACGTTTTCCTTGAATTGCAGCATACTGAATTCCCCTAGGAAACAATCTGGGGAGATTGGCTATCATGTAAGAGAGATTATCAACCATGCTGAATTTGGAAGACTATCCTAGTGCGGGCAAAAACCAGAGCCCGTGAGGCTAAAACCTAACCAGATCTCGTGAGGCTAAAACCGAACTTCACTTTGTAGAACAACTAACCATATTAAAAAAAATGAATGATCAACATTCAAGTACACATATATTGGAAAAGCAAAGTTGTCCAACTCAGGTTCAGTGGTTTCTATAGACACCTAACACTCCACAAGAAATTTCTCCAGTAATGAAGCAAAACAAATTTAATCAACGAAACTTAAAAAAAAAAAAAAATTAGGCCGACGCCAGAACCTACACTCGAACAGTTTCATAAACATTACGGTTGTATACTCATGATAGATTTAACCGTATCTCAAGTAAAGAGAAAGAAACAGTTCTATCTCATGCAACGAAGACTTAGTTCTAAAGCTCTCTCTCTCTCGCTCTCTTTTTTATAAATTTAACTTCAATACTAAAAAATCGAGCAAAAGTAACGACAGCAAGATACTTAAATACATTTAACTAATTATTAAAGCATAGCTGTCGCACTTCCTTCGATACGTGAACTATACCACATGGATGCGTTTCGGATCAAACTACCCCTCGCTGCTTAATTAAACGAAAACCGGTGTGTCTACATTGTCGTAAAGCATCATCCTCAGCGATCGCTTTCATGAGTGAATACAGTTCATGATAAGAAAAACCGATCATTCTTTTCGTCGTAAAACTTCGTTGATACAGATAACAATTTTAGCTGTTATTTAATTTCCAATGAATGCACCTCATCTAGTTATATATAAGTCTTAAAAACACACAAACAACAAATTTAAATCAACTATATTCATCTTATAATTCCATCTCAAAATTGGAGATTTATGCCATATAATTTAAATGAGCAAAAGGTCAAAGCAATTAATTATCGTAACAAACACATTGTATCAATTGGTCAATTAAGAGATGATTCAGAGCAAAAGGAAAACATAAAAAATAGTTACCAAAAATGTTTGAACATGATTTTTCGATTGTCCGATGGAGAGAGAGAAAATTACTCGTCAGGATGAATTTACAGAGCGAAGCTTGTTCAGGGTTTTGGGCACTTAATTTATTAATTTTTTGATTTATTATTTTTTGATGAATTTGTGTGTACCTTTTAGTTTCTTATTCTAATTTTGATTTGTAGTATCTGATATATTTTTCAGGTTGGGATTATCTGGAGAAAGTGTGACGAAACTTAATTATGATTCTAATTGCATAAAACCCCTTATGTTTTTAGAAAAATTGAACTATGCTGGGAATTTTATTTAATTTTTTGTTTCATTTAGAAGATGTCATTGTGCTTTTAACAAACTATTTTTTAACTGATACGTTTATATTATCAGAGAAATTTTTATTTTTTTGGTAAACAAATGAAAACAAAGCCCTCAGGAAGCATCACTCTGAATTAAAGACATGAATTTGACAATTTTAAGCCTCTTGAGGAGAGGGGTTTGACACAGTTTTCTTATGATGTAGGCATAATTTTTGATAACATGAGGGGTTTCTTACATGTTTCTAATAATGCTAGGGAACTTAGTGCATATATTAATAACACAATGGAATTTCAAAAAAATAACACGAGAAAGTTTGCCTTAAATACACAAAAGGGTTTTATGCGTTTCCCTTGTCATTGCCTAAGTATTGTTTCTCGAGTCTCGTGTGTTTGATCCTACCTGATCGTTATGGAAATGACTTTTTCTGGGCCGAATTAAGAATTTTGTATGCATAATATCAATTATTTATAAAGAAATTAACCTTTTCGTTTCAAAATAATACTCATAACTCCTGTAATGAAACACAAACTAATAGATTCTTCTGATTTTAAAATCCAATATAATAATAATAAAAAATAAAAATAAAAATAGATGACACTACAAGGGTTGTTTGGGCAACACAAAATGCAATCCACTACCACTATCAACTTCTACGTCATTAACAAGAAAGAAACGCCAAACGGGCCATACCTTAGGGGGCCCAAAGGTGAATAACCATCAAAGGCCCATCCCAATTTCCACGTAATAAAAGAGACAATATCCATTAATACGACGCCGTATAGACCAAGTTAAACTAACTAAACCTCTCTAGCGTAGCCCACTAGCCCACCCTTAATATTGCCTACGTACAGACGCAAAAGAAGATCCAAAAAAAAGTTTTTGTAGCGTAAGCGCCAAACCCTTCCACCTCCTACATTTTCTCTCTCCTCCAATCCAACGCCTCATATTAATCCTCAGCCACCCCTTCTAATCTCAGCCGTCCGTTAGTCAAAAAAATATGTCATAAATTTTAGGCTTTTGTCCCCTTCCTAAAAGCTTAGGTGTAGTTTTTGTAGTTAAATTCTAAGTTGCTGGTTGTTGTTTAGGTTATATTATATATCACCTCACCCCAACCTCTTCACACAATTTCATTTCAAAAACTATCTCTTCCAGTTTTGATCATGGTAATGTTTATAATATTATTTTTATTCTCTCTTCTCATGATTTTATTTGTTAATGTTACAAAGTTTATTGATGAATTAATTAAAATGTTACAGGACACAATGTTGGTACCACCATGGCTAGAGAAACTGCTGAACACCGCGTTTTTCGACGTTTGCCGGACTCACGGCGACGCGGCGCGGAGCGAATGCAATATGTATTGTTTGGATTGTAATAAAGATGCATTTTGCTTTTACTGCAGATCATCTAAACACAAAGATCATCAAGTCATTCAGGTTTGATTTTCTTTTCTTTTCTTTTTGTAATTTTCATTTTGGTTTTATAAAAAAATATGTAACCTACCATTGAATTACTATCTTGAATATTAAATATTGTGGTAAGTAGCTGTAACAATCAATGAATGCGTGCAACAAGCGGACGTTACAAGAATTGACTCTTTGTTTGCTTCACCAACTAAAATTTTATTACCACATTTTTTTTTTGTTTTTGATGATGAATTTGATTTTATTAATTGTTGCAGATACGGAGATCTTCGTACCATGATGTTGTGAGAGTTTCGGAGATTCAGAGGGTGTTGGATATAAGTGGCGTGCAGACTTATGTAATAAACAGCGCGAGGGTTTTGTTTCTGAACGAGAGGCCTCAGCCTAAAGGAGGAAAAGCAGTTTCTCGTGTATGTGAAATCTGTGGGAGAGGCCTCTTGGATACATTTCGTTTCTGTTCTTTGGGATGTAAGGTTAGTCTTAACGCCCCTCGTCTCAAATCTTTTGTGTCGAAATGGTGTGTTGATTTCTAGACGACCGCTAGTTTCGATATTTTTTATGTCGAAACGGTGCGTTAATTTCTATGACGCCCCTTGTTTTAATTTTTCTGTATCAACACGGTCGGTGCGTTCATTTTCCCTCGTCTCGAATCTTCTTTGCCGATATGGTGCATTAATTTCTATACGACCCCTCGTTTCAAATTTTCTATGTTGAAACGGTGCGTTAATTTCTATATGCCGCCCCTTGTTTTAATTTTTCTGTATCAACATGGTGCGTTAATTTGTCTATATTGTTAGATTTATAGCACGTGTAATATATGAAGGAATCCTCGAAGTGTGCGCCACTTAATTTGATGACGACACGTGTATTCGAATTTAACTCATGAGGATTTTTTTTTTTGGGTTTATTATTATCAATGTATTGTGGTTAATTATATAATAAAAAGTGGCTTAAAAGATCCATTGTAATTTTTAATTTTTGACGCGTAATGTATCTTAACACGCATTATAACATACCAAGCTCCATGATCATTGAATAGTAGTCCCCGCCCTTCTTTTTTTGTTTTTGGCAAACACACCATGAAATACCATATGCTGCCCACACACCATGATGCATTTGATCCAAAAATGACAGATCATGTTAATGTTAGAGCCGCATCTATAACAAGTTGAGGACCCTCTCTATATATACCATCCTTTTCATCACGTAACCAACTAATTTGCAATCATTATCATCTTTTTGGTATGTAATGTATGCATCATTATCATCTTTACTAACATTATATGGCTTCACTTTTCATTATTAATAGTTTATTCAATAATTAATAATTGTTTTTCATAATAATTTAGCTTGTGGGAATAAAGACAAACGGCGATGCCAGCTTTACCTTAAATTCCATGAACGAAAGAGGTGAAGGAATATCAAGAAGAGTGACATCTTCATCAACTGAGGAAGAAGAATTGCGTGAAGGATCACAACAAGACATATACCCCCCTACGCCTCCTTCTAGTGCAAGAAGGAGAAAGGGTATTCCCCAAAGGGCACCTTTTGCGTCTTAAGATTATTTATTTATTTAATTTAATTCATATGCTACTTTATACAGCTCATAATATGGGTCATTGTCCCATATTAAAAGGAAGTTTTAGGTACATTTTATGAGGGGAAGTTCACAACTTAGTATTTTTCTCGGTTTGGTATTGGCTTGTGGGTCGTGGGTGGGTACAAATAAATTTCTATGATAGTATATATGTTTCAACCTGCGCATAATGAGATGATACAATTAATTTAGTTATTAGTGTAAATTTACAATTGAGACAAGGTGTTTAGAAGTTAGAGCTTGTAATATTAAAAGTTCATAGAATTTTTATCACTAGTTGCACCACGTCACAATAAAGCGGTAGCATATAATAGATTTTCGTGGATGTGGGGTTCCAAAAGAAAACAAAATCTCGTGGTATAAAGAGCAATAATAATGTTATTTTTTATTTTTATTTTAAAAGTTCAGGTGTATATTAATTGGAATCGAAAGCAAGTCTTTGTGTCCACCAGCTCACATGGGTCGTTTACATAAAGAGCAACACCTTTGATTAGATTAATGCATGCAATGGGGCAAATCAACTTTCTCTGATTGTTACCTAGTTTGGATAGTTCAATGAAAGAGAATTCTTTTTGATTTGTTAATTTATTATTATTTTTATATATTTCTTTTTTCTATTTTGGTTATTATCATAGAAGAAATTAAGTTGTTTTGAAGAGGATTGGTAGGAACCGAACAAGTAGGTAAGTTGCTATAAAAGAGTCATGAGAAACTTTTCAAGACTTCTTCCTAGTTTCTACAAATTGTATGAGAAAAGCAAGGTTTTCAATTTTCATTTGATGATCAATGGCGCAGAGTTCATGGTTTTTTTTCTTTTTCTTTATATTAATCAAATATGTGCACGACTTTCAAAACTTGTCCCCATTTATAATTACTAAGTATGCCGATCGATTAAGTACTACTAAATTACACAAACAAAATCCATAACTTTTAATAACGACTCAAATATAGCTTACTTGGTAAAGAATGTTAATTGGAGCTCTAGAAATTCGAGGAAAATGTTTCCTTTTGCACATGATTTTATTTTAACCCTGCATCAAAGCCCTTCTTTTTCTATTTTAATAAAGCGTGCATTACACTTACGTTATACTTAGACTTGTTTTCGTTTTTTAAGATTTTACACCTACTAAGTTAACTATAAAACCATTTTCTGAAAAATGCATAGTATTGTTATTTTCCGAAACCTACACCAATTAAACCCCCAGCTAGTGTTACTATAGTTTTGCACCAAACTCTCGCTTATACAAACCAAACCCACTTGAGTTATAAAGATACATAAGAATTGAAGCTGACAACTCATATTTAATTAATATATGTTAAGCATTTATGTGAAAAGTGATTTGGTGTATGAATTTTTTTGAAAACACGAAAGGATTCTGTGCCAAAAATAAATACAACAAACAGATAACAAAGTTTTTTTGATATAAAATAATTTGCAGAAGGTTAATATAAAATAGTATTTTTGATTTTTTTTTTTTTTGGAAATTCGGGGCCGTTAATTTTTTGAGAATACTATCAAATTTGTATAATATTCCGGATATTAAAATGGGTGTTAGAGACAATCTGATATATAGTAATAAACAACGTGCTGCATGTATACATACATAATACATATTGGAAATGCCGCCGTGGCAATGAAAGCAAATTCTCAGCCGAAAATTTCATGATCAATACGTAAGTTATTTATTTTGGTTCTAAGTTCTAAAGTTAAATGATCGACGTGAAATTAAACTACGATTGCACTAGCTCTAAATCTAAACATTATATTAATATGAAATTAATCCAAATGTTATTGAACAACACATGATGATGATTGGTAGGAGAAAGGTTCCTTTAGTAGTCCTGGCCTGCACTTATTGATATTCTTCCTCCAGCCAATTATACTTTAGAGACATCAGATTCTGGATTCCAGGAAACATAATATTATAAAGTTGGATTGGATGACAGATCGTCATCAAGATATATGTTTGTGTTAGAAAAGAAATAAAATCTTGGGATCTTTAATTTCAAATTATTAAAAAATTAATTACGATAATATAACAAACTTAATTTTAAAAGTGTACCTTACTAGTGATTAATTATTTGAGATGTGCATGAAACCTTGGGCGCCTCTGAATTCCTCTAAGCTCTATGTTATGGTGAGATATAAACAGAAAAAAGACTTGAGTGATTCGAGACCATGATCACCACTTTATTTTTTTACGTATAGAGGAAGGGATAAGCCCAAAATGAAAAACAACATATTCCATAGTAACTACGCGGTGGCTGGTGCCGCCAATAAGATCAAACAGGAGATGATGAGCGATATTAGCTACATTCAGATCATATCCCAAACTTTAACAAATCATATATATTGGAATTATTGCTTAATTGTAAGCTCAATGTTACAAATCCAACATTGGTACCTCTTAAGTCACAATTTCTTATTTTTTTAAGGGTTGAGTAAAGTAGGTGAAAATGCTTATCTAATGATCAGATACTTTGATTTTGGTTAGAATTTAGTCACTCATTTAAAAATAGTTGTATTAAATATTTGATAGAGTTGTAGTCACAAGCTCTTTTTTTGAACTGTAGCTAGAAAATCTATGATAGACCGGATTTAAATAAGTATTTTTTGTGATGGAACCATTAAAATATTGTTTTTGCAAGACTGAGGGTTGATGGCTAAGTCTAGGTCCGGACCTCTTAAATTATAATTTTATAAGGCTGGGGTTGGGGATATG
This sequence comes from Misopates orontium, assembly GCA_946800315.1. NCBI lineage: Eukaryota > Viridiplantae > Streptophyta > Magnoliopsida > Lamiales > Plantaginaceae > Misopates > Misopates orontium. The sequence goes on along the minus strand of OX326950.1, from coordinate 5,101,925 downwards.
GTTCTTTCTTAGGAGGATGGACCACATTGTATAGTTGTATGAATTTTTTTGGACTATTACAACTTGCTCATAAGTTTAAATCTTATACGTTTTTAACAAAAAGGTAAATGCACTAAATTTATCTGAAAGAAAGGAAATAGATATGTTTTCTAGAATTGCTTTACCGAAATCTATTTATTATATACTTTCTGAATTATTGTGAATTTTTTTTTAAAAAATTTATGAAGTTTATGATATTGAACAGATTCTGATCCATGCATTCGATTGGATCATCCTAGGGTAGCTATATCCTCCTTCCACGTCAAGGCAAGAGCTAATTGCAATTTATAAAAGACTCTAAATTGGCTAGTGCAGTTAACATCAGCATAAAAGCTACGCTAGTAATTAAAGGCTATGAAAATGCAGGAATTTAATAATCTGGCTTCTATATTAATTAACCACATAGTTTAATTCAACCACTGAAATAAATAAAGCGGTTATGTTCAATATTTCAAATATCATTTTGGGTACATGTGACTGCATCATATTACCAAATTATGTTATTAGTTATTAATTTGACAGAGGTGTACGTATCACAACATGGTTCTTTTTGAAACAAAGATTGCTGAAATATCATGAGCCTAATCTCATTTATTTCTTGCAGAATTCTCGCAATAGTTCTGTAGAGTGTAGATCACTTCACTCTAGTAAACTGGGACGAGCCAACCTAGTCCAGCACCGCTCAACCCGAGTAAAGTCTAACTCTGGACCAGTCCAAGTACAAAATGGGCTTCATAGGCCCAGTCTACTCAGCTCCTAGGCCCAAATACCTTGGTCCACTGTGAGGCCCACCTCAGAGCTAGCTTAGCAGTTTAATTGAGAAAAATCATTAAGGCCTTTTTCTATTATTCTAATACTCCCGAAAATAGTCCAAATGGCTATATATACAACCATTTCCCATTTGTATTGCCTTGGCTGTTGCACATATGTGCAATTTATTTGTTTTGTTTTGTTTGTTTGTTTAACATCTATAAATAAGAATTAAGAAGTCTTCCCTCATTTCTCTCACTTCAGACTCTCAATTCTATTTATTTTCTAGTAACCTTAGCAATTCTCTCAATTTTCACCTTAAAGCTTTACTTTGTTTCTATTTGACAGTTTATCAGTTTTGCAATTAGCCACTGTTATTGTTTCTGCTGGTCAATGTATTTAGCTTTTCATGAACTAGCTAGACGATTTATAAAATATAGAAAGGTTTGTAGACAAGAAAAATAGGGCATCTGCTACATACTGAATCATGTAAACGATTCAGAATATCCTTTATGCAACTTGAACATTTTAAAATAAGAATGTCTTTTTTTTTTTCCTACAAAAGTGCTGCTTTTTCAGAGCTGAGTTAGCTAACATGTTGGGGGAGCTTGGGCCAAGGTGGGGTTAGGTTTTTGAAGTTTTGGGGCTGACTGGGCCCATCCAAAAAGTGAAAGCCCAAAAACTGCATAAGCCCCAAAAATCATCGGGTCGAACGGCCTTTAGCCGGACTGGTGCAGCATAGCCCATTTCAAATTTAAACTAGAACGCGACTAGATTTGTGACACCTTATATGAAGTACTTCATTCATCAAGTCAAAAAGGCCCAGAAAACCAACAACCAGGCCCAAAACATGCTTCACATATCCAGGTCCTTTTTCATTCCTAGCAAAAGGAGAAAATGCATAAATCTCCTCGGTAGTTTGATAATGTCTAGAGCTCTCTTGTGGTTTCAAAAATTCTGTATAATTTTTTTAAACTTGTACTAAAGAGATTGTATAATTTTTTTAAACTTGTACAAAATCTCTTTATGATTTTGTAAAACTTTGAAGAAAACACCTTTGTGGTTGGTAAAAACTAAAAAGTGTCTTTGTGCAGAGTTTGTGAAATTAAAAGTAGATTTTAGATAGTTAACAAACCACAAAGAAGTTTTGTGTAGGTTTTCGAAACCATATGGAGGTTTTAAGTTGATTACTCCTAGCGAAAAGCTGAACCTTTTATAGCATTCTGTTTCTATTTAAGTTTCTTTTTTGCGGAAAAGCTTTTCAAAGTTATTTAACTAAAATGCTTCGGTTATTCAACAATAAAATGATTCAAAAAGAATCATGGGACAAATAGTAGTTGAAACTTGAAAGTTGACACGTGCAAGGTTTCGTAACAAGAAGTTGTAATTATAATTAGGTATAGAAAACAATTGTCCCGGCAAGGAATCTATAACCCAACTAAACGTTGTAGCAAATATAAACAAAAATTAAGAGCAAGCTAGCATTCTTTTCGGTAGTATTAAACTTGTGTACAATTCAATCATTTCCACATTGGCATCTATAACTAATTCGTAACATCAAATTTAGTTAGAAACTTGTCCATTATATCTGATTTGGTACTCTTTGCAACTGTACTACATCATGTCTAGTAATACCAAGTACACTTTTGAACTGGTTTTTAGACAAACGAAGACATAAAAAACTTTTATCCAAACTCTAACCTTCTAGCTTCCTTGTGTAGGCATGTTGATCCAAATGCCATGTTTCATTTCCCTTGTATCTAACAAATCTTGCTTGCAAACATTACCGCGAAAGGAGTGATACCGTCTAGTTCCAAGTGAGTAAAACAACATCTCATCATTGTACAACATAGGGAAACAAATCTTGTTTCCAGCTTCTCCAATCGCCGCCTTATTTGAATAAGAAGATCCATAACACAGGTAAAACATTTTGTCATCCAAATTTTCTACATCATGCCAAACCAACTTCGAGGATATCTCCAACCTCAAAACCTCAGTCTTCCTCCCATCCGTACCTACAAATACTCCAAGTAGATCTCCATCGCTCTCAAACAAGTAAGATTGTTTGCATTTCTACAGCCGATCCAAAGGCTTTCCCAAAATCTTCCAAGTATAATTTATAGGATCGAAGATTCCTACATTTCCACCATATCCCAAGCAATGGTGTATAGGACTTAGACATTAAGAATACCGTGTTGTTTTTAAAGAATTGAATATCCCACGTCTCTTCACCATGTCTGAAAGTGCCTACATAGACATCTTTGTGGAAACCGCTATGCACCCCAAACACAGTGCAATCTGGCAACGTTGGAGCACAAGTGAAATGCAAACTCCGGAAACTACATGATATGGGAATTTGCGGGACTCGTATGCGTGTTTTTGTGAATGGATTAAAGAAGAAAACAGATTCTGGGCGACCAGTAACAAGCACCAGAATCGAATATCTTCCTCTACTAAATCCGGAAGGTCGACCATGTGAGTGGCATTGGTTATGGGATGATGAAAATGGATCAAGCCGGTCCGGCGATTGAAATTCATCAAATATGGGATATTTCGTAATTCAGGAGCAATATCGTTCAATGGTCGATCAATTTTCTTGGGAGATGGGACATGAATTGATTGCCAAGATTTACAAACGGCACGAAACCTGATAAAGTCCCCTGCATAGAGTCGAAATCGTATCGAATCCAACAAATCCCATGGCAGATCAGACCATCCCCTCTTTTTTCTTCCTTCTTCTCTCGTGTTTCAACGCTCATGTTTACCAAATAGAACTATTGCAGGTTCGAGTTATGGCTAAGCCTGTTAATCACCACAGTAAATTAGGAGTTAAAAGTACTAGTTTTTAACTCATGAAACAGATGCACTCTTTTTGATACTATATAGCATGCGGGAGTTTTTCTCTACCTACTTGTGCCGGAAAATACAAATTTGTCTTTTCGATTTGAAGAGATAGTGTGGCACGCGTATGAGTGAGTGGAGATAAAGGTGAGGTAGGAAGTAAATGGTGTTGTGGCGACGACTATTCAATCAAAATAGTTTATATTATTTATATTATTATTTTTATGTAATTTAAGTATTCGACTAGGTCTATCAGAAAACCTTTGGTAATCTATAAATACTTGTAATTGCTCTTATCATTATTCAAGCAAATATAATTCTCTACATAAATCAGCATTCTTAAACCGTTCACCAAGTCTGACCACCAACACAAAAGAAATCAGAAAAAACTTTCAGCACAAGACTTAAACACTAAATGCCTCTTTTAATTTGTAGCCATCAAATAATCATACTTAATAACTCATAGTTTAGTGTAAAGCAATGTAATCAAATCGTGTTCATGAGGAAGGGTAATAAAACAATGCATAAAATTTAACGAAATTCCCAGCTAGCTCTAATCAAACACTAATCAAAACAATGTATATGTAAATATTAAAAAGAAAATAAAAGAATAAAACTTGCCTCAAGAAGACTAATCAAGCCGTTTATTGGCAATATTTGGAGATTCCTTGTAATTGGATGAACCTGAGGATTTTGAGAAACTTAATGTCTACTCGTAAGAATACTCAAAAGATCTCAGATTACAAGGAGAAGTGCCACAACAATATATCTCGTTTTCGAACAATCTGTCTTATGTATATACAAAGAAAATCAACACTTAAGGAGTCCTGAACTGACTCGAGTAAGGAGTACAACTTTAGTGAAACTCAAAAGGTAACAAACTACCAGACATCACAAAATTGATTACTTGTTTAAATTAATTTTTTAATAATTAATTAGTCCTTAAACAAACAATTTTGGAATGTGTTTCTTTAGAATTTCTCCAATGATGAATTGTTTCCTTATTTTCTTTATTTATTGAAGTTATTTCCTAACACAAACACGTTCTTTCTTTTATTTTGAATGTTTTCCTATATTGCAATACGTAACGTAGTGATGAGGAATCTCTGATTTTGAGGCAGGTTAGGGAGATGGCTAATTTCTATGATTTATGAGACTAAGTTTATAAACATAGTCTATATTTCTTATAACTAAATAAATTTCTTGTTATACTTAGATAATTATTAAATAGCAGTTTATATCTGTTGTCCACAACTTTAGTCCTTAATTATTTTGATTGAACTGGTTTTACTCCTCAATCGTTATATCTAATAACATCAATTTGAAAACAAAAAGAGATGAAGTCATAAAACTATCTTCATCTCAATTTATCTATTCATGTATATCGATGCCTGAAAATACCAAAGGAGAACTGATATATTCAAAACGAGATCTTTGAAATATTTATTATTTACGATTACGTACCGTTTCCATATAATTATGTTAATATTCTATCTTCCCTTCTCAATCCCTAACTTCTTTTAAAAGAAAAATAATTCCAAACTGTTAAATGATGATTGAAAATATCTTTCTTAATACAAAATTACAATTAATAGCATCTCTTCTAATTTCCTAAAATATATTATATTCATATCGAAAACTCGGAATTTGCAAAAGTTCTTAGTTCTTACCAAAGAAGTCTTTGGCATGTAATTATTAATTTTTTATTATGGATCAAAGTTTTGTTTTCATGGTATTTTTCGATAAGTTAAATATTAGAAACTTTTCGCTATGTCTCGAGATCTATTCGATATATTTCAGAAAATTCGTAAAAGTTGTTTTTACGATAGATGTAAAAAATACTTGTATGTTAAAAAAAATTGATCCATGCCTGTGTAATTCCTCATTGGCAAAAAAAACCTATATTAATTTAATTGGCAAAAAACCCTGTGAAATTTAAAAATTAGCAAAAAAATCCTTACTACACTTATTTAATTTGCACTTCCTGAAACTAAATGCAGAACTTGTTTTTTTATTGTACTTATTTGATGCATAAAGAATTAATATTCTCCAAATTTAATTTAAATATACTTTTTTATAAAAAATATTTTAAAATAACATTAGTTTTTCTAGATCTGTAGAAACAAAATTTCGAAATTGATTATTTTTGTTATGTTTTAAAATTGAATATAAAAAACCTCAAAAAATTATAAGAAAGTTAATAATACTTTGGTAGATAACTATACGTTTAATTAGGGGGTTTGTTTGCAAAAGCTTATAGAACTAGCTTGTTCACTACTTTTGCTTGAAACTACTTTAAGTGACTTTTGACCATTAGTCGGGAGCACCCCTAGCCATACTTTTGCGGCTAGTGTTTTTTTTTTTTTTAAACAAGCAGAAGCAAAACTCGATGTTCCAAAATACTAATAAAAATGCTTTTGCGTACTGCAAAAGTCAATAAACTCTTTTTATAAACATTACAAACACCACCTAACACCGGTAATTGCTCTATAACCCCATTTTTCGTTTCTATGATTTTATCTCTGTGAACAATTTTCAATCTCCTCCTACTCCAATTTTCAGGACGTGAATACCAAATCCATATTTAACTTCAGCCGTGTGAATAAGGTGAGAGATGCTACATGCTTGAGAACATGTTGAAGTATATGCAGTTAACCAATGGAATAATCCACGTACCTAAGTTAAATGGGCATGACTTAAGCTTGCAGAAGATTCTTGCCCAAGATTCAAAGAATTGTATACAGTATTATGAATTGAAGAAAGTTTCAGTTTCAAACATTGTTTGTGATTTTATTTCACGAGTCATGACAAAGATAAATATTATGATAAGTGCAGAAATATGATGATAAAATGTTAAAACCTAGCTTACTACTTGCTGATAGTCAATTACTATTAAACTTCAAAATCTAGGGCGACGCCTATTTTTGCTTGTTTTGAAAAATAATTGATATCCATAGTATGGAACGACAATAATACGGCTTATATATATATTATTCATTAATACAAATAATTAATCTATAATACTTAAAAGTTTATATAATCTATAATGCATTAGCAATTGCAAAGTCTAAACGCAAAATTCATCAAAATATTCAATGACAAATGTTTGTGAAACATAAAAGATACAGAAATATCACAATCTTGAAAGATCTAGTAAGAAAACGGTATGCAAAGTATATCAGATACTTGTACATGATGATTTAAACTCCTGCACGAATATATAGAATCAAATGCAACAATCATCAAACAAACTTGTACTTTCCTGGCATATAGATACATGTAATCTAGGGAAAAAATACCTGGACTTCACATGTAAAATCCCTCCACCCCCTACCCCCAAATAAAAAATAAAAAAGTGAACATGTAAATAGTAATATTTTCAAATCTCCTAGGTGCATTACATTCAAATCCAATAAAGTTCTAAATTTACATTATCAACCTTACGATATGGAGAAGAAGCTAATAAACTTCGTTCTTCCATATATATCAAAGACATACAAGTTTCTATTATCGTACTCAACGTAATAGATACAGTTCCCCTTTATATCCGCATGAGGTGTCGAGCAAGACTTGCATGATCCATTGCTTGAAATGAAAAGTGCACGGTCGCCTAAGTCTTTCATCTCCTCTCAAAATCAGCTCGAAAAATAAAAAAATCAAACGTCTCAGCGTCGTCATCATGACAACCCAAGCAGATTTTATTCACATAAAGGAGCTCACCCTCACTCTCCAACAAATGTTTTACCGGCTCTTCCGACTCCACCTAGGTCTTGTATCACTTCTCGAAATTGCCAAATTCAACCTCTACCAAGGCACAAAATCCCGATGTTAGGCCATATACTTTTCGGTGAAAAGCTATTATCTCATAATAGAATTAGAGTCTTTTATGACAATCTTCTGTTCTAAAAGAGTATCATCACCTACTTTGCAAAATCTGGACCATGAACAAATAAAATGCGACAATTTTGGATCAGTGGGAGGTGATGTAAAGATATATACAGCTTCTGTAGCTAAATCTTGTCTTCGGTAAGTTCACTTTCTCCTTTGAACGAAGATTAAGTAGATAGCAATCGTCGGTGTTATAATCATCTAGTAATAACCATCCGAAGTTGGACACGAGCACGGACTTGTTACGCGTATGAGGCAACGAATTGAATAGGTCGATGGACTCTTGTTTGCTATATCGTAAAAGGCGTAAACTACTTGGGTTTGTCGAGCTTTTCCATGACAGAATAGAAGCAACGGGTGCGATTCTTCGGTTTGGACAGCCATGTTTATCGATTCTATAAGGAGTTGAGAATATTGTGTAACAAGCAAAAGGATGTAATAAATTTTAAATTGCCAGAAAGAAAAAGAGAAATTTAGAAAATACTCTTTCTCGCGTTGTAATCCGGTGAGGAATCTTTATATATGCTGAGATGAGAAAATCCAAGGTTTTTAGTTGTGCAAGAGACCTAAATTGGATCGAGTAAGAAGTATAGGTTTAGTTAAACTCTTTTAATTCTTTCTTATATGTTTAATCATATATGTTTCCTATGTATGTTGGGTGGGACTGGGAGAAGAGTCTGTGAATTACCAAATTAAGGCTTTAAGAAAAATAATTTCTAAACTAACACTCTTCAAAAATTAAAGTAATTTTTAGAATAAGGTTTTGAACAAATAATTCTCATTCTAACATCTTCTTTAGGCAAGTAGTTGCCAAAATAACACCAAATTGCAGATTTGCAATATTTCTCAGTTCATACTAACTCTGATTCACTATCCATATTTTCGGGGCCCGGATATCACAAACAATATAGCTTCACTTCCTATCGGCCTCTTTCTCAATTTTATAATGTAAGATCAATCGAGAAAAAGGGCAAAATCTGCTCATACTTTTTGGTACTTTACATCTATATATACACTGAACAATGTTGATGATCTAGTTTTATTTAATTTTCTTCTTTTACAGTATAGTACTGGTAAGTTGTGTACATCCTACGAAAAAACAATTTTCTCAAAGTTCATTAGAAATTATTTTTATAGTTATAGTTCATTAGAATGAAAAGTTAGAGTTTTCATAATCATGAGAACCGGTAGAAAAGATTTGCGTACGCTAGGGAATCTGTATCCCAGTGCAAATATACTATCTTAATTATAAGAGACGAATTGATTTTTTTTTCTCTTTTTTTTTTTGAGGAAGAGACGAATTAAATTCTATTTTATTTTAAATTTTGGATATTAAATAAACTAGATCTCTTATGTACGATATATGAGGTGGTGCAATCAATTCGATTGTTGATATAAATGCATGGTTAGAAAGTTATTGTCTTGTATTTTAAAATTATATATAGGACTAATTGCAGCGAATCCCCAACCTATAGGCATGGATCAAAATTTTCATACGTTTCCTCAAAAATTAGCGAATACGTTTTTCGTTTTTGACTTTGCCGAAACGAAGCCTATCTGTAATTTTTGATTTCATTACAACTACAATTCTCACGAAATTTGCGAAACAAATCGAAAAGCTTCCGAAAATTTACGAAATGTTTCTAATATCAAGCCAACTAAAACATACATCGAAATCAAAACTTTGATCATGCCTATGGGGTCTGTTGCACTTTGCCTCCTAATCTATGAAAATGAGCGATATGCCCATAACATGTAGATTTTTGTACAATTTTTTTCCAATTCCTTTACAAGTCGTCCATTTTGGACACGTATTTGAGTTTTCATCCGTTGGAATTAATATTAGGGGGAAAATCATACAAAAATTAATAGGTTAAATACACATCTTCATATGTTAGGAGTATAAAAAACAGATCCATAGATCGATTGAGAGATTTACTGCAAATAGCCATAATATATATAATCTCAATCTTAGTTTAGTTGCACCGCGGCATTATAAAGCGACAACATGAAAATAACACTGGTTGTGTCCTCTTTTGAAGTTTCTAATTGCCTGTCAACATTTTGTCCACGTCAAGGTACATAGCATGATGTTTACGAGAAAGGACGAATAAAATATAAAAAGAAAAGGTGAAAAGCACATTGCATAAAAGGCGAGAATTCGCTTTAGCATCAAATAATATGCTCCGGTTGGTTCCATCATCCATGCCATGGCCCTTGCGTATGTATACACGGGCCAAAAATTAAAGATTATATTAGTTATTATAAAGTTTTACCTATTAAAGTTTAGTTACGGATAATTATAGGATAAATAAAATTTTATAATGTGGTTGAAATATTGTAAAAATTAAACTGAAATTAGTATGGTTATTTTTGAATGCATGTATATATTCTTCTGACATAGTCTGGAACTTAAAAAAGAAGGGGATAAAAACGTTAAACCCTCTTATACCTCCGATTGCACTTTGCCCCATATTTTATTTTTTTTCCTGACAACTTGTTCTCTATACTATCGAAAAATAAGCACTTTGCTCCCAGAAGTCAAACCCAACGGCAATGCAAACACGTGTCCAAGTATAATGGTGGATCAATGACTCTGGTGGAAAAGTATTTATTTATCCATAATATAGGATGCAAGTTGACAAAAAAAAAATGATAGGAGGGAAAATGCAACACGGGTAAAGTATAGGGGGCTTCACATTTTTATCCCAAAAAGAAATGGTGTTTTGCCCTTGTAGCTAATTAAAGACTTAAAGTCCATAATTTTAATTAAACATCGAACTATATATATAACTTTAAGGCCATACACTAAGCTTGCATGATCGAGAAATCATTGAGTTTACACAATAACATTAAAGACCATGTTCCCAAGTTATAGGTAGATGCTAGTTTTGGCTACAAGCCCATGTCAACTCTTAAGAGTAAGGTATATATGCCTTGGTCAACCTAAATGTAATTTTAAGTAAAGGAAATTCGATATTAGAAGAAACAGAACTGTTTCAACCCTTTTTTTAAAATGTATTTCACCATCAAATTTGAGATAGTTCAGCCAATTGCACAACTTATTTGCTCCACCGTTTTTATTCGTAATACAACTGCGTTGCGTGATTATTTAACACAAAGGTTACGATTTAATTTTCTTTTCTTTCTGAAAGCATATATTTAATTTTAGAACCCAGAACCTCAAGACTTCAAAGTTCAACCTGAAAACTCAATTTTTAGATTTTGGAGAGGTCAATTTTGTGACTTTCATTGTTTTTAGCAAAAGAATTAGTAATTGTTATTATGCATTTAAACCCAATTCTTATTTCTAATTTAACTTGCTAATGATATATAAAAACAACCTTTTTTTACATCTACTAGAATTTATTAATGATAATACTTATCGGGACTTGAGAAAAAACTAACAATAATTTTATTATTTGATTTTATAGCAAAACTCTTCAATAATATTTGTATTTGTTTTGTTTGATCATGCATGTCTAATTTTTATTACGTTTTACAAAATGGCTATTCTCAATTCTATTTGTTCTGCACTTGATTCTTTCATAATCTTTTATTAAATTTACTTAACATACATGGTTAATTACATAATCTTGATCCGCCCCTGCTTATATATAATAATCTGTTATTACAACTTTATTTTCTTCTAAAACGCTAAAACACACATAAAACCCAAACTTAGTTCCCATAAATAGAAACCTTACCTATCTACTTTACTACTTAGCACAAAACTCCAAAATAGTAACGTACGGCATCAGAAAAGCAAATCTAAAGCGCATAATTTAAGATATGATGCCATGGCATATCCCTTCAAAGATACCAACATGCCACCTTCCATTTAACTCCCTTTTTTATCAAAAGTTCCCTCACACTTTTTTATTGTCCTTATAACATCCAAATCTCCATTCTTAATAAAACCCTCTTAATATTTTCACCACCTTATTAATTTCATCATGAGCAGCTGCTGATTTTTGTCAGCAGCTAGCTTATAATATTATCGATCGATGGAGGTGGTGTGAATATGTTGTTTATAGGGCAACTTCTGGTTCTTTGGCATTTTTCAATTAATTTCTCATGTGGTGCAGTGGATTTTCTCTCTAGAGGATCGAGGCTATAAGTTGTATTAAAATCTCAAGGGTACGGCAGATTATGATGGATTTGTGCTGCGTTTAGTGTTCATGAATTTGTAATGTGAGTTTTAAATTTTTTTTTGTTACTATTGTTATGTACTATGATGGCTTAATATTATTGTAAGTGTTTGATTAAGAGGGCTTTTTGGCCAGTTCTTTGTGTTTCTTGATTGGTTTATTCGTTGGATGCTTCTGAAATATCATGGTTGGTTTAATTTAGTTTCCACTTCTTTTTGCTTGCACCATGACTCATATGTGATATACCCATATAAACACCGGGTAATTTATTCATCAAAAGATCATCTACTTCTGTACTAAAATTGTGTATCACTTATGTGTCATCGTTAAGTTTACGATATATGAATATAGCGCGTAGTTTAGATCTTAATGCTCTAAGTGGTTGGTAGATGATAAAAGAAATAAACATGAGTGCAGAGAACTTTTGTTTACCGCCCCATCCTCTCCTTTCTGACTATTTCCTTCCGTTTGATACAATTGGCGTGTTGGTATATTTCAATTTCACAAATACTCTTTCGAGCAAATGAACGTCGTAATCTGATGCCATATAACAATGAAAGTTCATTTGATATTTATAACCTATTTTTTTCCTCTATTATCATCTATTGGACACACATACTTAAATTAAGTTACACTAGTTGTTGCAATACCATGTTATGCAATTACGTTTAATGATGTCAATACTTGATGAAATAAGTAGCTAGAAAATATTAATGAAAGTTAACCAATACAAAAATAATTGGGGGTGAGGGGCTCACCCAGGCCAGTAATCGTCTCGATGAATGAAGATTATTCATGACTGCACATGCCTTTCGAGAATTGAGTAATTACCTAGTAAGCACCGGCCCCGACTAGCTTTTTACGGAGACTCGTGTGGTTTTGTCATTAGCTCCTTATAATATCTACACTTTAAAGATTTGATCTAATTAAAAAAGATGACCTATCGTTTGAAAATTTTAAGAGATAATTTTTTGCCTAACACAAACATTGTAGATAAATTCAACTGTTAAAAATCTGGTTGGAATTTACTTATAATGTCAATAGTGAACTTACAATTTTATTCCTTGATAACATTTCAATTTTGTGTAAAATTTTAAACTAAATATTATTCTATAACATGTGGGGTATCACATTTTTTATAAGGTTTAAGGTGCATATGAGTAATGTTACAAAATTTATGCAATGCGTCTTTTAAAAGATTACAATTAAATAAATTATTTGGTTATATTGAAAAAAAATTAAAAATTCTATATATGATCAACTTTGTTCTGTTCAATTATTCTTAAAACTACTTTGGTTCTATATTTCTTTTTCCAAAATAAACATTCTTATTTTTTTTATCATACTAAGAAAAACCCCATATTTTTTTACCTCCCTTCATACATTGTTATATATTCTTAAATTACAAAAAAAATATATTAAAATATTAATCGTAAATTTCTGTTTCTAAAATTAGAACATGCTTCTATAATATCCATTTCAAATTTTAACATTTGAAAAAATGAAAAGTAAAGCAAAGAGAAGAAACAATTATCTTCTTTACCAAGCCTCTCACTCATGAGTCATGACCATGCGAGTTGCGACCAACAAATTGGGCGCAACGACATAAGTAGGGAGTCTTGGGACTAGGGGAATGGGACTGATTGGGTTGTTCTGATTTTCTCTCTTTTTGCTTCTTCTTTTATCCAAAAAATTAAACAACCAATTTAATACATATATTTATATCTTTTTCTTCTATTGTGTGTTTTCTATTAAATGTAGTGATGATTATGTCAGTCTTTTTATCATATCCATTATATTTTTGGAATAATAGTGGCAAACCCCAAATCTATGAGGGCATTGGTAATGTGCCTCTAACCTACGAAAATGTGCGATATGCTTCATAAACTTATTGATTTTTGTGTAATTTGCCCTTTGAACTATTAAGTAACCGTTCATTTTGTGTTGATATCCTTCCAATACTCCCCAATGGTTTCGAAATCATGCACCTATTCTTCTTGTGGTTTGTTAGTTATATAAAACACCCCTTGTAGTTTCATAAAACTCTCTCTAAAACACCCCTTTGTGGTATCATAAAAAGAAAATTTTGTGCAAAATTTTATGAAGCTAAGGTCGGTATTAGACAACTAACCAATCGTAGGGGGTCCCGTACAAGATGTCAAAACTATTATAGAGTTTTAGAGGGATATCAACACAAAATGAACGGTTGTTCAATGGTTCAGAGGGCAAATCGCACAAAAATTAATAAATTCGGAGCATATCGCACATTTTCATAGGTTAGAGGGTATAATGCAAAAGCATTCATAGATTGGGAGGTTTGCCGCAATTTTCCCAAGATTTTTTGAAGGGTCAATCGATTGATTTTTTTTCTTTATTTGGAGTGGTTATAGAATTGTAGTAGACAAGGGGAATCGTGTGAGTTCAATATTTTTAGCTCCCTTACTTAATGTAGTGTAATATCTGAATAAATAGTTGTGAAAAACTTATAAATAATCAATGCTAGCAATTGTCTCTTACACAACTACAAGATCAATAGGTCATAAAGACAACACTAAAGAATATACAATATCAAGATTAACTATTAAATATTTTTCACGTAGTAAGCAGGGGAAAAGGCACAAAACGTCCCATGTGGTTTCGAAAACTTGCACAAAAATTTATTGTGGTTCGATAATTATCTAGAACCCCTTTGTAGTTTTGAAAGTCCAGAATAACATCCCCTTGTGGTTTCAGAATCCTGCACAAAGTTCTCTTGTGGTGTCATAAATTCTGCACGAAATCCTCTTTCCGTCCATCTCAGTTAGAGTCTGGTGTAAACTAGCTCTATGTGATAGCATGCTTGGTTGTTTTGTATTTTCTTTTCTATTTAAAAAGTGAAATATACCCTTTAAAACTTTAACATATAACCCCTTTGTGGTTTGGAGATATGCACAAAACTCCCCTCTGGCTTGGAAACTCGACACGAAATCCATATTATAATTTATGTATTAAAAATAGTTTTTATATATATATATATATATATATATATATATATATATATATATATATATATATATTCTTTTTATGAAAAAAAATAACTATAAATATTTATATATAATAAAATAAGGGTTATTTAGTCACTTAATAAAAAAAACTAATGGAGTAATATGAAGGTTAATGGATGAAATCTTATGCTGAGTTTTATGAAACTACAACAGGGCTATAGACAATTCATACACCATAAGGGGGTTTTGTGCAGGTTTTGATAATCATATGGGGGTTTAGGTCGATATCCCTATATGAGCACCATATTTGGCATTGACACGCTACATTACGTGTCTATAAATAAATAAATAAATAAATTACGACACCGTGTGTGGCGCGTTTGAATATACTTTTACAATTTTTAATTATTTTGTTGTTAGAACTTCTTTTTTTTTTTATTAATTTAAAAAAGGTTCAAAAGAAAGATAAAAAAATACCACTTTCTTAAAACGAAACGACTAACTAAAGTAAAAAGAATAAATAGAGGTGTTTTAAATTCTTTTTCCATTTCAAATTCGTGCTTTAACCTTTCTGCTATTTTCTCTCTCAGCCGATTGACAAACAAACTATAACTGATTATGTGTTATTTAATTTCTTCCGCTTTTAAAAAATATGAGTTTGTTTCTATAATTTCTTTTGACTTATAGTTTCATTTACTTTTTATATTTTTTTAGTTCAAAAATATTTAAAATAATTAATGTTCCTTGTTCCTTTCTAATTAAGAATTGGACTTAGAAATATTGTTTTCTTTTTGAAGAGTTTAAAGATATATAATTAATATATTTTAATATAAAAACTATGGTCATGGCCGGACCGAGTCGTGTCTTGCAATTTTTGAAAATTTATACCGTTTTGTCTATGCCTTGTGTGCCCGTGCATCATAGATTGTAAATGAATTCATATTGACAACCACTTTTTTAAAGATTTAAAAATCTACACATTACAATTAGGGTGGATGTTAGGATCGGGTTTCGAGTTCCAACCGGGTCGTGGACTTTCGGGTTAGGAACCCGTACATCCTTGCATTGTTTTCATCGACCTCAATTATAATATATATATATATATATATATATATATATATATATGCCATTTAACATTTTTCTTTCCATTTCCAACCCTACACACACTCCTACTACACACACTAAGCCCTAGATTCTCTCTCGTTCTCCGTCGCGCCGTTGCCATCTCTCACCTCTCTCCCTTTCTATCGCGATCTCTGGCCTACTCGTCACTATTTATCGCCTCACTGCAGTCGTTTGTCGCTGTTGTCTCACTCTCTCCTGTCAAATCTCACCTTCTTGGCTAATTCGCATTGTCGGTCTCTTTCATCCCTCATCTTTTTGTTTCACCAGATCCCTTCTCTACTTGTTAACCCTATCATCGCACGATTGCCAAACGAGCATCGCCCTTCAGTGTAGCCCTTCGACTACGAAAAGGTATGTCTTTAAATACTTTTCAGAATCAAAAAATTAATTCTCCCTGAGATTTAGGAATTTTTAATTTAATTTAACTGAAGATAGAACAGGAAAGTCGATAATCGATACCCAAATGGTCGTAACTCGATCCCGATTGAATACCCGATAGTTTTGGGACTTTGATTGTGATTGTTTTTGTTAGATCTCGAATGGCCGACTACCCAACCGAGATTGTAATTTCCTTTATTATATATATATATATATATATATATATATATATATATACACACACACACACATTTATATATCAAGTGAAATGGTACTAACAATTGTACTTGCTTTCAATAACATGTGGTGTTTTTAATCCATTCATTTTTGGAAATATACATAGTATACAAAATATGTTTCAATTAATCAAATCTCTAATTCATCTTAAAAAAATAAAAAAAGTAAAAGAATATATCAATAATAATTTAGAAAGATTTGAAAATCTTATTTCCTTCTCCACTTCAACTCCTCAACTCCTTCACTCCTCACTCTCACTCTCTCCCCAATTCCCTCTCAATAAAACCATAACCTAAAATTCTTGCTTCATTTTTTCCAATTTTTTTGCTTTATACAATGCAGCTAATCCATTATGTCTCCTTTGTGCAGATTCGTAATCGGAATTTGTACCTTTTTCATTATCTGTTGCTGTATTCGGTGAATTCGACGACTAAGCACAGACTAGAACAAATCGGATAATGAATCCCGAAGCTAGGTTTGAAATGGGGAACACGCGCCAGTTTGAGAAGCTCGGATCAATCGACCCGACAATGCCCGAATTGAAGGGTTCGGAAGCAACTGATCACTGTTGTGCTTCGACGATTAGGCCTAGTGAGGCGACCGGTTTCTGCGTTTACACGAGGAGGAATAGGAACCGGAGATTGAGGAGCATTGGAGTTTCTGAGAGCGAAGCCGCGGTCGCAGCAAACAATGCTATCTCAAATGATGCGGTGGATCACTCCTGCGTTACCAGGAGTATTCCGAGCGAGGCGATTGGTTGTATCGTTTATACGAGGAGGAGTAAGGACGGGAAACGGAGGAACCGGAGCAGCAGCATTGGAGTTTTGGATAATGAAATCGCGGTGAATGCTCGTGAAGCTGATGGTTATGCAGGGGATATTGAAGGGGAGGATAAGTTGTATGATGTTGAAGTGAAGGAGAGTCCAATGCTAGTTAGAGCTGCTGCTCGAAGGTTTATGGAGTCTGTAAATAGGTTGGATGATTCGGATGATGTGGAGGGGAATGATGGGAGTGGAAATGTGAAGGTGTTGGGCACACCAGAATCGAGGAAAAAAGAGATTAAAGTGTCGAAGAAGAATTGTATTGAAAAGCTGCCAAAAACGGCCAGAGAGCTCATTAAGACTGGGTTGCTGGATGGATACCCAGTTTTCTGCAACGGCGGGAAGAAGGTACGCTCAATAGGATAATTTATATGTTTCTGTTTAGTTGTTAAATAACGATACTGATAGTTGGAACTCATGTTGGGAATATATTGTTATTGTTCTTATTTCTTATGATGGTATTGCTACTGTTGTCTGAACATGAATAAGTTTGCCGCATGTTAGAAGACATTTTCATATATACGTTTTTTGATGCATCATGGGAGGAAATTTATCTAACTAGCATTTATTTGATGCACTTAATATAAAATTATTTATTCTGTGTATTTGTGTTTTGTGTAACTTGCTATGCGAGGATACGAGGCAAAAGCACCTTGTATCCCTATGATTATCACATGCAATGTTTTGTTTTTGATAAACCAAATGAAAACGGTTCGTTTAGTATCTCTATTTCAGATTCAGTGAACAGAATAGGACTTTTAGATGTCTTTAATTTGCTTTGGAAACTGTCAACTCTGGTTGTAATAATACATCTCGGGTGAACAAATTAGACCTATTACACCAATCATGTGACTCAAAATCATTTTGCAAAGATGAATTCTGGAGTATGTGCAATCTAATAGGGTCCACAATTCTGTCTGTAGTTTAGGAAAGCATAGCAGGTTGATGTAATACGAGTATTCCCTGGCAAGACTCATGCAACGAAGGGGTTAAGATGAAAATCTTAATTTTTGCCCTTGGAGTGAGATGGTTCTCATTTTCAAACACAGAGTATCACGAAATTTAGATCAAAAACCATATTTGGCCGAGTGGTAGCTGCTTCTTATGGCTAATTACTAAATGTGCATCACCAATTAGATGAAATATTTTCAAGATTGAACTAATTAAATCTTGCTTACAGGGACTCCCACTGCGTGGAACCATAAAACAACCTGGAATACAATGTTTGTGCAGTTCTTGCAAGGGGGCTCAGGTTAGTATTCTGTCATTAATGTTGCTTTTTTGACGTATCAAAATGTGGCTCATTCTCTTTCATGTCCATAGCATGACCTAGGACCACTGACATGTGTAATTTTTATAGGTAATTCCACCTTCTAAATTCGAGGTCCATGCCTGTAAATCATATAGACGTGCATCACAATATATATGCTTTGAGAACGGGAAAAGTCTTCTTGATGTGGTCAAGAAATGCCGGAAATCTTCTGTGAAGAAACTGAAGAAAACCATACAAGACTTCATAGGCCCTTTGCCTGTCCAAGAATCTGCCATCTGCCAAATTTGCAAAGGTGAGTTTTGCTTGCTATATGTATAACTTTTGTACATGTTTGCTGCTATCACATTTAAAAGACAGCTCTTGTTTTTCTGCTGTTAGGGTCATCCCTTGCAACATCAGCTGCAAAGACGGAACTACTTTGTGATTCTTGTATGATTGCTGAATGTGTGAAGTCTAGGTATTCCTCCTCTACAAATACTGTACAACTACTTTACTGCTATTTGTCTTTGTTGCTCAACCCTACATGGTCGGGTTGCAACCTACTTGTTGGCTCCACCTTTCTGTTTAATATCGTTATGAAACTTCAAATGCCCAGGCATGGAATGGAAGTATGTCTTTTGGGAATAAAGTCTAGTTGAGGTTATACATATCTGATATTTGTACATTCCAACATAATTATCACAAAACTATGTTCAAGTGAGAGGCTGGACTGGTATTCGTGGAATGTTTGGTCCGATCACGACTCAAGTGCCTGAAAATGCTTACGATCAATTTATAATTGAGATTCCTCTTATCTTCGAGACTTTTCCTGTGCTTCATTACATGGCTCATGTTGCCCTTATATCATATTTTGAGTTGTACAAAAAAGTAAAAAAATATTAATGCTGTCTAAGTAGGGCTGGGAGTTTGGGTTCGGGTATTGGGTACCTGTCCCGACCAGCGGGTTTAATACCCGAATGGGTAACCCGAAAATGAAACTTTTCGGGTAGTCCATCTAGCCAATACTTGATACGTTATAACGGGATGGGTAACAGGTATCAATATGGTTAGCCGTTCGGGTTTCGGGTACCGGAACGGGTATTATTAATTAAAAAAAAATAAAATTTAAAGCTTTTTAAAGCTGAAAACGTTTCTTTCATCACAAATTTAAAGGAACTATCTGACTAAGGCTGAAATACGGTTATTCATCAATATATTTCACAACTTTCCTTCTTAGGCTGAAAACCTCAAAATCGACTGTTCAGTGTTGTTGTTTTTTGTTCATAGTTTGGGACATTTTGGTTGGGTATTTAAGTTAATGTGGAAGTTGAAGATTGATATGGAAGCTAATTGGCATCAGTACTTTAAAAAGAGTTAATGCACTACTTTTATGAAGAAGAGTATCACAGAAGAAGAATGTGAATTTTGATTGAATGACCCCAAGCTTTTTGGTCAATGTGGCTCATGTGATGTTTAATTCTTGGGTGGTGGAAGAAGAAATCACTAAAGCTTATTCTGCTTGTTCATGTACATTTTTTGAACTGCAATTTTTGTTCCAAAAAGATTTAAGGTCAGGTGGATCTTAGTTTCTAATGTGAAATCAATTATTTTCTTGTTAGTTCCCAGAGGAATAAGTGAGAAGAAGCGTTTGTTTTTGTTAGAGGTTTGATTATATTTAGGAAAGTAAAAGGGTAAAATTTCTTTGTCAGCAGCAGAATTCACAACTAAGTTCTTACTTCTATTGTGCATAAACTTTAAAGACCATAAAACGTAATAATGTTATGAAATATGTTCTTAGACTCAAATAGTGGACCATGTAGAAAACATAATACTCAAAGTTTAAAAGTCATGTTATAGTAGTAACAAAGAAAAGAAAAAAGCAGTTCAAACTTCGAACGGTTACCCAGTAGTGTAAAAAAGAAACAAAAGCAGTTCATACGGGTACCCAGCTACCAGCTACGGGTACCCGTTGCAGCGGGTACCCAAACTTATCAACAGGTTTTGGGTGTCTTTCTTTGCCATCCGTTGGGACGAGTACCCGACCCGAATACCGGAATGGACGGGTACCCGTCCTGTTCCCAGCCTCATGTCTGAGTGTTTGTCTGTGATTCAATATTATAAACTTATATTGTTGGATGAATTATGATGATGTCTCTTGCCACTTGATCAGATTACAACATATTTTACGACGCCTTTCATTATTTCTAATTTACACAAAAAACAGATTCTCATGATTGGACGTGGGCTAAATCTGATGATGACAGTGAAATTTGGAGTTGGTTTTAATTCTTAGCCTTAAGAAGTAATAATGAATAGAAATATTTGCTCATTGATCTTTGCAGGACCCAGAACTGGTCTTATGGTTTTTGATGTTAATTGCTTTTGGGGGGAGTGGTATAATCTTTAGAACAGATGGGGTATTGTTGTAATTTGACCAAAAGGCAGGGATGTTGTCATAATGCACACAAAATTGCCTATACATGTTAAACAGGTGATATAAACTTGTATGTTAATATTTGCCAATATCGTTGGTTTCAGGCCTTTGGAGCCACTTTTAGGTTCTGCAATGTCAGAAAATGGTGAAGTGCGTTATAGTCTCCAAAAAGAGGGTTGTTCAGGAAGAGAAAAGAGAAAGTATGCATCTTGTTTGTGTTTCTTTCCCTTACAACTCAATTGTTTTCCCCTTTAAGTGTGTCATATTTTTCACCTTATTCAGGCACTCAGAGTTGACTTCTGGTACAAAATCCTTAGGAAGATCTTCTTTGCAACTTTCAACAAGAAAGGAAGGCCAACGGAAGACAACAAATATGTGGGCAACAAATATTTTCTTCTTTCTAGAGTTTGAAATGATATAGTTCTTTTGTAGCAATGAATAATGCAAATATGTTTACTTTTGAATCTTCATTCTCTTCTGATATGTTTCTGTTTGTTTTTAGTCTGTCACCTCCAACTTCTGGCACAAAGTCACCAAGAAGTTTGATGAAGTGTACAAATTCATCTTCTGATTCAACTTCAAATCGTAGTGCTTCCTCATGTGGTTCACTGGAGAGCGGGGCGAGGAAATTCTTAAAGAGGTTGGTGCTCTTGATTTAAGTTTGAGTTACTTATTATTTATAAGTTAATAACCTGTTGCGTGTGTTTCAGGCCGTCAAATATTACTTCACTTTCAAATGCACTGAAAAGTGGATCCCCACCTGTCTCCATGCAGTCAAAGAGCTCGTCAAAGATTAGTCAGAAGTTGGTATCTGTGAATTTTGTTGTTCATGTAATCACAAGATTACTTGCATGTACTACTATAGCTCTCAAGTTCCATATGTGGGAAAGTCTTAACTCTTAAATTTCTTGTGCTATTATCTTATTCAGAGATCAGAGGATGCACAAGCTGGTTTTTTCGGACGGTGGATTGCTAGATGGGGCTGAAGTCTTATATTATTCTCATGGCAAGGTGACTCATATAGATAGCTTTGAATATTGTATTTTGAGGTTTTGACAATTTACCCCCCTATCTTATGCTAAATTGGCAAATTACCTCCCTGTGAAAAATAAATAGGCAAATTACTAAAAATTGGCAAATTACCTCCCTATATAGGGAGGTGTAGTTCACTTGCTCAAACTTGAGAGAATACATTTATATCCATTTTTCTCAACAAGTTTGTAGATCTTTGGTTTAATACTCAACTTATTAAAAATAATGCAAAAACAAAAAACTAAAATTTAAAAATAAGTTATGATTTCATAATATATATGTTTTATAATATTTTTTATATTTATACTTATAATTTTTCAAAGAAAGGTTAGAATAAAATTTGAAATTACAGAAACTAAAACATTAAACACAAGGGTATTTTGGTCATTAAATAAAAAAAATACTAAAAAAATTTACAGGGAGGTGGTGTGCCAATTTTCAAAATCACAGGGAGGTAATTTGCCTATTTATTTTTCACAGGGAGGTAATTTGCCAATTTAGCATAACACGGGGAGGTAAATTGCCAAAAATCCTTGTATTTGCTTGCTTCAAAATTGTAGTAACCTTGTTGTCCCTTTCTAGAAAGTGCGTGGTGCTTATAAATCGGGATCTGGATTAAAGTGCAGTTGCTGTAGCACCCTGGTACTAATTTTGATTTGTTTCTGAAATACATGATGCTTTCGTGGATGCATTTTTTATACTTTTCCTATTATGAGCAGGTTAGTCCATCCCAGTTTGAAGCTCACTGTGGTTGGGCTTCCCGCAGGAAACCGTTAGTGTCGTTCCTTAATCTTATTATAAAGTTATCCACAATTTCCTTCAGTATATCCGTCCTCATGCCATCTGATTTTCTGCAGCTATATGTACATCTACACATCTGACGGGATCTCCCTCCACGAGTTTGCCGTTTCTATATTGGAAGGAACAAAGAAGAAAGACTTTTGCACCATTTGTGCGGATGGTGGGAAGCTTGTGCTCTGTAATGGATGTTCAAAAGCCTTTCACACAGGTGGATCTTGGATTTGTATATGTGCAATGTAGATTGATTCTTTTGCTTCTTCTTTTCACCTGTACAATTATACTTTCGGAAATGCTCTCGTACAGTAGATTTGTAATACAATCTGTTATGTTCTTCCTGAGATGACATCTGACTTTCATCCTTATACTCGCAGAATGTGCATCTCTATCCAGATTCGCTTCTGGTAAGTGGTTGTGCACATATTGCCCAAATGTACCCCAGGAGGAAACGCTTGTCAAGGACTCGGAAGAAACTGAAATAATAGCATGTGTTATCTGCAGGTAAGATGCTTAAAAAATCTATTATCATTAAAGCTTAGGTTTAATAGTTTTGTGTTAGGGCCATGGATGTTAGACCAACATTCTGATTAGATTTTTTGGTTATGAATCACCTTTTTTTTCCTTGTTTACAGAGAATATGATTACAGTATAACTGGCTTTGGTCCTCGTACTGTTATGTTGTGTGATCAGGTACATTTCTAGCTTTCTTATCTTATATTGTAGCATTGAGCCAAAACCATGAATCCGTCATATTTAACAATTCTCAGTGCGAAAAGGAGTATCACGTGGGCTGCTTGAAAACAAGCAATATGGCTGATCTAAAGGTGTGCATATTCAATAGATTAGTTGGTTATTCTGTATTTAGCATGTAAAATTTACATTATTTATAATTCAACCTTTTTGTATCTTTCGTTGTTAATCAGTATGCACCTATGCTTCAGGAACTTCCGCCAGGAAAATGGTTTTGTTCCATAAGTTGCAAGCAAATATGTTCTGCACTAAAAAATGTGCTAGATGCTGGTGAAGAGAAAATCCCGGATTTCTCTTTGGATGTTTTGAAGAAGAAGGGAATGGAGAATAGCCCGGTTGCTGATATTGATGTTAAATGGCGGCTTTTAAATGGGAAAATCGAAACACCTGAAACCAAACCGTTGCTTTTGCAGGCCGTGGCGATATTTCATGTAAGAGTTGAAATTGAACTTGATGTTTATGTTCTCATCCATTTTCTTCATTTCAACATGTATGTCGAATAGTATAAGCAGGTCTGATATGAAAAGCGTTTCAGAATAAAATCATTGTTCATGCAACTGTGATGGTTATTTAATCTAGGGAATTATGAAAAAGATCGATGTTTTAATCTTGGTTGGATATGTTGTAGCCAAAAGATCTGTCTTTCGGCTACTATGGTGATGCATGCATATTTTAAATTACCTTTTATTGCAAAAAGTATCAGAACTTGTCATGGTTGTACGAAAAAGATTATGATAGCTATCTAAAGCCTTGCAGCGTAGTCATCCTACAATAGCTTTTGATTAATTAGTTTTTGGCTGATTGGATTTTATGTTATTGCTTCCCGTGAATGCTTTACTGCGATATAGTTACGTGTCCTAAATTCTATGGATCTTGGCCGTTGTAGTATTTCTGTTTTTGCTGCCATCATGTACATAAGAGAAGCCAGCATCATTGCAGTTGTTTTATTACTTGACTTCCAGGAATCATTTGACTCAATTGTCGATTTAGGAACAGGAGGTGACTTCATTCCTACCCTGGTTTATGGGTATGCACAGTTTCGTTGACCTTTCTCGCACGTGATTTCTTTTGTTACCTATATTACTTTGCTCATATATATTCTTTTTCTTTTTCATATGGCAGGAGGAATTTAAGGGGTCAAGATTTCAGTGGCCTGTATTGCGCAATACTGACGGTTAAGTAAGAAAATTTCTCAATATTAATTTTCTTTGACGGTTATTGATTATGCATTGTTCTTATTTAACAATTACTTTTGATCTTGCAGCTCAACAGTGGTATCAGCGGTGATCCTTAGGATTTTTGGGCAAGATTTAGCTGAACTCCCATTGGCTGCTACTCGAACTGGTGATCAAGGAAAGGTGAGTTGCTTTAATTGATAAAGAGAATGATTCTTGTCTGTTATACACTTACGATGCTATGCAACTAATTGAACCAGATACCAGAGTAAATACTAGTCATGCTTTTCCTGCAGTACCAAACTTTGTTTCCCCTTTTTTGCTGCATATGGTGTTTCAACCAGCCAACAGCATTCGCAAGGACGCTAAATTGATACCGCATTCTTAAAACTGTTCTTCTTTTATTGTTTTGGAAAAAGTTGGTGGGTAGACTTCCCGGTTTATTCAAAATTTGTTTTTGGAAATATTTGATATTATTCAATTAGGTAATTTATCAATTAATGTTGGTTATCCGGGTCTAATTGTTTTCCTAAATTTTGTGTTGGACTACTCGACATATGCAGTGCCGATTGTGAATTATATCATCTCTACAACATAAGGCATAAGTGAAAACTTTTGTTTGCCCTCCCTCCACATAAAACATGCATCTGTATTCCTCTTGGAGTTTTATTCCAAAGACATTTCTTTCAATTAAGGTTCCAAAATGACTTCAATTTTACCCGGGATGAAGTCTCCGTGTTTGGACATTATAGTTTTTGATTTTTCTGATGGATTTTAACTGCCTTTGTAGGGATACTTCCATATCCTGTACTCCTGCATTGAGAAACTGCTTGCATTTTTAAGTGTAAAAGACATTGTTCTTCCAGCAACCAACGAGGCAATGTCATTTTGGACAGAAAAGTTCGGATTTTCAAAGTTACCAGAAGAGCAGGTATACACCCACTTGATCCTACAACCTTTCCCTGCTTTCATTCCTTTGAGGATTAAAGATTCTTTTTTCTATAGCAACACAACATTTTATCTAGAATTTACAGTCGACTTTCTGTATTTTGCAGGTTTGGCATTACAGGAAAGTCTTTTGGCAAATGATATCCTTCAAGAGAACATCCATTTTAGGAAAACCAGTTCCAAAATGTCGTTTTATCGATCAAGATGAAGACGTTTCTGATGTTCCCTTTCGGTGATTGAAAAGCCAAGTTTTTGAGCCGTATCAGGTTTATGGGTGGTGGTTGGTTGGTGTAAATTATACTCCATTTCTCCTTATGTAACATTTGGACAAGTTTTAGATGGACGATGAACTTTCATATTAGTCGTGGACGGGTAGCTGAGAAGGAAATACCAGAATGAGCTTTTATGCCTGGTGGGAGGGTTAAATTTTGAGGGTTGTCATCTTTAGTTTCCTATTGACGATTAGAAGACAAGTCGTTTTCTTTTTTCCTTTTAAATTATTTGTCTTACCCTAATATTCACTGCATATATAATGTAATTAAGCGGATTCTATATTTTTGTTCGAAAACGATTATAATTGTGATTCAAAACTCCCAAAACTCCGGAAGACCGTCAACCCATTCAGTATACGTGATAAATTCTGATATTCCAATAATTTGGAGAGGCAAAATCCGTAGGTGTTCTTACCATTTCTTTTTAACAGGCGTACTTAATTTTGGAAATTATGCATTAAAATATTATTCAGTTAAAAAATAGACCCTTCATATGGTTTATAATGTGGCTAAACAGCGCAAATGGCCCATTTGGTTGTGCATACTTATACCAGGGTCATCCGGATTTAATCCTACCGATCCGCTATGAATGACGGATATAATACTCTATTTTTCCTCAGGATTCATAATATGTAATCTACATTCTACAGTGGGTATGGATTGAAGCTCAAAATACTTTTATAACCTTCGAAATCTGCTGCACTTGCAAAAATGCCCACTTCATTGTGGAACACCGTTCTTTTTTTTTTTTTTTCTTTTTTTTCCCTGGTTTGATTTAGGAATTGGAGAGGAGAATACGTTGAAAACTGCCATTTTAGCTCCTCTAAGTTATAATTAACCCATTCCACATGTCTAAGTTGAATCTTTAAAGTTAAAATAAAATACATATTGCACTCTACTGTACTATTTTATTAACAATTAATTTATCCACAATTTGTGAAGGTTGGAAATATTATGTGTTCTTATTTGGAAGTTGAAATGTAAAATTATGTAAATTAAGGAACAATTTGTGAAGGTTTGAACATATTATGAGTTCTTATTTGAAGGTCAAAGAAAACAATTATATAAATTAAAAGAAAATTTAGATACTACTCTGATGCGACGAATAAAGTGAAGCCAAATATCAAACAAATGCATCAAAAAACTAAAAACAGTATTAGAAA
This sequence comes from Misopates orontium, assembly GCA_946800315.1. Taxonomy (NCBI): domain Eukaryota; kingdom Viridiplantae; phylum Streptophyta; class Magnoliopsida; order Lamiales; family Plantaginaceae; genus Misopates; species Misopates orontium. The sequence goes on along the minus strand of OX326950.1, from coordinate 5,074,887 downwards.
AAAATGTAACTCATACATTTAATTCAAATTATTAAAAAAAAACTCACAAATAACAATACATGATTCTTAATGACTTAAATAACAGATAATAAAAATAACGTTATTTGAATGGATGAAACAACATTATATTAAATTTTAAATGAAAAATAATAAATTAAAACATTCATAACAGTTATAAACTAAAAATGCAAACAAGTTGTATAAAACGACACAATGGTCAAATTGACATATTTTTGAAATCAATCTCACTTATTTTTTTACACAACCAAATCACAAAGACTCGTATCACAATCCATGCATTAAACTGTACTGTAGCTAACTAATTAAATCTCTAACCGATCGAGTCTCGAATTTGAAACAAACATCGATCAAGATCCAACATGCGCATGCAGCTCTTTATTCCTCCTTCTTCTTGCTCTTCTTGTTCTTCTCTTTCTTCTGATCAACTTTCTGTTTTTCCTTGGCGCATTTATGAAATTCATGAGGACATAATAATCTCAAATTGGTGATTAGTAAATTAATTAGATAGAAAATGGATAAAATGTATCTCTTGTTCTCAACTTATATTCGCATATTGCTGAATCGTGCTACGCTTTGAGCAAAAAAGTGGAAAACAGTGTCTAACGATTATTAGAATTTGGAAGAAGAAATAATTTGAAATTGTTCAATTTTTTTTTTTTTTTTTTTTTTTTTTTTTTGATTCTTTTTGGCTATGTCCTAAACGAGTGTCACGATTCAAAATATTTGTCCGGAAGTTTAGTTGTTGAAGTTGTATATTATATTAAGCAAGTAATTTTATATCAACATAATTTTAATTAAGCAAAAAGGTTATTATTTTATTATTCAAAGTGTAATAGAAATTAGTTAATGAACTTAAGTCACGTTGGTGGGTGCAAGTATGGGTGGCCTGTGTGGCGTTTAGGGCATGCGGTGATGGGTAATTTTAGAGTTGTTGATTCTGATTTGGATAAATTAAGTCTGTAGTCTAAGCTTATTTTTATACTGAATATGAGGGTGGTTCAACTTGCTGTTGTGCACCATGGAAACTGAAATGAAGGAACTATATTCTTTAAATGCAATATTTAAAAACAATTTACAAGATTTTTTTTTTTTTTTAAAAGAGAAGCGATTTTCAACTTTAAAAATTGAAACTACAATATAGAATATTATTTCAAAATTAAATACTTTATAACAAGATTAATGATATGTTAGAACTTAGTAAAGTATTTTGTAACAATAACTTGAAGTTTCTTTGAATTTTTTTAGACAAATGACATGAGGCCCATTCAATGACTAGAGCGTTTAGCTTGGAGGTGATCAATTCTACATGATATTTAAAAATCATAGCGCATTTGTAAGGCCCAATGAGGTAAAGGGCTAGAGTGCAAAATGTGCAAGATATATAATATAGGTTTCCCCTGTGTATAAGTCTACTAGTTAGAGTAAATCATATCAAATATGGAGATGTAACGAGTAGTGACTTGAATAATTTGGTTTTTAATAAAAGTAGTAAGTACGTACGTCTCTGATGGATGTGATGTGTGAGTGCGAGTACACATATGCGACGAACGATTGTTGAATTAATTTACTTATACTTCGGTTGTACGTGCATATACACATATTATACACTTTTTGAATTTATAATTTACTCTAGAATGCCTTATTAAGCCAGAATAATTATTTAAAAATCCTAGTAGTGCAGGAGAAAAAGTAAAACATTTGCAAAAATATTGAGGAGTCGGATGCAATTTACTAGGACGTATATTGAACTTATGACAAGTTGGGCTGCAATTTTATGAAAGGACCAATTTTGATTACACAAGACTAATTTTAAAAAATTCCCCGATTATATATGATTGATATTAATTACTTAATCATATATTGTCCTATTAAAACAAGGAAACAGAGGAAGAGTTGGAATTCTATATCGAATCAGTTAAGACACTCAAAATCTATTTAAAGGTTGCTTTTTTTGGATCAAACTCTCATTGTTTTTTATGATCGATCTCTTTGGACAATATCGCCAATTAGTAGTTGTTTACGTACTCTTAATATTTAAAGGTTGCTGCATGCATTATTAATCTTGTTCTTCTCTATTAGCATAGAAAAAACATGGCCGTCGAAGATGTGGAACCATTAGGCCATTCTAGTCATACAGGATCTCACCCTTTGCTCTTATTCTGTCATGGAAAACGTCGACAAAGACAAATACTTTATAGTATATCGAAGAAGAGCCATAGCCCCTATCCTGTAGTACCTGCTATGCGCAACAAAATCATACTCGCGTCCAACTTTGGATGGTTCTTACTACATGATTATAACACAGATGATTGCTGTCTATTGAATTTTGGTTCACAGGAAGTAATGAACCTGCCAAATACAAGTTTCCGTTGGGCCAACTGTGTTTTTTCGTCAGCCCCCACTGATCCGGATTGTCGTGTAGTATTTCTTGATCGGCGTGATCGAGTTGTGAGATATTGCAGAGTAGGTGATGACAAATATTTGAAACAAGACATGGACATTGATGGTTCCTATTTGTTAAGAGCGGGAAGTTTTAATGGAAAAATATACGGCGTGACATCAAAGGGGTATGCTTTGGTAGAGGTTCAATTTGGAGCAAGGAACCTCGGGTTTCACCAAGTGATAGAGAAACTAGGAAACCCAGGCAGATCCGATGTAGTTGTTAGTGCGAGTTATCTGGTGGAGAGTGGCGGGGAGCTCCTATTCGTGCACCAGATTTACATGGGTATGGTTGATAAATACGACCTCGAGACATTGGAGTTTAAAGTTTTTCGAGCAAATTTTGAGAGAAAGGAATGGGAGAAGATGGAAAGTTTAGGGGATCGCGCACTTTTCCTTTCTGCTGCCGGAGGCATGTCTTGCTCGGCATCTCAGCCGAACAATGTTAAGGGAAACTGCATCTATTTCGTCGAGCCAGGTCTTAGAAACTTGTACGTCTTTGATATGGAAGAAGGAAGCATATCAACATCTGAGCCATGTCGTGCGGTTGATAACGATAATTTAACTCTTCGTTGGGTTATGATGTAATGCATATATGTTGAACATCAGAATATATACATTACTTCCAGTTTTTTCTGAATGCGTGTAGTTATATAGTTTTTTGATTGTCTCGCCAATTAAATAAACTTAATTTAAGTTCACATAATTACTTACTACGTACTCTAGTTTGATAGATGTTTTGAAAACTGACTTCTAACGTCAGCTTATTTCTCCAAGTGCCTGGTGAACTTCGTTTAAAATTTAATATTCTCTTATAGCAAGTAACTCCAATTAATATATTAAATATGTATGACATGTATCATAGTATGGGTTTGATGTGTTAGTGTGTGACTAGTAAACTGGTTCCTAGTCCTACCGTACAACGAGTTAGAGTTGTAATCTAGACATGGTAGGTATATATTTTCTAATTTACTACACTGTTTGTTAAATCTTGAGAATCTTTCTAAATATTTTAAAAGTTTTCAACAATGACCAAATCTGCAGAGATACCTTAAAGATAAAAATTATAACGCGTTCTCATATTAAGTACTTGTTACGTAATTTATGTCCAATTGATATCAAATCGGGGTCTTACACCAAATCGTAGAAGTGTAATTATACTCCTTCAAACTTAAAATGATGATAACTATTGCACAAGAGCTTCGAATATTATTTCTTCCCCCGATATTTCAAAGGGAGTTAAGTAGAGCCTTAGTGTATTTATGCTTTACTTATATAGACAGACACCTCACGTTCTTTTGGTCATTTGTGAATGAACAAGGTTTCTATTATCAAAGTAGTATTTGTCATTCTCTATCAAAAAAAAGAAGACAATATTTGTCATTCCTTATAATAAAGGGAAAGGTTATCCTTTAAAAGGAAAATAATGCATATTAAGTGATCACATTTACGGTAAATGATTTACCCTTAGACACACTTTAATTTTAAGAGTTAAGAGTGAAACTTTAGGCCCAAACTTGATTTTAATTGCAGTTATAATCACTTAGGCAGTCAAACTTGACAGTATTAACATTCAAACCTCCATCTATCGGATTCGGAGTTTAAATGCGTGTTTGGTTATTTTTGCTCAAAAAGTTCGTCTTAATGGATAATCACGTTTATTAATGTACAGAAAACAAGAACAAAATTAATATCAGATTAAATTTCATTTCAAACTTTAAAATCCATCTTATAATATTAAAACAAAAAGATGAAATATAACTCGTTTGTTGAAGATGCTTGGGAACATTCATAAAATTTTGACTTGGTTCCCAAAACTTGCATGAATTCCTTGTAGTTTGATAAATGTCTGTTAACTCTTGTGATTTTAGAAACTTTACACTCAGTCTATGCAAGATTGCGACTGGATTTTGTGTGTGTGTGTTTTCTCCATTTGAAAAGTAAACTATATCTTTCAAGATTTAGCATAAACCTCCGTGTAGTTCTGAAACCTGAGCAAAAAACACCTTGTACGCGGTTTGAAAACCATATATGTACGTACTTCTCACTTATTCTTATCGTCTTTTATGAATCAAAATAATCTTATGCTTGAAAATATAAAAAAAATAAAATATGTATTTTTCTAAATACAAAGTGAAATATTATGAAATTTAAGTAAGGACAATGTAGTCACTTAATAAAAAATAACGGTCTAACATGAAATATCCATTTGACATCTACTGCAATTATTCCATTGATTTATTGGAAAACTCAGTTAGTTCTCTAGTAAGGGTACCTACTCCTAGTCAATATAGGAAAGTATACTAAAAATTAGTAAAAGAAAGAATAAATAGTTTCTCTAAACCTATACGGATTAGGACTCCTGGTTGCAGTGCAATTATAAGTCATTGATTTTCTTATATATATATATGATATAGACTTCAAACACGAGACGGTATAACTATTAGTAAGATCTTGTGAGTTTTCTTTCTACTGAATATTAAGTCCTTATTAAGGTTCATCGAGTTTTACCTGGAATCTCCAAATATTTCCGATTAAGGCAAGTTGTTTTTTAATTTTTCGTTTTTAAGTCTTACATATACAAGTTTTTAGTTAGAGCTGGAATCTTGTTTAATTTTATACCTAAGTTCATGGTTTTTCACCTCAACTATAGATTTTGTAGTATGAATATGTGACGAGAACAAATTAACAGATGTATTTAATGTTGTCTTATGCTGCAAATTTTATCTAATTTTGTGTGTTAGTGGTTAAACCTGGTGAGCGGTTTAAGAGTCCCGACTTCGTTTTACCATCCGTGAAAAAAAAAATTGGAGCAAAATATTTGTCTATTTTATAATCTTTAAAAGAGTACATCTGTTACATGATTTGAGAACTATTAGTTTTAACTACTATTTTACTTTTGTGATTAACAGGCTCTGGCAATAGTTCTATTTGTTAAACATGAGCGTTGTAGCGCGAGTGAACAAGGAAGATGAAGAAGAGAAGGAATGGGCTGATCTACCATGGGACTTGTTGTATTTTATAAGCTTGCGGCTCTATGCAGGAGACTCTATCATGTTTCGTGCCGTCTGTAAATCTTGGCAATTAATTCCTCAACCTCCTCCCATGCAAATTGATCAACCACTATGCAAAATTGTTCCTCAGCTACGAAATATTCCATTTCTGATGACTTTGAATTCCAGAACTGGTTTGTTCCATTTTCACCATCCAGTCACCAATAACACTTACATTGCCGAAATTCCAGAACTAGCAAAGGAAGAGATTCGTTGCTCCAAGGATGGTTGGCTGCTCGTTTGTTGTCGTCCAGAATCAGTTTTCTTCTTTGATCCGTTCAAAAGAACACGAATAGATGTCCCAGGAATTCCTCTTAAAGGTGGTTTTCAGAGTATGCATTTCTCTGGTCCTCCAACGTTGTTGGGTTGCACGGTGTTTGGGGTATTCAGTGATAATTATGGAGACATCTCTATTGGCACATTCAGACTTGACCAAAAGACATGGTCTATTCAAATATTCGTAAACAACGAGGAGTTTTTATTGTCTAAGTGCAGTCCTGTCTTGTACAGTGGTTTATACTATTGCTTAGGCAGAGGTGGAAATTTGGGCATCTTCGATCCTATAAACAAAACTTGGAATATTTTGGGGAAGCCTTTGGATCGGCTAAAAAAGTGCCAACAATCTTTCTTGTTAGAGAGCGATGGAAAGCTTTTTGGTGTATTTGTTGCTAATAACGGGAGGAAAGTTGAGGTTCTGAGGATGCAAAAATCCTTAGATTTAGCTTGGCATGAAGTGGAAAGCTTGGAAGGCAAAATGTTCTACGTGTGTTACAAATCTTCTTATTCAAGCAACACGGAGATTTCGGGGACTGGCAACAATATTTACTTCCCCAAGTTCTACAATGACAAGGGCTTGTTTTACTCTCTTCGAACTAGACGATATCACTCATTTTTTAGTAACTTTTCCAAGCAAGATTTGTTTGATACAAAGGACATGAAACTAGGCATTTGGATAAACATGCCTTTGCAATGAATCTAGAAGAAGGTAGGAGCTTGTTAATAGAAATTGTCCTTTATTTTGCTATATGAAAAGCAATTATACTAAAATATTTTGCTATATGTGCTATATAGACCTATGACAAACTTCTAATAAGCCTATGAGACGAGCGCTGCTGATCAATTACAAATCATTATTGTTCCTAAAGCAAGTCAATTAAGTACTTCCTCACAATAATATTTCACTGAATCGATTGCTTCATGACATCCTGAATCAACAATGAGATATTTATGTTAGAAGACCCCCCTTGTTCTAGTGCACACTTAGCCATTTCTCCAAGCTTTTGAGCTCTTTTTCTTCTCTCTTTTGCCTCCTCCGTTTCAACCATCAATCTTTCTATAGATTTCTTTATTTGATCCTTTGTCACAAATGACTTTTTCTCTTCAATATCCTTTCCATTTTTAACTCCAACGTCAACCCCAACTCTCACTCCGATCTCCAATACATGCACGATAAATTTTTCGTTGTAAAATTGTTCCGCAAACATTGGCCAAGTGATCATAGGTACACCGGCGCTTACCCCTTCCAACGTTGAGTTCCAACCACAGTGCGTCATGAACCCCCCTAACGACGAATGTGACAATATCAGGACTTGTGGCGCCCATCCCCGGATTATTAGACCTCTTCCCTTTACCCTTTCGTCGATTTTCTCTTCACTTAACCATTTCTCGACTTCCCCCGAACAATCCAATCCTCTTATGATCCAAACAAATGGAAAATTCGACGCTTCCAATCCCAATCCAGTCTCCTTTATCTGTGCAGTAGATATTCGACAAAGACTACCAAAACAAACGTAAATTACAGACCTTGGTTTCATAGAATCAAGCCACGATATGCAGTAATGTTCATCTACCGACGCCTTGTTTCCTCTATCGGATTTCTCAGCAAAATCGTTGTTAAATTGAGAAACAGGACCAATGCACCAAAAATTTTGTTTTTCTTTCTTGTTTCCTTCTACATACCAAGGCTCCAATTCCTCGAAACTGTTCACCAAAGTTCCACGAGCCAAACGCATAGCTGTTCTTATTTGGTCCAACACGGCCTTAAAACTGTCTGAAGATTTTCTATTGGTTTCAGGCAGCTGAGCCTTAGTAAACTCGATCTCGTGAGGTATGTCCGGAACAAGAAAACTTTCAGAATCCGGTATCCCGTTCCCCTGACTCATAATTTTCCGCGAGCAGAGTAAAGTGAAGGACGATATTGTCTCGAAAACGTACCTTGGAACATTGAACTTAGTCGCAATTTGTTGTGTCCAAGGAAGAGCATTCGTGGAAACGATGCAGTTCGGTTTCAGTTCCATCTCTTCAATCAGTTTCTCCAATGGAGTTTTTAGCAACTCGCATGCTGCGAAGAATTCGTTTGCCAAATCCATTGAAGGTAGTTCATCCATGTTTTCACATCCCTGAGGAAGGCCAACTTCTTGTCCTGGAAATTGAAGTGGAATCATTTGGATCTTCATGCCAGCCTCAACGGAACGCTGGATCGTTCCCTTGTAACGAATGGCGTTGAGAGGGGTGGTGATTATCGAAACGATTAGGCCACGATTCGCGAGTAGTTTAGCAAAGTCTGTTAAGGGGATAATGTGACTTTGTGACATTAAGGGAATGAGAAGGAAGTGAAGCTGATGAGTTTTGGAGGCCATTGATGAACTCATGGAATGAACTTTGATTAATTAGCTAGCAAGAGATGATTGTATAGAAGCAGAGAAGAATGATATAATTGTGGGGTTACAAGGTGTAGAAGATGTCTGAGAAATCGATGTAACGTTGAGAGGTGAATATTTGTCTTTGAGGAAATGGCCAAATAATAGCACATTTATCTAGAAGAGATCAAGAGTGAATTATAGAAATTTCATTAATCATAATTATATCTTTAGATGTTGGGACACACATGAAGGTTATCTTATTTCATGTTGTAGGATTTGATATTTGAAAAGTGCCAAATAATAGAACATATATCTAGAAGAGGTCAAGAGTGAGTTGCAAAATTTTATTTATGATATATAACTATACCTAAGATGTTGTTATGCATAAGAATTTATCTTATTTAATATTGTAGGATTTGATATTTGAGTAATTGCTAAAGAGTTGGTGGTGAATAATTCTAAATGGTATACAGCATATGTAAGTTACTAACTTAAAACTAAAGTGACAAATTAATTTTCAGTGACTTAAAAATGACAGCTCACTGTTCCTGCTCGTTTTATCACGTGTTTTACTTATAATGTTCAAAAAATCGAGAATTATTAATAAATTTTGTATCCAGTTAAATTATTTCACTCAGTGATTTTCCTAAATTGTTTTCAAATTTTAAAGTGTAAAGTAGTTAGAAGTACAAATACGTACTTAAAAAGTTGATGTATAGAACTGTATTTTTTCATTCAAAAACTTTATCGCTCATCCAATCTTTCGGAAGGACTGTATACCTTTGCCCATAAGGATACCACACAATTATATAAAGAAGAGTTGGTCTTCACTATCTTTTACAATGTGATATATTGGTAAACTACCACGTCACACTTGGTTAGCTAACGATATTCCGTTTTGAAAAGGTAAAATGTAAATTTAGTCCCATAATTTGAAGTTAATCAAGAAAGTAACGTTTACGAATTATGAATAAAGGTCGTAAGTTACTAACTCCGAAAGGATAATATTATATTTGCAATTTATTAGGAAGTAAGAACTATTTTTACCAATCACCTTAAAGTCAAGGGACTAACTCGATTTAGATGCTCAAAAAGAGATTTAAGAACCAAAGTGGGTAAATTCAGTTCATGTGCCATGTTCTTAGTTTCTTGTAGTTTGCAACTTGTTGCACCTAATTGATGGATATGATTGAAAATCCTAACGTCCCAAAATAAAAGTAAAAAGAGGACTATGACAAATGGGTTGTTGGCGGTAAAAACTGCAAAATTTAACGGATTTTACCGCAAAGCATTGAAGGACAATTTGGAATATTACAAACACGAGCCTCCTTTGGTGAAAACATTGCATGAGAAGACCGAATTGACGGACACCAATTAACGTTCATAGATAACTCAATGATGAACAAAGCCAACAAAGAAACATATCATGTTCAATTACAAAGGCTGGCATCTAATCAGTAGTCATTTGTTTGTTTACTTTTGTTATCCATTTGAGTCATTTATTGGATCAGCTACTTATCAATGAGACTCGTACATTAAGAATTTTAATTCAGCAAAAGCTTGAATGCAATTAACCGGCAAAAGTGGCCTAAAGAAAGACAAAGCTGCAACATGATATTAGCACAAGTAGGAAGAATACAAATAGCACTTCATTAACTTGTGCATTTTTGTTACAACTGTGTTTAAAATTTAACTTGATTCCCCACAATTAAAATGATATTTCAGATTTTTCTCCGACCTTATTGACTAGTAAGTCGCATATTGTGGACGTACTAGCTAAATGTTTTGCTTTTGACAATTCCGAAGAAGATTGCAACTTGCTTTGCTATCCAGATTTATAATAGGGTTGTTTAGTTTTCACTATATAGATAATGCATTTTGGCATTATACAGACCATACCTCCCTAAATTACCACACTTACTACACAGCTGTTAGGGGTTGGTGTGTCATTTTTTAAAGTCACCGTGTGCGATTTGCATATATATATATATTTTTTTTTAGGGTAAAATGCATCAAACTCTCCAACTTATACCCATTTTTACAAGTTGCCACCTAACCTATGAATTTTTACAACCCACCCTACAACCTATTGAAAAATGTGCAAACGGCCCCCCGAAACCAAATCCAATGGACAGAAATGCAAAAATGTGGCCAAATCTAACAGCTGGATTTAGTTTGAGGTTCAGATCGCACATTTTTCAATAAGTTTGGAGGTTAGTTGTAAAAATAATAGGTTAGGTGGCAATTTGAAAATGGAGTAGAGGTTTAGGGGTTTAATGGAATTTCCCTTTTTTATTCAATGAAGTGATATGTCATATTTAACATTATATATTGGGCAATTTGTTTATTTATTATCACATGGATAATTGAGCTTATTTCACCTAAGGAGAGGGGTAAACGCATTAGCTCAGAAAGAAAAAACAAGACCACGAAACTTATATCCTTATTCGAATTTTAGTGGAATTTATCTGAGGATTATTTTAACTTCAGAGAGATGTATCATTCATAAAGAAGAAGAATTTTATAAACTTCAGGCATGTAACTGCAATTATCCCTTAGGCTTACTTAATATTATTAGTTCACATGGCTACCTGACTATTTTTGAAGCAAAATAAGATGCTGCAACTCAACAAACAATGCAAGAATTTCATTAAAATTTGCACTAGAATTTTCCTTTGCAGTGGATTTGTGGGAAGATCCAAGACCCTACATTACTATTTGATTCATTCTACACATAATTATTGTAATGCAAATCTTTATTTCAAATTAGGAAGTAGTTATAGGTGGTTAATTTACATCTTACTGGGAACTACCAGGTACTTGGTGTGACGACCCTGAGCAATGATTTTGCCCGTCTTTTTGTTTTTAAACTCAACGCTCACAACAGCAACCGCCTTCCCGACACGTAACGCCTTGGACTCTATCTCAATTTCGTCCTGAAAAAAAGAATGCATGAATTGATCAGGTTTGTAGGTGATAACTATCTTATTAACTAATGGAACCTTCACGAAAAATTGTCATAATTGTGATATGACTATATAGGCAAGATAAGCAAAAAAATTACGATAGGCGTGGACTCAAAATGTTGGCAAGAGTCGTCGAAAAATGATACAACTTCACCACAGCATCATTGTGCAATCTTCTATCTGAGCTATACTATAGGATTGACTTGGTTTTCCGTCTATGCACACACATGGTCGAGATAACAAAAATGGCATAAAATTTCTTTGTTGACTCCATCTCCTATTAGATTCCAAAAGATATAAGTACCAAAATCAAAGACACTCCAGGTAGAAAAAATGGATCAAGCTTATGTGATCTGTTATCCAACAGCATATGGCATGTCATACAAGTAACAAAGTAAGTTCTCCGAAACCTAGTACAAATTAATTTGGAGATCATTATGTGCAGGAGGCCAGAAGCAGGACAGAGTACAGCTATAATTGCCTTATTTCAATTAGTAGCACAATGCATAATCACTACATCACCATCTAAATGATGCAAGTCTTCCACATGTTTAATGTAGATCTCATGAGATCTTGCTTTAAAGATAAGTTATTAAAGAGTTAACGACTCTTCTGCTTTCTGTAGTTAAAACAAAATAGTCATCCGCCACCTTCATAGTAAGATTGCCAAAATACATCAACGCAATCGGTTCCAGTGAACATAATCTAACAAGACAGGTGAACTGTATGGGTTTACGTATATTAAAAAAAAAACATAGTTGAAATTCAGGCGTTGAGAGGCAGACAAAGTCAAAACCAGTGAAACTCACGTAGGAATAGGAAGCTGGAGAAGATCACAGCGCCTGGATTATTTGCATAACACATAAGTACAAGGAACGACAAAGGCTACATACCCGTGGAAAAACTGATTCGCCGAATTTATAATTTTTGACTTTGATTCACTATTATTCGTAATACTAATAGGAAAAAAGGGGACAAATAGTGTTCGATGAACTCATCCCTAACCCCTAGGAACTGTACTAAAATATAACATGAGATGACCTAATCCTAGACCGAAATACACAGCAGAGAAACAAAAACAGAAATACCATATCTCGATCACATGCTCAGAACCTTCAAATATACTTGTATGTGTTATAAAATCCCTCGTTTGATTGGTCTTTCCATTCCTCCTATCCTTCATTTCAGTACATTCAAGTCATAACGGTTACCAACTACAGATTTGCAGATGCAAGTTGCCCTATTTGTTACTTGAGGTATAACTGATGCTTAAAGAAAACTAAAAACGACTCGAAAGGGTACAACTAGAGCTAAGGGCAATATCTTTTACCAACCCAATCCAAGCTCGAGCTAAGTTTCTCAGCTTCATTCCAATAAATTACGAGTGATTCTAACCATACGAAATGAAGCAAATCAGCGAAACTTACACCAAGCTGAGCTCCAGACAAGTAGGAGACGTTAATTTCGACGGAGACACCAGTGGTTGGAGCCCCCATAGTGAAAATAACAGCCGACCCAACTATATCCACCAGCGTCGCCGTGGCCCCACCGTGCAATGATTTCCCCGAATTCTACGACAAACCAAGAGAACGAGATAAGAGACAATAAAAACTAAAACCACAATACTCAAAATCTAATCAAAATCAGTGAATAAATCAATCAATCAATCAAACAAACAAACCAGGAGGCGAGGCGAAACGGTGAAGGAGCAAAGGATTCGACCACGTTCAATGTGATCGACTTTGACGCCCTGCATCACGATGGGCTCAATGAACCTCGGAGGCATCGAATCCACCGTAAATTCGTATGGCCCTCCCTCTTTCTCCACCAAACTCTTCACCCACTCCAACTCCATAATTTTTTTTTTTTCTCCCTTTGTCTGTGTTCCTTCTCCTGCCAGTGGCACTACAGTATTAATTTAGCTTTAACATCATGTAAATTATGTAATTTTGTATCAAAGATTCAATTTTTTAAACTTATTTATCATGAATAAGACCTTCATTAGGGATTAAGCTAAAGAGTCAACAACACAATAGATTTAACTACTCAAAAATAAATATACTCCAATCCTAATTATACACATACTCTTGAGAATTCAAACTAACAAAAGCATCTTAAAGTTAGGTTTTGTTGTGATACTTGAATATACAGAACCAAACTTGAAATTTAAAAAAAAAAAAATTATAAATCTGAACAAAAAATAAACAAAAGCAAACTCACAGTGAATATCAGCAACGACAGATCCAGAACAAAATTGGGGGGAAATGAGAAGACAGCGAGATAGATGAACAGGGAAATAGTTATTAGTAGGTTGGACTTTAATTCTTTGAAGAAATGGGTATTTTTCATCCAACTCAAGTATTTTTATTATATTTGGGCGAATGACTCCTTCAGTGAAGTTGACCACCCAGGGTTAGATATGGGTTGATTTTGTACTTTTACTTCACCAATTAAATTAAAAGCCAATTTGGCAATAATGATGTGGAGAAATTGCTTTGTTTAGCCACTATAACATTTGGAAATGCTTAGTAGTACGTAAGATCTTGTTGCTTAGTATTATGATTCTAGTCATTTACTATACTTTGAAAAAAGGTGTTTGACATGTTGTGTCCTGAAAATAGAGCTCTTTCACACATTGCGTTTTGTCGATCTTAACGTTTGATTGGTTCATTGACTGAATGGACTTTACACGGTCCGTAGTAGAATCTTTTAAAACACGAGGAGATACCAAATAAGTATGGTGCATGATTTATAATAACACGAGAGGAGTTTCTTCTTGTGAAGAAACGATAACACTAGGAGTTTGATTCAGGACGATTTTATGCATTTTCTTCGTTGAACCGGTTACTTTCAACTTTCGACTAATCTGCTTTCAACACTTGAAACAAGCTTTATTATATATTTTGGAACACAAGCAAGCTTTGTTCTATATTTTGAAAAGCACAAACAAACTTTCATTATTTTCACCATTCATGAGCTACATGTTACACCATTCACATTAGTCTTTCATAGTTACTCCCTTCATACATTATAATTTAAAACATCTTGAATGAACAAAGTCAAATTATGATAAGAAGAACCGCCTTCCTCCATTGCCTTCTTCGCCGTTTCTCCGAGCTTTCGAGCTCTCTCTCGCCTCTCTTCTCCCTCTTCACCTCCATCCATCGACTCGTCTATAACCATCTTTATCTTATCATTCTTCACCAAAACTCCCACTTTTTCTCCATCTCCATATACCACAGGCACTTCAACGCCCACTCTTAGTCCAGTTTTGATCACATTAACGACAAACTGTTCATTGCAAAACTGCTCCGAAAACGTAGGCCATGTTATCAGTGGCACGCCTGCAGTTATCCCTTCAATCGTCGAGTTCCAACCACAATGCGTCACAAATCCTCCAATAGACGAATGAGAAAGTATTAGCACTTGAGGCGCCCAACCATAGATCAATAGACCTCTATCCTTTATCCTTTCCTCAAATTTTTCTTCGAGAATCCATTTTTGAAATTCATTGGAAGCATCTCTAACTACCCAAATAAAGGGTCGGTTCGATGCTTCCAAACCTAAACCGAGCTCTATTAGTTGTGAAGTAGCTAACATCGAAACGCTACCGAGGCAGAAGTAAAGAACAGAACTTGGTTCACGTGCATCGAGCCATTTCAAGCAATGGTATTCGTCGATTGAAGATTTACTACCTCTTTCGGTCTTGTCAACGTCATCTTCGTTGCACAATGAAACAGGACCAATGCACCAAAGCTTTTTCCCTTTAATTCTTCTCTGTTCTTTCACATATCCTGGCTCCAACTCTTCAAAACTATTAACTACCCACCCAAACGCTTTATCCTCGGCTTCTTCCATTTGATCGCGTAAATCTTTCCATTCGGGACTCATTTGAATAGGCGCACCACTTAGCTGAGCTCTAGTGATCTCGATTTTATCAGGCAATCCAGGCACTGTAAAATACTCTCTATCAGAAGCCAAAGCTTGGAAGTCTTTACAACCAACTAACATGTGAAAACACATGAAAGAAAAACAACTCATCCCATGAAACATAATTCTCGGAATGTTTAGCTTCAAAGCTACATTAGTGGTCCAAGGCAAGGTCGAATCGGATATTAAGCACGAGGGGAATGGTTTAAGGTTTCTTAGCAATTCTTCGACCTGTTGTCGTAGCATGGAAGTTGCTTTGAAGAACTTCAAACAATCATCCAAGGAAGGAACCATGTCGAAATGCTCGCAACCTTCGGGCAAACCGGCCTCGACTGATGGGAACTTCATGTGTAAGAGACGAATGTCTAATCCGGAATTGATTGCGCGATCGATTACTGTTTGGAATCTCGTGGCGTTGCGGGATGTGGTGAGGATGGTGACGATGACACCGCGCTTTGCGAGTAATCTCGAGATGTCTATCATGGGAATAGTATGGCCTTGAGCCATTAAAGGAAGAAGAGCAAAGTGAGGTTTTTGTTCATAGATGGCCATCTTTAGTGTAGTGAGGCTAAGGTAACAAAAGAAAATGAAAAGGTGACAAAAATGGACTGACAAAATATGCAATTGTTGTCTGGCTTATTTTCTAGTATATATGCTGCTTATAAATAGGTAGATGAAATTGGGTTCTGATTTGCTGAACATATTAGACTTTGGCTCCAAGAAAGTTAACGTGACAAGTTGTCACTTATGGACAAGAAATTTACGATTTATTTATTTTGAACCAATGTGGTCCAACAATGCTTGGGCGCCAAGGGGTGGTGCACTAGATTTAGAAGTGGATGGCAAGTATATATATATAATTGACGATGGATGATGATTCACCCACTTTTATACTGTCTCAGATACAAACAACACATGCCACCTTGGGAGTATCTTTGACCAAAGTCATTTGAGCTAACGTTAAATTGTGATGTGTGTTATGTGGACTCATGTGAAAGAAGAACTATTTTACGGGTGGGTTTAACCTTAAACCTCTTAAAACAAAATACTCGCGGTGAAAATTTACATTTTGACCCTATTAGAAGAAACTTTATGAGGCAACAACTCTGTTGCTAATAAGAGAATTTGAAAAGACACCACCTACTATACAGACTTTATTTTTTAAATTAAATATAAAAAACCTTTTAACTTAGTTATTTTGTTCTCTAATAGTTGTTTATAAGCGAAGATATTGTTTTTCTAGATTATTTCGATTATTGGGAACAATTATTTTGACACAAGTAGTTTGCCGTTTGTGTCATATATATACTTGTAGTGTTATCATGATCACATTTATCTTTTTTTTTTTATTTTTTTTTGTCTGGCTTTGAGGAATATATGTTAAAATTGTTTCTGAAAGTCTATCTTCAAGACGTTCGTTTCTTATAGTATTGTTAATCAAACATTGTGAAAGTGCTTAGATTAGATTAAAATCGTATATATTCTAGGTTCTTAAAAGCTTCAAACACCACTTAGGTGCTTTTGACGTGTTTATAAATTTAACTTTTGTAGTTAGAAAGCCATTTTAAATTTAAAATCTCAATAATCTCAAAGCTGGTAAGTATCTATAATTCTAAATAAAACAATTAAAGAAAATTAGCTTCGAAATAATTTTTCAAGCACCATCAATTTTCAAAACTCCTTTTGAAACTTCACTTAAGTTTTAACTTTTAACTTTTTTAGAAGTGTTTGCAATCTCAACTTAAATATGCACACGCAAAGTAAAAAGATCAAGGAGCTTCCATTTTATTGTTTGAAACTATTCATTTGTGACATATTGGTTTACAAAATATTTGTGATCAAGACTACCATCATCTGCAAGTTCTCATGTACTTTTAACTGTAACACCATCTTCACATTGATCTCCATAATTTAATTGCTGAGTCATGACATCTTGTATGAGCAATGTCAAATTATGGTAAGAAGAACCCCCTTCCTCCATTGCCTTTTTCGCCGTTTCTCCAAGCTTTCGAGCTCTATCTCTTCTCTCTTGTCCCTCTTCCCCTCCATCCATCAACTTATCTATGACCATCTTTATCTCATCATTCTTCACCAAAACACCAACTTTTTCTTCATCTCCAAAATAAATTGGCACTTCAACGCCAACTCTTATCCCAGTCCTGATCACATGAACAAGGAGCTTGTCATTGCAAAACTGATCCGCAAACACAGGCCACGTTATCATCGGCAAGCCTGAAGTAACTCCTTCAAGCGTCGAGTTCCAGCCGCAGTGCGTTACAAACCCTCCAACAGATGGATGGGAAAGTATTAGCACTTGAGGCGCCCAACCGTTGATCAAAAGGCCTTTATCCTTGATCCTTTCCTCAAAATTTTCATCCAAAAGCCACTTTCGAAGTTCTTCTGATGGATCTCTAACTACCCAAATAAAGGGTCGGTTTGATGCTTCTAAAGCCAAGCCAAGCTCTATCAGTTGCGAAGTAGCTAAACGCGATAAGCTTCCAAGGCAGACATAAATAACAGACCTTTGTTTGTGTGAATCGAGCCATGTCAAGCAATGGTGTTTATCGATTGAGGCCTTTTTACCTCTTTCAGCCTTGTCTATTTCGTCGTTGTTGCATAATGAAACAGGACCAACACACCAGACTTTTTTGCCTTTAGCTTTGCTGTATTCTTTGACATACTCTGGCTCCAAATCTTCAAAAGTATTCGCCACCGTCCCAAATGCATTTACCTCAGCTTCTCTCACCTCATCACGAAAGATCGTCCAGTCTGAATTCATTTGAGCAACCGTGCCCCAAAGCTGAGTTTTGGTGAATTCGATCTTATCTGGCAAACCAGGCATCACAAAGTACTCTGTGTCATTAGTCACAGCTTCGAAATCCTTCGAAACTCCTAAAATGTGCATACATAGTAGAGAAAAACAACTTGTCCCATGAAACACAATTCTAGGAATATTTAACTTCAAACCAAGATTGGTAGTCCACGGAAATTGCATATCAGCAATTAAGCAGCTCGGAAAAGGCTCGAGCTTTAGAAGCAATTCTTCGACCTCTTCTTGTAACATGGCAGTGGCTTTATAAAACTGCAAAGCGCTGTTGAAGTCAGGGAGCATGTCGAAACTCTCACAACCTTCGGGCAACCCGACCTCAAGGGATGGAAATTTGAGGTGGATGACATTGATGTTTAGTCCAGACTCGATTGCACGATCAATGACCGATTTGACCCTGTCGGCATTGCGGGGTGTGAGCAGAATGGTGACCGTGACACCGCGCTTTGCGAGTAATCGGGCGATGTCTACCATGGGAATCATATGGCCTTGTGCCATGAACGGAAAAAGGACAAAGTGTGGTTTTTGTTCATGAATGGCCATTTTTCTTTGGTTGTGTTTGGTGTTTAGGACAGTGGACTTCAGTTTGTATTTTAAAAACTTCCTATGATTGTCCTGTTTGTGGCTAATTTATGTAAGAGCCTACATTATAAATAAATGAGAACACTCTATATATAGTTCTATGATATGACAAATTGCGTATCAAACTTTGGCTCCAATAAAGTCTAACGTGACAAGTTGCGACTTATGGACCAATGTGGTCAACAATGCTTGGGCTCCAAGGGGTGGTGCCACTAGATTCAGAATTGGATGGCAAGTATATAATTGGGGATGGGTGATGATTCAACCCACTTTAACTTATTTGTCTCGGTTACAAACACCACATGCTATCTTTGACCCAAGTCATTTGAGATAACGTTAAATTATCCCGTGTGTTATGTGGAAATATGTAAAGTGATCTATGTGAAGAGAAAAAAATATATATCCTAGTGATCTTAAAAGTAGGATAGCGCCATAAATGTTTTTTTAAAACATTATCCCAGTGATATATATTGACAAAAATGTCGTTCATATTCCTTTTTTTTTTTGGATTTTAGTGATAATGTGAGTTTTAAAATTAAAATAATATTATATATATATATATATATATATATATATATATATATATATATATATATATATATGTATGTGTGTGTGCACACATATAAAGAGTTTTAACTCAATTTTTAATTTGAGTATTATTTGTTATTTGTTTATTTTTAATTTAAAAGATTTTACAAAAGGGATAATTACACAAACACTCCCTAGTGAAGAAGTATTTCTAATTTCTAAAGAGAAATGTGATTCATGAGATGTTTGGATCTTGCGGCACAAAAATTGGTGGCTTGGGAAATATTTCTAAAAATTGATGACATTGAAACCGTTTTTTGAGATTTGATTCCATGCGAATTCTTGATTGGTAATTATTTATAGGGATAAAAACATTAAACCTTTTATACTACATCCAATGTTGCACTTTGTCATCTATCCTTCTTACAACTTACCTCATGTACTATATATAAATAAATACTTTGTCCCATGATCTATTGACTGATAAATTTGTTTTGTCCCTGGTCGAATTTTGCGATGATTTTTTGTCGAAATTTGAAACATGAATATAGGGTTCATAAATAAACCCTAAACCCTCATCGTCGAAATAGCCGAGATCGCCTGTGTGCAGCCACCCTTTCTTGTCTATAGCTGATTCAGTCGCGTTGCTATTTCTGTTGTAACCTGTTATAATTTTGAAAAAAAAAAAGAAAGATATGGTGGAAATTTTAAAAAAAAAAGTACTTATAGAATCAAACCAAACACATGATCGGAGATCGTACTAGATACTAGTCTTATGAGTTCAGCAAGTTGAAGTATTGGTCCAAAGTCACTCCAAACGACGAAGTTGTAATTTAATAGGGATAAAAGCGTCAAACCCCCTATACTATAGGGGGTGTAGCAATTTGCTCCCTGAACTTTATTTTTGCAACAAGCCCCATGTACTATGGATAAACAAGACTTTTTGCTTCCTAGTAGAATTTCCGGCTAATTTTCGCTGGAATTTGAAACGTGAACATGAGGTTTCATTTCTATTTAACCTCAAACTCAATAAAATGCCATTTTTTCACTTCGATTTTTGTTATATTTTCTTAATTTTCAAACCTTAGTTTAAATTATCAAAATTTAAGATTTGGATATTCAGAAAATATAACAAAAATTGAAGTGACAAAATGTCATTTGATTGAATCTAAGGTAAAATAGTGATGAACCATCATGTTCACGTTTCAAATTCCGGCAAAAATTGGCCGGAAATTCGATCAGGCGGCAAAATTATTTTTTCCGGTCAATAGTTGAGGGGGCAAAGTCCTTATTTATCCATAGTAATGGGGCTTGTTGCCAAAAAAAAAATTCAGGGGGCAAATCGCTACACCCCTATAGTATAGGGAGTTTGACGCTTTTATCTCTATTTGATATTAAGTATATAAAAGGTATGAGGCTTATGTTGTGGTCATATATAATATATAAAGTAATAAAAAATTATATACAACTGAAAAATTACTTTTAAATAATCAATTAATCGTATCACTTCAAGACTTTATATTTATTTAGTTACTATTTTTATCTATCAAATAAGATAAGTTAGTTGAAAGTATTAGACTTCAGCCTCTCTCAAATTCAACAATTTTTTTTTTTTTTTTTTTTTTTTTTTTTTTTTTTTGCAATCGGTCTTCGTGGTTTAACGCTACTGTCTTTAAATTTCCAACTTTATGTGTTCTTACTTGATTAGTTGATTGTTTCAGAAAATTCGCTTTGATATTATGTTTCTGGAATATTAACATTATATAGAACCACCACTCCCGCCAAATTTCAGGTTTCACGACTCTCGCCTGAGTACACTTTCTTAGATGAACGTTTTGGAATGAAAAATAAAAATAAAAATCATGCATCTCAAAATTTCATTTTTTTTCTTATGTTCTGATAAGGTAAGTATCAAAAATTATTCTCATCGTAAAAAAGGATTATGTTCAATATAAAACTATGCACAGGTGTTTTTATTTGAATTATTTTTTACAAATTTGGTACTTAAGGGTTTTAGAATTAATTTTAGGCGTGGGCTACCTAGTATGAATGTATGAATGTAAATATCCACAAATAATGTAAAAGTGTAACGAGCTCCCATTATCTTGATTGAAACTATTCATTCTTACAAAATATTTGTGAAGACTAAAATCGTGATCAAGTGCTTCCAACTTCAACACCATTTTCACAATGATCTTCATTATTAGCTTGTTGCATCATGACATCTTGTATGAGCAATGTCAAATTATTGTAAGAAGAACCACCCTCCTCCATTGCCTTTTTCGTCGTTTCTCCGAGCTTTCGTGCTCTATCTCTCCTCTCTTCTCCCTCTTCTCCTCCATCCATCAACTTGTCAATAACCATCTTTATCTCATCATTCTTCACCAAAACTCCCACTTTTTCTTCTTCTCCAAAATAAATTGGCACTTCAACGCCAACTCTTATCCCAGTCTTGATCACATTAACAATAAACTTTTCATTGCAGAACTGCTCCGCAAATATAGGCCACGCTATCAATGGCAAGCCTGCAGTTATCCCTTCAAGCGTCGAGTTCCATCCGCAGTGCGTTACAAACCCTCCAACCGATGGATGAGAAAGTATGAGAACTTGAGGCGCCCAACCGTTGATCAAAAGACCTCTATTCTTTACCCTTTCCTCAAATTTCTCATCCAAAAACCATTTTTGAAGTTCTTGTGATGGATCCCTAACTACCCAAATAAAGGGTCTGTTTGATGCTTCTAAAGCCAATCCAAGCTCTATCAGTTGTGAAGTAGCGAGGCGCGATAAGCTTCCAAGGCAGACATAGATAACAGAACTTAGTTCGTGTGAATCGAGCCATTTCGAGCAATGTTGTTCGTCGATTGAAGCCTTGTTACCTCTTTCAGCCATGTCTATTTCATCATTGTTGCATAATGAAACAGGACCAAGGCACCAGACTTTTTGGCCTTTAACTTTGCTGTATTCTTTGACATACTCTTGTTCAAGCTCTAGAAAAGTATTCGCCACCGTTCCAAATGCTTTTACATCAGCCTCTCGCACCTCATCACGAAAGTTCGTCCAGTCTGAATTCAATTGAATAAGGGTGCCCTTAAGCTGAATTTTGGTTATTTCGATTTTATCAGGTAATCCAGGCACCACAAAGTACTCTGTTTCGTTAGTCACAGATTCAAAATCCTTGGATGTTCCTAAAATGTGCATACATAGGAGAGAAAAGCAACACATCCCATGAAACAGAATTCTAGGAATACTTAACTTTAGTGCAACGTTTGTTGTCCATGGAAAGCACATATCAGCAATTAGGCAGCTCGGAAAAGGTTCGAGCTTTGGGAGCAACTCTTCGACCTGTATGAAGAAACGAACAATCCGATCAAAATATGAAAAACTATATGATAGAATCAAAAGATTCCATCGTGTATGTATTGAACGATTGAGAGAGTTTACAGTGAGAATCTAATCTGAAAATATTGAGCTAAACAAAGTGATTAACAAACTAAACTAATCTAGTTTATATTGGGGAGGGAATGTAACAAACCTTTCCATAAGTGGAAAGGATTAGCTAACGGTTCATAACCGTTTTACAAATTATTTCTAAAAGTGGAAATAAATACAAAATTGAATATTTGAAATGTATAACTTAAGAACCTGTTCTTGCAACATGGCAGTGGCTTTAAAAAACTGTAATGTACTATTGATGTCAGGGAGCATGTCGAAATTCTCGCAACCTTCGGGCAATCCAACTTCAACAGATGGAAATTTGAGGTGGATGACATTGATATTTAATCCAGAATCGATTGCACGAGCAACGAATGTTTTGACCCTGTCGGCATTGTGGGGTGTGAGCAGAATGGTGATTTTGACACCACGTTTTGCGATTAATCGGGCAATGTCTACCATGGGAATCATATGGCCTTGTGCCATGAAAGGAAACACGACAAAGTGAGGTTTTTGTTCATGATTGGCCATTTTCTTTAGTTCTTGTTTGGTGTTCAGGACAACGGACTGCAGTTTATATGTTTGATACTTCCTATGATTATAAGGTCTGTGGACTGATGTTGTAAGAGCGTATGTTACAAAACTATGAAATTATCCAGACACTAAAATTACGTGTGGCTGACAAGGATGGGTCAATGATCTGTATTGGTCCATCGATGCATATGAAACAAATCAGAACGTTCTATTGTTCTAGTACACGACAAAACTTAGCAGCAACTTGCTGCAAGAAAGCTGTTAGCTAATACTTCAGAATGTGGTCGACATTGCTGCAGCATGACATGTTTGAGGATGGCCAAACGTGGGCAATACTTGTCAGAAGTAGGGGCTTGAGACAATATCATTTACTAATGCATGTGACATTATTGGTCTTCAATTATGCTTGTATGGGCCAAATAAATGGAGTAATATGCATGGAAGTCAAGCTGCAACGATTGGATGTAATCGGCAGAGACAAAAATCCCATACATGCACTTGCATGCATGAGTGGCCACTTTAATGCAATTAAGGCATTTGTTCTCAACTTGGCTAGCTATTCATCAATTAATGGGTAATTTTCATCCACCTCCGAGGTTTAATACTTTGGCATATAGTTCCTCTGAGGTTTCACTCATTGACATATATCTCCCCTAGGTTTCAATTCTTTTGCATATACCCCACTGAGGTTTCAATTCTTTTGCATGTACCCCCCTTCCATCCATTACCCTTAGTCAACTATCAAAAGTGGGGGTAAATATGTAGCTTTCTTAGACTTAAAAATATTAAACTTATTTATGGTTATTAATTTGCTGATTAACTTACACAAGTCCATTTATTCTTATGGTCTAAATATTCAAATTAAGCATGTTTTTTTTCTAATCATATTGGTCCATTAATATGCATAATTTTCACTAGCAAAAAATAATAAAATTTAGAAACATATTCTTTTTATTCTTTATTTTGTTTTACATATATAACATATTAATAAGATCGTTATTTTAATAAATATATCATTTAATCAATATAATCATCAACAATAGCGCATAGGAATAAAATATTAAAAATTTCTAGTAAAAATGCTGCCAAATTTTCTATAAATATTAAAAATAAGCAAATGACCATAAGGTATAATTTTCCTAATCATGCCAAATTTTAACTACTTAAAAAAACTTCTAAAGAAAATATATTTGCAAGCCCAAAATTGCTAATGAACTAATATAATTAAAAATAAATCATGCTTAATTTAGATAATAGAATAAATGAATTATGTTTAAGTTAATTAATATATTAATAATTATAAATAAGTTTTCATATTTTAAAGTATGAGAAAATTACATATTTAACCTCACTTTTAATAGTTGACTAAGGGTCAATGGATGGAAGTGAGGTATAAACAAAAGAATTGAAACCTCATGGGGGTATATGCAAAAGAATTGAAACCTCAGGGGTATATGCCAATGAGTAAAACTCCAGGGGGCTATATGCCAAAATATGAAACCTTGTGGGCTATATGCCAAAGTATGAAACCTCAGGGGAGGTGGATGAAAATTACTCATAAATTAATTTACACGGCTTGGTCAAAGTTGGCACCCTAAACTTGTCCTATAAATAGATATGAGAGTGCAGTGTTTTCATCATCCCAAAATCATTTAGCAATTTATTAGTAAGCTTTCTTATATATATTAAGAATAATTAGTGATTGTTAGTATGAGAGTAAAAAGAGAGTTTAGTGGGATTTTACTACGGTAAAAATCCGAGAGTTGTAATCCTATTTTGCCTCATAGTAAAGTTCCTCTACTTTGCCCGTGGTTTTTTACCTCAAAGTAATTTGGGATTTTCCACGTAAATCTGTGTGTAGTTTATATTCTCGTTTCAAATTATTAGCCGTACTTTCGCTCTAATCCGAAGTTTATTTTTATAAAAATACTTTCATAGCATCTCTATAAAATTTTTTATTAATAACGAAAGAGACTTTATTGACGTGATATTGAGTACAAGGAATACTTAATGCATTAAGAGTTACACAAGACGGAGCCTAGTAGCATCAGAATAACTCAAAAAATAGTATGTTGGAAAATTAAACCAATCAACAGAAGAGATAGTGCAATTTTGTGTCTTTTGATTTTATATTTTATCCAACTCCAAGTGCATGCTTTAAATTGATCTGCCATCTTAGATATGATTTAACTTTTAACATTGATTTTGTTATACAAATACATATAGCACTTGAGGATTAATCTGTACTATTCAATACCAGGCTCGAATCCACGGTGCCACCGAGTTTAATGTCCAAGCCAATTCTTATTTAGGTTTTCAAATCTATAACTTCTTTCGAGTATTATGATGACCTGGTCTGTTTAAGCTCCTTTCTAAGATTTTTTTCGGAGGCAGACTATGGAATGTTGTCCATAAATGTCACTCTCCTCAACCTTTTGAATGGAGCAACCTGCATGCCAAAAAATATATAATTTTAGGAACAAACCCATAAAATAGGAACAAATAAATGTTGCACAATTACCTTCAAGAAAAAATAGTATCGAGTGAGAACACGAGTCTGCTAAATTTCTCAACATCTTCTTCGGATAATGAGCAGTTTGATAACCGAACAACAAATGCGATTGGAACTTCACCAGTTTCAGTATCAGGATATCTATCAAAAAAGACTTTGATCATATAAGTAAATTCAGATATACACATGACTTCTTTATAACTTGGAAAGAATTCAAACTGATTGTAATTTTTTTGGTGTTAGTAACACTGACGGGATAACAGCAGCATCCGTTATGTCGGGATGAGAATGAAGAAGTTCTTCTAGTTCTGCTGGTGCCACCTGAAATTGAATCACAACAGAAATTGATTTTACTACATTTGGAGAAATATTCAACGAGGAAGAAAAATAGTTCATTATGTTAATTTCTTGAACTAAATTATTGTTGTTTAATTAGATATGTAGCTGAAAGCCTTTGCACTTAATAAGCTCTTTCAATCGGTCAACTTACTTAAAATCGGCCCTCGTTGTCAAAATAGCCCAAATCTCCCGTGTGCAGCCACCCTCCTCTCATCTATATATAGCTTCGTCACTAGCCTTGCTATTTTTGTAGTAACCTGTAATGGTTTTCAAAAAATAATAAAACTCGCTGACATGCATTGTGTAATAATTTTAATCCTTGCGGTTTGTATTGATAAACTTAAGTGACTATTTACACATCTTGCATCAATGGCGGACCACGAACCCAGATTTCACCCTTGTGATAAGGCGGGAGTGGTCTGAGAGTATCGACGTGTATGATCTGAGCCTCAAACCCTGAAGCAAGCTCTCCTATTGAGTCACAATGGCACTAGCCTACGCTTATCCGTCTTCTGTTCTCCAGTGAGATAATCCTGCACATTATTTTCGGTCATCCCATAAACCTGTCGACACAAGGTAATATCACCATGCGTACATGTTTTTAGTCTCCAATAACAAGAATATCTATCATTGTATGTAGACTTATGTACAAGTCACAGGCACCTCTTCTACATCTTACTAGGTAGAAGAATCTAAAAATCTAAAGAACTTCCTAGTTATCTAGCTAGATATTCTTATAGAGAAAGATGAAACAAGTTGGTTGTAGAGATATCACTCCCCCACCTCTAAATAGACCCTACTGGTGAACTTTGTAACAAAACTAGAAACTCAAAAGCATTTGAGAACCACTATCTCGTGAATTTGGAGAAACGTATTCCATTCTTTAAACGCTCTAAATCTAGTGCATTTGTAGAGAAGTGCTTCGCTATATAAAACTATAATTCTCTACACTATCTATAATAACTTCTACATCTACTACCCCCCAAACACCAATATCCTACCTCTATTTTCTACCACCAACGGGTGATTATAGACTCATTTGGCCTAACTACTTCTATGTATGATAGAAAATTAAGTTAACCAACCAACATAAATGGTAAAAATTACTAACTAGACCAACGTGAGATACCTGTAAAATCGCGGTCTTAGGAAAAACCTTGGCGCATTCCTCCATTACTTTTTTTCCCGTGGTGCAGCCCCTGATACGATCTCCTTCAACGATGAAACTATGTAGTTCTCACAACATCCGGCTCATTCGCCTGTGCAAGAACAACAGGCGGCACAATGTATAAATGCGTTACCTTGTACCTCTCAATAACCCTCAACATCTTCTTCATCCCGTACTTCTCCATAACCACCACCGTGTTCCCCCTTTGCAGTTGCGCGCTGAAACCATAATTATGGAACAGAGGAAGAAAGCAGAGGAAAACATTTTTTTCATCGCGGTAAAGTTCTTGATCAGATGTCGCCACAAGTGCTGCCGTGATAAAATTCTTGTGTGTTAGTACAACCCCTTTACTAGTTCCAGTTGTACCAGAAGAATAAAAAAGAGCGAGCAACGTCAGATTGAGCAACAACTGGTTACTGGACTTTTAGATGTTGTATTAATTATAATACGAGGTGAGGAATTTTCGGGAGTTAGTTGCATGGTAAGTTAAAGTTTCTTGTCTTGTGATAAAGTTGGTCACTAGTGATGATGAGTTTTGGTTTTGCATCGTTAATCTGTATGGAGAGGTTGTTAATCGTGTAATGCGGGTTGGCAGTAGTTGCAATCGCGCCTATTGACACTACCGCGACAAAGGAGATAAGGAAAAGGATCGATTTAAGGGAAAAGATGAGGACGAGATCGTTGTTGGAGATGTTGAGGTTGATGAGGGCGTTGGAGAGTTTCGAAACTTGAGTTTTGAGGTCTGAAAATGTTAAGGTTTTGCCAGTTTTGGCGTCGATGAGAGCAGTGGTGTTGGAACGAGAAGAAATATTGTTAACTATATAAAAAGTAGGGTCAATAGCAATCTCCCCCCTATCATTTGGGCCGTTTTGCGATGTCCCCCTATCGTTTCAGAAGTTAGACTTTCCCCCCTAACGTTTCATAAGTTTTGCGACTTGCCCCCTGGACCGTTGACCGGCGGAATATTCCACCGGAGATTCCAAAACGTGCCCAGCACGTGCCCGGCGAAAGGGCATTTTCGTCCGACCACTTTTAACTACACCCCCCTAACCTTTGGTAACCAACGTTTCCCCCCCTAACGTTTATGAGTTAGACATTGCCCCCTAACGTTTGCACAAAATGAGCAGAATGCCCCCTAACGTTTGGAAAAGTTAAGCAGATTGCCCCCTAACTCATAAAGTAATATTTTCTTTGTGCAACATATTTATTTTTTTATTCTTGTCTTTGTTTGCTCACAAATACTTTTTTAATGATTTTATTTCTTCCAAATTTGAGTTCGGAAGCATCATTCCATTTAAAAGTATGTATGTGCATATGCAACCTTCTCTTGTATTTTTTAACTAGAATCGATTTAAAAGTATGTAATGGTTTCTTTTCCTTCTAAAAGATAATAATCTTATTATAGTTTGTTGAATTCAATGAGGTGGGTGTTGTGCAAGAGTGGAAGAGGGAAGCATGGTTTTGTTTCTCATGACCTATTTGGCAGAATGTGATTTTAAGGAAAAGGCGAAACTTTTTAGACGCTTGCTTAAATTATAGGAAAATTATTTTATTAACCGTTATACGATGACATGGTGCAATTAACCGTGGAAATTATGGTGACTATTTTAATTGTAGAGCATTATTTTTTCTATGATTTCATACCAACTGGCCATTTAAATTAGTAACCGGATTGTATATACCATGTACCATCTTACACTGCATCGATTTTATATAACATCTGAGAGTGCTTCATGTTTTAGAATTGAATAATGTAAAAATATATAAAATATCACTAAGATCACGTCGTTTTGATATTTCAAATAAGATGCTGAAAGTGGAAAATAGAAAATTTGCACATGTATTTCATACAATTCTAATATATTGAGCTTTTTAAAATCATAAAATGAAATGTTAAATCGAATTTCACTATTTTCGTCGATTTGGACAAAGGTTCCATCACAAACTGTAATATCTTTGTATGACTTTTTAAACATTATTATACTTTCAACAAAACTATAGCTGTCATTATAATTCACAAGAATAGTAGCACATATATTTGCACAAAATAGTGTCGCCTTTCTGATTTAACTTCTGCAGAGGTGATCTTGTAACTTTAGGGTTCCAAGATACAGACCAATATAGTTGTTTACTTAATATACAAACATTCTATTTTTGGTACTAAACTCAGAATTGGAACCCATTTACTATTTTTGTCTATAATTCAATTAAAGAAGCTAAGTAAGGAAGAGAAAAAATCATTAAAAAAGTATTTGTGAGCAAAAAAAGACAAGAAGAAAAAATAAAATATGTTACATAAAGAAAATATTACTTTATGAGTTAGGGGGCAATCTGCTTAACTTTGCCAAACGTTAGGGGGCACTCTGCTCATTTTGTGCAAACGTTAGGGGGCAATGTCTAACTCATAAACGTTAGGGGGGAAACGTTGGTTACCAAATGTTAGGGGGGTATAGTCCAAAGTGGTCGGACAAAAATGCCCTTTCGCCGGGCACGTGCTGGGCACGTTTTGGAATCTCCGGTGGAATATTCCACCGGTCAACGGTCCAGGGGGCAACTCGCAAAACTTATGAAACGTTAGGGGGGAAAGTCTAACTTTTGAAACGATAGGGGGAACATCGCAAAACGGCCCAAACGATAGGGGGGAGATCGCTATTGACCCTAAAAAGTATGAGGCTTATGTTGTGGTCATATATATGTAAAGTTATAAAAAGTTGTACAACTGAAAAATTACTTTTAAATAATCAATTAATCTTATCAGTTCAAGTCTTTAAATTTGTTTAGCTTATATTTATATCTATCAGATAAGATATGTTAGTTGACAGTATTAGACTTCAGCCTCTCTCAAATTCAACATTATTTTTTGTTTTGCAATTGTCTTTAAATTTCCAACTTTATGGTTCGTGTTGTAATTCGTTTATGTGTTCTTACTTCTTACTTGACTGTTTCAGAAAATTCGCTTTGATATTATGTTTCTGGTATATGAACATTAGAACCAACACTCCCGCCAAGTATCAGGTTTCACGACTCTCACTTGAGTACACTTTCTAACATGAACGTTTTTGAATGAAAAATAAAAATAAAAATCATGCATACTCATAACTTCATTTTTTTTATGTTCTGATAAGTTAAGTATCAAAAGTTATTCTTATCGTATAAAGGATTATATTCAATCTAAAACTATACACAAGTGTTTTTAATTGAATTATTTTTTGACAAATTTAGTACTTAAGGGTCTTAGAATTAATTTCAGGGCCTAGTAAGAAAGTAAATATCTAGAAAT
The DNA here is from genome assembly GCA_946800315.1 of Misopates orontium. Classification (NCBI taxonomy): domain Eukaryota; kingdom Viridiplantae; phylum Streptophyta; class Magnoliopsida; order Lamiales; family Plantaginaceae; genus Misopates; species Misopates orontium. Next base: position 5,044,634 of record OX326950.1, on the reverse strand, counting down.
GATGTAAAAGTGTAACGAGCTTCCATTATCTTGATTGAAAATGAATTTGTAACATTGGCTTACAAAATATATGTGAAGACTATAATCGTCTCAAATTTTCAGGTGCTTCCAATTTCAACACCATTTTCACAATGATCTTCATTATTAGCTTGTTGCATCATGACATCTTGTATGAGCAATGTCAAATTATGGCAAGAAGAACCCCCTTCCTCCATTGCCTTTTTCGCCGTTTCTCCGAGCTTTCGTGCTCTATCTCTCCTCTCTTCTCCCTCTTCTCCTCCATCCATCAACTTGTCAATAACCATCTTTATCTCATCATTCGTCACCAAAACGCCCACTTTTTCTTCATCTCCAAAGATGATAGGCACTTCAACACCCACTCTTATCCCAGTCTTGATCACATTAACGATAAACTTTTCATTGCAGAACTGCTCCGCAAATACAGGCCACGTTATCAATGGCAAGCCTGCAGTTATCCCTTCAAGCGTTGAGTTCCATCCGCAGTGCGTTACAAACCCTCCAACCGATGGATGAGAAAGTATTAGCACTTGAGGCGCCCAACCGTTGATCAAAAGGCCTCTATCTTTTACCCTTTCCTCAAATTTCTCATCCGAAAACCATTTTTGAAGTTCTTGTGACGGATCTCTAACTACCCAAATAAAGGGTCTGTTTGATGCTTCTAAAGCCAATCCGAGCTCTATCAGTTGTGAAGTAGCAAGACGCGATAAGCTTCCAAGGCAGACATAGATAACAGAACCTGGTTCGTGTGAATCGAGCCATTTCAAGCAATTATGTTTGTCGATGGAAGCCGTGTTACCTCTTTCAGCCTTGTCTATTTCATCGTTGTTGCATAGTGAAACAGGGCCAAGGCACCAGACCTTTTTGCCTTTGACTTTGCTGTATTGTTTGACATATTCTGGTTCGAGCTCTTGAAAAGTATTGACCACTGTTCCGAATGCTTCTACCTCAGACTCTCGCATCTGATCACGAAGGTTCATCCAATCAGAATTCATCTGAATAACAGTGCCCTTAAGCTGACTCTTGGTCATTTCAATTCTATCTGGCAAACCAGGCACAACAAAATACTCTGTGTCGGAAGTCATAGCTTCGAAATCCTTGGATGTTCCTAAAATGTGCATGCATAGGAGAGAAAAGCAACACATCCCATGAAACATAATTCTAGAAATACGTAACTTTAGTCCAACGTTTGTTGTCCATGGAAAGCACATGTCAGCAATTAGGCAGCTAGGAAAAGGCTCGAGCTTTAGGAGCAACTCTTCGACCTGTTCTTCCAACAAGGCAGTGGCTTTAAAAAACTGCAATGCACTATCGATGTCAGGGAGCATGTCGAAATTCTCACAACCTTCAGGCAATCCAACTTCAACAGATGGAAATTTGAGGTGGATGACATTAATATTCAATCCAGAATCGATTGCACGAGCAATGACTGTTTTCACCCTGTTGGCATTGTGGGGTGTGAGCAGAATGGTGATTTTGACACCACGTTTTGCGAGTAATCTTGCGATATCTACCATGGGAATCATATGGCCTTGTGCCATGAAAGGAAACAGGACAAAGTGAGGTTTTTGTTCATAAATGGCCATTTTCTTTAGTTCTTGTTTGGTGTTTAGGACAAGGTACTGCAGTTTATATGTATGATACTTCCTATTAGTATCCGGTCTGTGGACTGATGATGTAAGAGCGTACGTTATAAAACTGAGAAATTATCCAGACACTAAAATTTTATGTGGCTGACAACACAAAAGGATGGGTGAATGATCTGTATTGGTCCGTCAATGCATATGAAACAAATCAGAACGTTCTATTGTTCTAGTACATGACAAAACTTAGCAGCAAATTGCTGCAAGAAAGCTGTTAGCTAATACTTCAGAATGTGGTCGACGTTTCTGCAGCATGACATGTTTGAGGATGTCCTAACGTGGGCAATACTTTCATATATAGCATGTCTATAAATTTTTTTATTATAACGAAAGAAATTTTATTTATTGACATGATTTTGAGTATAAGGAATACTCAATGCATTACTCAGAAACAGTCCATTCGAAAATTGAAGAGATCAACAAAAGAACAATGAAACTTTGTGTCTTTTGATTTGATACAACTCCAAGTGCGTGCCTTAATTTGATCATCTTAGATATTTTCGGCTGTTTTCCGTGGTTGTGATTAACTGTAACTACAAGTTTTCATGTATAAATCAATTGTAACTACAAAGTCTATGATAGACTTGGTTTCTGTAAGTATTTTCCTCTGGAGGTAGTGAAGGATGATATTGATTAAAACAGGTATCCACAACATTTTTGGAACATATTAGGTACGTAGATGAGCTCTTAAAATACTCCAATGAGATGATTTATAGTGTAACACTTACATAAAGTTATCTAGTGAATTTTCCTTTATACCATTCTTGTAAGTAGCCATGCAAATCCAAAAGTTTCAATTAGCATCCCAAATAAAGTGATTCGCCATCCTCATAATTCTTGTCAATATGTTATATACCATATTGATGTGTAGGGGAGTGTTATTAAGTGCGTAAAGTTTTATAATAATTTATTACGTAGTTTATTTCTACTCTAGATTTGGGATTAATTTCCTCTTGATTTTGAGCTTCTACGTTAAAATTTCGCGTTCCCTTTTTATTGTCAATATTCATCCTTTTATAGATTTTTCACAATTAATATATTATAATAGCGTATATTTCTAGGTTCAAATACCTGATATTGAAATCATATTACACAACGTTGTACATTAACATCACTTAATGCTAACATAGTGGTCTATAATGTCTTGAAATTCTACAATTTAATCATATACAAGGGTCCATAAAATAAGTTACGGTGAGTTAAATTTCAAAAACAAAAATTTATCATTTACCTAATTATATTTAGAGATAAATCCGCCAAACACTCTAACATATGTATGATATTCTCAATGTGCGCCCTAACGAATCAAAATGTGCGATTTACACCCTAACCCTTTAAAAAAAGTGCACTTTGCACCATGCGTTCAAAACTAACAAAATATTCTATTTTTGATTCTATCATGTGTCAGTCACGTGAATATGAGAAGGGCATTGTCGTTCGGCAATTTTAAAAACCTTATAGCAGTTTCTATGCTTTTCTCAAGATTATTGTGCTACCTAACGTATTGGCATTTGTGTCATGTACATTTTAACGTATTGTGTAATGTGCCTTATGCATCCTAACGTATTTTAGTTAGCTATATGCATCCCAAATTATTGGACGTATTCTTTCCTAATGGTAGCTCGTCATCTTCCTCCCGAAGTTTTCAAACCATATTCGAGTTATAACTAAAAAGCCTTGTAAGGAAGTGCACCCCGACCTATCATTTTTTGCCTAGCAATCGAACTTAAGTATGGTGAATTGAATGGACTATCTTATCCTTAAGTTTAAGAAAAGTAAAGAATATCCATTTAAATGTCGTCAGTTTTGGATGGATGGTACAAAGTGTACATTTATTAAAAAATTAGAGTGTAAATTGCGTATTTTGATACGTTATGAATTATGATACACATTGAGATGCATTAAAGTGTTTGACGCATTTATCTCTTACAGTAATCCATAAAATGAACCGGAGTCACCTTTAACTTCAATCATCTTGAACCCGGTTCAGTGTGTATTTTTCTCCAACGACGAAATCTAACATCATTTTTGCTCTTTGGATCTCACCGCCAAACATGTGGTGGGCATTAACTTATTCCAATTTTTCTCTTTTCATTGATCATCACACACTCATACTCTCTTCTCTTAATCTTTATTGTAAAGTTCAAATCTTCTCATTTTCTCAATCTCATTTCAGATCAAACCCTAGTTTACAAAAATGGCCGAATCTTCAACTCTCTGTTTCTCCACTTTTTCCCCAATTACTCTCTCCAAAGAATCATCAACATCCACTTCTTTTTCTCCCAAAAGATTCCACATTCGTCCACAATCGCGCCGCTTTAGATTCAGCGTCAGAGCTTCTGGTTCGGCCAATTTCATGGGCGAAGATGCTTTTGGGTTTTATCCGTGGGAGAATCTCAATTCAGCGTCTCAGTCGTGTGTGTGATTTTTTTTTTTTTTTTTTTTTTTTTTTAATTTGAAAATGGTGATTTTGTTTGATTGTTGTTTGATTTGATATGGGTTTTGATTGTTTTGCAGCTATAGAGTGGGTATCAGAGGAGAGAGTGACGCTGTTTACGTCGGATGGGCTCGTACAAATTGGCGGGAACCTCGTTCCTCGTCGTGTCGATGTGAGTTTGTTTTTTTTTTTGCCTGCCTTTGTGTTCTATAATTAGAGTTTCGTGGTTTCGTTATCCGGGTGATGATAAGTCGTGTTTATCTATTGCATTGGGTGTGATTTTTGTTCTACTATTAGAGTTTTGTGATTTCGTTATCCAGGTGGTGAGTGATCATGTGTATCGTTTGCATTGGATGTGAATGTTTTGTTCAAAGAAGGCTATTTTGTAGATTGGACTTGTGAATTTATCGTGATTTTTCTCAAATTAAAGAGTAAATTGTGAAAAAATCATGTGCTTTACTAGTTTTGCTACAAGATAAAGTGGCTATTTAGTGCTTTAGTGATTTCTACTTTATTGTGTTTCAACTGTTAAACTGCAGCCTTTGGTCATCCGTTATGTGATTTCTCAATTTGTCAGCAAGCTTTAATTTGCTTTTGCATGAAATCATTTTCTCCTCGCATTTTCCTCGGTGACCTTAAGAGGGGGGGGGGGGGGGGGAGAATGGTGTTTCGTTTGATTTTTCTGTTGCAGTGGTGTAATTGTTCGTCTATTGGAATTAGAGTTTATTTTTGACTGTGATACTATTTTGACACTTATCTGAAGAAATCATTCATGTTTTCAAAAAAAAATAAAAAATCACTATATTTAGCTCTGTAGTAGTTTATCTAGTAGCCTTTACTTTTAGTAGATAAGTAACTATCTAACATAACATATACCTGGGCCATGCAGAAGAAACAAGGGAAGGAAAAGTTGTCTCAAAGATCTCAACGGTTTCAAGAGAGCAATTACATGGATCCAAATCAAAGCTTATGTTTGGGTGCATTATTTGATATTGCAGCAACAAATGTACAATCCTAGTCTTTTTACTTTAACATTCTACTGTCATTTTCGTGAATCTATTAAATCTTATGAAGTTATTTAATGCTAGGGACTTGATTCGGGTAGGCGCCTTTGTATCTTTGGCTTCTGTCGCTCCATTGAGATGCTTTGTGATGTCGTGGAAGACACTGTGTTGGAGCACGGTGGAGAGGTACATAGTTCATATCATCTTGTTCTGCATCTTTTGAATAAATATGTTGAGGTGCGTCAGGATAACAGTTAGACATGCTCAGATCTGATGCGAATGTCAATCTCTGACTAATCTCATTTTTCATGCCTGTCAAAGAAATATGTTCTAGTTTAGGTGGTTTGAATTTGGTCTCAAGGTTCTTTTCATCCTTGGTAACATAACATTTGATACTGTAATAACCATGGAAAAAGGCTCTCTTTCCATTTGTTAGTATTACCTATTTGACAAGGCTAAAATTACGGAGAATTTTGTTGGATAAGTTTGATAGGGGTACATATCTGTGATTTTATTTTCTGAAAAGTTATTGTTCATATCCTCTTTAAATTTGATACCCCAACTGATGCTCAGAATATGAAATTATTTGATCTGTTTGTTCTAGATCATTAGCTAGTTGGTACATGTCAATCATGTGCCCAACAACTGTGTGACTCTATATGAGAGAAATTTTATCGGGAACTCACACACACGAGTATGTGGATGGATGATTTTTATGGAGTCTCTGGTAAGCATACCTTCCTAATTAATAATACTAATGTCTGGGTTTTTATCAAAAAATAAAATAAAAAATACTAATGTCTAATATTCTTTTCTTCACTTCTTCTATTTTCCCTTTCAAATACTATGCGTAGATTGTTCACTTTTGGGAGCATTGCTTAGTATCTCTTTTTTCTCCATCTTTTTATAAAATTGGCTACTTTGTATAGTGCGGAAGAACCCCCCTGACACATCTTGAGGAATTACTGGCTATTGGAAATAAATTGGGCACTTCAGGTTGAGGGTTTTTTTTGGGGCCTGGTATATGCAGATGCTTAACTTTGCGCTGGTTCTTTGTTAGTACCATGTTTATGGTGCCTAGGGTAATATAATAAAGTTTCTGATTCCTTCTTAGAGATGCATTCGCTTGGAGAATTAAGGTTAAATTGTCTCGTTATTAGTCTATACTTTGAGTTAGTAAATGTGCTTCGTTATCTTAATAGGGTTAAGCGATGTAATTTTCCACAGTTTTAGCCTTCTTGTTGATGGTAATTGGGATTCGTCGAATTTGGCACACCAAACAAAAGAAAAATAGTTTGGGGTCTTTTGACATGTGGCATGAAACATTTGCATTTCAGTTTCTTAACTTTATGAAATAAGCAATAATCTCAGTTCATTCATGTGACACTTTTGATACGTGGGTGGTGGTGAAATTAAACCTAGGACTTCTTTTTTGGCCTGACTCTAATACCATATTGAGTTGTTGTCTCATCCAAAATCTCAAGCTTAGGATTGACATTGGGGAATTTATATATATTATCCAACATTGGAGGGGGGGTGCTGAGAAATGGTGAAAAGGGGTGGGGAAAGTGATATTTTTGATGAAATATGGTTCTCAGTCTGTGAGATTTTTCACATAATATGGTTTATCTTGTAAACTTTGTTGGTTTTTTTAATCTTGAAGAAGTTTTTGTTGACATAACAAAAATAATCATCTTCCTCTGGTATTACCATCTCCTAGCCTTATTTCAGTGCTCACAATCCCATTACCCAGCCACTATGGAGCTGCTTACCTTCTCTCTCCTCAAGCCACATTGTCTTTGCTCATCGTCCACGCTCATGCCTCGTCTACCTCCTCTCCGAACCCTGTTTCCCCTATACTCTTTCTCCATTTCTTTCTCGTTTTCTGGCTCTACTGCTTGTCCTATCTGGCTGGGCGACAAGGTACGATTTTACACTTGAGTGGGTCCTGGTGTGTCTAGAATGTTCGGTGTGGGACAGTGAGAAAGGGTGGAAGGACGGGCGGGGAAGACGATAAAAGTATTATAATTACTGAAAATTAAATTTAGATAGTTGTTCCATTAAGTTAATGGATTCTTTTACCAGCACAAAGCAATAAGGTTAATTTATGAGGCCTGTCGAAACTTAAGGGAATCAAAAGGATTTTGTTTAATGACACTGGTCAAAAGTACCAAATTTCTTCACAAGGATAGGGCATGCCACATTTCTACGAGTTGCATTTTTCTTTTTTTGGTGGCAATTAAAGAACTACAGTTGCAATAAATAAGAGTAATACTGCACACCCTATTAAGATAAATTTTTGCCAAGTCAAAAAAAGTTGGATGAAAAGGAAGATATGTGAAAGTTAAGGTACTAAAATTACAATGGTTTATTTAAAGGGATAAAAGCGTCAAACCCCCTATACTATAGGGGGTGTAGCGATTTGCCCCCTGAACTTTTTTTTTTGGCAACAAACCCCCTGTACTATGGATAAATAAGCACTTTGCCCCCTGAGTCGCTTTTTTCACCATTGGATTTGAATACGTGTCAACACTTTTTGCCGTTGGATTTGGACTCAGGGGGCAAAGTGCTTATTTATCCATAGTACAGGGGGCTTGTTACCAAAAAAAAAAGTTCAGGGGGCAAAGTGCAAAAAGGGGTATAGTATAGGGGGTTTGACGCTTTTATCCCTTATTTAAATAAGCTTTTGGTTTTGCAAATGTGACAGAATTGCTTGAATTGTTTTTTCAAAGAGGATGGAATAAGCAGCTAATCTATTGCTATGACTTGTTTTTTTGTTTTTTGTATTGTTCTGGCAATCAATCCGTTCAGCTGATGGACATTTTACTTCATTCTAAAGGGAAGTACTTTGTCTAATTATCAAATTCAACAAAATTTGTGACCGTATTCGTTGGCATCTATTTGTCAGATTTAGTATTTTCTTTTGAGTTTCGAACTTGTCGATCCAACTCTATTTGTCACATGTAGTCCTTTCTTTTGAGTTTCAAACTTGTGAATCCTACTACGCTGTGTATTTCGCACGAGGCAGACTACTGTAGTTATGATCTTATTCATTCAAAATGTGTATCTTTTCCCTCAACTAGTCTTTGTGTTTTAAATCTCAGGTAGTGGCTGCAGAGAAAGCAACCAAGGGTGGGCTGCATGAGAAGCTAATTATGACTGTTGCGGTGCCGTTGCTTTGGGGTGTTCCTCCAGCGTATGAGACGCTTCATCTTGCAGTTAGGAGTGGCGGTGGGATTGTCGACAAGGTCTATCGCCAATGGGACTTCCTGTAAATAATATGCTCAATGTGCAGTTGTATATAATAATATCATTTAATTCCATGTACAAAATAATATATGAATCTGTAATTAACCGATGTATGCTTGTTAATATTAGTTTATCTGAAAATGTAATTAACCGTTGTATAATTCCCCAGGAAAATGTTGATGGGGACACAGTTTAAATTGATTGGTGCCGTTGAAAAAATTTGGTTTCCCTCTACTGCCTTGGATTTTTTTTTTGGTGCAATTGAATATGGAATATTGGCTGAATCACATATGATATAGTGATCTTTGTAGCTGTCCAAGGTGGGGCCCAAAGTTTTCATATTAATCTAATCTAATCTAATCATCGCAGTTCAGTTGGTTAATAGTCATTTTGTGCATTCTATTTTGTTTTGACATGTATGACAGCGTATACTTTATTCCGGGTAGTAATATGTCTCTACATTCTACACTGGCATCTGTGCCAATATGATCTTGAACTCTTGATAATGAACAATGTAACGTGCTTGTAATGTTTGAGATGGCGATCTAACATAGCATTAAGGGCTATGAAATTAAAATATGAGTGAGTATTACATAATCTTGATCAAACGTCAAAATCATCTATAGAAAATTCACATGTAATCAACCAAACATGTCATATTTCTAGTTTGGTCAACAGTTCATCGACTCTAAGCTACACTGTTTCAAAAGTTGATAAATTTATTTAGTAATTCAAATTCAAATACTTTGCGTAAGTCGAGTTTAAATCATCTTCTGATCAAAAGTCTTCCCAGATCCAAAATAATAACTAACAATATTGACAAATGTTCAATATTTTTCCTTGCTATTGAGCCAATGATTCTTCAGTTAAGTGCAACACGTAAGACTTTTTTAACTATCTTAATCGTGAAAGATTAAATACTAGAAAAATGAGAAAGAACAATCATGTGACTTTTGTATAGAGGCGGCAATATTTCACGCAGATGTTGCAATCGCTGGAAATTATTTGCTCAAGGTAGTTAACAGCTACATTATCCTACTTTACTAGACAGTCTATTATTATAATTATTATTATTATTAATCAATGAACTTTAAAGGGAACTTAGTTGTTGCTTCAAAAAGTTTTTCAGTCTTATTAGAAAGAAACCGTAGAATTTTGTACTTGGTTCGTGTCTTTTATGAGCTTCAAATTCAGCAACTACTGCTCTAAAGTACCTACCTTTTTATACTGCAAAGTCTAATTAACTTATCAAAATTAATTCTTTTATGCTGTAAAGTCATTGAAGAGGATAAGATATTACCATTGATATTTCCCATGCAAGTAGTGAATATACAAATCTAAGTGGAAAAATGGTTCACTGTTATAACTTATAACCTTTATTCGGACGATTTTGTACAAAATTTCAGCACATGGTCTTGCTACCAATCATTGTTGTAGTAATAAAAGATACAATAATAGTAGTACTATTTGTCTGTAATTGAAGGAAGTTGTGACTTCGCGCGCACTTGCTTATAGTTTGGCATTAAGTACTAAAGTTTAATGCATATAGTTGAATGAACTAAGGGCGGGCGGACATCTTGGCCTAGTTCAATTAGCCTTGGCTTTTGTTTGATTATTTTTATGAAATTTAGGACAGGTATTGAAAGTTTGTCATGTTCTTTGTAAATTTTTAATTGACTAATAAAAATAATTTATTTTTAGTTTTCCTTGTTTGGAAGTTAAAAAGATTGTGATTGCTTGCACATTAATTCGCAAAAGCATAAATACTAATCCAAGAACTTCTGCCACTTAATAACTCTTAGAGATTAATATATAAATAAATAAATGTTGATCATCTCTACAAACTTGAGCTTTTAGAGATAACGCCAATCCAATATGGTATCAGATTTCAAGGAGAAAAAAAATGAGGCTTTTGGGTTCAAATCCCACCACTACCTACTTATCAAAAAGGGTATGTGTCAGGCGTAAGAGGGCGTAAGCTTTTAAAGTAAATTGAATTAATATCCATATATATATATATATATATATATACACACTGGAAAAACTTTCTCAAATTGTTGTTATAAAGTAACACCAATAAAAGAATTGAAGTGTTGCATGGACAAAACAGTTTTAGAACAAAATTTCCTTCGTTGTTGTCGATCCATGAGACCATATGACTATATAAATACACTTATGTGATTAATAACTTTTATAAATATGCATTTGGGTAAATTCTAGATATATGTATTTTGAGAACAAACTTGCACTTCACAAGAAAAAACATTCCTGCAGGACATTACCTTTCAAAGGGGTCCGAGGGCCCGAGACTCAGAGCTCCTTAATTAGAAAAAGAATCGCAACAGCTGGTATTTTTGTCATAATCTATTGCTAAATAAGCAGAGAAACCAGTGAGCAGGTCAATGCATGAAATATTTTTTAAGTACCTTAAGTTTTCTTAATCGTTTTTCTCTTTCGGGACTAAAATAAATTATCTTTGTCCAAACACAACTTAGCCAATAATTAACCAAGTCTATTATGTAGTACTGATCAGCTGGTCATATCTTTTCTGGAGCCTTTGGACTGTTCCCATGGGAATCTATTACACTTTTTATTTTGGCTACAATTCAAACTTAAAAGGGTATTTTTTTCATAGGGTCATTGGTGATGGCTCCTTTCATAAAAAAAATTTAAATATTAATGAGTTTGACTGTAACTAGTGCTCGGAATTTTTACTTTGCTTATTTAATTTATAGGATAAAATATACCAAACCCCAATTTAATGGGGTCATTTGCAACATGCCATATAAACTACAAAAAAGAAAAAGAGAGGGGGAAACAACCAATCAAACTATTAAAAAATGTGCAAACTTCTCTTTGAGATAAAACTTAGCGAACGGAATTGCATAAGTAATCTAACAGTTGAATTTGGTCTCAGCCGACTCTCAAAGAAGAGTTTACAACATTTTTCAACATGTTGTGGATAATTTTGTCCTTTTTGTAGGTTAAGAAACACAATGAGAATGACCTTATTGATTGGTGGGTTTAACGAGATTTTTGCCCTAATTTATATTAAAAATAATGTTTGGTTTTGTTACACTTTGTTCTCTTTGAATTCAGCTCCCAACATCTACTTGGAAATAAAATGATAACGTGAATCATGTTAGAACAAGATAGCATTTGATGCCAAAGTATACTGATCAAGTCTTTCGATAGTATCTAGAACTAATATATTCGCCATGCATGCTTAATTAGTTTAGTAAGTCCTCATTAAACATTTATTTTCATAATGTAGTGGCCAATATACAAATGGGGTTTTGAACAAATTATTAGTAAGTTTGAAGTCAAATGGTTTTGAGCTCTTGCAGTCTTGCTATTCTTTTTGACAAGGTAGCTTTCATTTGCATCCGACTTTTCTGTATAGGTCATGAACAGCTAAATTTTTCTCATTTTCTGCAGAATAAGATCTGAATAAATTGATCTCTGACAAGGACAAATATATTTCAGTCTTGGATTTATTGCATCTCAATCATTAAAATATAGGAGGTGTCAATATATAAAAAAAGATTGTCAGAAAGACTGATATAAGGAACACCTTCAAACCTAATTAAAAAAACTATAGTCCCTGTAGCACTGGTCGATGCAGGTCACCACCATGTTCTTATCAGAATCAATATATAAAAATTGGACAATCAATTAATTATTATTCGTACATAACTATGCATGAATAATTAATAGTTAAGAGAGAAAATCTGAAAATTAAATTTCATATATATACAGCTGAAGAAGTACTGATTTCTTATTTTATATTATGATAGTGTCGAAGATTATATATAAAAAATAAATATCAATCCTTCTTATAGTTCAAGTTGTTAGAAAAAGACGACAGTTCAACATGATATCATAACTCGGTTAAGACAGAAATCATGTTTTCAAATTTAGCTGTCATCCATTTATCATAAAATAAAAAGGATTAGACGTAACAAAAGATTTACAACTTGCATGTAAGAAGACGTGTCTTCATAAATAAACATCATTTCTATATGCGAGCATCATTTTTTTCGACAAGCTTGAACTTTTAGAGGTTCGACAATTCTAAGAAAAACTTCAATAAATTGAGACAGTACATACTACAAGACATCAATTCCCCCAAAATAAGTACAAACTGGGAAAACATTTTTGACCATGTACTGTCAAAAAAAAGTAAACCCCATTTCCCCATAAACTGATCAGAGTCTACTCCTATTTATAAAATCTTCCTGCAGTACTGATCAAAATCTGATCTTTACAATATTTAATTTTTTCCCTCTGTCTTGATCTCATGATGATCCACAAAGAAGTTGTAATTGTTGCTGTTAGTGCTAATCAATTGCTTGATCTCCTCTAAACTGTAATCCAATGGAGTTTTACTAAAACAATCATTAGCACCTGCTTTTTCTTCATTAGTACTAATGAAGAACTTGTGATTTTGATCATCAACTCCAATATTATTGCTAAAATAACTCTGATCATATTCCACTTTGCAATGTCTAATTTGATTGGTTGTGCCACTCCCATCAGATGAACTGCAACTTGGCTCCCCTCCAAATATTAGGAGATTATTGTTATTGTTGTTGTAATTACCATGCATGGGACCCACATATGGATCTTGTGTTTGTAGGACTGAATTAGGATTTGGACACATGGGTTCATAGGATCTTGAGAAGGCCCTAACTGAGGTGTTGTAATAACTGTTGTTGTTGTTGTTGTTGCCTTCATATGCTGATGAGATTTGTGAGAGAAGAGATGAATATGGAGAGTCTTGTGAGAGAAAATTGTGAGTAGATGGCAAAGGAAAAGTTGTGGCTTGATGATGAGGCTTCTTCTGATATGGGATAGAAGATGTGGACATTGCTCCCATGAGTTTCTTCTTGAGTTTTGTGTTCCAATAGTTTTTGATGTCATTGTCAGTTCTTCCTGGTAATTGGGCTGCTATTATTGACCACCTGCACTCGAAGATTTTGTCGATGAGAACTTCGAAAAACTTCTAAATCCAAGATTAAAAGATTCAAATTCAAGAATATGCATGAAATGATGTGTGCTAAAGTGCACAAAATGATGCATACTATGAATTGCTCATCTTATGAACTTATGTTTGAGGGTTGAGGGTATAAAACGTTCAAGCAAAGTCTTACGTTCTATTTTATATCACACTTGTTCTATATAGTTGTTACGACGACATGTATCTTTGATCTTATTACATCGAGGGTGAGTAGTTATATAGGACACAAAGTGGCGAGGCAGAAGATCTTTTGCCTAAAATTCAGTCACATCTTAATTTCTATCTTCTAGTGACTTACTTCACAGTTTGCATAAAGAACAAGATCAAAAGATAAAATGGGGAAATGGGAATTATATATAGATTAATTGCTAGAAGTACCTGCTTCCAATGTTGGCAAAGAGGCTGCAAATGATTCTATCTTCATCATCTGAAAACTCTCCATGCTTAATGTTTGGTCTAAGATAGTTCAACCATCTTAGTCTACAACTCTTTCCACATCTTCTAAGACCTAATCATAAAATCAGCACCATTCATGATCAATACCACAAACAAGAAATCAACCCAAAAAAGACAAAATATAGAAGAAAAAAGAACTTTTGTTTTAATTTGTTAGATCAAAAACCACAAAAATTTCCAACAAAAATTTAGACTTCACCGACGTAAAGCCTAAATCGTCGTCGAGAATTCCATCAGTGTTACTCAGTTTTTTGTAGCATGTATATATAATTTTGAACTTAATTTAGAAAATAACCATATATACCAGCTTTTTGTGGAAGAGCAATCCAATTCCCTACACTTCCTTGTTGCTCTATGTAGTCCTTTAGCTTTGCATCTTCTTCTGGTGACCATGGACCTTTTTTAACATTTGCCTTGTCACAACATGGAGCTCTTCCCATCTCTCTCTCCTTTTCTCTCTCTAGAAGGTTTTAATTTGCAAAAGTCTTTGTTGTGCTTGTGAGAGATGGCTAGCTTTGTCCGTTTAGAAGACTTGTTCTTTTGGAAAACTAACGAGGTGTTTGTTATATAGACAAATTAACTTTTTATGTTTAAAGAGTGTGTGTGTGTGTGTGTACATAAGTCAAAGTAGGTGCACTCTAATTTCAATTATTATAGCTTGTCTAATTAATCATCTTCAGACATTAGTATAGCTTAAAAGTTGTACAATTATTTAATCATTATATCATCTTCAGACATTAGTATAGATTAAAATTTGTACAATTATATTTAATCATTATCATCTGCATAGTACTGAGACTCCACTGCAGTTAGCTTCATTATGCTGCTTTGTTCCTATTTCCTCCTAAGAAGTAAGAATCCAAAGACTGTCCATGTAATGGTGGCAGATATATAACTAAAGTACTAAACTATATCGTATGTACTACGATAGTTCCTGTGCTACAAATTGTGAGATCAGCAGGCGCCTTCGGGCATCATTGATCAAAGTTTTTAAATGTTTTTCAGAAACATCTAGCAAAATATGTTTTTATACTAAAAAGGAATATGTATAGTGAGACAAGTACTATTTGAGTAATGTTGCCAAACATCTCGCAAAATTCTCGAAAATAAAAATGTATTTTTTTTAAAAAAAAATTGTAAAGCCGAACTCACTCAAGCTAAATTTAAAAGTCGATCCATACATACGTACTTTAACGAACTAATTGTGTATTATAATCCCCATGTAGCTAGGTAAATAAGCTCATCATCTCCCATGAAAAAATTAACCCCGTGATCTTCAAAATTTGCTCACCGGTCCCTAACCTTTTTCGGGTGTTTGTAGCTTCAAAAAAGCAGAAAATCCTATATCACATGGTATATATAAAATATAAAAATGATAATTTGTCTTTTTTCTTTTCACACAGATAAATTGTTGATTCACCAGAACTGAGTTGTGGCAAAAACTTAAGAAAAGATTATGTCTATCTCCCAATAACGTGAGGCACTATTCCAATATGCAATTGTTGTCTCTAGGAATATTTTTGCAGCATATAAACAACTGATTGGGATATAGAAAAGGACTGGACATATATATTTAGTTCCAAGTTTATATTTAGCTATTTAACGTATACAAAGAACTGCAAATGCCATAGTCAAAATTGGGGTGTGAAAGAACGCAGCGCTGGTCCCCTACAGGATACCACCCCCGGTTATTTTTTTTGAATACAAAATCTTTTAGCATAATATTATATTTGACATGTCCTGCTTGAGAGCATAATAAATATTAATTATCATGAGATGCTAATGCAAAGCGTTCACAATCTAAGTCAAACAAATAGTTATATATGTTAGCTATTATATATGCATTACTTGTAACGCCAAAAACATAGGGATATATTCCTTAAAAATGAAGTCTGCGGCCGGATGGCAAATATAACGTAAATAAATGCATACTGAATAATAACTTCATTTTGAAGGTTAGGATTAAATTAGATAGCTAGTATTACCGTCTTTAACAATTTACAAGTAAAAAAAAAAAGTTACTCTCAACTTGGGCAATCACTTGGGACTTGGGAGTTCATAAAATATTTAGTATTTATATACAATTATAATTTCCCACAGTTTGTGAAGTAAAAAAAACTAATGTATTACATACGTACGTAACTCTCAAATTAATTAACTAATAATTTATTGTATGAACAGAACCGTTTAACTATTTAAACAATTAATTATTATACTTTCTTCTTGCTCATTTTGGCACTTAATCACGCGAATTCGGCTACAAACTTGATCATGAATAACGTGAAGTGGAACACAGTAATCGAAATGTTTTAATTATTTAACCGATCGATCGGAGTGTGGTACAAGCACATTATTATAATTTATAAGTCTAATTACCGGGTTGAGTAAGTTATTGTAATTAATATCTTATTATATCCACTAGGCTAAACTTCCTAATTAAGTACTAATCAATCACAATTCTGACGATCCAGGGTTATATCATAAGTTCTCGAAGTATAATATATGGACTTATGTACTATATGTCATGAATTAAGATAGGCTGGGTATTTAATAACCTAGATATTTTATTATCTAAAAATATGGTTGGACCACTGTCCTCCACTTTGCCAGAAGTCTCATGCATGTGCCGCAGTTGCGGTAAAATAATAGTAACTAATCAAAAAAATTAAGTTAATTGGTTAATTAATTAATTAGTATGCAGTATCTCTGTAATGGTAGACACTTGTCATGTTTTGCATCCGGGTTGTGGTTTCAGTAAAGAATAATCAATAAAGAACAGTGATGTATTTTACAGTTATAGGTAGTTGAGTTGGATTATTCTCGTGTAATAGCAATTATGTGAAAGGGATGAGTAATTAATTGCCATCTTAGATTAGGATAATGAATCCGTACCCTAGGGTAGTTGAAAGTTATCTCAACCACCAAAGACATATAGCTTTTGCAAATTATTAAAATTATTGGATTTCGTTAAAAGAAATTCTGTATATTCCTTCTACAATATTACGTATAAATATGTAGGTTGTTAACCAACAAGAACTCGTCCATCTTTTAACTAACAGATTATTTAATATTTATTTTTTAGTGTTTATTTTTTTATCTATACGTGTTGCCTTGATTCATAGATCTTCATTAATTTTTATGTGGTTGCATTTGGTGTGCACTGGTGGGGCAAGTGAAACCATACCAAACTACTTACAGACCTTCTGATAACATAGATGGAACGAGCTTAATTTAATTAGTTGAACATAAGTCGAAATACTTTAGATTTATAGCATATACTTAAACAAAAAAACTTGGGAACATTGATGATTTCTAAGAACGATTTAAGCTTCACCTATAGAAATTTGTTAATATATTCCGTTGGTGAAACTTAAATTTCGTTGATAAGTACCATCATTCCGTTGGTGTTTTTTTTTATAGTGTGCACATGTGTGATATGAGTTTCAAAAGGACGATGAACTAATCTGTATGTTTGTGTTACATATATGTAACGTTACAACTGAATGCATGGTTCATTTGATTTTCAATCCTGACTAACTAATTAAACATAACCTTTAGCAAATTCATGATAAGTTTCTTTTTACCCTTAAAGGTGATATGAGTTGTTAATATTTTGTATATTAACAACAGAATTTAAATTAAAGAATTTATCACAAATTTTATTGGCTTAAGAAAAGGTTTTTCTTGGAGTAAGAAAAGAAATGAATTGAGTTTTCAATAATGTAAATGTGGTATGAACAAAATTTAAACACTTTTAGAGATGAACATACTTGCAGCTTTCAGATTTTTCTTGTGATGAGGAACAACTCGGACATGATCACATGAATAGTGAACCTGTGCCAAGATGATCTATTATTTCGTCACTGTACTATTCCTGTCTTCACCTAAGTTTCTGTGTTTTTTTTGTAGAAATTTAAAATATAGTAACAACCAAAATTCAAAGGGTAACTCTGACAAGTTACCCATGCATTCACTCATTTGACAAGGCCTACTCTGACAATTTTGATTTCAATCATATCATCAGAAATGCGAAGACCAAATCTTTGTTCCAATCAATTACCACATCTTTGTTTCAACAGATGTGAAGACCAAATCTTTGTTTCAATAGGACCCTTTTTTTTACTTCAAAAAACATTAGCCTGTTACGCACCACGATGAACTGTGCTCACACGGTTATACGCGATAATATTATTCATAGGGTTGACCAAATCACAATGGTGATGCACGCAGATCATCTATTAGCCTCAACATGCTTGTTGCATGCATACAATTACACTTTCCCATGTAAGATACAATGAAGAATATCAGGTGTACTATAAAACTTTATTGGTCAAGTGTCTTATGTTATTGAAAGGAGTCACACCAGTATTTTTTTCTTCTTTTATAAGGTCTAAATTTAAGAATTGGCCGACGACATATCAATGATGGATTTGTAGGCTGCTTTCAGCTTTGTTTTTTTATTATTTTGGTTAGTTAGGAAAAAATAGTAATTAGCATAAGACATATTTTTGGAAAATAACTAAGATCCAATACATGAGGAAATCTACATTCTGCACAGACCTAAACTTGAGTATAGCCTAAGTACTAGTAGAGGTGCGTACACAGCAAAGCCCAATAAACTTGGGCTGGCAGGCCCAGGTGATATGGTCTTACGGGCCAAACCCGATAATGTAGAAAAGTATGGAACCAAATTGTTTCATATTTTCGCAGATAGAAGTCTACTGTGTAAAGTACTAAACAAGATGAACATTGCTTGTTTATTGTACACAAGTTGTGTCGTCTTAAATTAAAATAATCACATATTAATATAGAAATAGTGTGCAATTGCAGTAAGCGGATACATAAATGATCAAATCACTGAGTTATATAAATGGTCAAAGTAAATATGAGACTACGTCTGTTGCACTGCACATAAAAATATGGTTTTAGTCTCTAATTTATTTAAGGAAAAGATATGCACTAATTGGTACAAATAGCATTATGTCTTGATAAAATTCAAAAACCTGGATAATAATTGTTTATTTAGAAAGAGGAATCATACTGTAATTTATAGAGTCGATTGCCATCACACCCTATAATCGCAATGTCCTCTAACCTGTTAAAATATGTAACTTGCCCTCTATCGTAGGTTAAAGTACGCAATTTGTCCCTAACGTCAAATGTAACAAACTAACACATGAAAAGATAAACATGTGTAAAAAATGAACGGTTGGTCAAGGACTCAAATACAAATCATAAATCACTCTTTTTTAAACGTTAGAGTGATATTGCAACATAAGTCAATCTTAAAAACATTAAGATGTGATCGCAATTAACTCTAAATTATACCCATAATAGTAATAAATTGGCGCATTTTCCTCTCAAGCTGGCAACTTTCCTTACAGATACAAGCAAACAACACATGTACTACTCAGAACTTTGGGTAAAATAATATTCAAGAATACCCAAAATTTTGAGTTTTTAGTACACAGAATTGAGTTCAATGCTGCAACTCTCCAATGACTACTCTCTATCATTTTCCCATTTTCCACTCTCTCTCATCACATAAACTCTTCGTATCCTCTGCTCTTCCTCTACAAAACTCACACATTCATCATAATGGAATTATTGCCTCTTCATTGAAGAAAAACCCTCCAAGGTTATACTCTGTTTTTGGTTAATTTAGTTCGAATTTGCGTTAAAGATTGAATCTTTTTGGTGTTTCTGTTGTCTTTAAGCTGTAAAGATTTCTGGGTTGTTTGTATATTCTTCAATTTTGTAATTTTGTGAGTTTTTTTGGTGTAGGAAGGTTAAGAGCAATGAAAAACTGCGTTAAAAATTGAATCTTTTTGGTGCTTCTGTTGTTTTTGAGCTGAAAAGATTTCTGGGTTGTTTTTATTTTCTGCAATTTTATGAGTTACAGAGTTTTGTTTTTTTTTTTTTTTTTGGGTGCAGAAAGAGTAGGAAAGTTAAGAGCAATGAGGAACTTTGCCGTGATATAAGAGAGTTCTTATCTGCAGTTGGGCTTCCTGAGAATCACGTGCCTTCGATGAACGAGCTTTCGCAAAACGGGAGGTGGGAATTGAATGACATTGCTATTTGTTCAGATTACTTGGAAAAATTGAATCTTTCTTCTGTTTGAATATTGTAATGGATAACGTATGTGTTTCAATGTGAGCATGTCATGTCGTTTTCTGCTATGTCTATGCTTGAGTAACGAGTTATGTTGACGGAAATAGTGTAACCAATTGCTATGCAAGCCAAGAGTAGTTAGTTGGAGGGATGGCTTCTGTAATGTAGTTTGTGGTTTTGGGAGTGAAGTTACTTGCCAAAAGCCAAACTTGAAGTAATTATGTCATTTTTCTACCTGACCTAGCTGAAGTTAAGGGACTGTTAAGGCGATTAAGTTTGAGGCTTAATTCATTTATGAGCATGTAAAAGCAGGTGAAAGTACAAAGTCTGAAGGATTTAGTTTCAACAACAACAAGAAGTCTGTAATCCCAATTAAATTGGGGCGGGATATATGAACCAAAAGAGAATCACGACGGAACTGTTTCAAGTTTCTCGGAAATTCTAAATAGTTTATCAGGTTGTAGTTCTCAGAAAAAAAAACACTTCCTAGTTTGTGCTTGGCAAGAAATTCGCATTTTCATATACAAATGAGGGCTTGATTGAGTTAAGAACAAAAGTTGAGGGCTTGGTTGCCTCTTTTATCTTTAATAAGGTAGATCGATGAAATCGAAGAGCAGGAATAGAGAATGTGTTTGTCTGGACTTGTATCCCTGCGCTACCAAAGCATGATGAAGAAAAAACGTTAGAGATAGTATGAGTATAAAGAGATTGTTTTGGTTTCGTGCCTGATGACCTGAAAAATCTATAACTAACCTTACCAAGTTTTTTGGATTGTTCCATTTCTTTAACACTCTGCATGCTTGTTGTTGTTCGAAAGTCTTTGAAGCCTTGCATATAGTTTTTACTGAGTCATTTGCCTCAGTTAATTGTTTATCTGATTAATTATGTGTATTTGGGATTGACGCTCTCTTGTGGGTTTTGGGATTATGTTCTGTAGGCAAGATCTCGCCAACATAGTCCGAAGGCGAGGATACAAGTTAATAAGAGAGCTTCTCGAGGCCTCCTCTACTGAAGATACAGACACAGGTCAGACTGAAAAACCGGAGGTGCTCAGTGGATCTGAAGGTGAAGTTGGGTTGATTAAGATCTCTCAGTATCTTCTCGCTTTGAAACTTTTATGCTTAATAGATATTAATTGATAGTATTTTGTTGCTTTTGAAGGTCAGAATGTGAAGTTGGAACCCTTGCCTGTTGATGTACTATCAAGTGAAGTTATATTAAACGGAGATATGAATGATTGCACAGAGACACATGAACAGCCGAACCTGGATTCGCAAAGTTCTTTAGCCTCAAAACCAATTACTCTATCCTTGCAGGACAAAGTGGCTAAATTTATTGAACTTGGGGAATTGGATACAGTTGAAGGTATGACATGAAAAAGATGCACAGTCTTCTACTCTCGGCCTGTGCAGGTTCTTTTGTTTGTCCTCAACTAGTTTCTTTCCACCATATGGAGTTCTATTCTTTATAGCAAAGGCTTCTTAGCTGATGCTTTAGTTAACTGTTAAAATGGTTAAAAGTAGAAACCATAAGTTAAGTATTGCAAGAGCTTGCTACTGCTAAATTTTTAGGTGGCTATTCTTGTTCATAATGCTTCGATAAGTATATTTATTGGAGATGCTAAATGATTGAATTTGCAATCTGGTCTGTAGTCTTTTCCTATAACTTATTCTCCAAAAAAAGAGAAACTATATTTGTTGCTGAAAAATAATTAAGTTTGTGGCTGATGCCGCTAATTTTTTTCATCGAGCTCTAACTCTATGCATGCTGAGATACTACCTTTATGGTGTTTGACTCTGCAATCATTAGAGTGCTATCTTGAACTGATAACATTTGCATTTTATCTCTAGTTCTGTGCAACAATTGGATACAAATGCACACATTTATTCGAGGAGGAAATCTGTCTGCATGGCGCAATGTCATTATGTTATATACTTGATCTATATTGTGACTTGTATTTGCTCTTTAGTACTATGTTTTTAGTGATCGGTCCTTGATACTTGGTCCTAAGTTACTAATCTGTTTCTAGGGTAGAAGTTGATAAAATTTTACAATTTAAGGTACTTTCTTATATATTCTACCCGTGTGTATTCCTGTTGCTGCAATATAATTTTCGCTGAGGTTAGATTTGAATTTTTCCTATTTTTCATCATTTTCAGCAGTCTTTCATGAGATGTTGTCTCGGTTTCTTTGCCTGAAACATTTTATATCAAGATTTAGCAAGGAAGCACACTGATTAATGTTGTTTCTCATTCATTTACTTGAATTGTGTTATGTGGAGTTGCAATCAATGGTATACCTTTCTAAATCTCTCATGAACTACTTTCATGACTCACAGATAGCGGCTTTGGAATTAAATATGATCAACATGCTGATGAAGAAATTGAATTAAAAGATGCTCATGAACCAGATTATGCATTCAGTCATCAGCAGCAAAAAGATATTTTTAGTAGTTCCAGTAGAGTTGAAACATGTAATGGAACTGTCCCTTCATCAATCCCGAAGGTTGTAGATCCAGTGTTGGAAAATAGCAGTTCTAGGTTTGTTCATATCCCTTTCCAACAGACAGGTCCTTGAAAATTTGATTCATTATCGTGTCAGCATTAGCATAAATGCATGTATTAAAGGAGTTTACAAAAATCAACATGATTCAGTATTACATTGTTTTCTTATGTTTCAGTGTCCTGTTGGAGAAGTAGAGATGTATTCTCATATTTGTGTGAGTTTTTCAAAACATTCTCTGCTACCACCAATCGTGCGTTAATGAATTAGGTTGCAAATCAATATAAACTGAACTCGCTTTTTAAAGGCCAGTTTTAATAATGTTGAGGCATCATAATAAAAACCATCAAGATGCCATAGTATCTGAAACATTTTACAAAGTGTTTTGCATGACATATCAACTTTTTTGTTTTTCCATCAGTTTTTGTAATGTATAGATTGATTAAGCTCCGATGTTAACGTATCGTTCTGCCAAATTTATCCGAATTGACATTCTTTCGAGTTTGTTTCTTATCTAGTTACATGATTGGATTTGAGTTGCAGGAACAGTGACATCTCAACTGAAGAACAGATAATTAATGACGGTGACAAGGATTTAAGTATCGAGGCAAGTACATGTTACAATTATTTGTTTTATTATTTTTAAGGCAATTTCCCCGGCTTTTTCTGGTTTATAAACATTTTCCGTGCTTTATCTGTTTCTCCTATTGCTTTTGACAAGTATCTATTGTGGATAGAACAAACAGAATGTGGAGAGTCAAGCTGAAATTAAGCATCTCAAATTCCTGCTGGTATTCCAATGCAGTTACATTTTACTGTGAAGTAGTCTCTTGCCCGTACCCTGTCGGGCTCTGTCTGCTTTTGACCTTATGTTATTTCTTAGATTCTTTTTGTAGTAACTCATGTCCACTTTTGCTGTCTGTCCTCAGCATCAGAAGGAACTGGAACTTACCCAATTGAAACAGCAGATTGAGAAGGAAAAGGTATCTAAAATTCCTCTGTCAACGACAAACATACTACCTGAATGTCCAATACATAAGACCAGTCACTCTTTGATAAAGTCCGAAAAAATCTCCCTGTGCCCACTACGCCTCACGTCCCACGCATTTGGTGCAACTGTGTATACGATATTTTCTTTTTTTAAAGATGCCATTCCATAAACATTGCAAAAAGTACTGGTGTATTTTATTTGCAAACAGCATCCTATGTCTTTCTGCATTCTATGTGTTGATCCTTCTATCTGTTACTTATCTTATTTGTATGTTATGATTTTGGGTAATGCATTGTTTGTGTATCATATTGTAGTCTATCAATATAATGTATATGCAAGAAGATTCCATTTCCGAAGAAAGAACTTCAAAAATTACACATGTAATTTCCTTTGTATTTCTGCTATCTCAGCTTGCTTTATCTATTTTGCAAACTAAAGCGGAAACAGAGATAAACAAAGCACAGAAGCTCATTTCTGAGAAGGATGCTGAGTTGCGTGCCACTGAAGAAAGCCTCTCTGGACTCAAGGAGGTATTCCTGTTCATGTAAAGGTTTTATAATTCGATTGCTCTACTGGCTGAAACTTAACATTGCTTCCGTTTTTAGGTTGAGGTCCAATATTCAGGGGACGGTGAGAATGTGGAACTGGCTGGTAGCTTCAATGGTTGGCAGCAAAAAATTAAAATGGATCTGGTGTCGTCATTTATCATGGACCCTACTGGACCAAGGTGTCGAATGATCTTCTCTTCATATATTTTGAAACTTACATGTTGAGTATTTGCTGGCTCCTTCTTTTATTGTGAATTTGCGCTCATGCTTGAAGATATTGGCAGTCAACTTGGCCCATTCAGACCTGTATGGCAGGCTATACTTAACATTTCCACGACTTAGAATTTGGTGAATTTGGAGTAAATTATTTACAGATCTAAAATGAGAATTTAGTGATAGCACCTTGAAAGACTTCTTTATATTGTTGAGGCTTTTTAAGAGAGAAGGTTCTACGATTCTGTTCTTCTTTTGCTCTAATATACAAGTACCCGCTTTTTTTTCCTATGCCATTGAAATTCTTTTGGTTTATCGTGCCATATGTTCCCGACACTGAAGGGAAATCAATCAATCACAAATTAATTTTCGTAGAAATCTTACAGGACATCTCGGCTTTGGACAGCAGTGCTGTGGCTCTATCCTGGGGTTTATGAGGTGAGAAAGTTTCCTAGTCATTTGGATTTGTCAAACATGTATTTTTGAACTATAAATTCTGGGTGGAGTCTAGATTAACACCCATCTTTTAAAAAGTCTGAAAAAAAAAATTCAGAGTTCTCGGGTTTTGGCTTGACATCGGTATGAAGATCGCATATTTTGTCCTTGGCAAAGGTGTCAAATTACAATTTTATTTCTTTGCTTAAAATGCTGATCCTCTGTAACTGCAGATAAAGTTTGTAATTGATGGTCATTGGAGAACTGATCCTCAAAGGGAGTCGATTACTCGGCATGGCTTGCATAACAACATTCTTCGAGTAGATACATAGCTGATAGCACTTCCACTCCAGTAGAGCCCATATTCTGTACAGAGTAACGAGTTAGTCAACCGTATTTTAGTCGCTCCAGATTAAGTTACTACCATCTCAGTAGTTCAGAAAGAGTGAAAATTCAGAGGTGGTGGTGGTGTGAATTGATTGATGTATTTACAGTCATCGTGCTTAGTGAAGTGAAATTCGAATAATTTTGTTACGATTTCTTTGTTTGTCGAGTAACACTAGCAACATCCAAGCGCGGATCTGTTAGTTCCACTCAGTGTTTCACATAATTGTGGCGATGACACGTATCTTTGAATTATAATATATGCAACACGAAGTAGGAGTCGAACAGATGCGAAGTTGAGTTCATCTTACACTTGGATTTAAAATTTCCAGTTGTTCAAGATGATCTTTTCCACTTGACGCTTAAATTTGAACATGTCCAGTGTTGTAATTATAGTTAAATCTTTGTGTTACAGATGCATATACTATATAGTCCTTGTCATGTACATTAAAAAATTGTCTCCATCATAATATGCACAAAAAATAAATAAAGGTAAAAACTATATTAAAAAACTATATAGTCTTGTCCTTTTTGAAGTTAATCTCCACTATGAATCCAACTATTATAAAAGTAAGTAATAATTTTATCCCACGTGAATACAGACATACTGGCAGTCACATGGAAATATTATTATTGTCTTAAAATAAGAAAGTTGGTGGGTGCTGCAAAAGCAAAATCCAAGATTGATGATGTTCAATTTGTAACTCAAAGCAAAGCAGCAAAACATAAATCTCTAAAGTTCTTTGATTCTTGTTCGAAAATGGTTACACTAAATGGATCTTTTATTGCTTTTAAACCATTTTCGAGTCCTTCAATTTGGCCTTCAACTTCACATACTTATTTATCTTCTCAAAAGCTGACACTTGCATTTACTGCCTCATCAAGTAAAAGGACACTTTTTTCTTCATCTTGTGTTCTGAAAAACAGCAAGATTTGTGAAGGTGCTGATAATTATATAGCTGATGTGAAAAATGAATTGGTGTCTCAAGAATCTACAGAGACACTCTTGTACTCAGTTTCTCCATTGCCTTTTCTACTTTTTGGGACGCTTCCTGGAGGTAAATGTCACATTTACTCATGTTAACTGAAACTGTTTTGTTCTTTTCAGATCCCAGTTATGTTATGTTATATTATGATTAGTTGATTAATATTGCATTTTTGGATTTAGAATCTATGGCTTGTTTTCAGTTATTGGATTAGAATCTAGTTGCCCTGTTCACAATTACGTTACAAGTAGAAAAAGGCTACAGTTTGAACTTCAAGCATTATAATTTTTTGTTGATTATCATGTTATATGTATTAACAGTGTTTCATTTTTTCAAAGATCTGCTCAGTTTAGCTTGATATGTTTTTTAATTTAATTCATTTTCATCGCAATAGTACTCGTCTCATTACTGTTAAGTTTGTTGTAATATGGTGATTTGGTGATAATATTTCAGCTACTACTGTGACATCTCTATTCAGCACTTATGTCGAGCTTGTTAAGTCGTGGAACCTCCCTGGTTGGCTCGTGCACTGGGGCCATCCTGGCAATATGGTACACTTCTTTTCTCTCGTGTACGCAAAAAACTTCCTGTCCAGCGACACTCGTGAAAAATTGTAAACGATCCAACTCGAAATTATCCAACTTTTTTGTAGGCTATTGTGCTTCTTGCCATGGGTGGTTATGGAACTTATTTGGGCTTCCGTATTCGTTTTTCAGATGATGAGGTAGTGTGCTAAGTTTCTATTACGATGTGATATGAACCGAGCAACTATTTTTCTCTTCGTTTGGTGTCTTGCCTTCCTTAAATATGATCCTTGTTTCACAGGAGGAGAGAGCCAAGGCCAAAGATTCGCACCCCAAGATTCTTGCGGGAATGTTTTTCTTCTTTGCTCTAGGAGCTATTGGTGGAATTGTATCTCTTCTTACTTCGAATAGACCCATCTTTGAAAGGTATTTAGTCATTTACTTTTTCATTATTCTTTGTGGAAGATAAGATTCAGAAAACCAGACCATTTCTTGTTGTCGTTTTGTAGTCATCACGCCTTAACAGGCTTCACTGGGCTTGCTCTTCTAACAATCCAGAGTATATTACCAACACTATTTGAGGTGACCTAGCGAAACAATCATTGCTCTCCTAATAGTCTAGAATATATTTGTTTGTTTACGTAGTCTGATTGTGAGAATTCAAATTTGTACAGGGGAATCCGGGATTGCGAAATGTTCACGCGATCTTGGGTAGTGGCATTATGATGCTATTCCTTGTTCATGCGTTCCTCGGGCTCCAGCTTGGATTGAGTTACTAATCATCCCTTGTATCGAAGGCCGAAGTATTTATTCGTTGATACATTTATTGGCACCAAACATGATCCTCAAAGGGAGTCAATTACCCAGCATGACTTGCATAACAACATTCTTCAAGTACATAGGTAGTCGTTCTGCTTGGACGAAATCAAGAGTTATGTTGTACGCTGTAACGAGGTAGTCAGTAGAAGTTTTTGACATTCCAAATCAAGATATTACCTCCTTAGTAGGTCAAAGAGAGCGAAACTTGGATAGTGGTTGTGTGGACTGATGTAGGAAGACTGATGTAGGTACAGCTATTTTGCAAAGTGGCATGAGATCTTAATAATTTTATTATGTTTTCTTAGTTGGTCGAATAACTAGCAATATCCATGTCGAATTCCATCTTCTTCTGCAAAATGAATACTCGATGAGCGCAGAGGTTACCGTCGCAATAGTAATGAGAGTTCATTACTATTTACTGCCTCAAAACTCAGGACCTCTTGCATACATGTAAAGTGTTTTCGACTTTGCGATGTTGTTTGGACTAAGTACATGTTAGGTTGAAGTCGGTTTGAGCTTGGTTTGCCTGCTTGGAACTGGCATGGTTCAGGAATATAAAGATTTTGGGTTCATCCGTGCAGTTTTAGGTGTATTTTGGTACAAATATCTATTCCATAAGTGGTGAGATTAAGATTTGGTGGTGGAATTTATTTATTTTAAGGAGATAATTATTTGCATACATGAACATGATAGTCTCATTTTTAGTAGATGATATGACATGTTGTATACTGATTTCTTATGATGATACATATACTTAAAATTTAATTATGTTTTATTTTATTTTTTTTGTATCAAGAATGCATGCTTATCTCTTGATGTGCATTTTATATTGACGTGTACTTCTTTTGAGAATACATGATAAATGTCCATAAATATATGAATTGAGTGGGAGTTCTAAAATATATGAATTGAGTGGGAGTTCTAAGGTTAGTAGAGATCGAGATAATTCTCACCTTGAACTTTATAGATTTTGTAATTTACAGATTAAGTTAATAATAATGAACTTGAGGATATGGATTGGAATTACTAAATGTTAGGTGTTGTTATAGATAGTACAACTATGTCATCGACAAAGTCAATTTGGTTTATCAGTATCAATTTCTGTGTGGATATTTTTAAAAGAAATATGGAGCTTTCTGTTCAATTGATAGAAATATTGGCGGATGACTAAAATTGCAACTTGCAACAATATAGAGAACGAAAATTACAAATGAAAAATATAGAGGAACATTTTTGCAAAAGTGTCAATTTATAGAATTATTATCGCAAAAATCTCCTCATGTGCAGGTCACATGTCACTTTTCGGCAATATTGGATATTCCGTCACCCGAAGGTGCTAAGATAGTGGACTAAAATTGTAAGTTATATAATTAAAGGACTAATTTTGCAAAAGAAAAAGTTAGAGGACATTTTTTGTGAAAAATCCTCCTTTTATAAGAAGAGTAAAAGACATTATTTCAAAACTTTAGGAGTAATTAGAGCTTAAAAGGTATCCTAAAATCAAACAACTTGTGAATTTCGACTAATAGCTTAAATAATAATAACAATAATAATAATAATAATAATAATAATAATAATAATAATCTCAGGTTAAAAGGTGCGTGCGTGCATCTTTTAACACAATTCAAAAATCAGTGAAACTGTATTAAAAAACTATATTTATCCTAATCTCTCTACTATTTCTCTTCTCTCCTCTTGTCATTAAGAGTCCTCTTGCGCTAGCAGCTATATAAAAACTCCACCACCACCGTAATTGAAATCACAATTTATTCTGAGTGGAGGAGATGGAGTATAATTATCCGGCGGCAATTTATGTGACGATAATGTCTGCACACGACATAAGGAACGTGAACTGGTTCTCTGAGATGGACGTATACGCGAAGGTTTTCATCGAGGGACTGTCGAAGAAGAGTACGTGTGTTGCAAAGGGGTGTGGTACAAATCCAAAGTGGGAATACAATCGGTTGGAGCTCAAATCCGACGACCCGATTCGGAACCGATCGCTTGTTGTGCAACTCATGTCCAAGAGATATCGTTGGCCCACCGACAAGATCATCGGATCTGTAACCGTTCCTATCAAAGATCTCTTACACCCCTTTTCTAATCCCATGCGCCTCTTTAAGGTAATTTTGATTTGCATGACAAGGTTTGAATAACCGCAACATACTGTCGAAACGAAACTTTGATCCATGAGTATTACTTCTTTTCTGTTATAGGTTTGCACGAAATCTGGAAAAACCCAAGGCTGGCTCCAATTATATTACGTCTTCGGGAAACAGCCACTAGAGACAGATGACCATGCAGAGCCCGAGTATCAGACCGAACGCACCACGGTCTATGAGCCACTCGAGTCCAAGTACTCGACAAACTACAACGACGATCATATGTCCGCGGAAGCCGACGACTACGTAGACTTCTCCGTGAGAGTAGACCCATCGGGAGCAGATATAACCCTCGCGGTACAGCAAGCTTCAAGAGTATTACTTTTCAGTTGAATAAAGAATATAGCGTTGTTGTAATATTTTGATTTTTTAATTAAAAAAATATTTCAATTATAATAGTAAGTCTCCTATTTGCTTATTGTGTAATTTTCTATGAATTTGAGCCATCAAGTTTATATACATGGAGTTTTCTAAAACTGTCTCTTTAAAGTGGTCACCAATTGCAAATGATTTCTTAAAGTGGGTAGGGTCAATTGAAATCCTTTAAAGTGAAGATTTTCCAAATTTAGTCCACCAACGACAAATCTTGGTTAATTTAGCCGAATTTTGGGCAATTTAGAATATTTTAGTTTTTCCTCCAACACATTTTATATAATCACACTTACAACCCTTAAGTTTTATTTAATCACATCCATTATTTATTCTCTTTTAAAAAAATGAAAAACAATAACATATAAGTTTCTCTATTCTCACAAAAATAACGCATAATATATTGTTCAGATCTAAAGAAAAACTATTTAGGTATTTTCAAGTTCTTAAAATCTAAAATCTCTCTTAATTTTCTAAATTATACTTTTTATTTCAATTGAATAAACAAAAAAATTATATATACTTTTGAATATTTACATGTTTTTATTTTATTATTAAGAATCAAAATTAAAAAACAATAGTATATCTTAATTTTAATTTTTAACTGCCACGTGGAATTGATATTCTCTTCTTAAAACAAGAAAGTTGGTAGAAGCTAAGGTTTTTACAAGCAACCAATGATGATCAATCAATTTTTTAAGTGTGCAAAACACAAGTCATCGTGTCTCTTTCTTCGCCTTTCCCATCCCTCTCGTCATCTATCTGCAAATTCTAGCTAAAACCCATTACTCACAACTCATATCACAAGCTCACAATCAAAAGTTTGAGATAAAAAGTGGCAAAAAAAAAAAAAAGCAATCTTTTTTTGGTTCTTTGATTTTGTGTTTGAAAAATGGCTACTGTAAATGCATCTTTTGTTGCTGCTGCTGCTTTTAGACCATTGTCATCATCATCATCATCTCCTTCACTATCCCATTTGTGCTGCTCAAGAATCCCTTCTTTGTCAAAACTGGGTTTTGCAGTGAATGCAGCATATGAAAAAAGGGATCTTTTTGTTCCCACTTGTGTGAACAAGAACAGGGAGATTTGTGACATAGTTGAAGAGGAAAATGATGATGAGGTTTTGGAGCAATCTTCTGAGACATTGTTGTATTCAGTTTCTCCTTTGGGTTTGCTGCTTTTGGGTGCTCTTCCTGGAGGTACTTAGTGTCACATTGTCTTTTTAGTCTCTGAATTTTAGTGCACTAATTCTTGGGTTATAGTTAAATAGTTTATTGTTGGTGTGTGTGCATTAATGATGAGTTGATTGGTGTGTTGTTTTATTGCTTGAATGTGGTATTCAATTGGGAAGTTGGTGTTGTTGTAAACTTTTATTGGACTTAGTAGGAATGTTTCTCTGGTGGTTCTGTTTAAGCCAATGTGATGTTAAAAGTTGTGGACTGATGTGTTGCTTTATTGCTTAAGAGTGGCATTTTTTGAAATTGATCTTGTTGTAAACGATTCTTTGATTTAGCAGGACAGTTCCTCCACTGATTCTGTTTAAGACACTTACTTCTTGTAATAGTCAGGAATAGCGCATCAGATCGATTTGTTTAGGCTTCCTAATAGCCTAGTGGTTCTTCTGCTCAATTACCCCTTGAGCTGATTTAGCGCCAGTGCCGTCAATAAATTTAGATATACTTAAAAGCAGAGTTGTGATATAGTAAGCTACTCACAGATTAAATGTTGCAATCACCGCGAGATACATTACTTAATTTTGGTGTCACACTCATCTTATAGCTTATTCTTCAAGTCTTAGAGCTCTTAGTGCAATTACCATGTATTAGCAGTGTTATTTTCCAAAGATATATTCAGTTTCATGTTTTGTATATGTAAAAACTCAGCTTAATACTGGAATGGCATGTGGTTATTCCTCAATGACTGGGCTAGATGAATAGCAGAGTTCGTTTTTTGAGTTAAATATTTATTCTTTCCTTCAAAAGAATAGTATTCTCA
The DNA here is from genome assembly GCA_946800315.1 of Misopates orontium. Lineage (NCBI taxonomy): Eukaryota > Viridiplantae > Streptophyta > Magnoliopsida > Lamiales > Plantaginaceae > Misopates > Misopates orontium. The sequence goes on along the minus strand of OX326950.1, from coordinate 5,012,768 downwards.
TTTCCATTTTTCTTGGTAATAATTTTATTTGGTAATCTGTATTCAGCTACAACTGTGACATCTGTATTTAGCCCTTTCGTCGAGATTGTGAAGTCATTGAACCTCCCCGGCTGGCTCGTGCACTGGGGACATCCAGGCAACATGGTACACTTCTTTGTTCATCATTTCCTGTAAGAACTATGCGCATCAATCCTCATGACAAATGACAAAGCATCTAACTTCAAGTTCATATACTTTTAATAGGCTGTTGTGCTGTTTGCTATGGGTGGTTATGGAACTTATTTGGGCTTCAGAATTCGTTTCTCAGATGATGTGGTATGGCCTAAAATCACGAGCTAAAGTTTCTTTTGTAAATACATTGGTGGTTGAGCAACTATTCTCAAAATTCTGTATCATGTTTTTTCCAGGAGGAGAAGGCCAAGGCGAAAGATTTGCACCCTAAGCTTCTTGCGGGAATGTTTTTCTTCTTTGCTCTTGGAGCTACCGGTGGAGTTACATCTCTTCTCACTTCAGATAGACCTATATTTGAAAGGTACTTATACTTCTCCATTATTCTTTCAGGAAGATTTGGTTCATAAAACATGACTTCTTTTTCGTTCCTGTCTTTGTAGTCCTCACGCTGTAACAGGCTTCATTGGGCTTGCTCTTTTAACGATTCAGACTGTATTACCGACACTGTTTGAGGTGAGTTAGCGAAACAATCATCGCTCTCCTATTAGTCGAGAACTATATTTGCTAATCTTACATTGTCTGATTGTGGGAATTTATCGTTACAGGGGAATCCCTCATTGCGAAACGTTCATGGGATATTGGGTAGTGGCATTATGACATTGTTCCTTGTTCATGCAGCCCTGGGACTTCAGCTCGGCTTGAGCTACTAAATCATCCCTTTTACCAAAAGCACAAGTATTTGTTAGTCATAATTTGGCACCAAACATGGTCTAATTCTTTGCAGAGCTGTGAATTAAAGCTCTCAGTAGAATAATCACAGTTTGTTTAACCCCATATGGGGAAGAAACATACCTGGTTCACCAAAGGTTTATCAAACAGTTCAATGGAAAACATTCTGAGAGTTCATATATTTGTTTGTCGTTGAAGTTGAACAAGGGTCATTTAGTTCGGTTAGTAAAGCGCAATGATTTTATCATGTTTTGGCGATACTTGAATCGTGACATGTCGATATTCCACATCATTGATCAACCCCCCTTATAAAGTTGTTCTGATTCATAATATCGCCCCTAATAATCAAAGGCGTTAACTATATATTTTTCTTGGATGGATGTTTGTATTCACCAATAGATAATCATTCAAAGTATCATAATGAGTAAGTTAGGTAAATATAAATATATAAATATAGGGGATTCATCAAAAGAAAATAAGAGTGGTAAACATAGGGGTTTATAGACTTATTTATATATTGAAGCTTCATACAAATAAGAGTGCATTTGAGATTTGTTGAGGGGATAAAGAGCATACTCTATGAGAAGGTATTAAATGCGCAGTTTTTCTTGCTAATAATGCAATAAACAAAGATCATAGAATCTTAAGTGAACGCCAACTGCATGCGCTGAAGTTTTTGAGCCTAGACTTCTTTTAGATAGGCCTAAACAAAAAAAGAGTAAGAAGAAGAGGCTTCTTCTGTCCCGTAGCTTATTTAAAAAAGGGCTATTTAGCTGCTATGAAATTTATTTGGTGCTTACCGCTTTTGTTAGGTGCATTGAAATTTGTCATCAATTTTTGGTTCTAGTTCTGTTGAATAGCTAAAAAGGAAATGACAACAATAATTAAGCTTGTAATTTCAATTTATATAGGTAGAGTGCTCGACTATCGAGGATCACGTTGAGACGAACACATGAATTCTTCTTCCCATGGATTTTACGGCTAACCGCCTCTCCGAGATTCATGGTCAAGAGGGAACAATGTGTTCTTTGACTTGCAAGTACGTAGAAGAAAGAGAGAAAATACAAGAAGCAGAAGTGATTCCCACGTATGTTATTTGTTATTCCCCCTTAAAGATCTCAAATTACTATTAGGTCCTCAAGAAATGGGGTTAAAATCTTCATTACCCATACATATTGAAATTTGGGTGGTCAAAAAATGATTACTGAAAGTTGGTGAAACTCCATCAGAATTGTCAAGTGTGACAACGTGAGCTCCCAACCAATGTTTTGTAGTCAATCGAGCAATCATGCAATGCAACATACCCTTTGTTTATTCCAAATTTTGACAATTTGCAAGATTTCGTGCAGAAGACAACCACAGACCGAATCTGGAAATTATTTTGGATCCATCACGTAGCAAAAGCTAAAGAAAAATTAGTAACACACAAAATTAAGAAGAACCATCCACGAAATTTTAGTTTATTTCAACATGGGATTTTTACAAGGTTCACATGCAATAGAAAAATATGAGATATATAAGTACTAAAACGAAAAGTCCTAATCACGACCATAGTTCTCAAACAAATGGAATTCAAATCCGAGTTTTGTAGAAAGAGATACTAATAAAATAAAATTATATACCTAAACAACAAAAAGTCAAAAACTCTCAAAAGATGACCAAAACGATTGAATTTGTTCTAAATTGGACCAACATCATGGCAAATCAATGTGTTCTGCTCGTTGGCTCGATTTCGATCAAATTGGTTCATAACTCGCAAAAAATGAAACTATTCATAATTAACGTTTGGTCATACAACGATTCAATCTCAACATAACATTCGTCTCTTTTATACTCCATCAGTCCATTTCTCAAGTCTATATATCATTCGAATCCGAAAGCTCCGCGGGACCACCTACCACTAGTCTGATAAATTTATGAAATAAGATAAATTTTCGTGCTTTAAATAATAGGTGTTCGTCTTTATGAATTAAAATGAATTATTTAAGTGCTACCAATTAATAAATGATACTATATCACATGCAAGAAGTCAAGATCCAAAAGATCATGCACCGGCATGTTATTATTAGAAAACGGGTATATGTTTTCTACCCAAAGTAATATATTCTTCAAAAGTTTGTATAATTTGGAGAAACGGAATTGAGATAAGTTATCTTTTACGTGTTTTACTCCATGATTTTTCCTTAAATAATTTGTTTGTGCTTTTAATTTGTCGTACATCTGTCTATTTCCATTAGACATTTTGCGTACTAAAATTTTGCTATCTATAGTTTCTCATTCAAAATGAACGCATGAATCATGATGTGTTTATTTCTCTTACATGTTCGGTTTTGAAGATGGGATAAAGACATATGAATTGTATTTGCAGTAATTCTTTAACTAATTAACTTGTGGATCAGTTTTGGTTTGCAATGCAAAATTTGGCATAAACAATTATCAGATGTTAAAGGTTTCGTTTGATTCTTTATTTGCTATTGAATATTAGAGAGTGCCCATGATTGGCACACTTGACGATCAAAATACAGGAAGTAAATTGATACGAGACACTGGATTAGGTCTCTTAAAGTGTTCACCTTTAACTTATTTTGGACAACATGCACTTAAAATACTGAACGTGAGACTAAGCAGAGGGTCGTTCTCACATAAGCTTTTTGATAGCCTAGTCGATAGGACTCAGCTTAAAGTTGAACGACCAAACTACCTTGGTTGGTGTACAATCGAACATCGAGCTCTGAACCGATTTGGTCAAAATATCGTTCTCTTTTCTGTGCACAATATGTATAAGTGATTAATTGTTAGATATTCGAAATACAATGTGTGAGTTGTTCTAATTGAGTGACACTTGTCACACTTTTAGATGGGTTGATTGAAGACCAAAACACGGTTAACTGAACTAGGGTAGACAACTTGTACTAGTAATAAGAGATAATAATCGACTCAATGAATCAACTGTCGTTTAGTCGTTGTTTGTTGGTCTTGCGGTACCTTTTCTTTATCCATGTAAATTAAGAATTCATCACACGTCACTTACCAATTATTGTATATCATACATCAATGATGAAAGAAAAATAGTTTGTGATCATTTGAATGTATTTGCTGTTTTTAAATTATCATTTGAATTTAAACTACTATTTATCACCATAAGCCCCAACCCCAATAGCTTGATATAGAATCTTATTGTTACTTCTATTTCTAGCAGATATAGTAGAAGAACAATTTACTTATCCAAACGCACAATAGGTATGTATATCGATTAATAACAAAAGTTAAAGATATACCATAAACAAATATAAGTACAAACTCAAAATTCCAATCCATAAAAAATATATACCATAAACAGATATAAGTATATACCCAAAATCTCGACCAAATACAAAACAAAAATGTAAAAATAAAAATAAAATTAATCATCATTACCAAACTTGTTGAACCTCCACCAACCCCACGTACACCCCCTAATCCACAAGGTACAACTCCCTCAACAGAAAAAACTTCCTTCCACAATTACCACCTACCGCGCGAGAAATCAAACACGCATCCTCCACCGTCGATCAGCCACTAGTCTCCACGTGGCGCAATCCAATTCATCTCGACCAACCAAAGAAGCTACTACCCCTGTGGGCCCCACCAGTAGGGTAGTTTTTTTTGGTTTGTTTAGAGAGAGAAAAAAAAAAACAGAGGAGCGAGTCATCCGAATCATCCGCCTATATATTCACTCTGCATCTCGTCTCAAAAATTCACCCTGCATTTGCTTTGCGATATTTGCTCGTACAATTTGTTCAGATCTGAGGCCTGTGCTTCTGCTAAAAAGGTACTCATTTTCAACAAATTGAAGAACGATTAATTGAATAATTAGTAGATCAGCTGATGTTGTTTTGTTCAGATCTGTGTTAAAAAATTGAATGTTTGTTCGATTTTGATGCGTTTTTTAGGATTTTTAACGTTTTCTGTTCGTGAGATTTGGATCTCGTTCGGCATTTTGATCGTAGCGTTTGTAGATCTGTGTTGCCTTTTGCCGTTTTTTTTTGTGTGTAATTTTATGTTATGTGGACGATTTTGAGGTTTTTGTGTTTTGATTATTTGTGTTCTGTTGATAGTTTAATTTAACTAGGTGAGATTGCATGGTTTTTATTCGGTAGGATCTGATTCGGATGTAATTATTGTGGAATTAGATTCAGATTCTGTTTTAAATCATTGAAGTTAGTGGTGTGGATCTGTAGATTCGAGGTCGAGAGAATCTTTTTGTTTTTTTAAATTTTTTGAGCCGTGCAAATTTACGTGTCTGAGGATTAGTATGTGAGGATTTGCTTGAGATTTAAACGTAAAACTGCGAAAAGTTAACAGATTTGTAGCTTTTTATTTCGTTCTGGTTTGCTGAATTTTTAGCCGATAGTATGAACTAATGAAGATCTTGTGATGGTTTGCAGACGCGATATGGAAACTTTCTTGTTCACTTCCGAGTCCGTCAACGAAGGTCACCCCGACAAGCTTTGCGACCAAGTCTCGGATGCTATTCTCGATGCTTGCCTAGAGCAGGACCCAGACAGCAAGGTTGCTTGCGAAACATGCACGAAGACTAACATGGTGATGGTCTTTGGTGAGATTACCACCAAGGCTACTGTGGATTACGAGAAGATTGTTAGGGACACATGCAGAGGCATCGGCTTCATTTCACCCGATGTCGGTCTTGATGCTGACCACTGCAAGGTCCTTGTTAACATTGAACAACAGAGTCCTGACATTGCTCAGGGAGTTCACGGTCATCTCACCAAGAAACCCGAGGAAATCGGAGCTGGTGACCAAGGCCACATGTTTGGCTATGCCACCGATGAGACACCAGAGCTCATGCCCCTTACTCATGTCCTTGCTACCAAGCTTGGGGCCAAGCTCACTGAAGTGAGAAAGAACAACACTTGCCCGTGGTTGAGACCTGATGGTAAGACCCAGGTTACCGTTGAGTACAAAAATGAAGCTGGTGCCATGGTTCCTCTCAGAGTTCACACCGTTCTTATCTCAACCCAGCACGACGAGACTGTCACAAACGACCAGATTGCTGCTGACTTGAAGGAGCATGTTATTAAGCCAGTGATCCCTGCTCAATACCTTGATGAAAACACAATCTTCCACCTGAACCCATCTGGCCGATTTGTTATTGGTGGCCCACATGGAGATGCAGGTCTCACTGGTAGGAAAATCATCATCGACACCTATGGTGGCTGGGGTGCTCATGGTGGAGGTGCTTTCTCTGGAAAGGACCCCACCAAGGTGGACAGGAGTGGTGCATACATTGTTAGACAAGCAGCAAAGAGCATCGTCGCTTCAGGGCTTGCCCGTCGATGCATTGTGCAAGTTTCTTATGCTATCGGTGTAGCTGAGCCACTTTCCGTGTTTGTTGACACCTACAAGACCGGTACGATCCCAGACAAGGATATTCTGGTCCTTATTAAGGAGAACTTCGACTTCAGGCCAGGGATGATGTCCATCAACCTTGACTTGAAGAGAGGAGGCAACTTTAGGTACCAGAAGACTGCTGCCTATGGTCACTTTGGCCGTGATGACCCTGATTTCACATGGGAGACTGTCAAGATCCTCAAGCCTAAAGCTTGAAGTGATTTATTGTGGTAATTACGTTGCAGATGAATAAACAAGCTTGGTTGAAGGATACAGTAAGATTCTTTTACAGGATGCCGTGGTGATGCAGAATACGTTCTACATATTGTGCATTATTGGGATATTACTTGAATGTTTCTTCTTATTTTTACTTTTTCCCTTTTTTTCTTTATGTCTGTTATCAGCAAAAAGTCTTCTTGAGTTTCCTTTTTTCTCCAGCAGCTCAGCTGTTGGAGTAATCGTGTTGTTTTATGATTTATGAAATTACAATTTGTCAAACAGTTCCCTCTAGAAATTAAGTTGTGAAAGCTGATTCATTCTACTGCATATTTAGTCTATGTTGCTTACACTTTGCTTTACTTGATGAATGATGCATGTGATACTTTATATGGAGCCACTAAGAGCATCTTTCATATGTTGTCACTCAAGTAATATCTCCTCTTTCATTTGTTGTCACTCCAAAACTGGCATTTTAGAACTTTAATGTTGATCCCATGGTAAAGAGATGAAGTCTCTGCAAATCTAAATAATTTTAAGGGTAATCCCATGGTAGAGATTTAATCTCACCCAATGTAGCCAACTACTTTCTATAAGCGAATAGCAGTGAATTAGATATCAAGATAATCCGAAGTTCCAGACGAAGATACATAAAAACTTAAAATGAATCATTGTCACATAATTCACATGGGATTTGTTATATTCCATTCACTACAATAATTAAGAGTTTTTGAACTAACATATCAGCATATTTAAACAAAGCGGGGGAAAAAATCATTTTTCATACCATAACTTGGCACAATTTTCATTTTCGTACCTTAACTTGTCACTCATCGATTTGCATACCATAAGTTGGACAATTTCTTCACAATGGGTACTTTCACCCCGAAAATGTACCATGTGCCATCCGATGAAATCAAATTTGGAGATTTAGAGTAATTAAGACCGATTCCAACCTTACACCGTGACATATTCCACGTCAATTTCACGTACATTTCCGGCATCAAAGTACAAAATGTGAAGAAAATGTTCAACTTATGGTATGCAAATTGATGAGTGCCAAATTAAGGTATGAAAATGAAAATCGTGACAAGTTATGGTATGAAAAATGATTTTATCTCAACAAAGCGGTTGTATAACAATAATATCCTACTTCCTTGATAGATTACCTTTACTATAACAAGATATCTATCAGAAGGGACTAGTAACGGTAATAATCTCATATTTGTCCAGCAACTCTAGCGCTGTAATAGTTAACACCTGCAAGGAGTCTCCGACTCGACATCCAGAACGAGTTTGTCTAGTGACTCTAGTCATATAAACCTTCTTCTTCCCAAGTTTCGACTAAAAAGTGCACCATCCCCTGCTTGCATCAAGTAGTGAAGTAAGCAATCAAAAACTAGAATAAGCAGGCAAAATATGTTTGCAGAACTTACAGACAATGGGACAGGTTTGTCAAAAGGCTCCTTTGACAGTAGTAACTCCTCATATGTGGTATTACTCCTGCAATAACCATGAAGCAATAACCATTAAGCAATTTCAGCCATATCGCTCATTTTCATAGGTTAGGGGGCACAATGCAAAAGCAGCCATAGATTGGGGGGTTTGCCGCAATTTCCCCTAACTTATAATCATTGAACATACTCAAGCTATATTGTGAAATTTCTACATAGTTAACAGTTCATGGAATGTAGCTTAAGCAGAACTCAGAAGGGTGAGAAGTTAATACAACCAAATACACATAAAAAGAGATGAAGCTATCTGAGCAAGCACTTGCCTCATAATTGGCTCCTTAGGCATTCTTTGCGGTACACGAGACTCATCGCCCCTCCAAGCCCTTCTCATCTCATGCCAAGCTATTGCGGCTACAAGACAGGTCATGAATAAATATTTAAGACTGAGATATCTTACTTGAAAACATAATGAGAGGTCAGTTTCACGACTCTTAAAGAGTTTCACATGATTCCTAGAATGGTAGCTAAAATCTCAATCTTTCATGTCCATGTCTCATATTAGTAAAGCACATCAATATTGTAAGAATGAATAATCAATTGAAAATTGGAATCGTAAAACATATACATTTCAACTGCTTTGTAGTTACGTTTCACAATCTTTTGTCACTGAACTAACCAATTTCAGGAAACACCACATAGGAAGTCCACATGGCATTGAGAGTAAGAAACAAACAGAATTCACAGAAAACTCATCAACAGCATTTACATATTGAAAGCATGATTCAAGATAGAGTTGAGATCGAAAAACTTTTCATGCTCAAAGCAATTCTCAAGGATAAGATTCTCTTTTCAAGATTTCTATGTAGAGAAATTCGATCCACTCACAAACTCTAGGTTTGTATGTGCACAACATAATAACAATATCTGCATATGCATGTTAACTGGAACATAATTTCAGCCACATCTTTATTACTGATAGCCAGTTGACATGCAGTTGCAAGAAGTAATTAACATTGATACAACTATTACTAAACAAAATAGGCTGTTGGGACCAACCATAGTTGATAAAAAGAGTATTAAAATCATCTGGAAAAGCAGGCTCTTGTTCTTGTTGAATAGTTTCTAAACCTCTTGAAGAATTGTTATCAAACAAGTGACACTTGCTTCCGATAATATCCATCTTCTCAGTGTCGAATGACTGATACCTTATAAAGAAAACGGCTATGTTTGGTAAGTTGAATCAACACAATAAACAAAGAAGTTGCATATAAGAGATTCAAAAATAAATATAAATATAGAACTGTAGTTTATCCTCAAATTGTAGGATTACTAACCATTAGGTATTGAAACAGGCCATACTCAATCGGCAAAAGACTAGTTTGATAACTGCAATACAACGTTGGAGCTTTTCGACTAACTTACACCAATACATAACGAAGAGGCCATTGGTACCTAGGCGATACATAACCGGCGTTTACATTCTAACTAATAGTTCTTAATACCAAAGTTCGAATATTGCTAATGGCCAAAATAGTTTCTCTCTCTTAGCATAACTGGAGCAGGTTGAGGAAGTCACAGGAAGGATTAGCCCCACAAAAATGTCAAGAACTCATTGATTCCCAAAGAACACCGATAAATCAAGAACTCGTTTAGTCACACATAATACCGAGAAATTGATGTAAGAAACTAAGAGAATTGTCAAGTTTAATTTCATCAATATCAAACACTACTACTCCACAGTCTCAAAGACGACTAACCTTATAAAAGTAAAAATCGTAAATGAAAAAATACTAAAATTATGTAAAATAATAAATAAAAGAACTCCTAAAATAAATAAGTAAAAAACTTAATATTTCCGCTAAAAGTAATAAACTGCAGTTTTGACGCCCGAGACGTAGGAAATTGACTAAGATCACGTCGGTGCTTAGATGGTTGTTTCCGTTTTAGAAAAGTAGTATTATTTGTCGAAAAACGAGCACCTTTGACTTTTTAATAAAACTTCATCTAATTAACTTTGAACTATATATCAATAACCATATATAGTAGTACATGAGGGAAGTTCATCTAAACCCTATTAGAATACAACCTTTGATACTACACTTAAGTTCCAACAAAAAGAAAAAGAAATAAAACGAACGCCATATTCCGTAAAGTTACTGATAAACAGAAGAAAGAATCTATAATTCAATGATCTCATTAACTGTAAGTCTGTGATAAAATTACTACAGTAAAGCTAAGTGATGCAAACAATGTTTTTAGAAGCTAAACCACAAAAAGAAACTAATTATAACGGACCTTAGCGCTGTCTGAAACCTCAACTGAGACAAATGATCCGGTAAGAACATCATCAACTTTGAATATAATAATAATCGGATATAGATAAAGTAACGGTCATTAAATAAATCGGATATTTGAAATTAGAAGGAATGTGATAGTCGCGTTTCTGGCTCATAAAAAAACCGAAGATGAGAGAGATAAGAATTGCGGGTCGAAAAACGAAACTTGCCTATCAACCCCTGTGTTTACTTTAATTGCAAAACAAACTCTTGACTTAAAGTGAAAATAATTGTAAGTACCTGCATGGATCAAAGTTTTGATTTCGAGTTACGTTTCGCTCACCTAAGTATTAGAAACATGTCGTAAAGTTTTGAGAGCTTTTCATGTTGTTTTGGAATCTTTTTGGCAAATGGTTGTTGCACTGAACCAACAAATTATCTTTAAGTTTCATTTTCACTGACTCACAGTGGAAACATTAATTACGGCGTGTTTCGTGGAAATGGTAGGAAATCTTGATCCATGGGGTACCTGAGTGATTTGCAAATAATCAAAAAGCATAGGGAGGATAAACAATATTAGGTTGTATTATTAAGTGTGGATATTGCTTAATGAATCAGCCCAACCGATTATGGTGATTTTAGAACATTCATAGCAGATCAATAGTCTTTTGTCGTATAATTTTTGGTCGTGAGAGATTATTAGGTGCAGCTATTGCACGATGAGGTGGTTGAGATGCATCTATCCTCAAGGAAGGAACTTGTTTTTTGTGTTAGGAATACTGGTCCCGGCTTTGGGTGTACTTCTACCCTTCCCAGGAGAGCGCTTAGGGCCTTGTCTTTCTCTTTCTTTGAAGCTAGAAAGATGCAATGCTTCATAACGAAGGGTAGATCCCTGGCTGACGTTGAGTGCGCTCTATTAGCTATGGTACTCAGTCTCACCTCCCAGGGAGAGAGAGCGAGGCAGCTCCCGAATGCGGGCGGGATTCGATCGTGGTCGATAATACGTCCTGCTGTCTCATGAAATCATAGCTCACTCGATTATTAGTGTAAGTGCATGCGTGTGGCACAGTGCAATGAGGTTTTTTTTTTTTTTTTCCAAAAGATTAACATTCATTCATGATAAAACAATTACAAAGTGGAACTTGCTCCAAAAGTGAACAAGCCCAAAAACACGAATATCCTCAACATGTCGAAGAAAATAATGAACAACCCAAACAAAAATAAGTTCAAACCCAACAAGAAGAAAACAACAATCCTTTAAGCTCAATTCAAAAGCATATCCTGTGCATCCCATTGTTGATGCAGCCCAAAAGTCATGAAGAACACCCCTCGAAATTAACTCCAACTTGCATCCCATTTTTACCAAATCAGTCCACTTGCAACCGCTCAAACAGTAGCCCAAACATCAGCCAAACCGCAGCTCCCTTCCCTGCTCCAAGACGCCAAATATACAGCCCAAACACTAGTCGCAATTCCAGCATCCAAAAACAGATTCATAGCAACACAAATTCCATGAATCACAACATAAAAACCAATTTTCTGCTCATTGAAGCATATGATCGAACAGATTATGTGCAATGTCATTTGTGTGCTATTTATCCGCTCTTTAGTTCCTTTAATCCAACACCTGCTCAACAAACATAATAGCAAAACCATACCAAATACCAACAACAACATATTCCAACCGTCTGTAATGAAACGTGTGTGCAGCCGTGATATTGAAATTTTAAGAAACAAGACGTGTGCAAGCTTGGGGAGACTTGCATATAAACTGGAAAAACCTAACTGATGTAATCTAGGATGTGTGTGCATATATAAGAGTACATCAATACACACAAGCATGCACCCCCGAATATCTCTCCAAATGTACCTCACATACACACATACATTCCCAAGCATACAAAAGTGTGCAAAATGATATGTGGTGCAACCAAAACCCATTCGACTTGTTGTTAACTCTCTCTGCAAAATCAATCTCATGAACTCTTTGATCAAAATCGAAAATTAGGATATCCTGCTCGATCCATACGAACCACATTCCGTATTTTAGCATTTAGCTCAGCATCACCAAACACCCCGCTTCTATTCTCATCACATGCTTGATTAGCTAACAAATCAGCTGCACAATTCCCTTCTCGGTAAATATGACTAAATCGAACATTCCCTTGCATCACCAACCTTCTAATTTGTTGCACAACACCAAAATATGACCAATGACACACATACTTTCCCTTTATAATGTTTATTGCCACTTCAGAATCACTCTCAAGCCAAACTTGCATTAAATTCCTATCTCTACATAACTCCAGTCCTCTTTTAATTGCCCACAACTCAGCCTGAGTGTTTGTCATAACCCCCAAGCTCATGCAAAATCCAAACACAACATCACCCTGTTCATTTCTACACAACCCCCCTGCACCTGCATCACCTGGATTCCCTCTCAAACATCCATCAGTATTACATTTTACCCACCCTGATAACGGCTTATACCAACGCACCACAGACACCCTCTCTTCCTTAGGCCTCTCACACCTCAACCCCCACTCCCTAACCTTATCTAAATCTCCCCTCCAGAATTTGAATTTAGATAATTTGCCCCTATTAAGCATATGAATGTGGTGGTGAATATCAAAAATGATCCTATCAGCTGAAAAAGGAATGGCTCTGTACTTAGAATTGTTTCGAGATGACCATATGAACCAAAAAATCAGAATAGGCACCAAAACTCTAACATGCCCAGGACAAGCAAATCGAGAAGATAATTTCCAAACTTGGAGCCACACCAAAACCGATTCAGTATCAATCCAACGAACTTTAAAAATATTGGCGAAGTGACTCCAAATTTTAACAGCACTGGAACTATGCAAAAATAAATGTGACAAAGACTCCACTTGAGACGGCAAACAACAATGACACTTAGATGCAATGTCAAAACCAATAGCTTGAACAATAGTATCCACAGTTATCCAATTTTGAACTAATCTCCACCAAAAAATCGAAATTGACGGTGAAACAGATGAATGCCACCACAATGAAAAAATGCGCCTAGTAGGCAAACTGTTCCTAACCAAATTCCATGCAGATTTAGTAGTGAACACACCATTAGACGTCTCTTTCCAAATCAATGTAGCATGCACATGTTGATTAACATGAATTAACAAAATCTCATGCAAAATATCCAAGGGAACAATCTGCCTAAGCCTATCAACATTCCACTCCCCCCCTTGCCAAACCCCCTCCACCCGCAAATTTAAACAAGTAGGATTATTGACTCTCGCTATCAAAGGACCCTCCCCACACCAATGATCAACTATTTGCTATTTTGCGTCATCATGCATCGGTTATATATAATAATATTCCCTCATACAGTGGAAAATAAATATGTAGTTGGAGATCTAATCAAACCAACAGAAGCCCAAATCTGAACTGTGAAGTGTTGGATCTCATATTACATTTGGAGATACAGGCCCATTAATAAGAAAAAGTTCCTCCACGCTATAAAATATTAATTATGTCGAGGTCCATAAACAACTTAAAGTGAACTAGTACTAACAAATTTGAGGTGTAAAGACCTTGAAGGTTTGAGTTCAAGTCTAATAAACCAAAAAATCCAAATATTCGTGTAAGAAATTTGAATAATTCTAATGTTAATTGATTTTGATGCTCGTGAATTATGCAGTTACATAAACCACTTTTTAACTTCCACATTGTTAAGAAGATAACAACCATAATTAGGCCATGATAAGTAGAGCGTCTCATTTCAATAATTTTTTATGAGCATTACTTAAGTCAAAGTATTTTGAATATCATATAACCTTATATTTTGATATTTGTTAAATATGTCAAGTCTGATTCACAATACATTATAGTCCAGAACCTGTCCCATCCAACCATAGTTTTAAACCATAAGTGGGAAACAAGACTTTCAGAATCTGTAAAGGAAGGTTCGTGCTCTCCAAATACACTTTTTTACTCCTTTATCAGATACTCAAACTATTTGTCGGTCGGTCACATATTGCTTATATTAGCCTTCTATAAACAAATATATACATGACCAAATTATAAATTTTATGGCTACGTACAATTTTTTGTGTACAATAACTAATGGAGTAAGAAAATATAATATAACAGTTTTATATTTACAAAGAAACAAGCAATATTTAGATAATACACTTTTCCTTTTATCTCATCTTCATTCAAGAACATTCTCTTAATATCTTATAATTTTGCTTTCTCCAATGATCTCCGTTATGGTAGAGGCGAGAAAGATAGTAAAAAATAATCTGAAAAAATTTGACAAAATAAAATTTACAAATAAACCATAATATTAGTTTATCAATCCTTCAGTCCTGAACTTATCCTTGATATCCGCCAAACAGTCGCATATAAAAACACCCACACACACACACAAGATCATGATTTAATGAAAATCTGAAGTAATTAGCTAACGTATTTACGGTTCATCGAATTGTGGGTGTCATGCATTAATTAGCTATTTAGCATAATATATTAGGTTATATACATTACTCAGAATTCATAGTTTTTCCTCTTTAAAGAAGAAACCAATAGCACATTAAATAATTCTTGCCGGAGTCCGTGTGGAAACCCTAGAATGTCGGTAGATAATATTAAATTCATTGATCCCAACAAATGGAATTTATATTAATTAGATATCTATGTAGAATGTTACATGCATTGTATTGTCGCCATCTTGGTACGTAGGCCATTAGTTTTATCAAAAATAAATACACATTTGCTCATTAAGACAAACATTTTGTCTTTAATACATTTTTATATAGAAGCAATGATCTAATGAGATATGTTATTTTAAGGCCTGAATTATTGGTCAGAAAAAGAAAAAAAAAAAGAAAAAAAAAAGAGGCCCGAATTAAAGGAATATCATTAGCCAGATAGTTCGTGGATATGGTGGTATACTTATCCTTCGAGTAGCCAAGAAACGACGAGCGAAACTGCATGCCAAGAGAAAAGGTGAAAGAGAAAGAAAAAGATCTAAATTTTACTTTTGGTATCTGTTTTGTTTTAATATGTTCCAATTAGGTAGAAAGCAAACACCTAGTTTGTTTTTATCGTTTTTTTATAATTCAAACACCTATAGCTTTTCACTAGGTTTAGCGTAGAATCTAGCACAGAAAACTGACGAATTCTACAAAAATAGTTACGAATAGAATAAAAATATTTGATGCTTTCAGTTGATGTATAAGTATTCGATTTTATAGCAGAAGTTAATATCCCACATTACCACCTAAAATTTGTCCTACGTATAAATCATCGATCGCCAAAAGTTATGGAACTAAAATAATTAATAGTTTAAATAATAGGTCACCGTAATAATGCGCGTCTGCATATACAAGAATTTTAACAAGGATATTAAAATAAGTACGCCATAAGTTTTTTTTTTTCCTTGATAATTAAGAAGCACCATGAGTTGTTGTAACGGTGTAAGTACCTCCAGAAAAAGTCAAAATGGTCTTTTGCTCTTAGGAAGGGATGAAGTGGCATCTCTCTCGCCGCAAAGAATTTAGGCGATGCCCGACACTACTGCAGTTGAGACGACTTGAATAAAGTTCAAAATTTGGTAATGCAACACTTATATATACGTACATATATATATATATATATATATATATATATATATATATATATATATATATATATATATATATATATATATATATATATATGACAATATCGTAATATCCATGACTTTCCTATAAATGTTGAAGATAATGATTTCAACGATAAACAAATATCTTTGTAAGACTTGAGAATTAGTGTTAGTATTGAATGAACCAAGAGTTGGCCAAAAAAGAAAAAGATTGCCTTTATTTTTCTTTTTGTTTATGGCAAAGTCCTACATGTATAGTCAGAAACAAATGTGATATCTCGTATCAGGGGAAATAATGTCAAAAAATGAAGAAAGTGAGCAGAATTATTTGATTTTAGATCGTATATGTCGAGTAAGAAAAGAAATGTCACAAACACTAAATTTATTGCTCTTTAATAGGTAGGTTAAAATAGTTATTGCCCAGATTTGACTTCACCAAATCTGCCGTGTTTGTTGAACTGATGTTGGAATTGAAGTGTATAATGTTTAATTTTTTCTTCAGCAAAACTACTATTTAATAAAACTTGAATAAACAAGATTGTTCAAAACAAGCCAAAAAAAAAAAAACTTGACTAGTAAAATAACTATGTTTTATTTTTTGAAATAGAAGACCGAAAAGAACCGTAGTCCGTAGACCGAACAAATCTTAAAACAGACCGTGTTTTCGCTCGGGTGCTATTAGTATACAAGAAATAGCTCCACAAACTAGTGAAAGATGGAGAACTACCATGGACGAGAACGTGGAATTTAATATGTCACCCTACTTTCTTTGTGGTCTTTTTTCCTAGAAATTTAGCTTGCCCATTATAAAAGAAAAAACACCATAATATCAACTATGACAGAGCTCATGACCAAGTGTAAAGTGTAACATTTAACATGATTTGTCGTGATTGTTGCTTCCTCAGCCTCTACCACAACCACAATCTCTGACTTCTTTGAAACTTGTCATGCATTTTCTCTTCTTTTAGCGAAAGCGAAACTTTCGATGTCTATTCTCCAATCGGTTTTCTCAATCGCGCTTTGTGAGCTTGTAAAGAAATGGTCAACTCTTCAATGTCGTGTTCAAATCGTTGGACTCTTCAATTCTGATAACAATTTAACTAAATTTTTAATGTAATTGCAAAAATCAAAGACACTGACCATCATACGTGTATCTTCAAAGTTGGTGACAATCAACACCCTTGAGAGTTAATTAGAGACAATCTAGTACACCTTCATTTGCAGTGATTTAAATTCTCCTCTTATTTGAAGATAGACTTTGTTCAAAATTCCTTTAAATGAAGGTTGAAGACTCTTCCAAGCTTGTTGGATGGTGGTTGCAGTAGTCACATTTTCGAATATCGATCTTGTCATCTGAACATTGACGGATGATAGAGAGTGTGTTTGGCCTTCTTCATGGGTGATGAATCTTCATCTCCAACACCACATGTCATAGGTCCCCCATCATAGGCTCCAAGAAAGCCTCCATTCATATGCACCAATTATCATAATTTTCTTTGATGAGCAATGAAACTTGAACGAAATTATGTTCGACAATATTTCTTCAAGCTTGTCTTTAACACAAATGGCTCTTGATACAATTTGTTGAAAATATTGGTTGAATAAATCAACATTCAATACTCTAGTTCACTAGCACACACAAAGACTACTGGAGAGATTCTACCACTCACCTCTAATTGATCACTTGTTACAAAATGTTAGATTACATATATATATATATATATATATATATATATATATTAATTATGAAACCTAGTTCATATACTATATTTAACTGCATACAACTCATCTAATTTGTACATGAACTATCACCAAAAAATACATACATTCTCGCACTAACTCATGTACTAATGATGATACTTATTCAACTCTTAATTAATGAACCTAATTTATCATCCAAGAAAAAAAAAATGCCCATCTTTAAAAAAGACTAAATAAGTAGATTTTCAAGTAATATTGAATGCAAGTCATATTTAAAATCGGTACATCATATCTTTGAAAATGATCAGTATGTAGATACCCTGTGTCCCACTCTATTAGAGAAAATGTTTGAACCTCAGAAGTCATTTCTTAGGGCTTTGAGTTTAGTACCCCACAAATTTTTTGGACCTTCACTGTCAAAATTAAAACCCCGTATCCGACACAATGCAAAAAAGTATAAAAAGTTAGAAGGTAAAAGCTACCCAAAGTGGGGGTCTTGTAATATGAAAATCGTAGCTTTAAAGGATCAGACAATGTTGCGTCTGAATGGATAGATGTGATAAGGTAATTTTACTATTGTAGTACTTCAGAAATTTAATGCAATCTTTCCTTTGAAGAATGGTTCCATATTGTTTCATGTTGATCACTTGGTACCAATATCGTATGATCAACAAAAGTATAGAGAACGAGTATAATCAATAGTATGATCTAGTAGACTAGTACTTATATATGCTAATGCTAACATAGATTTTTGTCTGCCATTTATCATGAACTCGTGATTCTTGAATCCAAAGTAGCCATTTTCTTGCAATCTAAGCATGTCGGTACGGAGCGGGATGAGGCCAACGCAAATCTTCTGTACTAAAATTGTGTATTATTTTATATACCATCACTAAATTTAAGAGACGCGGATATGACGTGTTGTGAGAGCTTAATACACACAGTACTATGAGATCTTAATGCACGCACTATTGTGAAATCTTAATGCACGCGATGAACAATTTTTAATATAATAAACATTTAAATCTTTACTTTTTATTGCACATGACACACATCTAGCGGTCGCGATACATCATTATAGCACACAAGACTTAAGATGTTAACAGGGGTTGGAAAGAATTTAAACCTATATCCATTTATCCATATGTATATATATAGTTGTGGTAATTTCTCAGGAACCATTAATCTCAAGTACTTAATATTCCTCAAAATTTTTGGTCGGCACCACTAATTTAGCCATTAATAATGCATTATAATTGTACTCATTAATTATGATCACAAGACTTGAAAAAAAAAATGGTGAGAATTGGCCTCAAAATGTGAATTGGAAGCACCTCAAGATCATGATCTCGATATAGTCGGGCCTACCAATCTTATTATTTATAGCAACGAAACTGTAGTACCATACTCACACCCCGTGTACACATTTAAGTTTCACACTCTCCTCTCAACCTGCATTTATGCACCAATATTGAAGTGCTTGCACTATCCATCTTTTATTCACTCACAAAACAGAAGAATTTTTAGCTCATCATATCATCGTTTGGAGCTAAAATTCTTCTATAATTAATTCATGGCTCTTCACTATCTTCAACTTATTATGACTATTATTTTCATTGTTCCAATATTAGCCAATGCGGGTCAATGGCCACCTTCACCGGGTTACTACCCGAGTAATCGATTCAGGTCCATGAGCTTCTATCAGGGTTATAGGAATCTTTGGGGTCCAGCACACCAAAGAGTTGATAACAATGGCATCACGATTTGGCTTGATAGAAACTCAGGTTTGTCATGTTTGCTTATGTTTTTATTATTTGTTAAAATGTTAGATATTAGTACTTAGTCAAGATATATTTTTTTTTTTTTTTGAATGTGATAGGAAGTGGATTCAAGTCGGTAAAACCGTTTCGATCCGGATACTTCGGTGCCAACATTAAGCTCCAACCGGGTTACACTGCCGGAGTTATTACAGCTTTCTATGTAAGAAACTCTAATTATTCATATTGACGTTACACTTCATGTCACACTTATGCATCACCAAAAAATATGTCAAGGAAAGGGTGATCTATCATAAAATTAATTATATGCATTATATAATTGGCTTGGCTTTAAATTTTAAGGTCAAAATATTTGTTGCTTCAAATCGTTGACTTTTGATAAAGTTGTAAATCCATGTCTCTAAGACTTAATTGCATTGTTGCAAGTCTTGATCGCAAATCCCAAATACAAATATTGACGGCAATTAAGCTTGAGTTTTTTTCTCTAATTTGCCTAAAAACATGTTGACCGGCTATAATTGTTGCAGCTTTCGAACAACGAAGCTCATCCGGGATACCACGATGAGGTCGATATCGAGTTTCTCGGTACAACGTTCGGGAAACCTTACACACTGCAAACCAATGTGTATGTCCGAGGAAGCGGAGACGGAAGAATAGTTGGGAGAGAAATGAAATTTCACTTATGGTTTGATCCCACACAAGGTTTCCATCATTATGCAATACTATGGAGTCCTAGAGAAATCATGTAAGAATAAACTTTTCACGTTTAACTTTTGCGATAGCCATATTTGGTATGACAAATTTTCATACTATTTTTCTTCGTGTCACTTACAAATTAAATTTTTGCTTGGTGCCACCTACAACATCTTTTCACCATAAATACTACCCTGCAACTATTCATAGAGAACTATCTAGATTGAAATTGAAAAAGATTGTACCTTGGACCCATGCTACAATGTCACAAAAATAATAAAAGCGCGCGAACGTACAATAATTGAGATCTAAAAATTTTAACATTCATTGCAAGTGCTATTCGTGTCATTTTAATGATGTGGTCTCTATTTGTTTCCTAGTACTATGTATTTATATTGTGTTTGTTCTTTTTCAGATTCTTTGTCGATGATGTCCCAATTAGAAGGTACCCTAGGAAAAGTGTTGCAACATTTCCCCTAAGGCCAATGTGGGTATATGGATCAATATGGGATGCATCCTCATGGGCCACCGAGGATGGAAAATATAAAGCAAATTATCAATACCAACCATTTGTCGGAAAATTCACGAACTTCAAGGCGAGCGGTTGCTCCGCATTTGCCCCCGCCAGGTGCCACCCTGTCTCAGCCTCGCCGTCGCGTGCCGGAGGCCTCACTAGGCAGCAATCTAGTGCTATGCATTGGGTGCAAAGTCACTACTTGGTGTATGATTATTGCAGGGACAATAAAAGGAACCATGCTCTCACACCAGAATGTTGGCTTTGATTGAATGGATGTTTTTAATCAAGGCCAAAATCATATAATATAATGGTGTCTTTTGAATCTTAAATTGTACTACATTAAAAATTATTTTTGGGTTACTTGAGATGTGTCCCTCTTGCAAAAACAAGGTGCAATAGTGGCTGAGCAATCCAAGTGACCAAAATTTGAGAAGTGAAAATTTGTATTTCCCTTTTTTTTGTCTTTAACAATTTGTGTGCTATCATGTACTTTATTCATAATACGAGTGAGAAAAAGTGCATTCAGTTCAGTTGTCATATTAATAAGAATAAAACAAAAGAGATATTTGTCATCTTCAAGCATGAATATGATTTTACTCAAGATAGCTAACTTAATTGTGTGGCTGCAAAAGGGCTTTTTCCTCCTATCCAAGTTATTGTACTTTTTTTTTTTTTTTTGAAGCAACAAGTAATTGTACTTCAGTTGTGATCGGTGACCATCAAAGCATAAAATTGCCCAGGCTGTTGGTGCAGCAGAAGAGAAGTTTTTCGTAAAATTCACTAGAATAATAACATCTAAAGCTCTTAAAGTTTTGACTACTTACAAGAAAAGTTATACATTTAACTTATTTTACGAAAACTATGTCTAACACATCATTTACCGTTTGCTTTCAGAAAGCTGTATAAGTAGACGAAGGAAAACCATTGTTGAGATATAAAAGAAAGGGATAAAAGCGTTAAACTTTCTATACTAGAATTTTGTCGCACTTTGCATTCTATATTTTTTTTTCTGCAATTTGCCCCATATTTTTGAATAAATAAGTACTTTCCACCTGGTCAATAATTCGGCGGAATTTTTTTGCCAAAATTTGGAACCTGAATATGGGGGTTCATCACGAATCAACATCAATTTCAATAAAATGGCCTCTTTATTTTCAATTTTTTTATACATTTTCTTAATTTTCAAATCCTAATTTAATTATCAAAATTTGGGGTTGAAAATTAAGAAAATATAACAAACATTGAAGTGAAAAGTGGGCATTTTATTGAAATGGAGGTTAAATCGTGATGAATCTCCATGTTCACATTTAAATTCCGGATAACATAAACTTTCCGGCGAATATCTTTTACCGGTCAACAGATGAGGTGACAAAGACCTTATTTATTCATAGTACACAAGACAAATTGCAAAATAAAAGAATAGGAAAAAAAAAAAGTGCAACAAGGAGCATACTATAAGAGGTTTGATGCTTTTATATATTCTTAAAAGAAATTATGGAACTTATTTGAAGCTAAGAATTGCGACTAAACCTCAAAAGTTACGATTCATGTGAAAATATAGCTCTAATTTTCGATTGAGTAAATGATTCTTTTTTTAAGAACGCATTATTAATATGCCGAATCGATTCATTGTTCACTGAAACTACCAAGTCACCATTTAAACATCAAGGTAATACAATTAAAACCTATGAGATTTACTGTAATGTTAGATCCCTTAATATTTCCATAATACTAATAAGAGGCACAATCTGTTAATTAACAAAATTATATATATATATATATATATATATATATATATATATATATATATATTTTACTTCTACTCAGTTAATGTTATTTTAAAACTTTGTAGGAATTGTTGATATTACGCTAAACCTTATAAGTGTTGCTAATTATATTATCAAAACATTAGAACGTAACTATAATATATACCGTATTAATTACTATGTAAAAGGTAATTAACCAAAAGTAAATGATGCATTCGTACACTTCGACTATGACCGAGTATAAGACAATGATCCCTATAGTTTCGGACATTAATATTGTGATAAAGATAATGTCTTCTTTTACCTATCCTTTTACATTTCTGATTCATGCAAGTCTTCTACGGACCATTATTGTCAAATGTACGTGAGTTTGTAAAAGTGATTAATGCCAGGTTGATCTACAACTGCATAAGTGTTGCCTCAACAACCAGCATCAACAGTAAAATCCTTAAAAGCGTGAACAGAGATATGCATGGATCATTCGCAAATTTGTACAAATGACACGAGAGACGTATGCCTAAATCTAAAGAAAGCGCGTTTTTGGCCCCTCATTGACATAGGTGATCTATTTTCACTTTTAACCCTTGTACGACTTGAACAGCAATGACGATCTATTTTCACTTTTACCCCCTCGTACGACTTGAACATCAATGACAATTGCGAACTTATTTCAAATCTTCTGAACATACAATTAAATATTTATTTTTTCGTCATATACCATTACGTGACTTAAAATTCCACCACATTACATTTACTTAGTTGTGGTTTAGAGAGTGAACACAATTTTGGTACAAAAAAGTTATGATCACCGAAACTATTTCAAAGAAGGTTTTTTCATTTTAAGACTATCAAGTTCCATATATAGGTTAAGATAATAGATTTCTACCATAAAAAACTCTGCACTATGTTATGTTGATTTGACAAATTACTTCTTCTATATGATAAAAAGAAAATGTCAAATAACCTCATGATCATCTGTGTTTATATGTGACACAATGCTCCATACGTACGTATAGAGAAGTGTTATGGACTTGCAAAAACTAGAGAATACTCTTATTAATTAACCAATAGGTTTATACCTTTGTCTAATAAATAGTAAGAACATAGTTATTGTCTTAGATTTTGGAATTACAAATAAAAGTACATTGCAATTGTCTGTAAAAGAAATATATCTTTTGTTTATACTTTAAGCTATAAAAAATACTAAAAATAATTTAAATCCTAATTACAAAAAAGTGTAAATATTAGTACATCAGGCAATGTAATACTTTTTTTTTGTTATGAGTAGTATGCTATTCGATTTAAAACAAAATATTAGCTCTCTAAAACATTAATTACTTGGTCAATTTTTAATTCGTTCTCTGAATTTCAGTTTTGGCCTCATGTTATTTTCTTTCCCCAATCTATTTTATCCTCTTAACAATGGCCACAAAATTGCAGCAGCCACCAGGCAAATGCTATGATGTGATCAGTGGTGATTTTTTTTTTTCTCAAACTTGTACTTAAATATTAATTTTAAAAAGATGTAAAGTTATTTAGTAAAAAAAAATGTCACAAATCAATAAAAAAAAATATCGCTGGTAAAAGTTCCACATTCCCTGTCTAACAACAAGCCTAGGCAAAGTGACGAGTCTTAATTTTAAGTTGTATTCAATCGAAGTCCCATATAAGTGAAATGTACATATCAGTCAATCATTTCATTTTTGGGACATCTGTTATTTTCAATAGTGTCAAACACTTAATTTGATGCGAGTCGTGTGCATTTATGTATTAATAGTCAATTGCAGGCCCCTGAAGTAATTATTCAGGATCCAATGCCTTGGAAAAGATGTGACAACAAGGCTGATAAGACCAAAAACCAACAAAAATACTGACCTTTTGTCCTAATCGTAAAAGTACAACAACAATAAGACATGTTTCTTTTTAGCACTCAAAGTCACTTTTGAGATTTTGTAGTTGGAGATGGCTTTAGCAAATCCAATAATGCAATAAAGATAGTTTTTCAATTATTTATTCTGTTGAAAGATGCTAGCATTTATATAAAATCTTGAGCCAAATACCGTGAATAGAACAAAAATAGATGGGCACTTTGCCGTTATAAAATGTATGAAGGCAACAATTTTATTATATGCGAATGGAGACATAGAAACTTCCCTATAAAGGGTTAGGTATGGTCAATTCCTCCTGCATAGTTCCAAATAAGCAAGTGTTTGTCAGTGAAGTTAACCGAATGACCTCTCATCGAAAATAAAAAAAATAATTTGGAATATATGGTGATGTGGCCCAAGCTATAAAAAAATGATCTTATTAAACACAAAATCAAGAAATCGTAGATTCACACAACATATTAAATAGAGGATGATCAAGTATCCATTGGTTCATACATATAAATTGAGAAGTTGATATATAAAAAATGAGAGCATCTCAAGCCTGATCTCATCAATATCAAAGCTACTCGACTGTCTCAAAGATTCTTAATCTTTGTAAATGTAAAACTTTAGCTGGAAAAATATTAAAAATTACAAAAAAAAAAAAACTCTAAAAGTAAAAAAAAAATTTAATATTACAGTTAATTTCTTTTATCCCCTAAATGTTGCAATGTGGCTAATATTACGTTTGCCTTGCTCAAGTGGTCATTTTAGAAAAATGGTATAAAAAATAGACATTGTTGACTTTCTAGTTAAACTTTACTAAGTTCGATTTGTAGCTCTTTATTTTGGTTATGAAATCTCTCTCTCTCCATACAAAGCTCATTCAATATTCTTGGTATTGTTTAATTTAGATGCCCATTGGTTTTATTTATTTTTTGAACAAGAGATGCCCATTTATTCATCACACTAAAGAACATGGAAATGTACAAGTCACTTGTCCAAGTGGAGATAATAGACAAAGTCACATTTAATTGGGTGGAAAGTCACAGTCTCCATTCTCTTCTTCAGTGTTCCCATGCTATCACATTCTTTTCTTTGTTTTTTTCTTTTCAGCTTTTCCGTTTATAATTAAATAAATAAAAGCCAAATCACAAGATGAATATGCTATCACATTATTTTTGTTTTCTTCTTTCAAATAAAACAACCAAGGATCTTTACCTCAGAGTGAAGTAATGTTGAGAATCCCAGTTGATATAAGGAGTAGTTCTTAATCTTAAGGACTTTCGAGATTTTCAGTACTCAAAGTCACTACCCATGATTTAATGAAAATAATATATATACACCTAATTTATTTGTACACAACTCATAACTCTAAAATTCTCAACTTATTTTTGTAGCAATTGAACCGTGCGGGTTGGTTAAAATATATTTGAAATTTCTTTCCTTAATCTCAAGTTGGATATCTATAGAGAGCAGTTTGACTCTATATCTTATAAGTTTGTGCATGTCATACTAAATTTGTCTGACTAGCTTTATTTTCAAATTGTTGCGTATAACCCGAGAGTTTACCTTAGTGCACACTCTAAAAGTAGTGGCTATGAGTTCTCCATATTTTAAAAAAAATGGAGCAAAATTGAGCTGAGATGACAGTTGAGTCATTTCTCTATGTTATCTAATAATTGGTTTCAATTGATGATGAGCTTGGCAATTCTATCCACATGTATATGTTTCTGCCAAGTGTTGAGATGAATTGGTAAGTCCGTTGTCGCGAATCAGAGATTTGTTGCATCACGTACATAGCTACAGATTTGATGTGGTCTACTCTCAATTTTATTCGATCCAAAAGTTAGTCTCGTGTTATTTGTTTTGTGGAAGTATTCAAGTGATGCAAAAGAATAGGGTCTACGTATTTAATCATTAAAGAAAAAAAAGAACAATCAAAGGATGCTAATATGCATAAGTGACAGTGAGGAGGGCCACGAGTAATATTTCCAATTATTATAAAGATTATCTTGATGGAAAATATATGATAATCTCGTATAGATTGCGACAACAATATCGTTTATGGATTAATTAATTTAAGGTTGCACTATTTAATATTACTATATCTCTGACTTAATGATAAATCCGACCTTAGCTCAGTTGGTAGAGCGGAGGACTGTAGTTTGTTGGCTGAAATCCTTAGGTCGCTGGTTCGAATCCGGCAGGTCGGAATTTTTTTATTTAAATCTCACTCGTTCACTATTTAGTAGTAATTTATTTGTCTTTTTTTTTTAATGTTTTTTCGGATTGTGTGAGTTTTTTTTCTTTCTAAAATGCAAGCTCACAAAGAATTACTGTATACATTAATGTTGGAATCTAATTCCTTAGTTGAAACTGCCAAAAAACTGAATCTCCACATACACATTCACATTCACATCCACCCCAGCAAGATTTCAAAGATTTCAATAGTGGACAATAAAATGAAAATCTTCATTGTTATTATATTCAAAGTTGTCTACAACATTTTACATTTACATGGGACACACTACCACCACAAACATACACAACAGACAATTTCTAACGCACCCTACAGATAAGGAACTAGAAACAAATGAATACTTGTTCATACACACAAGATTCAAATTATGAGTTCGTGCATGTTGAATAGCTAAATCTCATATCCAGCATAGCAACAAGAAGACTGGATCTTGTGAACGTCACACGGTTTAATGACCAAATCATTGTTTAGCCTTGATTCTCTTGCAATGTGGGTTGTTCAGGAATAGATCGAGCTTTCACAAAGTAGTGATTGAGTTCTACTAGTGCTACTACATTAAATAGCAATAAAAATTGAGTTTCGTGATCCATGCACTGCATAATAGACAAATACTAACATGGTAACTTGGTCAGTCTTCTGGATGTCACCTGCAATGAAACTGAAGTATAGTTAATATTTGTCAATTGTGATTACAGACATTTAGCTATATGATAAAGTGACGTGACGTGACCCAAATATATGCATACTCATCTTTGAAAGCACAAACAGGCCTTTACAGAAAATACTGCGTAGAATGATATTACCTTTAGACGAGTTTGGCCGTAAATAGCTGCAATGAATCCTTACTCAAACAGCAAAGTAGTCCTGAACTTGAGACCCGCGAGTACTTGATATCGTGAATAGGAAATTTCCGAGGTTTCAGATGCTCAGCAACCATTAGAGAAGGCAACTCATGCAAAGCAAGTTCAGGTGTCCCTTCATTTGCAGAAACAAACACAGGGTTTTCCGATACCCCTTCTATAATCACAGATTTTGGCAGCCGGGTACTACTCACAATTGCACAAGTTGCTCCTAATTTCTGGTATCTAGATCCTTTTTTCTTGTAAAGAACGTGAGAACCCCATGCCCCTTGGCTATTGGCACTAGGAACAGGCGTAAGTGTTGGCTGCGAAACTTCCAGGTCAAGGGATGTGCCAATCTTAGGACGATATGAAGCAACAACATCATCGCTGGCTGGGCTATAAGCAAGAGATATACAAACTCCTTGATTGTCTGATTCAGAAATCAAGTACGGCCTACAAGACAAAGCATAATAGAATGTTACTATCTAATTTGACATGCATAATGACACATGAAATACCTTGAACTTAAATGCACTCTGCGTCAAATAGAAAGAGATTTGTCGATTGAACAATGAATGACAAGAATAGCAGGTGGAAGAGAAAGAAAATGAAAAAAGCTATGGTAAGATCAAACAGAATAGCAGAATCAAGAGTGCAAACAAGGTAAGGTTATAATTGTGAATAATCTTATTTTTGCAGAAAGCCAAACATCATACACAATATCTGGTAGTTGCCGTAATCGTTAGTGGAGATCCAAATCTGCCACTATGAATGAATTAAACATAATAGTATGCACACAAAAAAGTAAACACCATTGACAAGGAACTCAGAGGTTAAGCTCAGAACATGCAGGTTTACTTTCTGATAAACGTTGCACCAAACTATAAACTATAGAGCAACAGGAATTTATTTTCAACAGAATAAGTTGACCCTCTTGAAAGCTTCTCAGCGCCTTCCCGCTCGGCTAATTGCACTAGATCATGAAAATGATGATGGTAAAGTGAAGATTACACATCAAAGAATCTTTTCTAATCAGAAAATGCACAAATTAAAGAAACAAATATATTAAAGTAATCATTTACATCTAGATAATACTATAGTAAAGAAAGCTTTTGATTCCATCTAATTCAACTGCTATCTTGCAACACCTTGCAGGAATATAAATAAACAGAAAAAAGAATACAAATTAGCTTCAGAAACTCACCTTTCTTCACCTGTACCAAAGTTCCATTGGCAAAGGCCAACAGAAGATGCAGTCAAAACACTTGTGGAGCTGGGACTAAGAGATGAATCAGGTGAAAGAGACTGGACAGTATGAATTAGGTCAACTGTCAAACCAGTCAAGGATTCCACGTGTCTCATGGTGTTACGCAAGTCAAACTGCAACAGCTTTCCATTCTGGATGAATTTAATAACTGAATCAAAATTAATATACATTAGCAGGTCAGCATAACTAGCATGAAGAAACAGCTGTCAGAACCTGCAAGCCTGCATATACATAATGCGAATTGCAAATATCCCACGAACATGACCAGGCGGGAACCTGAAAATTTAAAATGAATTGTATCTTTATTTTGCAAATGATCCAAAACATTGCTATATATTATTCATAAAAGTTAGCGCATGTTGCTCTAGTTTCACTTTGCTGAAGTAACTGTTATAGCTTCAAACAAAAAGATAATGACCAACTAATGGAACTGATAACATGCGAAGATTCTATTGATTTTGTTTGATATTTTCTACTAAAGTGTTCCTTTTCCTTTTCATTTTCTGCTTTCCTTCACCAAATCCTATATCCAGACAAGGAATTGATTTCAACTTCTCTCTGCGGAGGTAGAGAAACAGTAAACCTCTTCCAAATACAATTGAACACTACAAAAGCCATGATGGATAGGGATGAACAAATTGCTACGAAAATTCAAACTATAATATGAGTCCGGATTGTGAGTGCCTAACCTTTTAAGGTCAATGTGTTCCCTTCCCCCACAAACCATGCAGTAATATTATTCACATGTCTTATTTTAACTTACAATCCCACATAATAAACAGGTATCTTATCACACAGGTGAGTCGTTCTTTAAGCAATTTATCTTCTTCCATCTACACGTATTTGATGTGTACTTCCATAACTTTTAGAAATTTGACCTCCTCTCTCGCATAAAACCGCGTTTCCAACACTCTCTTGATGGTACCCAACTTTTACCAATTCATATCTCTCCATCTTTCGCATTTCCAAACGAATAGCAGTCGCTGCCTGCAACAAGTATATAATGTAGCTATGTGGTTGGAGGCCTGATCTAATGTTTTTTGGACAGAGTTACCTATGGGCGAAATAACTAGATTTCCAATTACCGTTGACCAGGAAGGCATCAGTGCTGTCAAAGCTACAGCTCTCTATCTAGAAAAAATAAATGCATCCAAGCTTCCATGCTTCTCCAGTCACAGATAGTTTACAGGTTCCACATTATTTACCCATAATTTGATATAAAGACTTTAAATTATTTGTATTTGCAAAGTCCTGTAACGCGAACAAAATCATATTTACTTTTCATCGTATGAAAATGTAATATCACACGTAAGTCACGAGAAAACATAAATCTGGGAATAATAAGACCAAGCAAGACTAGTTCAGATTATTACCGGTAAATCGTAATTAAGAATGGTATTGTTGCTTTCTGTGCTGAAAAAACAACAAAAAGTACATAACTAAACTTCAGTTACAAATGCAAAAAGAGAAAGAAAATAAATACTCAGGGGGCTGAGAAAGAGAGAGATATCACTACCTAAGAACTGATAGTTTCTTCCCTAAGGAAGCCAACAGCACAAGTTTAGCATGAGGAGAAACATGTAGGTCTCTGACAGCTTTTGTGTTCAGAGGCAGCTGAATGTCCTCTTTTTCATTGTTACCCAACATGCTCATCTATAATATCACAAAAGAAGTAGCATGGATATTATGCAATGCATATGCAACAAATACAGCCAGTAAAAAAATTGTCCCACTAACTCTTATGTTATCGATCATATACACAACTATATCAGAGGAAGTGCAGAATCAGCAAACAGACACTAGATATAAGGAAGACAAAGAAACAAGCTCAGGAAGAGTAAGGTTTTACTTTCGTCAGCACGTGCATTCCCCCCAATCCTTCAAGCCTTCGAGCAATTACAAAAATGTGACTGGAAGAATCAATATCAAAGAGACGAGCGCCATCTACCTGAAAGTCTTTCTGTAAAAGCAACAAAACATAAGTTTCAAACTTAAAGGCTCATAACAGAAATAGAAAGAAAAACTAAAATCTTAACATTAAAAAATACGAAAGCCATGAAGATGAAAACCAATAAGATAAAAACACATGATTATAACGTTAAAGACGCATAATGCTTCCATGAATAACTGGGCAGCACCCTGTTCTAGCATGAAAGACTTAAGATTATGTAGGAAACTCTAACCAATATAGATACTGATACTTCTCAAGATATATAAAAGGAGATCCTGAGCATCCTTATGTTTCATAATCTAGCTTTGCAAGATAGAAACCTGCCTATGAGCTTGATTTATCCATTTTAATGCTTTGTTTATTGCCCTCATCTGATGGTACCAAATCATGCATTATCTAACTTGTGATTGACTACCTTGGCAGCTCTAAAGGTGAGGACATGCTTTGATACAAATATGATGTTATGGAGGTTCATTAATTCAGTAAGTAAACTAGTCAACAATAGCACTAATAAAGAGCAGGTAGTGGTCTTTGTATGGTAATAATTGTTCAAGAAATACAGTGATGATTCGCAATCTAATAATAGTTGTTCTCTGTTCTGGTTTCAATTTATTGGAGTCAAAAGTCTTTTTCTACTAGTAGTTCCAATCATAAATTACCTGGTCTTTTTTACATAATAATGAGGGATGAGTCATAAAGTAGATGTATCTACTTTCATAGAGCCTAGAAAAGGCTGTGACTTTTGCATTTGAATTGACAACATCAAATGATAGGGGAACAGATATTTTTCAAGTTTTTAACAGTCCACAGTTAGTACTTACCCGTAAAGAATTTTAAACAATGCAAATTTAGAAGCGCTTAAGTTGAAAATTTCCCAAAAATTCAAATTCACAAACTCAATTATGACAACTTTTCCGTGCATAAACATTTATTACTTTGCAAGTAACATTACAAATAATCATAAAATATCGTTACCAATTACAATTAGTTCATGGTACCAATAAGGAAATGTTCTCGAGGAATCCAAACCTGCATTATAAATTTATTCCAAGATCCCGGCATTTGGAACTTAGAGGTAGCATCAAGTCCTGTCAAATATGAAAGATATTTTTAGGATCGAGGAAAGAAAACCTAAAATAAACTGCCATCCACTTCCCAAGTTAATCAACAAGTAATTACCGAAGGCTGATTCTCCTTGAAAATTCCTACTGGATGCAAATGAACCCGATGCCCTGCGTTCTGCATCTTCTAACAGATCCTCCAAGTTGTGTCTCCTCTAGAATACCAGAGTTTTGCATAAGCAAACAGATGAGAAATTAAGTGCTAGTAATAAAGGAAAAAGAGGAAAAAATTCAAAGCCTGAAACATCAATAAAGCATAAAGATGGTCTGCCTTGGAACGTGATTCTATAATTAAATCATTAACAGTGTCTTGTAGAACAAATTATTCAAAGCAACCAAAGCCAAAACATATCTAAATATATATCTGAATCATAAATAAAACCATAAATAGATGAAATGCATGGTTTGCCAAATTACATCAGAAGAGAGATAGTTCGTGCAGCAACCACCATAGGTATTGCTAAGGAAATGACAGGCACCAAAAATAGATGTTAGGATACCAACTAGCAACAGTGTCAAAAACACAAAAAGATTATCATAAAGAAACGTTCTTCGCTAGCACTTAAACATTAGGTACTTAAAGTTTAAGGCCAACCAGGGGAAAAAAGCAATATGGTGCTGTAGTACAAATACATTGGCCATACAGTGAAGCAAAAACAGATGGAAGAGCTCCCCCAGGTGTGTACTAATAAAATAAAGGTATCCACAAACCTCTTCCAGATATCGAACTTTCCTGCACAAATCAGCTTCTTTCTTCTTCCATTGTACTTCCTTCTTAGACCAGTCATCATTCTGCAAAAATATGTTGACAAAAGGTAAGAATCAAGACATGCTCAGTCATGAATAAACATTCATCTTTCCATTCTTTTTCACCTTTTTCTGAAGAGACACGCATTCAGCTTCAAGAGATTGAACTTTCTGCATAAAGTAAAACCAAATAAAATCCATTTAATTTAACCAATTACGCTAAATAACAAGTCAAAAGTTTGTCAACCACAGCCAGATTAGCAGGCACCTTTTGCAGCTCACCATCAACAGCAACAATCTGAGTCGCATAAAGTAGCCGAATGTCCTTCAGTGTGCATTTCTTTTTGCATTGCGGACACTAAAACATGTAAAATCCACACAAAATCAATCACGGCAATGACCCCAAAATAAACTTAACGAAACATGTAAAGTTAAAAACATATGACCAAAAAAGCACAAACCTTGCTAGAGCCCCGACGACGTAACCATTTCTTGATACAAGATAACCCGTATATATGCCCACATGGCAAACAACTGAAAATCCCAAAACAGCCAACCATAAATCCAACAGCAATAACAATTAGTACTATACAACATTTTATAAAAGATAAAAACGTAACGAATATACCAGACGTGGTGGTCACCGCCTGAGGACCACGACTCGAAACAAATGGGGCAACAAGATCCATCAACCTCCCTATTCCACTCCAACTCCTTTTTCTCTTCTTCTACAACATCATCCTTTATTTCGATTACGGCACTGTTTTTCCTCTGGCTGCTGCTGCTGCTACCCTCGGCTACGACATCGTTAGCCGTCTCGACAATGTTCGTCGTTTCATACGACGATAACCTGTCGGTAATCGGACGGTTAATCAGCAATCCCCTGTTTACCGGCGTCGTCTCAGCTTCTTCTTCTTCGTCTTCTTCATCTTCTGAGTTTTCTTCGGACTCAGAGTCTTGTGAATCCGAATCTGATGGAGGCAATTCCAAAAAGTCCATTTGGGCAAAAATTTATGTGTGAGATTGAAATTAGGGTTTTGGAGAATTTGATAGATTTGGGGAGGGAAAAGTTCTATAGCGGGAAAAAGCCGGTTTGGTTTTTGTAAGGTCACAAATTTATTTATATTACTTTATGTATGTATATATTATATATATTATGTGTATAACTTATATATATGTTTAAACTATCTAAAATAATTATGGCATACTAAAATTTTAAGATACCTTTAAGAAAATAAAATATAGAACTCAAAATACGTAAATGAAAAATAAGACTCAAAAATAGTAATAATAGGAATTTCACATATAAAGTCTAATGCTAAGAGTATGTGATGTGGGGCATTTTCGTTTGATAATTATATACTTCGTTTGAAATCGAATGTAAGTCCTACAAACGTGCTCGCAATAACATGCTCTCTACATGGCATGTAAGACTACTCGATAACCCAGGTATAGATCATATTAAGTTTAAGTCAATAAAAAATTCAATTAACCATCGATTATGACCGAAAATTGAATTCAAGAGAATTTAACAGTGAAGCTCAAGAGGTACTCCGTGATTGGGTGGTCGAGCTTATAACGGATGAATACAACATCATGCCACTTTTAGACCTAAGAGTTGTGTATTTATAGGTGTAAGATGGGCTCTAATAGGACATGGTAGGTCACCATGGGCCTCGGTCGGCCCATCCATTCCTAGATTCGCTCTATTTATCTTTGGATATTTTATATATAGTGTGTAACCAAAGCAAGTAATTAGGGATTTGAGGTGCTCTTGAATAGGTACAAAATTCAATCACCTAGGAACCATCGAGTGTTGATGACGGCGATGGTCGTATGACCCTTAGGAGGAATTCTTGAGTGAGTGAAGATCAATCGATTTTCAGGCTTCAGACTCGCTCTTTGAGGACGTTTTTATCGCAACACACCCAGTAGCCGGCCGCCGATCGTCGTGTGTCCAAATGTGGTA
Source organism: Misopates orontium (assembly GCA_946800315.1). Lineage (NCBI taxonomy): Eukaryota > Viridiplantae > Streptophyta > Magnoliopsida > Lamiales > Plantaginaceae > Misopates > Misopates orontium. The sequence continues at coordinate 4,978,422 of OX326950.1, read as the reverse complement.
CATCCCTGTTTCGAATTTAATATGTCCGTAATTTTAATTTCTTAAACATCTTTTTTCAAACAAATCTAAATACATTTTTCACATTTTTTTTTCATATTCTCATGTATGTTGAAAGTTAAATAAACTAATAATAAATAAATGAAACAACAAAAAGAATGGTAGCCGTTACATTGGCGCCGCTTTTGTATCAGGTTTAAAAAATAGTATAGTTATATAACACAATTTTGCAGATTTTTTTTTCGTTCTCTCTCTCTCTCTCTCTCTCCTTCTATTCTCTCTAATTCATCACTTTCAACAATTGATTCACTGTTTCTCTATCCATTTTCTTGATCAGTTTCATCCATTAAAGTGACAACCCAAGTTAAGCTGACACAACAATGGATGAAATAAAAATCTTACACATAAACAGGGAAGGCCTTCTCTCTATTAAGAACAAGCCAAATGTAGCTGTGATCGACGTCAGGTATCTTTTCGATATATTTTAATTCATTCATACATACATACATGTATATATATTGTAGTCAATTGTTTATAATTAATTTGTACTATTGTGTGTGTTTAACTTTTAAGGGATGAAGAGAGGAAGTCTGATGGTCACATAGCAGGGTCGCTTCACTACTTCAGCATCACGGTCCCTTTCTTGTTAAGATTTATCGCTGAAGCTGTCAAAGACAAAGATATTATCATTTTCTACTGTGTTCATAGCCAGGTTCGATTTTTTTTTTTTTTATTGTTTCCACTTCTTTATGTATATAGGTTCTGTTCTTGTAGCAACTCACCATAATATATTGATATCATCACTTCAAGGGATCGATAATTAGAGCTACGTCACATACCAACTATTTTGAATACACTCCCTAAGAAGTTACGAGTATTGTCATTTTGACATTTTGTATAGTTGGCTTGATCAGGGTAGGACGAGATTATGATTTTTTTTCTCATATGGGATTAAAATTATCATTTCAAAAATAAAGGAATAGTTGATCGTATAATATGGCAGAAAAATATACATTCCTTCACATTGGTTATATTTGAAATTTGTCTTTTTATGTGGTTTGAAGATATGTAAAATCTAATAAGAAGGGATGCAACTTATAATCTGCACACAACATTGGTAGACTGCAGAGTCTAATATATACTGAGGAATTAGGATGAGTAGTTTTATAGTTTATACCTCATGTATATCTAGTTAATTACCTAGCTTTCATTCCCATGTTTCCCTTTCAGTTTCAAAATTTAAACGTCGATGGGCATCTATGTATGTAGCTTTGTGTACTTAAGAGAGTTGAGAAGACAATTAAATGGTTGTTTTTGTAGCATCGAGGACCCTCATGTGCTCGCCACCTTGCTCGTTATCTTCAAGATATAGTCAGGGTGAAGAAAAGGATCGTGATTCTGGAACATGGGTTCAGTGGCTGGGAATTTTGTGGATATCCCGTCTGCCACTGTAGAGACGTTCCCTGCAGGGTTGTGGACGAAGCAAAAGCTCGAGTCATTCCTCGTGTGGCTCGGGTCCAAGCACAAATTCAAGAGAGTTCTGGCATGATTGACCTAACAAAATTTATAGACATTCCTCATTGGCTTGATGATCGAGCACCGATTCCTCCTCAGGTCCAACGGCCGCAAGAAAGTGAAAGCAATATTGATATTGATCCATGTGCATTCCTGGATATACCAGAATTGCCCAACTCAAATGAGAGTTGATTCTTATTTTTCTTGGACATTCAAGGTAATAAAATCCAAGACATCGTTGTTGGGATTTGTTTGGTTTTTGCACTTCTATTGATATCTGATGATACTGTGGACATGATATACTCTAAGCAATGTTTTCTTTTTTAAGAAAATTTGAACTGATGACCGTTATATGCTGGTAAAGCTAGACCTTGTAACAATGGAGGTTTTTACTATTATTTTCCAGTAATGGGTCATATATGTGGAATTGTCAACAGATGAATGTCACTTGAATTACCTGAGTAGTTTTTGCTGTAGTGGATTAGGTAATTTATCCAGAAAACGAGTAAACTTTACAACGGTGACTACTTTTAGTGTTTACTACCTTCAGTGTCCATATAAAATAAGAAGTAGACACGAGCATAGTATGCATACATATACACACTTCAAATACAAACATAGAAAATTAGAAATCTTTGTTCCTTAAATGTGAACAAATATCTGAAAGGTGAATTATACAACAGCTCTTGCTCACGTGCCAAAACATCAATAAGGCATAGAGGTAAATTCCCTGCTCTTATTGGGGGAAGTTCTAGTATTTAGTAGGATTTATAGCGTTGCAGTTTCCTTCGAGAGATTTTAGTTCGTTCACCCTTACATGGGATCTCTTTACAGCGATAGGGAGGCCTTCCGGCAGCTTCCCAACCGTTATAACCGCGTTCCAGAATCATGATGTTTTCCACTCCAGCATCTTTCCAGTCATTCAGCAAGCCTCGAGCGCATTTGGGTCCACGAATCTATATAATAGTGATAAATTGGCTGTCAGTTCTCGGTTCAAAAAGAAGAAACTGCTCAATTTGGCTTCTTGCATCATCTCACTTCTGTCATTTTTCTTGTAAGCAGAGATACAAATCATTAGTCAACCATTTTGTTTTACCAGTAAAGCTTAATTGAGTAGAGATGCAGAGAGGGACATTTGCGTTGAATATAAGGTGATGGCATACAAATAAAGCTGCATCCTCTATATAATGTGAGTTGCATAAATGGTTAACCAACATATCAGTGAAATAATAACAATGCAATGATCCCAATGAACATTTTAGTGACATAACCAACATCGATCTGAAGAGAAAGCTAGAGCAAACTCTCTTGTCTTAATTTAATGCTTAGTTTGTCTTTGAACTTGGTAGAAATCTGAGATTTGTTTTCATTTCTCTTTTCTAACCTTCTGCTCAAATTCATTCAAAGTTTTCTAAACAAACAGTCATTGTTCAATTTAATGCCTATAAAGAAAAAGCCATTGTTCCATTTTAAGCACTCAGGTTACAGCATAATAACAGCCAGGCATATCTCGTGCTATGGCTTTTATCTTCATCAAGTTTTTGCACCCCTTACTTCTTTCCAGGTCCTAAAATATGATATCCCTAGGTTACATGCCTTCAACTCCTACAACATAAGCAGACTAAAAAACAGCATAGCATATACTAGTCATTCAAAGAAAATATCCCAACCCGAGCCAGAGGCAGTTAAATTCACCCTTTGTCCTCCTCGCCCTTCACTCTTTCATCCTGTCATGCAGCACCGCCTCCTTGTCCAACCCCCAAAAGTTCTCCCCTTTCATGTTCTTTTTATAAAAGATCTGGTAGCATATTGGAAACTATACCCAAGAGTTCCAAACATACATGAACGGTGTAGGTAATATAACTGACATAAATCCAAGATACAAAGCAAGATTACCAACTGGTAATAATCTAAAATGATTGTCCATGGAAGAAACCAGCATATACTTTAGGCACAATTAATGTACCGGAGCACTCAACATATATCTCTGGTACTTTGGCAACTACTTTAGGCACAAAATGATGGTATATGTAAGCATGGAGAACACAAACTCAAATGTAAAGACATGCTAAAAAGACATTTCTTCATACACTATGGGGCTTTTATGTTATAGCCAGTGAGCAAAAGGATAAGATCTCAATGATACAAGCGAGTTTATACTTTGTACTGATGAGACAGGGTTTGAACTGAGAATAAAAGAAACAGGGGTTCTATATACTAAACAAACCGCAATTGTAATTTGCTGGAATTACGTACACCAGTGAGGCGTGGGGTTGTCTTGCATGTTCCACCACATGGAGTAGATGATCTAAATTGAGTCAAGCTATTTTGTTCCAACATATTTCACCTTGTCTATATGTTCTAAGCTATAAGATCATGCTTTAAGGTCCTTCTTTTTTCTGTCCATATGATCCCGATGCCCTGCTTTCCGAGTCTTCTAACAGATCCTCCGAGTTGTGAGTCCTCTGGAATATCAGAGTTTTGCATAAGTAAACAGATGAGATTTTAAATACTATTAATAAAAGACAAGGAAGAAAAAAATCAAAGCCTGAAACATCAATAAATGCACAAAGATTGTTTTGCCTTGAATAAGATTCTATAATGAAATCATTCAAAAGAAACTTGTAGAACAAATTATATCTGGTTCAAAGCAGCTAAATCCGAATCAAATCTAAACATATATCTGGTTCATAAATAAAACCATAAATAAAATCAGATGCATGGGTTGACAAAATACATCAGCAGAGAGATAGTTCATTCAGCAACCACCATATAAGTATTATTGCTATGGAAAGGAGAGGCACCAAAATCCATGTTAGGTACCAACTAGCGATGTTTTTATAATGTTAATCCAGCCTAATAGGTTGTTTGAAATCCTAGTTCTAATCCAGGGGTGGACGTAAATGAAACCGTCCAACCCGGTCTTATGACCCTCTTAAATCATCCATAAGTGGGCATCTTAGCCCAATTTATAATATTGGAAGGATGTAATTTACTCATACTAGGACCTAATCTTGAGTTGAATGTAGCAAACCAAACAGTACTACGTAGATTGAATCCGGCCTATTTTAACATGCCATATACAAAACTATCCTAATCTCATCCGAGATTTCAAACATGCCCTAGGTACTTAAAGTTTATGGCTTACTAGGGGCAAAAAGCAATGTGGTGCTGCATTACAAATACATTGGCCATACAGTGAGGCAAAGACGAATGTAAGAGCTCCGCTGAAAGGGCCATATACAAACCTCTTCCAGATACCGAACTTTCCTGCACAAATCAGCTTCTTTTTTTTTCCATTGTACTTCCATCTTAGACCAGTCATCGTTCTGCAAGTATATGTTGACAAAAGGCCAGGATCAAGACATGCTCAGTCATGAAATAAATTTGCATATTTCCTCTACTTTTCACCTCTATCTGAAGATAGTCACATTCGGCTTCAAGAGACTGAACTTTCTGCATAAATTAAAACCAAATAAAATCCATTTAATTTAACCAAATACTCTAATAACAAGTCAAAAGTTTGTCAAACACATGGCGAGTAGCAGGCACCTTTTGCAGCTCTCCATCAACAGCAAAAATCTGATTCGCCCAAAGTCGTCGAATGTCCTTTACAGCACATTCATTATAGCAGTTTGGACACTATAACATGTAGAAGCATACAAAAAATAATCACGAACTAAACATACGCCAACGTACAGAGCAAAAAAGAAAAGCAAATACCTTTGAGCTCCATTTACGCAACCATTCCTTGATACAAGAAAACCCATATATATGCCCACATGGCAAACAACTAAAAATTCCAAAAAGAGCAAAGTTAAATAAAACTCAATCACAAGTCCAGCAGCAATAGTAACATACAGCAATTAAAAAGTTGATACCAGACTTGGTGATCACCGCCAGAGGACCAAGACTGATGGCAAATGGGGCAAAGAGATCCATCATCAACTTCTGTATTCCCCTCTAATTCCATTCTTTCATCTTTTGTTTTGGCAACGGTATCCCAGTATCCTGGGGGCATTATCGACCTATGACGATTCACCGTATGATCGTCTTCTTCGGATTTGGGATCATTGTTCTTCTGATCCAGGAACCGGACTTTCTTGCACAAATCAGCTTCTTTCTCCTTCCATTCTCCTTCCTTTTTAGACCATTCATCATTCTGCAAAGTATATGTTGACAAAAGCCAAGAATCAAGACATGCTCGGTCACGAAATGAATACTTATCTTTCCATTATTTTTCACCTCTATCTGAAGAGACACACATTCAGCTTCAAGAGATTTAACTTTCTGCATAAATTAAAACCAAATAAAATCCATTTAATTAAACCAAAGACGCTAATAACAAGTCAAAAGTTTGTCAAACACGGGCTGAGTAGCAGGCACCTTTTGCAGCTCTCTACCAACAGCAGCACTACTCTGGGGCGCATAAAGTAGTCGAATGTCCCCTAATGCACATCTCTTTATGCATTTTGGGCACTAAAAGCATGCAGTACGTAGTAGCCGGACGAAAAATAATCACGACAATGATCCCAAAATAATCTTAATAAAACATGTAAAAGTAAAAACATATGTAGCAAAAGAAAGAAGCACAAACCTCGTTTAAGCCCTGGCTATCGGCGAACCATTTCTTGATACAAGATAACCCAAATATATCCCCACATGGCAAACAACTAAGGATTCAACAAAAAAAAAAAGTAAAGTTTCAGTCATAAATCCAATATCAATAGTGACACACGACATTCGAAAATTTTAAAAGTCGGTACCAGAGGTGGTGATCACCGCCAGAGGTCCAAGGCTCGTGACAAAGGGGGCACAAAGATCCATTTCTTTCACGTTCTGTTTTACCAACGGTATTCCAGTATCTTGGTGGTATTATCGACACCCTACGTTTAACCGTATGATCGTTTTCTTCTCCTTGATCATCTTCGGAGTTTTCTTCGCATAATTCGGGGTCTTGCGGATCCGAATCTGACAATTCCGAGGATGAGTCCATTACAAAATCTCACAAAAATCTTAAGGGAGTATTTGCGATTAGGGTTTTGGAGAATTTGATGAGATTGGAATTGGGGTTTTGGAGAATTTGGTTTATTGCAGTACAAAGTTGGATTGAAAATGGAGGAAAAAATTCTATAGCGGGAAAAGCCGTTTGGTTTTTGTAATTGTAACGTCACAAATGCGATAGTATTATATTATATATATATATATATATACTAATTTTTTATATCTAACAGTACAAAGCTTTTATACCTTTTTATAGAAAATGGAGAAAGTACTTTTGTTAATTACTCAAAATTATGGCATACTATTTTATTTTAAATGTTTAAAGGTCAGTTGTGTTTAACCTTCTAAACTATTAAAATGAGCGAATTGCCCCTAACGTATGCTAAAGTGAGCGAACTGTCCCTGATGCCAAATCTAATGTACGGAAATATATACATGTGTTTGTAATAAACGGTTGATCAAGAACTCATGGGACGATGTGCACATTTTTCAATAGGTTAAGGGGCAATTCGTATATTTTTCAATAAATTAGAGGATATTTTGCTAAAGACACTAGAGTTTAGGGGGTTAAGGCAATTGACCCTTTGTTTAAAATTTTAGATTTTCAAACGTTATAGAACTCATTAAACATTAAATAATCTAAAAACATTATAAATAGAAATCCCACGTCTTCTATAAAATATTAACGCTAAAAGGATGTGATGCGAGGTAATGTTCGTGCTCTGCTAAATACTTGGATTCAACCCGAATGTAAGTCATGCTATCGACTTGCTTGGAATAACCTACACTCAAAACGGCGTGTGAGACTAGTTTGTAGTCTCAATGTATATCATCTGATGCTTAAGTTAGTAAAATTTGAGAAAAAAGTGAAATTGATAGTTGTTGATGATTGAGGTCGAACTCAAGAGGTACTCATTATCGATAGTCGAACATTCGAGAATACATCAATAACATATAATAAAATCTAAAGACACTTTAAAATTTATCACATTCTCATTTACATTAAAGGTTAAGCACATAAATACATAAATAAAAAATTGCTTATTGATCTTCAAAAAGTTAAATTCGAAATTCCATTAAAACCCAGCCCAGTTAACCAAAACTACACTCCACCAGAAAACGATGTCGTTTCGATTATAACTTATAATATTTTATAGGTAAAAGAACGCGAGCCGTTTGATTGGCGCGGGTTTTGTATCAGTTTAAAAGGTAGTTATATAACCGAATTTCGCAAGCTAAATGAAAATCAGTTTACAGAGTGAGTACCTAATTGAAGCTAGTTTCTATTGTCATTTTCTATTGTGTTCCCAGCAAGGTTCGTTCGCTTTTTTTTTCTCGTTGTTTCCCGTTCTTTATGTATATATGCTCCGTTTGTTGTAAATTATTTGCTTCCAAGATTGGCGTTGATGGCATGATAAACTAGCCACTCACTAAAGTATGTTAATATCATCACGTGAAGGAATCAATAGTTAGAATTACTTACACCCCTTAAGATTTGTACGTGACGATTGACATATATGATGTCACATACGAAATATTCTGAAATTACATGTGTATATATACTCCTTAAGATGTTAAGAGTATCATCATTTTGATATTTTGTGTAGTTGGCTTGATCAGGATACGAAGAGGTTATGATTTTTTTTATTTATGTTATGGTGGGTTAAATTCTGAATTTCAAAACTAAAAGAGTAGTTGATTGTATGATATGGCAACCAATATACACTCCTTCTTATGTATAAGCCGCACATAACGTTGGTAGATTGCAGAATATAATATACACTCGGGAATTAGGACGAATAGTTTTGTAATTTATACCTTATGTGCAGAATATATCTAGTTTTGTATTCCCCTGTTTCCCTTACTTAAAAAATCGAGAGTTGAGAAGACAATTCAATGGTTGCTTTTGTAGCGTCGTGGACCCGCATGTGCTCTCCACCTTGCTCGTTATCTTCGAAATGTAGTAAGGGAGAACAAAAGGATAGCGATTCTGGAACATGGGTTCAGTGGTTGGGAAGGTCTTGGGTATCCCGTCTGCCACTGTAAAGACGTTCCCTGCAGGGTTGTGGACGAAACAAAGCCTCGACATATTCCTCACGTGGCTGAGGACCAAGCACAAATTCCAGACATTTCTTCCATGATTGAGGCCCTAACAAACTTTCAAGACATTCCTTATCTGACTGATATTGATCCATGTTAATTCCTCAATATACCTCAACTGCCCGACTCACCTCAATTGCCCGATCAGATGCGGATTGAATCTTGTTTTCCTTGGACATTTGAAGTAATAAAACCCAAAATGTTGTTGCGAGATTTATCCATTTTTGACACTTTTATTGATATCTAAGCATTTTCTTTTTTAAGAGGTACAAAATTTGAACTGATGACCCATATATATGCTTGTAAACTTTAGATATAGTAGCCATGGAATTTTTCTGTTACTCCTGTTCAGTCCTCGATATACATCAATTGTCCGACTGAGATGCGAGTTGATTCTTATTTCTCTTGGACATTCAAGGTAAGAGAACCCAGAACGCTATAGCCGGATTTGTCCTGTTTATGACACATTTGTTGATTTCTCGAGATACTGTGACCATGGTGTACTCTATACAATGTTTTCTTTAATAAGATGTACAAAGTTTGGACTTATGACCGAAATATGCTGGTAAAGATAGATCAAAATGTTTCCCTTCTGTTTTTAGATTTTGTAATCATGGAGATTTTTCTTTGTCATATTCCAGTAGTCAATGCATGTCAGTATGTCACTTACCGAGTAATTACTGCTGTAGGTAATATGTCTAGCGACGAACAAACTTCACAACAATGGTTAACTTTGGTATTTTATTACCTTCAACGTCCATTTAAAACAAGAACCATACACGAGCATAGTACGCATACATATATACGCACCTCAAATACAAATTGGAAATCTTGTTCCTTAAATGAGGACAGATGTTATAAAAGGTGAATTATACAACAGCTCTTGCACGCTGACGTGCCAAAACACACTAATAGGGCATAGAGATAAATCCCCTGCTCTTATTTGGGAAGTCTTTAGAATTTAGTAGTATTTATTGTGTTGCAGTTTCCTCCATAAGGGATTTCAGTTCATTCACCCTTACATGGGATCTTTTTACAGCGACAGAGAGGCCTTCCGGCAGCTTCTCAACCGTTATAACTGCGTTCCAGAATCATAATATTTTTCACTCCTGCGTCTTGCGAGTCAGCAATATACTCAGCAAGCCTTCGAGAGCATTTGGGTCCACACACCTATATAATAGGGATACCTTGGCTGTTAATTTCTCTTAGGCAGAGATATATATGATTAGCTAACAATTTTGCTCTACCAGTAAAGACTAATTGATTAGAGATGGAGAGAGGGACATGTGCATTGAATATGAGGTTATGGCATACAAATAAAGTGGCAAATAAACGACAGTTCTACTCCTAGGTAGAAGACTATATGAGAGAGAGAGAGACCACTTGTACCAGGAAGGAAAGTTCTGCAGCCACCCCCCACACACACACACACATATATATAAATATATGTGTGTGTGTGTGTGCACGCGCGTGTTTGTGCATGTGCGAGCATGTGTCTTGTGTGCGTATTGGTGAAACTCTCAGGTCCTTGGAAAAATGAGCCAACAGCATAATAATAGCCAGGAACTATGTCAAACCTTCTTGTCTTAATTTTATGCTTTATTTGTTTTTGAACTAGGTAGGAATCTGAGATTTGTTTTCATTTTTCCTCTCTAACTGACTTTCTTCCTTTTATTCACTATTCTCCCTTCTGCTTCAAGGTTCATTCACAGTTTCTTAAACGAACAGTCATTATTCAGTTTTAAGCACTCTAGTTACAGTTTGAAGTACCAAAGCCATATGCTTCACCTATCTCTAACCCCTTGCCGTGACTGTCTTGTCCTATGGCTTCTATCTTCCTCATGTTTTTGCACCCCTCACTTCTTTCCAGGTCCTAACAAAGACAGATCTCCGAAACATGATATCCCTAGGTTGCATGCTTTCAACACCTACAACATAAGCAGAAAACATAATAGCACATACAGTCAATCAAATAAAATATCCCAAGCCGAGTTGGAGGGAGCTAAACTCGCCCTTTGTCCTCCTCGCCCTTCCCTCTTTCCCCCTGTCCACAGGCCCGCCTCCTTGTCCAGCTACCCCCAACCCCAAAAGGTTCTCTCCATCCATGTTCGCTTAGTAGAAGATTTGGTAGCATATTGGAAATTATACCCAAGAGTTCCAAACATAAATGAACAGAGTAGGTAATATAACTGACAAGAATTCAAGATACAAGCAAGATTACCAATTGGTAATAATCTAAAATGATTGTTCATGAGCAAATGAAGGATGGAAGAAACCAGCATCAAAACTTCAATTAATGTACCGGAAGCACTCAACATATATCTTGGTATCTTTGGCAACTACTTTAGGGTCAAAATGATGGTATATGCTAGCATGGAGAACACAAACTCAAATGTAAAGAACATACTCAAAAAGCATTTCTTCATATACTATGAGGCTTTTATGTTTTATAGCCAGTGAGTAAAAGGATAAGATCTCGGTGACCCAAGCGAGTTTAAGCTATAAGATCATGCTTTAAGGTCCTTCATTTTTCTGTCTATCTGATTCCGATGCCCTGCGTTCCATGTCTTCCAACAGATTCTCCAAGTTGTGTATCCTCTGCAATATAAGAGTTTTGCATAAGCAAACAGATGAGATCCTAAATATTATTAAGAAAAGAAAAAGAAGAAAAAGGAATTAAAGCCTGAAAATCAATTAATGCACCAAGATTGTTTGCCTTCAATAAGAATGTATAATGAAATCATTCAAAAAACAAAAAGAACATGTAGAACAAATTATTCAAAGCAGCTGAATACAAAACAAATCTAAACATATATCTGGTTCATAAATAAAACTATAAATAGATGCAAATGCATGAGTTGACAAAATACATCAGCAGAGAGATTGTCCGTTCAGCAACCACCATATAAGTATTGCTATGGAAATGACAGGCACCAAAATTCCATGTTACAGTACCAACTAGCAATGGTGGCAAAAACCCAAAAAAGGATCATAAAGACCTCCAATATAACATTAGCCACTCTTACTTAAGAAATTAAGTATTTAATTTTATGGCCTACTAGGGGAAAAAAGCAATATGGTGCCGCAGTACAAATACATTGGCCTTACAAACTCGCAATCCATCTCTCGGGTGTACTAATAAAATTGTATTGTATGCGCAAACCTTTTCCAGGTACCGGACTTTCTTGCACAAATCAGCTTCTTTCCTTTTCCATTGTACTTCATTCGCAGACCAGCCACCATTCTGCAAGTATATGGTGACAAAAGGGCAGAATCAAGATATGCTCAGCCATGAAATAAATTTATATCTTTCCTTTTTTTCTCACCTCTTTCTGAAGAGAGAAACATTCATCTTCAAGAGACTCAACTTTCTGCATAAATTAAAACCAAAAAAATCCAGTTGACTTAACCAAATACGCCAATAACAAGTCAAAAGTTTTGTCAAACACAGGGCGAGTAGCAGGCACCTTTTGCAGCTCTCCATCAGCAGCAACAATCTGAGTCGCATAAAGTCGTCGAATGTCCTTTAAAGCACATTCATTATTGCATTGTGGACACTATAACATGTAGAAGCACACAAAAAATAATCACGACAATGATAACAAACTAAACATACGAGAACATACATAGCAAAAAAGAAAAGCACATACCTTTCTTGAGCCCCGGCAACGCAACCATTTCTTTATACAAGATAACCCATATATATGCCCACATGGCAAACAACTAAAAGTTCCAAAAAGTGCAAAGTTAAATAAAATTCAATCACAAATCTAGCAGCAATAGTAACACACACCAATTGAAAAACTGAAAAATTAAAAAGTAGATACCAGACGTGGTGATCACCGCCAGAGGACCAAGACTCATGACAAATGGGGCAACAAGACAATCCATCATCAACTTCCCTATTCCCCTCTAAATCCATTCTTTCATCTTTTGTTTTGGCAACGGTATCCCCATTTTTCTGTCCATATGATCCAGATGCCCTGCGTTCCGAGTCTTCTACCATATCCTCCAATTTGTATGTCCTCTGGAATATCAGAGTTTTCAGTTTTGCATAAGTAATTCTAGATGAGATCTTAAATATCATAAATAAAAGAAAAAGAAGAAAAAAATATCAAAGCCCGAGACATCAATTAATGCACAAAGATTGTTTTGCCTTGAATAAGATTCTATAATGAAATCATTTCAAAAATAAAACTTGTACAACTAATTATTCAAAGCAGCTGAATCCAAATCAAACCTAGACATATATCTGTTTCATACATAAAACCATAATAGATGCAGATGCATGGGTTGACCAAATACATCAGCAGCGAGATAGTTCGTTCAGCAACCACCATATAAGTTTTGCTATGGAAATGACAGGCACCAAAATTCCATGTTAGACTACCAACTAGCAATGGTGTCAAAAACCCAAAAAGGATTATAAAGACATCTAATATAACATTAGCCACTCTTACTTAAGAAATTAAGTATTTAAAGTTTATGGCCAGCTAGGGGAACAAAGCAATATGCTGCTGCAGTACAAATACATTGACCATACAGTGAGGCAAAAAACAAATATAAGAACTCAGCTGAAAAGGCCTTACAAACTTGCAATCCATCTCTCAGGTGTACTAATAAAGTTATAAGGTATCCACAAACCTCTTCCAGGCACCGAACTTTCTTGCACAAACCAGCTTCTTTTTCCTTCCATTGTGCTTCCTTTTTAGACTGGTCATCATTCTGCAAGTGTATCTTTCGATTGTTTCTCACCTTTTTCCGAAGAGACGCACATTCAGCTTCAAGAGATTGAACTTTCTGCATAAATTAAAACCAAATTAAATCCATTTAATTAAACCAAAGACGCTAATAACAAGTCAAAAGTTTGTCAAACACAGGCTAAGTAGCAGGCACCTTTTGCAGCTCTGGATCAACAGCAGCAATCTGGGTCGGATAAAGTAGTCGAATGTCCCATAATGCACATCTCTTTTCGCATTTTGGGCACTAAAACATGTAGTAGAAATAGCCGGATGAAAAATAATCACGACAATGATCCCAAAATAAACTTAATAAAACATGAAAAAGATAAAAACATATGTATCAAAAGAAAGAACCACAAACATCGCTTGAGCCCTGGCTAGCGTCGAACCATTTCGTGATACAAGATAATCCAAATATATGCCCACATGGCAAACAACTAAAATAAAAATAAAAAAAATAGAATCAGTCATAACTTCAACATAAGTAGTGACATACGACATCCGAAAAGAACGAAAAAATTTAAAAGTCGATACCAGACGTGGTGGTCACCGCCAGAGGTCCAAGACTCATAACAAATTGGGCAACAAGATCCATCATCATAAACTTCCCTAATCTTTCTGTGGCTACTGCTACCCCCAAATCCGACATTATACGGCGTTCCACGATACGACCTTAATCTTTCAGCAACGGTACCATAGAATCCTGGGGGTATTATCGACTTCCAAAGATTAACTGTATGATCGTCTTCTTCTTCCTCTTCCTCTTCCTCTTCCTCTTCGTAGTCTTCTTCGGATTCGGATTCGGATTCAGAATCTGATGGGGGCGGTTCCGAAGAGGAGTCCATTACAAAAAGCTGACAGTGAATTTGAGATTAGGGTTTAGGAGAATTTGATAGAACAAAATTGGATTGAAAAGGGAGGAAAAATTTCTATAGCGGGAAAAGCCGTTTGGTTTTTCTTAACGTCACAAATTTGATAGTATTATTATATTATTTATATATATTCTACTCAATATCTGTTTAAAATATATAAGTGCTTTAAAATTTACAGCAAAAACTTAAATCTTTTATGTCTAGTAATTAAAAAAAAATCGCATATGGTTAAATTGAAACTTTTATGCCTCTTTATAGAAAATGGAGAAAGTAATTTTGTTAATAACTTAATAAATAAAATTATCGCTAAACTATGAGCTCCGTAGGTCCTGACCCTAAACTACTAAAATGAGCGAATTGCCCCCTATCATATGCTAAATTGTGTGATCTGCCGATACCAAATATAATGCACGAAAATATAGATATATGTCTAAAATGAACGGTTGATCAAGGCCTCGTGGGGCAATTTGCACATTTTTCAATAAATTAGAGCGTACTTTGCTAAAGACACTATAATTTAGGGGGGGGGGAATGCAATTGACCTATATTTAAAATTTTAGATTTTCAAACGTTATAAAATTCATTAAACATTAAAGAATCTAAAAAAATTATAAATATAAATCCCACGTGTTCTATAAAGTATTAACGCTAAAAGGATGTGATGCGAGGTAATGTTCGTGCTTTACTAAATACTTGGATTCAACCCAAATGTAAGTCCTCTATCGACTTGCTTGGAATAACGTACGCTCGAAACGGCGTGCGAGACTAGTCCGTGGTCTCAACGGAGATCAATTGATGCTTAAGTTAGTAAAAATATCAGAAAATGTGAAATTAATAGTCGATGATGATGAGATCGAATCACGAGGTGCTCATTAATCAACGGTCGAGCGTCCGAGAATACACTATATAACATATAATGAAATCAAAAGACACTTTAAAATTTTCAAATCTTTATGTATGGTAAAAAGGTTAATTTAAACACGTAAATACATAAACTTATGAAACTACAAATTGCGTATTGATATTCAAAAAAGTTAAACTCGAAATCGCACCAAAACTACACTCCAACGCAACACGACGCCGTTTCGGTTATAAATTATAATATTTTATAGGTAGAGCCGCTTGATAAGGCGCGGCTTTTGTATCAGTTTAAAAAGTAGTTATATAACAGAATTTTGTAAGCTAAATGAAAATCAGTTTTACACAGCGAATACAGAACTGAACTTTCTCTCTCTATTTTTCTCTCTCTAGTTTCTTGGTCAGATTATCAGTTACACAACAATGGCTGAAGAGAAACTCCAATACGTGAACAGGGAAGGCCTTCTCTCTATCAAGAACAAGCCGAATGTAGTCGTAATCGACGTCAGGTATCTCTTTTCGATTTATTTTACTTCGTATTATAGTTAATCATTTCACATTACTTTCTGCTATTTTGTGAGTTTGTGTGTGTGTTTTTAACTTTTTAAGGGATCACGAGAGGAAGACTGATGGTCACATAGCAGGGTCGATTCACCATTACAGCGTCACGTTCCCTTTCAGAGTAAAAATCATCGCTGAAGCTGTCAAAGACAAAGATATAGTCATTTTCTACTGTGTTCACAGCCTGGTTCGTTCATTTTTATTTGTATAGGCTCTGTTTCCTGTAAATTATTTGTTTCGAAGATTAACATTGATGGCATGGTAAAACTAGCAGCAACTCGCTAAAATATATTGATATCAGGGATCTTTAATTAGAGTTCTTATACGCCTTAAGGTTTTGTGTGATTACGCGATGATTGACAGATATGATGCCACGTGCCGAATGTTCTGAAATTATGTACACATACACTCCTTAAGATGTTACGGGTACCATCATTTTGATGTTTTGTGTAGTTGGCTTGATCAGGATAGCATGAGATGACGAATTCGTCTTTGAAAGGAATAGTCCATTGTACGATAAGGCAGCCGATATACACTCCTTCTCATTGGTTTTATTTGAAATTTTTCCTTTTTATGCGGTTTGAAGATATGTAAATTCTATTAAGGAAATTATTCTTTTCCGGTTATATGTAGAAGGCGTGCAACTTCTTAAAATCTGCCAACGTTGGTAGGTTGCAGAGTCTAAGAGTTCGCTTGAGTCATCATCAAAAGGCAGATATATACTCAGGAATTAGGATAGTTTTATAGTTTATACCTCATGTGCAGAATATATTTTTAGTGGCCTAGCTTGTATTTCCCTGTTTCCCTTTCAATTTCAAAAATTACGATTATTTATATCGTTAAAGTATGTAGTTACCTGTTGATGGGCATCTATGAATGTAGCTTTGTATATTTAAGGGAGTTGAGAAGAGAATTGAATTGGTTGCTTTTGTAGCGTAGGGCACCCGCATGCGCTCGCGACCTTATTCGTTATCTTCGAACTGTAGTAAGGAAGACGAAAAAGATAGCGATTCTGGAACATGGGTTCAGTGGTTGGGAACATCTTGGGTATCCCGTCTGCCAGTGTAAAGACGTTCCCTGCAGGGTTGTGGACGAAGCAAAGCCTCGAGACATTATTCGCAAGGCTGAGGACCAAGCACATATTCCAGACATCGCTTCCATGATTGAGGCCCTAATAAACTCTGACGACACTCCTTCTCTGATTGGGGATCAAGCACCAATTCCTCCTGAGTTGCAACAGCCGGAAGAAAGTGAAAGCAATACTGAAATTGATCCAAATTCATTCCTCGATATACCTGAGTCACCTCAAGTGCCCAACTCAGATGGGAGTTGATTCTTGTTTTCCTTGGACATTCAAGGTAATAAAACCCAAAAGGTTGTTGCGAGATTTGTCCGGTTTTTGACACTTATATTGATATCTCCATGTTACTGTGAACAGAGGATATACACTAAGCAAGATTTTCTTTTGTAAGATGTACAAAACTTGAACTGATGACTGATATATGCTGGTAAAGTTAGATCCAGTAACCATGGAATATTTTCTGTTATTCCTGTTCAGTCCTCAATACACCTCAATTGCCCGACTGAGATGGGAGTTGATTCTTGTTTCTCTTGGACATTCAAGGTACGAGAACCCGGAACGTTGTTGCGGGATTTGTCCGGTTTATGACACTTTTGTTGATGTATCGAGATACTGTGAACATGGTGTACTCTAAGCGATGTTTTCTTTTATAAGATGTACAAAATTTGGATTGATGACCAATATATGCCGGTAAAACTAGATCTTGTAAGCATTGAATGTAACCATGGAGACTTTTCTTTGTTGTTTTCCAGCAATCAATTCACGTCAGTATGTCTCTTACCCGAGTAACTTTTGCTGTAGTGACTTAGTTAATATGTTTAGACGAGCAAACTTTACAACAATGGCAAATTATGGTGTTTATTACCCTCAATGTTTTTAGAAAATGAGCAGCAGACACGAGCAGAGTATGCATAAATATACGCACTTCAAATACAAATTAGAAGTTTTTGCTCCTTAATGAGAACAGATGCTCTGAAAGGTGAATTATACAACAGCTCTTGCACGCTCACGTGCCAAAACATCAATAAGGCATAGAGATAAATTCCCTGCTCATATGGGGAAGTCTTTAGTATTTAGTAGGATTTATTGCGTTGCGGTTTCCTTCACAAGGGATTTCAGTTCATTCACCCTTACATGGGATCTCTTTACAGCGACAGACAGGCCTTCCGGCAGCTTCCCAACCGTTATAACCACGTTCCAGAATCATAATATTTTTTACTCCTGCGTCTTTCGAGTCAGCAATATACTCAGCAAGCCTTCTAGCACATTTGGGTCCACGCACCTATATAAGAATAAATTGGCTGTCAATTCTCGGTTTAAAAAGAATACAACGCTCATTTTGGTTCCCGGATCATCTCAATCTAGTCAAATTCTTGTAAGCAGAGATGTAAATAATTAGTCAACCATTTTGCTCCACCAGTAAAGATTAAGTGAGTAGAGGTGGGGAGAGGGACACGTGCATTGAATATGAGGTGATGGCATACAAATAAAGTTGCAGCCTTTGTCTAATGTAAGCTACATGATCGGTTAACCAATATATGGGCGAAATAATAACAATGCAAAGATACCCATGAACATTCTAACAACATAACCAACATTGATCCAAGTGAAAGCTAGAATGATAAAGTTCAACCAGTAAATTAGTGGCAAATAAATCATCAGTTCTACTCATAGGTAGAAGATTATATGCCCATAGAGCCAGATAGTGCAAATAAAAACAAACATCTGAAAACCATTAAAAAAGTCAACTGGTGTACCTAAAATATAAAAATGAACCGATTGCAGAAGGAGCTCTGCAAGCATAACCACGCAGACACAAACACATTGTATTCGTGAAACTCTCATGCCCTTGGAAATATGAGCCAGTAGCATAATAATAGCCAGGAACTATGCAAACTCTATGGTCTTAATTTTATGCTTATTTGTTTTTGAACTTAGTAAAAATCTGAGATTTGTTTTCATCTTTTTTCTAACCGACTTTCTTTTGCTTTTATCCATTATTCTCCTTGCCACTTCAAAATTCATTCAAAATGTTGTAGTCCCTCCCTCCCTCCCTCAGGCTATAAACAGTCACTCTTCCCTTCCATTTGCAGCTCTCTTCACCTATCTCTCACCCCTTGCCGTGCCTGTCTTGTGCTATGGCTATTATCTTCATCATGGTTTTGGCTCCCCTCACTTTTTTCCATGTCCTACAAAGACGGATCTCCATAATATGATATCCCTAGGAATCATCCCTTCAACCCCTACAACATAAGCAGACTAAGTAACTCCATAGCATGTACAGTCATCCAAAGAAAATATCCAAACCCAAGTAGGAGGCACTTAAATTCTCCCTTTGTCTGTCCTCGCTATTCACTCATTCCCATGTCCCCCAGCACTGCCTCCTTCGGCAGCTACCCGTTCTCCACTTTCATACATATTTCACTCAACACATTTCATTCCGACATATTTCACCTTGTCTATATGTTTAAGCTATTAATATCATGCCATCTCAAAAGATTCGACATTATCTCGCCCACTACTTAACCGCAAAGTCCTTCACTTTCTTCTGTCCAAATGCCACATATCCACTGCTAAAAATCCGAAAATCACGGATCAATCAAACAAACGCATTATGCAACTAGAATCAGCTCAGCTCAAACCAACACAGATTTTCAACAATCAAAGACCAATTACCATAATCAACAAGTAGAATTAAAACAAATAAATAAACAGAACCTGGCTAAGCGCACAGTGAAAAACGAGAGTATCTTTGCCTTTAGTAGCTTCAACAAGAGTGGGCAATTTATCCAAAAACGTGTCGCTAGCGTAGTGAAGCGATCCGGCTATGTGTCCATCGTAGCTCCGCTCATCGTCCCTGCAGATTAATCGAAAAATTAGATATTACAGAGATCAAAATTGATTTGAAATTGAAAACCCTAAAATTGGTAAAAATTGGGGATATATATATATATATAAAGTTAACCTGACATCAACGATGGCTATATTTGGGCGGCCTCTGAGAGATAGGAGCTGAGTGCCGGTGATGTATGCGATGCTCCGAGCCATCTCTCCTTCGTTGTCGTCTTCTTTTTTATTATTATATATATATTAATACTAATTAAATGAAGAAAAAAAGAAAATTGTGTTTAGCTGATTTGGGCTTGAGCTGAAAACTGATATTGGGCTGGCTCAGGATATGTTTTTTCACAGAATACATACATTATATTCTGTATTATTTTTAAATAATCAAAATATGATTTTGGGGTAAATTTGCCAGTAAATAACATGTTTCCACTTGACTTTAACCTTAATATGTAAACTGTAATTACATGTCTCCACTTGACTTGCGTAATCAATATTCTAATGATGCATATTTCATTTTTTTTTTACGTATTTTATTTTTGCCCTTCAACTTTTTAACTAACCAGTGTTTGTTCTATGGTGATAAACTGATACTAATATTCATAGATCAAACTTTCGTTTGTAATGTATTTTTTGGTATACTAAATATTAGATTCTTTTTGCCATTTTTTTTAGATCTTTTTGATATCTTTCAGGAAAATCACAAAATAGTATTTTTTTTACATAGTCAAAAGGGGAACGTTTTAAAAGGGAAACATGAGTGTTTTTTGAGTAAACGTTGAGTAAAAACTTTAATCCAGATCAAAATTGAGAAACCTTTGCATTTGATCATGTTAGGAACTTAGGACAACACCACCAAGTGATTGAGCGTGATATATTGTGGGTGCTTTAATTTTCTTAGTATTACTTCTTTTGCTGTGATCTATGGTAAAGTTTGAGGAGTTATGTGGCAGAGCCCAAAATACATATCAATTAAGATTTGTTAAGTCGAGCTCTCAATTTTGTTTTGAAAACTTAAGTTGATTGTTTCAAACTTATTTTGTTTTTTTATTGGTTTGCGTACGTATCACAGGATGTTGATGATGTATGCATAAATCTTTGATTAATATCATCTTTAAACTTAAAAAGAGAAGTCTTCTGATTCAACTTAATTAATTACAACAGTTTTATGACTTCACTCTTTTTTTTTTAAGAATCTGCAATAACTACATTATGAACTTTTGCCATGTGGTCCATTTATAAACTATCTATGCATTATTTAAGTGTACGACTATTTGGATTTTACTTCCCCACCCCAGGCTCGAGGCAGTCACTATCCAACAAATGTTGTCTAATTAATTCTTGGTCCCCAATCTAGTCATTCTTGGCTGTTTTGGGTTGTCCCCATTTTAGCCTTTTTGTTTTATTAGTTGTAAGTTGTAACACACACAAATTACCAACAACAACAAAAAAAAAAACTTGCAACACACACAAACATTAAAACACAAAAAAAAACTCGTTTAGATCATCACCATCAAGTTGAAGGTTCAAATCTGTGTGCTACTATAAATCCTGTACATAAGGAGACAAAATCAATTCCCCAAGATTTAAAAGATTAACTTTTTCTTTGTCATGCAAATAAATTAATTCATTATTTGAATAAGGCAACATATATTTTGTACACAAGCTTCATGAACAACAGAAATGCTCGTACTTTACAAAAACGAGTGAATTTAACTATATATTATGGATTCTAAACATATTTTCGATGGATTTATTAAACTATATCTAGCTTTAAAGCGAGAAACAAATAAGTCAACAATTGTAAAAAGTTATCCACTTTTTATGGTTTTTGTCATACAACGAATCACGAGTTGTAAATTTAATTGTCACGCTCTTATATGAACAACAAAATGCAAACTTGAAGAAAAAGATTGAAACCTAACATAACAATAATTAATCTCCCAAAATATCATAATTGCTCCATGTTGAAACTTTTGCTTTGTCTATTCTTAATCGCGCTTTTGCTTTACCTACTTTCAGGTGACTAAAGACTAATTGTTAGTAAAAAATCTTCGTTTTTTGTCCAAAACTTGAGTAACTAACGACTGTGCAAAAAAATAAGTTGAATCTTTCTAAGAAATATCACAAGTTCTCTAATTATAAGATAGTTAGAGGAATATTGCCGAGAAAAATGCATAAAACCCGTTCATAATTTGAAAAACCAGCTGCATGAATTGAAACCCCTCTATGACATGTTAAACTCTCCTCGTATATTTTAAACATACGAACTAAATCTCCTTGTGTTTCGCAGACTATGCCCAGAAATCCTTCTATATCCCACTCTATCGTTAGATGAGACTGGAATTGAGTTTTGTATGCTTGTCTCTTTCGAAAGTCCGATATAATCCTTAGAATTGTTAACCTAAAACTCCTTGGGTTTTAGAAACACTCCAGCTGACTCCCATGTAGTTTGAAAAATCCTGCACCGAACCACATTTTATTTTATTTATATCGATTAAGAAATCAACTGCATTGCTCTCCTAATTTAGTGAGTGTGTCCCGCACTTCATACTTGACGCGGTGTATCTTTTTCTATTATTAACACACTTCATTTGAAATTAAAAATCGTCTAACTGGTATTCAAACAAAGTGATTCTTAAACTTAGTTCATAATCACTTTTATTTAAATAAGACAAGTAAGCTTGTGGAATCTCCTACTAAAATCCTCTGATGTTGAAGTTGGTATGAGTTAGACAAAAAGTCTAGAGAAATCTCATGTGAAAAGAAAAAACATATACAAGTGTGAAAAAGTGTACATTTTAACATTTTGAGTAGATATTTATAGAAGTTTTATGTGTCAAAATGAACTTAGGTCATGGCAAGCACAACACAATAAGGGTTGAGGATCCCCTCCAATAAACCCTACCATGGGATCCATGGTCAAAAGTTAAGACTACCTACCATGAGGTTTAGAATCATAATAAGTTGACATGTAATATCTGGAGAGATCAAAAACAGTTGTGTACAAAATATGATATCAATTACGATCTATATATCTTACTTTTCAAGATATATAATTGCACTGTGGTAAAAAATCACATGATGTTTTAAACAACATACTAGAAAATTGCTCTAAGGAAGCATATTCCACGGATCGTGCGCGATTGCAAGGAAAACAACATTTGATGAATGCTGTGGAGGACTGTTGTCACGATGGGAAAGAGGAATGTCATTCTTCTAATAGCTTCAAACATAATTACATAAAACTTTATTCCGTATAATAGTAAACTAACGTTATGTTATTTTTAATTGGCAAATAACCTCTTGTGTTATTTTAATTAACAAAAACCCCTGCAAAATTTAAAAAGTAGCACAAAACCCTTTAATGCACTTATTTAACTTGCACGTACTGACACTACTAATAACAAAATTTATTTTTCATTGACTTATTTGATACACAAAGAATTAATGTGGTTCATATTGAGTTATAAATATATTTTTCGAAAATAGCGTTACTTTCTATATCTGTATAAGAAAAAACCGGTATTGATTATTTTTGTTATGTTTTTTAATAATTCTAAAAAAAATTCAAAAAACTATAAGAAATTTTATAATATTCTGATATAAAGTTTTAATGAGTAGCGATTGTTAGTTACTTGTACAGTAAACTAAAAATATGATGTAGGGGCTTTTTTGCTAAATTTTGAATTTCACATTTTTTTTTGCTAATTAAAATAACATAGGGGGGTTATTTGTCAATTAGGAATAACACAAAGGTAGTTTTTGCTAGTACTCCGTTTTTGTTGTATATCTCATCTTTTTCGTGTTTCAAATTATCAGCTTGAAAATCTTTTTGCAGTCCATTATTGTTTTTGTCTTCAAAGTGGACAGACGTTCCATCACTTGCAACAATTGGCTAACATAAGATTTTGCGTATATTTTGTACAATTAAGTTGTCTTGATCGTAACTCTTACGTGGTAAGAGTCTTTATCGTTCATAAGCCACTTCTTCATAGTTAATTAGTTTACTGAAATGTCATGAAAATGAAAATGGACATTTGATGTAAAGCGTGGTGCCAAATTACCAATACTCTAATTGGCTTTGCTTCACTTTTCTGAGGCAAAATTTTTGAGTCACACTCAACCAGTTATTAGTTTTTTAACTTCTAGCAACCTAGTCCAAAGTCTTTGAAAATTGAAAAGAAAGCAGAAAACAATTAATATCCAATCCTTAATTTTGAAGTAAAAAAATTCTTTTAAGGCCCACTAATTAGCAAATTTGAAAAATATCCACATCGTCGAGTTTGTTAATTTAAATTAGACTGGAGTTTTCAGAAAATCTTCAATTAATGAAATACAAATTAAAATTCCAATTCCACTAATTATTTAAACTTTTGAAAGATTGATAAGTTTTCTTTTTGATGTTTCACTATGAGAACTTTGAGGGTAATTAATTAAGTGCTGTGAATTAGAATTAGTTCATGAGTGCTTCATGATGGATTGATGATGCAGTTCTGGTAAGAGTGCTGATCAGCTGGTAAGTAGGCAAGAATATTACTAAATTAATTTAGTGCTAATTAAGCTGTTCATAGTCTTCTTAATACCAATATTGAAGTGAAAAGTGTCTTTAATATTGGTTTCTACTCTAAGTGCTGGGTTTTGGTGTCTTAATCAATAAATTATTTTACTGAGCCCTCCAAACTCGGGACATGGAAAGAATTGACCTATGCAGAAAAGTATCTAATATTAATACAAGTAACCGTTGCAATAGCCGAAAAGTTGCACATATAATCTTAGGTGCCAGAACGTTGTGCCAATCTCTGTGTCATCGTTGTATTTATACTACATTGTAATAACTAGAAGATAAATATTTGAATCTTTATTTCTCTAACCATACACCTCAATGTGCATTAAGATCATACTTCAAATTATGTACTGTGGTGACACAGAGAATGACACATGATTGAATACAAACAAATCAAATTAAAAATTATTGGGCCTCGTTGGAGGGCTCTATAGAAAATACTAAATAATTGACAAAGAAGAACTCTACTCTTTTTATTTTATCATGGTCTTTTTGTGAATGTCAAAATGCAAAAATGACACTACAAAGTTAGGAATCAAACCAATATCTGAATCCATGTACCTCACAGGACCTAACACTATTCATACTTCTGGCAAATCCATATATATACTAATGTTTTTGTAAAAACAAATACCATTATTAATCTTTAAATATTTGGCTGGAAAATGACTGCACGTTTTTATGCACTTCTTTAAATTGACATGCAACCAAAAAAGAAAAAGGACTGATACCTAGTTGGCCACAAAGTTTAATGAAGATTGGCTGAATTCCAAGTTGAATATTCCTCATCCTCCTATTTCCAAACTCTATCCATACATTAAGATTCCATTTAAGATTTATTCCAATGCCTTGAATAAAATATCAGTACGATTGGTAGGAACAAAGGCTGGTGTTTGATGACATTATACATCATGACCTCATTATTCTTATCTGTGCTTCCACAAAGATCCATACATATTTTATCTTCTTCTCCTCCATCTCTTTTTCTTCTTCATTTTTGGCCAAGTATCTCTAAGCTAGCTTGAGAGCTTGACAATATATTTGCTGGGTCTAAAAAGCAATAAAACATCCTCACTCATTCCCTTTTCGTCTAATACTCTAGAATCGGCAACCACTATAGTTAGGTTGCACACTGGATAAACTCTTGCATCGTAGTACTAGTCTGCTAACAATGTCAGCTAATAATTTCATTTGAGTAAATTACACTAGACAAATGTGGCGTGACATGCTGTGGGAATAGTAATTAAAATCAAGATGAAGAATTCCACATTTTTAACTAAGATGACCTTCTAGTGGGATATCCTCTGTTATTCTTAATATTCATACCTTTTTTTTTTTTTTTGTTTTTAAATACATTTTAAGCATTGGCTCAAAATGAATTTATAGTTAATGTAATTTATTGTTAATCCAATATTCTTCCGGTTATAAATAAGTTCAATAAATCTGCTGAATTCAAAGCTACAAGAACGGAGTTTCTGTTGTAATAAATTAATTATCGTAACATTCTATCAATTAAAGTAATAACAATAAAGACATTGACCACCTTTTGTAAAACTTCTCAAACATTTTGCAACACTCTCAAATAGTTCTATTTTGTTTAGTATTTAGTAGGTTAAATCCACAATTTGTGAACGAACATCTAGTTATGGATATGTATCATCAGAAAAAAAGGTAATTTTTGGTACTTTAGATTCCTTTGAACGATAAATACTAATAAAAAATATACGAAAGGAGTAGTTCCTTAAAGAAAAAAAAAAGCTAAAGAGTAATTTTGTAATTTACTCTATTTCTGATCGAGAGCTTTAGAGTTTTATGTCTTTCTTTTTGGCTCTCTCTTTTCAAATTCGACAACATGATCAATAAGTAGAAATGAACTATTAGGATTTAGAGGTGATTTCTTTCGAGATAGTTGTATATGAGACGTATATAATTTGTGTCCTCAATTTAAAAAGAAAAAAAGAAAAAAGAAGAAGTTTCCCGTGTTAGAATCTCGAAGAAGATTATGAATCATGGTTAAGTTATATATATATATATATATATATATATATATATATATATATATATATATATATATATATATATATATATATCCATTTTTAAACTGCCGTACGGATACTGTTAATTAGACCCTTCAAAATATCTTAGTAAGTTCCGTACGCTAATATATGATGAGTCATGACACTGAGCTTAGATATTTGTGCAGCTTAGGACTTGTACATGTCAAACTACTTAAAATTTGTACCATCTTATTACACTGATCATGGAACAAATTAATTAATAAAAGTAACTTTCTTAGCAAAAAAAATAGTAAAAGTAACTTTCATCAAAATTAATTAGTTAAAACCTTTTGTATTCATTCCAAACCTACAAAGGCTACAATATATTTTGAGAAGTAGGATTAATCCAGCAGATAAGACACGTGCTGGCGGCTTTAAGGGCATATGATGGAGCACGAGTTCACACTCCGGAGTTGAAATATCAGCATCACGTACGGGCAACTTCTCATGATATGGGAATTTATTTTCAATTTATGTTATGATTTTTTTAATAAAGAGATAAATATTGGCACAGATATGAAAAGATGTTGTTAGTACTTAGTGGAGGGTTACGGCCTTAAAAAGATGGGATATTTTGATGATAGAAAAGACAATAGATGCAGGACAAGAGAGATTTTAGGTTTAGGGCACGGATTTATCTCTAACTATATGTAATTATTAAAATAATGATAAGTCATTAAGTATGACTTATCACACATAACTATAAGATTTATCAAAGAATTCATGGTATATAAAACTAAATATAAGTCGGGTACTCACCAAAATTTAAAAAAGAAAAAAAACAATAGTCTTTCATATAGACATAAAATATATTCCTGTCATGCAACCTTTTTTTTTTTGTAGTAACATAAAAATTATTATACCATTTTTTAAAGTTGTAAGAGCGAAGTAAACTAATTATACAATGAAGATTAACAAAACTCTAGATAGATACATACACACATTCTACATAAGTGTGTGGATCACGTTTTTGGTAGAATGTGAGGTGTTATATTTCTAAAGTCTATGTAAGTTTTGCACAAAATTAGTTTTGACAGAACACATCATGTTTGCACACGCTATAGAGTGTGATGTATCACGTACGTGCATATAAGTTCAAAAGTATAAAGTCTCTAAAAAGTAAAATCAAATATTCTAGGGTGCAAGCTTCTCATGGCATGACATATTCTATGACACGCCTAAATACAATTCATAATTCAAAACTCAATAACTTTAATAAAATTAAATACTTGTGATAGCTTCAACATACATAACTCTATGAGACGCGACAATATTTAAGATGTTCTATTATACAACTGGTATTATCACATTTCAAAGGAGATTTGTACACCATTAAATTTTATATTAGTATTAAAGGAGGATGACATAAGAAACCCTGGAAAAATAATATAAAACTTTATCAAATTTCAGATAATTTGGGAAAATAAGTTAGAGAAGTCACCAAAATCTCAAAACGCAACAACTTCTCACGGTTCTCGTGAGACGTCACATTTTAATCATCAAGAAAAATAGACAAAATGAAACCCCACTTCGCCAACTGCACTGCACCTACAAACTAAGTTCACCAAACGTGGCTTCTGGTTCTTCAGACCAAATTAACCAAGAAAAAATAAAATAAAAAAGCTAACAAAAAAGCTAAAAAAAAAGCCTTTGAATAAAAGCCAATTTCATATTCACCATTTCACTTTCATTCACTCACATGTTTGGTCAGAGAAAGCTACTACCTTCAACCCCAGCTGTACACATATATAGCAAACATCAATGTAAAAATAAAAATTATCATCATGCCTAAATAATCCACTTCTCAGTTAAGAGTATAAGCCCATGAAAGTTTTTTGCATGTACTGAGAAGTAAAAAAGGTTCAATCTTGTGTGTTTTATGAGCAATCCTCTCTGTTTTACTCTGTTTTCCTCTGTTTTTGGTCTTAAAGAACACATCTTTTTGGTAAAGATTCAATCTTTATCAGTTTTTGGTCTTAAAGAACACATCTTTTTTGTAAAGACTCAATCTTTATCTGTTTTTGGGGTTAAAGATCACAACTTTTTGCAAATTGAAGGCAAAAGATTGAATCTTTATCATGGGAATATTGTTGTACGATGATGCTGTGATAGTGAGACAATCTGAGAGAGAAGGGGAGCCTAGTGTAATAACTGTGAATTGTCCTGACAAAACTGGTTTGGGTTCTGATCTTTGCCGCATAATTCTCTTCTTTGGCCTCACTGTTGTCAGAATTGGTAGGTATTTTCTCACTGCATGTGTATTCACTTTGTGTTGTAGTTTTAATCAAATTTGACTAATTGGCAGCTACAGTTCTTTGTTATGTGATTGATGGGATTTTTTCTGATTAGTGTTTTATTTCTATGGATTTTGATGTGATTGAAGATGTGTCAACGGATGGAAAATGGTGCTATTTGGTGTTTTGGGTGTTAGGCAAACAAAGCACAAGATGGGGATTGTTGAAGAAGAGATTGATGGGGGCATGTCCTTCTTATTTTTTGGCTTCTGGGCTTAATTATGGGGATGATTTGCAAAATCCAAAGACTCCTGATGTGTTCCTCTTGAAGTTGTGTTGCCATGACAGAAGAGACCTTTTGCATGGTAAAAATGCTATACTTTTGCAACACTTCATATATATTGGCACTTGAGATGATTTTGAATAATATTAGTGTTTAGTCCAGTGTTTAATTAGGCCTTTAGATCTCGATTTTTCGTATTGATATCGGAAGGAAACAGCAGTATGGTTGTGTTATTTGGATTTTTTGAGTTTGGAAGTTCTGTTGCTATGTTAGTGATATGCTACTCTTGGGCTACTTTGTTCATATTCTCTGACTTTTAAGATGCTAAAGCTATGTTATGTTTTCTTTATGTTTATTATTCTTTAGCTTGTTGGTGTATTGATTTATATATATGCCCCCTAGTTCTGGCAAGTTGGATACTAGAATATTCGGCGAAGAAGCATATGTGAGTTAGATTCCATCAGTTGAAATTTTGGAGAATATTTTTTTGGCAGATGTGACGGCGGTTCTCTGCGAGCTTGAGATCATAATTGAGAAAGTCAAGGTATCAACCACTCCAGATGCAAAAGTGATGGACCTCTTCTTCGTCACTGACACGAGGTTTGCATTTTATACAGAATTATAGATCTGTAACACTTTGCCTCTATTTATTCGTCTGAATTTTGTAAATAAGAGCTTTCCCGATGCTCTCGATGTTTATTAATTTAGTTGAGTATTTATTGAAGATCCATGGAAGAATTAGATAAATCTGGTTTTATCTGGTCTACGATGTAGTTCGAGAACTTATTTTGCCCTTCGATGATCTTATCAGAGAACTTATGCATACAAGTAAGAGAAAGGAGGATACTTGCGATCATTTAAAAGCACTTCTTGGAGATGCTATGATCAGCTGCGACATAGAAATGGTCGCTTCTGATATGACCGCGTGTTCTCAAGGACCCTCGTTTCTTTCAGATGCAATCACCGAAGACCTGTTCAATATTGAGATGGTCGACTCACACCAGGACGACTACATCGCTTTTAAATATCCATCCATCACAATGGATAACATGTTGAGTCCTTCTCACACTCTTGTCCAAATTGTTTGTCAAGATCACAAAGGTCTCTTATACGATCTGATGCGAACTTTAAAAGATTACAACATCCAGGTACATTTTTCTACTATGCAAAAATGAACCATCTGGTTTGCATGGCTAACACTCTTGTCTCATAATCTATGCCAGATTTCTTATGGGCGCTATACAACAAAAGGGAATTCGGAATGTGAGCTGGACTTATTTATCATGCAAGCAGATGGTAAGAAGATAGTTGACCCCAGCAAACAAGAGGCATTGCGCTCTCGTCTTCAGATGGAACTAAGTCGTCCTCTCAGAGTTGCGTTGATTAGTCGTGGCCCCGATACTGAACTAATAGTTGCAAATCCTGTCGAGTTATGTGGCAAGGGTCGTCCCATGGTTTTCTATGACATAACACTTGCTCTTAAAATTCTTCACAGACCAATCTTTTCGGTAATCGTTTTGTTGCTTTTAGCTTGAAAGTTTACGTGAATTACCTTGTTTCATTCTTTTACTATCTATGTTTTATAATATTGTGGAGAACTTACATAAATCATTGGTTTTCTATCGCAGGCTGAGATTGGAAGGTATATGATTGGTGATCGGGAGTGGGAAGTTTACCGAGTTTTACTTGATGAAGAGGATGGTAGTTCTGCTTCAAAGAAAGAAATAGAGGAGACCGTTTGGAAGATGTTAATGAGTTGGGAGTAAAGTCTTGGGCTGCATTAGAAGTGTTCTTCAGTTCTTGATCAGCTGCTAGAAATTGTATATATTGTTTTTTCCAAATGCATCTTGTAAATAGCTTAGTTTTGCTTGTCTTATTAGCTTCATATGATCAACCTTCTAGTTCAAGATGAAGGACAATGTAATGAGATCATGAGGTTGTAATTATCTCCAGAGCAGTGTATTTTTTTTTTTTTTTTTTTTTTGAAGTGGCACTCAAATAGTACATAGTGCTGTTGGCTAAATATTGCAATATCTTTTACAATCCCAGTCGAAAATTCATTAACACAATAGAAGTCAAGACATGCACCCCATAATTATGTACATACACACCAAGTTTTTCACAACTTAAAATAATGAAAATGTTGCAAACTCCTTCAAGTACAATGCATAATGTTTGCAGTTCTGAACTACTCTGCACATGCTTCAAACTTTCATTCCCCATCTTGCATATTGTCTTCTTACAATTTCCAGTATATACCGAGTCTGTGCAAGATCCCCGAAACAACAGCCCAGAAGGTAATTTCACCGAATATTACATATAAAAGGGTTCCCAATCTTCTAGAATTCCATACATCAATGAAAACATGTTGCTCAATCCAGTTCACCTGAAAATAAGATGAAACAAAAAAATTTACTTTTGCAATGTGAAATGGTCTAACTCATAGAACTGACTCGAGATTCCGTTCACTGGAACTTACCAGATTGTTATCTGAATTCTTATAAAACCATCCATTTACAAATGCTTCAAAAATTCCTTGAGCTGCCATAACGTAAACCAGCATTGCGTTCATCCCTATCCATTCCAGGAACAGGAACGGGGTGCGTAGTCCACAAACATCAATCTGCAAATGCACCCGAAACACGTAAAGTTAAGTTCTTGTTTTTGTGTGTGTCTGTGTGTTTTGGGGGGTTTGGTGGGGATTTACCAGTATGTAGAATCCAGAGAATACAATGCCTGCTGCACCACCAGTAAAGCAAACATAGCTGAAACTGTAGAGTTGCTTGTTGATGGGAATAGCTGAAAAAGAGTGAATATGAGTAATATCACTGTAAGGATATCCCAAGTTGTAAAATGTCATTTTAAAAAGCACTCACCATCTGTAAAATGAAGAACACAAGCTACTATTAGTAAAACAAGCCCCATTGATACCCATTGCTTGAGCCTTTCAGCATGACCCTGCAATAAAGCAAATATATATTTTATTTTTTTAAATAAAATGTCATAATCTGATTGATTATATTCGCTAATGTCGAACGTTTAGCCTTCATGCGGAAAACTTACAAAACTGCAGAGACATTTTACCTTAAAATGAATTAGTACGTGTCCGTAGTGAATGCCAATAGTGCCAGAAATGATCGCTGAAATTGAGCTGCAAAGATAGTATACATCATATTCACTTTGCTGAAAATCAGATTTCTTTACAATTGAACAGCACTATAATTGAGAAGTTAGATCAAAAACCTCAACAGGCCTTCTGGTTCAAATGGACCGCGACACCAACTAGGTGCATCCTCACGAAACGGACCAGAATCTGGAGAACTGAAAGTGCAAGCCTGCAAATATCTCAACCAAAATAAATTAAAGGAACAAAATCAAAAGAATTCGGGGCAATGAACTTAGAATGACAACAGTTTGAAAATTGTAACCGACCCTTAATCGTGACCAAACAGGTTGATTATACAAATGGTTAACACCCCAAACTTGTCGATCCACATAGCCAACGGCATTGCATGCAGGTCCGAAATGTCCTCTCATCCCACATTTTACCTGAAAATCAACATTTAGTGTCACTTACTCTTGCACTAACAAGATTTTACTGCTGTGTACTGTAAGTAACTGTTACTTCTTACGGTATATCTCTCAGAATTGTCACCATCGTGCACCACAAAACTCCAGTCAGGAACATATAGGGAGAATGTCGTAATCATGTAGATAAGAAATGCACCAAAGCCTCCAATCCTGGAAACAAACAAATTATTTTGTTGTTCACTTGGTGAAATAAATGTAAATTTGGTCTGTGGAAAGGGAAGTGCCTTGTGGCAAAACGAGCTCACCATTGCCATTTGTATGCAGTAAAAATGGAGAAATGTCCAGGATTTAGAGTGGTTGGTCTAAGCTTCACGGTCAGGGTCTCTATCAAAGCCACAACAAGATATACCAAAGCTATTCTCTGCTTAAATGTACATAAGAATCGACAACAAGGCGAATAATAGTTAGACTTAGAAATATGATTTAATCACTCAAACAGCCTCAGATTCTGTAGATTTCTGGAAAGACGAATGCTCGTCACCTGGAGGATTCCACACCATCTGATTTGTTTCATGTCAACTCCGTAAACCAGCTCATCTGGTGCGTGAGAATATCCTCCTGCAATATGCAGATTAGTAGCTAAAACATTCCATAACTTGGTCTAATCATCTAATAGTAGATACACCATTATATACTTGTTTTTTACATAGGAGCTTTGAGAAAGTCTCAAGTAGATCTCTAGCGTCTGATGTTATTCTAAAACCCGTTATTTCAGCAAAGAAAATCATAGTTTAAGCTGAAAGCACAGGCAGGTATCTTATTCGAACAATACCTTGCAGCAGAATTCCCCAAAACAGGAGCTTCAATGTCCTCAGAATTATCTTTCTTATTGCATACTTGACTGTTGGAATTCTCTGCAAAAATAAAGTCGAATAGCATTCTAACACAACTATCTCATCCAGCATATGTTTCTATATAACATGTTAATAAGAACTATCGAAGAATGTACCTTGAGGGCAAGAGCTATAGCAACCCCTACAATGAAGAGGAAAAACGGCATCACAAAGTCAGCCAACGTGCAGCCATTCCACGGGGAGTGATCGATTCTTGAAAACACACCTCCAGCATCATCCACAAGTATCATCAACTACACATACGATATGTTAGAATTTAGAACTAACTTGTTCATGCATGCAATAAATTTTTTTTAACAGAATATTATACTAGAAACTAAGTTATGTCACTCGAATTTCTTACATACCACTATGGTAAGGCCTCTAAACGCGTCTAAAGTTGCAATCCTCTTGCTCTTTTGCTTTATCAGTGGCTGCTGCTCCTCTTTCATGTCCGAGGCTGTCACGCCATTCTGCTCGATCTCATTACGGTCTTTCTTGACCTCATGATCTTCATGAGCCAGTGGCGTCACGGTAGCAGACCCCTCCTCCAACTTCCTTGGATCCTCCATTAAAATTTAGAATCACCTACTGCAAGCTTGCAAATGCTATTTTCACTTTAAATTTCTTTTTGATTATCAAACAGTATGATAATATATAAGAGAATAAGATACATAAGAGACAATACTAAAATCAAACGCCGGCCTTTGCTGGGAGTTGATATTGATTAGAGTAGGTCCAGATGGAAGGAGAATGAATACATAACTGTCAGATAGCTGCAGTAGGACAAAACAATGGTTGTTGTAAGTGTAAACTAATATCGCCGTAAATACAACGACGATCACTTAGTCGAATATTTTTTACGTGTTAGGCGCAACAAAAATATTTACATCCTAGAGCGTGTTGGAGAGTATATGTAAAATATATATAAATGCCTAATCTTTCTAAAAGCTTGAGTTTTTAGATGAGACGACAATTTCAATAAAAGGTCGAAAACATGCTAGACATCCACCTATTCTAAGAGAAATGTTATGCAATTAACAATTTAATTGTTTGTCCATATTTGTCATGTTTGTAAATAATTTCATGCATTTCGAGTAACATAAAAACTTATTTTTTGTCGAAATCTAGCATGATTAATTTAATTGTAAGGGTATGTATTATTAATATTGCCGATAATCCTTTTCAAGAACTGGTAACTTAGATGTATTAGATGCAGAATATGAGATGATTTAGATTCCTTTAATGTTTTCGTTCTTTCTTTTTTGGAATTTCATATTTGGATATTAGTTGTGGGAGTTTTAAGGTAATTATTGTAAAATCGGCACTAGCTGGCAAATATATAAATCTTAAACTGCACTTTATATTGTAAAGTTTACTGGCATCGTAATTGGATTTGTGTTGCCGGCTAGCTAGTTGGAAGAATAGTATACTCACTAGCTTGCTTGTCTTTGTTTTTTCCAGTTACAAAACAGTTATATAGTCACAAATGCAAAGACTGGGTGACAAAAGAAAAGAAATTTATGCCTCTTTTTTGTTTTTATTTTCGCGGATTAGTTGTCTTGCTTACAAGAAGTGAACATGTGTTTTGAGTGAAAACACAAAGATAATATGATTATTTGCATAATTACAAAAATAATACTTTCTTAGTTTGGGAAAAGTACGCCACGATTGATCCTTTATTTGTCACTCTCAAATATGCATGGCTGGGAAAATATAATAACTTTGGAGAAACTGAAAAATACCATTTTGATGCCAGTTAAACTCTTTTTTTTAATCACTTTTTAGATCCCATGTGAATAAACACCCTAATGAATGATAGAACTTTTGTTATAAGTTCGAGCAGAGATGCCTTTTAAGTTTTCTCCTTCATCACCGATGAAATTACGGGATAAAAGCATCAAACTCTTTATATAATACTCCATATTGCACTTTGCTCTTCACTCTTTTCTTTCTTACAACTTGCCTTGTACTATAGATAAATAAACACTTTGGCTCCTTTATTTATTGACCGGAAATTTTTTTTTTGCCCCTGTTTGAGTTTGCGACCAATTTTTGCCGGAATTTGAAACGTGAACATGGAGGTTCATCACAATTCAACCTCAAATTCAATAAATGCCCTCTTTTCACTCCAATTTTTGTTATATTTCTTAACTTTCAAAGCCTAAGTTTGATAATTAAGACTAGGGTTAGAAAATTAAGAAAATGAACAAAAAATTAAAGGAAAAAGAGAGCATTTTATTGAACTTGAGGTTAAATCGTGATGAACTCTCATATTCACGTTTCAAATTCTGACAAAAATTCACCACAAATTCGATTAGGTGCAAGAAGTCTTATTTATCCATATTACATGGACAAGTTGCAAAAAAGAACAAGATAGTAGGCAAAGTGCAACAAGAGTATATAACCGGTTTGACGCTTTTATTCCTTATTAGATTGCGATTGATGGGGAACTATGAATAGCATCCTACTTAATTCTTTTATTAGTTTTGATTACGTTGTGAGTACACTGTAGTTATTACAAAGTACGTACTGGGTAAACCAACAAGCTAGGTTTAGTAGCTGGAAAACAATACCGATCAGTCAAATTGCATTAGGCAAATCTGGTTTGATAAGCTCAAACCTAGAAGACATAAAAAGAAATTGCTCGTGGTGAGCGAATTAAAGACTAGAGGGTAGAATGTATACCTTGTAATTACCAACTTAAAATAGTATACTATTATAATTATTTCTATCTTTTTTTCCGTGTGATTTAAGTCCATCTTTTTACCTGTTTTTGTCCATATTGCATTCGGTTTTAAGAGGGAGCCTGCAAATATATTGGAAGCGTTGCTTCTATTCCGGTTTGTATTATAGAATAGGCATGATAAGTTGAAGAACTAAAGATTGGAACTTTGTTGAAGTTGTTTTCGAATTCGTTGCTTTGACAATATTGCCTAATATGAATATCAAAAGTTTTAAAATTGTTACATGCTGTTTTAATTTAAAGATATGAGTTTATACATTTTATCTTCGGAAGAACTGGTTTGGAATGTAAATTTTAAATTTTTTGGTTTTTAGCATTTTGCATTAATTGTTGTATGATAACAGAAATTAGTTTAATGATTGATGAAGATGCATAAAATATTTATGTGGTTTTAAGAAGAATATAATTGCATCTTACTTTAGTTTTAAAAAATCTGTTTGCTAAGCTTAATTTTTATTTTTTGGTGCTCAAATGACGTTTTCGAAAATATCTGTAAAACTTTTGGCTCGAAACTAAAAGTTGTAATCGCTTCTACAAATTTCTTCAAGATTTTAATAGTGTGAACTTCATAATTTTTTTCTAACTAACTCTTTTACATGGTTCATATTAAACCTAAAGAATGCTAGTTCTCAAGTATTTTTGAGAGAAATTTTCAACTTTAGTGCCTTATGTTGGCAACTTTACAATTTTGGTGCCTCAAGTTGGCACCTCATTTTTTTAGTACCTCAAGTTGACATATTTTGCCAATTATGATGCCTCGATAGTCGATAGGTTATTGCCCAATTTCGACCGAGATGCAAAAAGCAAAAATGGAAGGGAAAAATTGCAAAAGATGTTTAAGAAAGAAAATGTTGGAGATTATATACATAAATATATAAATGTCAATCCTCTCTAGAAGCTTGAGCTTTTAGTGAGAACGACATTCAATATGGTATCAGAGCTCAGGAAAAGAGGAGGTCCTGGGTTCGAATCCCACCGCCACCCACTTAAAAAAAATAGCACGTGTCAGGAAAATTTACGACCTGCAAATGAACAAGCTGTTGTAAATTTCCTTCTCCAAATTTGCAACAACTGGTGCAAAATTTTTACTCTACTACTCTTCCCCTCCACGTTATGCAAATTTGACTCCCCCAAATCCCAAACACATCATTATCTATATAAAAACAACATAATTTCTACTTCAACAATTATGTATACAACAAAATTAACTTGATCCCCACCTCAAGAGCAATATAATCCAAGTATCAAAACATATCCTAATCCACATATCAATCACAATAATTTCTAAAATCAAATTAAACAACCACAAACACAAGATGATCATCGTTTCTTTCCCAGAATCTTTCGTTTTGTTTGTCTTAGTTGCTTTTTCATATTTTCTTTTGTAAATTGAGAGAAACATTTCTCGCAACTCTGCCCTTCTATTTTATTTTTCTTACATTTTCTGTCGAAATTGGGCAATTCCCCAGAGAGGCACCAAAATTAACAAAATATGGCAACTTGAGGCATCAAAAAGATGAAGTGCCAACTTGAGGCACTAAAATCGTAAAGTTGCCAACATAAGGCACCAAAGTTGAAAATTTCTCTATTTTTGACATCAATGGTCTAAAACCATATATAGACAATTAAACTCATCGCATGAGAACTTGTCATTTATGTTGGACAATTTTGTTAAAACTAGCTTAGCGCTCGCTTATGCTTAAATTGACCCTGAAACGTTCTGACATGAATTTTCACGAGGCATATGCCCGGAGCACATACGCATATTATGTTTTATTTATTTATGTTTATATAATTCTTATTTTTGCCTGAAAAATATATGTGAACAACTAACATGTATATTGAATAAATTTGATAATCTTATTAGAATTTTTAAATAGGGGGTTTCTAAGTAAATTTTTAATCATCATTGAAACAATATTTGGAATTCATTGAGCCATTGAGGGCCTTGAATATATTATTATGTCGGTTAGATAATTGTGTTAAGTGAAATATGTGAAAAGCTTATCTATTTATATTTTTATAACTTTATATTGGCACAAACGTTACTTTTTAACAATTTTTCAGGAACACCTTAACTCATATTTCTATGTTTTTAGTTTCTGTCTTATTATTTCTTATTACAAATATACATATATATGTATTGGGACTTGTACTATTTGAATCTATGGTCAAGGCCCGTGAGCCGTGACACTGATTTGCTTTTATCCGGATTACTGTTTTGGCAGAGCTGCGCCAACATCATTTTGAAGATATTTACTTATTTTTAAGATAAAAAGAGTTATCGAATTTTCTTTGTATAGGTTTTACGTACAATAAGCCAAAAGATACGCTAAAACTAGATATAAGATAAGTAATAAGCCAGAAGGTCTTTTGAGCGTAATCATCCACGTGAATAATGACGAAATAGTATGCATTACAAAATAAATAAATGCATGAAGTGAGAAAAAGAGAAGAAGTGTTCTAAGATATCATAATTAAGTAAGGTGGTGTTTGTAAATTCTTTTTAAAAAGTAGAAGTTCATAATTTAAGTTAAAGCTGTAAAATTATGCTTAAGTCATAAGTGGAAGGTGTTTGCAAAATAATCTAAAACCTCACCATAAGTGGGGGTGTTTAAAAAAAAATCTAATAGCTCCTAAAAATTTGGTAAATTATAATTATATTTATTGAAAATAACTGCCACAAGCTAAAAGTAGGGGAATAACAACTTCTAGATTGTGGTATTATTAGCTTAAAAAAATGCTTTTGTGATTTTAGCTTGTTAACTACATCCTAAAAGTGATTATTAGAAATAAAAAGCTGATTATAGTTTTTTTAAGAGTTTGCAAACACATAAGTGAACGATAATAAAGTGTGAAACCTATAGGAATCATTGCCTGTGTTCCGGGTTCAAACCGCATTTTGTAAGAACCTCTCAAGACATTTGACGTGACGAATCGTGTAATCAAATCATGAGATTAGTCCAATAAAAATAGAAGTTGAAAGTTGTCATATATTGATGGAGAAATACATTTCAGAAAAACAAAAAAATTGTTGGTGCAATAGATAAGTATCTCATCAATTTATACGAGAGAAATAAAAATAGATGTTGTCATTTTTTTTTTGGAAAGACAGTCCCAAAAAAGATGAAATATCAAAAAGTGGGCAAGTTTTAGTATTTAGTAACAAGAATTTAATGCGACAGGTTGAGCCTTCCCAAAAAATCTAGGTGCAGCCGATCTTGACTTCCTATTTGCTCGACTTGGAACTTCCCCACTCTCAATTTACTATCTGACAATCAATTTCAGTGGAATTAGGCCTTCAAACGCTACCACTTTCTATCTAATTATGGACCCCAAAATCCAATTTTATCATTATTGTCCTCCACAAGGTTTCGGATTATTGCGGAGTTATTTAACGACTTATATAATAAGATAATGTTGAACATACCATTGACGGTCTTAAATGCATTGAATCTAATAGTTCACGAGTTATATTCAATTATTCATATTGAAAAATTGAAAATGTT
Organism: Misopates orontium; assembly: GCA_946800315.1. Classification (NCBI taxonomy): domain Eukaryota; kingdom Viridiplantae; phylum Streptophyta; class Magnoliopsida; order Lamiales; family Plantaginaceae; genus Misopates; species Misopates orontium. The sequence goes on along the minus strand of OX326950.1, from coordinate 4,939,028 downwards.
TCCAACAAGTTATGTTCATATTGAAAATGTTATTCTTATGAAATTTTGTAGACTGCACTACTTGAACATGTAATTTGTTAGCTCTTACGTAAATAGCCCAATGTTGGACCATTGCTTCTATTTACCTAGAGAAGTAATTATTTACTATGTAGGTGGTGTTTACAAATCTTTCCATAGAAAGCTTGAATTAAGTAATTTTGAAGTGTTTGTAAGTTTAGATTTTTCAAACTTTTTCTTAATTGAGAAATGGCATACAGTTTCATATCTAATATAGACGCACTTCGATTTATGGCGGGGATTTTAAATAAATTAAATTTAAATGTCCAGTTTTTAGAAGATTGTCCAAAAACCCACAACTTGCGCTTTAAATCTGCTTTTTTTTTTTTTTTTTTTTTTTTTTTTGTTAAAAATTAAACTTAGATTATAAAGTTGCACTTTTAATAGAGCTTTGTAAATAATAGATCAGGCCTTCCCCGTTCTTTAGCTCCCTTCCAAACCCATTACAACATAATTTGCAATGCGCGATATGCCTATATATATGATTTGCAACATAATTTGTTGCACGCAATATGCCTGCGATTTACAACTAGAAATCGTGGGTGTTGTATAGCTCTTAATGAAACGTTATGAGACATTTTGCAAAACACCACAAACGATAGTTAAGGGTGATCGCATTCGACCTTTATTTAAAATTAAGCTTTTCATATGCATAGACGTCAAAACTCATACGATTCAATACCGAAAAGAGAATATATATTTCTGTATTATATTTACACACATTACGTACATAAAATAAAAGTTTTAAAAAAATCATAATATGTAGTAAATCCAACCATTCTAACAAAAATGATAACCACAACTCATGCAATCATAGCCTAGGATCATTTTCACGACAAATTCTATACTGTTGTGTTGACAGCTTTAAATTGCCTTCTCCCTCCACTCCAAAAACGTCAATTCTAGCTCTCATAGTACCATCATTCAATTCATCCATTAATACAGACCAAACCTCTGCTCAAATCTCCAACAAATAAAACATCAGCACATTCTTGTTCCAAAAAAAATAATTAAAAGATCAACACATGCACCATGACCGCACCGGATCATAGCCTCGCGGCCCTCGGCATACAAACACTCAACAGCCGATGGTTCATGGTCTTTGCTTGTCTCCTCATCATGTCAATGTCCGGAGCCACTTACATCTTCGGTATTTACTCAAACGACATTAAAACCTCCCTTGGATACGATCAGACAACCTTAAACCTCCTCGGATTCTTCAAAGACCTCGGTGGGAATATCGGAGTTATGTCGGGAGTCATCAACGAGTTCACCCCGCCGTGGGTCGTGCTCGCCATTGGCGTCTCGATGAACTTCTCAGGTATTGGATTTTCGTCTCTATCTTAAAGTTCAAGCTTGTAGAGATGATTGAAATTTATTAATATATAAAAAGTTTCGGACGTAAATCTTTTTGTTACTTTTGACACCAGCATTTTTAGATAAGTCATTGATAGTGGAATTTGAATTCATAATCTCTTGCTTGGCCTGAACTATTGTACCATGCTGAATTACCGATTTTCTAAAAGTTCCAGCTAGTATTGATGATTGACATTTATTAATTTATATATGATCTTTAACGCAGGCTACTTCATGATCTGGCTAGCGGTGACAGAACGAATAGCGAGACCACCCTTGTGGCAGATGTGTTTGTTCATTTGCATAGGAGCAAATTCTCAGACTTTTTCGAATACGGGAGCTTTAGTCACTTGTGTTAAAAATTTCCCGGAAAGCAGAGGGATTGTCATAGGTTTGCTAAAGGGATTTACGGGATTGAGTGGCGCGATAATTACGCAACTTTTTCATGCTTTTTATGGACATGATTCTAAAGCTTTGATCTTTCTTATTGCTTGGCTACCTGCTGCGGTTTCGTGCGTGTTTCTGAGAACTGTGAGGCTGATGAAGGTGAATAGACAAGAGAATAATGAAGTGAAAGTGTTTTACCATCTTCTTTACGTGTCGCTATTCTTGGCTGGTTTTCTTATGATTTTGATTATATTGCAAAATGGGCTTGTTTTTAGTAGAGCAGAATATGCAGTGAGTGCAAGTGTTGTCCTGTTTTTGCTGTTTGCACCACTTGGTATAGTCTTTAGGGAACAATTCAAGATTTGGAAGAGCAACCAAGAAAATCCATCTCAACTGAAAGTCGTCACTGAAAATCCAACATCGGTTGAATTAGTACCACCTCAACCGCAACAAGTTCAAGAAAAGCCCAAGTCGTCGTGGCGTGACATGTTCAAACCGCCCCCGAGAGGCGAAGATTACAACGTACTACAAGCGATCTTCAGCATCGACATGATCATACTCTTCACGGCAATAACATTTGGTGTCGGAGGCACTTTAACTGCCATCGACAACTTAGGCCAAATCGGGAAAGCATTAGGCTATCCAACCAAAAGCGTAACCACGTTCGTGTCTCTCGTCAGCATATGGAATTATTTGGGCCGAGTTACATCAGGCTTCGCTTCCGAAATTTTCTTGGCCAAGTACAAATTCCCTCGCCCTCTAATGCTCACTTTAGTCCTCCTCCTCTCGTGCGCCGGCCATCTTTTGATAGCGTTTGGTATCCCTAACTCTCTATACGCTGCATCGGTGCTTATGGGGTTCTGTTTCGGGGCTCAATGGCCCCTGATTTTCGCGATCATATCGGAGTTGTTTGGCCTAAAATACTACTCAACTTTGTACACATTAGGAGGGGGTGCTAGTCCTTTGGGGGCTTATATTTTAAATGTTAGAATAACTGGTCATTTGTATGATAGAGAGGCTGTGAAGCAAATGGCGGCAAAAGGGCTTGTAAGAAAAGAAGGGGAGGATTTGTCGTGTGTCGGAGTGGAGTGTTACAAAATGGCGTTTTTGATCATAACGGCTACTACCTTAGTTGGATGCTTTGTTTCGTTCATTTTGGTGATTAGAACAAGAAAGTTTTACAAAGGTGACATATACAAGAAGTTCAAAGAGCAAGACAATTCCGATACTTGATATGAACCGTTTGTGTTTGGAGGATTTGATATAAGAAAACGTTGGTGCAGTTTGTTTGAATTAGCTAGTTGATTTTACATCATGCAGAATAGCATAGTATTGGTTGGAAGATTTGGCATGGATGTCTATGCCACTTTCTTTGTCACGTAGTCGTGATGATGAAACATCTCTGAATTTTAATACACTCATATATTATTAGTGAATTGCAAAAAGTATATTTGTCTTCTTTTTTTAACTAACATATAACCTCGAGCAATTTTTTGTTGGTAAATACTCCGGCGGGAGTAGAAATTAGCATATAGCTCATGCTATTTAATTGATCTATACATACAAAAATTGATAGCAAGCTCGATTTTTATTGTATTTATATAATGCACAAAGGATTAACATTGTCGAGACTGGACTTTATATTCGTATTACTTCATAGATCTATAAAAAAAATATAGTACTGATTATTTTCACAACAATTTCAAAAGGTTACAAACAAGTCTAATTTTTTCTGATATTTACTTGGATAAACACATGCTTAATACATTTTTTAAAATGCAAGATCAACTGCAAATATTTTGTATTTGCTAATTCTTAAATTTAACAGAAGATATTTACTAAAGTTACACAAGGAATTGTATATGTAAGAAAGAGCACATGCATGGTATTGCGTACAATTCACTAAATTAAGATTGATTGATGATACGGTGTTAGTTACTTATAGTGTGCTAGTGGATGTGATGATATTGTGTAGGGCAAAGTGCTACTGTTTGGAGGGTGATTGACTAGTTGTTCTGCATTTTCAGGGATAAACTGAGTCTTTCGCTCCATAATGCTGCAATCTCTTATCCTCACGTATTTGACCAAAATTCTGTCGCATCATTAAAAGACTTATGATATGTATAATTGTATGTAACAATGGCCACAAAATTACAGAAACAATTATGAGCAGAAGATCTATCAAAGAGCAAGCGTAGATAGACACTTCTTGTTACAATATATATATATAGTCATATTTTTAGGTGATTCTATACCATTAATATTTGGTCAATATACTTTAAGATTATAATTTTCCCACGTTATTCAGAGAATATTAAAATTAAATAGACAATATGATTACAATCCCAAAGAATAATTACCGTGAAATGATTTATATAAATTCCGTTTAGCTAAGATTAGTTTCTGTAAATAATTGTAGAAAGTCCATTGGGTATGATTGTGGGTCGCCCTAATTATGTGGCTGGGCCAGTACCTCAATGATTAGTGTTTGTACCAAGTTTCAAATGATGGATAACACAAATTATTTTATGCAATTGTTACATTGCTGACGCGGTGTAACTAAGGATTTTTGTTGAATTTTTTTCTATATTATAAGAAATAACTTCTCCATAATCTCATTCCAACCATGTATTTATACAATGATTCAATAACCGACTTATTACGACTCTCGCCGTGTAACAATTGTACGAAATAATTTCTCCAAAACATGGCCCAGCAATAGTGATAGACAAAAGATTAGGCCAATCATGCACAGCGCACGTGAATATGATCATGGGCGGTGAGTTCAATTGACCACCACTTATTACTTTCATATTAGTTATTAGTAAAGAGAAATATACCTACTACTGTACTGAACTACAATAATCCGATCCCTCACGTGTGCGTTAGCCTTAGCCACTCGTGTCAATCGACCGGATATCTCAATTTGTGAGATACATTTTTTTCTTTTTTGATGAAAAATGTGTGAGATACATTATATATGGCGCTGCTACAAATTTAATAGATAATGTTCACTTTTTGGAAAAGCACACATGAAATATCCACGATCTGGGACTCTAACAAACGCAATAAAGCAATCTAATAGCAATTCGCACTTTTTATTTTTGTGTAAATTGAGCGAGCATTCAATTTTTTTATCACATAAATACTCAAATGAATTGATAAATAACGAATCAAATGGGTTGCAATAATAGCACACAGCACATTGTAGTGTTTCAGCCCAGTCCCAAAAATTTACATTATATGTATTCATGGTTAACGATCATATAAATTAGTTTAATGCTAGAAGCTCTTAACCTTTATAAAATTAATAGCCATCCGAACAAATTAGTGAATGATATTATAATTAGTATACGTAGCTTGACTAGAAATACAAAATTATTTGTAGGTCTATTGGGTGACTTAAACTCTTAAAGGTATAGTATTAGCAAAAACACTCAATAATGATAAAATATTATATGCTATTTTGAGGAGTACAAAATAATATTACATTTTCGTTACATAATTACTGTTATAAACTCTTAGAGCTCTTTTAATGGTTGCAAAACACGGCCTGAGTATGTGATAGGGGGGTAACTTTATACATGTAATTGACATTCCACCTTAGAATAAATTCTCATCCCTGTGGCTTGCGAACTAGGTCTATAGCTTGTTCGGGACTTTCTGCACTCAAAGTAATTCGTTTGGATTTTCAGGGATTATCCAATGAAGACCTTCACGTACTAAAATCACTACTTAAAACAGATAAGTTGATTGAGTAGGTAAGAATCACAATAAATGACTTACATTTTCACTAATCTAAAAGGAGTATTTAGATATAGATTTTCATCAGGTTAGGGTTTGACTCGAATTGTACCTGAATCGGTCGCGTGAATCGACCGGGAAAATGATCCGATGACAACTATCTGGTGGATTGTGAGATTATTTAGCAACAATAATTGTTGGTGGATTAAGAGATTGGCACCAAGTGTATACCTCTCGATGAAGGGAAGGATCCATCAATATGTCGTTTCCTCTACTCGATATGCAATTGCCTATGTTGATCGTTGACATCAATCAATTGATCCAACAAATAATCCATCGTTATGTCGTTTCTAGTTCGTCCAATCAATATGTTTGGATGATTAATTGCAATTATGATTATGATCATACAATTCATGGTAATTTCTTATTTGTGGAGTAATCAAGTATAAGATACCTATATATTGCACGTAAATGTATGTAACACAATTCTAGTGAAATGCTAAACCAAACACCCAAAATCAGAGAACTTTTGTTCAAAAGTTGTTACTCATCATGCGATTCTAATTAGTCGAAATCATAAAAAAGATTTAGGAAGTGAACTTTTTTTTTTTCTGGCAACTAATTAATGTTGAAGGAGACATTTTTTTTTTTTTTTAATCACAAATGTTGAACGAGACTTAAACAACCCAACCGTGAGAGGAAGTAATAATGTTGTAATATCACGAAATTAAAGTCACAAAGAGTAGAACACTGTCACAGTGGGGCATGCATAATTAACTTATGAAGTTATCATCACCATAGAATATGCCCGCCGTGTCTGTTCAATTCAGTTGTTGTCGTAAAGCTAGGTCCAAGTCTTTTCATTCCTTAAACTTTCCTGCTCATGCTTATCTAGTATATGACCAAAGGGCCCAGAAGTATAAATAATACCCCCCAAAGTTTGATTCAGTCACACAAAACCTCTTATATAGTTAAAAAGTTTACAATGACATCCTTTCAAACTACGTAAGTTTGAATTATAGGTGAAATTAGTTGATGTCATCCTAAATTACAACAATTCTAATTTTGTTGTAGTCAATTTTGGCTTTGAGTTCAAATTATGTTGGACCAAATTACACTTTTGTGGCAGGGGGTGTATCTGACATATTCAATAAGTTTAAGAAAGTGTACCTGTAATGTTATGTAAAATTTAGTTATTGATCTACAGTGATGCAATAGCTAGTTCATGATGAATGATTATATTTATTCTGTGCTAGTTGTCGTGATCTTTTAGCTGGTTTATCATTGATGCAATAGAACATCTTTTATTGTCTTAAAATTTTAATTTAATTGTTCTTTGGTTTTTTTTTTTTAAATGTAACCCACTATCGCTAAAAAATGTAACCCACTATCACTTAATGCAAAGGACACAAAATTAGAAAATACAGAATAAATTATTTTTTTGTTAGAACAAAATTCAGACCAAGAGAAAGAATTTCATCTCTTTAATTAATTAAACCACTAGTGAAAGTTATTTATTCTTTAGGCGTCATATAAGAAAGTGCATTCATATCACATGTGTGTGCATATTAGTGTGGAATCTGGGGAATCTGGAGACATTGCAAAAAAAAAAAAAAAAAAAAAAAATGAATATATTAATATATTATGTACATCCCATACTATAAAAGGGTGATCTTCGGAGATTTATGTAATTACAGCAAAGGTCAGAGGGTGTAATCTATAAATATTACATTAACAGTCGCATCAAAAGGATTAAGTTATGTACTTGTGTTGTAGTTGGTAATTTGGAGTGGATACACCTAATCTTGATATTTAACCACTGTGATTCAAGTACAAATATGAATTTAAAGAAAATGTCAACTAAATTTTTTCACAAGTTGAAAAACTTTATGGCTGCAGACAAATGAAGTGTATGCATGCTTCTAGTCTAGCTTATATTAACTTATATCTTGTATCAATACCTTAATTTAGTTAATGTTCCAAAAATTGAGATATCAATACACGAATACATAACTATTGAAACAAGTTTTAATGAATAAAATATCATGATTATTGGTAGATATATAAATAACTACATAGAATAGGTATAATGTTATTCTGAAAGAGTAAATAACTAAAAGGTGTACAACATAATTAATTGCAATGTTAACATGTATTTATGTAAAAAGACACATGTTCACTTGATATACAACCATCATAATAAACTTTCTTCACAAGATTGTAGCATTTAATACTTCATAATATCATATATTTGTCTGTAATTAATTGCTCAACACCTGAACTTCTATATAAGTACAAAGCCAAACACGCCCTTAATATTTTAATCCTTCTGTTAACTTTTTAATTAACAAATGTTATCACAGTCCCTCCATTACTTTCATCACAAAAACACAAAACACATCTCATACAAATATACAAAACATATACATACATATATGTGTGTATCTATCTATATCTATATGTATCTACATTCCGATCGCCGGCGATCCACGATCTTCTCCTTCAATCTCCCCACATTTTCTCCCCTGCGGTTCCGATAACAGATCCATTGCCTCATTCATTCACAATTACGCGTTTAATTAGACATGTACGGTACAATTACGAGCAATTGTTGCAATTAGGGTTAGGGTTTTGATTCCAATTTTTGAACAATGTTCAACAAGATAATGAAGAGAGGCCACCGCAAGGTGGCCAAATCCGAATCCGAATTCGCATTCGCTCAGCCCGGCCGGAGCTCCGGCTCCGTTTCGACGTCGAACGTCGTCGTTAACCACGCCTCTCGCGGCGGTGTACCGCCGCCGATCTCGACGTATTCGTCCGCCGCCGTGGCGCCGCCGCCGCCGTCTCCGGGGACGATCGAGAATCTGCCGATGTTTCGAGACGTGCCGGTGCCGGAGAGGCAGGCTCTGTTTCTCAGGAAGCTTAAGATTTGTTGCTACCAATTCGATTTCTCCGATTTGATGAGAATGGTGAGGGAGAAGGAGATGAAGAGGCAGACTCTGGTTGAGCTGGTGGATTTTATTCAGTCCGGTTCGGGGAAGATCACGGAGGCCAATCAGGAGGAGATGGTGAGGATGATTTCGGTGAATATATTCCGGTGCTTGCCCCCGGCGTCGCACGAGAACACGGGATCCGAGATTATGGATCCTGAAGAGGAGGAGCCGTATCTCGAGCCTTCGTGGCCGCATTTGCAGCTCGTTTACGAGCTGCTGTTGCGGTATGTGGTGTCTTCTGATACGGATACTAAGGTGGCGAAGCGGTACATTGATCATTCGTTTGTTTTGAAGTTGCTTGATTTGTTTGATTCTGAGGATCCTAGAGAGAGGGAGTATTTAAAAACTATACTGCATAGGATATACGGGAAGTTCATGGTTCATAGGCCGTTTATTAGGAAGGCTATAAATAATATCTTTTATAGGTTTATATATGAGACCGAGAGGCATAGCGGGATTGGTGAGCTTTTGGAGATACTTGGGAGCATAATTAATGGGTTTGCGTTGCCAATGAAAGAGGAGCACAAGTTGTTTCTTGTTCGGGTATTGCTACCGCTCCACAAACCTAAGCCGATAGCATTGTATCATCAGCAGTTGTCATATTGCATTACACAATTTGTGGAAAAGGACTACAAATTGGCGGATACGGTCATTAGGGGTTTGTTGAAGTATTGGCCAGTCACTAATTGCCAAAAGGAGGTTCTCTTTCTTGGGGAACTTGAGGAAGTTTTGGAGGCGACTCAGGCCGCAGAATTTCAGCGATGCATGGTTTCACTTTCCAGACAGATTGCTCGTTGTCTTAACAGCTCACACTTCCAAGTAAGAGGATCTTATTATGTTTATTTAGTTGTATATTTTGATTATGTACTCTATCTTTTACTTTTTTTTAACGTTGCCCATTTTGTAATTGATCATATGTATCAGTTTTATTTACTTTGTTACGAGCTTGATAAACTGCCAATCCTTTATTTGATAGAAGTTATACAAGTACCCTACTTGGCTCAGACTGTCATTTGTAGTGCATCGTGTTCTCTTTTTTGTTTCACATGTTACTCTGTTCCTTTATATTGTATGAGATGGTCAGCAATGCCTTTATTTTGGAATTATTGAGTTAGAAAAAGCATAAGATATAAATGAAATGATGGAAGACCTAATCTTCCAACCCCCAATATTTGGAAACTGCTTTCCGCCCCAGCCTAAGCTGAATATTTATTAGACTCTTCTCATGGTGATAAACCATCCATTATATAGTATATTTTTTTGCTTTAATTCAATCTTGAATCTTTCTACCAGTACTTAGCCTAGATTGTTGTTGCCGTCATTAAAACTTGACTGCCTTCCTTCTTTAGCTTCTCCACAACCCTTCCCCAAATCCTTGGCTTTCCTTTTATAAACCCTAAACAAATATGGGAGACAACCTCCGTAATTTACTCCCATGTTATGGGTTGACTTGCTAGATTGTTTGTCTTATCAGCTTTCTTGTAAACTTCCATGTCCATTCACCGTATAGAAACATGCGTATTGGATTTTTAGGGCGAATTCCACCTTTTGGCGGTAAATTCACATACTCTTGTTCTGTTTGGTGAATCATTTCTCAAAGATTATTCTCAATATGAAGAAGTTTTTCCAAATATTTAGTGTTTACAAGTTCTTTGAAGTTGATAAATGCTTACTGAATATTTTCTTAACCAGAAAACTTAATCTTTGACCGTAAACCTAATATAAGCTTCACAATTCGTCTCTTCTATCCTGAAGTAATCAGAGTGGAAGTCTAATATCACCGATAAAATGTTCTAACATAAGCAGATGATTCTTAATGCTTTAAAATATCCCCCGCTTGAATGGCATGGATTGTTAACAGTTGGTGTTGAGCGAGAATGGACTTTGTGCTTCAACTCTGGTTGTTCTGCAACTTGGTTATATTTCTTTGGGTTTTTCTCGCTTCTGTGCAAGGGAGAACATTATAAGATAGTGGGGTTTATATTACTTTAGATTCTTATTTAGTAAAAATATTAGACTGGCACAGCTGGATTATCAGAAGATAGTTGGTTGGCTTTATGATAGAATCAGTGATTTAGAACACAAGGTGCAAAATGGTGCCTTTAAGTCATACGAGGCAAGACGTGAGACCTCAGCACATTGAAGTTAGTTTAATGTTCCTAAACTTGTGAAGTAATCTTAAAACTATATTAATAAGAAACACCTAAAAATTACAGAAAAAGTACGCGAGTTACTAAAAAATCATCGAATATCAACCATTGTGAACAGGTGCATTTTTAGAAGATAATAGAAGCAAGAATAACTTCTATTAGGTAAACTGATAAATGAGTCTGTCATCTTTTCTTGTTTTTATTTTTTAATCAATTGGTCCAAGCAACATTGTACTAAGGGAAGTGGGGAGACTTAGGTTTAGCTGGCTACCACTATGGCATGCTGTCATGTTCCATTTTGTTTTGTTATTCTTGATTTGTTCTCGCTAAGCTATTGGTCTTCCTTTAGTTCCTACCATTATATTCCCTCTTCTCTTATAACCTACCAACGTTAGAACAAAGAAGTGTGCCAGAGAGTTTCTGCAACTTGGGGGCCGGGGTAGTGGTCACTGGCAAGAGTTTCTACTGACTTGTGGGCTGCACGCAGGCTTTAGGTGCAAAAGTATGCCCTTTCATATGCTCCAAGATTTGTGCACGCCTCTCAGAAGGAATGCTCCGTGGCAATGACTTTAGGCGGTTCTTCACTACCTCACCTTGAGGCATGGCCAGCATTCCTCTTAAAACATTGGATATAATTGAAAGTTTTTCTGCAATTGTTATTTGTTGAACCAAGTTTTCTCTTTCCAGTATTATAATTTTTTAAGAGAAGAATATATGAAGCTAATAGGTTTAAGATGGATGAATAAATGCTTGTATATTTTAGATGTAACATGTATTAATAATTAATTTACAAACAAGTTTTTGTTTTCATGCCATTTCACCTAGTATGTCACAACAAATCAATATCTAAGGCACCATTTTCACATATTTAGATCATTTTACAATATTACTGGTTGGCAATTATCCTGGGAGAGTAGCTCGTATATCTGCTGTTTTCATCATATTATAAATTCAGTAGTTGGTTCAAATATTGCACATATTGTTCTAGGTTTGCCTTTTGTCTTTTTAAGAGGACCATTCAACATCGCAAGGATGCCAAACTTTGTCACCACATTACTTTCTTTGCATGTAGACTATTTATTTGACCATTTTCAAGTGTAAATTTGGCTTGATCCCCCAGTTCTGTGAAGCAAGTTTCCCTGTTCCACCAAATTGGGTTCCTTTGTAAAGATTTCCTTGAATGTCATCTCATGTTCCTCATGTCAACTCATCAGGATGTACAATCCTATATTTTACTCTTGCATGCTAGTAGAGCCATTTCATAAACTAAGCATGTGTTGGAGCTACTTCATTTTCTATTCTTTTCAACTTTTGTCTTATATACATTATCCATCAAGAGGAAGCGAGACCCCTTTTACAGACAATGGGAATTGTTTGTATAGTCTTTCTATTCTGATGATCCCGCTTCTAAATCTTAGTGATAGTGACTGCGCTGGATTATATTATAAGGGTTTCTATATACAATATCCTCCAAATTTAACACTGCACTGTAACTGGATTATTAAACTAATGAAGTTTTTCCTCCAGAAATGACATACCTCTTGAATTGTCGTGCTTTAGTAATTATTCTGTTGTCAAAAGTACTTTAAACTTGAGAGGCCTCATATGCATTTGACATTTAATTTCTCTTTGTATGAGCAGAGCAGAGTTAGATTAAAATAGATATACACTTGGAGGAGGCTAAACTTTCTCTTTCACATTCAATGTAAGAGAAGTTCTGCTGCTGCTCGTCTGTTTTGTGTCTGTAGTTCTGGGTTAGAGTTTGGAGTATTCTGAACTGTAATAAAGGGAAATAAACACTTCTATGTTTGGAGCTACAGTTGCCAATGCAAAACTTTATCTTGTAGCTTGAGAATGATATTCTTCATGTTGGCTTTCCCATCTGAAATTCAATTCCTTCGATAAGATTTCTGCCCATTCGCTCTTTTGAAGACATAATTAATGTTTCAATGTTCTTTAGTGTGATTTATGTTACGATGTTCTTTGGTTTTACTCATCTTGCTGGAAAAATGAAAGAGAGATGCATATATATGTCTTGACGTAGCATCTCAGTTATTTTTATGAGCCTTTTGAACGTCTCAGGTTGCAGAGCGAGCCCTCTTCCTCTGGAATAATGAGCATATTGTGGGCCTCATTGCCCAGAATCGATCTGTCGTTTTGCCAATCATTTTTCCGGCTCTAGAAAAGAATATCCGTGCCCACTGGAACCAGGCAGTGAATGGCTTGACTGTAAATGTTCGAAAAATGTTTTTGGAGATGGATGCGGATTTATTTGAAGAGTGCCAGAGGCAATATGCAGAAAGGGTGGCCAAAGCCCCACAGTTGGAAGAACAAAGAGATTTAACATGGCAAAGACTGGCAGTTGCTGCTTCTCAAGGAGGATAAAAGAACTCAAGTGTCCAAGATGGATGATTGAACCTTTGAACTCGACTCTCGGTCGTAATGGAATGGTATTCAATTTTTTTTTTTTTTAAATTTTGACTTTGCTTATTCATTAAAGATGATGACCGGCAAAGGAAGCGGTTATGTAATTTAGATGTACTAATATATGTATTAACGCGGTGCAGATTGAGGTTGGCTTGTGAAGTTCCTTATATTTTTGTCTTCTTTAACAATGTTTATTGCTACGGGAGGTATTTATTCTCGTATCGTGAACTTCAGACAAAGTGGAATCATGTTTTATGTGAGATGATCTTTTTGGTGCGATCTCAGTTCCTCGAATGTCTATATATGTACCTTTTTCAGCTCTCATACTGTTAGCATTGTGCTTCTGTCTGTAAGGAGAAATTATTTCATCAGTCCTGGAACTCAAGATTTTGGATCTCTGTTAATTGTTTTCCTTTTATCAAGTATATGTCTCATTTGTAAAACCTAAAATTCTGAATAATTAAAAAAGTGTGGAATTCTTTGCTAATGGTATCTGAAAAATAAAAAAATTGATGTAATTTATAAAAAGTGAAAATGTAGACGACTTATTGAGCTTGTGTAAATACTAAATAATAAATTATATTCAACTATGCTAATTGATTCAATATGCGGAAAGTAATTGCTTTAAGATTATTTATCAATGTAACTAATCAACAATGTGGAAATTCAAAACAGTTATATATAATACAAGAAAAGTAATACATATTTGCTTCTTCTAGGGTTATTCTTTTTTCTTTCAACAAGACCTAGTGATCATTTAATTAGCACAAACTAATCATCTTAGTCTAAATAATAGCATAATTGAAAGTGCAAGTTACGACAAATGAAATATCAAATAACAACAAACGTCGAAGTCAATCTGGACACTAGCAAGTATTTTGCTAGAGTGCCCGTGACATGTTAGTTTCTCTATAACTAAATGTATCGTAGAAGCTGATGGTCACATACAGTCCACGCTACAAGGTTGACCTTTTTTCTATATTTTGTCTTTTATATAACCAAATCCGGCTCAACTAAAATCGCTCCCAGATACAAAGTCGCTATTTCAATTCGCAATCAGTTTTAAAACAGCGACTTTCAGCTCCCTCCTCACCAATATAATCCTTGGAACTGGTCATCTTCTAAAAAAATCCAAATCCTTATCTTCAAATTCAAATTCAACTGCAAAACAAAACAATAAAATAATAGTAGCAAGTAATAATTATAATAACATAATAATGTCGAAAAAAGGAGGAGGAGCTGCACTGCAAAAAGATGCACCGTGGAGGGCATCTTCTGCTGTCAAACCTATTCCCAAAATTCATCACTCCCCTCTTCTTCGCGTCTCTCAAAACCCTTTTTCCGATTATGCCCTTTTTGCTATGAAGGTTAGTAGTTAAAAGTTCTCATTAATCTTACGAGTTTTTGTGTATTTTATATGTGTTTGTTTGTATCTTAAGTTTTAGTATGGTTTTGAGGTGTTGTGGTGGTGGATGGTTCATAAAGGTTGTATCTTTGTTGTAAAGATCTAATCTTTATTTGTGTTCATGTGTGTATATGCAGTTTTTAGTGGTTATTTGATGTGGGTTTTTTGCGTTACGACTGTAAAGAAAATTTGAGGTGTTATTAGGTACATTTATATTGTTGCTACTGGTTTTGGAAGCTCTACTTGTTAGGAAAACCTAGGTCCAATTGCTGGTCGATACGTTGCTACTTTGTTTTACGTACGCGTACACGAAATTGGTAAATTGATATCGTATTGGATGCAGTAGTTATTCTTGGGGCGTCGTCAGAATTAACCAGCTTAACAAAAGCAATGTGAATGTGTGTTTGTTTCTAATTTATCTCAATTTATATGGTAGTACTGGTATCTGAATTTGATTGTAAGACTGTTAAAGCTATCTGCTCTGTTCGTAGAGTTTGATTTTCTTGTGGTGTTTTGGGTGGCAAATTTGCAGCATGACGATCCAATCGGGAATGGGCTAGGAAAGGAGGCTGTGGTTGAAGCTGCAGGGCCAGATTGCATTGTACCTGGACAAGTTACACCCATCAAATTACTTGGTCTCAAGGTGCCTTTCGCTAGCCCTTATATTTAGCCTGCAATGCGTTTTCCTCTTATTCCTTAGTTGTTGTGATGTGCCAGATAATGTTCGTTGTGTATTTCACAAGCCGTTCACTTCACATGTGATTTTCGTTAATTGTCATTTTTCTATAAGCTCGCTTATTTGGAATAGAGCCAAAGAAGAAAAAAAAGTCAGTTACTACACTAGCTCTCATTGATGTTTATAGTATTCTTTATCTTGTTTAACTTCTTGACTGCAGATGCAAGGAAAAATGGTTTTGATGTTAGTTTCAGTAGCTTCTTGTTATGCAAGTGAGATTGAAGCCTTGCACTGAATGGAAAAAACGTTACAGTTCTTGATTGATTTGGAGCTGATGCCCGTCTTATAAATTAGTGAACCGAGTTAAGCCGGCAAGAGATGAATGGTACTCATGGGGACAGATGTTGTAGCATGTTTCGCTGTATCTTTAACACTAAAAGAAAGTTTAAAGCATTAGAAATGGCCTAAAGCAATTAGCTTTAGATCCTAGGTTGAAGTTACCTCTGCAACTCACCGTGGTGTGTATTGGGAAGATACTACCAGGAGAAGAAGCATATAGAGTGAGAAAGTTGACCTTAGTGGAAAAAATGGGTGTGACAATTGACAACTATATGACTCCTGCTTAGGTATAGGCCATCGCCCATTATTTATAGATCCATGAAGGCCTCCTACATCTCACATAAAGTCAGTATATATTTGTGTACCATTTGTTAACTTATGTGAGAGTCTTTATTTGCCTTGGAAACTGAAGGAATTACCAGAAAAATTATTACTGAAGAAATTGTGGATGGATATTATTTCTTGATGGATAGAAGATACAAATTTTTTAAAAACAATTGTTCTGAGACTTCTTGGAGTAGTTGTTTGTACCATATGTCTAGGTTAATTTGTTTCTAATTTTGTCTCTTCACTTATATAACTAAACAACTATCTGTTATTTACATATTTGCTGCTAGTAAAGGCATGTGATCTCTTTGGAGAGAAAAGGACTTCGTGATAAGGGATATGGAAATATAATCATTTTCATTATCTGGCACGGTAACAGGAATTTAGGATCTTTATATATTATTGCTTGCTTTTCATTCAGAAGCTCTCTCTTTCTTCCTGATATCTCCAGTAGGAGGTGTTTTTGCCCTATACATGGAGATTTGTGTCTGGTAAATTATGTTTTAGTAGGAAATCTGAGTGCAGTGCATGTTAATTCTTTAAAGATAATATTATTCTCCAAGAACTACTGCTTTTTTTTAATTACTTGTGCTAAACGACAAGTCATATATTCATGCGCAAGAGTATTCAGTTTGGTGAAGTTCATAATTTGGTGTGTATATATTCTCTTATTCTTTGTCTTCTGTCTTTTCGGTGAAATTAAGAATTTATCTTTTGTCAGACTGTTTGTTATATGATTATATCCCATTTGGTGAAATTATATTTTCCTCTGTTTTGCAGGTATGGCCTATTGAAGTGGACCTAAAGTTTATGGAACCGGTTGGCCGAGAACTTCAATCAATTGGAAGGGTAACTCCTATTTTCTTTCTCTTTTTCTTCAAATCCAATTTCTCACTTGCAATAAATCTTCGTCATAAAAGACGCCATCATGACTATATTCTCGGCCATCCTAATTAATATGGTCGCTTGTTCTTGTGCTTGCAGTTCATGGATTCAGCAGTAGAGCTTATGAACAAATCGTTTATTGATCGATAGCAATATTCTTGGAACGGCCAGAAAATTTGCTGCTTGATTTGCCAGTCATATTTCCTAATTATGACATGCCGGAGTTCTCTTGGAAACTAGACCGTAAACGGAGTCAGTTTTTTGAGTGTCATCTGAATGCGTTTTGTTTTGTTTTTTTTTTTCCTGTCGAAGGTTGTAATGTGAAAATTTGGAAGTTTGTACATTGAAGAGTTCCTAAAGAAAGAACCTCTACATATTAATAACTACTAATACAGCACGAGTTCGTTTAGTTGAGTTTTTTTTGTTCGTCTTCTTATTTAAAAGTATAGTGGTTCCTTTATGATTGCAGAAACTAACATTATATTTGTGCATGAATTCAAGATCAAGAATCACGTTTAACACAAAAGGCAAACACTAGTAAAAACATAATTATCTCCGTTTTGGATAAAATTTCCAACTGTTTGATCAATATTTTAACAAAAAGAACACTAAAGCTTTAGATTATTGTTCATGATCAACATGGATTTTATTCTATTTATGTTGTAAAAAAAAACTGAAAGGGTTCAATGCACTGCCCGTGCTTAAACTATAAACTATGATATCCGGTCTCAGACACAAACATTCTTGGATTCTTCAAATTGTTAAAGTACAATATATAACACCTTTATATCTTGCTCAATAGATATCTGATGTCACTGGAATGGGGTGAGACAAACTATACACTAACTGTTGATAAGATCAGAACCTGTCTAGCCGAAAAAATAACTAAAAGATGCATAAACTATTCCATAATTTCGATAAAATAAGGTAACAAAATCTCATGAGACTGAAATTTGATGACCCAATAAAAGCTAAGTAGCTAATCCTTATGAAAGTTATCACTTTTAAGGCAATGGTGGAGTTCCCACATAATGTGTTCCACCTACACTGCTAATGTAAGGTGTTCTGGTCTATATTTTTTGTTTAATCTTTTTCCCATTTTGGCAACTTGTACATGTATGCATTTTAGGCAACTTGTACTAGTATAAAAGGTGAGCAAATGACCCGGTTCTTTTGCAATATTATTCTTAAGATTACCAGATAAATAGCCATGCAGGAAGGTAAATTACGTAAAGGGCCTTGGCTCAAAGAAGAAGACGAAAAGTTAGCTGCCGCTGTTGCTGTTTTAGGGGAGGGAAGATGGGACTCATTGGCGAAAGCATCAGGTATATATATTCATTAATATAAATGACATGAAACATTTGATATTATCTGGTAAATTTTTTTGAGTCAGCTAAGAGATTTTTATTTTGTATAATCCAGGGCTAAGAAGGAGTGGCAAGAGTTGCAGACTGCGATGGATGAACTATCTCCATCCCGGTTTAAAGCATGGCCACCTTACTGTAGAGGAACAGCACGTTTTAATTGAACTGCACGAGAAATGGGGCAACAAGTACTGGTCTTACCTGATAACAGATAACAATCCATCTCTATGATCTATAAGTACTAAAAATTCACTTGTTCTGTCTCCAGGTGGTCAAGAATTGCAAAGAGATTGCCAGGAAGGACAGATAACGAGATAAAGAACTACTGGAAAAGTTACGTAAGGAAGAAAACTCGAGCTCTAGAGAAAGGTAAACCAGACTTTCTTCTTCCTAGTATATAGCATTTCATTAGAACTTTACAAAGTACTCCCAACTAAGTTATGTCTTTCATGCACAGAAAGCCTCAGCACTGCTGTAGATTCTTCAGGAAATACTTCATTGAGATCAGAGTGTGAGATGGCAAGTCCATGTTCGATAAACAACGAAAGCTTGATGCTTATGGACGATGGTTTGGAATTCATGACAGGTGATTCTTGTGAAGCAGTAGATCTCTTGAACTTGACAGGCTCACCTTATGAAACAAGATTGACTGAATGGATATCAAACATGCTCCCTGATCCTTCTGATTCATGTAAAACGGAATTCGAAGACGAGTACTGGAACTTCAACGTTTATCGTCCAGAATGGATCTCTGATGACTACAGTGCCAGTGCATGGGATTTTTCTTTATGGGATGGGGCGTGAGCTTTTAGTGTTTGGTTTAATCGAGTTGAAGTAGTAATGTACATCAAACTGTATAAACCTGTATGAACTGACCAGTTCTCAATAATTTGCTAATGGATTCAAGATTGATTAGATTGTAAAGTATGCTGAGAACAATCCAAGTTAAGAATTAAGGGGGTACTAAAACTAGCATTAAGATTGTTTATTACCTGTTCCGAAGTTAGTGTTACATAAAATATTAAAAAAAAAAAAAACTATGGCAAGATGAATGTATATATATAACCAGCCAGTGACACTTGTACCTTGGCAAGAATGGAATACTCATGCTTTCCCTTTAATATAAGTAAAAGAGCAAGTCTAGGTGTAAAAAAGTGTTGGTGCTTTGTACTATAATGAATCCCAAGATGAGGATATTAAAACGTGCACTATATGACTCTTGCATCACTTGCTAACGTGGAATACTTGTCGTTGGCTCAAGCAAATTTGTCACCAAAGCTCAAGTTGTTGATCAAGCGTGCTAGAAGGTACACGATAATGTCTGTCTTTTAACACACAACAATGAGTTGGGGGAAATTAAGGCCACAAACTCCACACAAGTTGATCTAATCAATTTCTTACAAATTGTTGGTAGTTTTGTTTTGTACAAGTATAATATTTTATGAAATCCAATTTGCAACAAGTTTTGTTCATTGAATTTGGCTTACACACACAACTCTATATGTTTAGTGCTTCTTCTATTAAATTTATCTCAAGTGGGTGAATAGTTATCATAGCAAGGAGCTTCTGCTCCACAGGGTTTCCTTTTCTGGTGTGGATAAAGTTTATTCTACGATTCATATATTCTCTTAACACAAGTGAACATACATAAACCAATTTAATAGTAATGTCATGTTGTCTTTTTCTACACTATGCAGCTTCTAGTTTCTTGATAACCATATCCACTAAAGTATATTTCTTTTTGAGCTTTAAGTTCTAGAGCACAAGTCATCAAACATGGTTATCTTGGTTCAGTCTTTGGGGATGTAATGAATTTTAATCCCCCTGATATTGATGAAAATCAAAGAAACTAACATCACTGACTTAAACTGACTAGTGAATTGCAGAGAGTGAACCATATTTTGTCTTCTCTCATGCATTCAGTACAACTACAATAGTACACAATTTGTTGTGCCATGTAGAAACAAGAAGATAAGCAAGGTTGTTACAAAAGTTATGAGAATGGAATTATCAGAGTAAAGCCCCCAACAGCCTCCATATTCGTCGAAGTAGTCCTCATAATCGCCCGAATTAGCACCCAACTCCGCATCAGAACCGTTTCCGGATGTCCATTTGTTAAGATTGTTGCGCCTGATAAAAAAGAAACGAGTAGCGACAAAAGATTAACTCTAATCAAACTTATGCCTGGCCTAATGGCCTAGTGCTACTGTAATGATTATGACCAATGGTTGAAGAGAAAAGAGTAAAGGCAAGTGAGACAGAGCAAAAAGGGAAAAAGAGCACAAAGTAAAAAAGCAAGAAAGAAGAAAGTAAAATACACCTGTGGCCAAGGACACCAGAATTGAGAATGAGTTGATCAATGTATGCAGCAGATTTAGGCTCCACACTATAAGCCTTTTCATACTTCACCTCTACACCTTGTCCTGAGGCCACAAAGAAAGCTCCATTCACCATTACATCTCCCTCACTCCTCCAGTTCCATTCCCTCCAATCGCCCCCTCCAGCGTCTAGTCGTTTCGTCACCTGAAAATCAAGTCATTTCTTTAAAATCTCATCGCATTTAATGCTGAGTACTACAGTAGATAGTGAAAGCTTAGAATGACCAAAGTAAATAAATGTTACCTCCTTGGCATTGCGATTGTATGGTGCAATATACCGATTTCCCTGGCTATTGATAGTAGGACTTGCACTCCCTCCAATCGCATACATCTCCCACATCGTAAAATCATTGTTCACGACATGAATGTACCCTCTTCGACACCGCGGCATTCTCTGAATAAGTTTTTTACCAAATATATTGAAAGCGATTGTCACTTGCATACCAGCGTCAGGCAAATAATCATCACTATGTCCCAACAACATAACTTCATTATGGTGCGAAAAATAGTTATTAGATATCGTGATACCCGTCGACCCCATCACCACATCGATCAATCCATCTTTACAATGCGACAATGAACAATGATCAATCCAAATATCCCTCGCCCCAAATAGCGATATGCCATCACCATCCGATTTTGTTCGCCACCCGTAGTGGGTGGGGCTCGACCTTATATTAGTCTCGCCCGCTTGGTAACAGTGGTGCACATGAATGTTGTGGATTATGACATTGGTTATGTACTGCAAAGTTATGCAGCCGCCCCCAATGATATGCACGTTGGCTCCTCGTCCATCTAACGTCTTGTGAGAATTGAATATTAGCTCTTCTTTGAGTTTGATGAGCATGTTGGCAGCGAAGACTATCCATAATGGCTCGGTTTGGATTACAGCATATCGCAGTGTTCCAGGGACAGGATTGACAGGGTCATTGTCAGAGGAATCCGTAACAACGTAGTAACGACCGCCTTTGCCGCCTTGTGCGTATTGTCCGAACCCAATGGCACAATCGGCCAGACGCTGGCGGTTAAGTTGCCAGTTGGGGTCACACCGCCAGCAGTCGTCAATTGGGTTGCCAGTAAGGCAGTTGGATTGATCATTGGTCGTAACGGATAGCATTTCCCTTCTTGAAAGTGACACATTCACTTGCCTGCATGAATATATGGGCAACAGAAGAAAATTGTTAGAAGTTAAACATGATAATTACAATGTGGATTATCTATACCACTTTGCGTGCTACTTCATGTTGAAACAATGACATGTGTCATGGTACGTAATACACGAAGAATGCGGGGTTACATGCACTAGGAGTGGCACACAAACTGTATAAAACTTTAGGGGTTAGTTTTGTACAAACTGAAAATTATTTCATGAGAATATTTTCATTAGTCTGTTTATGAAATGAGATGGACATAGGATACCATGAGCATGGCAGGCAAAGAAAACAGGTAAAGTTGATGGAGGGCCACCCTATTCAATTTAGGGCCCTATAGAGTTAAAAGCAAGGCCAAAATAAATAAAAAAGTACCTGCATAGATCTAAACCATAACAAGAAAATCTTACACATGAAAGGGATAACACAAGCAGAATACCTCATGTAAAGAAAAACAAACTCAGTCAAAGAAGTTTTGCCATAAAATTGACTAATGAACAAATATAGCAAAAATGAAAGGACAAAGTAGTGCAATAAAATGAACAAAAAAAAGTAACCAAGAATAGCCATTGTAAACAAACCTTAAGAAAACAAATAAAAAATTGCAAACAACCAGCATTGTGTCAAGCAGAGCAAAGTTACATTTTGTCACAGAAACAGGGGAAAACAGGGGAATGAAAAATGCTACACACAGGCATTTTCCCCTGTTTTTACACCAACTAAACCTTCTTCAAAACTAAACAATGTACATAACAAAAAACCCAGATTTCATATAAAAAACTAGTTGCAAATAAACTTCAAAAGAGTCAGTTTTTATGAGCAAGATTTGATTTTTTTTGCTTGCCTGTGAACTTCATGAGCAACACCTTCAGGGTTTGGGTGCTGGCCCACAAGAGTAACGTTGTACATTGCAAGAACAAGCTGAGAAAATGAACCCACAAAGAGTAAGAACACAATGCAGCTTCTTTGGCTCAGCATTTTCAGTTTCAGACAAGTGTTTTAGCACTGATATTTTGTTAATATGATGTTCAAGAATGTTGCATTTAGAAGGTGAGAAAAAAAAAAAGCAATGTGCTTTGGTGAGAGTGCTATGAGAAACAGAGAAGACAAGGATTAATTATGAGTGTTAATGTGTTGGAGATTTGAACATGTTTTGAAGGGCTCTATGAGGAGTGAAGAGAATGAATATTGGAAAAAGAGGAGTGTTTGTTGTTTATGAGTGTAGTAATTTTTCCACTTTTTCTATTCATTGTGAAAGGCCAGAGCAGTATCTGTTGGTTAGATAGGTTGTATTTATAATTCTTACAGAGAATCTTGGAGTGTTTGTAGTTGGGGGAAATGAAAAAAAAAAAAAAAAAAAAGATTTGGTAAGAAAAGACATTTTTAGGCTCCCTTTGGACCGTTTTTGGTTCTTGTTGTTAGGTTGTTATAATATTTTGAGAAAATAATTTCAAATAAATAAAAATATTTAAAAGAAGTAGCCAGAACAAAAAAGAAGACGACGTGACTTGTTACACCATGTTTACTTACTATAGTGTACTCAATAGTTTGATTAGCTTATTTGTAGACTACATCATGTAGTTTGTGAACGTATCAAATACGTGTCTTAAGAGTACTGATTACAGGTTTATACGATATAAAAAAACTAACAAGTTGATGTATATATATACTTTCACAACTAGTCATACAATTTTCAGGGTATGACTGAATTTTTGTTGTTAGGATGTATAATTCTATAGAAACTCAATTTACGATAGATAAAACAATACAAAGAAGTAACAAGGCAACTTAGTGTAGAATATATTTGATGACAAATATTTTACAATACAGGGATTGTAAGGTGCACGAGGGTCCATCACACGATCTTATTTTTTCGTAATAGACATCATTTTATGAGATTGTACATGATCATGTCAAAGCTTCAAGAAGATTTGTATTGACAAACCCTCGAAACATGGGTACTTTGCTATCATTGACCCCTCGTACAAGTACCTAGCTAGAGTACACCTTTCGATGAGTAGTTTGTAATGAGACTTGACATGCAACATGCAATACAAACGAGGCTTTTGACTTATATAAGCATACTTTACAACAGCAAAAGGGCTATGTTCATGCAAACACTCTGTTCAATTTTTTGAGAGGTCCTGCTCAATTAGACGCAACATTTTATAGTGTAAGACTAGCGATCGAGAAAAAAATGGTTCAATTTTTTTAGTGATATTATAATTCCACCTTCGTAATGTGTTATCAATACCATTTCATAACTAGTACCACAATTTTCAGCTGTCTTCTACCAACAAACAAAAATTGGAAACTAGAAACAGTATAAAACTTTAAATATTGCAGAGGGAGAAACTTGCTCCTCCTTTAACAATAATTTAACCCTTTTGTGATTGGATAATTTATTTCAAAAGTACAATGGTCCACAAAATTATCCAAAAATTGGGGCCCATGATTTCTGGCCTACATTAGGAAAAAATTGTACTAATTTAATGGCCCAATTAAATTCCTTGATAGATGGTATTTTACGGGGATCTTGAACCAGACGGGGTTTATGTTAACTGCTTTTCATGATGCTGTTGGATAATGGCCATCCACGCTTTTCTTTTTCTGCTTTTAATTTCCGTAATTAGCTCCACTCTAAATGGTCACATTCTCTCTAATTTTCATATTAGCATTTATTAATTATGACACTAACACTCTAACAGTATCTTAGAAATTCTTACACAAAGGGAGTGATCGATACACGTTCATAGATCTTGTTTTTTTGTACTTTACGATGGTTTTGTTGCATCACAATCTTTAATACATATTGTGAGTTGGTTGATAGTTTATTCATCATAAAGTTTTTATAGACTTGTTTAAGACAATATACACTATGCACCGATTAAGCAATATAGGGAATTTTGATTTTCAATTATCTTATAATAAAATGAATGAGTACAAATAGATTTGAGTACACATAAAAGTTCATTGAAGTACTAGTAAAGTTCGGCGTGGCAATTAAATATAGTTTGTAAGATATTTGACCCCTCTTTGGTCCACATCTTGGATACATCAACTTTTAATTTATTAAATAACTATAGTTAACTCAGTATGCCATCTAAAGAAGAAGAAAAAATCTTAGAAAAGCTGCATGCATATTCTTTTCCTCTACATCTGATAAAGTATTGGTACATTTTCATTTAAGTGCTTAGATTTTGGCTCAATAAACACTTTAACCATATTTGGGCCCAAAACAGAAAAGAGAGCATAAAAGATGTTTAGAGTATCTTCAGCGTTTCGTTGACAAGTTTCTCACTTCTCAAACTTCTCATCTTTGGGGGGAAACGGTGCACTCTAAAGGCCAATTTGGGTGCACTTTTATTGTGAATTTATTGATATGGAGTTAATTAGGATTTTGATGAGACGTAATAGGGTTAAGATCACTGAGATTTGAATCCATATCTTGTTTATTATAGATTCTGACATAACGATTTCTCATTTTTCTAAAATTAAAATCTTATAAGAATGATTGACATTTATTAATATTATATATATATGTGTGTGTGTGTGTGTGTTATGTTCTATGTGCTTAGAAAATATAAGTAATGAGTTTTTAATAATAAGAATTATATCTCACCCGACGTGCATTTTACACTGCATTCTATATAAGCTGAAAATGGTTTACAAAGTTGAACACAACCCCTCAATTAATACTTGTGAAGTACATTCCACTTCATTTTCAAATCAAGTTGCACTACCAATCAACAGTCACTTCTCAGTTATTGACTTACTGTGATGATATTTAACTTTGTGGAATCCTTAAAGTTTTCATTGCAAAGAAGCTCTTATGATATTTAACTTTTTTTACCTCAACAACTTCTTTTTTATTTTTTATTTTTATGAGAATAACTTCTTTTGATTTGGAACATCCATATATATTCTTGCACTATAATAGTACTTTTTAATCTAATGGCTACACGTCAGTTTCATAATTACTGCACAACTTTTCCCCTCCTATATTATGAAGTATCTTTGAATTTGCACATACTTTACTAGTTCTGCATGCTTGTGTAAATGCTTTATCCTATGCATTTTTTCAACACCCTCGATTCTTGAGCAGAAAAAAAAAGATTTATTCTACATATTTACTTTTCCAATAATTTTTGAATAAAAAATACTTGGTGGAGCCTGAATTAGGGTTAGAACATGGGTTCCATCGAGGCACATTTTGACTAAATTTCCATAGTAGGTCCCTATCCTTGACCGTTACATGGTAGTGGGACTAGTCTGAGCTTTTTAGATATGAAAATAGGACTCCCTTTGTTGTAGATTGTTCAGGTTTTGTTGGGGTTCTCGAGCAAACGGTCCGGAGTGTGCACAATTATAAATTAGTGCAATAGTACCTAAATATAAATTAAATAATACCAAATTCTACGAAGTAGTGGTGCCTAGTGCTAGTGCATTGATCACATACTGTTCCTTTTTTTTTAAAGAGTGTATTTTTCATTTGTACAAATGGGCTAACAACGATCTGATGGGCTTAACTAAAGCTGGGCCCAAAACGTAAAACATGCAATAATCAATGTCCCAGTGTATATCCACTGTCTTGTAGAGTGGGCCGAAATCCTTCTTATTGAATAGGCCTACTGGAGCAAGTTAACACATCGTATATAGATAGCATGGTCATAGAGTAGAATCATTTGGGCCTCATCGAATTTCCTTTTGCCAACATATCTACAAGTCATGCTATTTATATTTTAACACCAAAAGTCTGCGGAGTTCTTTAGATAGGTTAGTTAAATAGAACTTACCGTTAAGATATATGAGGATTTTACTTAGTAATCTTCTCTTATTTTTCAGTTGAGTTGATTTTTTGAATTTCTTTTGGTACAAGGTCAGACACCATGAGGTTCTCCAAATCCGAAGAGACTAATCTTAATCTATTTAATTATTTTTATTCTCCTATCGAGAACTTTAAATGGATCACATAAAAAAAATCCAAAGATATTTATAAATACTATGGCCTACGATGAAATTTTACAAACTTTCTATATATCATATATTGGATTCAGTCACTCTTTTGATGTCAAACGAGAAAAATACTAACCAAATGAACGCTTCAAATCTGAAACTGAGCTGATATTACAATCTAACTTATGGACAAATTAAAATACATAACCTAAAATACTACTCGAGAAGCTAACTTTTTCCTACGTACCACTTCATGATCATATATCTTAGACAAAAAAAAGTTATAGACCAGAGGAAGAGGAACACACTAATAAAATCTCCTCTAAACTTTTAATCAACCATGAATCTCAGCAGAAGTTCCCGTCACGTGACCCGTGTCCTGCACGTGTGCGGCCGGCGCGTCGGGATTTTGGCTGCTGTCCCATTTTCCTATCGGAATAGTATGGTGATTCTTTTCGTCAAAATTCGTCAACGCCGACGTAGCAACGCTCGTTCCTTCAGCCATTTCTGCGCTCATCATCATTTTTCTATTTATAGCCATAACAAATTCACCAGCGAACAAAAGTAGTAGCAAAGAGAATAACTGTATAGTTTTAGGAGTCATAATTAATATTTTTTCATCAAACACTTAAATAATAAAATTGCAAGATATATTTTGGAGATATATGTGTGCATGCTTATAGTTATTTATACTGAAGAGATGATGAGGTAAGTGGGTTTAGGGAGTTATAAAAATCTGAATGTGGGCTTTCCACCTAAGTTACAAAATTAATTGACTTTCACAACTATGAACTATGTGGTTGACATGTGGCGTTATGTTCCATCATCAAAGTGTTGGAACTTTCTCTTTTCCGGTTAAGATATTTTCTAAATGTGATGAATCTGTGTTATCAAATAGGAGAACGACGCGTTCTTTATGAAAATGAAAGACACAACACGAGTTTTTGACTTTTTGCAATCATTGTCGCCGCTATTGCAATAATATGCTTAAAAATAGACAAAATCAGAAGTATTCAAGATTCGGAGAATGTAGGTTCACCTTCAACTTTGGAAAT
This sequence comes from Misopates orontium, assembly GCA_946800315.1. Lineage (NCBI taxonomy): Eukaryota > Viridiplantae > Streptophyta > Magnoliopsida > Lamiales > Plantaginaceae > Misopates > Misopates orontium. Next base: position 4,911,378 of record OX326950.1, on the reverse strand, counting down.
TACTGCGTGCGTGCGTACACAAGATTGAAGGCTAAAACCGTTGCTTAAATATCTCATTAATTTTACTAAATGGAACAAACGTGCCAAAGAGTCATCATAAACGTAGCTGACATATTAAGAGGCAAATTAGTTCAGAGCAATATTTGTATTATCTAATATTTTACCTTTTTTTCAACCAAGAAACTAATTCATTTAAATTTCTTAATTCCTTAATGTCTCCTACTACTAAAATAAAAGCTTCTCATATATTAATGATAATCGAGGCTTGTTTCTCATGAACGCACAAAAACGAATTAGAAAAATAATTAACTATCCTAAATTGAAGATTATTTTTTTTTGATCAGGCAAAAGAAGCCTAAATTGAAGATATTAATGAACCCTTTATTCTTATTGTGTATCCCGGTCACCTTTGTGGGTTTAAATTGCTTATTTCAAACTTTGGTTGGGTATATAGTGAGAAAGCTGAATGCTACCAGTCTCAGAATTAAGATTCATGTTGTAGGATTCTGGTGTCTTTTTCCTTTTTGCAATTTATTACCGCATATCCATCTAAACAAACGTTGTTGTAATTCTTTGTTCTTGTCATCAGTTCCATTTGTCCTCAGCATGTGGAAAGTGGAATAGTTGCTACAATTAATTAACATGCAACCGGTATATATATTCTATAACAATAGATTTTTGCTAAGTAATTACTCAGTTCCTTTGGTATGTATACCATTTTCCACCACAAACTAAAGCATAAAACAATAACGCCTATATTCATTGCGATTTTATTTACTTGAAGAAAACAGATCTGAACAATTTTATATGCAGTTATGGTTTGAAAAGTATAAGAATGTAGTGTTACGTTCTTTTAAATTCTAAGGGGTGTTTTTTAGTTTAAATAAAATCAAGAAGCTTAGATGTATACTTTTTTAGACTCTCGAGAGTGTATCATGTAATTGTTCAGTATTATACTTAAATGTGATTTTCTTGAGCAATGATATAAAACATGCTATTCCTAGGCACAATTAGATGTGACTTTGGTAGCGTTGTTCTCTCAACTCAATAGTTATTTGTATGAGAAACTAAACGGGAGAGTAAATAGTATGAGAATGTACAAAAATAACTCGCAAGTCGTAGCAACATTGCATCATATTCCGTAATCAACACATACTGAGCTTTTAATTTGCCATCGTTTCATTTGATGAATTACAAATTTAAAATGAACAAAGTGCTGCCTACCTAAGGCACCCAAACCTTGTAGGCTTGCATGTGCGTTGTCCAAAGCACTCAGGCACTTAGGAACTCAGTCATACTATAAACCTCTTGACATGTCCATGTCCATCTATCGTCAATGGAACTCCTATAGACACTTCATTTCAGAATAGAAAAATAGTCATCTCGAACCAAGCCGATGGTTATTTTGTTGGACGATTCTTGGTCTAAATTGACGTATATGAGTATAACAGACGAAGATACCTCGATATACAATTGGCCAGCTCATAACCTACCATTGTGTTAATTAAAGAATTACAACTCCAAAAATAAACCAAGTCTCTACCTTACTTAAGGGTGGACACATGCATAGGTCTCGCATGCATTCATGCATAGGCATATGCATAAATAAACTAAGTCTCTTCTTGATGTAACTTGCAATCGCGAACGTGCAAACTCGTATGTAGACAGTCCTAGGCTCTCGGCCATGCATGTTCGCAGGATCACAAGAACTCGGTGCTACTACAGGCCTTCTAACATGGGTCAGGTCCACCTACGAACAATTAAGCTCTTATAAATACCTCACTTTAAATAAGAAAAGTTGATCTCGGACCAAGCCCATAAGTATTTAGTCCAAGGGACAATCGGATAATTCTTGATTTACTAGTTGTATCTAATTAGTAGTCAAATACACTAGCAGCACCGACGATGGAAAACCAAGAATGTTATCTTAAATATCCAGAGAATGGCACATCTCAGCTATTGTGATAAACTTAACGCTGCAATAAAGTAAAGAACAATAGTATGAGTAAAACCTCGGAGCCCTGCCTCCATCCAGCACGGAGGGGTGATAGATCCCTTTTGTTTGTAACATATTGGATTCACTTAGATTGCGTTGATGTAAGAAAAGTTGTAAGTAAACACTTCAAATCTAAGCTGATGTACATATATGAACAAAATCATAAACAAAACTACTAAACACAAAAGCTAACTTTTCCTTATGTACCACTCCATGATCATATTTGCAAAAAAAAAAAAAAAAGGTTATAAACTATGTATAAAGAGGATGAGAAATCTACTCAAAACTCGTAATACAAACACTACTAGAATCTCATCCCTAAGCTCTTAATCAACCATGATTATCGACACGATCTCCCGTCGTGTCCTGAACGCGGACAGCCGGCTCATCGGGATTTTGGCTGCTGTCCCAGTTCCCTCTCGGAATGGTATGGTGATTGTTTATGTCTAGCTCTTCATCAGCGGCGCTCGTTCCTCCTTTTGTAATCTCTACGCGCATCATTTTTCTATTTAAAGCAAGACCAAACTCCCCAGCAAACAAAAGCACCAGTACAAAGAGTAACACTATAAGTTTAGGACTCATAATTTTTTTCATCAAACACTTATAAATTTGCAAGATATTTTTTTTTTTCAAAATGTGGACGATACATGTGCTTATTTATATAAAGTTGGGACTTGGGGTGGAGAAATAATTAATGATGATTAATGAGCTAAGTGGGTTAATGGAGTTAGAAAAGATGTTAATGTGGACTTTCACAAATATCTGGTTGCCTAGTGGCGTTATGTTCCATTAGCAAAAGTCTTTGTACTTACCTTTAATTTCCAGTTAAGATATTTTACATATCTAATGAATCTGTCTCCTCCAATAGAAGAAGGACACGTTTTTTTTAAGAAAATGAAACCCACAACGAATTTGCAATCATTATCGCCGCTATATATGCAAATAGCTAGTATGCTTACGATGGGTTTGCATCATGAAGCTTGATCATCCTCAAATTTGTGTTCTGTCATTAGAACATAAAATTAATTTGGTCAATTGCTCAAATAACTGGAGAAGAATTCAATAATATAGAATGAAAGGTGATGATACATGCTTGCGGCGCCAGATGCTTGGAAAAAATTATAACTAGTGCGATGAAAAGAAGACAATCCAAATCCTTATATGTTGACTACTAATATTCACCAAAAAAAAAATAAAAAATGTTGACTACTAATAGTTAAAATTACCATAATAGGGCTAAATAGCATTTATATTATTGGCCTCTTAAAGTTCAAAAAGAAACAAATATTGTACTATTTATATAAGCCCCGAGTAATTTATCCATGATTAATTACTTTATTTTAACAATTGGCCCAACTTTTCATAAATATACAAACTTTAATTACAGAAGTTTAAAATTACACTATTACCATTAAGCCGTTTTAGAATCAAATTGGGAAATATATTTGTATAATTCTAAAAAAGGCCAGGATATTATAGTTACTATATGCACAATGGTTCGTCTAAGTCACATTATTATGTCATATTATCTACCATTTTTATGTAGACATCATCCTCATGTATTAAAATTTAGAACATAAATCATCATTCACTGCGTACATGTGGCACAAACAACACAAAGAATGCGTATCGTGTGTCATTTTAGCAAACCGGGCATTTCATCTCGTCGCTTTACATAATGACAAAGTAATATTTTATTCATCTTCACTTCCTACCTGATGAGGTAATGTATGCTTAGACAGCTTTAAATAATGTTATTTTTTGAATTTAATTAGATTCACTTTTTACTTCTAAACCACGATTAACTCCAAAGGTCCCCAAGAAATCACAACTATTAGAGACGCGAAATAATAAAAAAAGATAGGCACAATTTGCAGGAATATAATGTGCAATTTTTTGTGAGTTATATTACACGCATATATGTGTGTGTAGAGTTATGGTAATAAATCCCATGTGTGCTTCGAGTCCCATGGGTTATGGATGTATAGGCCCATTCTTACACGGGCCATGTGGTTGGACTTGGAGTCATATGCATAGAGTTCACATTAAAACATTTTTATTTTTAATTATATAAATTTTGTTAAGTGGAAACTAGATTATGAAGACAACACTTGAATTCACCACAAACGTTTTCGAAATATTTACCAAAATGCTTAGGTGCAAAACAATTTAGAACCAACTGCAGTTATAAGAATAAAAGAGTTCTGGAAATTAATGAAATCATACATAAGTTACATAAGGTGAAGGGAATTAATAATGAAGGTATCAAATGATATGTTAGTATAATATTACAATGGACTTCTAAGTTTTCTTGATCAATTTTAATTTGATATATATTGGATTTTTAGACCAGATTAAGCATTTATAATTACAAAGTAAGTATACAATATATTTGTTCAGTTTAGGATATACATGTAATGATATACTAATTAATTCTTAGGGAGTGCACCTTGTTCAATAGCGATGTCATAAGACCATCGATGGTGAGTTGCCCGGCCTGCCATATGCAAAAGGTCACATAATGGAACTACCCAATTTTCCATGTTGTCGTGCAGTTTGCTCGATCCCGCTAGGATATGATCATTGCGTGGTCACTGTATTTAACATGCCGCATAATAAAACTCCCAAAATTTTATGTCGTCATGCACCTTGCTCTATCACGCTATCATATGATCGTTTATGGTGTAGGCTGCTCGACACACCATATGTAAATAGTCGTGCAATAAAACTATCAAGTTTTCCGTGTAGTTGTGTACACATGATTAGGTTTTGTGGAACGGGTAGAGTTCTTTTGGACTAGGTGCCTAACTTGGTCGCACGGCGGTGTGTTGGGGGAGAGATTGTTAGGTGCACCGGCTGTGCGATGATGTGGTACAACAAGTCGGTTATTATTGTAAATGCATGGTTGTGATGAAGTGTGGAGAAGTTAATGCCCTATTATTTAGGAATTATATTTAATCTCCACCACATGTTGTATCACGTCATCATGCAGCGGCTGCACTTAATAATTTTTCGTGTTGGGGAGAGGGGGTAGGACCTAGGGGGCTTTTCTTTCTTTATTTATTTTTTGAGTGTTTATCATTTCTTTTTAATTTTTAATTTCTTTAAATATAAGATTGGGTTCAACCAGTTTTTACCCATAAAACATGATTAACAAAATTAATAAGGTCATTTGTGTTTTTTGGTATTATCTTTATTTATAGTGTTTTTGATTAGATTTGAAGGAGAGTATGATTGTCCCTTTATATTTTCATTAGCAATTTTTAACATTCACTACTTGTAGGGCAGATTTCTGTAACATTTTTAAATTGTAAACGACTTTCTTAAATAGTAAGAGATATTCCTGTAACTTTACCAAATGATTACGTGGAGCTAACTATCTCTTACTTTCTATCAAACAAAAAAAGAAGATATCAATTACTTTTTAATAGTTTTTTTCTTTTAAATCTTGGATTGCAGATTCGTAAGTGCCGATTAATAGTCTCTATTAATGTTAATGAATTCCTTATAGTCATGCTAACGGATTTAAGACTCCGTACTAGGGGCTGACTTATAGTAAACTGTAAAAGGACTCCTTAATAAATCACGGATCTGGCCATTAAACAAAAAATGAAATCTCAGACAGTCAAGAATCTTGTCCTGACCAAGAACGACGAAGAACATAAGTAATTGGTTGAATATTCCGCCATGTACTAAAATATATATACTGCGTGGTTGCGAAAATATTGAAGTTCTCTTTATTAAATTTGGACTAAATTAGATAGAGACTTTTCAGGTTCTGTACACACCACTGCAACGTTTCTTTTCATCTATCTCATACACATTTCAATTAATCTCGTCAAACTAATGAATTTTTACAATACTAAAATCTCAACTTCAATACCCAACACATTGTACATTATTTTACAAGTTAATAGTATGTTCAGAATATTAAAAGTAATTGAAGCGAACATATAAAGTTACATTCTAAGGACGCTTTTAACAAATTGGTACTGAACCTATTTTTACGACTTAATTTGATACATCGATTTTACGTTCTTCGAAGTTTCTAAATGAAACTCAAAATAAAAAATAAAAACGTAATTAGTTACGTAACAAAAAGTTAAAACCGGTCAAACCAGAATCTTCTAACTTTTCTTGGAACCACGTCAGCCAATGGTCAAAACTGGTCTCCTCTGCATTAATAATTGTACCACATGGGTTCACTTTTTTCTATAAAATAACGATAAAGAAATTTATATGTTGTCCCTGACTTAACTTTTAATTCTATATATATTATATATTTCAATTCAAGTTCAATAATTTGTCAATCAAAACGTAAATGATTTACTGAATATAACTAAATTGCTGATGTAGGGCGGCCTGGGCATTTCGTCTTTTTGTATTTGTATACATTCAATAATTTGAGGTCCCGATCAAAAAAATAAAATTCGAGGTCAAGTAAGTTCTTCTTGCTACACCCACCATGTACAATTATTTGAACAAAATTGCAACTAGCCTTCTCGTGGAGCCTTTTTTATTTTATTTTATAGAGAACCTAAGATGTTTCAACCATGAAGCTGATTTGAACAGTTTGAAACAATCAAGGGCAGATACGCAAAAGTAAATAACTTTTTCCCCATTTGAATTTTGATAGAAAAAAGGGCACGAAGTTCTTCGTGAATAAACGAAGAAAAGAAGGCAATATGTCTACAAGAGCTGCTCATTTTCCCTACTAACTTAAGTTCATGCATTAAAAATCAAAACAAGTACAGCGGCAAATATTAGTCTTTTTAAACTATAAAGAAATATTGAGTTGTCACGTAACTCTGATAGTCTGGTGTGTTGAAATCTATCACGCATTACTTAAAAATAAATATGAGATTATATAAATTAATAATAATAATAATAATCTTTCATTCCTCATTGAATAAAGCTTTTTAGGAGGAACAATGAGCCTACCTAAAATAATGTTGCATTTGTACAATTTAACTCGCATGAGGTCTAGTGGTTATTCTGACCTACAAGTGAGGAGGCACGTCGCACTCCATAGCATTGTTTCAAAATGAATTTGGACTTGTACACTTTAATAATCTCCCACTCTCCTTATCAAGTCTCTTAGTTCAGGGATTAAATAGAGCTTAAAGGGTGCCAACCTAGTTGGAATGTCTAGCTCTACTACCCCCTCGGACTCCATCTTTCACGTAAAAAAAATTTCAACGTGCACATGTTGTGCTCAATAACTTGCTCATGATTTATTAAACGGTTCCATACAACTAGGTATGCAGAGCAAAATATGCATTGGTGGTGGCGCGGATGGCGACTTTGTAAATGAAACTACTCGGTTGAAAAACATATAAGAATATAAATGAAGAATCCCTTTACAAGTCTGAACTTTTAAATTAGACAAAAACTCAATATGGCATAGAGACAATACGCGCACAACAATGTCTCTGATGAAGAATCTGACCCAACTTTTCTAAATAGAATTATTTTATTTTAAATCTATTCTTTTCTTTAGGTCAAAAATTTTGTATTAGTTTAAGCACATAATAGTCATTTTAACGGTTCTAATAATACCAATTATCCAAGATGGCGAGTGATGTGGACTCCTGATGTGTCTTTTTCCACCGTTTTAAAATTATGTGCAATTTGTAGTTTTTAAGTTTCTTTTAAGGACTAGATTTTTTCGTTTGTATCACTTATAGTTTGTCATTCAATATTATTCTCTTGCATTTATTTTCTTCAATAGATTTATTTAATTTTCAACTCAATAAATATGTTCTAGACTCTATATATCCTGTTTCCTGGAAACCAGTTAAAGTTCGTTATAATTCGTATGAACGAGATAACTAATAATAAGACTCATGTGTCGGATTTAAGTCTACTCGGACTTTTCTTTCTTACCTTTTTTTGAATTAATGGTAACTGTAACAATAACAACGTGTTAATGAGACTTTATGACTTAAATTTTTTGTACATTAGTTGTCGATTCCATTTTATATTGTTCCAAATTATATAAATCAACTCTCAGGCAACTTTCAGGAAAGTCGCGGTTCTCCACGACAAACACCAATTACTTGCACCGCACCCACAATATTTTTCTTATATAAACCCCAAACACAATGACTCTCTAATCAAGAAAACATTCAAAATCACTTGCAATCTCAAATTCTCCAAATAAATTCATATATCATCTCTTATCAATCTTTCATATTGATTAATAGTCACATAAGCACTAAAAGCAAAAAAATGGTGAAGTGCAAAAGCAAGTCTTTCTACATATTAGCTCCGCTGCTTATTTCATGCTTTATTTTGTTTGGAGCAAAATCCATCAATGCTCAAGAAGTAGGTATGTAATGCAAAACTTCCCTAACTTTGATAATCCACTAGCAACAACTGAGCAACCGTGATGGAATTCCAGACTATGGTTTACGCTTCACCGATAAAAATATATTGTTTTCGTTGGTGAAGGCTAAATTTTTGTTGAAAAATACCACTAATGTCGCTAACGTGCCATCTTAATGTTTATTAATAGTTTGTGACATTTTGTTTTCCAAATTTTATATTTTTATATGAAATCTGATCTGGGATTTTTTTTTTTCTGGTCTAATGTTTCAGAGGATGAGAGGGAGTTCGATTATTCGAAAAATGGTGAAATGGGTCCAAAGCATTGGGGAAAACTAAGAAGAGAATGGGGTGCATGCAACGATGGTTCAATGCAATCTCCTATAGATCTATTACATGAAAGAGTGAGGATAATTTCCAAGGGTGAAAAGAGACATTACAAGATTGCTAATGCAACTGTGAGGAACAGAGGTCACGACATACAGGTGAGGCTCACCATTATCAGACAAAAAAACCATTGACTAATTATCTTTTATAATTCAAAAAATAAACAAGAAGATATTTTCAACTGATGCGGGGTCCAAAAATAAAAAGCTGTAATAATGTTATATGATTGACTAGTCAATGTTAAATATATTTATTTATTTATTTTATTAACAAATCACTCGAGTGAGGAAAAAATAAATCAAGTAATTAACCTCCTATAATTTCGAAAAGTAGTTCACCGGCCAGCCTCTAAACCCTTTCGAGTAGGTTGAATTGTAAAGAAGAAACAAGTCTTAGCACGAAATATTTTTCCTTTTCTTTTATTTCACAAGTAATTAAGCAATGTGACTAGTATGATAAACAATAGCAAATTACCAAAAAAATAAATGATTAACACTAGCAGAAATCGTTATTGTTTTTAATAGGAAAAGTACCAAACTCCCGTGGTATTCCCCGTTTCACAAGGTACTAGCTATATATATTTTCTTACAAAAAAAGAGTAATATGCACCCGATCTGTTGAAAAATGTGCGACTTACTCTCTAGTCAACTTTTGGAGTGAATCATTGTTCATGTTAGAACATGAAGCGAGTAAACATAAAGCATTATCACAACTATTTAACATTAACATAGGAATTGATGTATATGATGCAGATTGGATGGTCAGGTGATGCTGGATCACTATACCTTAACGGGAGAGAGTATTCTCTGCGTTATGCCCACTGGCACTCTCCTTCAGAGCACACCATCCACAGCAGAAGGTACGACATGGAATTGCATATGGTACACCTCAACACGGAAGAAAATGTTACTAGGATAGCTGTTGTTGGAGCCCTCTACAAGATTGGAAAACCTGACAAGTTTCTCACCAAGGTAATCAACAAAAATCATCTATAAGCATTATTTAACACAAAATACAATTATGCGCCAAAATGTTATATCCTGATTTCTATGTCAAGTGTAATAACTATAAGATAAATAGATCTCACGGTGACCCAAAAAGTGGCGCATGTCATAGGCCTAAATGTGACACAAAAAGTGACACACGATTTGACGCATAAGAATTGCACCTCATTATTTTTCATAGTTTAAACAAAGATATTGTATAAACCAACTAATTATTGAAGTGCTACCTTATTGAGTTACTAACTATTTTTTATCATCATAATTGATTACCTTATTTTCCTTTTCAAAATAAATTTATTAAACACTTCATCTGATCAATTGCAGCTAATGCCAAGTATATCATCCATGATCAATAGTAGTACTGAAGAAGTAAACTTGGGAATAGTTGATCCTAATGAGATCAAAATTCAGAGCAAGAGGTACTACAGATATGTAGGATCACTTACTATTCCTCCTTGCACTCAAGGAGTTATTTGGACCCTCAACAAAAAGGTATTGATTTTGTACATCTATAGTCCCCACTTGATATATCAAAATTTCTAATTGTTTAGCCGCCTCTAATGATAGTAATTAATTATCTCATTCTAAATGTTTGTTTAACCAAAATTAGGTTAGGACTGTTTCCAAGGAACAAGTTCGTATGCTCCGAGAAGCTGTTCATGATGTAAGTTCCCAACCATGTACTTATAAGAGTTTGAAGTGATATGGAAAGTGTTAATTCTCATTGAATGAAAAGAGTACTTATATAAAATACTAAACCTAAGTATGTACGAGCAGTATGTACAACGTATGTACGAGCGGTATGTACGAAACCTAAACTAAAGATAATAAAATAAATTACAATAAATCTATTTATCTCTAATACGCCCCAGCAAAATCGACGTCTCATACGGAGAGTTTGGAACGCATAAGTTGAAAACGAGAGCGCGCTAACGGTTTTGGCCTTTAAGGCCTGTAAGAACTCGAAAACAGAACGAGAGCCGAGTTTCATGGTGTTGAGGTCATCTTTCAACTGCATCACACGAGAGCGTGAGCGATTGGCATACAATCGTTGAAGGGTAAACCACGCATCGGAAGAGGTAGCGACGGATGAGATTAAAGGGACAATCTCGGCCGAAGCTGATCCAAAAAGGGCGGTCAAGATGAGTAAATCTTGCCGTATCCAGTGGACATGAGCGGCAATGGATTCAGACGTGGAACCTTGAGGAGTGCATGGGAGTGTGCCGTCCAAAAATCCAAATAAGCCGAAGCCATGGAAGAGATGGCGCACTCGAGATCACCAAGAAGCGAAATTGCTGCCATTGAGACGAAGCAGAAGGTGGTGGTGGGCGTTAATGGGAATCAGAGGTTCTCCGTCGGGCCCGATCCAACCATTCCCAGATGACAGGCGAGAGGTGATGGGGGTATTTCTCAAGTTCGATCCATCGTCGGAGGAGTCGGGGGAGTTGGGTGAATCGCCGGTCATAAGTGAGGATCAAGAATCTCTAGAGAGATTTTAGGTCTCTTGGTACCATATAAGAGTTTGAAGCGATATGGGAAGTGTTATTTCTCATTTAATTAAAAGAGAGTACTTATACAAAATACTAAACCTAGGTATGTACGAACGGTATGTACGAGTGGTATGTACGAGCAGTATATACGAGCAGTATGTACAGCGTATGTACGAGCGGTATGTACGAAACCTAAACTAAAGATAATAAAATAAATTACAATAAATCTATTTATCTCTAATACTACTTTAGTATTCATAAAAAAGAAAAAATTACTTTAGTACTCATAAATATTATCTTGATTATGTTTCGTACGTAATTATGAATGAATAATTCTATCTTATTGAATATTACAATGAAAAATGATAAAAAAAAAACTTTACGAATATTATTATTTTAAATTGAAATTTCTTTAGAATAATACGTGAAAAAATGATTATTCTTTTTACTTCATTGAAATTAGAAGATAGTATAAGTTGATAGCGACTATTGAAAATGCCAAATAAATTAATTATATTCTCTTAATCAATTTACTATTTTTTCTTCTTTTTATTTTTATAAAAAGACTTTTTCTTATATAATTTGTGTGGTTTTGCTTTATATAGTATGCAGAAGAGAACGCAAGGCCACTGCAAGAGGTCAACAACCGAGACGTTTACATTTACGGCCCATCGAATACAAATTGATGTAAATGATAAGCTAAAATAATTTTTGTACCTTAATTAGTTTGGACTTGGTAGTCAATATTCGCACATTGTTCTACTGTCTCCAGGATGATTCGAGATTATTCTATTTTATTCATTTTTCTTTTCTTGATCACATTTGTACGCCCGATTTTATATATTTACGAGAATGATAATAAAGATTACTACTTTAATATATTGCAGCTTCTTAATGCTAGAAGATTATAAACTTCAAGTGCGATTCGAACCGGCCATGAATAATGTATCTTTATTATTTATATTAATTTGTATGTGCGACATTGTGTATTGAATTATGCTATTTATATAGTTTATAATGCCATGGCATGTATATATCTGCGTGTGTATATAATCTTTACATATATTTTGAAATAGATTACGTTATATACTCTTTTTTTAATTATAAGAATTACCCCTTATCATCAATTATTAGTAAATAATCAATGTATAAGTCATTAACATTTATATTTTCATAAATTTTATACAATTGCAAATTACTATTTATGGAAATGAGAAAGGTTCAAATGCAACGGCTAGCTTGAAGCATGCAGCTGCTGTAGGAGATAAAATGCACATTCATGCATCAAGGACAAAAAGCATCTTTTGAGGGAATAATTGTTTGTTAGGATTGTTTAGCTAATATTCTTCTCTCTCCCTTAGGTGGATTATTCATTTGATTGTACTATATACGTGTGTGTTTGTATCAGAATATCTATCCATTGAATTCAGCAATACATCATCTTTTTCATTCGATTTTATCTTCTCTTTTTCATCATGTTCATCAGCTTTTACTATGTTGTTTTGTTCTTCACATTTTGTTACTATTCAAATTTTTTCTTTGATTAGTACATTAATAACCTTCTAATTATATATAAATGAATATAACAACCGTGGAGAAAATTAACAAATATTATTTATTATGAGTAACACCCGTTTATAAATTGATTATCCAATTCTATAGTGTTATGATTTATCATGCATGCAAAACTCAAGTAAACACCACCGTAATTTTAACATGATCCGATTTCAATCTAATCCACGAGACCAGAGCCAAAGTTAGTGGACTTATGCAATAGTACTGGAACTACTTCTATTCACAATTGGCGTTATTGATTCACTTAGATATTCCTAATTTAATCCCGAGCAATGGGTCGATGGATGGACTTAGCTTCCTTCCTGAAAATAACATAAGAGCCCCGAGCGCCTTAAAAGTACGCTATGTGTAATAGAAATTAAATTTATTGAATTAATGAAGAGAACGAACATTCTGTTTATAGACTACAATAAGGTACATTTTGGGCTAAACGTCTATAGCACATTTCCGCGACAATAACGGAGTATTTCTTAATTTTACGGGTCTTCAGAAGTCTAAGCTAATCTTCATTTTCTATCATTCAAGAATGTTTTTTTTCTATGAAATCGCGATTTTTTTACGTAATACGTCCTGCCAAATAGAAACTTGTAATAATTTGATTAAATAAATGATGAAAATCTTGAATGAAACGAGTTTCATTCGTGATTGACAACAATCTTCCTATGTTTATTAAAACTATGAACCTAACAAAAACTGGCAACAAATTTATAAAGTATTTAACTTAAATAATTCCCAGGGTTCTAAATGAACTTTACCTACCAGTAGTATTAAAATTGAGATTTAGTTAACTATGGAAATCACATCAGAGTCTTTGGTGCACCAAAAAACGATTATTTAGTTGAATAGTGGTTTCTCATAACTAATTTATCTTTTTTAAGTTGTTAAAAGGACGATTTAAATGAAATTAACAGAGTGATGCATCTATAGTTTTTAATATATGAATAAAGTAATTACATCGACCAGTCATACGGTGCTGAAATATTATATCTCATATAATGTTTAATAAGTCGAAATTACTTTAGGTGCCCATGCATGTAGTGCTGCAATATCATTTTTCGTATACCTTTTTGAAATAAACTGAAACATTAATAAGTTGATCATGCGTATGGTGCTAACGATCATTTATTCGGTAAAATCTTTTATATAAGAGAATAATAATTAAGCCAACGGCCACTTGTATGGTACTGAGTCTGCTGACATATCATTCATTTTTTTAAGCGTCACATGAATTTTTTAGTTGATCACGAGATCGTGGTTCACAGTTTATCTTACGATGAAAGATTTGGCATCCAATAAGATGTGTTTTTTATTTTTATTTATTTATTTAATTAATATAATTATATAATGTTTGACTCTGTGACTTTGGGAACGAATAATGATTAATTGATAGAATAAGTCTAGTATGAACGAAGTACATTAGTCTCCCAACAATTTTTCAATATCTTTCTTTATTAGATAATACTTAATAAAACTTAAAACATAACGTAAAACATTTTTGAACTAATGTACATGCATGGTGGCTGACAAACTGGAGTGCAATAAATCATATATTTTAGAGGAAAATATCGTTTTATCTTGATTGAGATTCTTCTATCCAAAAAAAAATAAAATTATAGCGGACAAATAATTAGCCTTTCTTTCTTTCTCGTCATTTTTTTAAGTTTTAACTATCATATAATCAACGTATACGCCTAATGAGTATAACAATCTTACCGTTTTATTCCTTCAAGAACGAAGTTAGGTGTAAATCATTCTGGTGATAGCCAAAATTTTATCATGGATTTTATGAATCTTTAAAAACTTGCTCATGGTGTGAAGGCTTACCGTGAGATGTTGAAAATCTTGACTGGAAACTTTATGTTTAATTCTCAGCAATAAATTAAGATGGCAGGTCAAGTTGTTGTTGTTTGAACTTTGAACTTTGATGCATGAGCTATACATCAATTAATGAAGATAAATATTAATCATAAACGTTCTTACTTAAAAATATTTCTAAACTTCGTCTCAAGATGTAGAGCACTCCACTAATGATTGATATTTGGACAAAAAAGTTCATTTCAACTATCGTATTATTTAGCCACATTATATAAATACGTTAAACCGTAAAAGATGTACTTGTTCACCGTTTCCACATCTCTTATATACAACCTTTACACAGTACTCACGTTAACCGAGAATTTCCTCTCGTTTCCAAATGTCACTCATTAAAAATGAATTTTTTTGCCAAAGTAGGCAGACAATATGTGTAACAATTTTTTACTTTGTACTGGTGCTACCGCATCAAATGTATATTCTGATTTCTAAAATATTGAGCAACGACATAATTTTGACTAAATATCAGGTAGTGTCATAATTATTTAACTCGTATTATATATATACTTTATATTGGTCTAAAATAAGCCATATGTAAGCCAGGTGCGCTGGCAAAGTAATCAAGAATACATATATATATATATATATATATATATATATATATATATATATGTCTATGTTATTCCGTAATGCGCTAACATAAACTTGGTACTCGTTTTTCAACATCTGTATATTAACATTAACGAGAAAATTGACGTGCGGTGGAACTCAAAATAATTATAGCGCCTCTAGGCTCTAGTAACTATTCCACTTCGTAGTGAATTTTATTAGATATACCTGAGGCTATATACTGGAACACAAAATATTCAAAATAATATTCGTGATTGTTTTTAAGTAAAATTAACAACTTTGTCCCTATAAATTTCTTTCTTTTTCTCTTGTCTATTTCTCTTTACTTTTACATTCTATTCTTGTTTTTTGTCGGGTATATGACATCAAGAAAGTGTACGTGTTCCCGGGGCAGCTCTAGACCTTGTTTTAGCTATATATAGGACAAAACTAAGACTTTTTTTTTTTTTTTTGATAAAACAAAACTAAGACGTTTCTTCTTCTATATATGTTGTTATTGATTAAAGTTAGAGTCATCTCTCTAAAAGCAATTAACTCCTATAAAAGAGCACAAAATAATATCATGATTTGCTTATTGCGCCGTAATCAATTTAGTCAATACTCAATACAACACATTAAAAAGGCTATTTTTATTATTTGGCCAAACAATACATACTTATCCTTACCTATATATATGACAGGAGTAATTCTCAAATGTAAAATCAACTAGTTGAGTGAAGAAATACGACGGGATTGTTGATTGATAATGCTATCAGTAGAAGGGCTTTGTTCCAAAATAACTTCAAGACCATCGCCCCAACTCTCCATTCCTTCGGCCATCACTTGCCAGAATAAAGCACCTCCACACGGTCCTCCACCCCTTGCACAATCATATACACTGTTGAATATTTTTTCAAAGTATCGATCCCTAACTCCACAATTGTATCCTGGAGACCTTGAAGATTTTCCGAATTCTGTCACCAAAAATGGCTTTCCTATGATTGACTGTGAGTCGTTGATGTGTTCTAAAATCCATTTCTCCTCAAATTCATCTTGGACGTCATCGTTTACCCTACCATCACAAAGTTTGTATAATTATATATATATATAACAATTACTTATTAGAGTAAACTATAACACTAGAACTTTTTTGTTTTTGTTTTGATGTCATTGTCGTTGGGTGGTTTCTTTAAAGGGCAAATTTATTTATATCCATTTCCTTAAAACTAATAAAAACAATGCAACATTGATAGAATTTCTTACGATGATTTAGGTTTCACATGGGAATTTTCTTTCTTTCTGTTTGTGAAGCTATTTTTTTTAGAAAACATTGTAGTTATTGCCTAATTGATCTCTTCTAAAAATTGAGTAATTTATCATTAAATGTATACCATTGGTATATATGAATTGTGGTGAAATCCACTTGAGGGATAAGATTATTGGTTATAAAATCCGTCCCAACTTGGTAACCGGGATTGAATTGTTTCTTTTCAGGCATGGACTCCCCATAAAATCCCTCCATCCCAACGTCAAGAAGATGGTTATTGTCAATCGATTTTGTTACATGGGATGGGCTGGTTATGATTAACCAGCAGGCCCAGGAGATAAGTCAGCAAGCCCAGGAGATTTCGACCCAGGAAGGAAAGACATATGCTGCTCAAGTTAATGATGGAGAGGCCCAAATTGAAAAAGAAATCATTACCCAGCCCAAGCAAAGAAATGAAGAAAACAGAGGGGAGCGTGAAGGAACTCGCGCACGTAGGATGCCAAAAAGATTCGAAGAATTTGTTATGGGATGAAGGCGCATGAACGAGGCGATCACAACGTTTATTCTCTGACAATTCTGTTACGCTATTTTCCTTATTTTCGTTAATTTCTGGGGGGATAGTATAAGTACGCTGTAATTTGGAAAACAAGGGATTATGCTGATTATTGAAATCTGAATTCAGGAGTTTGCACAACTCGAAGCGTGCTTTTCCCTTTCGCACGTATTAATTGGTGCTTTCATCTCTTCTTCCATGAGGAACGACGAAATCGCTGCCTTGCTCACTTCCTTGGAGTCCAAATTCACGGTGTTGCTGGAACAACACATGACTACCACCGAATCCCGTTTCGCCCAGCTCTCCCAGTCCATTGCAGCTCGTCCAATGGTGCCAGGCGATTCTGTGTCGCCACGTGATTCACCACGTGGTGTGGGGTCTGGTTCCGGCCGTCCTCCGCCGGATATTCACTCGATTTTGCGCACGTTGAAGGTCGATGTGCCCCGATTTGATGGGTCTCACGTGGACAACTGGATTTATAAGATTGACAAATTCTTTGACCTTCACGAGATTGATCATGCCACTCGTTTGGCAGTGGTTGCTTTTCACCTGGATGGAGAGGCTTCCACTTGGTATCAGTGGATGGATCGTGGTGGGGCTTTGGGGAGTTGGGAGATTCTGCTCCATGAGCTTCGCAAGCGGTTTGGGACTTCAATTTACGACGATCCGTTGGGTCGCATTTCCAAGCTCACCCAGGTAACCACTGTTGCTGTTTTTCGTTCTCAATTTGAGGAGTTGATGACTCGGATCACGGGAGTACCGGAATCTATGTTCTTGAATTTCTTTGTGTGGGGGTTGAAGCCTGAAATTCGCCGTGAGCTTTTGATCACGAAACCGGCCTCCCTAGCGGAAGCGATGGCTCTGTCTCAGCTGTTTGAGGAAAGATTTGAGGATATCGGGTTTCGGCCATCGCGTGAAGTCGCCAGGCAAGTGGGGGGAGGGATATCACGACCCGGTTTCACTCCAGTTCCCCTGGCTCCGCCTGCCATTACAGGGGGTTCCCTTCAATCCCAACTCGGTGGTGTTTCTTCAAACCGTGTACCTGTTCGCCGGTTGTCCCCAGCGGAGGTCCGGGAACGCCGTGAACAAGGCCTTTGTTTCAGTTGCGATGAAAAGTACAATATTAACCATCGTTGTCGCAACCGTGTTCTCCTCATGTGTGGTGAGGAGGGGTCGGAGGAAGCAGGGGAGGGGGGTGAAGAAGAGGAGGTTAGCCTTCACACTCTCACAAACTCATTGAACCCACGGATTTTTCGCATTTTAGCAACTAAGGGCAGTGAGTCTCTTGAGGTGTTGATTGATACTGGAAGCCACAACAATTATATACATGAATCCTTGGTTGAGCGGCTTGGGCTAACATGGGAAGCCACTCGTCGATTTCGGGTTTATATGGGAAATGGGCAATCTCTTTTCTGCGACAAGAAATGTGTGGGTGTTCCTTTGGTGTTGCAAGGGCACGAATTCTTGGTTGATTTGTACGTGTTGAGTATTTGGGGTTTGGATGTGGTATTGGGTATGCAGTGGTTGCGAACTTTGGGTCCTTGCTTACACGATCATGATGCACTTACGATGGAATTTAGACGGGATGGGCAGATTATACGGCTAGAAGGGGCTGCTCCTGTTTCCCCACAGCAGATTTCGTATAATCGCCTTCATGCTATGATTGAGGAGGATGAAGTGGCGGAGTTGTTTGCCTGTGTTGTTGCTCCAATTTCCGACTCTCACGCTGATGCCGAGGCCGTGCAGTTGATCAAATTGGACGCGTCCTTACCACGTTCGGCCAGAAATCTTCTCCTTCGTTACAAGGAAGTTTTCGCTACCCCTACCGAGTTGCCTCCCTTGCGTAGTGGGGATCATCGAATACATTTGCAGCCGGGTGCCTCACCAGTCAATGTGCGTCCGTATCGTTACCCACATTTTCAAAAGGACGTCATGGAGCAACTTGTTCGGGAGATGCTTGAGAGTGGTTTCATTCGTCGTAGCACGAGTCCCTTCTCATCTCCGGTTCTTTTGGTTAAGAAGAAGGATAGTTCGTGGCGGTTTTGTGTGGACTATCGTGCTCTAAATTCCATTACCATTAAGGATCGCTTCCCGATTCCCACGATTGACGAGTTGCTGGATGAATTGGGCGGCGCAACCGTGTTTTCTAAGCTTGATCTTCGTGCCGGTTATCACCAAATTCGAATGGACCCTCGCGACATACACAAAACAGCTTTTCGCACCCATGAAGGTCATTTCGAATTTGTAGTCATGCCATTTGGGTTGTCTAACGCCCCATCTTCGTTTCAAGCTTCCATGAATCGAGTATTTGAGGCTCACCTCCGCAAATTTGTCATTGTTTTTTTCGATGATATTTTGGTTTATAGCCGCTCTAAAGAAGAACATGTGCAACATTTGGAAGTGGTTTTAGAGTCTTTGAGACAGAACTGTTTCTTCGCAAAGGGCAGCAAGTGTTGTTTCTTTCAAACTTCAATCGAGTATTTGGGTCACTTGGTGTCCGTAGAAGGGGTTCGGGCTGATCCCACGAAAATTGAGGCCATGACAAAATGGCCTGTGCCCCAAAACGTCAAACAGCTTCGCGGTTTCCTTGGTTTGACGGGCTATTACCGCCGATTCATTCGTCATTTCGCCACCATCGCTGCACCGTTAACCGATTTGCTGAAACGTGAGGGATTCAAGTGGAGTGAGGAAGCGAGGGCTGCTTTTGAGTCCCTTAAGCGTGTGATGACCGAGGCTCCAGTTTTACGTTTGCCTGACTTCGAGTGTGACTTTGTGGTGGAAACAGATGCATCAAATGTTGGCATTGGGGGCATTCTAATGCAACAGGGACACCCTCTGGCGTTCTTTAGCAAGAAGTTGGGGCCACGGTTGATGGGTAGCTCGGCCTATCAACGTGAGCTATATGCCGTTGTGGAGTCGGTTTTGAAGTGGCGTCAATACCTATTGGGTCGTCGCTTCGTGGTGCGCACGGATCATCGTAGCCTCAAGGACCTGCTGTCCCAAGTCATTCAAACTCCGGTCCAGCAACAGTATTTACGAAAGCTTTTGGGTTTTGATTTCGTCATCGAATACAAGGCGGGCATTAACAATTTGGCGGCGGACGCACTTTCCCGCCAGTTTGAGACCTCGGTGACAACACTACGATCAGCCATTTCGTGTGGGCAAGGGGAGTGGATTGAGTCTTTGAAGAAGGAAAACCTCACTTGCCCAGACCTCGTGTTGTTGCATCAGAAAATGCGTGAAGGGGCAGCCACAGATCCGGCATTTGGCTCGCGCGATGGGCTGCTCTACCACAAGCATCGCTTGTTTCTTAGTTCCACGTCTGAACTTAAGCAGTTGTTCATGAGGGAAATGCATGAAACACCCACAGGGGGGCATGCCGGCGTTGAGAGGACATTTCTTCGACTAAGTGCGAATTTCTTTTGGTTAGGGATGCGACGGGATGTGAAGGCATTTGTGGACAGTTGTTTCATTTGCCAAACGGTCAAATATTCCACAGCTGCACCTTATGGGTTGTTACAGCCCTTAGCTGCACCGGAGCGCATTTGGGAGGAGCTCACTATGGATTTTATTGTGGGATTACCAAGTTCGCATGGGTACACGGCTATTCTGGTGGTGGTTGACCGTTTGACGAAGTATGCGCACTTTGGTAGTTTACCTACACAATTTACAGCTTCGAAGGTAGCGGAGTTATTTTGTAACATGGTGGTCCGATTGCATGGCGTCCCCCGTTCAATCGTATCCGACCGAGACCCGATATTCACCAGCCAATTTTGGAAGAAATTGTTTGAACTCATGGGAACACGCCTGAAAATGAGCTCGGCGTATCACCCAGAAACCGACGGACAAACCGAAGTTACAAACCGTTACTTGGAGCAGTACTTGCGAGCCTTCACAGCGGATACTCCAAAACGTTGGAATGAATTCTTGGGGTGGGCAGAGTATCACTACAACACAAGCCATCATTCGGCGATAGGGATGACACCCTTTGAGGCAGTTTATGGGAGACCTCCTCCCACCATTCCCATGTATATCCCGGGAACAACAGTTGTTCAAGCTGTCGACGAACTCCTACGTTCCAGAGATACGATCATGGCCTTGTTGAAGCAAAATTTGCTTCAAGCTCGTAACCGTATGCAGATCATTGCTAACAAGAAACGTCGTGAGAAACAATTCAATGTCGGAGATCGCGTTCTTGTTAAGCTTCAGCCTTATCGGCAGATTTCAGTTGCCAAACGCCTAAATAACAAGCTATGTCGTCGTTATTTTGGTCCGTTCCCTATCATTGCTCGTGCAGGGGCTGTAGCTTACACGTTGGGATTGCCACCAGGGAGCAAAATTCATCCCACCTTTCATGTGTCACTACTAAAAGAGTTTCGGAGCGAGGTAGCTCTTCCGTTTTACCCGTTGCCGGAGAATAGCATCAACAATAAACCTCTCATTCAACCAGTAGCGGTAATCTCGGGCCGCAAGCGTCAAGTGGGTAAAGGTGAGGTTAAAGAAGTATTGGTTCAATGGTCGCACAGTCCGTTAGAGGATGCAACGTGGGAAAATCTGTGGGAATTTGCTCGGATTTATGACCTCTCCGACCTTGAGGACAAGGTCGTTTTTGATGGAGAAGGGAGTGTTACATGGGATGGGCTGGTTATGATTAACCAGCAGGCCCAGGAGATAAGTCAGCAAGCCCAGGAGATTTCGACCCAGGAAGGAAAGACATATGCTGCTCAAGTTAATGATGGAGAGGCCCAAATTGAAAAAGAAATCATTACCCAGCCCAAGCAAAGAAATGAAGAAAACAGAGGGGAGCGTGAAGGAACTCGCGCACGTAGGATGCCAAAAAGATTCGAAGAATTTGTTATGGGATGAAGGCGCATGAACGAGGCGATCACAACGTTTATTCTCTGACAATTCTGTTACGCTATTTTCCTTATTTTCGTTAATTTCTGGGGGGATAGTATAAGTACGCTGTAATTTGGAAAACAAGGGATTATGCTGATTATTGAAATCTGAATTCAGGAGTTTGCACAACTCGAAGCGTGCTTTTCCCTTTCGCACGTATTAGATTTTGCATAAGCTGCCATTTCTGCAACCCAATCCTGTAACAGAAAAGTGTTAATTAGCTGATGATATAATAAAATAAATCTTTATAAGTCTTAGGAATTATGATGTGACTTAAAATGTATATATATATATATATAGAGAGAGAGAGAGACTTTAATAGTTTTTCCAGAGAGATCAAATAAGGAGCGAGGTTCATTCATTAGCTCCCATGAAAATATAGTAGGATCATCTTTATATGCTACTCCAGTTATTGAATTGACTCTCGTAATAATAGTCTGCATGAATACAAAATATAAATGTGAGGTTTTTTAGCATAAGAGTGAGAATTCACTTATGAAGATTATAATTCAAGCGGCAGTAAATGAGTGAAGAAACTATCGGAGCACCATGAGGGCATACCTTGATGTGATTTTTGTAATAACCTTTGACAATAGGATTAGTGAAGAAATCGTCATCATTTTTCAAATAACGCAAGGTTTCGTTTGCCCACTGAACATACTGCGTTTTTCCACCATAATCTAACCAGTTGTTCACCAATGTTAATATCAATTTAATCCCATACTTGTTGGCTTCAGACACCACAAAATCCAGCCCCTAAAATTACATACACGTCACGAATCCCATATAGGAATGGATTCTTTGAAGGGAAATTCATTAAAGAAAAATTTCATTAAATTAACAAAAAATGCACCAGTAACAAGTTCTCTTCTAAAAAACTTGTATACATTTTATATGGAGTCTCGATATGGCACAAGTTAAGATCTGCTGCTCATTATTTAAAGATTTGGGGACGAAGAATTTGTTAATATTAACGAAACAATAATCTAGTTAGGTTTAGAATTAAAGTTCATTTGCAATTTGCAAGACGTACTTTTATCATTCTTAATATGAGAAATAAAATAAACTTTTCTACTTTATATTTTAACATGGTCTCTAGCCAAATTAACAAAATAACAAAAAAATTATTGATTAAAATTAGTTGTTAGTTCCCAACACTAGGCACTACTATACGACGTATTGTCACCTTAAACATATCCTCGTTGTAGAAACCAGGGGATATCTGAAGAGCTCTATAACCACGCGGACCATCACTAAAAGCCCAGGTCCTCGCAACATTCATCCCATAATCTGAGGCCTGTTTGAAGGTCGCGGTTATCATGTACCTCGTTGAGGGGTTGGATGCCATGTACATTAGCCAATACGAGTTAAAGCCATTAAAATGTAATGGCCTTCCATTCATCACAAATTGGATGCCTTTAGTCTGAACAAAGTTGTTTTGAAGTGCCTGGGACTCTCCATAAGCAAGCAAAAGAGCTATCAAAATAAAGTAGCACACCATAGAACTCATTCTCCACATTTCAATTAATTGATCTTCTTTTATTATGAATTTTTGTAATTAATCTTTTATGAGGAATTTTTGTTTGATTAATGTATTGCACCATGGGGGTATATATAGGAGGCCAAAGCATGCTATATGTACATATAATTGTAATGGTAAGTAATAAAAATTCCCTACGCCATGGAGATGAAACTGGTTATGATATTGAAGTGTGAACTGATAAATCATATCATGTCCATATATAGTATATACTAATATGTCTTATCCTTTATCTTAGCGAAATTTGTAAGTGAGTATATATGTATAGATGATAACGTAAATGAGTAGTAGTTTTGGAATTTCACTATGTGCTTTGATTTAACGCAGTGCTAGTTTTGCCATGTGGTGCGAGATCGGGCAATCCTCCCTCGTGAAGAAAAAACTTCAAAAGTTCATAATTCAAATAAATCTGAAATCAAAGGAACATTTAAGTCAATTAATTTGTTATCCGTCATCATGATTAGTATGAGAAGATTGATTGGAACTATTTAATTGAACCATGAGATGGAGAATGATAATTAACTCGTGTTTAATTTTCAACAAAAAACTAAATAGGCTAAAATGCATTTTTTGCCCCATAACTTTGCATAAATCTAATTTTTTCGCGTTTTTTTTCGGGCCGGGAAAAACTCACGCATGTTTCAAAAAATTAAGCAATTTATGATCGCCCCGAGCCGAACGGGCTTTTGTTTTAGAAACGCGCGTCGAATCCTACATGGTTGTCAGGTAAGCTGGTGACACGATTAAGTATTTTTTTTTTCTTTTACATTTTTACATATTATAAATTCTAATTAAACGAATGTTGTCTTCCTTAATAGACCCAACTATGTCCCAACAAAATGTATTGTTCTCCATTAATTTCATGTTTCTTATTTTGTCTTTTCCAGCAAAGGATATAAAAGACAAGTCTCGCAACCTTTTCAAAACACTAATTAATAATTTAAGGAAAAAATTTACTTTGTGCCCTATAAATCTTGTAAAATGTATGTTCTCCATTATTTTTTGTCTTGCGCTTTTGACCTCTATCTCTTTAAACCGTTGCAAAATAAGCCCAACTAAGGGTTATAGGTCAAAAGTGTTATAGGTCAAAATTTGAGCATTTTTTGTAACAATTTCAAAGAGTTATAGGTCAAAAGTGCATGCCCAAAAATTTAAGAGAGAAATGTGCAATTTGCAAGATTTAGAGGGTACAAAATAAAATTTTCCCATAATTAATTATCAATCTAACATCTTAGAAACTCGATTTTTCCCACCATTAGTTAGTACATTCTCTTTTACTAATACACGAGCCTCAATTGTTAGTATCTTTACATAACAAAATGAAGAGCAAATGCAAGTCTAACTACATTCTTGTGACGCTCGCTTTCCTTATTCTATTTGGAGCAAAGTTTATTTCAACACAATAAGTATGTAAAATATGCAAATAACACCCGTTAGTACAAAACAATATACTATAGTTTTTTTTATTGAAATTTGGATGGTCTTGTATTTTATCAGAGGATGAAAGGGAATTCGACTATTCACAAAAAGGAGAAAAGGGTCCAAAACAATGGGGAAAATTAAAGAAAGAATGGGTAGCATGCGGCGAAGGTACTCGACAATCTCCAATAGATTTGTCGAATGGGAGAGTGCGGATTATCTCCAAGCGTGAAAAGAGAATGTATAAAACTTCTAATGCCACTATCAAGAACAAAGGTCACGACATACAGGTAAGAATAATGAATATTTGAGTAAAAAACATATAGTTTGATAAATTTTGTTTTTGTAAATGACTATAAACTTATTATGGGATTTGGGATAAACTTAATGTTGTAAATAGTTATAAACTAATTATTATGGGATTTGAGTTTGTAGATTCAATGGCATGGTGATGCTGGATCAGTGTTCATGAAAAAGAACTATTATGCTCTCAAGTATGCCCACTGGCACTCGCCTTTCGAGGGCACATGGTTCTTTTTCCATTCTATTGCAATTATCTTTCTAGGGCATAGTGGTTCTTTTTCCTTTCGAGGTCATACTTGAGAGCATAGTGGTTCTTTTTCACGAACATTACCATGCCATTGATTCTGCAAACTCGGTTCCCATAATTAGTTTATCTTCATTTACAGAATTAGATTTATCATAAATCCCATAATTAGTTATAGTAATTTAATAAAATTTAAATTATTAAACTATATACTTTTGACTCAATGATTCATTATTCTCACTTGTATATCATGGCCTCGGTTCTTGATAGTCACATTAGAAGCTTTATATATTCTGTTTTCACGCTTGGAAATAATCCTCACTCTCCCATTCGACAAATCTATTGGAGATTGTCGAGTACCTTCGCCGCATGCTACCCATTCTTTCTTTAATTTCCCCCATTCTTTTGGTCCCTTTTCTCCTTTTTGTGAGTAATCGAATTCCCTTTCATCTTCTCACAAAATACAAGAACATGCAAATTTCAATAAAGAAACTATAGTATTATCGTGTTATACTAACGTGTGTTATTTGCATATCTTACCTACTTCTTGAGCTGAAATAGACTTTGCCCCAAATAGAAGCGAGCGTCACGAGAATGTAGTGAGACTTGCATTTGCTCTTCATTTTGTTATGTAAAGATACTAACAACTAAGGCTCGTGTGTTTGTAGAAGAGAAGGTACTAACTAATGGTGGGGAAGATCGAGTTTCTAAGATGTTAGACTGATAATTAATTATAGGAAAATTTCATTTTGTACCCTCTAAATCTTGCAAATTGCACCTTTTTCTCTTATATTTTTGGGCATGCACTTTGACCTATAACTCTTTGAAATTGTTAAAGAAAATGGTCAACTCGACAAAAAATGCTCAACTTTTGACCTATAACCCTTACTTGGGGTTATTTTGTAACGATTTGAAGAGCCAAAGGTCAAAAGCACAAGACAAAAAAATAATTGAGAACAATACTTTTTGCAAGACTTATAGGGCACAAAGTAATTTTTTTCCTTTAATTATTAATTAGTGTTTTGAACAATTGCGAGACTTGTCTTTTATATCCTTTCAATGGAAAGAGACAAAATAAGAAACATGAAATTAATGGAGAACAGCACAATTTAAAATATATATAACCTTCCCAAGATTCATAAATAAAGTGGCACCGAAAATCTGGGCTCTATAAAATAAATAATATATATAAAATATATATCTATATATATATATCTTATTTTTCTTATTCACTCTGGGCTGAAGCCCACAGGCCTTATTCTCCCTTTCTTTTAGTGGGCCGAAACCCACCCCATTTATTTTTCTTTTAATTTCTTTACTGTTATGGGCTTAAGCCCAGAGCCTGAGTCTTACAAATCTGGGCTAAAGCCCAAAACCTAAAAAATTTATGGGACAAATCGAAAAAAAACACTAACACAAATCCCATTCCCCTAATTTGGATTTCATATTTGTTCAACTTCAACTAGAAAAGTCAAATATTCTAATCAAAGTCGATTGATGTCTAAAGTATTTGAAACCGAAAACAATTCAAGTCTATATTATACAAATTACTCAAACGTCGTATCTGTTCTCCCAACACATTAACTAATGAACTAGGCATTGATCGGAGCTCCCAAATTCTCTCGTCACGTATGATTAATGAATCGATCACATACTCAAATTTGCGCAAAATAACGAATCGATCATCACAAATTCAGTAACAACACATTCAATAAAGTGAATAATACTAATAATATCAATAATCACGACATGTAAAAGACGGTGGACGAATATATACGACGGCTGTTACGGCACGATAACGAGTTTGAAAGCGGCATTTTCCGGCGAAGAGAAGAAGTGCTGCAACGTCCACTCCAACGCGTACGTAGTAGCTGTGCTCGCTGTCGTCAATCTGGGACATAGCTCTCCATTTATGCTCAACCTCCGCCAGCTATCTCATCTCACCTTATGTTTTCTTTTCTTTGACACTATAGAAATGTTTGTTGGATAAAATTGGATTTTAATCCAATTAAGGTTTGGGCCTTATTGAGAAAGCCCAAAATAAATATGTGTGAATTCCATTGCTTTAGTGAGAAAGCATGTGGGACTTGTCCCACATAGGAAAACTATTACCTCCTTAGCTTGTTTATCTTGAAACATGAAGTGAGAGAGGTATAGTGATGTGGTGAAGAAAGACTCCTCGCGCCGTCGTCGTCGTCCGTCGCGTCGCGTCGCGTCCCTGCCGGGAAGGCAGTCCTAACCTTTTGGAGAAAGTTTATTTATTTGATAAATAAATAAAATTAAATCTGATTTTGGTTTCCCACATTAAATCACACGAATTCAATCGTGCTTAACTCTCGAGGTTTCAAACGTTTGAAGAAAGAAACGTTTCAGCATTGAGTGCTGATTAGAAACGTTCAGCAATTGAGTGCTGAACTTAATTCCTCTCCATCAATGTGATTTTGACTGTTTCACTCTCCTCAAGCCTATATATAGAGCGCTCTATAGGTGTTGGAGATTATCCGAAAATCACATCTCTTTGCATATTCTTTATAGCATAAAATTCTTATAGTTCTGCAAATACCGCTAGTGTTCGCCCGAGGAACAATCCTTCAGCTTCAGAAGTCTTGTTCGTGAGATAGACGTTGTACCTTGGAGTTTGGTGTCCACGAGGGCGTGAAGCAATTGCCGGGCATAACAAGCTTAAGGGAAGGTGGTCCAACCGCTGCCTCGTCTGACCGTTAATCGAATTCAACGAGTTTGAGGTCTTCTGTATTATATTTTGTTGTATCTTTAAATTTCATGTTTCAATGTTCTTATGAGTATTGTATGCTTCGTTGTTAATCTGTTGCAAGGTTTTAGATGTACATGTTAGCAGTTTATTAAGCACGTTCACGTCTTGTTATTTTCTTACAATGTTGATCTTTTTCTGGTCTGGACATTAATGACCTATTATTCATGGTGACCGATATCGACCTCATTAGTAATTGTCTTTATTGTTCATTTCTCTTTTTTTATCGGTCTTCACTGTTCACTTCGACTTACTTAATTGGGTGGTCAAATTCAGACTGCCTATTTGTTGATGGAATGAAATTAAACCTAAGTGTATTTACTTTAATTATTACATTTAAAGCGGCCCTTGCACCCAAAGGAGTTATTTGGACCATTAACAAAAAGGTGAATCCTAAACTCTCAGTGAATTAAAAAAATTATTCGTAGATAATGACTTGCGTAACCAACTAGTAAAACGAAATATTTTCAAAATTGTAGGATACTAATTTATTTATAATTTTATCACAGTCGTTTGACAAAATGGAGTGCTGATGTCACATGCTATAGTATTATTGCAATAATTAACAAAATTTAACCTGTCAGATGTTACTTAATTAGTAACCCTTAACCGAAATATTTCAACATCACCCAGAATTATTTCCGTCAATATTCAATTTCTTAAAAAGGAAAAAAAAAGAATTACAAAAATATAGAATTTTATCTACTCTAATTATACACCTGCCAACAGTTGATAGGGGGATCACAAAAAAAAAATGCAAAATCACATCTTAAAACATATAAAAATACTAAATAAATTATAGACACATAGATAAAAACCGCAAGCCCATCACCGATAAGAGGCCCCATCTAATAGATCCAGTGATTTGTTTGTGGCTTATAGTTGAGAGATATTCATCTTTGAAGTACATTTATTCACGAATACGGTCTTGAAATTGATAAGAGAAAATTTCAAATACTTATTATTGGGTAATTCTAAGAATCTAATAAGTCAAGACTAATCAATTACAATTAATTATCATTATTATCTTAATTAAAATAATGATTTTGATTTATAAAACTTTGTTTTTTATCAAATAGTAATCATATATTAAACGGAGAAAGTAGCAGCACTACAGTCACAAATTAGTTTTGCTATTCTTCTTTTCCTTTTTACAGTAGTGATATATTTATACAAGAAAAGGAGGTGCAAAATCATTTATTAAGATCTATAGGACCCATTAATTCACCTAATCTTAAAAAAAGGACCAATTAATTCACCTGGACTTACTTAATTTATTTTAGGTTATAAGCAAATAAGGTCTAGAAGTTCAATTGTAAAACACCTTTAATGTGAAAATGGAATTCAAAGGCGCCTTCTAAATTAAACTTCTCTACATTGTCAGAGATTTAAATGCATTAAACTCCCACACTATAGGGTGTCCCAAAAAGTTATGATTAACACCTCAACCTATTTGAAATTGTATGAACTATCATTTAAGGTTGTGTCCTAGAAATGCAAACACTTATTCAAATTAAAGGTTGGCGATAACGCCAAAGCGCAAAATATTGCTAAGAGAGCAAATCTTTAGATATCCTTAATTTACCTTTCATAATTATGGTATAGAATAGGGTTTTTTTTTTTTTTTTTTTTTAACTTTGGTCCCTTAATGAAAAAATGAAAAAAACCCGTGTAGAATAAATCAATTTATAATATCTCTAAACTGTTAAATTATCGTTCCTTAATTATAGCAACTCAATCTCCTAATATCTATTTACTTAATTGTCATTCCTTAATCATAGCAGCTTTAAAATATTCATTAACATCATCAAATTGTTGTTTTCTCTCCCTGGTAAATTATTTGAATAAAGAAACAAGTTATATACTCATTAGCTACCGGTAAAACATAACATTTTTTTCTTATTTTAATAAGTTCTTTCAAGAGAGAAAGATTTATCTATCGATAAAATGATAAAATATAATTAAATTAAGTTAAACGTCTTTATACCAAAAATAAAAATAAAAAAAAAGGTCGGCTCTTCATTGCTGTCATTCTGTGAATTTCTGACTTACACATTAAAGTGAAAAGAAAATGGATAAATTTTAATTGAGTAAATTATGAACTAATTTATTATAGACAGTGATTGTGCCTC
This sequence comes from Misopates orontium, assembly GCA_946800315.1. Lineage (NCBI taxonomy): Eukaryota > Viridiplantae > Streptophyta > Magnoliopsida > Lamiales > Plantaginaceae > Misopates > Misopates orontium. Next base: position 4,881,051 of record OX326950.1, on the reverse strand, counting down.
AATCGGCAAGTAGTATTCTTAACTGGAAAATAATATAAGAAATATTTGTGGAGGCTTGATACCAGGGTTATTAAAACCGGACCGGTCCGGCCGGTCCGGCCGGTCGGACCGCGACTCGGACGCGAAGCCGGTCCGGAAACCCTCGTTTAACCGTTTTTTTCTGTAACCGGGCACGACCGGCGTTTTCAACGGTTCAACCGGGTTCAACCGGTGAACCGGACCGGTGATCGACCCGGTTTGAAAGAAAAAAAATATGTAATTACCTTTCTACCCCAAAAATCTTTCAGCCCTAGCAAAACACCCCCAAACCCAAATGCACAGCAGCCAAAAAAACACACTGCCTATGGGCTCGCCCCACCCCCACTCGCCGCCACCGCCTGCCCGGGATCGCCCCTCCACCCCCACTCGCCGCCATCAGAGGCGGAGGCGGGGGGGGGGGGGGGGGGGGGGGCATACGGGGCCATCGCCCCCCCAAATCCTCCCCTCCCATTATTCTATATGTAGAGAAAAGATTGAAACTGGGTTTGTTTCTTTGAGAAAGACAGAAGATCTGTGAATTTGAAAATGTGGTCCAGATCTGAATGAATTTTGGAAGGGGATAATGACGTGGCCTCCAAAATAATTTACTTATTAAGGCCAATAACCAAATCCATAAATTGTCAAATTTCAGAAGTTGGGTACCTATTTGGCAAATGTGACGTGTGTGTGTAGACGTGCATTGTGCGAGTTTATGTATAACCACTTTAATTTAATTTATATATTGTATACATTCTTTTTTTTTTTTTTGAGTTATTCCACTAGTTAATTTTATGAAAACTCAGTGTGGTACTAATTTTTCTATTTTACTTATTTTACTATTTTCACATAACCAATTAATAAAGAAAAAATGATCAACATATTGAGAACATGTGTTTGAAAATATATTATGTAGCTTGTATACTAGCTTCTTATAAGATTATATGTTTTTTCAAGTTACTTGATGTTTTTATGATGAATTACTACTTTTATATTATATTTAAAATAATTATTTGTGAAAATAAATTATTTTTAAGATAATTAAATATTGATGTGATTGTAAAAATATAAAATTAAACTGGATGAGTTATTTGAATTTTTATTAAAATATATATGATCGGTTCGAACCAGCGGTTAAACCGGTTGAACCTTGAACCAGTAACTTCACCGGTTCGGTGTCCGGTCCGGTTCTGAAAACACTGCTTGATACTCATCGTCACAGATAAGAAAAAAAATACTAAATATATTAAAGATTTTTTGAAATTATAATTTGATAAGTTTAATGATTAATACTTGACTAATTTATTTAGTCATTAAATACGCATATGGTGAGAAGATTGAGTCATTTATAATTAAGTAATTAAAGAATGAGTAGTTAAGATGATGTAAAAGTTATGGAAAGGTGGCTATTAACTTTGAATTCCTTAGTTAAGAAGGGTATTTTAGAGATATTAAAAAATCGTTCTGACAGCAACATTTTTTGCTTTGGCAATATCGCCAACCCAAATCAAACTGCTAATTGGCGGCGGGGAGACATTTCACACTTTATTGAATAGTTGAGGGGAAGATGTGTTTCTCTTTTTAACAGATTCGGGGTTTAATGCATTTAACCCGTCATAGTATTTAAACGTGTTTGAATTTCAACTAAATTAAGTTCAAAATTAGGTTTTTGACTATATAGCTAATTTGGTAACATAGTAGATAAATAGCTACAAATGAAGCTATTGGCAATATTATAATCATCTTAAACGTGATTTATACAATCTACACTACACAATATTCTTTGAGTTAGTTATAAGTTTATCCAATAATATATGCGTTGTTGTAGCTAATTCAACTTGCATTCCGTACTAATTGGCCCCATTGATGTGATTAATATATTACATTAAACCGTAAAAAGACGTAATTGTTTGATTTCCTTATCTCTTCTTTATAACCTATAGAATGTGCACCATGTCACAAATTGTTTTTCTGTTTTGAGTTCCTTCTTCCACTCATTGATTCTTTGCGCGCTTTACAACGCTAACCGTACAAAATATATAATAATTTAGCAAAAACTAAGCTGCCGTTTTAAAAAAAAAATATAACGCATAGCTAAAAAGGCTAAAACAAACGAAATGCAAATAACAACATTAAGCAAGTGTTCCTGGAATCAGCTAGCCTTCTTTAATATATATTCTCTAGTAATCTTGGGCCAGACGTTTCCTAAACTTCTTTATAATAATCTTTACTTACAGTAATTTGCACCCGGTCAAACGCAAATTAAGAAATAAGTACGCACATAAATGTATTAACTTCAATGCTCTCTCTTACAAGAATTTTGGAAAAGACTTATATGATTTTCACAATACAGAAAAATGTTACTAAAAGAGCTCTTTCGTTTCCAGTAATTTTTTTTTTTTTCTCAAAGAACTTTGACCCTTGTCAAACATCACGCACAAGCCATAAAACAATATTTCCAAATATATATTTTATTATTCTTCATCTTTTATTGACTTCCTAAACTTGTTCAGATTACTAATTTTGTCCTTTCCAGTAAAAGAATATAAAAGGCAAGTCTCTGAATTTTTTTCAGAACACTAAATCACTAATTAATAAATAATAGGAAAAAAAATTATTTTGTGCCCTCTAAATCTTGCAAAATGTACTTTTCCCCATTAATTTTTCGAGCATGGGCTTTGGCCTCTAGCTCTTCAAAATTATTATGAAAAAAAAATAATATCAACCCGGTGCTCTAGCTTTTGTAATAATAATTTAAGCTTTTTGTGTATCTATTAGGCAAATTGCAAAAAAAATCCCGAACAAATATTGACACATCAGCTAAGATGATGCCAAAAATGCAATGACACACGAGAGCTTTGTTCAAAGCCCAAATAATCGTCGACCAAGCTGTTTGGGTCAAGTTGGGCATGTGCTGTAATAATTTCAGAGAGTTAGAGGTTAAAAGTGCAGACCCAAAAAATCAAGAGAGAAAAGTGCAATTGGTAAGATGTATAGAGCACAAAATCAGAACTTCCCATAATTAATTATCCGTCTAAGATTATAAGAACTCGATCTTCCCCACCATTTTGTTATCACAACAAAAAATGAAGAGCAAATGCAAGTCCCAATACATTCTTGTGACGCTCGCTTTCCTTGTACTATTTGGAGCAAAGTCTATTTCTGCTCAAGAAGTAGGTAAGACATGCAAATTACACACGTTTATACAACACAATAATATATACTATTGAAATTTTGATGTTCTTGTATTTTGTCAGAGGATGAAAGGGAATTCGATTACTCACAAAAAGGAGAAAGGGGTCCACAAAAATGGGGAAAATTAAAGAAAGAATGGGCAGCATGCGGTAAAGGCACTAGACAATCGCCAATAGATTTGTCCAACGGGAGAGTGAGGCTTGTCTCCAAGCGTGAAAAGAGAATGTATAAAGCTTCTAATGCGACTATCAAGAATAGAGGTCATGATATACAAGTAAGAATAATGAATATTTGAGTAAATATAGTTTGGTAAATATTGTTTTTGTAAATTAATGACTATAGACTTATTATGGGATTTGGGATAAATTTAATTTTGTAAATAGTTATAAACTAATAATTATGGGATTTGAGTTTGTAGATTCAATGGCAAGGTGATGCCGGATCAGTGTTCATGAAAAAGAACTACTATGCTCTCAAGTATGCTCACTGGCACTCACCTTCCGAGCACACCATCAATGGTCGGAGGTACCATCTATTTTGTGTTTGTGTAAAATTGAGTTAAAATCTTAAAAATTGTGAAGAGAAATAATTTTGAATTGTGTCCACACAACGTATGAGTATATCTAATAGGAAATCACTCCCATTCTTTAAATTTCGCCGCTAATAGTTTGGCAATGGTAAAAATCGTAATGCAAGATTAATGTTTTCTTGACATTCCCATAAAATTCGTTTCAATAACAGATTCTTGTATTTTTCCTGAAAATATGTTTTCAAATATGATGAGTAGGTTGGTATTATGTGCATATGTTTAACGTGTGGTGCATATATCTGTATGCATATTTTGCTAGCATAAATATCATTAATACAATTTAATGCTTATATTTAATTTCTTTACAAAACGTACTGTTTTTCTTCAGATTGCATTTCTTTTTAATTTATTTCTCAAACACGGTGGAGCGGAAGATTCAACTATTCCGATATCATTTTAACAGATGTACATGTATTTCTTATGTTTATAATATATTTTATGAGAATTTTGGAGTTTTGAAAGGTAATTTATTGTGCATCTCTTCTAATTTTCAATGTATTGCAGTTCTAAAGATTTGATTGAGTAACTTTTTCGCGTAAATTACTTACGCTTAATTATATAAAGAAAGATAATCTTAAATAGGAGAGAATAAGTTCTTTTGTCAAGTTCTCAAATAAATCTTGTTATTATTGGCACGTCTTTTAAAATTTGATTGTTTATTTGGTAAATATGCATTAAAAATGAAGACAAAATTGTTTGTTTATTAGGAGGATAAAATATAGAACAATAAAAACGTTGTTTTGCAAGTAAAGATTTTGCTCTACCTATATCATTTATCAATTAACAGATTAATTTTGTGAATTGCGAAAATCTAATTTGTTTTGAAATAACAAATATCTTTGTAACAGATACGACATGGAGCAACACTTGGTTCACTTCAGTAAAGACCCACAAGCAAAATACAAGATTGCTGTTATTGGAGTCCTTTACAAGATTGGAAGACCAAATAAGTTTCTCTCCAAGGTAATTAAGAGAAGAATATAAGCCGTTAATATCTGTTAAGCGATTTTATTCATTACATATAGTAAGTCATAAATTGCCACGTTTTCTTTATCAACAATTTATACTAGTGGACATCGATTGACCTCTTCATGGTGACTTACCAAATTAACAATTTCCTAATGCCTATGTACATACCACATTATAGACGTTTCATAATTAATCCTATATTTGGTTGTTTGTTTCCTAACATGTAAATTTTGTGCACATTAGCTTAACCGTTGAATATAGGCTTGCATTTTAAATTCATCTTAAATACTTTTAGTTTATTACTTTAAATAATTTAAGGCGTTATATGTCCATGTATAGTTGGCGTCCAATATATCGGCCCTGATTGACAAGGATGAAGAGATTGGGCTGGGGCTGATTGACCCAAATGACCTTAGAATAAACCACAAAAAGTATTTTAGGTACATGGGATCTCTTACTATTCCACCTTGTACACAAGGAGTTATTTGGACCATCAACAAAAAGGTAAGTCCTTAACCCTCAGATCATTGCATTGAACAATTTATCGTGCAAATTTTTGTGATTAATTACTGTGTACCCTGTACAACCAACAATCAAGATTGCAGTATTATCTAAATTGTAAAAGGATATACTAATAACTCATGAATTAGTTGCACCGTTACAACGGAATAATTCATCGAATTGAAGAATCTTACATATATTGGCAATAATCAGTTCTTGTATCTAATGTGGTCTTAACTAAAATTAGGTGAAGACCGTCTCAAGGGAGCAATTGCATTTGCTCAGAGAAGCAGTTCACGATGTGAGTTATCCAGTTTTACCACATTTTTCTCTTTTCTATTGATACAAATATATAACAGTAAATATATTTTACTTTTTACTTTTGCAGTTTGCAGAAAGAAATTCAAGGCCACTGCAAAAAGTCAACGATCGTGACATATTCCTTTACGTCTAGAGACGATGAATTGATAGGGAGCATCTTAGCTATCCATAAGGGTAGAAAAAGTTAAGACACATGGTGTGCGTCCACATATGTAAGGTCCACACACATGTGAGGGAAAATTTTCTACCTTTATGGGTAGTTAAGATGTTTCTAATTGGACAATACGTAGAGTTTCTTTTGCAAGGCTGGTCCTTAACGCATGCTAAACATCTGTTATAACTTCATTCCGGTATTATTGTAATATGATATAGTCTCCACTATTTCTCAACTTATCGTATGCATGAAATTGAATTTCACAATGGTCTGACAAAATGGAGAGGTGAAGTCATGACATATCGATTATTGTACTTAAATTTAAGCCTACCAAAATTTGTTCTGTTAGATATAGTTGCTCGGTATAACCTTTAATTTAAGTCTTATCCTCGTATTTCAAAATTACCAGGAATTGTTTAATATTAATCAGTGTTCAATTCCGTGTAAAAGAAAAAGAAGTTACATATAACTGAATTTTGTCTACTTATAAACTTTATACAACATTTTTCACAATAATGCAGTAGACCTGCCAACTTTTGGAAGAGGAATCACTAACAAATATGCATAGTCTCATCTTCAAACATATAAAAAAATAAAAATACTAAATAATCGTAGGGAGGCACGATATAATTTATATTCAGCCCAAGACAGCTTAGTAATTTGTATTAGTATAGTAGCAGCCCGCAACTGTTCGTGGTTTAGGTTGAGGAATAATAGTAGAGACGCATAAATTAAATCAACAAGCCCATTACTTATGAGAGGCCCGATCCAATAGATCCAGTCATTGGTCCAGAACCAGATACAGCTCACTAAAGTAGGCCGAGCACAAGTGGGGTTCGTCCAGGCCCCATTGAAAGGCCCACCAACAAGGACGTTAGCAACAACAATGAGGCCGATCGCTGGATCCACTGCGGTGTTGTACCTGGTGATAACGCGAATATCTTGGCTATCCATAATGGTAGAAACACCACACACGTGTCTAAAGTGTTTCTACCTATATGTGTAGCTAAGCTGTTCTTGTGATAAACAATGCGATAAACAACAATATTTCTAGGAATTTAGTAGGGCTAGTCTTAGTATTGTAATATGTTCAAGTAAAAGTATTGGTCATCTAATGAAAACACCTGTAGTTTCAGCTCATACCATCAATCTAAATTATGACTCCATAAACTGAACTTCATTTATTGTGAATTTTTTGATTTTACTACAAATCTTTTGACATCTTTTCCTTAAATGATCAAAAATTGACAATTGGACAAGTTATAAAACCAATTTTGAAAAACTCTCTAATTGTGAGGACCAAACCGACACAAGTCGTGACTCCAGCTGCCAGTGAGAAGACAATTGTAACCTGTAATTTAAAAGAATTGTTTTTTTTTTTTTTTTGGCAAAGATAGGGCTTATAAATCACAAGTCAACAAAATATTCCTAAATAATAAATGTGTATAAATAAGTTAAAAAAGTTTACAGAAATGCAAAAGGAAACTTTATGACAAAATTATATTGGTATTGATAAGTGATTATTATAAAAATTGATAATTCAAAAATTTTAACTTTATGGCATATTTAATTTAGTTTACTATCTTATACTTTGTTTAATGCTTTATATAGAGTTTTTTAAGTTATCATATATGATTATTCTATGTTAAGACAATAAAATGTATTTATTAATCAAACAATCTTTTTAACAATTTTTATCATTAACTTTGATGTTAATATATTTTAGTACCAGTGAATTAAATTCGTGGGTTATCCTATAAAATTAAAGTAAATAAATACAAGTGTTATTAATATATGGTTTCATCTCTTTTCCTGTTAAGAGATTTAAAGGAAAGGTAAGTTCCTTGAGTAATAAAGCTATAATTAGTAGCTAGTTAGAATACACATTAGTTAGTATATTTCGAAATGTGGATACAGGCCAATTACGTGCCCTCCGCATACTCGCACAATATACGTACCATTAACCTTATTATACGCCAAGAATCTCTCTCTGTTACGGTTAAAATTTATGGTATACAGATGCTTTATACGAATAGCCACCGCCCAAAATTTCAGCAACATTTTCTGAATTTTATGAGTATATGTGAAGCCGTGCATTAGTAATGTATGCATGACTTTTTGTTAACATAATTTCAACATCTAACTGTCCGATTATTATTTTTTCCCCAAGATGGGTCGACCAGAATGTTCGGAATTTGTTTCAATGCATGTATTAAAATTAGAAGCCAGTCCACAAGTAAATATATGAACTTTAATTTCAATGACTTTCTACATAGGCCAAATGTAACGGCGATCCGCGAAAAGGTAATTACAACTTATTAATTATTAAATGGCAAAGTATTTCTCTTCTTGTATATCTATAAAGATAAAACTAAGATATTGCTCAATTTCATAAATTAATATCAAGACTGTAAAAAATACTATTCTTTGTAAACACCCGCGCGCTAGAAATAATTTTAATAGATAAGTACCCCTAATTAAAGATGGTAATGGAGTATCACCGTTTCTTAAACTTTAAAAAAAAAGTACAAATGGAAATTATGCAACGAGACATTTGCTAAGTAAAGATGTATAGCATGTGTGATTTCTATAATATATTTAAGAAAATAACGTAATTTGAATCTTGTATTTCAGTGCAAACCAAAAAAAAAAAAAGAAGTCATTTGTGTGTCAATTACAATATTCGAAAATATTATTACAAACGCATATACCTACTCTGTTGAACATCATAATGCTATGTTACAAATTACAATATTGAAGAAGTCGTTAAATAGATATGTATTTAGTTAAAAAAAATGTGAAAAAATATATCAATTGCTCATTTATCGTTAAGTTCTGTAATTTAATTATACATTAACGCAACATCACTATACTGTTGCTCTAACACCATAAACATCTTTTATTATTTGCGCCTACCCTGAAGTATTTTGTTTCTTCTTCTTTTTTATCAGCAAAAATAAAATTGATTTATAGGTATTGGAGCATAAGAAATACTCCTGACGATTGGAAATACATAGGTTTTAGGATGGAGTATCTTGACTATAAGTTAATGACGCAGATGTTTTAGGATCGAGTCTTAATATTTTCATCTTATGATTAACAATTATTAGGAGCCTGTAGCGTGGATGCTTGTTGGGAAGCACGTACTTAGCTTTCTGTATTAAAAATCTATATTCGAAAAATTATTGCGTAACATGTACAATGCTTCGTGCTTTAATCTCTCATATAACTCATGTACACTAAGTATGTCGATGATTATGAATTTAAGTCAACCTTTATCACAAAATTTAGCATGCACCCATAAACAGCCGTCGATGATTAGTCCATGCATGATCCAAACATTTATTGAAGCCAAATTTTTTTTTCGAAACGAGCAATATCTTCTATGAACGTTTTATATTTAAATTAATTCGTTTAAATGTATTGATTTTGAATTTTACTAATTTGCTTAATAGAAAAAACCGTTTTTACAAAGAAAAATAATATCCAATAAAATCAGAGTTAAATGCAAAAACTATCAATGCTTTTTATCTCGGTTTATTAATAATAACGTACATGAGTTTAAATGTACAAGAAACCAGCTGATTTTTATTTCATTTGAAACTTTGAGCTCAGAGTATGAGTATATGACCTTGCGACAAACAAAATATTCTTCCACGTCTCAAAGTGAACGTGCCATTATGCCGTACTTTATAAACTCTAATTAATCAAAGATCAGCGTGATTTCAGGTACATGATTTTAAGACAATTCATCACCGTAGTAAAGTACAATGAAGGAGATAAACAGCACATGTATTCCCCAACTCATTTTAAATTAATAACTAAGATAATATTGTGTCACGGGGCTCTAATACTCTGCAAAAGTTAAACTCTTTTACTTAATCAAGTAAAATTCTTCATTAGGGGAAAAAAATTTCTTTCTTTTTAATGTAGTTATACTTCTAATTTACACCCCTAGCCATGTGGAACAATTCTCAACAATTTACATCTTCATTGCGTGGTACTAGTTGTAATTAACCTGATACCTTGAAACCACTTTGCATAGTGTAGAATGATTAAGTACTAAGCTAATCATTAAAAAGAATTTACACTACTTGACCTGAGTACAATCATTACTTGATCAATTCCTCGAAGTCGTAATAGTGGTATATTATTAATAATCACTATCTTAATCATACGTGAGTAGCTGAGTTTTGGACTTTTCATAAAAGAAAGATCTAATAATAAATCTATGCGCTTAGTATTATGAGTTAGTAGGACAAATATATAATGATAAATAATTGAAGGGGGAAAGAAGAAGTAGTGGAGTGGTGAAGGTAGCGCAAAGTTTGTGGTTCCAGCCTTGCACTCCAATTCGTCACAAGAAATCGTTCCAAAAAAGTAATTAGTTTGCTTCAAAGCTAAACCGATGATTCTCACTACATAAGCTCTTCACACTCCATACCCCCACCGCCGCCGCAACTCTACACCCCTCCAAAATTCCAAAAGTCCTATGAATAAATTACAAATAATGAATCATTATCATATAATATTTAAGGATAATTGCAACTACACTCCGTTGAGGTTTGGTGTAATTATAGAGACCTCTCCCCTACAATTCGTTAAATTACAATTACCGCTCATAATGAATTTAATATCGAAGTAATAAAAACATTTGAAGAGGCTTTTAAATCTTCCCTTTATATTTTTCTATAAGTTAAACTTTAACTAGTAATTTAATTTTTTTTTTACAAAATCTTGAAAGTTAAGAAATAAGATGCAATATTTCTTTTGATTACTTAATACAAAATATAAATAACTTTGAATCTAAAGAGATTTTAGGTTTTTATAAACTTGAAATTTAAATTAAAAAAAAAAAGTTTAAAATAATAATCAATGATATAATATTGATGTTACTTTTTAGTTTTTAAAATATTTTAGTTTAATCTGGAGATTTAAAGATAATATTGTACAAACTTTATATAACATTCAACCAACATCAATTGAAACTTAATCAATATATCAAGTAAACTGATCCCTGTTTTATAACATTTACATATGCATCACTCCTTAAACTTTTAATTGACCGAAGATAAAACTGAAAGTTCATCAACTAACTATCACGATGACATCAACCTTTCCAATGCTCATAACTTGTTTCATGGGAGATCATTGCATTTTTTCAAAAGTTAGGGGAAGTTTATGTAGCTACACCGAATCTCAAAGGGCATACCTGCAATTATATATCCTTAATACTTAAAATAGATGAGCGTGTGTGTGTGTGAATAGATTATGCTTGTCTATATATGTCACTTGTGCAAGTTTCCTACGTTAGTATGCACACTTTTTGAGTTGTTAAGATAAAAGTGCAAGAAAAGAAGCTCATCGAGCATCATAAGTGAACATTTTTCACAAGTTCCCTTCTGAAAACACCACCTCACTTTCTATATATAGCAAACTCCAACTCTTTTTACATATACTCCACCTTTTTTCTCTCTAAAAAGGAAAACCAAGAATATGCAAACTCAAGAAGAAGTAATGATCATCAAGGGCAAGCGCAGCAAGCGGCGCTATAACTCATCCACTACGGCCACTAGTTCATCCTTCACAAGCGACGTCGTTTCGAGCTCTCATGATGATCAAGAAGAGGAACAAGACTTGGCCAACTGTTTGATTCTCTTGGCCAAAGGTCCAGATCACCACAAGCCATTATCCGATCCGACGATGGAGAATTTTCAGTGTAAGACTTGTAACAAAAGTTTCCCTTCATTTCAAGCGTTGGGAGGCCATAGAGCGAGTCACAAAAGACCAAATAAACCAACTATTGATGATTTTCAAATAAAGAGAGGTGATGATAGTACGATTCTTTCGCTCCGAATGATCTCGAGCGATAGAGTTCACGAGTGTTCTATTTGTGGAGCTGAGTTTAGCTCCGGGCAGGCGTTAGGCGGACACATGAGGCGGCACAGGGCGGTGCAGCCCCCGGAAAATGAAGAGTCGAAAGAGGCGAAAAGGCCGAGGAATCTGATGTTGTCGTTGGACCTTAATCTTCCTGCTGCACCAGAAGATGATGATCACTTGGAATCGAAGTTTCCTTTTGTGACAAAAGAACAAGTCATAGTCTTCTCAAACACTTCACTAGTTGATTGCCATTATTAGTTAAATTAATTAGTTGATTATATTTCTTTCTTATTGATTCTTTTGTAAATTTATTTCAGCACGGAGAAGAATTGTATTAGTAACATTATTTTTCATATGTATAAGGACATAGAGTTTTATTTAACTTTTGCATCTAAGTCGTCCTCGGAGACTTACAAGGTTAATATATATATGTACTATATACATTTTTTTATGTATGAATATATACATATATAAAGTGTTTACTAATCTGGTGAATTGTTCAGTTATGGTGACGTGAGCTTAGAATTGATTGAGTGAGAGTCACTTAAAGAAGTAATTAAGCATTCGATCGGAAACAGTCTTGTACATAAGTATAACGTCTCAAAGAAAAAGCCAGCAATATTAATTGTTGGCTTCGCTTGCATATTCAGATAAGTATAGCATGACATCTAGCTGTGAGTTGATTTTGAAAGTCAAAATAAAATAAAATAAAAAAATTTATTCTGTGGTATGTGTACGTTGAATTGAATATATTACTGCAGTTATGTTCATATATAATTATATATTAGATAGTATGTGTGTATCCGTGTTGGCCGTCAAATTAAACTTGGGGCATAAATTTCTAGAGGATTAGTGAGATGGTAATTTTTTCATCAATGTAATAGTGAAAATATGTCTTAAACACAAGTATATATATACAGCGTAACGTTCGCAAGTAATGGCGCGGGACACTTGAGTTAAGTGTCACAAATTGAACTAGCGATAGATGCTTCACCCAGCTGGTTGACTCTTATTCTTAAAAAAAAAAAATGACAAAATTAGATTGATAACTATACAATTTTTTATTACATTTTGAAGTCGGACTTAATTTGGCTCACCTAATCATATAACTATTTTGGGTTTGCAAACGCCCAAATCTTAAATACGAAAGTTTGATTTGGGGGATTCGCCTACGTACATATATATTTTGGCGGCGCTAAAATTACATAAATAAGCTTTTGGGTACGATTAGTTGCCATGCATGATTTCCAATCCAAGCTGCTAGATATGTTCAAAATTTAAAATTAGTTGATATATTATGGACTCTAAGCTTATTTGATTGGAGGTGATGTATATGATCAAACATTATTAGCGTAGCATGTAAGTAACAGAGAGGGGGTCTTTGACATTGGCACATGAACAAACTGATTGGCTAGTTCAAACTCCGAGATATGCCTGCTGAATTTAACTCCCGTATAAACAAAGAAACATACCCCATGTTTTATGGCTTGCAGCAGGGATCACACTTCATAACTCAATCCCCTCACATTTAGGGACTTTTGCAACTATATTTATGAGTTGTAAAATGTAAGTTATTTTGGCCAGTGGTGTGGGAATTTGCACATGCTTCCTGTTCATTTGGTTTATAATATGAACTTCAGTTCATGAGAATTATGATCTTCATCTTTAATTATTGCCGCATAAAGGGGCAGTACTTGCTGGAAAAAAATATTTTGTTCATAAGTCATATCACACTCTTGTACGATTGTATCAATTGGTGCTGGACGCAGACACGGTTTGCAAATACTGGAATGTATATTAACATAAAGTAACGCCTGTTCTTCAGAGAATCCGCATAAAATCCTTTATAGTTTGATTATTGTCTCGAATTCGCTTGTGGTTGCATGGCATGGCACGTACTTTTCACACTTTACCCTTCCTCAAAATTATCTTGCAATTTCGTTAACTGTTTTACAATAAATAAAATGGGGGCAATTTGATGCAGATTTTCCCAATTCAAGAGACTATTGCATGCAGAGTTTTACAAAACATACGAGAATTGTGCAAAGTTTCCAGGTCAAAAGTCCTAAAAGATATTTTCGGACATTTCAAAAAAAAGTACAAAATGTTCAAGCACAGCCTCACCTAAAGTGAGTGTTCGAGCTAGCTTTGTACAAATTTCTAAAAACACGAGGGACTTTAGATTTTAAACAAACCACGTAAATATTTTTTTGTAGATTTTCCAACCGATAAAGAAAATTTATTTTGATATCCACGATTCCTGCAGATATTGTGTGTGGTATATAACATTTGCTTTCAGCAATACTTGATAGATATTGAACCTTATTTTTTGCTCTTTAAATATATTATTGTCTCTAAGTCTAAGCCAAAATAGATGGCCTATTCATGTCATGTGACCAAAGTTAGCAATAGTCTACATGCGAGGGAGCGTTTGTCCTACATCGTTCGGGGAGGTAATATACTATATATTAAGAAACTTTTGTTCCCACTGAAATTGCCTTGTTGTTGAAGGGTTCAATTTCTATATGATTCAGGGAATCTTCGTTGTCTACATGGAAACTACGCTTCAATCGAGAATCGTCCAACTGACGCTCAGACTGAATAATCTTCGGCTTGGTTAGGGATCACCTACACTCAAAATAAGTCACATGAGACTAGCCGGTAGTCGCAATATAAGCACTTCGATGCTTAAGTAGTATTGTATACAATAAAGTCTAGATAGAGAAAACTCTGACTTAGAGAGAAAAGACAAATCTGTGAATAATGAATGAAAATAAGTAGTCACGGAATTGGTATTTCTAGATACCTTGTGGCCAATTAATGGGCTTATCCCAACACTTTAGGTCCACATTTTACCTGAAAGGCGACAAACCGACAAGACGAGAAAGCAACTAAGTTGGATCCTTGTTAGTTGAAAAATGACACGTGGTCGAATTATGTGTCACCAAATGTACACTCTACAACACTTATCTGTATCCAACATGATCTAAAGATTAATCCACAGCTTTGAAGTTGAAAATATTACTTGACTTTCAATTGGGCCGATTGCACGCAGAAAGGCCTACAGAAATGCTGATATGAATCTATTTTAAGTTACCAAATCAAAACAAAGAAAAAAAAAATCACTGATTATTTTATAATATTACTGAATTTATACAAGAAGTTGTCAGAATATTGATTTAGTCGTATCTCAACTACGAGGGAGCGTCTGGGGTGCCTCATGAGACACCGCAAAGGCACAGGCTGCACTCACATGCATATGAGCCCCATGTGTGTGGGACCTACGAGATGGTCTTAGCTACAGCACGGTGCACCGCACCCTGTTGTAGGTAAGACAAAACTTCACGAAGACATTTGTTTTACTTTTACATATTATTATTTTGATATTAGAAAAATTGGAAGGTTTTCAAAATTCTTATTGGACTAATTGGCAGATAATATACTATTCCTCGAGATGTATTCATTATGGTTCAAAGGTTATTAATTATTATACCCTTCTTTTTTGACCCAATCTCCCTCTTCTGCCTAATTGGTATGGTAACTCTCCTGTGCTTTGTAACTTGTTTTTCCATATTGTTCTTTTAATTAATGGCATACAGGTAAGTAATTACGATTTACATGTCAACACCAGTTAAAAATCAACTCATGATATTGAAATAGTACAAACCACATATATAAGACTACATTATTGAACGCCATATATTTAGTCAGATATTGAACGCCATAGCAACTTAGATTGATTGTGAAAAGAAAACATAGAACCGAAAACCAAACTGGGCAACAACTTTACAGGAGCACCACGCGTACCTGGTGCAGCTCAACCACAACAGTAGCAAATGAAAAGAAAAAAAGAAAAAAGAAACACTATCATTTACACACATTAAAACATGAATTTGTTGAGGAAACTCGGCGTAAGTTACAGAGTGACGTGTAATTTGACATCCGAGCCCCGATTGCAGTATTCTACGAGCAACAACCACCATCAGTAGGTGTTTGATGTTCTTGTTTCTGTTTTAATATATTTCTCTTCACGACAGTTGATCCTTCTTCCAGTAGTCTGGGCACCTCCATTATCTGAGATTCGAGCAAAAGTTAGATAAACAAACAAGGTTTCTGCACTTCTTACTGGAGCGGCTTAAACAAGGCAATGGAGTTGTAGGGTAGTATAAAATGGATGATAATGCATTCGCCTACCTTCAGTGCTAGCTCTTCAAAACATTGCTCCACATTTGTACGAGTTCTAGCGCTGCATTCGAGAAACATACATCCGAGCTCTTTTGCCAGGGCCATCCCTTCTTCCCTACTCACAGCTCGTTCAGATTCCTGCAATAGCAAACATTGAGTATTTATTGGATAATTAGAACAGAAAGAGATGCACACTGGATCAAGATTGTCAGCAGAAGTCGGTCCTTTTAAATTAATTTCAGTGATTAGAGAGTGTCGAACCATAACAGAATTTAAATATGAACAACATCAAAAATCACCTGCAGTACTATCAATTAGCAACAAAATATAAACTTTTCGTAGTTTCAACAGTGTCAGCAACAAAGAATGTACTCTATCTGAATAAAGGTGCTCAAGTTATACATTCCCGTTGCCAAAAGTTATATGATTCGCCAAAAGTTACTACTCTATTCCTTGTTTATTTGATTAGTTAAGTATCATCAACTACTATCAGTAATGTAGAATCGTGAACAGTCGCTAATTCCAAGAGATAAAGAGATGGTCATAATTATTAGAAGCTGGCAAACTTGGAATCATTAACAGCAGCATAAAAGGAAACAGCAAGAGAATGGGTAAGCAAGCGCGAAAAAGACATACCTTATCAACTTTGTTCCCAACAAGCATCTTGACACAATCCTGATGAGTGGAGTATAGTTCCAGTTCTTTTGCCCATACATCAGATAAATTTGTAAATGTATCTCTCCTTGTGACATCATAAACTGTAGAAAATACCGAAAGTTAACGCTGTGCAATAAACATGGGTTGAAAGGAAAGGGGAACACTTGGACAGGAGCGTGAAACAAACATGAGGATGCTAACAACAATAGTTATAATGTTTGCGATACAAAAAGGGAATGATGAGACCAACATAACTTTGGTTTGTTTATGGCTTACCAAGAATGATTCCCTGAGCACCTCTATAATAAGAACTTGTCAATGTCCTGAACCTCTCTTGTCCAGCTACGAAAAAGACAAAGACAATTCACCGTTACCAAGACGTCACATGCTTCACTTTCCTAAATGTTAGGTCTCAAAGTGACAAAAAAGAAAAATCCAACCAGACTACTTATACTCCTCTTGACAAGGAATAAACAAAACCAAGAATTTCTGAAGTCCGTCAATAGAACATCCATATTTCTTAAACAGTTGATACTTGGAAGAAAACTTCGGACTTACCTGTGTCCCAAATTGTAAGCTTTAGCCTTTTCCCTCCAACAGTGAGCAACTTGATCTTAAAATCAACACCTAGAAATTGAATTAAAGGATGAATAAGTATTCATTATCAGAAAAGTCCTTCAAAACAAAATGTTTCAATAATTAAGTTACGGTGCCAAGATTACAGGCATAACTTGGGGAGAAACGGTAAATATAGTTTCTCTTCGTTAGTAACAAGATGTGCACAACTTTGTATATTATTTAATCGTATATCGAGAAGTTTAAACATCTCTATCCAAAGCTTGCTTGTATAAAAAAACTCATGTTCAATGAAGAAATATAAGAAGTACTGCCTACTCATACGACACAGTTTCACAACAATCTAAGCAAACATAAAAAGACACTCAACTACCAAACAAACAAAACTCAGCCTCTAATTATCCAAAAATAATCACCTACTCTAATCCACAAACACAAAAATCACCAGAAACAGAGCACCAACATATCAACACCTACACTAAAATAAGCAACACAACAACTAACCAAAACTCCTGTTTACACAAAAATCACCAGAAACAGAGCACCAACACATGTTCAACACCTACATATATCTAAAATAAGCAAACACAACAACTAACAAAAACTCCTGTTTACGCACAAAAATCGAATCAAATCCAATAAAAACACCACAAATCACAACCAGATCACACTTCGTCGCATTAACAATTTCACCAACAACACTTCAAACACAAAAACTCACAACAAAAAACAGAGCAATGATTAAAACAGTACCTATCGTAGGGGCAAGATCGTCAACTACGTTCGAGATAAAACTCACAAGCAAACTGCTCTTGCCGACGGCGGAATCTCCGATGAGCAGGATCTTAAACGACAGATCGTAATTGCTCTGTCCGTGGCCCGAAGTCGCCATCAGATAGTCGTACCTCTACTTTCTCTCTCTAAAAAAAACACAAAAAACAACTCGAAACAGACTAATCGAGTATATATATCTCAGATTTTGCTTCAACCAGCTCAACAACAAGTAAAAAACAGTGACAATGAGCAATGAATATGAGAGAGAAAGGCTTTTATGGCGTCAAATCAAAGCGCTTAACTGCCTTTTCACTTACTTTTTTCCGTCTCAACAACAATTATGATATGCTGTGTATGGATGATTATAGATTATAGAGACAGTTTTTGCGTGTATGTATAGATTCTTTTCTTTTCGTGTGTGTGAGTTAGATTCAGATGCGATTCCGTTTTTGCGGGAAAAAGCAATGTAAAACGTGTTCGGTTGATGGCATGGGGTGTAAATAATTGGAAAATTGGGGGGAGATTGTGGGTTTATTGGTTTTGTCAGGGTGGTTTTGGTGGGTCAGTGCATGATGGGCTTTTGATACAGTGTGGCCCATGTTGTCTATGAGAGGTGAAGTCTTTTGATGAAGTTTAGAGGAATGGGAAGAGGAACAAAATTACAAAAAATTGCTACTGTTAATTGTTGTTAATAAATATTGTTTTGATGAAACGCAAATAAACGAGAATTTTATGGATCAAAATAAGTAGTTCAAAGTCAAAATTAGTCGAAGTTTGAGCAAAAAGTTATGTAATGTCCGTATTTGACAAACGATACAAATCTTACTAAAGTTGCGAAGATTTGTGCCGGTGTAATTTTAGTAAGATTCCTGGATATTAGAGGGTCAAAATGATAGATAATTATTTTCAGCGGGAATGTTGAGTTAGTTATTGGTTTTAGGAATTTTTTTGAATTGAGTTTTACATTTATAAGGTTAGTCATCCTTAATACACTGGAGTAACTATTTATATAGAATAATATTAGACTTGAGTGTTTTCTCACACTTTTACATCAATTTCTCGTTCGGTATGAATCAACAGATTCTTGATTTCTTTCATTTCCCTAAAACTTCTGTCACATCATTATTTCTCATAAGTTTTATCCCACTCAATTCCTTCTTTAGCTTAGGTCTGAATGAGATATATAAAATTACCAAATTGTGGATTAATACATGCTATGGCCACGGCTTGATTACCATTACAAGTACCATAGCAATGATGAATATCATTTTCAACTTAAAAGTTTCACAATCCACTAGAAAGCAGCAGAATATAGTTTAGTGCATGCTTGATGCATCAATTCCTTAGTTTAGTACAAAAAGAAACAAAATAGCATGCGCAACTGTCTAAAAACATTGAGGGCCTCTAATCATGGTTATTCCATCTTATGAAACTAATATGGTCCTCTAATGATTGCAATTGGACATCACTGCTGTATGGCTTCGAAAAGTTTGAGTGGGAATTTCAATTCAAAAGAAAAAGGCTTCAAAATGAAAAAAAAAAAAAAAAAAAAAAAAGTGTGTTGACTGCCCCATAAAGATTCTTTAAGGTTTCACTTACAAGGTTAATTATCCTTAAGAAGTTAATATCTAAAATGTATCTTATAGTTCATCCTTTATTAAGATTGTAAGGTAGGAGCAACCACAATAGGTCACCTGATGGACCCAGTTGAAATGAGAGTGACTTGTTGCTATCACCATCAGTGTGTGACCAGATACCTAATTGAACATCCGACTTGAATATTGAAGATTACAACATAGTGGCAATGAAACCAAGTGTTAGCTAGCTGAGGTGCACCATAACTTTAGATTATATGCAATTGACTGGAAAATTCTGGGAAAAATCAAATTTATGTGTGATTCATAGGCAGAATGACACAAATCTTGTCTTTTTTTTTTTTTTTATGTAAGATAAACAAATTATGGATAAAAGTTACCTTGTGATAAGAATTATGGCTTTCTCGAGAATTCATGTGTTTAGCGTTATTTCCCTTTTATTTGTATTCTTGATGGTGTTATTCCTTCATGCAGTGTCTCATATCTCGTGTGCAGATGACATCAAGACAATCCATTGTTTTCGATTAGTCTTGAATACATGTATTTGCAATTTGAAGCAGTGTCAACACAATAGAGACGAAAGCAATGTCGAAAAATCACCAATTACTCTTACCACAATTCATGTTTGACTTCATCGAGACCTGAATACGATCTTTGGTATATTAAAAAAAAAAAAAAAAAACGACAGAATAAAGCATCCATACAAAGATGATTATATGAATGTAAGTATGCATATGATTCACACTAGATATACATGTGCACAACCAAAGTAAGAGGATCTTATCCAGATCTGAAGTTTATGCTTCCTATTTATAACTAACACAATACAACAAAGAAAAAGTGTACCCCAACTTGCCAATTGCCATATCAATGGTGAGTGCTGATGAGTGTCGAGATTCAAAATTCAAGCATACGTAGAAGACCAACTGCAATTTGTAAACTAAATAAGGAACAGAAAAGATAACAAAGAGAATATCCAAGCACAAGAAAGAACCATGATACAAGACACTTATCAAAATATTTCTCCTTTAAATGGGACTAGTTCAACCTGCAATACATGCAAAATCCAGCGACAAATTTGATAAACAAATTGCTAATTTTGTTTGAACTCCGCAATCCACAGAAACAAAGAAGAAAACAGACGCCCTATTATGCTCTTTATTTGGTAATCAAACAACCAAATACCAGTTACATGTTCCTCATAATGACATTTAGTCAATGTTCCTACTATCTAGCTTCGGTTCAATAGCGCAGGCCATTAAAAACAAATAAGGAAGCAACCATTACAATGAAGTAAACTTATATCAGGAAGAACTTTGATCTTAGAGCTGAAATATGATTGCAAGCTCATTATTTACTAGGACTCTCCCTTCACAACTTCAGGATCCTCTTTTGTTTGAGCAATTTTTGGATTTTCCGATGTCATAATGCGCCCCGTCATTGGATCAACTGGGCGTGTGTCACGTGGACCACCTTTCCGTCCCATTGCCAGCATAGGCGGTGGGGGCAACATGCCTGCTCGGAAGAGAAGGCGCTGAACAGGATCTGAGGGCTGTGCACCAACAGAGAGCCAGTACCTGTATAGAAATTGGAGAACTCGGGAAATTTGAGAAAGAAATAATTCTTGCATTCTATGTAGTGTCCAACGAGTAGCTAAAATTCCAGCTTCAGGCATAACTATACTGAATCGCGGAAACTCAGCACCCCAAAGCATTATAAATAACCAAAAACCGCGGGGGCTAGTTGGCAGTAATAGAACAGAGGAGACGCGAAGGACACATACACAGTTCCACATCAAGTTTGAAGTCAAAACCTAGTAGGTATTAATCATATTTACTCAAGAACCAAAAAACAGATGAAAAAAATGCAAAGAGTAAATCAAGTATCATTAGGAGGTAATATTGATCTTATCTATCACTACCCTCATCATTATATTTATACAGAACTTGCAGAAGCAGCTGAAATTGATCTAAATCCAAATGGAAAATGACAGGAACTATCACGTAACCTCGATGATAAGATAATTCTTCATCTAGGTACTGTTGAATATTGAAGATGAAATGAAGATGAACAAAGCTTGATGTAAATTGTAGAGAGCAAATGTTTATTGATGATGAAAATATATTTACAAAGTGTATGAGATACAAGATCAATCTAGCTTTTATACTAAGCAAAGCTTCACTATATCACTAACAACCTAACTATATATCTCACTACCCAACTAGCTATTATAACCTCAAACAGGTACCCTCACCGTGTCTAAAAATCCAAATAACTAAAGTACTCCTGATTGAATTAATTACTCCGATACCAACATATGGTCAATATTATAGAAACGCGTTTCGGTTGAAACAGTCCATGAACCACTGTATCCAGTGGCAGAGCAACCCATATCAAAAATCCGACACTATCAACAACGTTACTAGATATTAACCGCATAACTTAGGTTTCCATCTCAATGAACATTGTTGAACGTATTAACAATACGTGACCTTTTCGCAGTTGCTAACAGGCGAGAGGACTGATAAGTAATAGAAACAAATTCATCCATAGCTGAGTCATTCCAATTCACAAGCATAAAGACTACACTTACAAAATACGGAACTATCACATTATTCTTCAAATTCAATCAAAATTTTCATCAAAAATCGAAGCTTTTCAAAACCTAGAACTTGAGATTGTAAAAGGCACACTCACTTGACCCTGTCGAAATTAAGGCCCATTCTCTTACCCCCATCTTGACCTGTAAAATCAAACAGTGAATACTAAGAGATATGACAATTATGAGCTACAGTTTATGGATTGGTGTGTGTTGTTACCAGGTAGAGGATTGTAGTATCCCAAAACTTCCAAATGCTTGCCGTCTCTAGGAGATCTGCTGTCCGCCGCCATAACTCTGTAGAAGGGCTTGTTCTTACATCCCAATCGCGACAACCTTAAACGAACCACCATTTTTAGTTCCTTCTCACTTTCTTTAAGAGTCTTATACGAACCAGAGGAGGAGGGTTTTAGGTTAGGTTTCTAATGTTTCTTTCTCGCTGAATCACAGAAGAAATTAACAACCAAAACGACACCGTTTGCGTGAATTAGAAATAATTTTGTTTTCTTTTTTTTTTTGGTTACAACAAAGATCATTTATTTGATTGGCATTAAAGTATATTTGTTTAATTACATGGTTTAATTTTGGGTAACCGAATATATCTTTTCATACATTTGTATAATATGGTACAAAAAAATCTTTTAATCATCATACTCATAATTATATATTTGTTGAATTGATGCAGCAAATAAGAAATTATTGCGATAGATTCGTTAATGATTGGATTCCTTACTTATTGATGCACAAAGACGGTGATACGAATTTTTTAAAATTTAAGACATGACAAAAATGACGGTCAAATTTTTTTAAAAATATATTAACACCATTTAAACCTTCACAACTAATATTTGTACGTCCAATTCTTAATTACAAAGTAACAAGAAATTAATTTTTTTTAAATATTTAGAAACCAAAAGATAATAGTGAATAAGTGGGATTACAAGTGAGAAGAAGTTAGGAAAACGAACTCGTTCATTGAATTAAAGTTGCAGAACAAAAAACCAATTTTAATTTGCATTCCAAGAATCGAGAGAGAAAGTGGTAGAAATCAGAACGTAGAGCTCAAAAGATAAAAGTATTCGACTCCCATTTTGTTTCTTTACTTGTTAGCTGTTTAATTTTTTCAAAGTTAATTTTTAATATCTTCATCTTTTTAGTTTGTGGTCTCTTTTATTTTTGAAAAAATCTAGTTGTAATTACAAAAAGATTAAAGATCATAAAAGGATACCTAAACGTGTCTAAAAACACCCTTCAGTTTTATTCTTTTTATTTTATAAACATGCCATGTAGTGTGTCCGCCACTTAAAAGATAAATCAAGCAAAGAAAAAGAATATGTCCTACATATCTACATTGCAGGTTAATTTTGTCACCCCTATATGTCCTATTACGAATTGTGATTATCAGAAAGTCCCACTAATAAAAAAATATGCTTCAGAATCGGGTAAAATTAAATCAGCTTTGCTTAACTTCATTACATATATATAGTATATACTACAAGCTAGTTGACATTGAATGGTCAAAATGAAGTACTCATAGCTCGTCCAGATAAACTTACATTTGAGGCATAACACTATTCACGTTTCCTGATCCATAACAGCATTTGGTGGAAAAACTTTCCTAATGAATTCCAAAAACCTCTCCGAGTAGAACACAGGATCAACAGCAGAGATCGACACGGAATCGAACTGAATAGATTTATACGCATGTTCGATCTTCTTACTCATGTTGTACTCTTGCAGGATGTCGATGATGCCCAAATACAAAACAACGTCGTACGCCTCGTGAAGTGGCTCCACACGATCGTCTCCTGTAATACGCTCCGCTCTCGCCGGCATGTTCACTCCAAGTTGGATTTGGAGCCTGTGAAATGTCACAAAGACGACCGAACATTAGTCCACTTTACTTGAAACGATAGGAAAAATTGTTTGCATGTTTTGTTCTTTCGAATCTTGTGTTAATGCTTGATAGTTGCATGGTAATAGTACCTTGCTGTACCAGGAAGGAGAAGATCCACTTCCTCGTCCCCAGTCGAAGATGATGCTCTCAGTCGGCTGCCTCTAATATGTGAGCCAACGACGACACTGCTGTCTTCAGATCCACGAGGGACTAAAACGAGGCCTTGTGGTTCGTCCTCCATTGACTCTGCGATCGCAATAAAAAGTGATGATCCAATCATCATGAATTCTTGGAGAGGTACAAACTATAAACTCTTACTTTCTCATGTTTCAGACGAGTTTGTTTAGGTGAACTTACCATCTTCTGCAACGATTCCCAATGCATCAACTGACATACGCTGACTATGAGACATAAGAGAGCGAAGGTGCTGCGGTGCTCTGTAATGAACGCCTAACAACATGCTATAATCCATTATGTTCTCTGATTCCAAGAATTTGCTATCTATTTCAATCTGCCTGCATAGTTGAACCGTCGAGCATCATAAGAAAATCAGCAAATATAACAACTTCAAACTGATAAAGAAATAAAATATGCTTTTCTTTTTTCTCCCACCGAAAGTGTCCAAGAATAGAACTTGAGTTCATATTTTCACATTAGAAGGGGAAATTCTACACCTAATGACTATTATATGTTCATAACATGGAAAATTTACAAAAGAAAAAGAGGAAATAAGACAAAATAAATTGAGATGTTACAGAAAAGAAGGCTGATCCTCTTGATAAATTCCACTTACTGTAGCAGGGCATCTCTCCATGAAGGTTCCAAATAAAAGCAGTAGTTTAAATCCAGATCCTTAAGTATCGTATTCTCATCAATCTCGACCTTGTTTGCAGAGCGTCCCAACGAAGAACCTTTCAGATCAAACCTTCGATGGATTCTTAACTCTGTGCAGAACATATTTCCCATTACTACAAATCTGAACTGCCAAATCAGAAACTGAAGCATTAAGAGTAATCTACAGTTGAGATAGCAGGAGAAATATGGTCAAATAAAAAAAAGGAAATAAATTTACTTTAAACACAAAATGAAGTTTCGAGTTGCCATGCTTATTACCTTTTGACCACTACTTGGTTTAATCCTGTGAAGACCAAAAAATTTGGTTATAAGAGTGTTATCATATCTGCGCACGTGACTGTGGTAGTTTGGGAGCATCCGCAGCAGAACCTACACATGGACTCATTTGTCACTATAAAACTGCCAATATGAAACCAGCTATGCTACTAAATAGTTATATTGAAGCTGAAACATAAATTAATATGTTGCATGGGCGTAAGATATATAAATCACAAACGGGAGCAATATCTGAAACACTAGAAAAGATAACATAGAAGAATTTTGTAACTGTTTAGTATATTATTTCTCACATTGGTATCTTGGTGGAGATATTAATCTTGAATTTTTTATCAAACATACTCAAAACTGACAAAGGAAGCATGAAAACATATTCCTGATACGCATCAGTTATCGTTTTCAATTTTAGCTCAGCTGCTGAAATTCAGCCCCTCAGCCTTCACTTAGAGACATGACAGAGAATGTCCCCTACTCTCCTTGGTATTGGAGAGGGGGTTATCGCTTGAGCATCTTACGTGAAGTAGAGTAGATATGCATCTTAAAAACTCTACAATCAGTGATGGGATGAATAGCCTTTTATTCAACTTCTCACTCTCCTCTCTGAGATATTAAACTCCAAATTTTACTGGTTTGTCTTGTTTTAAAAACAAATAACTATCCAGTTTCTATTAAGTCCGTCCCTTCTTTGGTTTCCGCATAAATTGGCAAAATTATGATCTTTGTGTTAAGAAGAATACTAAAGATGTTCTGAAAGTAAATTACAGGCCTTCTCCATTAACCAGCTATTGAAATGCACTCACAATTTCCAACAACATTGTCATTCCTATTCCATTTGAGGATTACCAATTTCTATCGTACCTATCACTGGTTAAGTAACGGAAATTAGCCCATCAGATCGTGAAAAAAAAAAAGAAGAAGGAATTAAAGCCATCAGGACAACTATTCATTTTCGTCATGGAAAGTGCACAAAAATTGTTGTTTTCCAATATCCTTTGGTATGCAAAAGCCTCTAGCTTCCCTCCACCATCTCCCTGCACCCGCACCCCCAATAAAAGAAATACAATCCCAAATGAATATTAATTTAACTATTTATAAGGAGACTCCGCACAGAATGTAAGCATTAACGAACCCAAACCAATCATACGAACCTTAACTTCGGCTTTTCGTAATGTCTTGATCATGAAACGATCATCTTGAGATAGAAAGAAAACACTACCACTCTTTCCAGGAGAAGAAAGTTCTCTTAGTGTATCATTTCCACATATTGAAATCATATAGTCAGCGGCATCAATCTTAAACATCTCTCTCAGATTCCTTCAAGGAAAAAAATTCTTTGCGGTTAAGATGGAAAACGAATTAAATAAGAAGCATCAAATAATGTAGGGCAACGTTAAAACATTTGAAAACTGTAAACATGAATGTAAACGAAAAGAAAAGGTGGGAAGAAGCTTAAAGTTGTGGCAGGAAGAGTAGGAAAAAATATAATTCAAAAAATTACGAAATTAATACAGACTCTTATGAGCAATACCCTCTATTGATTGTCATATTAGTGGTAAAAGAATGAGATACAACTACAACAGGTTAGACATGTCCATTCCTGTTAGACATATTTCATACTCAAGTGCATAAAATAAGAGTTATGCAAACTTGAAATACTATGCAAATCTTACATATAATTTAACAAACAAAGAGCATTCAGAGGCAGAAAAGATACTGAGAACCCACCTGAAAACCATTGGGCAATAATCTTTCCACTTGAAATCCTCAGACTGATGGCAAGGTGTTAGTTTTGACCCTTCTTTGGGGAAGGTCATCCAGAAGCTGGCACGAGGACCAAAATCAGTTGCCCTAACTTCTCGCCGTTGTATCGGAGTAATTTTCCCGACAGTGTACCTGATCATATTGTAACAGTTCTTAAGTATTGACGATAAGAGAAGCGTGTGTTAAGTAGAATTTTTTAAGTATGACCTTGATGGCATTTTTACTATCAGGGCGATCAATTATATATCCTTCAAAAGTTTCTTATGGGAGAATCAGATTCATTTAGCACAAGGCAAAAAAATTGTAAGAATCTGTGCAAAGTAAGATTTGCCATATATTCAGTCACTCAGCTAAAGAAACTGAAAATATTCATGCATAATAAATTCTTGTCAATCTTGAAGGCATATATAACTTATTTAATTTAGTATCTAGTGCAGTCACTAAAATTTCCATTAGGATCTTGTCTACAATGTTACAGGCTTACAGCTGGTGCGTAAACTGGGTTGGTTTTACAAACTCAGGCAATCTGTTGATTTGCATACATTTTTCAAATCTCCACTCATCCCTTTTGATTTAGTTAATTATGTAATTCTTATCAGCCAAAAGTTCCGACTCTATCACAGGCCAAACAGAACTTACTGGAGACGCGCAATATGATGCTATTTGTCATTAATGATTGTAATAAACAGTTGCAAATGTATTTTCATTTGCATTAGTCAAGAGTCACACACCTGATTCCAAGCTGCAGACTTATCATCAAATCATAACTCCTATGGCCTTTGATAATTTGTTCGCCTGGCCTCCTTATCTCTTTTGCAAGTCTCTTTTGTCGCCTTTTCGCTCTTTTAGATGATGGTGAAAAGCGATTGTTCAACACAAGCTCACTGATTAGGACCCCTTGCATATACTCTCTCTCCAGGATTGGAGAATTTATGCCACTCTCACTATCTCCAGATTCTAAAATATTGTCGGATACACTCGAGGATCTAGCATGGCCGAGTACCTTCTCAATGGATACCTCAAGACTCCAACGTCTTTCCAAGGAAACATTGGTCGTACGAGGTTGTTCCAGGCTCCCACCAACCTTAACATCTTCAATATCTACAGGAGCCGCATGATGAATATGAGAAACCTGATTCTGTTTTCTCAAATCGGGTAACAGTCCTTGCTTTCTCAAAGCATTGAGGTAATATTGCTGACTATTTGGAACTCTCGTGCCTTTTGAATAGAATGTACCCTTTCCATCTTTCAGGCCACGAGTCCAAGTTCCAACGTAGCATCCACCATCCGCCCATGTGTATACTCCAAATCCATGCATCATACCATTTGACCAGCTTCCTTCAAAAGTGTCCCTATTAATCCAAGTAAGAGTCCCTTTCCCTGACATTTTACCACCCTTCATATTTCCCAAGTACACATTTCCATTAGCCCATGTGTACTTACCAGGTCCTTCGGGGGTTCCCTGAATCCACGACCCTTCAAATATGTCTCCATTTGGGAAATTTTGATACCCCAAACCATGTTTGAGATTCAGCCTCCACCGACCCTTGTAGATCATATTGTCAGGTCTTGTATACGACCCGGAGCCGTGCATATAACCACCTGAAAATTCACCTTCATAAAGTGCACCAGACGGCCACTGAAGTTTTCCATATCCATGCCTCATCCCACTTCTCCACTCACCTTCGTATCTACATCCATCTGACCAGACATAGTTTCCTGAGCCCTCAGGTGTATTGCCAAGAAGGGATCCAGAATAAGATTCCCCATTGGGAAGTACGATCTCTCGAGATCTAAAGCCGTTGGTCTCGGAAGAAGCATGAGAAACCTCTCCGTTTAATTCACTTGAGCTGATCTTTTGGTTAAATACTATTGAATTAAGAGATCTTGGCCTATCAGACAAAGAGTGTGCTCCTTCAGCAATACCAACAGTGGCCACAGGGCCAGTCATGCATAATGTAGAAAGTTTTTGAGATCAAACTAGACCGATCAAAGCATTTGGAATGTTCTCCTGAGCTTCTGGGATTTGTATACCTTCAGAGAAATATCAATTAGTAAACATGATAAGAAACAGCTAAGGCATCACGATATTCAAAACTCGCAATATAAAAAATTAAAAAAGGAGCTAAGTCCTCCCAGAAGGATTGGCAATTCCAGTCAGAGATACATTTGTCACAGACTTCTCTGAAACTTGATTACTGCAGTTTCAACAGAAAACATGCTGGAGGATATCTTGTCATGATCAAGCTGAGAGCACATAAGACTCGAAAAACTCCTTGAATATATTGAGAGAAACTAGTTCTTCTTCCATTAAACTCAAATAAAAGAAAGATACAATCTTTACAATATGATCTTGATAGATGATATAGACTCATAATGTAGCAATTTACATTCAGAGGAATTACTGGCACTAGGAGTACATACTTTAACAAGTTCTCAAATTTAATCACCCATATAATGTTAAGTGTGTAATCACATCAAAAGAAGGAATAACTCACTGATTTGATCAAGTTAAGGGAAAAAAATAAGGATACAAGGACAACTTACAATGTAAACTATCAACTGCAGCTAAACAAAAAATTCTCCCCCTCTGCAAAATCTCAAGGTGAGATCAAATTCTAAAACGGTACTTAGGCCTAATACACAAAGGACTATAGGCACAAGAAACAAGAACTCTTAAAATTTGATCTCAAAACTTAAAAAATGAAAAATAACAACTCATAATTCAAAGTTAATAGGCACATAGTACATACTTAGCATGAAAATAGAACCTCAAAAAACACTAATCTTAATTAGTTAACAGGCCAAGAAAATAGAAACACACGCACAAACACTCAAAGAAAGAAGAAGATGAGTACCTTAAATTACAAAAGCAAAAGAAGAGAGAGACGGGGAGAAAACGGAACAAGAAGAAAAAGAGAAGTGAAAATCTCTTCTTTTGTTTTTCTGATTTCAGTTAGTTTCAGTTAGGCTTTTCTGATGGATCTCTTACAACTTTTTATCTCAAAGTGGCTCAAATCCCAAGAAACTAACAAACTTAAAAGCTGCATAGATTTGCTTAACTCACATTAAATTATTAAAACTAAAATACATGGAGTCACTTTCAAGTGTGACATTGACATACAAGTTGTGTTTTTTATGGTCCTCAAGAAAATAATAAAGGTTGGTTTTTTTTTCCTTCTCTTGGTAGAGGTGTATGTTGAAAGAATTACTACTTTTTAATGAGTTAAGACTATTCATTACTAATTTACTACCTAACCATGCGATGGGTTGGGTTTTTCAAGAATGTGGGCACATAACAAGTTGCAAATTTGAACTACATTTTGAAAAGAAAAAGAATAATGTTTGACTAAGAGCATTGAAGGACGACAAAGTAGAGTCTTTCTCGAAGAAAATATGTACCCGAAATCGAAATGCAAGCTGTTACTTGTGGATATATGTGCTCTCTTCAACGCTTTTAATAGGCATGTTATCTTGTCAAATAGTGACATACGTAGCATTTTTTGTTTTTTCGTACGTTGATTTTCTATCTAAGATTTTGTTTTAGTGTTTACTTTTTAGAAAAGATCTATTTTTGCTAAATCAACTTTGTGATACAGTTAGAAAAGTAATTGTATTTGAAGAAATATAATTTACATTATATATTGTTATGCGCAGCAAAATATATATTTTATGTTGTTTATAAAGAACACTCCGGGATACTCAAGAATAAGATCTTCTTTTTAAAAAAAAAATCAAAAAAGTTTACTAAGATGAGATATTTATATTAGTTTCATGGTTCGATGATGGGCCTAATCCATGGTAGTGGGCCACAGTAGAACTTCGGAACCTCGAGGTTTGCATCCGCTTGTCATTCCTTTTGTAAACTTGAGAAGAGGGCACAACATAGCCTCAGGGTCTACGTCCTCTTATCGATCCCTCAATAAAGGTCGACTCCACGATGGGAGTTAGTTTAGTTTTAGGCTTGTTAGTATGGATTCTTGGTAATGACATGACCACTAGAGAAATTGACTCGTGTCGTGTAAACTAAACTGCTAAGAAATTTAAACATAAAAAAAATGCATGTGTTCAACAAAACTTCCGAAGTGTATTTGCAATAGAAGAGTTTCCTTTAAAAACAAACTGCGGGGTCGTTGAGTTGTGGTGTCTGAAATTAATGTAAATTAAAGACTTATCTTTGTGATCCGACTTTGATATTTGGCTTGCTCATAAAATAAATAGTCTCCTTATATGCAATTGTAATACAACTCATAATCGTAGTGAAAACTTTGAAGCATCCTCAAACATAGTCTTTTTGACTATCTCTATTTTATCATATTTCGTGTGTATGTTTCTTTGCATCTTCTTCATAAGAGAGGTGGGGTTCGTATTTCCTAGCAAGTTGCTGGTGTAGAGCGTCTTGCTATAGTGCCTATATAGGGCTACAAATTAACCTAACTCCCTAATTAGTTGTTCTGCCTTTAAGTGGCATAATTAAGAGGATGAAGAAAAGATTACAAGTCTATTCAGATCCTATGGTTCACAAATCAATTCCGCCAGCCTATTGTGCAACCAGCACTTTTATTCTGGATATACATTATCACATCCTTGTCGTCTAAGAAAAAGTTTAAAAAAAATAAATTATGAGTACTCAACTCAAATCACAAATCATTATCAAGGATAAAGTTATAGCTATTAATCACACAGAGAATCAGCCAATGGATATGGCTTAAACGGAAAAAGTTAGATTAAAGTTGCGTGGTTAACTGTTTCTTTATCTGATTAGTAAATGATTATGATGGTTCATTTAACGAGGTCACAGCTATTAACCTATTTTGGTATTAGTTACTTTATGATTTTTCCAAGCACTAAATAGTTATGAGAGGAGAAAAGAGAGCTAATAAAATAGAATAATATGTGAATCTTTTTATTTTCTTTTATATATACCAAATTATTGAGTTTAGGTATACGGTTCACTGGAAAATATAAGTGAGTAAGAAAAATAACATAAAAGAAGAACTCATCGAGTACAAAATTCGAATTCATTTGTAGCTAGATGCTTCATTATCATCATCATCATCATCATCATTATTATTATTATTATTATTATTATTATTATTATTATTATTATTAAGGATCAGATGAATCGATTGATGTCGTATAACAATAACAAGAGATGTCGTGCTATTTTCATGACGCATTAAACACCAAAACACTATCGCGCAAATTTGATAACATGTACACTAGAAAAAACTGAATTGTGAATCTGACCTATATCTACTTTAACTGTAGTACAAGCATCCACAAAAGAACAAGTTGACATTTTTCTTTGTTAGGCATTACCATGAGTAGTTATGAGAAGAACCATCCAATTACTTAAGAGACAATTTTGCTATCAAATTCTTTACGACTTCACACATTTAGTTTTATCAACTTGTACTGGTAGGCCTTTAACTATTTATGCTAGAACACGTTAAAAATTAATCATATAATGAGACATTCTGATTAAAACTTCTTTCTTAAAACTAATTATTAATTTATACCTCCCAGTTAACATTCTGATTTTAAAATTCTTAAATAATATGGTTTTGGAAAAGATTAACAAAGAACAGTGAAATGCCAATAGTAAATAATCTCCCCTGCCGGTGACGTACGACATTTTTTCTAAAGAATGATATCGTTAACTATATAGACGATTCATCGTTTCATATATAAAAATATTAATACTATATCATACCACGTCATATGCATTTTATTTGCGATGGCTGCGCATGCAATACTATTCCTCCAAAAGGTATGGATAAAACCTTTTCTGGTTAAGAATATGAAAATATTAAATAGAATTAATATACTTAATTTGTGCGGTTACAGGTAGTTGGAGACCGAACACATTATGAATATAGAGACATCTGGAAAGTTGGAAATTA
This sequence comes from Misopates orontium, assembly GCA_946800315.1. NCBI lineage: Eukaryota > Viridiplantae > Streptophyta > Magnoliopsida > Lamiales > Plantaginaceae > Misopates > Misopates orontium. The sequence continues at coordinate 4,848,346 of OX326950.1, read as the reverse complement.
AGAACCATACAAATTTTATCGAAAAGAAAAAAGAACCATACAAATAAGTTGCACACTTTTTCGGATGATATATATAAAAGCTGTGGCAGGTAAATGGAAGTTCTTGAAAAAGAAGCTTTGAACATAAAAGTTGTATACATTCTGCCTTTAATTTATTTGTGACATGATCGCCCCAAAAAAATTATCTGATTAATTTCAGTTACTGTATAATTTCTAATAGCTACTAAATAACAAGAAAAGAAATAAAATAATTAATTACTAGAATTTTCACCTGATTACAGCAATCGTAGCTTTCTAATTTCCAGTTTTTACTTGTAGACTTTTAGTTCACCGTAACACATTAGATTTGTGCATATAAAATGACTAAATAAAAAAATATTTATAAGTAGCATTACATGAGGTAAATTCTCTTTCTTAGTCACAAAACTAATTTTCACAAAGAACAATTTGATTTTATATCTTCTTAAGTTCGTGTCTAATTTCAGGGCACATTCTAAAGTAGTGGCTAATTCAATAAATATTTATTAGTGCATGACACTATGATTATAAATCTAATGTTTCGGAAGTTATAATTAATTACAATCCAAAGATTTAGCCTAAACAAGATATTTTTTTTTAGATCATGTGCTTCCAAGTACTTTGTAATCTTGTTCTATATGTTTCATTCTTTCCTATACATGTCTTTGCAAATGAGCCTTAAATTCCAAACAATATGCTTAAAATATATGAAAGATTTATACCTTTACATTGTTGTATCGTCCGGCCTGAAATTCTACATATTCTCAACTCAAATTATGGTGTGTGTATATATATATATATTGATCGCATAAATTCGGAGATGAACAATGTCCATTGAGAACGATAGTTTAACTTGAAAAACGCATGGTCGATCAAACTTAATCGAAGTCTTGACTGAAGAGACAAAGATCGAGTAAAGAACATTATTAAGTTTGAATCTAGTCAAATTTGTAACGGATAGGAACGTACGTGTGAGATTCAAAATGACATAGATAATTGTCAATATAAAGCATATTTATATTGGGTAGTTGAGCTAATAATCACGACTTAACTTAACGTCTATATTACCGGTCACTTGTCATTTTCCGAAATTTGCAACAGCTATATTTCCAGCTTAGATTTGCCCGGCAGCTGACCCCCACCACCGCCCGCTTCTTTTTTATTTCGAATTATCATTATACAAAAATTCAATTTTGTCCATAGTTACGTAAGGAATAGTAATTAGAAATGTGTTTCTACTTTTTATGATTAATTTTTTTGGAAGGGCTGGGTATTTTCTTGTCATGAAAAGCTGTTTTTAATTACCTATATTTTGTACAAAATAAGCATATAAAAAACAAAGATCGGGAATAGTAATCAAACCCGCCATTCTTTTAGCGTTGCACATTGTGCAATATTATTAAAAAATAGTTGGTAAAATCAATACTGTAACAGACTTTATGGAGTACATTAATTACTATAAAGTTGAGATCTGTTAAAGTTTTTGTGCAGTTAATTAGCTTTATTTTAACTTTCTAGGACATATGGCTACACTTCTAAAACTTAAAGAATGAGGTAAAAATAATATTCAATAGTACATGCTACTTTTAAATATTTTAACTTTTTGAAGTTCTCTTGAATATGTTTTTTGTAAATTCTCTATAACATTGAAATACTTTAACTTAAGAACTATATTGCTAATTTGATTTGATTTATTTAAAAAATACAAGTATTATCAATAACATAAAGGATATAGGTTGAGATAAAAGAAAAAATATTTCTTTTTTCTTCATTAAACACCGCTTATTACATATTAAAATCTCCTAAAAAATATTGATAAATATAATATGTACGAAAATGAATTTTCGAAGGAGCATATATATTCAATCTTTGAAATGAGTGTTCCTTCCATTGGTGTTAAATAAAAACTTTGGTACTACAGGCAAGGGGGAAAACGAAAATTTTGATTATATTAGAAATATTTGAAGAAATTTTACTTCATATTGTGTAGGAGAAAAACAGAAATCCTGATAATTTTAAAAGTAAATCTTGAGTTTGCGATTTTTTTCCACCTACTTTAAGAAACAATATACAGTATGATATGGAAAGACTTTAGGATATTTTAAGGTTTGTCCCAGATAACAAAATAATTTTCCTAACTTTTCCGAGATTTTCCTTCTCATTTTTCTTGGAACAAGCGGAGCTTTAAATTAAATCCCCAAGATTCTAAGAATGAATTTCCAGTGGTCAATATGCTTTTGTTCATAAATTATGTCATGCCGTTTTAAAGTGATAATTTTGAATGTGATGATAGATTATGAAAAGCATATGAAGAAGAAAATTAATGGAGTAAATTAAGAAAATTTAATTTGCTAATAAATCTTGAAATATATTACATAAATATTTAACAGATTATATAAAACCACGTAAAAAAGAACGCACCACAGGTTAAATCCCGACATGATATTGCCTCCCAACTTAATATATATGATGAGATGTTGCACCAAGTCTTTTGACTCACACGACATAATAATCGAGACATCTTCATAAACCAATGCTAAAAATGGGTGTAGACGTGATAACTAGAATTGCCTAAAGTCTCATCATCACTAATAATCACCCCATGCTACATGTTTTCTTGGTCTGCACAGATCAATTGATTATTGCAAGTTACAACAAATTGGAGAATAATGGCATAGAGTAATTGGTGGGATAGAAAAGTGGGTGGGAGGATCGATAAATCATCAAATCCAGAATATATGGTACAAAAGATGTGTGGAATTTAGACCACAATTGTAGACAAAATTATTATATTAGTGTACCCACTGACCCCTTGAAATTGGCCATTCAATTTTAGTTGTGCAACACTTGCATTTGGGCTATGGCGAATTGGAAGCATTTTATATTTGTGCGAGTACTTTACCTACCGAGGTAATCCAGTCGGCCAAATCCCAGGAACAAAGGCCTGTTTGGTTCAGTGTCCAGGCCCAGCTAGTCCTAAATATATATTGCTAAATTTGTATTAATGAACCTGAAATTCCACTAGCGAGTGATTTGGATGTAAAGGAGTTTAGAGGCACACAACAAACAATCAACTTTGTTGTGTAGCTTTAAGATCTATTGTAAAGGAATATGTTAACATAATTATGATTTCAATGGGTGCACATTTCTTTTTAATATATATATATATATATATATATATATATATATATATACGTATGCAATTTCTCAAAATGATTGTTTTAATTGATGCATGCGTTCTCTCTTTTATAAAGATCGAGGATTTAGTTCTGATAACAGAAGATTAATTCTCCACATTCATTGACCTCGAGCAAAATGACCGAACTAAACTAGCCTAGTGTATACAAAATATAAGCATAAATATGCAAAAACTAAATAAAAAAAAAATCTAAATAGGGATGGGGTGACCCACCCCCTGCTCCTTTCGTTCAACGATTTCCTTAAAAGCAAATTACTAGATTTTATTTTAGATGTAGACTATATCTTGCTTTTTTGTTTTTTTTAGGAATATATGACGTGATTTCAACTGCAAATTTTTTAATTTCAATATTATATGAAGCGCGAGCACATAACGGTCGTTAATCTCATGATCTTTTTACCCGAATAATTAATATCGCTCGACAAAAGTATCAGTCTAAATAATACCATACGAAATTTATCAGATAAAACAACACATCTCATTAATTAAATTGTAAACAAAATCTGTACATATCCCATGATACATGTATTACGTAGATTAATTAGCTCTGGATCAGCAATTCAGCATATAATCGTTCCTATTAGTGTTCTTCAGCGGAAGTTCGTGCCTTCATAAGTATGACCAAATTCCCAGTTACTAGGGACAACATTATGTGATTTCAAGTCTCGGCCATCACTCGTGGTGATACGAAAAGTGAGCGCCTTGCCGACAAGTTTGGCGTTGGTTTCCCATTTCTGGCCCCAATTGCGCTTCAACGTTGTCCATGCCACAGTGTCGTCGTTGCAGCTCTTCACCTCTACCTTCGTCACATCTCCCGCGCCTCCCACATTCGTCACTGCCACCAAGTTGAAATCCGGATTCCCCGTTATCGTGAACTTCACTCCTCCTTCTTTCTTGCATGGAACCCTGGCAACATATGTCACAACGTGCATCAAGATTCTACTATGCGTTAAATATGTGTGTAAAATCTACCCGTCACACAAATAGTGATACACCATTTGAAAAGAAAGATTTGCACTGAGAACCAAATAATAATCCTATAAATGCATGTAATCTTGTACACTAATTAATTATCTTACTAATTAATTTTTTTGTTATTATTGTTTTAACTTACTGTTAATAAATATAACAATATTAATTATTAAAAACCAACCTTTGGGACAAATTTGTTCCATTGGATGGTCATATATCTTTTTAACATTTATTTTTAATGTAATCTAGGTTTTGTTTCTGTTTCCAGAAGAAGCCACACCTCCTTACATGAAAAATTAACTATTTCATGCAATCGTTTCATGCTAGCATACTAGAATCAATACTTATCTTTTTTACAATATAGTTTGACTAGATTCTAAGGATATGTGTACCCAGTGTTTTTAAAACCAGCCCGGCCCGGCCGGTCGAACCGGTCGGACCGGGACCCGGTCCCTTGTCCGTCCACTGGTTTTGACCGGTTGAACCGGTTCAGGGACCGGTTGAACCGGTTGAACCGGTGCCTTGCCGGTTCAAAGCACCGGTTCGGTTTTAAAAACACTGTGTGTACCTCATACTTTCAGATATATAGTCTAGGTGATTTATTGCTCTTTATCATCATATAACGACTGCATAAAATAATTTTTTCACCCAGTGGATGGGATCATGATCACCTAATCCTCGTTCAAGTTCCTCAATTTTGCTAGATTTTCATTACTTCTTTCTGTGCAATAGTTTGATTAAATTCAATACCCACATTTGATACAATGAGCTACAAATTGTCTGTATTTCATCCGAATCTCGAAAAAAAAAATTGCCTAGTAAATTTAAAAGCAGGTAGATTGTATCCTAATTATGGGTGCATGCAGGAATAAATTTATGGTGGATTTGTACCTGCGGTATTGAATGGGAACAACGCCAGCTTTGTATTCAGCAATCTTAAGGAAAGAAGGCTGAGCCAAGTCAAAATGTTCTTGTGGTGGGCTGCACCACCCACCCGGAGGACAAAAGTTTGTTGCGGTAACAACGATGGACGATTGGCCCTTGCAGTAGCCTTCGGTCCCATTTACGCATTTGATCTCGTAGCAAGCACCACAAGTCTGTCCGTCGTTGAACAATGCTGTGCTCAATGCTGCTGTTTCCCAGCCGTACCCCTGTGCCACCGTATCTTCGTATCCACATGCTCCTCCTGTTATTAACTTTGTAAGTTAAAAAAATTTAAGCATTTCAAATCTCATTTATTTGTATTTTCTTTGGGATAATTTGGTAGGTAAAAAATCACCAATTGGCATTCTACGTTTTGTAAAGAGTCCAATTTGTTTTTTTGAAAAAAAAAAAAAGAGAAACTTGTCCTTCAACCTATTTCAAAGTATGTGTTCCGCCCCTCCGTTCAACTTTTGACGGAAAATTCCATCTGAAATGCCATCAAACAACGGATACTCCTTCAAATGTGGCATATTCCGTCTGTTTTTAATAAGTCGGAAGGCAAGTTTCTCTTTTTTTGAACGGTAGGGAACTCTGTCGCTAAAAGAGATATACTATTAGGATCACGCAACTTTTACCCTCATTTTTATCCACACCTTCTAAGATTTGGTCTAATTCCAAACTGTTGAATAACTATATTACATGAACTTGAAATTTTTAAAACCATCACAAACAGGTTCTTTGATATAATATTGAAATAATCAAGAGATACTCTCATGCAAAGTCTTAAAAATATTGCACATAGACCTTTTATTTTTACATATAACGGATGTTTCGGGTGGGGCCTGTCTCCGTAATTATTCAAATAGCATGAGAAGTTTCTGTAATTAGATCATACCTCAAAGATGTAGAATGAAAAAGCTATTCCATTTTTTTGATATAATTCCCCGTTCAATTTATTTCAAAGGAATCAATATTGCATATCTCTTTCTTGTATAACATGCATGAATGCACGCTTGAGATTACGATGTAAAGGTGAAAAGAGAGCTGGTGAAAGAATTAATGTATAAATTAATTAGTACCCCTTGCATTTTCACCGTCGCCTACACCGTAAAACGTGGCACGAGCATCCTTCCACGGACCCGGAGCGAACCGCAGCCCCCCATTTCCTGAGAGGTGCCGCCCTTCGTCATCTGATAGGGCGTGTGCAATGGGGAGCAGAACAACAAGAACCAACAATGACGACGATAGAACTCGTGACATTGCTGCCATGATTTTTGACATGCAAAGGAGTTAATACAAAAAAATAATAATTAATGAATACTTCTCGAGACAGGGGTTATATATAACGAAACAATTTCATTATAATGAAATTGATGGACAAGCATAATTCAATTGATATTGCAAATATTGTATGATGAAGGTAGAAGTCGCAAGTTGTGCCACACAACAGTTGTTTCTGTTTACTAACTTTAGGTTTATGGTAAATATAAAGTTCATTCGACGAAGTCGAAGTCAAATGAGCATCACCTTTATCTACCGTTGAATGTAGTATACGCTTGAATTTTCCAAATGGCATCTTCACGTATTTATCACAAAGTTTGGGCTATATAATTCTAATCCTGCTAGATTAATTAATAATTATATATCCGTATTAGACAACGAAGAATTTGTTGGACTTTCTTGAGCAAATGTCTTAGAGAATTACTCTAGGGACACTACTTATAAGTTATAAGGATTGATAATACTTCTTACTGTTAATTGAAATGAAGTAGTTCTGGATCTATTGGCATGATATAATTATGATGTATTTGATGAATTTTAGTTGGTATAATTAAGTGGATGATGTAATTTGTATGAATAAAGTAAGAGGTTTAAAATGACAAATAATCAGCACATATATTATGGTAATATTGCACAAAAAAGATATTGAAATCTTTTCAAGACAAATTATATCGTCACTATAAAATTTTGTTTATTTCTGAGAACCCATGCGAGGAAAAATCTCGCCACAACTGAGTTAAATAACAACAACTATTGTGACTAATTCTTTTGTCATATTAGACTTTAATATAAATTAAAGTCATTGATTTTGTCACTGAAGAGATAAATAATGAAAGTCTCACGACAAAATGATTTTTTTTATGCCAAAATACTATCATTTAATTGACAAAAAAACTTCCGCAATAACATAACCTTATGTGATGAATCTATATTATATTCGTCGCAATCCATTGACGACTAAGAATCTGTCACGAAAACCTTTCCGCGGCGAGTCATATGTGGCAAAATTTATAAAGCCTTTTTTCATGTGAGCTTTACCCGACAAACTACCGAATGATGAGTTTTTCGTCGCTTAAGATTGGTGTTAATCCCTTCAAATAACTTTTCCATTTATGAGAAAGATATGTAGTGAGATTACACAAATACTAATGTGTGTCTGATAAATAAAAAAAAACAAATACTAATGTGTGAATTAAAGAAACAAGAGATGTGAAACTAATTCAGGACATTGGAGCACGCCACCAACCCTCTCATGTGTTAGCTACATCTGAATGCAAACCAGTATTATGTGTACGTGTAAATGATTGTTATTTCTAAATTTAATATGATTAAATAATCGGTAACTAATTAATATGATTAGCTAACTATTTACCAATTAAAGTGATTATATAATAATTCAATTTTGATTGAAGAATTTATGGAATTATGAATTTCATAAATGGAGAAATTCAAATTAAGAATTTTTGATTTCATAAATGGAGAAATTCAAATTAAGTATTATATGGTTTTAAGTTTATTAAGAAATTCAAATAAATTTATACCATATGCCTGTAAATACCTATATATAGGGGCATGTGCTCCTCTCTCATGAGGTGGTTAAATTAATGAAGAGAACAAGAAAAGGAATAATATCATACAAAAATTGATTCGAAGAATTCAAGAAGAAAGTGTTTCAACTTGGAGATTGATTACGTCGAGTAGATTTGAGTAAAGGTTGGAGACCACACGTCCAGGTTTAATTGTGTGTGTTGATAAAGTGAGATAGAACCGTGGTTCTGAAGCCAACAAACAACTTCACCAAACAACATTAGTGATATCTCATAATTTATTAGTTCACATCTTGAACTAATCATTAATAGTTTCATTAAAACCATACGAGGATCTTGTGATGAACAGGATCACAAATTCCTCAAATTCGACCTATGTCCATGTGTTTGTTGAGTTTGTACAATTGATTTGATGATGAAATTATTCAAATATGTATTTCATTTAAACCATTTTTCACAATGTTTTGAGGACCAAAAAGTTAATATTGATATAATCTTTGGGTTCGGAAGTCATTATTCGCAACTTAATTTCATCATTGTTAGGTAGAAAAATGTTAGGTAAAAATTTAGGTGACTGTATAATTGGATATTAAAGTATGAAGGGGTTGCTAGGCATTGAATAGTTACATTGTATCATACTTGTATAATTAAATGCCTTATTGTAGAGGAAAACATAGCATTGTTCATTCTCAAACTATAATACATTTGAATAAAATTGTATATCAAATAATATTGGTAAAACTTGCGAGACAGATTAATTAAGGATAATTTCTCTATTCATTAGTTTGTATTGTTTTATTAAATCATTAATTTTTTATTTAAAATTTTACGAGGATCATGTGATATAATCAGGATCACAAATTTCTCAAATTCGACATATGGTATTGTGTGCAATAGGTTGGTGAAATTGATTTGAACATGAGATGGCTCAAATATGTGTTTCACGTAAACCATTATTTTACTATGATTCGGGATTCAATTTTTAATGATCCATTGGCAAACGATTGACTTTGGGGGGGATTATTCGCTACTTAATTCCCAACAAATGTTAGGTGAAAGAATGCATATTAGGTAAATATGTAGGTTGTGGTATTAAATAGGAAAATTTGGAAGGATTGGTATCGAAGAGGATTCTCTGTTCCAGTTTCGTGTTCCACTACATGTTCCACTAATTGTGGTGGTGACATGTGTCATTGATATTGTACATGGGTGAGTGGATGACATGTGTCCTTGATCTCAAAACATGGAGGGCGGAGATTAAAAGAGACATAGAGTAAAACATAAAAGTGGAATAGAAGATCTATTATCGGTTGGTATGCATTGAATAATATACAACATCCTACTTGTATAAATAAAAACCTTATTTTAATGAAAAACATAACATTTTCTTCTCATTCTCAAACTATTATACTTGAATATAATTTCCTATCAAATAACAACGGTAAAACTTAGAGAGACTATCTCATCTGACCATGGGAATCAAAGTATTACTTGCTCTTATTGTTTCTGTTTACTATGTTTCGGGTAAGTTTCGTGTCACTCTTGTAACTATATGTTATTATACTTTTTTAGATACATACAAGCTTCATATAAATGGAAATCAACCCCTATTTTTTTTAAAAATAAAATTGATTAGATACTTGGTTTCGTGTTATGTTACAACTTGTAATTTGAAAGAGATCGAAAGAACGAATATCTATATAGGAGTATTCTACATCGTCCCGAAAAAAATCTATCAGAGTTTGTATTCAAGATTCAAATATTTAATTCCTAAGAAACGTTACATTGATATGTAATGCATTTTCACGTCAAATTTCACATTATTGGATTCACATTTAATTCAAACAAGTGAAAGAGTTTAATATGTATATTTTAAAAATGTTTACAAATGTATATAAAGAACGAATTTATCCAAGTTCATTATACCAATTAAAGCAGCCATACCAGAAAACATGTAATTAAAAGAAATAATTATATCAATATTCTTGTTTCTTTGTCTTTAAACACCATTTTTTTTTTTTTTTTTTTTTTTGCAGGGGCTCATTCAGCCATATTCACAATAAGAAATAATTGTCCCTACACTATTTGGCCAGCAACATTAACTGGTATAGGCGTGCCAATTTCGACTGGATTCGAATTGCCATCACAAGCTTCTACGAATCTCGATGTTCGCCCTCCATGGTCCGGGAGAATTTGGGCTAGATTCCAATGCTTCAACAATGGAGGCAGATTCACTTGTCGTAGTGGAGACTGCAATTCCGGTCAAGTCGCGTGCAATGGAGCTGGTTCTATAACTCCAGCATCTCTTGTTGAATTTACTACAGCTGGAGCCGACAATAAAGATTTTTACGACATTAGTCTCGTCGATGGATTCAATCTTCCAGTGTCCGTGAGACCCGAACGAGGTGGTTGTCCAACAACGAGTTGTCCCGTTGATATTAACAATCGAGGATGTCCGAATGAATTGGCTATTCGAGATCCACGCGGTGGTGTGATCGCTTGTAAAAGTGCTTGTGCTGCTTTTAATCAACCGCAGTATTGTTGCACGGGTGCGTTTAACTCTCCAAATACGTGCAAGCCGACGTATTATTCTCAAATATTCAAGCGACAATGTCCTCAAGCTTATAGCTACGCTTATGACGATGGAACTAGCACGTTTACATGTCCGACTGGATCTAATTATCTCATCACTTTTTGTCCTTAGTGTTTCATTACTTGTCAATTGTTCGATTAGAAGTGCACTTATAAAATATGAGTTCAGTATGTGAAAACTAATAAAGTGTACCAATAATACGATATGTTTGACTTATAAAACGGATGTTGTTTTCTGAGTTTATTGCTTAATATTCTTAGACTTTCTGGGAATTCATGCAAATAAAGACATATATCTATCTTATTAGGTAGTACGTTGGAGTTAAGTTTGACTTGTATGACCTTTCTTTTATTGTTGGGATGTTTTGAAGATTGAATGTGAAATAACAAACTCGGGAGTGACCGGTATTTTCTACTTCACATAGCAATCTTAAATTGTATATTTTGAATATGATAGTTTTGTCTATAATTTTGTCTCGCGAGAACTATTCTTGGAATTTTGTAAGAAAGTACATTTGGAAAGGGTCAGTTTGGCTAAAAAGTAATTCATTTCTCATTTCATAAAATGATTCGTTTCTCATTTCGTCTCAGTTTGGAATCAATTAAGGAAATTAAACGATGCCAAATCTGATATTTGCAGTTATTCTACATTTCAATTTTTTTCTTCAAGCCAATTCTACATTTCAATTAAAGAAATTATATTTTCTTTACGTGTATATTAAGTGTCGCATCTTGTCTGGTAAGATTTTTATTTATTTTCTTTGCATGGAATGTTTTTGATAACTAAATGACAAATCAAGCAATTATTTGCATTTAGGGCTTGTCATATTTATAATATAATCACATCATATTTATTAAATTTCTAATTATATAGTTAAGTTCAAATTAATCGTAGTCATGTTAAATTTATTGAAGGTCTTGTCTACATATTTAAGATCAATTTATATTATAATCATCTTATATCATCAAATCTCTTATTTAAGTTGTCAAGTCCGATTTATATTTCAAGTTATGACCATATTATATGAAGAGAAATTAAATTTACATAGTTAAGTTAAATTTGAAGTATAGTTATTTTATATTTGTTAAAGTTATGCTCCATGTAGTTAAGTTTAATCTATAATGTAATTATATTTATCTATTAAATATCTAATAATATAGTTAAGTTCAAATTTTACTTAACTTTTCTTATCTACGTTATTTATGATGCCATCTTATAGTATAATTAAACTTTTTAGATACATAGTTAAGTGCAATTTAGAGTTTAGTAATATCTCATTTCTTACAGCCCTGATCAACATAGTTAATTTAATTTAGAATGCAATCATAATATTTATTAAATTTGTTATCTACATCTCAATTTATATACTATAACCAGATTAGATTATTAGATCTTTACCTATGTTGTTAAGTTCAATTTATAATACAATCGTTTTAATATTTTTAAAGTTCTTATCGGTCAATGAAGTCACGGATTTTTTCTCATAAAAAATATTAGATATTCGACAAACAGACAAGAAATTCCTATATTTCTAGTGTATCGTTTTTTTTTTTTTTAAACAAAAAAATCTTTCCATATTTTTTTTGCATGTGACCTACTAAGTGCAGTCACGATTCACGAGAACGGATTTTTGGTTCCGGTAATGTGGTTATGTATGTCATTTTCATTACCATTATCTTCATTGACCATTTAGGGGTCACAAATAACTACGTTTTTTTTTTACATTTTCTAAACAGCCATGAAAAGTCGGTCAGAAAAGCTTTTTAGAGTGTTATATGAAAATCACTTAAAATCAATGAGACTTCGTACGTAAATCATCATTAAAAAAAAAAGAGATAATATGCAACATATATAGTCGCATAACGATAATGTCATTAGGATTATAATTATTTCATTCACAAATTATAAAACCACATTTAACACTATGACTTTAAATTGTGATCTTTTGTAGATGTGATTCAAATAATTAATTGATTTTTCCTTTAATATCTTGAGAGTTACAATGAATGTTATATAAATTGCCGAGTTGCTAGTTACATGTAATATATCAAATAACAATTGTCAGATTTGAAGAGACTATCCCATATTCTGATCATGGGAATTAAAGTATTACTTGCTCTCATTGTTTCGGTTTGCTATGTTTTCGGTGAGTTATTCTCTTGTAGTTCTTTTAGGAACGTATTTCACAGCAGATGGTTTCATATATATAATCCAATTTGCAATTGGAAAGAAAAAAGAAATCAGTGAAAGAACGAGTGATAATGTAAAAACTCGTGACTCATAACAAAAATTAGCAAATTCAGTATCTAAAAATTCATTTGTTAAGTATGAGAAATGTTTAAACACCAAAATTTTATAGCATTAAACTATTTTTACTAACAAGAAGGAAACAAAAAAATGTCTTTGCTTTGATTATGTAATGCACTTCCACATCAAAATTCACATTATTGGATTTTTCATATATTCCAGCCAAATAGACAAACGTATTCAAAATGTTTGAAACAATTTTGTGCAAATTCTCAATTTTCTTCTTGTGTTTTTCTTAATTCTTTTTCCCTGCAGGGGCTCATTCAACTATATTCACAATAAGAAATAACTGCCCCTACACTATTTGGCCAGCAACATTAACTGGTTTAGGCATGCCAATTTCAACCGGATTCGAATTGCCATCACAAGCTTCAACAAATCTCGATGTTCGCCCTCCATGGTCAGGAAGGATTTGGGCTAGAATTCAGTGCTTCAACAATGGAGGCAGATTCACTTGCCGTAGTGGAGACTGCAATTCCGGCCAAGTCCCATGCAATGGAGCTGGTTCTATAACTCCAGCATCTCTTGTCGAATTTACTACAGCTGGAGCCGACAACAAAGATTTTTACGACATTAGTCTTGTAGATGGATTCAATCTACCAGTGTCTGTGAGACCCGAACGAGGTGGTTGTCCAACAACTAGTTGTCCCGTTGATATTAACAATCGAGGATGTCCGAATGAATTGGCTATTAGAGATCCACGCGGTGGTGTGATCACTTGTAAAAGTGCTTGTGCTGCTTTTAATCAACCGCAGTATTGTTGCACAGGTGCGTTTAACTCTCCAGCCACGTGCAAGCCGACGAATTATTCTCAAATATTCAAGCGACAATGTCCTCAAGCTTATAGCTACGCTTATGACGACGGAACTAGCACGTTTACATGTCCGACTGGATCTAATTATCACATCACTTTTTGTCCCTAGAGTTCACATGTTGTTTCGATTAGAAGTGCACTATTAAAGTATATGTACTGCTGCATGTGAAAATAAAGTGTACCAATAATTCATATGTGTAACTTATAAAACGGATGTTGTTTTCTGAGTTTATTGCTTAATTTTCTTAGCCTTTCTGGGATTCATGTAAATAAAGACAAATATCTATCTTATTAGCTAGCATGTTGGAGTTAAGTTTGATTTGTATTATATATTTTTCTTTATTGTTGATATGTTTTAGAAAATTTGAATGTGAATAAATAACAAACTCGGGGGTGACGGGTATTATCTACTTCACATAGTAATGTTATATTGTATATCTTAAAGATGATATTTTTCTGTCTGGGGAGAAAAGTTACATTCGAAAAGGGTCAGTTTGGCTAAAAGGTGATTCATTTCTCATTTTGTCGCGTAAAGATGAAAGGTGGTTCATTTCTCTTTCATCTCAGTAAAGACAAAAAGTTTATACTTTCTGTACGCTTATATAAGCTGTGGCATTTTTCCTTCACAAGATTCTTATTTATGATTTCTTCTTTACATGGAATGTTTTTAGTAACTAATCAGCCAATTATTTGTATTTTCGACTTTTCGTGGCAACTAAAACTGTCATGAAAACCTAAATTGGAAAATTTGTAATAGTAAGATATATTTTAGGGCTAATTATAGGGATAAAAGCATTTAAATCCCTATATATACTATGCCCTCGATTGCACTCTACCCCTTATCCTTTTATTTTTGGCAACTTGCCCCTACACTATGGACATATACGCACTTTGTGCCCTGAGTCCAAATCCAACGGCAAAAAATGCTGACACGTGTTCAAATTCAATGGTAAAAAATGACTTGAGAGCAAAAATTGCTTATTTATACAGCGTACAGCGGGCAAATTGCCAAAAATAAAAGGATATAGGGTAAAGTATATGAGATTTGATGCTTTTATCCCTAATTATATATGCATCCGGTAAAGTTTGGTGTAACTATATAAGCCCCTATTATGATTAAAAATCATAATGATACTCTCTAAAATCATATAAGTCTTCGAAGAAAGTCCTATCGTTAAAAGTCGGGACAAAGTATATATATATATATTTGCCTTTTGTTGAATTACCTTGACTTGAATTTGAAGTTTTAATTGAAACTTCCGCCTAAAATATTTGCGACGGTTTGTGGTCACAAGTCAGTTACGAAAAACCAATGTGTTTATTACTGTGAAGAGTCACAAATAAACTTGTAATTGACCATTTTGGGGTCAAGAGGTCGTTTCTGGTCACAAATAATCCAAGTACTCACTGCTAAGGGTCATGAATTAAGTATTTCTTATCTACATATTATATTCTTAAATTTCTGTTCTACATTGCTAATTTAAGTTTATATATAGAAGAGTCATATTATATTATTAAACTTATTATTCATATAGTTAAGGTCAATTAATTATATTATAATCGTATCATATTATTAAGTTTCTTATTTACTTAAACAGTTATTTTCAATTTGCAACATAGTTATATTTACCACATTTCTCAGCTACATGGTAAAGTTGAATTTATAACATAATCATATTATCGTACTTTAAATTGTACTTATCTACATAGGAAGCACAATTAATATTTTTTTTGTTTACATTTATTGAAAGTTCTTATCTGCTTACTTGGGTTATAAGTATATTATTTTATTGAGTTTATAGATAAATTTGATATATAAAATAGTCATATTATATTTTTCAAAGTTCTTATCTACAGAGTTAAGTTCAATTTATAATATAAGCGTATTATATTTTTCAAGATTCTTCTCCCAAAAGTCAAGTTCAATATATTTATAACTTAGTCATATAATAATTATTAAACTTCTTTTCTACGGAGTTAAGTTAAATTTCTAAATAGGCATACTATATTTATTAAAGTTCTTATCTACATAGTTAAGTTTAATCTATAACAAAGTCATGATAAGTCATAACATATATATTAAATTTCATATTAAGCCCTATAATAGTTATATTGTTCTTACTAAAGTTCTTATCTGCATAGTTGAATATATTCACGTTATTAAAATTCTTAGGTACGTAGTAAAGTTGAAATTACTAATAATCATATTATATTTATTAAATTTCTTATCTGCGTGGTTAAGTTTTTATTGTAGTCCTATCATACTTATTTAAGTTCTTCTCTGCATAGTTAATTTTCATTTATGACATAGTCGTGTTATATTTATTGAAGGTCTTCTTCACATATATATAGTTTAAGTTCGGTTCATAATTATATTATATTATATCATTAAATCTCTCATGCAGCTATTTTGGCTATTACACAGATTAAGGAAGTTTGGATAAATTGGAATTTTCGTTTTACTCCCAGGAACTGTAATTTTACAGCTTGGGGCAAGAGATATATTCTTGGGGAATTTTGCAATAATGGTCCTCTAAGTTGGCACTTCTTCAATTTTGGTCCTCTAAATTTTTTATTTGCAATTTTAGTCCTATAAGTTATAATATGTTTCAAAATTGGTCCTCTGACCAAATTTTTAGCAATTTTGGCCAAAAATTCCAGTTTTTTTTCATTTAATTTTATTAATGAAACACAAGCACAAAGTCACATTTAGTAGGGGAGAAAAAAAGAACCGGAAAAAAGGATCAGATTCGTGAGATTGCCGGAATTTCCGGCCAAAATTGGCAAAAAATTGGTTAGAGGACCAATTTTGAAACATGTTATAATTATATAGGACTAAAATTGCAGATAAAAAATTTAGAGGACCAAAATTGAAGAAGTGTCAACTTAGAGAACCATTATTGCAAAATTCCATATATTCTTGCTTCTCTTGGTTTGCACCCTATATATGTACGTAATCCCTAACTCTATTTTTGTGATGGAGGCTACCTATTGTAGTTCCACGTTTTTACGATACGATAATTAGTGTTCAACAAAAAAGAAATCTCTTATCTACGTACGTCGTTAAATTTGATTTACATTATAACCATATTATACAATTAAAATCATTATCTAGATAGTTAACTTTAATTTATAACACAGATATACTTTAGTTATTTGAAGTTATTCTCTACGTAGTTAACTTTTGATTTATAATGTAATCAAATTTGTATTTTAAAAATGTAATTGGATAGTTAATTTCAAATTGATGTAGTTACATAATATTATTTAGTTACTTATCATGATCAACGTTATTTAATATCATCTTATATATCGTATAATTAAACTTTTTATCTACATAGTTAACTTCAATTTAGAATATATAGTCATATCATATTATACAGCTCTTATCAACATAGTTAATTTAACTTAGAATGCAATCATAATATTATTAAGTTTCTTATCTACATCTCAATTTATACTAATATACCATATAGTTTAAATCTCCCACCTATATAGTTAAGTTTAATTTATAAGACAATCATTTTAGTATTATTAATGTTCGTATCGGGTCGGACGTCATGAATTGTTTCTCATTAAAAAATTAATTATTCGACAAATACACATTTTTTTGTCCGCAATAGAGAATTTTATTAAAGAAACGTCAGGAGCGTAAGAACTCTACCGAAGCGAAGAGATGAATTATAAGTTTATAACGCCAAGCAGATTAGAGGATGTTTCGACCAGTTCAAAATATATAGAATAACAAAA
Source organism: Misopates orontium (assembly GCA_946800315.1). Classification (NCBI taxonomy): domain Eukaryota; kingdom Viridiplantae; phylum Streptophyta; class Magnoliopsida; order Lamiales; family Plantaginaceae; genus Misopates; species Misopates orontium. The sequence goes on along the minus strand of OX326950.1, from coordinate 4,830,941 downwards.
GTGCTACCTAATTGTTTTGACTCAGATTGGTTCCCCTGATAAATGGGGGGAAAAGGAGATTAATTGGGAAGAATGGGGTTTTCAGAAAAAATTATGTGGGAAATTAACTTTTCCTTTGTTTTTTGTGCGTTGCCAGTACATTATTAGTTTTTCAGAAAAATCATTACAGCTAAAAATTTGTGCACTTAGTAGCTAGTACTAATTTAGCTTTTTAAAATAATTGCTACACTTTAAACATGTTTTATGTGGTAAAAACACTATAAGAAATTATTCAGTTAGGTTGGTTAAATTTTGCGACCACTATAAGTGCAATCACGGGAAACATTTGGATTTTTTTTTTTTATTATCATAATGTGGTTATGAATGCCGTTTTCGTAAAATTATTTTCCTTGACCATTTAGAGGTCACGAATAACTACTTTTTGACCACTTTCTAAACAGTCATGAAAAGTCGGTCACAAAAGTCCTATTTTTTGTAGTGTTAGATGAAAATCACTTAAAATCAATATGACTTCGTAAATCATCAATTTTTAAACCAAGATATGAGATAATATGTGATTTAAGATCATAATTATTTCAACGTGCTGATGTACAAAACCATTTAACATTATGACTTTTAATTGTGATCTTCTTTAAATGTGATTCAAATAAGGGATAAAAGCAAATTAATCATTTTTTCCTTTCAATATCATGAGAATGAGAGTTACAATGCATGATATATAAATTGTAATCTCGCAGTTACAGATAATATATCAAATAACAGTAGTCCGACTTGAAGAGACTATCCCATCTGATCATGGGAATCAAAGTATTATTACTTGCTCTCATTGTTTCGGTTTGCTATGTTTTGGGTAAGTTATTCTAGTCATTCTTGTAGAAACATATTTTACAGCAGATGGTTGAATGGGAAATAGATTCTCGCTTTATATATGCTTCATTTCATAGTATATATACTCTAATTTGCAATTTGAAAAAATAAGAAAAGAGGACGATTGATATTGTAAACTCATGACTGATAAGAAACATTAGCAAATTCAGTATTTAAAAATTCATTTGTTAAGTATGAGGGATGTTTAAATAATTAAATACTTAAACTATTTGTATTGGAAGAAAAAAAAAAAGACAAAAGATTGTCATTGTTTGATTATGAATGCACTTCCACATCAAAATTCACATTATTGGATTTTCATATTCCAGTCAAATAGGTAAAAAGTTACAAACGTATTCAAAATGTTTACAACGAATATTTAAAACAATCTTGTGCAAATTCTCAATCCTCTTCTTGTGTTTTTCCTATTATTTTTCCTCCAGGGGCTCATTCAACTATATTCACAATAAGAAATAATTGTCCCTACACTATTTGGCCAGCAACATTAACTGGTTTAGGCGTGCCAATTTCGACTGGATTTGAATTGCCATCACAAGCTTCAACAAATCTCGATGTTCGCTCTTCATGGTCCGGAAGAATTTGGGCTAGATTTCAATGCTTCAACGATGGAAGCAGATTCACTTGTCGAAGTGGAGACTGCAATACCGGCCAAATATCATGCAATGGAGTTGGTTCTACATCTCCAATATCTCTTGTCCAATTTACTATAGCAGGACCCGACAACAAAGACTATTACGACATTAGTCTTGTCGATGGATTCAATCTTCCAGTGTCTGTGAGTTCTGAAAGAGGTGGTTGTCCGACAACGAGCTGTCCCGTTGATATTAACAACCAAGGATGTCCGGATGAATTGGTTGTTAGAGACCCACGCGGTGGAGTGATTGGTTGTAAAAGTGCTTGTGTTGCTTTCAATCAGCCTCAGTATTGTTGCACGTGTGCTTTTAACTCTCCAGCGACATGCAAGCCGACGAATTATTCTCAAATATTCAAGCGACAATGTCCTCAAGCGTATAGCTACGCTTATGATGATGGAACTAGCACATTTACATGCCCAACTGGATCTAATTATCATATTACCTTTTGTCCTTAGTGTCTACACATATTGATTGTCCGATTATATGAAAATGAAGTAAGGTTAACGATGTTACCAAAGCTTAAATCGCTATTGCTAGTGCAAATTTTTAAAGATTTTTAATTCACCGTTTGTCCTTATAAAATAGAAGAAATCAAGTTTCCAGAATCTCAATTCTTAATTGGAATGTCATAATTATGGTTACTCTCTCTCTCTCTCTCTCTCTCTCTCTCTCTCTCTCTCTCTCTCTCTCTCTCTCTCTCTCTCTCTCTCTCTCTCTCTCTCTCTCTCTCTCTCTCTCTCTCTCTCTCTGTGCAGTTATGCTTATTGGTAGTTCATGTAGTAAGAAAACCTCAGTCAAGTTAGAAGCACAATAAGGGTGAGAGAGTGTAAAGAAGCGGGCATATTTAGTGAATGGATCCACAATAACACATGTAGTATTCCTCCCATTGAAATTTGACAGCTACTCTACGAAGTCCATAATGATGTGTTGCCAAGCGTGTTCAAGCAATTGTAAGAGTTGAGCGTTCAAGCTTCGGCATTATTTTTTACCGACCAAACCACGATACTTGACTGAGGTTTGCACTCTTAACACATTGAACATTGCATCACCACCTCTTTCACTTGATCCTTCGAACCAGGCTATAAGAGAATGGCTTGAACCCTTTGGTAGGTTTCCCATAATCTATGAATGTCCACTCATACTGTTGTCATGCAACAATCTAGTAACTCTCTCCATTAACTCTAAGTCTTTCTTGCTAACAATTTGCCCTTATACACGAATAGTTGCTTTCTATAGAAATTAGAGACCTCCTAAGGTCGGAGTAAACATTGACTAATAGCTTATTGAGCTATAGTGTCTCCTTAATAGCTATCATGCAACTTTTGTTATCCACTCAGGTTGTGAAGTAATGATCATCAAACAAGTTGAATTAGACAACTCCCTCTTAGAAATGGCATCCTCGTATTCTCCTTATCCTTTTGTATTCAATCCTATAGTGGTACCCCAACAACTTCGTCATATATTTCTGTTGTATGTAGAGGAGTTGAGATCTTGTGATGCCCCAAAATCTAAAGTCTTATTGAAGTCCAAAATCGATATGTGATTTCAAACCTCAATAATACCGTAGAGGGTCCCACTGAACGAAATCGAATAAAGCCAAGCAAACTTATTTATTGCAGCGGAAAAATTTCAAAGTTACAATAGCAGTTAATTATTACAAACCACAAATCTTAAGACATAATTATTCAAGCGCACGAGCAAACGATATTTCGGACATATTTTAGTTTGAGAGACCAAATATGCTTATTAAAATCCATAAAGCTTTAAATAAAATCGCAGTAATCCAAAGATAGTCGATCCAGCCAGGTAATATCACTCTTGTTCTGAGAATGGACAGAAAAATAAGAGAGATGTAAGTCTTAGAGGACTTAGTGAGATTTTTAACAATAATGACAGATTTATTGCAACGAAAATCTATTCAGGTTATCAGTAAGGTATTAGAACGAAAAGAACCAATAACAACATGATTAATATGGAATAATGAACTTGTGCAATTACTTATAACATATCCAACTATAACACCGAAAATTTAACCGTATACCTCCCTACGAGGAGTGACCTCGTAACAGAACAGAAGACATGCTCGAGTAAATGCCAGTCTAACACGCGGGTTACAGCCAACTCCTGACTGCAAGCGGCGCTTAGACAGAATGGGTATTAATTTAAATTACTAACTGACAACCCGTGTTGCCCAGCAGTAAATTATCTCAATCCCTGGGCCCAACTTCCCAAAGGCGTCCCAATGGGTGAAACAGAAATATCAGATGAGCTAGTAAGCCGGATAAAATCCGTTGCTCGTTTTTGAGCTACATAGGCCGAACATAGTTCGTTGCTCGTTGCACAGCTCAAGAATTAATTATTTAATCTCAGATTTGTTAATACATTTTCATAAGACTGTGATAATGGATTAAGAATAGGTTTAGTTTAACAGTATTTTAGCAAGTGAATTATGAAATGAGATAACAGGTGTGAAACGAGAAACGTGATAAAGGTTGATCATGATTGGAAATAAATAATCACGATTGTTCTGTCCAAAAATCTCAGGGCCAAATGCCAAAAGGGCTGGAATAAACCACATGAATCTCACCTCCTTCTAATCCTTGGTTTTCTGGCAAAAGTCGACCGTCTCCTAAATAAATTTAAAGGTGTTAACAATCTTTCAAATAATAAATATTTTTTTTTTAAATTATCTTTAAGATAATTAACTAATTCTTACATTATCACCATAATTCACTAACCAAGAAAATGTTTTCATGAAGATATGGAATTAACATATAAGTATCACTTTTGTCATATAACATGTTCTAATTGTTATCATAAATTATAAATTAGTGTTCGTAAGATTAATATAATCATAAAAGTCACAAGTTTATTAAATCATCAAAATAAATCATTGTACCACTTAAGTATAATATAAGAATCAAGTTATATGACTAGATCATTAAGTGACTAAAGTAACTTATAGGAAACTAAAGTAAGCAAGAGAGTAAATATGAAAATGTGCTACATAAACTATTAATATGTTATTAAATTCAAAACAGAAACTAACACAAGATTAAAATTAACAAAAATGACTTTTAACATTCCTTAAGATGTTAGCAACACGTATGTATCATCAAATTGATATTTATCATCCGGATTTTAGTATTAATTTAAGAAACAAAATCAATGCGCACAGTTAGGGCTGAAAGCTGTAGCAGTCCGAGAGTTACCTTAAATCGAACGTCTAGAACTGGTTAAAATATGAAATTGATTGAGGGGTTTTGTTAAAGACACGATCAAGAGTCTCTGTTCCAAAAATCAGCTCAAAAGATGAAGGTTTGATATTTATTTTGGGGCTTGCAAGTTTCGGGTTGAAACTGTAATTTCTGCGCAGTTTCGGGACTAGGGATTTTTCTCGGATATTTTGAACTGGACAATTTCTGGAAATATTTTTCTTAGCTAGAAGAATTCAAAAGGAAGATTTTTTGTGAAGAGAGTGAAGAGAGATTCAGGCGTTTGAGGTGTGAGAAAAATTGTTGAAGGAAGCCCTCCTTTTATAGGTGAAAATGGGAGACAAGGAATTAAATTGAGTCCCTACCCAAATGTTATTTTATTTTAACTTGACCACCCCTATTTATGATGAATTTTCCAAAAATCTTACCTCTTATCTCTGATTTGAATTTTGTAATATTAAACATAAGAAATATCTACTATTATTGAATGAATGAAGACAAAGCAAGAAATTACTTTTACCTTATTCTACTTTTAACTATTATAAGATATAAATATCTAGGAGTAAATGTGAAGATTTACCATTATAAAGGAATTTTTGGATATTTAAAAATTATAAAGGACCATTTTGAAAGTTTTAAGGACTCAATTGATCTAAAAGAAAATACTTGGGGTCAATTATAAGATTTCTAAAAGTTGAAGGACTAAATTTAAATATACTCAAATACCATTTTGAGTTACCAAATAAAAATATTTTTAGGGGTGTTACAGATCTTCTGTTTTAACAAATGTTTAAAACTTTGTTGATCAAGTGATTAACTCACATATGATCTCCTTTTATCAATCTCCAATACGATATTTAAGAATTCGTTCTCATAGACTGATAAAATTCTAGACTTTTAGGACCCAAAGCCCTGATATAAGCAATGAGATGATTCTCTTGACTTAATACAATTCATATCCCACTCTAGCAAGTACGAGTCTCTACAACTAGTTTGTGAGAATCAGGCAACTATAACATAGATGCAAACACCATAAAGGCCCGAGTTGTTGTTCAATCCACTTAAACTTGCCTTTCTTGGTCTTTTCTGATAGAGGTTTGGCAATGATGCCAAAGTTTCTAATAAACTTCCTATAATACCATGTCGACCCTAGGATTCTCTGAGTGCCTTGACAATTTTAGGTTGTGGCCATTCCTCCATGCATTGCAACTTAGTAGGATCATATTTTACTTCTACTCCTTCAATAATATGCCCTAGATACTTTACTATTTTCTCCCAAAAATACACTTTGAGGCTTTGGCTTTGAGTGAAGCCCCTCCCAACGTCTAGAACACCATCCCCAAGTTAATTTTGGTGTTCCTCTATAGTATTTACAATGTAACATCAAAGAATACCATTACCATCTTTCTAAGGTATTCTTTACGAGCTGAAAGGTTGGAGGCACATTAGTGAGGCCCAAAGGGCAACACTTTGAAATCATTGTAGCCAACACAAATGTAAACTTTAGAATATCCTTACTCTTCAATCTTCATCTTTATTTTGTAGTACCATGCCCTTAAGTCAATTTTGGAGAACACCCTAGCATTACCTAACTCATATATCTAATAAGTTTTCATCAAGTGGGATAGGAAAAATGTTCTTCTAAATTAGAGGATTGAGCTTTCTCTAGTCCTCACACATAACCTCCAACTTAGATCATTCTTTTTAGCTAAAAAGACCAGAGATGAGACCTATTAGCCACCCCCACTCTATGTACTCCACCTCCACCACCTCTATTACTGCCACCACTAGCCCCACCCTACCCTACCACTTCTTGCAGTAAGAAAAATAAGTAGTTAAAACCGGGCCAGGAAGTCAGACATTCTTTAGTTAAGGGACATACACCCAAATCCGTTAGTATAGAACAATTTTCTTTTCCAAGTGAAATCCCCTAACCTACCCCCACTCCTACCTTACCCTATCAAAAACATTTGACTATAGTTTAAATACCGAATGAAATAAGATATTGAGCTCACATTACAATTTTTTTGCTACTGTTCAGAAGAATAAGGAAACCCACAAGAGTTTTGGTGGCAAATCATCGGCATCCATGGTTGTGATTTAGTGAAACGCTAGGGATGAGACGTCGACGGACACAGGAAAACTTGAATTTAGGTTGGGTTTTGGAATTTTGTTAGAGTTTGGATATACACCTGTTTTAAGTTTATGATTCAGTTTTTTTCCTTAACTTTAACTTTTAAGTTTTAAGGTATATGCAAGTGGATCCGCGAGGGGATCCACGTGGATCCGTGACCCACTCGATCAGATGGTTCAGATCCACTTTTGGATCCACCTCTATCCTATATGGATCGGATCGAATGGATCCAGATTGGTTTTGCCACCCCTATGTGACTCTTTCATACCAAAAGTAGGACTTCTTTTTTTTTTTTTTCAATTTGTAATCCTAATCGACTTAGTTGTTTCAACTCCTTCTTCTCACGTGCGACCCCCAAATTCACTTTTGCTTGCTCCATTCGCACCGTGATGCGACTACAACGGCCATACGAGACCTAAACAAGTGGCGTAACAGTTACAACTTTATCGCGACCACGTCACTTCTGACCTGTTAGCCATAGCTAGCACCGACGGACCCTCGAGAGAACGTGGCCAGGGGTGGTGGGGTGGGCAAAGTTTCAATATTTCCTTTTTCCTTTTTATTTAATTATTAGAAATAAATGTTTGTTGTTTCTTATGACGAGGGGTATTCATGAATCTAATTTTATTTTCTCACATTTTAGATATAAAAACGTTTACGTCGTTTCATCTAAAATCATTAGAAATTAATAAATCAATTAAAATCGCGTGACGCATGACATAATATATACAAAATAGATACACACAGAAGAATCAAGAACCCAAAACAAGAAAAAGAGAAAATCCCACAAAAAGTTACATCATTAAAAAGACAGCACCACAGCCCCATTACGGTCCGATGATTATATATATCATCTGAGCTGTCGCAACGTGGTCGCTGTAATATACATATCATCATATCAAAGCTCCAATCTTTCTTCCTTATATGATCTCTGTCTTGTTCGTCTCCGATTCATGGCTTCTTCCAGCTCAGGCAATTCCATTCCTGCCCCTGGTATGTATAAATCCTCTGTTTTTTTTCTTAAACATGCATAATATTCAAGAATTTATGAATTTTGCTTGAAGCTAATTCATTTTGTGCTTGTGGGTTTTTGTTGATTTGCTTTCATTTCAGAGGCAGTTCAAGTTCTAGTCTCTTTGTTGGCGGATGAGTCTCCTATGGTTAGAGAGGCCTCATCAGCTACTCTCAGGGAGATTGCTTCTCTGTAATTTTTTTGCTATCCTTTTTTTTTGTTGCTAAAGTTTGTGTCTTTAGATGTATGTTGAATTGACTTTTTAAACTTAAGATTGGTGGATTCTTGAATGATGGTGGATTTTCCTTTTTTTTTTTTTTTTGGTTGGATTCTTTGACTTTTTAACTCTAAATTGAATGAGCTCCTGAATGTTTCTTTGAGCCCTCTTTTGTGTTTGGGATTCTATGGGGCTGTTTCGTAGCAGCTAATACACCCACCCTTAAAGGGCGTACCGAATCTGGGGGGATGCGCGAGTAGTGCATTAGGGGGAAAATTTGAAAGCACTTCATACACCATGTTTGGGGTGTTTGCTTAATGTTAATCCGGTCTAAGAGATTGTTTTGAATGCTAGTTTTGGTCCAGGATTGGGTCTATTGAAACCGTCCGACCCGGTCTTATGAGCCTCTTATAATCAGTCATAAGTGAGCAGCTTAATAATTAGTCCAAGAACAATAGCACAGCTTATAAAAGGGATAAGAATGTAATGTTACGTGTAACGGGACCTGATTCTTGAGTTGCAATCTAGTGAACTAGACGAAATAAAATAAGAATGATGGATTAGATCATCCAACTAACATGACGAACTAAACAATATAACAGTGGATTGAATCCAACATATTCAACATGCCATATTCTAATCCGGCATTGGTGAATCCAGCCGTCCGGATACTACATAGGTATAATAGTCCACCTCTCTTCAGTGGATTATTATCTGTAAGGCATAAGAGCTTTAGTAAGAGATAAACTATGTTTACCAAACGACTATGTAATCATACAAATGACACATTGTAATTTCTACTTATCCTAATCCGTATCTAATCTTTTCTTGTCTATCAAACAGCCTAAATTGATCGGACTCTTGAATATTTCTAGGAAGCCTCTTCTGATTTCTTTAAGTCCTGAGGTTCTTGAATGTTTACTGGAATTCTTTTCTGTTTCTTGGATTTTTTTGCATTTTACTCTAAATAAAGGGATTCTATATCTTGGATTCTTTGACTTTGCGTCTCCGATTGAACGAATGCATTTCTCAATTTTTTTAGAAACCCACTTCTGGTTCTGGACTGTTGCTCAACCATATCGCGTGGTGGTCGAAGGGTACTCCTTTGTTTCTTGTTCTTGTTTGAGCATTTTTTTTTGTTTAGATGGTTAGAAGAGATGATGAATTAAAGGCGTATTATGGAATTTCAGAGATTTGGGAATATAGCTGGACTATTTCAAGTCATGGCGGTGGCAATTCGTGCATTGAAAAAAGATGATGTTGTTCCTCAGTATATGGCAAAACTCGCCAAAATAGCCTCTGCTGAGATCATCTCTACCAAGGTAGGATATGACTTGTGAACTGTTCAATGCAATTCTTGTCTACTGTTTATTGAGTATATAATATTATAAACAATATTCATTGTTTAAAATCTCTGTCACCAGTCTCATGCATACTTAGATACTTTAACTGCAAAGAAAAAGCATGTTGGAGATTGCTTTGTTGCTACCTAGTCAAGCGTCAACTGTGGTCTGCATACATATGTCATCTGCTGCCTTTTGCTTAGCAGCTGCCCGCCATTGGTCCAAATAAATTCACTCTTTTTACTTTTATTTTGATATGCAAGTAGTCTCTGATAGACTGGATATGGTTTAGGTGAGATTTTAGTTTTCAGATCAGCTTTTGTTTGATGTCTCATAAATTGTCCCATTGTAGAAGGTCATTTCTCCGTGAAATTGATCAAAATGATTCACTATATGTGAATATGTGTTGTTTTGAGCTTTTGACATGGCGGTGATTTACTAATGTGGATTAAGTTAACATCGAGATATATCTTTTATTCAAAATGTATGTTCTAGGATTGAATATCTCCATCCTGAAAATTGTTGGTTCTTCAAAATTTTCAGGTTATTTATGATTCATTCTTATAAAAGCTGAAATAAAATGAGTCATTTCAATCATGTGAAGAGGATTGCTTATGATGCTTGCTTGATCTTAAACGTAGAAGACTCAATTGTATGTTAGTAATAGACATAAAGAGTCCAGCCGAATGTTTGTAAAGAGTTTCAGATAATAGCAGAAGAGAAAGCTTACCACCTTACTACTAGAGGATGATGTTTTGGCACTCAAGATAATTCGTTACTTAGTTTAATCATTTTCCACAATATGTTCAATTCTTGTATATCTTAGTGTTATTTGTGATATTGATATTCAGAATTTCACCATGTTAAGTCGTCATTATAATTTTAATCCACTTTAAGTTGAAATCCGAGTAATTATTCAAATACTGGTTTGACTACACCGCTTTCATTATATGTGCATATATCTGATATATTAATATCAAAGACAAGATTTTTGTGCAGCTAACCATCTAATGTTTTTCTCCATTTCGTTAAGGCTTTCATTTAGTATGATTGAATTCTACTGATTTCTTAGAACTTCCGTTGAAAGAATGTACAGATGGGAGTATGAAATTGTTAAAATTGGAGATCATATTATGTATTCAGCATCCTTTTCATCTTCCTTCTTAGTTTCCCCTCTTCTATATTTGCTTTCGTTTTGTTTTTAAATTATCTATAGTAAAACCTTCAGTTAATTCTTTCAACGAGACTCATCTGGCATTTCAGTAATTTTACCAATGATTTTTATTACAATAGGTTTTTTTATGTAATTTTACTTGTTTTAGGAACTCAATGCTGATTGGCAGAGGGCTGCAGCCAGTGTTCTTGTGGCCTTAGGTTCACATTTACCTGACCTTGTAAGTTCCATTACTGACCAATTGTACAATTTTGAGATAACATACGCTGCTAAATACTGTGTATCATCCTGTTGAGCAGTATTCTACAGTTGGGTCCATAACTCTATTCTGAACTTCTGAATCTTTAATATAGCTTCCATGGCCGTCTCTCTTGACTTATGATTCAGGGGGTGGGCACAAACTCATATAATATCTCAATTTGTTTAAATTTTTTGAATTTGTTTTTCAGATGATGGAGGAGATATTTCTTCATCTATCGGGTTCAAATTCAGCTGTTCCAGCTATGGTCCAGATACTTTCGGACTTTGCTTCATCTGATGGTTTGGCATCATCTTTAGATTTTCAGTTTGAGACTTGATTGATTTGAAAATCTGATTTCGGTGTCTAAAAATTGATTCTCTGATGCAGTTTTTTCTTCATTTCTGTAGTTTTTCAGTTCACTCCACGACTGAAAGGCGTACTTATAAGAGTTCTGCCCATTCTTGGGAATGTAAAAGATATCCACCGGCCAATCTTTGCAAATGGTATGCTATTTGGTAAACAGTAAATTATTATCATCGAATATCATAGTAAGTAGCATGAGGTCTTGCAAATAAATCAAAAATTCTATATGCATGTGGAGTATCACGAGTTATCAATTATCAAGGAAATCGGTAGACAACAAAACGGGGGCGGGGGTGTTAAAGTGGTAATGACCATGAGTTCACAATGACAACCATGTTTTGTTATTTATTCACTTAACGACGTTGCGACTTCTTTGTGAATATTAGATGCATATAGATGGAAATTCATGTCATGCATTCTTACACGACAGTTGGCAGAACTCTGCCATAGAGAGGACTATGATGGTCTGGGTCATGTATGTTTTAAATTGTCCCGGTTTCTCGTGTTCCGTTTTCATTATCACCTTTGTCATATTAGATTCTATAACATTATACTACTTTGACGAGCAGTATATATAGTCTAGTTTGCAGATCCTTTCTTTCTTTACTCCTATTGAACACCTTTTATTTTTTTTTCCAGCATTCAAGTCCTGGTGTCAAGCCTGCTGGCAGTGTAGTGGTGATTACCCACTTCTGACAGTTATTGATGGCGATGTCATGTAAGACCTATCTACTTACTTTTGCTTAATTCCTTACATTTAGTCCTAGCTTTTCAAAGATGCTTGCATCGATTTTAATGAGTCACTGGTTGCAGGTCTTTCCTGAACTCTGCTTTCGAGCTTCTATTGAGAGTTTGGGCAACTTCACGGGATCTGAAGGTTTCAACTTAACGATATGCATGTCTTTTGTCCCAGCTGTTTCCCTTTCTTTCAGCATTAACAAGCTCAAACTTCTCTGTTGAAATTTGCACAGTTTATCTAAAACCTTTTCGTTCTTTGCATTTTAGTGTGTTACGAGTAGTTGGTGGAGGCTGTTAGCATGCATTTACTTTCCTTTCCTTTGCTTATATGGGATTCATTGTTCTAGGTTAGGACATTAAGGCACCACAGTTTTTTCAATGCATTTTCTTCTGTTTCTGCAGGTACGTGTATCTACAGTTGAGGCCTTAGGTCAGATGGTTGGTCTTGTTACCCGGACACAACTCAAGGCAGCTTTACCGAGGCTTGTGCCCACTGTTCTGGATTTGTAAGACTTTCTGTTAGCTTCTCTCTTTTTTTTTTTAGCATATATATTTCAAATTTTATAAAAAATATATATTTCACTTACTTTGCTTTCCACCTTGTTCATAATTCGGATTTTTTATTGATGGAGGCAGGCCAACATTTGTTTTATGTTAGCTTAAATTTGTTTATCAGCTGGGTATGAACAACTTTCCTTTAGATCTCATCTTTTTGCTTAATTTTAGGTATAAGAAAGATCAAGATGTTGCCTTTGTGGCTTCATGCAGTCTCCACAGTCTCTTGAATGCTTCCTTACTTTCAGAAACTGGTCCACCTTTGCTGGATTTTGAGGTTAGTGAAGATAATTTGAGTTTGTCATGGAGAAGTTTATTTGGGTTTTGTGTATTTTTATGCTTTTTCAGTGCCACAACCTAGTGTACAACTTCCGTTATCTTTATTTTTCAATTGATGCATTAAGGCATATGCATGTAGAAGAAGTAGAGGTAGAGGTTTGATGAAGGGTTGAATTTTTCATTAATGTTCTGGTTTTTATTCATATTCCCACTCTGATCAGCTTGTTTTGTTCGTATTGCTTGTATGAATTTGAAATTCTCAGGACCTTATTGTAATATTATCAACACTTCTTCCTGTGGTTTGCATCAGTAATGACAGTAAACAGCATTCCGATTTTTCGATGGGTCTGAAGGTAAAGTTCATCTAATTGTGTTTTTTAAATCCTTTCTTACGCACCTTATGTTCTTACCTAACGTTATTGGGCACAAGTATAGAGGTATCACTCTTGTGTCTTAACTACAAATCTTTGCTTGCGAAGGTTTGGGAATATCTTTTTCTTAAATTCTAGAATGCTGGTTACTCTATAATAGTGATACTCCTCCCTCTCGATCAATAGTTTTCATTTTCTGAATTGCAGACTTACAATGAAGTCCAACACTGCTTTCTCACGGTTGGCCTGGTTTACCCCGAAGATTTATTCGTGTTTCTTCTCAATGTGAGTACTTTTGCAAAATAATGCATATAACTGCAGATTTAGTTAGTCATTTTACATAGACAAAGACATAAAGTTTAGTAAACCCCCTTGTTCCTTTGGTCTCACTAATGAGGCAGTGAAGGCTACGAGACAACAAGCTAAAAGGAGTATAGATTGAAGATTAGTTAGTTATAAGTTGTAACTATATAAAGACGTAAAGTTCCTAAAACTACGCCCATCTCTTTGAAAAGTGAACGGGGAGACAAAACTAGGAATGCCAAGTGCACAATATCTGGATTTCCACTGCTTTATGCCATGTATGGCTTGTGTTTTAATTGTCTACGATCCTTGCTGTTTCAGAAATGCAGGTTGAAAGAAGACCCTTTAACCTTTGGCGCACTTTCTGTCCTTAAGCATCTATTGCCAAGGTTATTATGTTTTTACTTTTAAAACTCGAATTCCACGATCTTTTACTTACTCCTTATTAATTCCTTCTGAAGATTAGCAGAGGCTTGGCACGCTAAAAGACCTATGCTAGTTGAAGCAGTGAAAAATTTGCTAGATGAGCGTAATTTGGGTGTTCGTAAGGCACTTGCAGAGGTAGTTTTCAATGGAAAAAACTCGTTGCTGTGTTCAAAAGTACAACATAATTTCTGAATTTGTAACTTTGTAAAGTCATCTCTCTGGTCGCAGTTAATTGTTGTTATGGCTTCGCATTGTTACTTGGTTGGTCCGGCAGGAGAGTCATTTGTGGAATACTTAGTACGCCACGGCTCTACGCCAGATTTGAATGTAGAAGATCCTGAGAGTTCTACTGAACTTATTGGAACAACTGGCTCTTACTATTCATTCTTGTACAAGAAACCAGAGGTTTGATCTTTGCTACAGTTTCTGCTATACCTGTTTGGCTGCGTAACTTACATACTCTCAAAAAGAAATTCGCTGCTTCTAAGATAACACTTTAGTCCTCTATTCGTTAATAACTATTTTGCATCTGCGTTACTATCAAGAAGACATTTTAGTTTTAGCTATTTTATCACACAAAAGCATAATGTCTGAACCCATATTTGAAAATACTGTGTAATCCCCTTAGAATTTAGTATTATACCTCACCTTATCTTTGTTCAAATTCCGTAGTGGTTTATCCAGCTCAGTTATATGTGCTGAGTGGCTTTATTAACCACAACCTCCTAATGGTACTGAAACTCTTCTACCATATATAGCATTAATTTCTTAAATAAAGTGACGGATCTTTCATGGAGCTGCAAAATTAGATCAGACTTGTAGGAATGTATAATGCTTTAAGATCACAGAATTTGATAATTAACATTAAACATTTTTATGATTGTTTTGATAGATATACATGAGGAACGAGCAATTCGTCTTTGTTTCAAGGATAGTTGATGCCCATTGTTATTCATTAATGAAATGTGCTCTCTTTTCTGTAGCAAGCAGCTAATGAGTTACCATGATTTTATTGGCTTAAGTCTCTTAAAGTTTATCCCTAATTTCTAAATTGACAACAAATAAAAAGGCAATATTTCGGTTTGTGCCTCATTTCTAAATTGAAACAAAGGAAGAATACAATATTTTCTGTTAACACTTACAAATTGCATTCCAGGCTATTTTGATATAGCAAGAGAAATCTCTATATTGCAGTATTTACAGAAAAACCCATTCTTTATTGCATATCATTGCAGGTGAAGCCTGGCAGTGTGAGCCCATCCGATTTACGTGCAACCTGTGAAAAAGGTCTTCTTTTAATAACAGTCACTATTCCTGAGATGGAGGTAGCTTTCATCTTTCTCCTAGTGCTTTTTACTGGTTATAGATTGCAGATTTCAATTCTAAGTATGTATTTCTTTTAAATAATTACAGCATGTGCTTTGGCCATTTCTCTTGAAAATGATCATACCGCGGATTTACACTGCTGCAGTTGCCACTGTAAGTATATTATATGTTTGTTTTGGTTACATGAACTTTCTTTTATCAATTCCGATACACACGTCTCTGCACTTTGTCAGTCACTGGATGTTGGGGATTTGCATTTGTGTCGTGTTATGTTATTTCCTTAGTGTACTAATCTTCTTTAATAGGTTTGCAGATGCATCTCAGAATTATGCAGGCACAAACATACTCAAGCTGATAAGATTCTTTCTGATTGTAAAGCTCGTGCTGATATTCCCAGTCCTGAGGTTTGATCTCGTTTGAGTGTAGTTATATGACGTTTCCTTTGACAAAAGTGCATGCTAATGTTTTTTCCCCATTGGAATTCCCAGGATCTTTTTGCGCGTCTTGTGGTGCTCCTTCACAACCCACTGGCAAGGGAGCAGTTGGTGTCTCAGATTTTAACTGTCAGTGTGTTTTATCTGTCTTATCATCTCTTTGTTGCAAAAATTTATGTAAATTGTGCTTTAACTCTTTATCCGTCGTTTCTGCAGGTCCTGTGTCACTTGGCCTCTCTATTTCCCAGGAATATTATATTATTTTGGCAAGATGAGGTATAGCAGCTTGATAATGTTGTATGATCTTGTTGTTGAATATAAAGTTACAAGCTTTGTTTTCATACTTTTACTACAGATTATTTACCGTACATATCCCCAAAAAGTGCTGTTCCATTATGGATAATTTCTGACGAAATGATGCGGTCGACTAAAGTTTACAGTCTGGGGATTCATTAATTCATTAATTTTATGAATTTGATCTACTTGTATTTATAAAATAATAACTAAACTCAGTTACAGGTGGCATATACTTGATATCATTTCTAATGAAACAATGATTGATTGACTTATTCTAGAGAAATTAGTCTTGCTGCATTTTGGTTTTGAATAAGGTTCAACCCGTTTAAGCTATTCTTTATGCTTTTTTTTTTTTTTTTGAATAATCTATTTTCCCCATTGGAATTCTTAGTCGTATTATGTGCCAGTTTTTTATGGTGTATCATTTTGATCTTTACCCCACTGGAGCATCTTTGTATTTTCTGCACTTGAGTTGTGGCATATCGTCAAGATTAAATGGCATCAATTATGAAGTTCCATCATACCATTACAATATCACGTACCTTAAGAGAGTAATTCAAATTTCCTTTGGGCTTCTTTTGACAACGCAGCTTGCATCTTCTTTTCACATGATAAGTTGGCTTGTGATGATGGCAAGAAATTTTCTGTTATTTTAATCACTTAGAATAACTGTTTGAGTATTTATCCCTAATATATATTAAAGTGGGTGTTTCCAGTGGAAATTATTTAATGTATGTGTATTCTTTTCAACTTGTAAGTTTAAGATTTTTGGAGATTGATGAAAGTTTATTCTGTTCTGACTGTTTGTCATCTTCTGTAAGCTCTAGATTCCAAAAATGAAAGCTTATGTGAGCGACCCGGATGACTTGAAGCAAGATCCACATTATCAAGAGACCTGGGATGACATGGTTATAAATGTAAGCTTGGTGGCACTTGACTATTGTCGTTTATTTGTGGCATTCCAGAGCGCGGTCTTAATTAGGGCCAAACATGTTCACTGCATTTTTGAATTTTATTTTTCCAATAATCACATCAATCATTCTCCCTTCTCTTAATACGAGTGAATTCATAAACAGGAGTTTAACTGATATAAGTTGTATCAAATCATGCTACATATATGATTAAATGCTCTTACTTTTTTGAGAAGAAAGAAGTAGTTGGTTAAATGCTATAAGTATACAGATTCCTGTGACGCTACGACTATAATCTTCGTTTAACAGTTCGTTGCAGAATCCTTGGATGTGATTCGCGATGTTGATTGGATTATTTCTCTAGGAAATTCTTTTGCAAAGCAATATGAGCTCTACTCATCTGAAGACGAGCATTCGGCGTTGCTTCATAGGTATGATGATTGTACATCTAGTTTGTTTGTCATGATGTCTTTTGTCCTTCCCCACTGGAGGGATCTGAACGAAAGCACAGCATGTTACCTTCTTCGCCATGTCTTCATGCTTTATTGTGGTCCAAGTGTTTGTATTTGTAGGAAAATGTGCACAAGATTATAAGTGCCCAATGCTTATAGGTGGGATGTCAATCCAATATGCTATTTAAATCCCACGTCACCCATTAATTAAAATATGTCACGTGTCAGGCGTAACGAAAAGAGTACAACCTGCACATGATGGGGCATGTTGTAAAATATGTACAAAAATATAAATGTTTAGTATTTCTGCAAACTTAAGCTTTTAGATGCGATGGCAATTTAATAGTCTTGTTCTTGCATGAAGGTTTTATTTTCGGGTCCTTGCTATCATATTATTCAGCAGACTGGAAACATGTGTGCTATATTTGCATCTTCTAGATTAAGATATACTTAATATATCTTTGTTAACTTAGTTCTACTTCTATTCTCCAGTCTGTTTATTCTTTTACGTTTTTCTGTTGTGAGTTAATGTTGTTCTGCAAAATTAGTAAATAGAGATCATTCCAAGTGAGACACATTTTGGATTTGTGTTTATGGAATTGAAATTTGAAGAGAAGTTGTTCTTGTCTTCTTAAAATGATTTCAACTATGATAGACCAGATTTAAGTAACTGGATGTATCTAGGATTCAGATAAGTTTGAACTAGACCTGTTGCATTAAATTGAGGTGTTAAGATTTAAAAGATTCTTCAATTGGAGTAACGAAACTTGGTTAATTTTCTTATGCTCTTGTATTTGACAATATTACGTGCATTCTTGTGCTCAGATCAATAAGCCTCTGTTACTTTTTGTTCAGTTGTTCTCTTAAAACATCTACCTTATTCTCTGAGTGCAAGCTGAAGGCGGTCTTCCCTAATGCAGGTGTCTTGGCATTTTGCTTCAGAAGGTTCATGATAGAACCTATGTTCGTGCAAAGATTGATCTAATGTACATGCAAGCTAACATTGCTTTGCCTGTGAACCGACTTGGTTTGGCAAAAGCCATTGGATTGGTAACCATGCTTGGCATGATCATCTGTTTATTTGTACTTTGTTTCTATCTGGTCTGGAGACAAGATGTTCTTAAGCTTGCCCCATTGAGTAATTTCGTTAATGGCTTGCTGCTACTTTGGCAACTAGGTGGCTGCCTCACACTTGGACACAGTTCTGGAAAAGCTGAAAGACATTCTTGATAATGTTGGTAATAACATCTTCCAAAGGTACTTGCTGTGTTCGTCCTGGCTTCTAAAATTATATCATTATAGTGATACTTATTGAACAAGAACTTCCACCTCTACTACCTTCCTAGATAAGCCATATATTTACTGTAGATATTATGGCATGTTTACGTTTTTATACATATTGATTGATTATTTGGCATTTATTTGTTGAGCTTTCATCCTCAACCTTTAAAATTGAAGTATTTCATCTGTGAGTTTTAGATTTAAATACCCAATGTTATGGTACCTGGAGAGAAGGAACACTTATATGTGTTGTTAACAAGATGGTCTCCACATTCTGGAGGTTGGTACACTGCAAGTGGTTGTATCACATGTTAGGAGCATGAAGGGGCCTCTTTGTGTCATTAATTCTCCAGTGGAACTGATTTAGTGTGCTAAAAAACTGTGCAAATGTTCTTCAAAATAGCAGTTACTTTTTTCCATTATACGTAGGGAGGGCTTTGCCGAATAATGTATTGAAGTTATGATGACAGTAAAGTTCGAGATTTCTAGCAACTGTGTGAAAGGAGAGTATACGCAGCAATAAGAAAAGAAGAAAAGGAGAAAAAAGAATTGGAAAATGAGAAAGAGGCGAGAAATAGTTTCCTCCCCCCTTGTGGTTGAAAAACCTCACGTATACACATTCAGTTCTTAGTAATCATCAGCCACATTGAAATAAGAAGATTACAGACAGTCTTAGGATTGAACATCTAACCCTACTACGGAATTAGTTATGATGCTAAAATAGAGAAGTGTATTTTAGGAGTTCCAATCATTCTGATAAATGACGAAGGATCCCATAAAAAATAGGTAATAAATGTCATCCTACCTACTAGTTTGTAAAGAAGAAAAAGAAGAAAAAAAGAATGACTAAATTACTCTGTTCTTGAAACTTTTCAAGAATCTTAAAGAAAAGACGGTAATATGACCCCGGTCATATTCTATTCAATAAGTATTCTTTCTTGGCCTGGAGATCAGATTCTCCTATATAGGCTTCTTATTCCCATTCACTCCTCCCCTTTAATTCCGTGCTGCAGCCAAGTTGCTGTAATAACTGAATATATCCTGACCTTCTTTTGCCATGAAGTTCTATGATATAGTTTTGGTGTATTTTACATCTTCCCTAAAATGAGATCTTATCTTTACTCTCATGTTCTTCGAGGCCTGAATAAGATAAATTACAGTCATATTAGATGACTTTACTACGGTCCTTGCTGCATATGAACATTCATGTCATAATTAGATGTTCCCAGCACAATTATTGGTCAGTTTATATCAAAAGTTTTTTTTATTCAGTTAAAATTGATGTTTTGGTTGTAGGTTGCTAGCCATCTGAAAATTGGTCTTCTTTTGTGTTTGACTTCATCAATTTCTTTAGTGAACAACTAAATATCTTCAGTTCCTTGTGGTATCATATTTACCAATTTGTCTCATTATACTGCAATTATTGCATATATTTTCAGGATACTGTCATATTTCTCGGATAAAGCTAAAATGGAAGAATCAGATGATGTTCATGCTGCTTTGGCCCTGATGTATGGGTATGCTGCAAAATATGCCCCATCAACAGTTATTGAAGCTAGGATAGATGCGCTTGTGGTACGCCGTAATCATAGTTAATTAAACGTTATGTCAGCATATGTTGGTTGTTGATTGAGAATCCTATAGTGACAAACATGTTTGTTGTTCATTCTTTGATGCTGTATGGATCTGGATTAGTGAAAAAATTTCAAATAATTGTGTAAAAGTGTAAATGCAGTTATCTGTGATTCGATCATAATGTCTTATTGCAACACATGAATTGTTCAAAAACTTCTTCAAACTTGTCGAAAATAATTGCAAAATGTGCATGCTTAGAGGATTTTATGATGCTTTTTCTCTTGATATCTAACAGTTTTCCAGTGCTATTGGGTATACGTGAAAGTTCTATTTCTCTTATTGCGGTGGTGTGGTGCATTTTTCTTCCCATCTTATTTATACATGTTGTATGAGGGTCTCAGGGATATAGTCGGTGAAGAACCATATTTTGTACTTGTCCTGAGCAAGCAATAACCTTTCTTTGTCTTAAAGTTAAAAGAGCATATTTTTTTTGTAATTTGGACTTTGACAATGTATGCATACTTTCTAGTTGCAAATAATTTACTTTCTCATTTAATTGGGCTAGGTTTCTCTTTAATTGTTAATTTTACCTCTAGCTGCTTTTTTCACATGTTTGATTTGGCCTTTAACTTGATACTTTGTCGCATTCTCTTACAGGGTACTAATATGCTCTCACATCTTCTTAACGTACACCACCCCACAGCAAAGCAGGCGGTCATCACTGCTATTGATTTACTAGGTCAGTGAATTTAACAAAGTGTGGTTTGTGAGTGGCCCCGTTAATTTTTATTATCTTTGTGCATCAGAATGTCCACCTAAGTGGTCACTGGCTTCAGTTCTATCATGTAGTCTGTCAAGAAGTCTTTTCAATGAAAATATTCAGTTTTTATCTTTTCAAAATTTAAATGGCTAGTTAGTCATCTTTCTCCGTAGGTTCAGATTTGTGGCATGATGAGAATGGCATGTAGTTTAGGAAGATTAGAGGGAAATTAGACAATTGAATTAGGAAGTTACGGTCTTTTAGCAACTGATCCGTTCTAGTTATAAAAAAATTGAGGTGACTAATTGAATGGTCGTTGCAGAAAGATTCTTCAGGCCATGATGATGTAACAGGAGTTATAACTTTTTAGGACTTGTGGTCCATTTTATTCTGTTACAGCCCAATATAACATGACACATTATGCTATTCTTATAATCTAAAAGGGCTTGATATTAATGACCTTTCAATGTTTCAATGTGCAGGTCAGGCTGTCATTGGTGCTGCTGACAGTGGTTCATCATTTCCGTTGAAAAGAAGAGATCAGCTTCTTGACTACATACTGACATTAATGGGACGAGATGATGAAGATGGGTTATCTGATTCCAATCTGGAGCTCCTACACACTCAGGTCTGTTGAGTTGAGTGTTAATGTGCCATCTAAGTTGGTCCGTTTCTCGCGAGCACGAGAGGTGGCATTTATTTCAATGAGAAAGAAATTACTGGAGGACAAAGAAATTCCTTGTTAAGTTTTAATGGATTGTTTCTCATTGCTGCTAGATTTTTGCTTCAGGGAATATGGTTGATATGGCTTTTCTTTCTGGATGCTATTTATGCCAATACTCTTAGTTACCTTTTTAATCTTGAATTTTTTTCCTTAATCAAGGGCCTATCCACTTGCTATTGAACTTAATTGGTATCGTCCATATCAAAAAAGATCGTCACTCTACATGTTAACCAATTCAAGACTTTTCACTACCTAGATATTTCAGAGTCCTTATTACCCAACGCCTGATTACGTTTTTCTGACCAAAGCCAAAAAATGCTGTTTTGCAGCTTCCTTGTGTGTTAAATCATGCGAAGACAACAATACTGCCTTCAAACTAGACCATATTTTACAATACTGTTATCTCTAACGCAATGAGTCTAGTATGTTCAATGTTTTGGATATTTCTGGCTTAACTCCATTATTCTAAAGTTAGTCAGTTATACAAGCCCAACGCCATGCTGTGATAAACTCTTTCTTTAATTGTCTATTCGTTCTACTTATTACCTTCTTTTTTTACTCCCCAACTTTTGCATTTAGTTTCTGAGTTTGAAATTTCTGTGCAGAGCCTTGCTTTGAGTGCTTGTACTACATTGATCTCTGTGGAGCCAAAATTGACAATTGAAACAAGAAACCTTGTTCTGAAGGTGCCACCTAGTGCTGTTATTTATATTCTTAATACTGTATCTTCTTTGCGTGAATGTTTCCATTTTTGACAGGCCACCTTAGGATTTTTCGGGTTACCTAACGACCCTCCTGATGTTATAAGTGGACTTGTCCACAATCTTATAAATCTTCTATGTGTCATTCTCGTTACGAGGTACTTTTACTTTCATTGTTACTTGGTTTACATTCATCGGACATGGTTTTTTGTTCAGTTTGCATCCTGTGAACCTCTTGTCTCATTTTCTTTCGAAAGCCATTGGGCTTAAGTTAGCCAGGCATGGCTATTAGCATTATGTCTTTACAGTATTTAAGTTTATTATACTTGCTTGTTTAATTTCCCTGAGTCTGTTATTATACGTGATACAAAGATGTCTTTGGACTTATTCACCTTGCTGTATTGACAAGTTATATTTTTCAGTGGTGAGGATGGAAGAAGTCGAGCAGAACAGCTACTGCATATCTTGAGACAGATTGATCCATATGTTTCCTCTGCTGTTGAACATCAGAGAAAAAGAGGTTGTCTGGCGGCTCATGAGATGCTTCTTAAATTCCGGACTATATGTGTTGGTGGTTACTGTTCACTTGGATGCCAAGGAAGTTGCACTCACTCCAAACTAATCGATCGTCCTTCAAGTAGCAACTTTTCAAATTTACCATGTTAGACTCTGAAAGCTTTTGAACTTTCTACTCATGATTTCTTATGTTAAGCTTATACTAAATCTTTCAATATCAGCTGCATTTGTATCCCCAAGTCGCGATGCTTTATGTCTAGGAGAGAGGATTATGGTTTATCTTCCACGATGCGCAGATACAAATCCTGAAGTTAGAAAAATATCTGCCCAGGTCTGTAAATGGTGGATGCCTACACTATTTTTTTTTTTTATTATTCTCACCTGTATTAAAGATATGAGTTAAAGAGCAATATGTAGTGATTTGTTTGCTTGTTCACTTGCTGGGTCTCTTTATTACATGGTATATCTTATCATCCTCACCATCACTTGGCTTCTTCGACTTACTTTCTTTCTTTCTCCATGGCCCATTTGGCTCTCTGCAAGCATTTTTATTGTTCCTTCTATGCTTTGTCTTGTGTATTCTTTTAACTATCACTTTTAACATGTTGCCCTGTTTTGCAGATTCTTGATTTATTTTTCAGTATATCTCTTTCACTACCAAGATCTGTTAACTCTAATTTTGGACTTGATATCGAATTGTGTTATAGTGCTCTGACAGCACTTGAGGATGTTATTGCTATCTTGAGAAGTGTAAGTCAACTTATATCTTCTTTTCATAATTCTTTAGATTAATAGATTTCATTTGGAAAGCACAATAGAAGGTGGTATTTCTTAACTCTACTTTTCTGGTATCACTGTGAGGGTAATTCTGATCTATACTTCTCTGTATAGGATGCGTCACTTGATCCATCAGAGGTATTCAACAGGGTTGTTTCCTCAGTTTGTATATTGTTCACTAAGGATGAGGTAAGAACTCAATTTGTATCTCAATGGGCATATTATGCTTCCTAACGTAGCGGGAAAATTTAGTTTTCTATCCAACTCACTTGATGGCCATGCACTACATACAG
Organism: Misopates orontium; assembly: GCA_946800315.1. Lineage (NCBI taxonomy): Eukaryota > Viridiplantae > Streptophyta > Magnoliopsida > Lamiales > Plantaginaceae > Misopates > Misopates orontium. The sequence goes on along the minus strand of OX326950.1, from coordinate 4,807,000 downwards.
CTTGTTGCTGCACTGCATGTTTGCTCAGCAGCTATAGGTGACAAGATCAGGCAATCTGCTGAAGGTGCAATTCAAGCTGTGATTGAATTCATCACAGAGAGAGGGAAAGAGCTGAATGAGGCTGATATCTCAAGGTGGAGTGAGCCAATTGTGACTTAGGTGTTAACTAAATTGGATTATTTTGCTTAAAATAAACTTTTCCTCTATTAAGAAATAAATTTGGATATGACTTTAACTTAGGTCTCTGTGTACATGCCAACAGGACAACACAATCTTTGCTTTCTGCGTCGATCCATGTAACTGAGAAGTACCTTCGTCAAGAAACTCTTGGTGCTGTATCCTTGTTATTATCCTAAACTTGTAAATGTGCTGAAGCATTGGGCATAATATCTTATTACCATCATTTGTTTGTTCTGCCATTGGCCACTAAATCTGGGAAAATTCCGTAGGGATCCAATTATTTTATATATGTGATATTTTTCTTTGACTGTGAAAGATCTCTTCTCTGGCTGAGAATACCAGCTCAGGAGTTGTTTTTAATGAAGTGTTGGCTGCTGCTGGGAGGGATATAGCCACAAAAGATATATCTAGAATGCGTGGTGGCTGGCCAATACAGGATGTTTTTCACGTGAGTCACATCTTTGGCCTTCAGTATCATGTCAGCTGGTTTCCTATCTTTTCTTTCTGGGTATCAGTTTGCATTACCGTCTGATGGGTTTTGCATTCACTATTAGTTTGTCGCATTTAACCAATCTTGCGGTTCTGACAAGTAATATTTATTATACTTACGATCATTTTATCTCTTTTGTGCTATATGATAATAACTGGAAGTCTGAAGCATTAAATTAGTAAGTCTTGTTGTGCCATCTGAAACTCATATTTTAAATGACTGAGAATCTGTTGTTGGTTCTTGATTCATCATGCTATGTAGTTCGGGGCAAGAAAAAGATTCTCAGATTCAATTGTTAAATATTGTGCTGAGCACCTGGTTTCATTTTTGTCTCAATCTTACTCTGAGCAGGAACAAAATTATTTGCAATGTGCAGCTGAGATGTATCAATAAGTTTTCAAGTGATAACAGTGGTCAAAGCTATAATTTAGCTATTATTAGAACTTATGTGCCAGGTCAATTTATAACTCCCAAATTTCAAAGCTTTCTGCTTGGTGTTTTTATTTTTGTAAATGTAAATAACTGTTACATGAGAGGAAATTACCAAGTAATAGAAGGAGAATTTCCTTCTTGCAAAGATGTGAAGCTAGAAGTACATATATTTATTAGAATAATCTGCCCATTTTAATTGAACAATGGTACCTGTGATGAGATCAATACTTTCCTTTGACCCAGTATTGGTCTGTGAAACACCATTTCAATATCCTCCAGAAACGGGAAAGGCCATTAAGCATCAATTGAGCCTGAACACCTGTTCTTGTAGTTCTTTCAGAATCATCTTTTATGATATTGTATCTTATACTTTTCGCTTTCTTATGATTGTAGACGTTTTCCCAGCATTCAGTTCTTTCATTTGCATTCCTGGAGCATGTCACTTCCGTTCTGAATCAGATGCCTCTCTTTCAAGGAGATTATGGGAAGGGAGACAATTCTAATGATGTTGGGGAAAGTCTTGCAGAAGATAATGTTTTACATGCTGCTATTATAGCTCTCACTGCATTCTTCAGGTCTGTATTGGATTGCTTGATTTTGTTTTCTCCATCTACTATAGGATGACCAACAATTTGTTCATTTTTTTGGCAGAGGCGGTGGTAAAGTTTGTAAAAGGGCTGTGGAGAAAAGTTACAGTTCTGTCCTTGCAACACTTGTGCTTCACCTGGGAAGTTGTCATAGTTTAGTTAAATCTGGTCAGCAGGAACCACTGCGGTAATTTAAAGCATATTCTTTTGGACACGCATAAGATCTTGAAGTGATTTGCGCTCTTCAGCTTTTTTTTTTAACTTACTGTAATTTATTTCAGTTTGCTGATGGCTGCATTTAATGCATTCTG